>OX465173.1:21830699-23088788 GCA_949987655.1 Polymixis flavicincta
CAGGTCTGTCTTAAAAATGTACGCCCCAAGTACATAGACAAACCAGTATGTTTTTTCGTTTAACCAAACGTATTTTCGATTAGAAAAGTCGAGTTCTATTATGTAGCGAACACTTCATTTGCTCAGTACACTGAATTGGCGGCTGGCATGCCCACTACATGCGATCAATAGATGTCGACCTTGCGACTCTACGATAGAATCGTCGACTGATTCACCGACCTGTATATGTGAAGCTTGAAAACGATGTCATCGGTATTTAGTTGGACCAGACACGAAGGAAAACGTACCAAGTTCAACAGCAGAAGATAACGATGCAGTTCGACAATAAACAAGTCAAATACGAAGTCTTTGGATGACTTTTTGGCAGTAAAATGCATTTTCCGTTGCGATTGCACAACACAAAATTACTGACGCATCAAATTTATTTTTCCACTATCAAGGAGAAGTGATACTCAAATACCTATCTAATCAGGTGTATAGATACTTAGTAAAAATTTATCAATTAGATAATAATAACTTTTTTATGCAGACGCCTAGCTGATTGCAGTTAATTTTTACAAAACTCCGATACTCAATCCTCTTAGTCGCTCTAAAAGTCTAAACCCTCTGCCCTAGAACTACACTAAAAAAATAGGTCAAGTGACCACAAGCCACAAGCTATCCAAACAGATATAACTTGTTTAATTAGTCACTAAATCTCAGAGAGCAAAGCCATGATAAGTTAGTTTGATTATGAAAATAGTTTGATTATGATGGAGTGGTTGTTTTAACCCTCGATGCAAAAAGAGGGACCACTATATGTGTGTCTGTCTGTGGCACTGTAGCGCTTAAACGAGTGAACCAATTTGGGTGCAGTTTCTTTTATTTAAAAGTAGGTTTTCTAGCGGTGATTCTTAGACCAGTTTAATCAAAGTCGGTTCAGCCGTTTGAAGATTATCAGCTCTTTTCTGATTGATGAACGGATGTGAGCATCTTTCACGGGTCTGATCGAGTCGAGATTTGGTATTCTATTACTTCAATGATATTAGACGCTCAAAGTAACCTAGAACTGATGCTGGAGTATCACCTGTAATTTCAAGGATACCCAACTTCGTCAGCAGAAGTATCGTGTTTGGGCTCATTAAAAAGGTCTCAATGAATAGGTTATATATAAATGGTGATCAAGGTCTGATGATGGAGTAGTAACGAGGAATAAGGGTTAAATTATTAATACATTTCACTGTTCTACACATGGTGTGCGGGATTGATCCAGGTATAATTACGGGAATATTGAAAAAATACGTTGCTTGATGTGAACGTGCAAATTTATTGTGTTAAAATAAAACATGAAGGTAGACTGTCGACAAACGTTAAATAATAAAAACGACTAGCCATAAACACATAGCCTCAACATCAGACTGTATGCGAATTTCTGTAGGCGCTTGCGGGAACATACCCCCGGGCGTTGAAAGCCTGTCTTTCAACCAGTAAGAATATCCTGACTCCGTATATATAGGCAACGGACACATCTTGCTGAATGATCTGCGTAACAGACCACTAGAAGTCTTGACGTCTGCAACTCTGACCACGCCGTCTGTCCCTGGATACGTAGCAACGATCCGACCCATTTTCCACTTCAGTGGGGGGAGGTTATCTTCAACAGAACCAAAGAATTTAGCTTCAAGGAGCCCTTACATGCTCGCCATTTCATGCGAAGTTGGAGCTCCAAAATGTATTCTCTACTCCATCTGCTCCAAAAATGCTGTCGGAGAAGCTCAATACGCTTAAATCGAGTCAGAGAATTGATGGACTGGTCTTGATAATCAGGTGACGGCGGTGACGTCATAGGACGTCCAATCAAAAAATGTCCGGGTGTGAGCGGCATCAGATCCTCGGGGTTCGATGATAACGGCGTCAGTGGTCTGGAGTTCAAAATGGCTTCAACCTGAACCATCATGGTGTATAGCTCTTCGTAGCTAAGGTTACAAAGGCCCAGCACTATGATTAAGTGACGCTTGGTTGATTTAACACCAGCTTCCACAAGGCCAGCGAAATGAGGAGAATATGCAGGAATAAAGTGAAAGGTAATTCCTTCCTTAGCCATCTCCTCGGACAGCAAATCGCAATTCGTCTTAAGAAACCTAGAAAGGTCATTGCATATGCACCAACAAATGAGGTGCCATTATCCGAGTAGATATTTCTCGGCTTTCCTCTACGTGAGATGAACCTCTTTAACGCCAGAATGAAAGTATTGCTTGTTAAATCACCGACTAGTTCAAGATGAATTGATTTCGTAGAAAAATAAACGAAAATAGCTACATAAACTTTTACTAATTTACAGCCACGACCTTGACGAACAGCTGACTGAATAGGACCTGCATAGTCCAAGCCTATATTTTCAAAAGGAAAACCTGCCAGAAGCCGCTGCTGTGGTAAATCTCCCATGATAGGACTTACAGTTTCACCTCTAAATCGGCAACAACGGATACATTGTTTACAGCACATCCTAGCTAAATTGCGGCCTCGAATGGGCCAGTACGTATCTCGTATAGACGCCAACAATAACTGAGGTCCAGCGTGAAACAATCTTTTATGCTCATAATTAAAAAGTAACTTAGAAAAATGATGACTAGATTGAATAAGAATCGAGTGTTTTAAGGAAAAGAAACGATCTGCCTAGCCTTGTACAACTAAATTGGGTTTGGCTTCCAGACTAACCGGATGTCTAAATATAAAAAGAATATAAATAAACGTGATTCTATGATTTCTCATTACCCGTCATTCTTTACTAGTCAATACTTAGGATACTGTCCCGTGTGGTAGCCGGGCGTAAAAGAATAGCATCCCATTTCTTCCAGTGGGTGTCGTAGGAAGCGACTAAGGAACTTACTAGAGAATGGACATCAGCGTTCTCTATGCATTTGTACCACCATACTGCGATCGCCATCCCGCCTGCCAAGCGTGGCAATTATGGCAAACCCGGCAAAACCTCACATGACTTTGTGAGGGCCGCAGGAATCCGCTGGATGCGGGAAGCACAGAACCGGTCGAAGTGGCGGAGCTTGGGGGAGGCCTACGTCCAGCAGTGGACGTCTTTCGGCTGAAATGATGATGATGATGATGATGATGATGATGAATACTTAGGAAACGATTTTCGACTTACAACGAATCGAAATAAAGAAGATATTCAATTGAGATTTTAATACTTATGATACGTGCGTACAAAAATAACAGGCTGTTATTTAATAACAGATATTTGGATCTGTTATTTTTGAGTAACAGTAACAGTGATAACAGATATCGTGTTTAGCCTGTTACAACCCATCTGTACTTAGCAGAAGAATGGATGGATTCCTCTATCACAGGATTTTTCTAGCATCTCTGGGGTCATCATTCACAAAAATTGTGCACAAATGTAATGGCCTAATAACGTAACATGCATTGTATTTCTTCTTTTTGCTAAATAAATTATTCTTCATTAGACCGGAGATAGGTGGTAGAATTTTGTTTGGGTAAAAGTCACAGATTATCCGTGTAGGTACAGAGGTCATCACATCTGTATTTCTTTGATAGATTTTCAACTTTAATGCGTAAGCATATGGTTCATGTTCAATTGCGAAAATTTGACAGTTTGGAGTAGCTTGAAGTGCTGGCGTCTGTACACACGGCTACACGGAGTTTTTGGCGGGATCGCGTTGGCGCGCATGAAGCAAGAATTTTCATTTTCATGAAATTTCGTGAAATAGCGAATTAAATTGTGTAATTTTGGTAGTGAATTATGCAATTTAGTTAGGAGTGCACAAGTGTAGTGAAGGTGAAAATAAGTGACTAATGTGGGAAAATCTGAATGTCGTAATCTACCTCGGATCCGCATTATCTTATCATTGTCTAGAAAAACGTTAAATTTATTCAATTCACCTTTCATGGGTAATGGTTTATTATTAAGTAGTAATTTATAGTCTTTGAAAGATTGACTTTGAGATAAACATATTATAAAGTTTAAAGCCCTTTCCAGTTTATACACAGAAAGAGGACCGCGAATAGCTTGTTTTCTAACGGGTTTTTCAACAAGAACTTTGTTTTTCAATTGGGGCAACACCAACAGCATGACAGTTTTGAAATTTAGCTTTTTTTGACGAATTCGTAGTAGATGCTTTGGCAATTGTTACAATGAATTCAATTTTTCTCGAAAATCGCATTAAAATAATTAAAATCCACTATGAAAATGGTGGTTCTGTTAAAGTTACATTTCGTAAAATTCGTGATATTTTCGGACAGCATAATCGTCCTTCTGAGACCGCTATTAAGAATTTGGTCGCTAAATTTGAGTCGACAGGCTCGGTACAAAATGTGCCAATACCAATGCGTGTTCGGCCGGGTCGTTCAACGGAACACATCACAGCCGTGAGCCACAGAGTTGAAGAAGATCCAAATTTGTCTATTCCTCGTCGTTTTCAGTAATTGGGGTTATCCAAAACCACGACATGGCGAATTTTGCGTAAGGATTTGGCTTTGAAGCCTTACAAGATTCAACTGGTGCAGGAATTGAAGCTGACCGACCATTCACAACGCCGTAGATTTGCTCAATTCATTCAGGAGCAACCCGCTGGTTTCTCCGAAAAAATCATTTTTTCAGACGAAGCTTATTTTCACTTCACAGGGTACGTCAACAAGCAAAATTGCCACATTTGGGCTTCTGAAAATCCAAGAGCAATTATTGAGAAGCCTTTGCATGCTCAACGTGTCACTTTATGGTGCGCTATGTGGTCTGGAGGTTTGATTGGGCCGTTTTTGGCCAAAAAATTATTAAAAACTTTGATGAAAGAATCGACATCTGTCAGCGTGCTCGTGGTGGACATTTGTTAGATATCATTTTTCATTCATAATTGCCAAACGTTCGTAATACAATAAAAATTTGAATCATCTTCATACATATTCTTTGTTTTATTTTGTTTGAGAAAACAAAGTTCTTGTTGAAAAACCCTGTACCTATAAGTGTCAATAAAACGTAAAACATAGGCGACTGTTCGCTGAAGTCTTAAAAGGCTTGAAAACCGTGTAAAATGAATCAATTCATTAATTTCATTGTTATTGGATAAAACATGCAATGTAACATCTAATTTCATTTCAGGAAAAATTTCGTTATTAAAGTTTATTAATTTAGTAGGCCAATCAGACATTTCATTCATTAAAAAACTAGGACCGGACCACCAATCATTTAAACTAGGTAATAAATTAATGTCTAACCCACGAGACAAATGATCAGCAGGGTTTTGATCAGTTGGAACATGTCTTCACTCACAGCCTCCAGTCTTTTCTAAAATCTCGGCAACCCTGTTACGAACGAACGGCTGTACTTTATTCGGTAACATTTTTAGCCACCCTAAAACAATAGTGGAGTCAGTCCAAAAGAAAGTGCGCCGCGCGCTCACTCGTAATGCTGCCACAACCTTTTCAAAGATGCGAACACCTACAAGAGCACCGCATAGCTCAAGTCTGGGTATGGTTGTCGGCTTGAGTGGCGCAACTCTGCTTTTGGCTAACAATAAACGCACTAAAACCTGTCCCTGCTTATCAAAGCTTCGTACATACAGACAAGCTCCGTAGGCGCGTTCAGACGCATCAGTAAAAATGTGAAATTCTAAAAACTCATAACAATCAATTAAAACTCGACGTGGAATATGAATTTCATTTAATTTAGGTAAATTAGTAATCAGTTGATTCCAAAGCTTACTAATTTCCGGTGATAGCTGTTCATCCCAAGACAATTTTTGTAATCATAACTTCTGAAGTAACATTTTCATAACAATCACACACGGAGCTAATAATCCAAGCGGGTCAAAAACTGAAACAATTGAAAGCATGTCACGTTTAGTGTTATTAAAATTAACTTGCTGACTAATTGGAAAACAAAGGTAATCTGATAGTGGCTGCCAACCTAGGCCTAAAGTTTTGGTTGACTCAAATCCACCAAAATTTAAATCTAGTGAAGACTGGGGAAAGTCAGAACAACTTACCAATTGTGTGTCATTCGACTTCCACTTTCTTAGATTCATCTGCGCTGAAGCGAGAGTTGAAGTGACTTTGTAACACCACTCTTTGACCTCATTGATGTCATCTCCTCCGGTGAGCAAGTCATCCACGTAAAAGTCGTGGAGGATGACGTCACCAATCTCGGGTTGCTAGGTAAGGAGCGCTGGCCGTGCCGTAGGTCACGGTATTAAGTTGATAAGCGAGTAATGGAGTTGACGGATTAACACGCCAAATAATTTGTTGAAGATACCTATCGTTTGGATGAACAACTATCTGCCGGTACATTTTCTCAACATCAGCAGCTAGGATATACCTACTTATGTTGTCTAAAATGCAACAGGATCGACAAAAGATCGTCCTGTACCACGGGTCCAATCATCTGGATATTATTAATAGAAATACCAGTACTAGTTAAACTACTTGCATTAAAAACCACCCTTAACTTAGTGGTGGCGCTGCTTTCGCGCAGAACTCCGTGATGCGGAATATAAAACGCTTGATCATCAAAAGTTTTACATTTAGACATATGACCTAAAATTTCATATTCCATCAAGAACTCCTTGTACATAGTACAAAATTGAGTTTTAGATTTAAATCTTCGTTCCAGAGAAGCGAAACAATGTTTGGCTCTTGACAACGATTCGCCTAAATTGTCTGGGGAACATTTTAAAGGAATCCTAACACAAAACTGACCATTTTCTAAACGAGTAGTGTTTTTCATAAAATGCTCCTCGCATAGCTTCTCCTCTGAGGAATATGGAGACGAAGTACATACTTCTTCAAGTTGCCAAAACTTAATAAGTTGTTGATCAACATTAAAATTTAATTCATCATCACAGTCTGAACGCACCTTTATAAAATTACATTTTATACCTTTACAAGAAATACTACTGTTAATTGGGCCGGAGACCAACCAACCCAATTTAGTCTCACAAAGAACTGGTTGCCCATCACCTAACTTAATTCGTTGAGATTCCAATAAATCCCAAAAAAGGTCAGCACCCAGCAACATATCGATAGGCCGGTGAGTTAAAATTGGGATCTGCGAGACAAATATCAGAAGGAATTTTAATTTTTAACAAGTTGACATGTTTACTTGGAATCTTATCTGTGATGGATGGGAGAATGAAACAATTTATGTCCGTACTAAAATTATTATTTAAAGATTTTATTGATACCAAACACATTTTATTGATAAAAGATGACGAGTTGTTGATACCTATAATAGAATTGTTTACAGTCTTGGCAGTCACAGCACGAGCAACATACTGCTGACCATTAACACTCATGACCTTGACAAGAGCAGTGGACAATAATACGTCACCGTGTTCACGACTCGCGGACAGCGACACACCGGTACCTATACCTATAGTAGTGGGCTGAGTGGAGACAGTCGCACTGCCATTCGTGTCGACTACAACACTGCTAGCAGAAGTCCCACTTGCGTCTGACTTCAAGGATTTATCAACGTGAACAATGGTGTTGTGTTATGACGGCATAATTTACAACCTGGTTTTTTGCGGTTATTTGCATAATGTCCCAGATTAAAACAGTTGTAACAAACTTTGTATTTAGGTAATAACTGTAAACGAGCTTCATTGCTCAACGATAAAAACTGATGACAACTACTTATTTTATGATCACCGTTACACATTAACACAATTCTTAGGCTTATTTGAAACACCATCATCCTGTTTACTTGAACTTTCACCTGAATAATTTTTATTAGAATCCTGTACCAACATTGACCTAACTTTGTTTGAATTTTTAATTCTGTACGAGTGTTTAGTGTTCGTAGAAGCTTCCAATTCGTTTCTAATATCTCAGCACGGTATTTAATAAAAGTAATAAATAATTCAAACCCAACTTTAGAATTCTTGTCCAGGCGGCCCTTATACTCACCCCATTCACGATAAGTTTTGCTATCTAATTTGTGTGTGACAATATAAATGAGTAAAGTGTCCCAATGATTAACGGGTTAACCTAAGGAGTCTAGGGCACGTATGTTTTTGTTAACAACATCAAGTAAACCTTTTAAATTAACTGACGACTCCCTTTGAAGGGTGTCAATTTGAAATAATGCTGTAACATGATGTTGGATAAGCAGGTGTTTGTTATCAAACCGCTCGCAGAGAAGATTCCATGCTACCGAAAAATTTGCAGAAGAAAACTGAATCGAGTTGATCACCACAGCAGCAGACCCTTCTAGTGAAATTTATTTATTTGGTCCATATCATCGTTTGAATGGATGAGACTAACAAATGTGTCGTGAAACTCTAACCAGTTTGTATATGAACCACTGAATTTCGGCAACTAGTCGGTAATTTAACAAACTTATGATTGCTAGAACGCGACATTACGTCACAGGTATAATTAGAATCTTCTTTCCTATTATCTTGCAACATTTGTTGAGCTTTAGATAGCGTTTTGTAATAAAGAGATTAAAACTCTGCGCGTTCCGACATCTGACTAACCAAGTCATCAGTATAACACTCCAGCAATCATTGCACCTCATCGTATTGGGCATACAATGCCTCGAGTCTAGTAAAACGTAATTGCAACTCGCTTACCTCAGTGGGGCTCAAAGAAGAGGGGTTTAAAGAATTTAAATGGTTTGCGAATATTGTCACCTTTCCTTTGCAACTCGCTCGTTTCCTAACGAGATCTTTGTTATCCTTATTTAATTCCTTATCCTCTGGCATTGCGTAAGCTGGTGTGATCAACCTGGACTGCATATAAATAAAGTTATAGCAACGTTTAAATAACAATTACAAATGATGCAGCCTGAAATACGTACAAGATAAAAATACACTAACTTTAGAGTGAATTGATATAGATAATAAGAATTTATAATAAACTATACGTATTGATGGTTATATTGTACTAAACTTTAATAAAAACACTGCAATAGCAATGATTTCTATTGTCTATATGTGTTAACTAATGTGATTACGTAACTGTCTCAATAACTGTAAAATTAAAAATGAACAATGACTACTGATCAGTTAATAATTGTATTACAATTTGTAACCACTCACAGAACAAAGAAAAATGACAATAGTTGTTTCGTACTAACCTGGCTATAAACGGCTGACTTACACTAATTTTACCTGTTTAATAGAGTGTTGGGTAAACAAATTTAATAATAAATACGCCTTTTCCCATCTACTATGTATCCAGACCACGTAAATTCCAATAATCTTCTGAATGACGTAGCAGAATTCAACGGCCACACCGGGCGTCGATTATGATATTTGATGTCCACCAATTCTCTTCAATTCCTTTGTAACAATTCGCTGATCGGAGTAAATATTCTTCAAATCTCCAAATCCGGCTCGAAGGATCATGTGCGGGATTGATCCAGGTATAATTACGGGAATATTGAAAAAATACGTTGCTTGATGTGAACGTGCAAATTTATTGTGTTAAAATAAAACATGAAGGTAGACTGTCGACAAACGTTAAATAATAAATACGACTAGCCATAAACACATAGCCTCAACATCGGACTGTATGCGAATTTCTGTAGGCGCTTGCGGGAACACATGGACATGTGTCGATCGTAGCGTGTTTAATATTGCTATATTAAGTTTGAAAAGCAGGAAATAAAAGATAAATTAAAAAAACCCCCGACTCAATCAAAAACCTCTTACAAGTAAACAAATATAATGTATTCGCCTTTTAAGTTCAAGAAGAATTTTATTGTGGAATTTTTATCAAAGCATTTTCCATGAAAACGCCAAACAAACGCATAACATATTATATATACATACCTACATATAATATACATTAGCCGTTCTCCGAAGTAACAATGCTTTGATCAAAATACTACCTATAACTTCTTATTAAACTTAAAAGGTGAATACATTTTATTTGTTTAGTTTTTAGAGGTTTTTGATTGGGTCGGGGGTTTTTAAATTTTAAATTTAACTTTTCAGTACCTATGAACAAAAACAATAATGTTCGAGCTTTTACTTACACATACATGCATACATTTTAAGTAGAAAACCATATTTTTAGGTTTATGTACCAAAAGTGTAACCCCATACGGGAACTCTATAAGCCCATGCTGTCTGTCGCTTCTAGTGCAGTATTTTTGAACTGTAATACCTAGATGTTTATTAAGGTTTCCCAATTGAACATGAACCTTATTCTTTTGTCATAAAGTTGAAATCTATCAAAGAAATTTGACAGATTGGGTACATAGCTAGGTCTGTACATAGCTGCGAGGTTTGCGATTGTAGTAATTCAACATAGGTACTACAACTGTGTCCACTTAAGACGTCAATATGAGGTAATATTTAGAGTTCGTGTATTAAATGATTGTGAAACGAATCACCTAGCTAAGGGCTGAGTCTCAACGGATCGTAGCAGTACTACTCTACCGAGCACAACACCCCGCCAGGAACGGAAGTCGTCTACAGACTATTCCGAGCCCCGACATCGAACTGAGGTAAATTCAGACCTTCGGAGCCATGATGCACGCTTTATACGGACAGCATCGATCTCCGCGATCTAAATGGGCTTCGACGTCGCACCTCACGTGGTGAAGCGCAACTAGTAAAGTCACATTGTTTAGAGCCTCTCGACTCTCGGGGCTCCTCATTGATATCCTTGCCGAATTTGACTAGGTGGGTTTCACTCTTATTGGCGATCAGTGTTTATCCCAGCGGATGATAGCTTCGCACCACCGGCCGTTCGACCGAGTGCATGAACCAAATGTCCGACACCATTGTTATTGTAGGAATAAACGGTATTACTATCGCAACGACATGCCATCAGTAGGGTAAAACTGACCTGTCTCACGACGGTCTAAACCCAGCTCACGTTCCCTGTTAGTGGGTGAACAATCCAACGCTTTGTGATTTTCGCTTCACAATGATAGGAAGAGCCGACATCGAAGGATCAAAAAGCAACGTCGCTGGGATCGCTCAGCTGCCACAAACCAGTTATCCCTGTGGTAACTTTTCTGACACTTCTTGCTAAAAACTCTTTATACAAGAAGATCGATAGGCCGTGCTTTCGCAGTCCTTATGCGTACTGAACATCTGGATCAAGCCAGCTTTTGCCCTTTTGCTCTACGCGAGGTTTCTGTCCTCGCTGAGCTGGCCTTAGGACACCTGCGTTATTATTTGACAGGTGTACCGCCCCAGTCAAACTCCCCACCTGGCGGTGTCCTCGAATCGGATCACGCAGCAGTTGGCAACAAGCGTTACCGCTACGTCGCCATTTGTTACGTTTGAATCACAAAAACCGCACGCTTGCCGACAATTTCGACCGCGCACCGCTTCCGCCCAACCGAGTAAGTAATGAAACTATGAAAGTAGTGGTTTTACAGCAACGACCGCGCGAACGATCTCCCACTTGTGCTACACCTCTCATGTCTCCTTACAATGCCAGACTAGAGTCAAGCTCAACAGGGTCTTCTTTCCCCGCTGATTCTCCCAAGCCCGTTCCCTTGGCTGTGGTTTCGCTAGATAGTAGATAGGGACAGTGGGAATCTCGTTAATCCATTCATGCGCGTCACTAATTAGATGACGAGGCATTTGGCTACCTTTGAAGAGTCATAGTTACTCTTGCCGTTTACCCGCGCTTGCTTGAATTTCTTCACGTTGACATTCAGAGCACTGGGCAGAAATCACATTGCGTCAACACCCGCGAGGGCCATCGCAATGCTTTGTTTTAATTAGACAGTCGGATTCCCCTTGTCCGTGCCAGTTCTGAGCTAACCGTTGACGGCAGTTGTTAGGCTAGGAAAATCTACGAAAGATTGAAGTTAGATCCAGGGACAACGCTAACGCCAAAGAGGCGCATGCGCATCGACTAGGCCCAACACCAAAAGCTTCTGCTTCATGTACCAAGCCCAACCACCCCGGTCCTCAGAGCCAATCCTTATTCCGAAGTTACGGATCCAATTTGCCGACTTCCCTTACCTACATTATTCTATCGACTAGAGGCTCTTCACCTTGGAGACCTGCTGCGGATATGGGTACGAACCGGCGCGACATCTCCACGTACATCCCTCACCTGAATTTTCAAGGTCCACAGAGAGTATCCGGACACCGCCGCAAATGCGGTGCTCTTCGCGTTCCGAACCATATCTCCCTTCGATAGGATTCCATGGAACTCGAACGCTCAGGCAGAAAAGAAAACTCTTCCCAGACCTCCCGGTGGCGTCTTCAGGTCACTTTGGGTTACCCCGTCGAACACTCGCTGTCAAAACGAGGAAACGATTTTTGAAACGGTTCCGCTGCCGGGTTCCGGAATAGGAACCGGATTCCCTTTCGCTCAAAGGGCGTTATTTCTCATCGATATACCTTTAAGATACTGAAAAAACACGCCACATCGACATAAGATTTCTCCTTGAGCTTAGGATCGACTGACTCGCGAGCAACTACTGTTTACGCGAAACCCTTCTCCACGTCAGTCCTCCAGGGCCTCGCTGGAGTATTTGCTACTACCACCAAGATCTGCACCGACGGAGGCTCCAAGCAGGCTCACGCCCAGACTCTTCGGCGCTCTCCGCCGCGCACGTCCTACTCGTTACGGCTTAATAACGTCACACAGAATGTCGCACTTGCTCGCAACGGTAGTGTATAGGCAAAACGCTTAAGCGCCATCCATTTTCAGAGTAAAGCATCCTATTCAGGTGAGCTGTTAAACACTCCTTAGCGGGTGCCGACTTCCATGGCTACCGTCCTGCTGTCATGTATGCTTAACGTCTTTTTGGTATCTTTTAGCGTTTTTTGGGCGCCTTAACACTACGTTTGGTTCATCCCACAGCGCCAGTTCTGCTTACCAAAATTGGCCCACTTGGCACCGTCATCTGATCCCCGGCTTCATCATTCGAGTAAGCCGAAGTACTCACCCATTTAAAGTTTGAGAATAGGTCGGGGTCGTTTCGGCCCCAATGCCTCTAAT
Organism: Polymixis flavicincta; assembly: GCA_949987655.1. Classification (NCBI taxonomy): domain Eukaryota; kingdom Metazoa; phylum Arthropoda; class Insecta; order Lepidoptera; family Noctuidae; genus Polymixis; species Polymixis flavicincta. The sequence goes on from OX465173.1 coordinate 21,843,633, forward strand.
CATTCGCTTTACCGGATGAGACTGTTCAAATCGGCGCCAGCTATCCTGAGGGAAACTTCGGACGGAACCAGCTACTAGATGGTTCGATTAGTCTTTCGCCCCTATACCCAGTTCCGACGATCGATTTGCACGTCAGAATCGCTACGGTCCTCCATTAGGGTTACCCCTAACTTCGACCTGACCAGGCATAGTTCACCATCTTTCGGGTCCCAGCATTTATGCTCAGAGCGCGCCTATATTCACCGGTTGGAAACATGACGCCTCGGGAGTGCGAGAGTTCGACCTAGATCGAGGCTCCATCTTCCCTGAGCGCACGATTAGCGCGCCTTCACTTTCGTTGCGCCTTTCAGTTTTATTATCTCAATGACTCGCATACATGCTAGACTCCTTGGTCCGTGTTTCAAGACGGGTCCTACGAGTGCCCGAAACTAAATCATCGCAGACAGAGGCGCGCACAGTCCGAGACAACACGGCGGCGACATCAGACACCCCGCACCAACATCCGCACAAAGGCGAAGACGTTAAATGCGAAGTTGACTTGCGTCGGGCCGGACGCGTCAAAAACGCGTGCATGCTTCTTTAAGTCTACCGTCCGACGGCCGGTCAGCCACCGTCACGGTCCCACTACCTCAAGGCAATGGGGCGAGGAGCCGAACAGCGCCTAAACCGACATCGAACGGGTCGCGATGTATTTACTAAGAGAGAAGTGCACGCCATCCGCAGACGTCGACGGACACGACTCGTGCTTACCAACCGCAGCCGGCAGCCGGCAGCATCGAGGCGCGTATCCGTACGCCACGGAATGACACTGAATCTCTCCGTTCGTTCATTCGAGTTTCGCAGGTTTACCCCTGGACGGTTTCACGTACTCTTGAACTCTCTCTTCAAAGTTCTTTTCAACTTTCCCTCACGGTACTTGTTCGCTATCGGTCTCGCGGTAATATTTAGCCTTAGATGGAGTTTACCACCCACTTAGGGCTGCACTCTCAAGCAACCCGACTCTAAGGAGTGTCCCTCTCGCCACGGTTATCTGTCACTACGGGCCTGGCACCCTCTTCGGCAAAATGGCCCCGTTCAAGATGAACTTGGACAGGAGCGGCCGTGACGAGAAATGGAACCTCCCAAACACCACATCTCCCGCCGCCTGAATAACGGCGGGATTCAGTGCTGGGCTTTTTTCCTGTTCGCTCGCCGCTACTAAGGAAATCCTGGTTAGTTTATTTTCCTCCGCTTACTAATATGCTTAAATTCGGCGGGTCATCCTCCCTGATCTGAGGCCAACGATTTCTTAGAGAAGCAGACTCATACGTGGAGTCTCCTTACTAGTCACATACAAAAATAGACACTATAATGCAGCCATACTGGACATTTTGCTGTTCACTTAGGAACTACCCGTCAAGGAAGCAAAACAAAGGCGGTTTAAACGCTACCCTCGGATTATTGTTATTAAAACAGATCAAAGAGTCAGCGTACGTGTGTTAAGCAAGCACCAATGCATTCGCACGCCGTTTGATTGACAACGATACGCATCAGAGCTCGCTCTGCACACACACCGCTTTTGAATACGTCACAATGTTTGGCTATGTGCTATTGTGTGTACTTGGAAATATATTTAAACAGACTAAAACGCGGACGTTATTCACATCCGCGTCATAGAACCGTCATTTGCACTTAAGCGTGCTCAACGTTCATCACACCCTGCAACAGGTGGAGCCGTCAAGCAATCTAGAAGCGCAATGTAGCATTTTATTTAATACAGCCGGCCCTCAGACAGGAGTGGTCCTGGATGTATCTCCACGGACCGCAATGTGCGTTCGAAATGTCGATGTTCAAATGTGTCAGTTCACATTATGACGCGCAGTTAACTGCGTTCTTCATCGACCCGCGAGCCAAGTGATCCACCGTCCAAGGTAATAATTTTACACCTTGGTAATTGGTACATAAATAAAAGGTAAAATAATTGATGTGGTCCACACATTCCAGATGCTGAATAGTATATGTATATATCTGATACTTTTCAGGTCTGTCTTAAAATGTACGCCCCAAGTACATAGACAAACCAGTATGTTTTTTCGTTTAACCAAACGTATTTTCGATTAGAAAAGTCGAGTTCTATTATGTAGCGAACACTTCATTTGCTCAGTACACTGAATTGGCGGCTGGCATGCCCACTACATGCGATCAATAGGTGTCGACCTTGCGACTCTACGATAGAATCGTCGACTGATTCACCGACCTGTATATGTGAAGCTTGAAAACGATGTCATCGGTATTTAGTTGGACCAGACACGAAGGAAAACGTACGAAGTTCAACAGCGGAAGATAACGATGCAGTTCGACAATAAACAAGTCAAGTACGAAGTCTTTGGATGACTTTTTGGCAGTAAAATGCATTTTCAGTTGCTATTGCACAACACAAAATTTCTGACGCATCAAATATATTTTTCCACTATCAAGGAGAAGTGATACTCAAATACCTATCTAATCAGGTGTGTAGATACTTAGTAAAATTTTATCAATTAGATAATAACTTTTTTTTATGCAGACGACTACCTGATTGCAGTTAATTTTTACAAAACTCCGATACACAATCCTCTTAGTCGCTCCAAAAGTCTAAACCCTCTGCCCTGGAACTACACTAAAAAAATAGGTCAAGTGACCGTGAGGTAGCCACAAGCTGATATAACTTGTTTACTTAGTCACTAAATCTCAGAGAGCAAATCCACGATAAGTTAGTTTGATTATGAAAAAAACAACGTGAACCACGATGTCGTCATTCCAGCAAAATAAATGGCATAGTCGCTGACTCAGCACTGGTTGAGTACTTATAAGATAAAAATAGAATTTGTGAGTAATCAATGAATACGTCAGAATACAGTTACCTAAAGAGATTAGTAACTAGGGTCGTCGGATACAGTTGAAATTTAGTAAGAAACTGATGTTTTCGATTTAGTTTTATTTTGATAAACGAACTGTTTGTTTTCTATTAACTAGTAACGTCTGAGAGTACCACAAAGGGTTAAATTTTATTCCAAAATATCTATCGATTTTTTGCCAAACTTCAAGTATGTCCGACAACCCTAGTTACTTATTTATTTTAGTGACTATACATAGAATGGTTACTATATATCGGATGTTTCCTTAAAATAGGTCAGTTTTGAAAAATCTATCAGTCTCAAGTCATAATAAAACCTGAGTACAATATTGAATAAACGCCAAATGATTGCGTAATTCTATTTTAAAAACATTAGGTTTGCATACGGAGTTATGGACGCTGGATTATATCACAACGTATAAAGAGGCGTTACCCGTACTACTCAAACTTGGCAGCACCTAACGTATATATAGCACTAATATTTTAATACTGTTAATTGTAGAGTTGGTGAGCATTTCCGTATACCGTAAGACTAAAAGGTTTATCCTTATACAGGGTGTTTGGCAGAACGTTGAACATACGAAAATGGTAGATAGGTGGGGTCATCTACTACTTACTCAGCCCTAATTTATTTGGGCCTGGCCCCCTGGATATTTAAATTTTTTTTTTTGCTTTCTTCTAGTTTCACCACTTTCTTAACTTTAAAGTGTATTTTTTATTAAAAATGTGTAAAACAGGCAATTGTTTTACACATTTTTAATAAAAAATATTAAAAAATACACTTTAAAGTTAAGAAAGTGGTGAAACTAGAAGAAAGCAAAAAAAAAAATTTAAATATCCAGGGGGCCAGGCCCAAATAAATTAGGGCTGAGTAAGTAGTAGATGACCCCACCTATCTACCATTTTCGTATGTTCAACGTTCTGCCAAACACCCTGTATATGTGGAAATGTGAGTGTAGGTACTTACGGCACACCTCTGCTCACCCTCCGCGAAATACCAGCACGATGTTGTGTTTCTTTTTTGAACCCGATTTAAGTATTAATCTCCTTGTGCTTATGTCTTTCCTCAGAGCAGTTTATCTACATCTTGCTTTTAACAAACTGAAGGCGTTTACCTAATTGCTTCGTTCGGTCCGATACGATCTATAATTATTATTACGTAATCTATATATGAATACATGAAGTCTATATATTAATACGTACAGCAAAAAATTTGTAGCCATTTTTAGGAAAATTACGCGGAGTATGAAATTTGGCACAGTTAACATGTATGGAGAAGGAATGTAGAAAGCTATGGCATATTTTTTTTTTTAATAATTATGATCGAATTTCGACCATTTTTCAAAAGTCAAAGTCAAAGTCAAAGCATTTATTTCAATTAGGCACTTATAAGGCACTTTTGAACGTCAACATTTACATTTAAAAAATAGAATTGATTCTAGTCGCCCATTCCAAAATGTAGTTTCGTATGGAGAAGAACGGGCAAGAAACTCCACCGTTACTCTTTTAAAATGTTTTACATACAATTTATCATAGTACATTCATTACATAATTATATGTGAAGACGATGCACCCAGAATAAAAAAATACTATACCAAAAAAGGTAACAAAATGCAACTGAAGCAATAAAGATAAATTAATTCTATGATAGATACATGGTGCTCACATATTTACAAACATTTTAAGAGTAAGTATACGATTTTCCTAGAATATTAACAAGAAATAAGTCAGTGTGTGAGTGTAAATCAATGTCATAAAATATAATTATTTATATAATTCAATTAGCAACCAGTTTGATTTTGAGCGAACCCTAGTTTTCACTCCCAATAAAGGAAAACTCATCCATAAAACAACTGACTAATGACCACGGAAACCGAGAGCCATGCCTCCGTCCAACCTCCGACCGCCAACCGAGAGTCAGGCCTTACAGACTGTAGATTTGTAGACCATTTTCTATTCTGTATTTTCATTCGTCTAAGTACCTGGTACTTATTGACAGGCAGGTGCTTACTCTCGAATATAATTCCGATACATCGACATTGGAATTGTCAGTCAAACGTCAGTAATTGGCTGGAATCACTGAGTCTAGCCAATCCCTGACGTTTAACTCAACCAACTGACGTTTGACCAATTTCAAACTATCGGAATTATATTCCAGAGTAAGCACCCTGCACTGTCCTCCCATAGATTTTATCACTGTAATTTGAAAACATTGTTAAAGCCAATTATTTTTAAAAGAGTAACCATGGAGTTTCTTGCCGGCTCTTCTTCACAGGAAACAACAGTTTTGAACCATGCACGTAACTTCTGACGTTTCATAAGTGCCCATGCAGGTTTATATGAAATAAAATATTTAGATTTTGATTTTTTTGAAACATGGTGACTGATCATGTTATAGCTGCAACACAGTACAAGAGTAGGTACAAATAGGTACCAAGAGCTACCAACGGACCTGATTCAAGGAGTCTTCAATAAGTAGCAGATACAATTTTCATTTTTAGTTCTTTAGACAGATAGAAGCCATAAAAAATACTCCATTTTAATCTGGTAATAAAGGAAACGTGTCAACGAGGAGCTTGTGGCTAAGTAATATTAGCCACACGGGTCGATCGATCAGGTTAAGCTATGCTTGCTGCGGTTGGTCCGTGGATGGATGACCATTTTTACATACCAAGACTCCTCCGTGCCTCGGAAAGCACGTTAAGCCGTTGATCTCGGCTGCCAGATGTGGATCTTTGACAGTCGTTTGGATAGTCAGGAGCCCGAAAGTCTGACAACCAGTCTTACCAAGGGATATCGTATTACCCAGTAATTGGGTTGTGGCGGTCAGATAAGCAGTCGCTCCATGTAAAAAACAGGTATTCTGCTACATCAGGTTAGACTGGAAGCTGTCTCCAACATAGTTGGGTAAAGGCTAGGCAGATCATGATGATGACTAGGCTGTCATAAGCAAATGGAAAATCTAAAGAACATTAAATATTTAATTTTTTAAAGAACTTTTTCAAAAAGAAATCATATTTGTTATTGCCTATAGTTATGTAAATCTTGTATTGCATCTAGAATATCTTGACATACGAACAAAGATAGAACCAAAAGAAAATGTACCGAAATTCGCACTTGTTTAAATTTACCCTTTAAAAGTAACGCTGCATTGGAATACCAATACAAACTGGTCATGTCACAATGTGCGTAGAACACTTGTTCGGAAATATTCCATTGCCTTTTGTTAATAACAACATTTGTTTTAAATTCGGAGAAAAATATAGGTAACAAAAGAAAATCGTTTGAAATAAAGATACATTTGCGGGCACATTCATTCTGCTATAGACATTGTAATGGTGTCGTTCAAAAAATATTCTTAAAACGATAGGCATTAACGAATTTTGACAAATACAAATTCATTTGTCAAAATTCATATGAAAGGGTAAGTTTAGCCATTGAGTACATGGTGCAAACCATGTTTTTGGATCAAAGTTTTTATTTCTTGTAAATTAATAAAAGGTACCTATATTTAAAGATCGAATGTAGAAGCTTAAAAATCTCTAGAAACTGAAGAGAAAAAACGCCTCACTTCACTTAGAAGTGATCTTGAAGTGAGTTGCCATTCCACCTGATGCAAAGGACTACTCAAAATCAAAATCAAAATCAAAATATTTTTATTTCATATAAACCTGCATGGGCACTTATGAAACGTCAGAAGCTAGGTGCACGGTTCCAAATTGTTGTTTCCTATGGAGAAGAGCCGGCAAGAAACTCCACGGTTACTCTTTTAAAAATAATTGGCTTTAACAATATTTTCAAATTACAGAGATTAAATGTATGGGAGGACAGCGCAGGCCTATCAATAAGTACCAGGTACTTAGACGAATACAGAATAGAAAATCGTCTACAAATCTACAGTCAGTAAGGCCTACAACGTTCTCTCATTCACAATATGTAAAATAATCTACATAAATAAAATGAACCTAAATAAAATTGATGTATAATGTCAATTAATGACGAGAATATGTCAGCATTGTAAAAATAAAAAGAATTAAAAAGAACTTTGTATTTGAGAGCAGTTAATAGACTTTCACATAGTTATGCTGTTAATGAGGTACCAGGGAAGCCACATGTGCAGAAGGAATTAATGCCAAACTTCCCTGTCTTCAACGTAGTCTTTTATCTTATAATATGCTTTTTTGATAAGGACACGTTTGATGTGCGTTTTAAACTTTCCATCGCTAAGTTCTGTAACCGACTTTGGCAACTTGACTTACTTGCTTTACTGACAGCTGTCACTATTGACAGCTCACTTCACTCAAATTTTCACGGTGAGATTTTTACTTAATAGATTGGTAGGACTCAAGTGATATTTATAGCGATTTAACTGGAAAATACAAACACATTTACCATTGAATGAACATCCCACAAACACCTATGAAATGCTGGCAGAAATTAAAAATCTGTATATCTTTCTTATATGTAAAATTATCGTGTCACAATGTTAGTTACCCTTACTCCTCCGAAACGGCTTTATTGATTTTTACCAAATTTTATATGCATATTCAGTAGGTCTGAGAATCGGCTACTATCTATTTTTCATACCCCTAAGTGATAAGGGTTGTTCACTAAAAATTACCTGCAAAACAACGTTTGCCGGGTCAGCTAGTTGTATATTAAACTTAAAATTAAAAAACAAAAACAACCGACTTCCAAAAAACACTAGAAAGTGAAAAATAACTATAATTTCGGAAGGCGGTGACAAGAAATGAATTAAATACATATCCAAAGTCACCGACTTTCAAGTGTTTTTTGGAAGTCGGTTGTTTTAATTTTTGAAAAAGGTTTTTATTTTTCTCTTTTTAGTTATAGTACCTACCCCACAACAATTCGAAATTTCATCATCCTTGGCGTCAGAACAATGCATATTTATGCTATAGCAGCAATCTCGGTTAATTTGCTGTCATTTTTCGAAAAGTTCCGTTGTCTGTCTCCTCCTGTGATCTATATGAAATGTAAATGGGACCATTTCGAAATAATAAAAAATAAATTTTTGCAAAAATAATTTTGCAAATCTGTTTTATGACGGAGTTATGCACCGAACCTCCACCTAACTCCTAACCGTTAAAGAGTTGTACCTTCTGTCATCAGCTCAGCGTCATGAGATGATGATGATGATGCATGCCTATTTCCCTTGGTCACGGCATCACACGTGGATGGCTGGACCAATTTTGCTAATTCTTTTTTTTTCTGTTATTGTCAGGAAAAGGTTCTTATGAAAGAAAAAATTAAGAAAGTTGCGCGTAACATTCGAAAATTTAAGAAAACTTAACGACCTTAATTTTCTAATGTTTTACCAATGCGAATTCAGTATTCACAGTTAAGACAGGACAACGTCTATCCGGCTAACCGGTACCACATGGGAAATTGCGAGTCTTCAATTATATATATAAAAAAAAACACTTAACCCGATTCTCCCCTTTACACGTGTTATGAGAACTATTGACTGTCTCAAGGTGAACACATGCTGTGTATAAATACGTCCTGAATTTTCATATTTTTTTCAATAACTTTGTGAGTTTGGGTTCAAACACTCGCTTATAAAATAAATTAAAAAACAGAAACATGGTGAAAATCGTCATATTTGTTGCCATCGTAACGTTGGTGTGTGTAAATGGTATTTATATTTTATTGTACTAATTGTTTATCTAATTATTTTTATTGATTTATGTTATTCGTGTAAATTGGTGGGAAACAATTCTCAGCAAAGGATTGAGGGAATGTTTAGTTTTATTTTTGTTGTTTAATTAATTAGAAGTTAAAAATTTCCATAATCTCTTCAAGAAAATAAGACGTAAGAAAAAACCACTACAAAGTGCAAAATAGCTTTCATTTCGGAAGTCGGTGTCTTCTGATTTCTAATTTCGTTATTTTGTAACCGACTTCCAAAATAAAAGTTATTTTACACTTCGTAGTGTTTCTTTTTCGAAATCATTTTTATTTTTCACTTTGAAGTTGTGATACCTTCCCTACACAAATTAAATTGGTATACCTTCATTTGTTATGTAAAAACCAGTGACAGGTAGTTTTTATAATATTATCAATATAAATTAAGTCGAAAAATACGAATGAAGCTAACTCAAAAGCTGAGCGAGTTCTGGGGTAACAAACATAACTAATATTTAAAAAAAAAATGCAGCCGAATTGAGACCCTCCTCCTTTTTTAAGTCGGTTAAAAAGAGTTAGCTATTAGTAGATAGGTACCACTAACATCTCTAATTGTAGGCATAAAAATAATTAATGATCCTATTAATACGTAGCTATACTTAGCTTTGTAGCATCGCATCAAAATACTTTTTTAATTTATTTGAAGTTTTTATTTTTATTAGTCAATAACGTCATTCAGCACACATTCCATGTTTATTTTGATTTAATTATTCAAATAAAATAACCTATTGGTGTGGCATGACCAATGTGTTTTTCCTGTATTATCCTGTTTATCGAAAAAACAATTCTTAAACAGGTTAAAATAAAATTATTCTTTTAATAATAAAAATTATATTAATCAAAGTATTTTTACATCGGTGTTCGTGTTCAATAACATAGTTATATTATTATTTTCAACGCTAGATATGCGTTCGTGCAAATAACACTTGTGTAAATATGATTTTATGTATCACAAGGCAGTTTTCAGAAATAACATTTGCAACAAACTTTTTTCTAGACTATTCCAAGCTGTAAAATGATTAAGTTCCACATTTTTTTCTTTTCAACACAACGCATTTTTGTAACATGCTGTGCATTATATTTTCAAAATTTTCAGTGTGATATAGAGAAACAAAAATCCAAATACCTTCACCAATATTCTCTTTATTACTACCTACTTTCTCAATTTGTATAAGATAAACAAAAAAACATCGTGAAGGAAAACATCGTGAGGAAACCGGCATGTCCTAGAACCAAAAATTCGAAGACATGTGACATCTACCAACCCGCACTGGGCCCGCGTGGTAGATTACAGCCCAATCTCTCTCACCGAGAGGAGGCCTGTGACCCAGCAGTGGGAACATTATAGGCTGATGATGATGATGATGATATCGAGAAATCTACATATCGAGACCCCTCCGTGAATCAGAAAGCACATTAACCCGTAAGTCTCGGCTACAGTTTGTAGATCTTTGACAGTCCTTACGGGTAGTCAGAAAGTCAGACAACCACCTTACCAAGGGGTATCCTATTACCCAGTAACTGGATTGTGGAGGTCCTATAGGCAGTTGCTCCATGTAAAATACTGGAAGCCGACCCTAACATGCATAGTTGAGAAAACGCTAGGCATATGAGGGTCAGTTTTTATTTCCAGCCTGTATTGGAGGTGTTTTTTTTTCCATGCGAAAAAAAAAAATCTACTGATTTTCTTTTTCTTTTTGTTTTAGCCCAACGCAATTATGCTTTTGCTGGATTTCCGTACGTATTATTATCACTTCCTTATCTGATATATTTTATTGCATTCGACGTAATTATACAGGCAAGGACTTCGACGCGCCAACTGAAAACATGAATTCAGCACAGGATTCTAGATTAGTTATTTAAAAAAAAAACGTTGTTTCATAGAAAAACATCATCTACGCTGTAAACATGTATGGAGCGGGTATATTTTTTTAATTGACTTTTGAGAGTAGAACCATTTGCCAAATTCATGGGCCCAGCACCCAGAATTGCAGTGAAATGAATAAAATGCCAAGCTGCTGGTGCAATGCAACCTGCTCAATAATAATTTAATAAGTATCTAGTTAACACGGTTCCGTAGAAAATTCTTGAAGATGCGTCAGCTGGAACCTAGTCTCCAAAAGCAGGGTACGGTTTTGACCCCTTTTACAAAGAAGGAGTGGGTTAGACGGGTCAGGGAATGCAGGACACTAAATGAAAAGAAATGGTGGTCTGTCCAAGGGCAAGTTAATCTTAAAACTAAGTTTTTAAGTAAACAAATTGTGACATAACTCATTCTTAATAAAAATAAATATAAATAAAGATAGATATATATTTATGAAAATTCCAACAAAGCACGTTCCAATTGCTGAGTGGAATATACAGGGTGTAATTTTAATCACCGTTTTTCTCTTAAGCGGTCATTGTACTCATCATTATGAACAACTTTTACTATGGGACCAAACCTGAAATCGTGAAAAAATATCAGCTGTTCCCTACATTTTGTCGAGTGATGCGAACATAAATGTAGGGAACAGCAGATTCTTTTTACTCCTTAGAGGAAAACGGTGATTAAAATTTCACCGTGTATAATTCACAATGTAAAATTTCACAATGTTTTGTTTTTCCGTTTGTTTAATAATAATAAATAAAAACGTTTTATTTCTGATATCACGATAATTAATTAATAAAGCCATAATATTTAGTTACATATTTGTAACTTAGATTTAATGTGAACAATGCGACAACAATCGCACATTATTATTATTGATAGCCACACTTGTATAAAAAAAAAAAAAAAAATTCGTCACTCTCTAGTTAACCTAGATTTATCAATGACGTGAAACTCTGTTATTGGTTTAAGAGATAATTTATTTATTTATTTTCTTCTTACATCTATCATTTACAGGGTAACCCAATGCGATAAATGCGCTTATCCTAACTTAATTAAGTATCTTAATTGTCATCATCTTGCTATCACAGTGCACTGTATGCAGACTCTAAGATGCTAGTAAATTTGACACAACTGCATTTGGCTGTTCATTGATATAATTTGACCAATACCGCTGTACCGCGACTTAGGTATGTGCGCGGCGGGACGGGGGAGCAGTGCTGGCCGCTGATGCGTCAGTGCAAGCCGCTCATTCGTCCGTCCTGTCCCCCGCCTCGCCGTGCATACCTAAGGCGCGGTACAGCGGTATCGGTCAAGCTATAGTGATGAGAACATTCATAACTCGTGTAAATAAATAATAAGCTGTCGAGTACCTATCCAAATAAATAAATAAACATATAAATAAATACATTGACCAGCGCAATCCCTTCAGAATATTATTAACTTGCATTAATAATGGTTTTATTTTGCTCGCAGGCCGGGCGGTTTATTTGGTAATATATTTAAGGTGAGTGAACAATATTATATTATTATTAAAAAAAAAACGGTTTTAAATGCGGTCTAATGTATCGGTTTTAAATGCGGTAAAGGTATCTAATTAGAACTAAATTCAGATAGGCGATAGAATACAGAAATGGTCACTTATGCACTTTGATTCTTTATCGTTTTTTTATTTCGGTAAAAAAAAAATGTTTACCGCATAGAATAAGAAAAAAAACGGACTTAGCATTTTTTTGTGATCGCGTTTTTAATAATAACTAAATGAATTTTACAGTTTAAATTAAAATGCAGTTTGATGGTCCCAATAAAATGTTTAATCCTGACCGCTGCTCAACCATAATATGTCAATCATCAATGTACAATCAGAGACATTAATTGTTAAGCAAAATGATACTCTACTTCAATATGCCTTGACATATTAATTTTCGTCAAAGAATGACGTAAATTAAGAGAATAGGTATAATTAAGACTACACATGCGATGACATTTTAGGCTATAAATTTCCAGTATAAGCTAACCTCACAGGCTTTCCGTATAGTGAGGGGTCAGCAGATCTCCTTGAAATGTACCCATAGCTTGATATAAGTATTATTATGAATGTGCTGTTTTTTACAGCAAGTGAATTTGACTCCTGAAGAAATGATTAAGCAGCAGAACATAAAAGTGATGAGTCCCGAAGAATTAATTAATAAGCAGCCAGGGTCGAATGGAAGATTCGTAGGAAGTTACGTCAAATCTGAAAGGACTGCAGATGGGAAGACGCTTACCTCCATGGTTCATAACAATAACGGTGAGAAGACGGGATATACATGGTCTACCTGAATGTACCAGAGCCAGCCTTATCCTAAACAATATGGGGTTTTATCTATTTAAATTTAAGAATAATTAAGGAATTTAGTACCTACCTAAGCACAGTCACCAAAATAGATAAGTAACCCGGGTTGTCGGATATAGTTAAACTTCAACAAGAAACTGATGAATGTGTCCGCTTTAAATAATAACCTATTTCTTTTTGACCAACTTCAAAAACAAGGAGGTTATCAATTCGACATATTTATATATATTTGTTTATGTATGTTCGGGCATAACTCAGTCATATATAGACGGAATTGCAAAAATCTTTTTTTGGTCGAAAGTGTTTTATTCCGAAATGGTCGCATTTAAATTTTATATAGATCTGATGATGCGTTTCGGAGACAGACAACGGAACTCTTCAAAAAATTGCAGCAAATCAACCGCGATTGCTGCTATCGCATAAATATGCATTGTTTTGACCAATGATGATACAATTTCGAATTGGTGTGGGGTATGTACTATAACTAAAAAGTGAAAATTAAACTGAATTTTAATCGAAAACATTCATCGGTTTCTTACTTAACTTCAACTATATCCGACAACCCTGGTTACATATATCTTTTGGTGACCGTACATTAACAATAAGGGCAATAACCTGAATAACTCGACACCCCTTTCCCCCTTTTTTTATAAGAGGGGTCAGGTAGTGCAGAGCACTTACCGTACATACTTTTGTTACTGATGAATTACGAAATGGAACCACTCTGTATATCTTAGGCTGTGTTCAGACCTGAGACAAGACTATGTTTAGTTCCTATGAAAACACTGATATTTGCAAGAAACAGATGGCTCGATCTAAAAAAAAAAACTACTAAAATCTATTGACTCTGATTTGCACTTTGGCTATCAAAGATGGCAGCGCTAATTCCAATGAAAAATACATTTAGAGCTAAAATAAAATCTGTTAGACTAATAACAGTGACTTAAATATTTTTTTCCGCCATAGAAAAAACATTTTGGGTCCTACCTACTCATAGAAAATATAACATTTTTTTTTTAACGTACAGACGCCAGCACATCAAGCTACCCCAAACTGTCAAATTTTCCCAACTGAACATGAACTTTATGCTTACGTTATAAAGTTGAAAATCTATCAAAGAAATTTGACAGATTGGGGTAGCTTGACGTGCTGGCGTCTGTACATCAGTAGGTACGTTATTACGTGTCTACATTAGTATAGTACCTATAATATACAACCAGTTTTTATTATTATTGTTTCATTAAAATTATGTCGACTTTACATGTGTCGAATAAATAAATGAATAAATGTTGGCAAAAAAATTACCTACTAATATGGTCATTCTTGTATAATTTTAAATATTTCAATAAACTAGATGTACAAAAAAACCGATGATTTTATTTACAAATCCTAAATAATTTTGACCGTCTACGAAATTATTTGTGAAGTAGGTAACGTAGGCAACGCGCCAAATTGATATTTACCATGATAATAAATATGTTATGGCATTCCTAATTTATGTATGTACGTATAATAACTACGTCACAAGAAAGAATAGGTTAGAGTTACCTACGTCATTAGAAAGAAGGACATAAAAGATATTTATTTAAGTCCCAAACAGAATCTTCATCTTTTATTTGTTTAAAGTTTATGCACAAGTAAAACAATACGGTACAAAGGCGGACTAATGCCTGTATTTTTGCCTGACTGATGGCAATAAGGTTTCCCCCTATTGCATGAGACTTAAAGAATAAACACACCTAAATGGCGGCATGTGGGAGTACCACGACTATAGCTAGTACACCTCTACCCAATCCCAGGCTGATTCCCGGCCATCGTAGGCGCGGGCTTGCGGAAGGGGAGTAATGGGTAGCTCGCTGAGCAGTAAGGACCAAGCCCAAATCGACGCCGACGGCGCTGTGTGTTCCACGCGCGCCTCAAAGAGATGTTAGCAACAACTGATGGGGTCCGCAAAGGTCGATGTCTGTCAGGGGTGGCCCCTGGCACACACTGAGGGAACACGGGTGGGTTTTAGTCAGTAAAAGTCTGAAACGCCGTCCTGCTCCAACCAGAACGGGAGAAGTTATTTGATGATTTCCCACTCTCAAAAAAACCCATGCACGCAGGCGTGATCTGATGTTATTCTAGTTTCGTATTATCTGCACGCATCCGGTCAGACCGTATTTAGAGTAGGACTGTCCGTTCGTATTGGTTTTTTATCCATACTAGCTGACCTGACAGCCGTTGTCCTGCCTAAAAAGCGCCACCTACTAGGTTGTGAATCTAAACCATCCAGGGACTCTCAAACACCCACAAAAAAAAACACAGATGTCGATCCACCCGTTTAGGAAGAATCAGTCAAGAAAAATAACATCAAATCGATCCACCCATTTAGGAAGAGAGGAAAAATAAATAAATATAATTTCGACCCACCCGATAAGAAGAGTCAGTCAGGAAGAGTCAGTGACACGTTGAGAAGAAATTTATATATAAAGAAAAAGAAACACCAAAATAGTTCAATAGGCTACTAGAAACATAACACCTATGACGTGCAAAGCTATTGTTTCGACTTCCACTAAATACTTTTAGTTATAGACACAGACAGGACACAAATAGTTGTACATGTAGTCATGAAGACTATACAGTACTTATAGCAATAACTTGCGGTTATTTAGGAAGGTTCTATAATCTCCCATTTTGCTGGACTGTGTTTGCAGTGACCTACTTAGATTCGCAGTCGACTGATTGCTCTTCATATAGACCACTGCACGTCACGACCGGTTGGCAGGTGCGCCTTAGGTTAAATGGTGTTAGAATGGCCTTGGAGAGAATGCGTTCCTGATACGTTAGTGCGACAATTCAGTCCTCATCATCATCATTTCAGCCGAAAGATGTCCATTACTGGACATTGGCCTCCTCCAAGGGGGGGCGCCAAGTTTGGCAAGCGGGTTGACGATCGTAGTATGGTGGTAAAATGGATAGAGAACGCTACTGCCCATTCTCTAGTTAGTCCCTTAGTCGCCTTTTACGACATCCACGGGAAAAAATGGGCCACGGTCAAGTCCGACTATCCTACAAATATTACCAATGTGAAAGTTTGTATGTCAAGATTCGTTCGTTCCCGTGGTATAATTTTCGACCTCCAGGTGGGTGAAGCCGCTGGCAAAGCTAGTACCTAACTAATAAAGATCGAGAATCGATCAAATTCTCAAAACGTGTATTCGTTTGTATGAAACTGATGGGTGTCAGAACGCCTTCTACTGATATAACGAACTTGAACTGATAGTTACAGTTCAACGGACTCAGGGACGGACTGATCCGTCCCTGAGTCCGTTTTACTGTAACTTTTTTGCTCATCTTAGGTGGTTGGTCTTGGATGGCGTGTGTACAGCGGAGAAGGAACATCATAAACCTTTATGAGAAATTGGACCTTAAGCACTTAACGTCACATGATAGACTTTACCTGAATTGGTCTTTGTATTAGTGGTTCAACAGCTGCAATATCTCCAGGATTATGCCGGAATATGACAGTTCTATAAAGCAGCTCCTCAACATCATATCTGTCATCACAAGACAGCCGTCATGCCGACATCAATGCGACGCACTGCCAGGGTGATAGTGATCAGCCAGTGTCACTCTTAGGGACAGTTCAGACAAAACGGCAAGGTACAATAGCCTAAAGTAGAAAATCGTGTGAATATCAACACAATGGCTATGGTAATACGGTCCTATTTTCAATAGAGCCAGTAAATTACTCGGGCATTTTGCCGTTCTGTCTTAGCTGACCCTTATCCGATCTCTTCGAAGTTACAGCTACCATCCTGTAACTTCGTGACAAAACTAAAGGCACCACTCGCCAGTTGCTGAGCCGCGCGCCGTCATTTTTATCATTGATTTACACGCCTTTATTATAAATAAGTTCAAAATGCCAGTTAGGTAATTTAAGTACAATGTCATTGGTCTAAACCAGTCCATTAGGCTGAGGCTACATTAGGCCGCAACGCGACCTGCGACACATGAGCGATTAAATAAATGAATGCTCACTTCTTAAATGGCTACACCGTACATCAAATACTCGTATTACTAGCTATCTTCGATTTCTATATGCGATAGGAACAACATTACTGTAATCACGGCATCGGCTACATCAACATATCAGCGAAATTGAAGCGAATTTATTAGAAAACTAGATTATGCCAGCGGCTTCGCCCGCGCGGAACTTTTATCCCCTATTTAACTCCCTTAGGGGTTGAATTTTGAAAAATCCTTCCTTATTCCTTGTCTACATTATAAAGGGAACCCCTGTGCAAAATATCAGCTTTCTAGGTCCAAGGGTTTGGGCTGGGCGTTGATGAATCAGTCAGTCAGTCAGTCAGGACTTCTCTCTTTATTTATATAGATATAAGATAGATTTCCCGCTCGCTCGAATAGTTAGTTAATAGTGCTACTAAATATGCGTGTGGCTACATTATGCGTACAGTAAACCGCGTTAGATGATTTGCTAATTCGTTGTGTAGCATGTGTACTGTACTCAGCCACGTCATCGCCGAATATACGACTTTCGCTTAAAATGTAACCATAACATTTTTATCTCGTTTCGCTCTTCCAATCACATCGCAAATCGCTGCCTACTGTAGCCTCAGCCTAAAGGTGAATACCTAATAAGGTGGATCACGTGCAACTTCAAAATAAGCTCATTAAAGTTAAGTTACTGCGACATTTTATTTACCCAACGACATGTTTATCGCAAAGTAAGGGAACAAAATAGAAAAACATAACGTAAGAGGACTTTAATGACAGATATTTAGTCTTCCCTTTGTATAAGCTATATATAGTCAAAGTTAAGTAAGTAAGCTCTAGGAATGTGCATAATACTCACCTATTATTACTAAGTTGGAACGAAAACCCACTGAAAATTAAAAGAGAAAGGTCAATTTCGTGAGCGTTTAAGTCTGCCTAATTGATGGGTTCACAAAAGCAATAAATACATCACAGTTTTCCTTGTATTATTAAATCGTCACAATCATCTGAATTGAAGCTTAGGCAAAGCCAGCCTTAACATTGGGCACGCCACGATTGCGGCGGTAAGTCCCCTCTTTGAGGAGTGGTTTGAGAGGCGGCACGGCGTCCTCACCTTCCGCCTGACGCAGGTCCTTACCGGACACGGTTGTTTCGGGAGGTTCCCGTTTCGGATAGGGCGGGAGGAAACGACCGGGTGTTTCCACTGCGAAGATCGCCCTGAGGATACGGTGGAGCACACGGTGGCGGTCTGCCCAGCTTGGGTGGAGCACCGCCGTGTCCTCGTGGAAGCGATCGGCGGCGGCAATCTCTCGCGTCCGGCCCTGGTCCAGGCCATGGTACGGAGCGAGAGGGCATGGGGAGCCGTCACCTCCTTCAGCGAAGCAGTGATGCTCGCGAAGAGGGAGGCGGCGCACGTGAGGGAGAGGCAGCATATGCGCCCTCGCGACCCTAGCCGCCGCAGGATACGGAGACGCCCTGGGCGTCTGCGATTTCCGGCCACCGTAGGCATGGGCTTGCGGACGGCGAGTAATGGGTAGCTCGCTGTCCGGTAAGGACCAAGCCCAAGTCGACGGCGCGTTGTGTTCCACGCGCGCCTCAAAGAGATGTCAGCGGGTTGTTCGAAAGAGATACCACAGCCCCTGGCATACGGGCTAATGAAGGAACACGGGTGGGTTTTAGTCAGTAAAAGTCTGACACGCCCTCCTGCTCCACCCAGAGCGGGAGAAGTTATTTGATGACCTCCGACCCAAAAAACAAAAAAAAAAAGCCAGCCTTAACATTAAAAGCTGTATACGATATTTTTCGGATTTCGGTGATTTACGTGATTTTAGAGACGTTGGTAATTTTACATTCAAATACTGTATTTCTTTAAGTTTTAATACACAACTTTAATGGAAATTTCAGTTATAATCTAATGAATGGGCTATTTTTTTTATTTCAAATATGGCAAAATACTATTTGCTAAAGTTAAAACTCAAAAGGACTTACCACAAAAACTCCAAACCCCCTTTTATTGATCTGACACTCTCGAAGGTATCTAACGTCAAATTCCACACCAAAATTTCGTGTTCAACAATTCAAAAGTGAAAACAGAAAAAGGACCAAGTTGTTGATTATAAATTGATTTTAGGCACAAGGGCTTGCAACTTAGTAATAATAGCCGCACGGTTCGATTGAGCAGGTTGCCGCGGTTGGTTCGTGGATGAGTGACCATTTTTACATACCATCTCCTGCACAACGGAAAGCATATAAAGCCGGTGGTCCCAGCTAACATTTGTAGATCTTTGACAGTCGTTTCGCGTCGTCAGAAGCCCTAAAGTGTAACCAGTCCAACCATCTCACATCGTGCTGCTGGGGAGTTTGTTGCACCACTTCTTCTTCCCAGCTAAAGCACTAGGAAGTGTCGAAGGGTGGGCGTTTTGGGGGACTGTCTTATATAATTTTGAGATTCGAAAAGTGCTGATTCTCAGCCTAATTTGAATAAATGACTTTTGATTTTACTTAACTTAATGGTGCCGTATTACGCAATAAATGAGTTGTGGAGATCAGATCGGCAGTAACTCTATGGCTGGTATTCAGCTGCATCTGGTTATACTGGAAGCTGACTCCAACATAGAAAAGGCTAGGCAGATAGATAGGAACATAATATAAATCATCATGATTCTTGATCGTCCATTGATACCAAACCTGACCCTTGAAGTAGTCAAACCAGTTCTTTAAGGTCGGACCTTATCCTGCCATCCTTGTTTGCTAAACCAGCTGTTGAGATAATTGTCATCGATGAACTTGCTAGGAGTAGCGCTCTGCCCTTAAAGTTCAATAACATTATAATAAACAATATCATTAATATTAGGTAAGGTCGAGGAAATTAATTGTTTATCAAATTGACTTACCTTAAATATCCGTATATTAGAATCACAAATAACCATGGAATAAGTATCAAAATCAAGTGTTGATTTTGATACTTATTCCATGCCCATTCCATGCCCCGTCAGCACTTTTCGAACGTCAAAATTACATAAGACGGTCCCCCAATTCCTGGGTAAGCTGGGAAGAAGTGGCGCAACACACTCCGAAACGAAAAGAAACAAAAACGTATGTAGCATAAGTATAGCTTAATCAGCCCATAATGTTCTGTGATAGAAAGAAAGACATATGTATTTATTTGCCACAGAAACACGTGCTTATAAAAAGATGCAATAACATATTAAAAAAAAAAAAACATGAAAACAACACAAATATTTTTATACATAGGCATACATAACATAAATAGTCGGCAGCTGCACGCCGTGACTGTGACAAGTAGGCTTCCACTCAGCATGATACTGTGCTATGGGACCCACAGCACAGCGCTGATTTTCAGTGGTCACCCGAAAACAACGTACGAAAATCAAGCCAGGATTTTTACAAATTAGACAAAACAAGTAACAAAGTAAAATAATTATAATAAACAGTACACACAATTTGATATTACCATACAACAAATAAGTTATGTGCTGGGACTCATGGCTCCTCTTGGTGAGAGGCAGTGGGCCATGAACTACCACCCGGCCCAGTGTGTATGTATCATGTAGTACTATACAAATAACATTCATTGACAGTTGTATGACATGGTTAAAATTCGGCAAATTAATCGAATGTGTCAATTTGATAAACAATTAATGTCCCTAACCTTACCTAGTTCACCTTTATTTAAGACAATTGTTAATGCACGTTGATATCCTTATGAGGGACGTTGCCCCCTTTCAGCAGGTAAAGTAGGTGTCTAACTATATTTCTTACCTTTACCCATTCAGGGTGCAACTAAAAATAGGTAGGTGGATACGCATAATGTGTTCAGAAGGCATCTATGTCTGGAAAACTGTACGGTAATAATTAATATTCCATAGTCAGTTGTCTAAAATCGAGCAATCTGGCCCAGTGTTAACGGCCGCGACTTACGAGTACGTAGGTCGTGAATTCGAACCCAAGCAGGCACTTTCATCATCATCATCATCATCAGCCTATAAATGTTCCCACTGCTGGGACACAGGCCTCCTCTCGGTGAGAGGGATTGGGCCATAATCCACCACGCGGGCCCAGTGCGGGTTGGTAGATGTCACATGTCTTCGAATTTTTGGTTCTAGGACATGCCGGTTTCCTCACGATGTTTTCCTTCACCGTTTTGAGAGCAGTGGTGATGAAATAATTTACACAAAGTAAAGCGCCTTGCTGGGTTTGAACTCACGACCTACAACTAGTAAGTCGCAGCCGTTACCACTTGGCCACCACCTCTCACTTTACTTTTTGTAAATTATTTCATCACCACTGATCTGAAAACGGTGAAGGAAAACATCGTGTGGAAAACGGCATCTCCAAGAACTAAAAATTCAAAGATATGTCATCATCTGCATAGCCTTTTCCCAACTATGTTTGGGTCGGCTTCCAGTCTAACCGGATGCAGCTGAATACCAGTATTTTACATGGAGCGACTGCCTATCTTACCTCCACAACCCTGTTACTGGGTAATACGATACCCCTTGGTAAGACTGGTTGTCAGACTTTCGGGCTTCTGACGACCCGTAACGACTGTCAAAGATCCATAAATGACAGCCGGGACCAACGGTTAACGTGCTTTCCGAGGCACGGTGGGGTCTTGGTATGTAAAGATGGTCACCCATCCACGGACCAGCCGCGGCAAGCGTAGCTTAACCTGGTCGATCGACCCGTGCAGCTATTTTTATTTAGCCACAAGCCCCCGGAAAAATTCAAAGATATGTGATACCCACCAACCCGCACTGGCCCCGCGTGGTGGATTATGTCCCACTCACTCTCACAGAGAGGAAGCTTGTGTCCCAGCAGTGGGAATATTATTGGCTGATTATGCTCATGCTTATTGTCAGCTGTCTGATTAATTCTAGTAAACATCAATATTATAATATGAATATACAAAAGAGTTGCTTAAACTTAATGAAACTGACATCAAAATAATAAGCACATTACAATGCCAAAAACTTAAAAAAAAAAGTTAGCCGATTTTCTGATAATATCCGATCATAAAACGCAAAACGGATTCAGCACAAACCAAAAGGTAAATCATGAAAGAATTTGACCAAAAAAGGACAATCGCTAAAATGGATATTAGAATAATAGAGAAAAACAAACACGTGTTGCGTCCCTTTAAGAGTATCCTGCTAAACATACATAGATACAGTATGTGCAAAATATTCTCTTTTATAAGATTGGACGCTTTCGATAGCTGCATTTAGACGCGACAGTTCACACAGACCGCGCGTGTTTTCGTGAATCTTGTTAGATATCAATTTAAAATGGCAAAATTCGCATTAATTTTAATATTTGTGGGTGTTATTATCACCGTCCAAGGTAAACCAGCCCTCCCAGAAGGTAAGATAATTTTCAGTCATCTATTCAAACTTAATTAATTGGGTTATTTTTTTTAAAAAAAAACCTGCTCATACCAAGTTGTTTACGACTAAAAATATTTTCTCAAAATGTCATGTGTCGAAAAGTTTTAATATTGCACTGCTTATCTTACTATTTGAATTTTAAACGCGGAGATCAAATTAAATTTTCTAAATTATTGAATGTTAAAGAGTTACTGGGTAAAATTATATTAGATTTAGTCAACTCATTGTTTGAATATGCTATCGTCCTTTAAAATTGTTTAATAAAAAATATTTATAAATGACCTTGGATACTAGGTACCACTGCCAGGGGTGCGGGTTGTTCGAAAGAGATACCGTGGCACCTGGCACACAGGCAACTGAGGGAACACGGGTGGGTTTTAGTCAGTAAAAGTCTGACACGCCATCCGCACAACCCAGAGCGGGAGAAGTTATTTGATAATTTCCCAACCTCAAAAAAAAATATACTAGGTACCAACCAAGTCTTTTACAATGTCAGGGGTTTCGTAGTAATTATATCATTACGATAACGATAAGGTTAAATCTTCTGATAAACGCTTTTCCCCATGCCCCATACAACTTACGTTTAAAAATAATGTTTTTAAGAGACCTTCATTTACCGAACAAAACCCGTTCTTCAAATTAAAATGTCAAATAGAATAGATATTTCTTTTTTTAATTTTGAAAAGCTTAAATAGTTTTATTATTTAGGGGCCACCGGGATGTCAGACATTTTGCATTATGGAATTAAAGTATCATAAAAAGTATTGGAATTGTAATGAAACTGGTATTTGCCAGACGGCCGCGACGTCTCAGTCATAATAGGAAAAATAATATAAATTCATGTCGAAATTCTCAATAACAAAACCTAGTAAATAAAATTCAGGGTCATTTAAGAAAATACCCTCGTACGTTGGCTTCGGTTGGTCCGTGAATGGGTGACATTTGAAAATACTCATAAGGTAACACTATGTAGTCGTAGTTTTTGTTAATTAAATTAGGAAAAGAGTACGCGTGTATACATATCGTAATACTAACAAGAGCACGATAATCCATTGTTTGCAGTTTTACAATTTTTTTTTTTTAGACTCATTATCAGGCAAATAATTACAGCACAAATATATTAACATAAAAACCATTAACTAAATAAATTACAATTATTGTTAAATTAAATTAAATTAAAACACATTACTGGTCAACAAAAAAATAAAAAATAAAATAAAACTGATTATAATTAAATTAAATAAAAGCTTTTTCGGTCACAATAATTATAATTTTCTAACCGGCATTGGAACAGCAACATGCCTGCCACATCCATGCCGGATATAAGGGCAGTCCAATCTTTCGGCAATCATTGCCAAGATGGCGTTGGGGCTGGCCTGCACCCGGCGCACCAGGGACGCACACCGCTTGCGCATAACAGCGTGGAAACAATCAGTGCGTGCCATCGCAAACACCCCTGATGCGCTACAGAAACGGGGCAGCCCCAATACCGCCCGGAACGCATTGTTGTATTGGACACGGAGGGCACTGTATGCCCTTTCAGTATAATCAACCCACAGGCTGCACGTGTATAGGGACGTGCAGTACGCTTTAAAAAGCGTCACCCTAACACCAACAGAACAACGCGCAAACCTGCGGGCTATCATGTTGGCTCGCACCGACAGCGCCCTCCGCTCCCGCTCCATGTCAGCATGATCTTTCAGGTCCTCTGTGAGAAGATGGCCTAGATATTTAAATTTGTCCACTCGGTCTATTGGAACACCATCAATAAGAACAGTCGGTATGTTCACAGGGCTCGACACACCGATGGCCTGAAAAACCATGTATTGGCTTTTCTTCCGATTATACCTTAACCCATGACCACGCGCGTATTCTGTACACGTACTAATTAGTCTCCTCAGCCCACAGATCGACGCGCTCAGCAACACCATGTCGTCGGCATAACTTATATTATTAACAGGAACTCCGTCTACATAGCACCCGACATGTTGACTGCTGAGCGCGACGATCAGTTCGTTCATATATAGGTTGAACAATGTGGGCGAGGTCAGACCGCCTTGCCTTACGCCACATTCGCTAATATAAGGGTCAGACATCGCCCCCGCCCATCGGACACTGTTGACCTGGTGCCCGTACCAGTACCGGAGTATGCTGATAAGTTCCCTTGGCAAATCCGTGCTCTCCAGCTTCCCCCAGAGAACATCGTACGAGACGAGGTCAAAAGCCCTGGATAAATCGAGGAAGCACGCGTATACCGGGGTCTTTCTCGTCGTGTAATACTTAACGGTGTGCTTTAGACACAAAATTGCACTCTCTGTGGTTTAAAAAACTTTTTAACAAAAAGTTTAACCGACAGAAAAGAAACTTAATTTAATTTTTTTTTGTTCGAAAGGGGTTTATTTCGAAATGGTCCCATTTAAATTTCATGTAGATCGGATGATGCGTTTCGGAGACAGACAACGGAACTCTTCGAAAAATGACAGCAAATTAACCGAGATTGCTGCTATAGCATAAATATGCAATGTTATGACCCCAAGGATGATGAAATTTCGAATTGGTGTGGGGTAGGTACTATAACTAAAAAGAGAAAAATAAAACAACCGACTTCCAAAAAACACTAGAAAGTCGGTGACTGTTTTTTTTTTTTTGGGTGGGAAATCATCAAATAACTTCTACCGCTCTGGGTGGAGCAGGAGGGCGTGTCAGACATTTACTGACTAAAACCCACCCGTGTTCCTTCAGTAGCCCGTATGCCAGGGGCTGTGGTGTCTCTTTCGAATAAACCCGCACCCCTGGCAGGCATCGACCCTTGCGGGTCCCATCACTTTTTGTGCTGACATCTCTTTGAGGCGCGCGTGGAACACAACGCGCCGTCGACTTGGGCTTGGTCCTTACCGGACAGCGAGCTACCCATTACTCGCCGTCCGCAAGCCAATGCCTACGGTGGCCGGAAATCGGCCTGGGATTCCCGACGCCCATGGCGTCTCCGTATCCTGCGGCGGCTAGGGTCACGAGGGCGCATATGCTGCCTCTCCCTCACGTGCGCCGCCTCCCTCTTCGCGAGCATCACTGCTTCGCTGAAGGAGGTGACGGCTCCCCATGCCCTCTCGCTCCGTACCATGGCCTGAACCAGGGCCGGACGCGAGAGATCGCCGCCGCCGATCGCCTCCACGAGGACACGGCGGTGCTCCGCCCAAGCCGGGCAGACCGCCACCGTGTGCTCCACCGTGTCCTCAGGGCGATCTTCGCAGTGGAAACACCCGGGCGTTTCCTCCCGCCCTATCCGAAACAGGAACCTCCCGAAACAACCGTGTCCGGTGAGGACCTGCGTCAGGCGGAAGGTGAGGATGCCATGCCGCCTCTCAAACCACTCCTCAAAGAGGGGACTTACCGCCGCAATCGTGGCGTGCCCAGCTCTGGGTTGCGACAATCGCTCTCTCCATGTCACCATGAGATCCCGCCGGAGCTCTGTCCGCTGTGCCGCGATTTCCTGCGGCAGCGGAGTTATGCCCCGGCGTTTGGCCTCCTCGCGCCACTCCCATATTTGCGCGAGGACCTTTGCCTCCAGATCCCATGGCGGTAATCCGGCAAGGAGGCCCGCCGCCTCGCCGGAGATCGTGCGGTATCCTCGGATCATCCGTATGGCCATGACCCTATGGGACGCCCTCAACCTGCGAGCTGGTTGGCGCCTCAATGTAGGCGCCCACACCGGCGCCCCGTATAGGGCCATGGACCGCACGATCCCCGCGTAAAGTCGGTGACTGTTGGATACGTATTTTATTAACTTCTTATCACCGCCTTCCGAAATTAAAGTTTTTTTTTTTTGTGTACAATTTGAGCTCCTAAATTAATATAAATTTCTCATTTTGAGTCGGCGCCAAACAAACTTATTGGGGCCAAGTAAAGGCAGTTTGATTGGTCTGCGTTGATTGTTCAACAGTGTATGATTAATATTGAGGTGCTGAAGAGTCTGAACGAAAACGCTATTATGTCAGTCCGACTCCTGGAACAGACCTCAAAACCTATCCTTCAGCAGCGAGGTGTAAGACAGGGAGACGTTAACTCTCCAAAACTGTTCATCACTGCATTGGAGGCTGTTTTCAAGGTTCTGAACTTGAAAGGGGTTCGCATCAACATTAATGGCGAGTATATCACTCACCTTCGGTGTGCTGATGATATGGTTGTCATGGCTGAGACTATGGAGGACCTCATTACATCGCTCGATGAACTCAGTAGACCTTCCAAATGAGTGGGTCTTAAAATGAACATGGACAAGACAAGTTCAAGTCAAATGCACATGTAACACCCACTCTCCTAAAGATCGGAGTCGCTACCCTCGAAGTTGTGGACGAGAGTGTTTACCTAGGACAAACTGTCCAATTAGATAGGTACAACTTCGAGAAAGAAGTCAATCATCGAATCCGACTCAGCTGGGCAGCGTTCGGAAAGGATGGGGCCGAAATTTTCTGGAGTAGCGACCGCGCACTGGAAGACGTAGAGCTAGAAGGCCTCCTACAAGGTAGACTGATGACCTGGTGAAACCCACAACAATCCGCTGGCTGTGGGAAGCATAGAACCGGTTGAAGTGGCGGAGCTTCAAAGCTCAGCATTGGACGTCTTTTGGCTAAAATATGACTTCTCTCGTGTGGTCGGTGACGATATGGTACCCAATTTGATCATTTTACTCTACGGACTCATCATCCATCAGCTCAGCCAAAAGACGTCCACTACTGGACATAGGCCTCCCCCAGGCTCCTCCACTTCGATCAGTCTTGTGCTTCCTACATCCAGTGGATTCCCGCGGCCTTCCCAAGGTCAGCGGTCCACCTTGTGGCCGCAATACATCCTGTAAACAGCTCTAGCATGGTGCCAAGCCAGGCTACCTAGCTTTTAAAAACTAGCTCTATGCAATCCAAGCATGAGGGCGAACGCGAATATTTTCGTTGCTTCTTAATATATAAATTATTGTGAAGAATAAATAACTTTTTCCTTCGTAAGAGGCTCCGTAGAAGCCTTTGAGGAAACTTATGAGCTAAGTGTTTCAAAACAAAATTATATAAGGAAAAAGATGTCTGATGTACTTACCAAGATGTCATATTAATGCAGTATTAAGTATTATTTAAACCAGTAACCAAATTAATAGGTAGGTTTTCTAGTTTTAGCCTTATCAAAAACCCGAACAACTTTTGCAATAATCATTAAAGCTGTGATTTATCAAATGCTAATTTATTCGGCTGCCCGCGACATCGTCCTTGTAAAATTTCATTTTATATATATCCTAAAGCACTGTGTCGCCCGCAATTAATCAATCAATCAATTCAAACTATCGCAGTCCACTGCTGGACATAGGCCTCTCCCAGGCTGCGACACAATACTTTATCCTCCGCCTTCCGCATCCAGTCTGTCCCAGCCGCCATTTTAAGGTCGTCGGTCCATCTAGCTGGGGGCCGTCCCACAATACGTTTGCCGATACGCGCTCTCCACTCCAGTACTCGTCTGCTCCACCGTCCATCGTTCCTTCGACAAACATGGCCGGCCCACTGCCACTTCAGCTTGCTTACTCTACAAGCTATGTCGGTGACTCCGGTTCTTTCCCAGGTAATTTTATTCCTGATTTTTTAGCCCGCTCCATAGCGCGCTGAGCGACCTTAAATTTGTGGGCCAGGCCAACTGTCAGTGTCCACGTTTCGGCACCGTATGTCATCACGAGCAAGATGCACTGGTTGAAGAACTTTGCCTTCAAGCAATGCGGAATAGGCGACGAGAAGACGCAAGCGGTATTAATAGTTTTTGTTAGTGTTTATTTATTTATTAAAATTTAATGCAAAAGTAAAAAATACTATACAAAGGCGGACTTAATGCCTGAGGCATTTTCTATCAGTCAGTCCAATCTTACTGAATTTTTTCATTCGGCTCCTTACTATTGTAACATGATGTTGATAACCTAAAAATCTTCCTCCAGAAATGGGCCATCAAATGCATAAATAATTTTTTAAATCTGCCTGGTATTGCCAGAGATTACCCCCTACATACCAACAAACGACCTCTTTACAATATTAGTAAGTATAGATTTGGCGTTTAATGTGGTTTAAAAGCATATTCCACGGAGTTAATACTCCGTGGCATATTCACACCGTTAGTACACACGGCTACACATCAAGGTATACATTTCCAGTATAAGCTGATCTCGCATTGTATAGGATTTCCGTACAGTGCGAGATCAGCGTAAACTGGAAATTATGTGTAGCCGTGTAGCCGTGTGTACCTACCATTTTAAAGAAACAAGAAGACGAATATTTTAACAACCTACAGGTATCTGAGTATATATTATATTGTAACTTTACTAGTTCCGCTTATATCTTCAGCCCGTAGCAAATGCGTGTGCAAATATTATCAAAAATGTGAATCCTGGTTAAAAAAAAGTGTGAATTGATTGAGATACAAAGAATAAATCTTTACCAAAGACCGAGTTCCGTATTTATACGTATATTAACATCGAGTTTCTAATGGAATAACTCAAAATAATTTATGAAAATAAAAACTGATATAACGTAAATGCGTCATCAGGATTTTAAATAATAAGAACATTCGGTTGTTGTCTCGTCAATCGTTCGCCAAAGTGAGTTTTTTCCGGCCAAATGGTATGTCCTCGTAAGTCCTTAGCACCTACTTCTCGTCTGAAAGAATGCCATCAATAAGAACTAAGTTAGAGCGGTGACTTTCCCCCTAACCTGTGCCCTAACTGCGAAGAAACTATTAATTGTAATCTGAATCATTTTAATGACGATAATTGCTAATCCATTGCTGCTTATAGTCAACAACGTAAACAAAGCAACAAACATTATTGAACTTTCAAAATTAAAGCCATTCCACATCAAGCTACCCGAAACTGTTATTTTTTCCAAATGAACATGAACCTTATGCTTATGTGATAAAGTTGAAAATCTATCAAAGAAATTTGACAGACTGGTGTAGCTTGATATACTGGCGTCTGTACCATTCACTATCACAGCTAGTTTATATGTTTCGTTTCTTTTTCAGATATTCGTTCCCAGTATGCTGAAATCTTTTCACTGGCAGAAGATCACCAATGGGACGAAATCCAAAAACGGTAAGTTTTATCATCATAGACAAAGATAACCTACCTATAAAAACTTTTTCCGACTTCTGGAAAAACCACTACAAACTGAAAAATTACTTTAATTTACGAAGTCGGTGTCTTTGAATATTATAATTATTTTTTTCTCACCGACTTCCGAAATTAAAGTAGTTTTTTGCTTTGTAGTGGTTTTTTTGGAAAATGTTTTTATTTTATATTTTTTAGTACACACCAATTCGTATACCACTACTTTCCATGTAAACAACAACGACAGGAATAAGTAGGATATCATCTAGATACACAAAGTGGATTTAAAAAAATAAACGTATCATCGAGACTAACGCAAAATCTTCCCTAGCAAGGTTAATAAAATTTATATGCGACTACCTGGGAATCATGCCCTTTCAAGCAAAAAATAATTCTCCAAATCGGTTCAGGCGTCTTGGAATAATCGGGGAACATGGATAAAAAATATTCCGACGAATTTAGAACCTCCTCCTCTTTTAAGGTCGGTTAAAAATAGATTACTAGATCAGACAGCCCATTTTGGAATATTAAGTACCAAACTAACAACTAAAATGAACGACATCATGTTTACAAACACGACGATTTGTTTATTATAAGGAAAAACATATTTTCTAATGTCTGGTGCCAACTTTACGGTGGGTCTAGTATAAAGTGACTTCATTAAATAATTACTTCTCTCTTTTTAACCGACGGAAAAAGGCTTATTACTATTTTAATAATAATAATAATCGTTGATAAATTTCAACACAACATGAAGTTTTCATACAAATTTTTCAACGAGGGTCGCGACGCGACTGTCGCGTCTTGATGTCTGCATGCTCATTACGATCGCTTCTAACTACTTCTGAGTGACATAAAAAAGTTTAACAAATCCTTAAAACAACTTCGTATTTCTTTGAAACAGTCTCCGAGGTAGCAGCAGGTCATGGATCGTTAAGATAAGAGCTATAATAACGTACCTCTACCGAGTAGTTTGCTTGTAAATGCCTTGTTTAACTCAACTGGGGAAATCCTCAATTACCTACATACTTTGAGTTACATGACGGTCATCTGCGTACAAAGCTAGCTACTCGATGTCCCAGGTCATATCAAAATATGTTTACTTTGCTAACCTTGTCTTATTACTAAAAGACTGTTATATATTTATTTAAACATCTCGCACACAAAATAGGTATAAAGGCGGACTTATTGCCTTAGGGCTCCCACACATAAACACGATACGACGTCGCAACGTACCACGGCACGGCAATGTGACATGGAAGAAAGGACCTTATCTATTCAGGCACTAAGGTTCTTTCTTCCATGTCACGTTGCCGTGCCGTGGCACATGGAAGAAAGGACCTTATCTATTCAAGCGCTAAGGTCCTTTCTTCCATGTCACATTGCCGTGCCGTGGTACGTTGCGACGTCGTATCGTGTTTATGTGTGGTAGCCCTTAGGCATTCTCTACCAGGGTAATGAAGAGATTAGATGGCAGATGCTTTGGCTGAGAGGAACAATGATGAAAAAAAAACCTATTCAAATATTTAATACACATACACATACATTACTGGTATTTTATGTGAAAAAACTTGTGAACTAGTATCCAAAGAAAAATCATCAGCAATTTTTTTAGTTCATTCGCTATTTCATTACGCGCGAAAAAATTTCTCCGCTATTTCATTACGTACCTACGTGGGAACGTGCAATTAAGCTTCTAAATTAATGTAAATCACTAATTTTGAAACGGCGCCAAACAACCAATCAACGCTACAGAGCAATCAAGTTTTTTATTTGGCGTCTTTGTGCTTTTGGCGCCGACTCAAGATTAGGAATTTAAACTTAAAAGGTGTATATTTTGCTATTCGGCTTTTTTTATTTTATTGTTGCGTATATTTTTCTACACCTAGGGTTAGATTTTATTTTTCAATTTTAAATAGGACATACTTTGTAGTATACTTACCCTTTACAATAAAAAAATAATTATAAAAATCTGACAAATCAGTAAAAAGTGATGTTTTGTCACATATAAAAAAAATGTACGTGTAGCATAAGAATACTGAGTTAAAGGATAATAAAATGACTAACTTATTTTTTTCAAAGCCATCTGTTATGTGTATGAAAAAAACGTGTTGACTCAAGCATTACTTTATGCATTTAAAATTGAGTCCCATGGGAATGTTATAAGATTTAATTTTCTTTGGCGCAATCGGGTATGGCAACATACCTAATTTTTGAAAAAGAAAATATTTTATAGTTCCGGAAATTAATTCCAAATATCAGCCGATCTATTGTAAAATCTTACCATCAATACGAAAGTTATTGTCTGCCTAGTCTTTTCCCAACTATGTTTTTTTTTTTTTTGGGTGTGGGAAATCAGCAAATAACTGCTAGCTCTGGGTGGAGCAGGAGAGCGTGTCAGACTTTTACTGACTAAAACCCACCCGTGTTCCCTCAGTTGCGTTTGTGCCAGGCGCCACGGTATCTCTTTCGAAAAACCCGCACCCCTGGCAGTTCCCAACTATGTTGGGGTCGACTTCGAGTTTAACCGGATGCTGCTGAGCAGTACGACATGGAGCGACTGCCTATCAGGCCTCCATCACCAAGCTACTGCATAATATGGCACCCCTTGATATAAGACTGGTTCGGGCTTCTGACGACCCGTAACAACTGTAATGCCGGGACCAACGGCCGAAGCACGGAGGGGTCTTGGTACGTAAAGATGGTCACCCATCCACGACTCGTGACCACGACAAATGAAGCTTAACCTGATCGATCGAACCGTGCGACCTTTTGTTAAAAATGATCTGTCAATCGAGCATGTAGTATGGCAGGTTTTCACGGTGTTTTGTAGAATAAAACGGCAGATTATTATCAATGTGTGTTACGAACGACCAGCAAACTGGTTTATATAAATTGATTGAATGCGAAGAAATCATTTGTACGATACCTTTTATTATTTACAGGTTACGTGAATTTGGCCGTGCTGATGATGATAAGGTATGTTTAATAATAAAATTGCACATAGAGTGGGAAGGCCTCCCACAAGGTGGACCGATGACCTTGTGAAGGCCGCGGGTATCCGCTGGATGTGGGAAGCACATCACTCTTTTTTTGGGTGTCGAAATGGAGGAGCCTGGAGGAGGCCTATAAGGCTGAAGTGATGATTGCACATAAGTACGCAATGTCATAGAAATAAATCAAATCTGGTCTCTGGACCGTCACAATCGCCAAGTTATCAAGTAGTGTCAACGAATAACCCCATTATATTATGTAATTCTAAAGACCTATCCTTTTGGCAATGGCTCATGAGTCTCGCACATTTACTACTGTATGGAAACAGCCTTACGATGGATTCACATCGCATTATACATCACTGTATTCTATTTTGGAGCTAAGCAACATAACTTAAGCTGTTGCTGTATATTTCATGCAATAATAACTAAATAATTAAGTCACAATTAATACACACAGACGCGGTGTAAGTAACTTTATTCAAAGCGTATTGCACATCTCTGTACTCAGCGAGCCTGTGGTTCAGATATACCCAAAGGGCTTACAATTCTCTGCGCATCCAGTTTAACAATGCCTACAGGGCGCTGTTACGTCTGCCGCGCTTCTGCAGTGCGTCAACAATGTTCACTGAGTCGCGCACAGACGGCTTTGATGTCACCTGGCGCAAAAAGACAGCCTCTCTGCTAAGCAGATTGCGTGAGAACAGTAACAGCATCCTGAAAGTAATAGTCAATAAGTTAGTTAGCCCACTGGTGTGGAGCCTCACACAGAGGACTAAGTCTCTCTTAGTTATTAAGTACTAACATAGTTTTTAAGTTCATACTAACAATATAAATGTAAATTAATGGATCAATGGTTGTCTGAATAAATATATTATAATAAATTAAAATATAATACGCTCTGGACTATACCGATATAGATGCAACAAAGTTATACATTGGATTTTAAAACTCACAAAACATTAGGTAGCTCAAATCACAACGTGATCAGTGCAATCAACACACGCCAATTGCTATTTTAAGCCTATCGTTTTCTATTTCAGAGCGCCAGCGCATCAGATCACTCCTTACAATATGCTCCGTCTTCTGCCGACGAGTCAGCGGACTACATCAGCATCGGCGGCAAAAAAGCAGGCAACAATAACGTCAAACTTGGACAGCTAACAAATCTACCCGCCATTGTAAGTTATCAATATATTTCTATAATTTGCAAAAACACCATAGCCTCGACTAACACCTGAGAAGGATCAAAATCCTTGAGATAGATCCGTCAGATAGGGGTGCTCGTGGATGTGATGCCATATTGTTGGGAGTTTTTTCTATTTACCTATATCGGATGGCCGGTTTCGTGCACCGTGCTCCCAAAACCGATAGGATATATTCAAACGAATAATAGGTATAACGTTGGCTATGGCAAAACATGAAAGTGACTATTGAAAGTGTTTGCAGCAAAATATGCCTATACAGTTCCAACTACCGACTGCTGGGACGCAGGCCTCCTCTTTGTGAGAGAGAGTGCCCCGTAATCCTCGACAGGGGGTCAGGGCGGGATGGAGGATGTCACATGTCTTCGAATTTTCGGTTGTACGACATGCCAGTTTCCTCGCGAAGTCTTTTAACGCAGCTTGCAGTAGGAATAAAATTTAAAAATGGTTTTTCCCCTCCATGCGACTTTTTGTTGATTACATACACCGTGACATTTTAGTCATCTTACAACGGGAGCCCACTTCATGTATCCAATGACTACTAATCATTTGTAAAAATAAAATTTTGAAACTTATGCATAATTAACAAACTTAAAATATCAATTCACTAAGACGCATGACGTAGTTTGAAACACTCTGTTATTGAGATTTTAATTATTTATTGAGATTGGAATTAATGATGGAATGTAATGGTAAGTTGGTAGATATCTTCTACCGTTTTTTAATAAACTTTATTAACATGGGAGGGTGTTTCATAATTCTAAAGCATTATTTATTTTTCTTTGTACTTATTATATTATTTAATGGTAACAACGTTTTAATCGCGCCTAGAGGTATTTTATGATGGATACATTGAGTGAACCACATTTGTAAGACGACTTAAATGTCACGGTGTATAATAGAAACAGACAGTAACAGAGCGGAATAGCTTTCATGGTTTTATGAGGGTGCTGAAGCCAATAATGAGTTAAAAATAAAAATCCAAGATGGCAGCTGCGAAAATTTTCAAAGTTTTTATTAGGGTGTCATTTTCATGGTTTTCGAGGGTGCTGAAGCCGATAGATAGTAAGACCAAAATAAAATTTGAAAATTTTAAATATAGATTAAACGACTGCAACGAGACATTCGGAGTTGAAGAAAAAGCGTATGATGATGCCTGATTCCACTCATGCCACCCCTCCCCCAATCCCACAAGCTTTTTTAACCAAACGGTATGTTATTTCAGCCGCATTCGTTCTCCAGTATACCAAGCCAGGGAGCACAGGGCAGCCATAACTCTTACAAACATCAATACTCGTACACACACTCACAATCCTTCGTCAACGGCAAGCCGGTCGAGGGAGGTCTTGTCAACAATGGCGGCAATTTCCAGCTAGACACACAAAAGTCAATTATTCCCGTAAGTTACTTCCTGCTGCTAAAAACTTAGACTGCCCATATAGAGATACTGTATTTGATGGAAGGTCGACTGTTATGGCTACAGTTTAATGCTAGATGCTTCATAGATTTCCCGATGACTGAATATTACCTATGATGGTAATGAGTTTGAGGCCATTTTCACCAGCTTAAGAACGTTAATTCCACACGGGCTTGCAACGGCGTATTTAATGGCGGTTTTTCATGATAATCTCATAAAATGCAAACAAAGTAAAAAAAAAATTCAGCCATGCACTAGATCGTTGGTATTTTCAAGTCTGTATGCAATTTTTTTACAGTTATTTTGGTATTCATAAAAATCGTCATACCGTCAATTATTTTCTATTTGCTAAGTACGGTTAAATTTGTTATTATTAAAGAGGTAATGTTAAAAATAATTATAAATACCAACGATCTAGTGCTTGGCTGACAAAAATAGTACTTTTATTGGTATTTAATTAAATAATCACGAAAAACTACTATGAATGCGTTGTTGCCAGCCCGCGTGGAATTAACTTATGGAGGATGTGCTAAGGTAGCCCAAGAAATTCAAATATTCGTACTTTTTTATGCAATTTGGAAATCAGTGCCAGGTTGTAAGTTGATCAAAACATAATTCGCGACCGTAGCAAATGAGGTTTTTCAGTATTATAACAATTAAAATCATCCAAAATCATCACCCTTAAAATTCATTTAATCCCATTGAACAATTAAAATTCATTTAATCCCATTGAATAACTATTTGATGAAAAAGTAAGTAAATGGAACTAAATGCTACGTTCGCGAATCATATTTTATCAACATGTAACCTATTACTGACCTGCAAATTGAAAAAAACATTCTAAGATTTTTTTTTCGTGGATTACGAATAACGTGAAGTTTTATGAATACTAGGTTCCACCAGCGGCTTCGCCCGCGTGGCTGTCGGAAATTATTATACCAGGATAAAAAGTATCCTGTGTGTTAATCCAGGTTATAAACTATCTGTGTGCCAAATTTCATCCAAATCCGTTCAGCCGTTTTTGCATGATTGAGTAACAAAATTCCAAACGTCTTCACAAACTTTCACGTTTATTATATTAGTAAGGATATATACCTATAGTAGTATCTATCGTCCCAAGACATATCCATGACATTTGTTATCCACATAATCAGCTTATACTGTTCTCATTGCTGGGACACAGGCCTCCAGGTAAGTGGGACTGGGCCGTAATCTACCACACGGGCCCAGTGCGGGTTGGTAGATGTCACATGTCTTCGAATTTTTGTTTCTAGGACATGCCGGTTTCCTCACGATGTTTTCCATCACCGCTTTGAGAGCAGTGGTGATGAAATTATATACACAAAGTCAGGCGGGCTTTATCTGTCCGGGTTCGAATCTCCGACCTACAACTTGCGGTCGTAACCACTGGGCCACCACTGCTCTTGTTATCCAAATGTTGCTACATCTATGATATTTATTATTTTCAGCCTATTTTGTACACCGATGTACGGGATTTGAAGCCTCCACAAGGTGGCCAGGTGTACGGCGAGGCGCAGTTCCAGTTCCACACGTCATCCAACGTCAACGGCAAGGTCTCAGAGGACCAGGGTGGTCATAAAATCATCAACAATAATGGCCAAGTCCAAGAGTTCGATTTTACACCCAGTCCCCAAAAGTCTCCCGTTGTTAATTATTTTAATTAGCGTGTTTAAGCTTTTTAATTAATTGTTAGTCATTTACTTCCCTCTGTTCGTTTATTCCTTTGAAGGATAAGCGGTTTTTATTTTTATTTTTTCAAACAAAAAGTTAACGCCTGATATTTTTTTAGTATTATATGTTGCGTTTATGCGTTTTTGATAGAAACGCAGAAGGTTTTTTTTTTTAATTGTCTACTTACAAAGGCCTCCTAGTAATTGATAAAAATGTTGCCATAATAATATTACTTACTGAAATTCTTTATAGAAACCAGAAATTATTCTCATTACGGATTTTAAATCATTATCGAATGGAGTTGTAACTTTGTCCTTTATTTTTATTATCGCCTTATTTATTAGAAATGGTTAACTTTAGGAAATGCGAACAATATAAAGATAAGTTAGTTCTACGTATGTATTAGGACCTATTTATCAGCTTGACAATGCTAGGAAGAGGTATTCTTTCGGAATGGACTCGGCTACATGTCTGGCGCCATCTAGGAATATATACAGGGAACTAACAATTTTTTTTTTATAGATTACCTACTTGAAATTGCAATCTACCTGAGTAAATGAATAGTTAAATACTATAATTACAATTAAATTGTAAACTTACCATGGTTGTAAATTCCAAATTATTTTTACCCTATGTTGTTTTTTTTTTTTTTTACTAAAATGAGTGGTGGTGATGTTCTGTGATCGTAATTATTATACCTATGTACCTATTGTAAATAAATTAAGCAATGTGGAAAACTGTAAACGGATTTTTTTATTGTTTGTTCCGGTAAACATATTAGGTACATACCTACTTGGAACAACTTTCTCTAAGTTTTACTTCTTCGATGGATCGTTAATACCTTGAAAGGTCGATTCACCAAAAGCTTATAATTTCAAGGAGTTTACACACAGTAAAAGAAACAAAGCGATGGAGGTAAGAATAGTCGTCGAAACGTCGGAATAATTCTCCATGTCTACTATCCTTTTCCCAACTATTTTGGGATCGGCTTCCAGTCTAACCGGATGCAGCTGAATACCAGTAATTTATATGGAGCGACTGCCTATCTGACCTCTACTACCACACCCACACTGGGCAACACGATGCCCCTTGTTAACACTTCTGTTGACCTCTAAATTCGCTCCCTTTGATCTCCGCGTTGGCGTTTGGGCAACCACTTTAGAAGCGACCGTCAACACAGAGGGAAGCGTTGTCTGCGTACTAGATGGTAATATTTTTTTCAATCGGTTGAGAGCTTGAAGCGTTTTTTTTTTCCATGTTCCTTCAGTTGCTCGTGTTTCAGGGTCCACGGTACCTCTTTCGAACAACCCTCACCCCTGCAGAGCTCAAAGCGTTCCTGTAACTTTCTGGCTTACCATCTCATACCAATTTTATTTCGTCTTATCTGTAGCATCGACAGCGCATCGTTGTTTACCAAGGTAAGCAGGTATTCTTTTTTCTTTCCTAGGAAATATAAATATAAAAACTGGTAGTTTGGATAGTGTACAGCTGTACACATCCGGTCTTCAGTGGCGTCATGGTCCCCACTGTGCGAGCCATGCTAGTGGATCGTGAGGCACGATTACCATTAATTATAGTCCCGCACATATACATAGTTGTACGCCTGTATAACTATTGTATACTACATAATTAAACACTTAAAATATTTCCGCGACCATCATTGATATACAAAAAACCCAACATGCACAGTCTCTAGCAAAAGTGACACTCAAAACTGTCCCCAATTATACGTCAGTTGTCATAGTAATGATAAACCCAATTTTGTTGCAAATTCAACCTAATACGCATGACTTAAAGTGGTTTTTACAAAACAATGTCCAAAAAGACTGACTGAAAGATGACAGACAATACTATTTGACACCTGCGCATACTGCGCCCTATTTAAGCGGACGTTTTTAGGACGCTGATTGTGTATCTTGGGTTTTTTGTATATCAATGGTGAACATCTGACTGGCAACGCACGAAAACCTCCTAAAAATAGTATCATGAAATGAACATGTTGCATGGTACCAGGGGCACATATATCAGGAGGAGTAAAGTTTGTTTACGAACAAAGTCGCGGGTCCCGGGTCGACGACGACGACGGCGCGCGTTGTTCAATACGCGC
Source organism: Polymixis flavicincta (assembly GCA_949987655.1). Classification (NCBI taxonomy): domain Eukaryota; kingdom Metazoa; phylum Arthropoda; class Insecta; order Lepidoptera; family Noctuidae; genus Polymixis; species Polymixis flavicincta. Next base: position 21,882,369 of record OX465173.1, read on the forward strand.
CTCAAAGAGATGTCAGCACCAAATAGTGGGGTCCGCAAGGGCCGATGCCTGCCAGGGGCGCGGCTTGTTCGAAAGAGATACCGTGGCCCCTGGCACACAGGCAACTGATGGAACACGGGTGGGTTTTAGTCAGTTAAAGTCTAACATGCCCTTCCGCTCCACCCAAAGCGGGAGAAGTTATTTGATGATTTCCCACCATAGAAAAAGTCGCCGGTTGCGACTAGTATAACGATATAATTATGATCTTGTGCTGTCACAATTTATATGGGCTGAAAAGACAGGATAACACCGATTTCCATTAATGAGCAGGTATGTACCTGCGTCATTTTTTATCACTTTTTTTTTGTTTTTTTTCTACGCAGTTAGTCATCTTCTGCTTGGCCTTAGCTACTATGTTAGGGTCAGCTTCCAGTCTTACCGGATGCAGCTAAATACCAGTATTTTACACGGAGCGACTGTCTATCTGACCTCTACAACCCAGTTACTGGGTAATTCGATACCTCTTGCTAATACTGGTTATCAGACTCATGTTTTATTTCTACTGAGTTAGTATTGTTAAGTATTCTATTATGCTGAACTTGAGGTTCTGGGTTAGATTTCCAAGACGATATTTTTCAGTACGCGGTCGATAGCAATAGGCCCGTCCCCCATTACATGGGACTTAAATAATATGACTGTAGTAATATGTGGGTGCACCTCTGTCCTGTGTCCAGCCCTTTAGGAAAAATAGACACGGACAAACACTACTGGATTTATCCATAAACAGGATAAAGTTTTAACCAGTGCACAAACTGTAACCATGAATTCAGCATATCATTCTAAACGTAGCGTAGAAATTTTTCGTTGCTAGACATGTCCTAGAACCAAAAATTCGAAGACATGTGACATCTACCAACCCGCACTGGGCCCGCGTGGTACATTACGAACCACTCCCTCTCACGGAGAGGAGGCCTGTGTCCCAGCAGTGGGAACGTTACAGGCTGAGTATGTAAACAACAATAAAAAATATTGGTTTTCTGGACTCCTTTTCTATTTAAACTTTAACTGCGCCAAATTTCATATTCCTCAGTCCGCATTTATTTCCATAAAAAGAGGCACAAAGTTTTTGCTTCACGGATTAATATATACATAGATAGATAGATGACTAGTACAAGTACATAAACATAATTGCTTCGTACCTATCTCATAATGATATCTGATGTGACCTCTTCAGATAGCTCCGTCCAACCTTGACCGGAGATCTACCACGGTACTTGTGTATTACATGCGATTATAATCGTAATAATTAATTCAATATTATCTTGTTACAATTACAAGTAAATAGATTTTACCCTCCCAGTTTTTGAAACGGATGACTTATCGACCATCCAAATCCCTACTTATATTATAAATGCAAAAGTAACCCTGTCTGTCTGTCTGTCTATTACGCTTTCACACCTAAACCGCTGAACTGATCGTCACGAAATTTGCCAAAGATATAGCTTAGGCTTCTCCATAGAAAGACATAAGCTTTTTCAAGCGATAATCAACATCCACGCGGGCGGAACCGCTGGAAAAAGCTAGTCCTAGCTAGTATTATAAATGCGAAAGTTAGTTTGATTATTTGTTTGTTACCTTTTCACGCAAAAACCACTGAAGCGATCATCCCGAAATTTTGCATTTTCGTTGTTAGGTGTAGAGAAAAGGACATATGGTTTCCGGATAGGACCTTTCATACCGAACAAAATTACTGTTTCCGAGGAAAACAACAATAACGTTCATAAGATAATAGATGGCGCGACGTGTCAAAATCAAAGGTCAAAACAAAATCAAAAGTCATTTATTGAAACTAGGCTGAGAGTCAGCTCTTTTTGAACGTCAAAATTACATAAGACAAAAAACATTAATCTTGTCATTTATTGAAACTAGGCTGAGAGTCAGCTCTTTTTGAACGTCAAAATTACATAAGACAAAAAACATTAATCTTGTCATTTATGCCAGCAAGTGTCTTTCGAATCATGATTGAATTATATTATTACAAGCACAGTATGTACACACGGCTACACATCAAGCTCTACATTTCCAGTATAAGCTGACCTTGTATTGTATAGGATTTCCGTACAGTGCGTGATCAGCGTAAACTGGAAATGTATAGCTTGATGTGTAGCCGTGCGTACAACCCGACTTGATTGTAAAATTCTTAATTAACGCGAGTGAAGCCGCAGGGAAAAGGTAGTTTCAAATTGATGCTAAAGCTACGGTTTCCTAAAAAACGGTGGTCACTCTATAAGTCGACGTCCACACCGTTGAACCGAGCTTTGAAAAGTGAGTACAGCGCGTCAAAAAAACAAAGTATGCTGTTTTGAACTCCTTGTGCTAGCTAAGTAAGTAGTAGGTACGTTGAAAATCCAGGGAGCGAAAAACTGTTTTGTTCTACAAGTTTATTGCTACCACAAGTTGCATTTAGGAGTGACGCGTATTTACCGTAACAGCTAAATATAACAGGTATCTGATGATAACAGACTGTAACTGTGACAGACAAACTGAAATAACAGCTACTGTTCCTGAAAATAATTAAATCCATTACTTAAGACTGTCACAAGCTTTTATATTCACTCTATTCATGCTTATGACAATTACCTTAGTTAGAATGAGATAAAAACTGTTACACTGTGACACCCTGTTACATCGTCACAAGCTTTTTCCTTTTCTCGCATAGGTGTTGCATCTTAGTTAGAAAGAGAAGTCCCTACTTTGTGTACATGGAACAGGAACAGGCGGAACGAATATACGAGTGGGTTGTTACAGGTAAAATCATATGATTTTACCTGTAACAACCCACTCCCATTTCCACATATGAAAAAACAGCCTGTTATTTTGTAACAGGTTTTTGGAACTGCTATTTACGTGGAACAGGAACAGGTGCAACAGATATGCGATTATAGCAGTTACAACCCCCTCCTAGTTGCGTTAAACAACTTCGTTTGAATAAAAGTCGCATGGAGAAGGAATACGACGTTTGCACGGACGTCAAATTATCGCGGCAACATTTATTTTCGCACTGGATTTTGAACTCTCGGTGTTAAACCGAGCATTGAGTATACAACAGTGCCAGCGCGTCGAAAAAACTGCTCGATTTACAACTCTCAGCGCTAAGCAGTGCGTTTTTTTTTTTTTTGAGTGTGCGTAATCATCAGATAACTTCTCACGCTCTGGGTGGAGCAGGAGGGCGTGTCAGACTATTAATGACTAAAACCCACCTATGTTCCCTCAGTTGCCTGTGTGCCAGGGGCCACGGTATCACTTTCGAACAACTCGCACCCCTGGCAGGCATCGGCCCTTGCGGACTCCACCAATTGGTGCTGACATCTCTTTGAGGCGCGCGTGGAACACAACGCGCCGTCGACCCGGGCTTGGTCCTTACCGGATAGCGAGCTACCCATTAATCGCCGTCCGCAAGCCCGCACCTACTGTGGCCGGGAATCAGCCTGGGATTCGCACGCCCAAGGCGTCTTCTGCAGAGGCTAGGGCTGTGAGAGCGCATATACTGCCTCTCTCTTAGTGCGTCGTCTCCCTCTTCGCGAGCATTACTGCTTCGCAGCAGGTGACGGCTACCCATGCACTCTCGCTCCGTACCATGGCCTGGACCAGGGCCGGACGCGAGAGATCGCCGCCACCGATCGCCTCCACGAGGACACGGCGGTGTTCCGCCCAAGCCGGGCAAACCTCCATCGTATGCTCCATCGTGTCCTCAGGGCGATAAGCATACATTACTCCGACTGCAAGCTGCGCTTAGAACTTCGTTCCATAAATGAGTCACGACGAGCGTGCCCTAATAGTATAATCATTGTTCTATAACTGTAAGGTACATCACACAAACATACAAATCTAGAAATTAAAATTTAAATGTCGATTGAAATGTAAATATATCGATACATCCTTATCGAAGAGTTGTGTGTTATTCATGAGGAGCCCTAGAAGGAACTCCTTCTTGCTACATCAATGACATTGCCCCCGGATGTTTACAAACACATCGTGGACACATGTCGCGGTTGGGGGTACAACGCCCTACCGTGACAAGAGATGTGTCGCGAATTTACTACTTATGAAAGATTTCTGTTTCGACAAAATCTAGGAGACTTTTTGTTCTGCCACCGCAGTGTTAGCTAAATCAAAAGTCATTTATTCAAACACTTTTTGAACGTCAAAAAATTACAAAAGACAGTTCCCCAAAAACGCCCACCCTTCGACACTTCCTAGTGCTTTAGCTGGGAAGAAGAAGTGGCGCAACAAACTCCCCAGCAGAAAGAAAGCTAAGTTGGGGAGCTCTGTGGTTTTCTGTTTCTGTGGGGTGGCAAGCATGTAGGGTGAAAAGTTGATAGCTGAGTATGTAGGTGCGGCATGATGAGAGAAGACCGAATAAATAAAATAAAAACCAATCCAGAGATTTAGAAGAAACTGACAGCTCTATTACTTGATCCGTGCTATTAAGAGCCATCCATAAATTACGTCACACCAATTTTATGGTTTTTTGACCTCCCCCCGTCCTTGTCACATATGTGATAACACTTGTGAAACCCCCTCCCCCTTGTGTGACGTCACATATTTTTCAATTTTGTATTTAGAAGTACATAGGTAATTAAATTAAAACAGCAGTTTTTCAATTTTTTTAATTTAAATTGAAAATAATCTTTATTAAAATCAACATAAATTCGAATAATTTAGACACTTAACGGTGATTTCAACATGTGACATCACAAAGCTTTTAATCCCCCCTGGCCCTTGTCACACTATGTCACATTTCGTTGACCTCCCACCCCGTCAACGTGTGACGTAATTTATGGACGGCCCCTTATGTATTCAGTTAATTATTTAATATTGTGTGTTTATTATTTGACATTGCACTTTTTTTTACACTTTTAATATATCTGACATGTTTTTTTATTGTTTTGAACGTTTCTTTTCAAGATTTACATGCCTAATTTAAGGTAGATTGTATATTTCATTTTCTAAACAGCTCGAAGTATGCCAGAGAGCCACGAATCGGAGTATTCTGGGTATCTAACTTCTGGACTGGTTTATATATTTATTTCACCGTATGATTGTGAATACCGTTAGTTATAATCTATCTCGCGAGATTATAAAGTGTCATAAATTATGAACTGTACCATACTGCTTACAATATGACGTATTAAGTTTCAATAGTTTATAATCTATCCATGTCAAACCGTCAAATTGTAAACGAACTTGCACTTACCGTCAGGGTTCACAATAAGTGGCCCTAGTGCGAGTTTCTTTTAACCTCAGATTATAAAACAAAGGCAGATAGACCGCGCGGAACACCAAGAGTGAGGCCAAAAAACCAAATACTAAAGCGTCGAGCGAGCGTAGCAAAGCGGTGCCGCGGCAACTACCGGCGCGGCGCGGCGGGCGGCGAGCGCTAATTCCAAGTTAGTGGCACTTTCTTGGCTATTTAGTAATAGTACAAGGTAATAGCGCGTATCCTTCGCATGCAACTTTGATACCAGTAGTTTGCCACGGACAGATTATAAACTATCGAAAAATAGTGCGTTAAATTGTAGGTACAAATGGTTTTTGCTGTACATAATTTTTCGATAGTTTATAATCTCGCAAGATAGATTACAAACTTACGATGTTCATAATACGGTGACTTAAACCTACAACAATCCGCTCCTTCATCACTAAAATAACTGATCTCGCTCCAAAAGCTGCTACGCTTAAATGGAATTGGGCTGGATACATCTGCAACATATCCGACGATCAATGGGCCATTTTACGATGCCGTGGGTTCCGCTTAACAGCAGACGACATTGCGGCAAGCTCAGAGGGAAATGACGGGATGAGCTGGACTCCTTTAATAAAGATTGGTCCTTCGCGACTCTGGACAGAGAGAGTTAGAAAGAGAGTAGGGAGGCTTTTGTCCAACAATATTCCTTTAGGCTGCCTGTCCATTGAAGCGGAAAAGAGCGGAAAGGAGCGGAGCTGTTCCTATATAAACCAATAGAACGTTTTCCATCCATACAGAGCAGAGTCGAGTTTGAATTCTATTTAATATAAGCACAGCTCCACTCCTCTCCGCTTCAATGGACAGGCAGCCATAACGAGTGATTTTCTCGCCTTGAAGCGAAAACCTACTTAGTCACCCACATGACAGCTACGAGAAATATAAAATCAATTAAATAAAGATAATGGTAAGACTGTAGGCACTCAAATTTTGATGGTTCTTTTGGTACCATCATCATCATCATCATCAGCCTATAATGTTCCCACTGCTGGGACACAGGCCTCCTCTGATGCTCTGCCAGATGAAATTGTATTTATATAATAGTTACCTATGAAATTCATTAATTACTGTTATTGGTGTATAACCGTTGTAATTAATAATAAATAAATAATAATAATCAGCCAAACTGACGTCATACCCTGAGCAATATGGCGTCCACGGCGTGTGTTCAGCGTTTTCGTCAAATTACGCGCGAAATTTGAAAATGTACAAGTTAAATGCATTTCTAAGGAAATAAATAATCGTTTAAACAGACATTATAAGGCAGGTAATACCCTCGCTAACTACAAAATAAACCTTGACCTCAAAGCTGCCGACTCAAAAATCCCGAATGATGACAGTGAAAATTTATCTATAAGTACAACTAGCTTTTCCCAGCGGCTTCGCCCGCGCGGAACTTTCATCCCATATTTAACTCTCTTGGGGGTTTATTTCGAAAAATCCTACCTTATTCCTTGTCTACATTATAAACGGAACCTCTGTGCAAAATTTCAGCTTTCTAGGTCCGAGGGTTCGGGCTGGGCGTTGATGAGTCAGTCAGTCAGTGAAGACTTTTTTTTATTTTATTTATATAGTAATAACTTACCCACCGCTATGCTTGTGACCAGGAGGCTTGTGAACATCATAATTTCAGCCGAAGACGTCCACTGCTGGACATGGCCTCCTACAAACGGGGAGCGGATTGCCATAATCGCCACGCTTGGCAGGCGGGTTGGCGATAGCAGTATGGTGGTAAAATGCATAGAGAACGCTGCTGCCGCCCATTCTCTAGTAAGTCCCTTAGTCGCCTTCTACGACACCCACGGGAAGAAATGGGATGGTGCTATTCTTTTACGTCCGGCACTACACGGAACCAATAGCCAATAGAATTACCATTTTTTTATTTTTTTATTTTGAGGATTCGAAATCATCAAATAACTTCTCCCTCTCTGGAAAGTTGAAATTATCTGTCACATAGACAAATAGATTTTTAGTGCTATACCTACTGAGAAAATCTCACCGTGAAAACTAAGGTGAAGTGAGCTTGAAATGAGCTGTCAATAGTGTACATTTCTAGCATCAAATAGCGGCTTTTGCGGTTTCGCCCACCCAGTTTAAAAACTATGTATGGGTAAGCCGATCCCTTGGGAGAAGCGAGCCATATACTTTTAAGGGTACACTAGTCGCTTCGGGCTCGAACTCACTGGTGGGCCTGGCTAAAAAGCACGCTGTCTCACCAGGCTTCGTGTCCGACAGAGGTAGTATCAGTGATGAGCAGTTAGACGCTAGCTTACACGCACAACATTATTGAGTGAGCTGCAGGATTAGTTATAGTAAAACAGGCGCGTAAAAAATTAAGAAAACTCCTTCGGAAGATCGGGTTTTCTGAAAAAACCACTGCAATAAGTCAATGACCAATTAAGTTTATTGCACTTTTTGAAAATTGAACTTTGTCGGTACCGACTTGGTTTTCGAAATTTAACACTCCTTTTATTACTTAAACACGCCCAAAGTCAGGTTAAATTAGCAAGAATAATGAATCTTTGTTGGCTCATAACTTTTTGATGACTTTTTATTTTAGTATTCTGTTTCCGTACAGACAATATTAATAATGAGACAAAACCATACCATGTTTAATTTTTGATGTAACATAGTCAAACAGTGGAGTAAAACCCTCCCGAAGTTTGTATGGAAAAAATGTGGACAAGTGTCACCTTAAGGTGCTTGGACACTTACGAGGTCGACTATAGGTAGCTAAAAGTCTAACACCCATAAAATATCAGAAAATTAAAAGAAAATATTACTCGTAGTTCGCTCACCACTTTCACACTACAAAGAATGATACATGGTGTTCCTTTTAAATGGCTTCCATTTTGATATTAAAATAACAAAAGTTATATTTTATTCAAGGGCATGGGCACACCTTTGACTGAATTTACAGTTTATTTATACGTATAACTTTATGAGTTGCAAACCGGTTTGTGACTCATCCGCAGTTATCGGCCCTATTACCGACATCAGTAGGGAATAATAATTATGTTAATAAGCTATATTTTATTATATACCTAACTTTTTACAATAAGCTGATAAAATAATAAATATTTATAATGAGTTTGAACTTTATGACATAGTTTACAGATAAAATAATCATTGTTTATTTTATTATTTTGATAATTATGAAATAAGTTATATAAAGCTCTTGAAAAAGATCTTTTAATTAATATTTTTGTACGGAATCTTATTTAGCACTTAACTCAAAATTGTTAAATAAAGTTAATTACTCCAACTAAAGATGGCCAAACTAAGTTATCTTGACTTATTTAAATACGAATACTTTCAAAAAACACTCTGCTCTGTAACACGAGTCAGTAAACGTATATTATTATTTAATTTAAACCGTGAAAATCGAATCAAGTACATAATAATAAAAGTAGAACAGTTTGCAGTTCGTTAAATCGCTAGTGATGTGATAAGCGCAGTGAAAAATATTTAATATAACGCGCGTGTTCTGAGGACCATCACAACACGCCGACCATCCGACCGACATACTCGTGTATCGATACTCTAATTGTGTTCCATTAGAGGTGTTACTCGTTCCTCATTTCAATTTAAAAATAGAATCTTCAGTGACCGTGACAATATGATAAAAATTATATTCGTAGTGATGCTACCCTTGGCTTGGAGTTATGGTACGTTTTATTTTTCTTTTCTTTTTATTTGTCATAAGTTTGAAATGAATATGCCAGTTTTGTTAATTTCTTTTTAATTTGAAAATCGAATGGAAAAATAATTAACAAAATTATAATTAAAAAGTATTTAGTCATACGTAGTTGTCACAATCGTTGTAGTTAACAACGCGGTTGATTAACGACTAAACAAGTTATATTTACCTATGTTTTGTATTTACTGTATGAAGGTTTCCATGTAAACGTGTTTGTCATTCACGATCATACACTATTGTTTTTAGTAAGGACAGTTTTCATCGATGCAGTAATTAATGTCATAGGACGTGCACTGTATGATTAAATAATAATTTTAGGGATTACTTCGTTGGTCTAGGAGTCGTAAGCGCTAAGTTTAGCATGAGGTCCTGAGTTTGATTTCCAGGTCGGGCAGTGTTATTAGGTTTTTCTATCTTCTAAATTTATGCCCGCTTGATGGCATTAGGCTCGTTTGTGTGTTTGTTAGTCAATCACGCAACAACGGCAACGGATTCAGATGAAATTTGGCACACAACTAGTTTGTAACCTAGAATAACACATAGGATACTTTTTATCACGATAGGCTCGCTTGTGGCTAAATAACAATAGCTGCACGGGTCGATCGGCCAGGTTAAGCTACGCTTGCCGCGGTTGGTCCGTGGATGGGTGACCATCTTTACATACCAAGACCCCACCGTGCCTCGGAAAGCACGCTAAGCCGTTGGTCCCGACTGTCATTTGTGGATCTTTGACAGTCGTTACGGGTCGTCGAGAAGCGGTCACAACCAGTCTTACCAAGGGGTATCGTATTACCCAGTAACAGGATTGTGGAGGTGAGATAGGCAGTCGCTCCATGTAAAATTCAGCTGCATGCGGTTAGACTGGAAGCCGACCCCAACATAGTTGGGAAAAGGCTGGGTGGATGATGACTTTTTATCACGATAGTACGTTCCCGTGGGATGATTTTCGACCTCCACGCGGGCAAAGCCACTGGCAAAAACTAGTATTTAATAATAACACAGAGTAGCGATAACATTCATGTATGGTAAATATTGCGTCAGGTCAAGATGCATTACGTCAGGGATATAAAAGGTACCATGTTTGTTCATATTGCTGCTCATAGCCATTCTTTGAAGAGGATCTTGACTGTCTTGGTTTTTCCAGTAAATTTAATATTTTCTACCAAAGAAGATTTTGTTTAGGTATTACTTAAAATAACAATAAGGTCAGGGTCGTGCTAAAAATGCATTTCCAACGACATTCCTCTGTCTGTTCTTTTTTATAAAGGTTCGACTGTATCTTCTAGATGTTTAATATAATAAAAAAAGAAAAGAAAAAATATTAGATTTATCAGCCACAGAAAAACGTGCATACAAAAAAAATATACATGAACACGAAACAGATGAGATCAGATTCAGATCTTGAATTCATTCATTGAATGACGGAGTATTTAGGGTTGTCTTTTGAAAATGTGTATTACTAAAGAGGTTAACATAAAAAATAACATTAAACTGATATATTTATTTATTTTTCACTTGCCTATTAAAAAATCTTAAATAATACATAAAAGTATATAAAGGAAAAAAGAAAGAAAAGAACTCATTGGGCATTAAAAAATTCGTCTGCATCGCTGTCAGTGCCAAAACTGCCCAAAAGGCTGGCAGCGTTGCCACGTTGAATGGTAATGGTAATTATTTGACCTAAAAATAGGCCAGCCAGAGGGGTATCAACCAAACTCTCTGGTCTAAGAGGTTCTAAAGAGAGATAAAAAGTTTGTATAAAGTTCGTCTTCTAATTCGATGGAAAATACCACCGAGCACAGACACGGCCTGTATTGTATAATTAGAAAAATAATTACTTGGGTAATAGGACCAGCCACAAGACCGACCATAATGCAGTTAGGTATGTAACTAGGTACGTTAATTAAATCTACGAACGCAACACTAATGACTGAATAGCTAATATATTAAAACCAGCTTTTGCGGTTTCGCCCACCCAGTTTAATAACTATGTATGGTAAGCCGATCCCTTGGGAGAAGCGAGCCATATACTTTTAAGGGGAACCTAGTCGCGGGCTCGTACTCACTGGTGGGCCTGGCTGAAAAGCACGCTGTCTCACCAGGCTTCGTGTCCGACAGAGGTAGTACCCGTGATGAGCAGTTAGACGCTAGTCTACACGCACAACAACATTATTGAGCGAGCAGCAAGATCAGTTATAGTAAACCAGGCGCGTAAAAAATTTAGAAAAGTCGTTCGGAAGATCGGGGTTTATGAAAAAACCTCTGCATAAATCAATAACCAATAAAGTTTATTGAACTTTTCGATTTTTGAGCTTTGTCGGTGAGCACTTAGTTTTGGAGATTTTACACTTCTTTTATTACTTAAACACGCCCAAAGTTAGGTTAAATTAGCAAGAAAAACGAATCTTTGTTGGCTCCTAACTTTTTAATGGTTTTTAATTTTAGTACTCTGTTTCCGTACAGACAATATTAATAACGAGACAAAACCATACCATATTTAATTTTCGATGTACAGAGGCCAGCACATCAAGCTACTCCAATCTGTTGAATTTCTTTGATAGATTTTGAACTTTATTTCAAACTCAATAAGGTTTATGTTCAATTGGGAAAATTTGACAGTTTGGGGTAGCTTGATGTGCTGGCGTCTGTACATTGTCGAACAGTGGAGTAATACACTCCCGAAGTTTTATGGGAAAAAATGTGGACTAGATTCACCTTAAGCGTGATCCTTGACCATCCTCTTACTCTCAGTAAGAACATGAAGATGGCTCGTTCACGGCTTCGCTCTCAGTAGGCTCCATTTCATATTGTAGCGCATTTACACTGGGATATCCGCCCCATCATGACTTGTGCGTGACTGCGTGCGTCGTCTTCGCACACGCTAAACCCTACCAACTCCATAGGATGCAGACCCTTCAAAAACGTTTTCTTAGGAAGGTTACGCGAGTCCCCTGTTATTGCCGCATTCAGAATCTTCATCTAGATCTCAGAATGCCCGACGTCCAGCAGTTCATGAGACGCCTTTCCAAGCGTTTTTTCCTACACCCTCAAAATGGAAAAAGAAAACATAGGTACTATATACAATACGTAAGGCACTTATAAAATCACATGTTGAACAATGTATGAACATTTGTGTAGTAGATTAAGTAAAGTAACGTTAGAAGTTAAGTAACCGTTAAGCATCTATTTAAATCTTCCTGTAATTGTACAGAAAGATTTAAATAGATACTTAACGGGTCTCGACAGCCATAACTTAAAACCAACTTAAAGTAGCCTCTTTATAATTTCCTTAAGTCAAGAGCTAAGGACATGAATACGAATGTCAAGTTATTAAGTTACATTTTGAATTTAAATCGGGATTTTTGGAAATTAGACATTCTAGAGACAGGGAAACAGTAGCATTTGTAAAATGTATGGCAACATAATGTTGTTATATGAGGAAAGAAAAGTAACTAACAACCTGTGAACTTAGGGGGCATCATGCTCCCGGATCTTGATAAAAAATCTTCTTCAAATCTGCCCAGTAGGTATATATTATCAAAATGAAAACCAGGAACTTACTAACTAAGTGTGGATTGTGAAATTGCTTAATTGGTCAAGTAAAAAGGGCCATATTTTGTCTATGGTTTTATAACAGTCCGAAAACCCTACACAAGTACCATACAACATGATCACATTGTTAGTGGCATTATGCGCGAATAGTGCAACGCCAAAAAAAAAAGCAATAACATAGTAAAACCAAAGAGTATCAAAAGGACTATTTTATGCGTTACCAACACTAACATAACTACTTTTAGTATTGTTTGTTACTACTAGAGTCGATATCTATCCCCAGCAGAAAATTTACCCAAGAAAAATTAGGTAAAAATAATTATATAACATACAAATTTAAAGAGAGGGGCTTGCGGCTAAGTAGCATAAGCCGCACGGGTCGATCGATCAGGTTAAGCTACGCTTGCCGCGGTTGGTCCGTGGATGGGTGACCATCTTTACATACCAACACCCCTCCGTGCCTCGGAAAGCACGTTAAGCCGTTGGTCCCGGCTGTCATTTGTGGATCTTTGACAGTCGTTACGGGTCGTCAGAAGCCCGAAAGTCTGACAACCAGTCTTACCAAGGGGTATCGTATTATCCAGTAACTGGGTTGTGGAGGTCAGATAGGCAGTCACTCTATGTAAAATACTGGTATTCAGCTGCATCCGGTAAGACTGGAAGCCGACCCCAACGTTATTGGGAAAAGGCTAGGCAGATGATGAAAAAAGAAAAAAAGAAGAAGCCCAACGAGGCTACTTTTTCTTTTATTTCCATTCTATAAAGGTGAGCAACTATGCTATTTATATTCTTTTCGCCATATCATCCAAACAGGTCAGGTTTCACAATATAAAATGGGCAAGTTCAGGGCCACAGCCCTTTCCATGATAATTCTGCTTTATTTAAATACACTATGCATACATTGTGATAAGCGCTCGATGCACTCGACATTTTTATTGATTTTCTCTTGAATCTGCCTTCACGTAGGAAACTCATACGGCCACGAACGCTAGCAATATTGTGCATAGTATGCACAATATTGCTAGCGTTCGTGGCCGATTAATATAAAAAAAAAAAACAAGAAATCCGTAACTTTTCAATGAGGCTCAAAAGTATATTTAATATGGTTGCACCGTTTATCCGTTCCGTGTGTTGCCGGACGTAAAAATAGCACCATCCCATTTCTTCCCTTGGGTGTCGTAGAAGGTGATTAAGGGACTTACTAGAGAATGGGCAGCAGCGTTCTCTATGCATTTTACCACCATACTGCGATCGCCAACCGGCCTGCCAAGCGTGGCGAATATCCAGCAGTGGACGTCTTTCGGCTGAAGTGATGGTGACCGTTTATCAATGTTTTTGCTATATTATCGAGAATGTATTACCTAGTGCGTGTTACATTGAATATAGTGAAAAGACACAGTTTCAACCTAGGGTCTATTTAACAGTGTCCACTTTTGCGAGACATCGCCATGCGATTGGTCGCACAAGTGAACAGAAGGCTAGCCTATTTTTAGTCAAAGAATCAGCAATGTATACAACGTGGCAATGCTGCCAGCCTTTTGGGCAATGTTCTTGTTGACAGCGATGCGGACGGTGAATTCTTCGATGCTCTAAGATCGTTTACCTTTTTCTTTTTTTATATACCTACTTGTACATTTTAATATTATTATTTTAAGACTGTTAGCTTTTTAATTATGTAAATATTATCTTTAAAAATTAAACTCCGTTACTATTACACTGTTAAGTCAGTGGTGCTAATAAGAGACACTGATCAAATTCCCCAATACACAATAAGCTGTTTTAAGAACTTTACCCTTGAATATATTAAGCCCATTAGATTTGCCCTTTGATTGGCCCTTTGATTTATATATTCACAGTGAGAGTTCAGTAAGAGTAGTGAGACTCAGCTTGCTAGACGCTCACAATCCTGTTCGGATATAAATTATTTACCTAATGTACTGATAATTTTTGTTAGAATTCGTTCATTCCACGTATGTACTCAACCCAGGAGCGTCACTCCTGAAGCGATATAATAAATATTGCAAATCCTAATTTACAGACGCCAGCACATCAGGCCACCCCAATCTGTCAAATTTCTTTGATGGATTTTCAACCTTAAAACATAACTATAGGGTTCATGTTAAATTGGGAAAATTTGACAGTTTGGGGTAGCTTGATGTGCTGGCGTTTGTACATAGATATATCCTACTTTCATATTTAGATTAGAGTTAAAACAAATGTGAAAGTTTGTATGTTTGGATGTTTTTTACTCAATCACGCAAAAACGGCAGAACGGATTTGGATCAAATTTATTTATTTACTTACTTTTAAAGGTTCACCCAGAGCACATACATATACAAGCAAATATTAAATCAAACGGTTATATTGTAATATATCTGCCAATTATAGGTAAACACAACATTGATAACAGAAGACGCCAGATTACCGCTTAGTTGCTAACTTAACTCTAAGTAGGTAATTTGGCAAAACTACCTCTGTAGTTTATAACGTGAATTAATAAAAATAATACTTTCTGTCTCGGTAGTGCGTTCCCGTGGAAAACTTTCCGACCTCCATGCAAGCGAAGCCGTGGGATAAAACCAAATAACATGATAACATCTCAACCATTATCACTTATCCATCAGCTCCTTATTACCCAAATTAGCGTTAAGAAATTTAAAACCATGAAACCAACATTTGATCGGATGAATAAATGGTATTATTTCAGCTACACCTTAAAGAGTTAGAGGTTCTTATTTGCCATAGACTGTGACGAACACTTTGATTAAAGAAATTCTTTGGTCACAGTAGGAATAATTTAATATCATTACAGTGGTGGTAAAGGATCGGCTACACTTCTGAGTGCTATTTTGTAAAAATTTCACCGTAAAAACTATGGTCAAGTGTGCTTAAAGTGAACTGCCAAGAGTGTCAATTTCTAGTATCAGATAGAATGACAGCTCACTTTAAGGTAACTTCACGTATGCTTCCACGGTGAGTTTTTAACAGAATACGAGTACCCAAGCTGACCCTATTGACCCTAATCAGCTCGATTCTCACTTAACGTTACCAATGTAGGGAAATTTACAGTATAATAAGTTGTTTTTGTTTTAATACAGTGTAATTTTGAACAAGGTTTGGATCCGGGTCTGAAAATCTAAATGCATCTTTATAAATCTTATGAATGTCAAATTGCTTTTAAATAACATCCTAGTTATTTTTTGTTGCAATATTTCCAATCCGACCAAATCGCTGGAGGCGACTTGGTTTGGTGATAAAAAAGCACAAATTAACTGCTTAAAAATTAATAAAGATGAGCTCATTATTTAGAATTAGTTGACAGATTTATTAAACTTTCACAGTAAAACTGTTTATATAAGCAAATACATCATCGAAGATGTCTTTCTTTTTAGCAATAACTTATTTTAAATAATTCTGAAGAGATTAAAGAAACGCCTGCAGGCAAGCTCAGTTCACTAATTGCTATTTTAGCTTCATTTCATGGGTATTTTTCTATTTTACTGATGAATAACGATCTTTGTACCTTTGTAACGCTTTCATAATTCAAAGGATTTAGTTTAAAAATATGTTCTTTATGGCTGAGGACTTCGCTGTTTGCGGTAATTTGAAATCTATTAAAAATATACTACCACGCATGCAAGAGCCATTCAAAATAATTACCGGTTTTTTAACTATGTGAGACTGAGATTAAATTTACTTTATTCTTTTCGGCATAATTACATGAGGTATATTAGTTGAAATGACTATAAATTAAAATAAATTCAGATTGCCGTAAGTAATATAATGATTGCTTGGAACAAGAAAACGTATTAATTTAATGTTAGTGAATTAGTGCACGATATTAATATTTTTATTTTGTCATAACAAATTAAAAGTGCCATGAAATTAAATTATTTTCATACCACCTGCTCATCATCATCATCAGCCTATAATGTTCCCACTGCTGGGACACAGGCCTCCTCTCGGTTAGAGGGATTGGGCCGTAATCTACCACGCGGGCCGCGACTTACGAGTTGTAGGTCGTGCGTTCGAACCCAGCCAGGCGCATTACTTTGTGTAAATAATTTCATCACCACTGCTCTCAAACGGTGAAGGAAAACATCGTGAGGAAACCGGCATGTCCTAGAACCAAAAATTCGAAGACATGTGACATCTACCAACCCGCACTGGGCCCGCGTGGTAGATTACGGCCCACTCCCTCTCATGGAGAGGAGGCCTGTGTCCCAGCAGTGGGAACGTTATAGGCTGAGTATGTATGTATGTAAATTGTAGAGCATAGGTTACTTAATTCTAACAGTATATTTTATATTGAGGGACTAAACGACGCCATAATATACCGCCATAATATACAGCGTGCAAGGGAGTCAATGAAACCGAGGGAATATTAAGTTGGCGTTTAGTCTCGAGGTGCAAACTGTACTTTTTTTACACTTTGAGTGCGAGAAAAATAGTCATTTTAGTACAAAAACTTTGAATTAATATTACATAAGTCTTTTGCTCTTTGCTCGACGTCAAACTCTTCACTGTCACTGGACATTCTTAATAAATTTGTTTAAAACCGGACAAATTTACACTCGACAAAAATTCTGAAATTTTCGGGGTCAGTTTTTTCTTCTAAACTAGTCACAGATTAACCATTTAAAACACATGGCGCCACCTTCTTTGCGGAAAAACCATGGAACTAAACCTCTCAACATTTTCGCAATGAAGATGGTCCACACTCCACAGATAATAGTATATTTACTGGCTGTTTGAGTTTGTCTATGACACATGAAGGAAATTCTAAAACGAATTACTTTTCACTCCCTAGAGACTAAAGTGGTCACTTTAGTCTCGCTTCGTAGGGCTATATTGGCGTACTTTTATAGCATGAGAAGTGAAAATGTTTTGAGTTGTGTGTGATAATAGACCTAGCAACACGCTAATATGACAATTAATATTGAAACTGCTTAATTGACCGACATTAACGATAATGTATTTGCCTATCTTAGCTTTCCCAAGAGCGCCATACAATAAAATAAAATAAAAGAAATCAAGTTTTAAGCAATTCACAAAACAAAGGAATGTCTGACTACTATAATAAACTTGTTTGATACCTACTTATACCTCAAAGAATGCCTTAAAGATTTACATAAATATAAGAAAGTATGTTTGTAACTTGAGAATATAAAGAATATAAAATTATGTAGGCAGGGTTATAATTAAATAATTTAAATAATAAAACTGCCTCTTTGGTATAGTGGTCCTGGGTTCAATTCCCAGGCCGGGCAAAGTATTTTTGGGCTTTTGTCATCAGAAACTTCTCAGTACCAGCCTAGAGATTGGATTTGTGCTCCGTTGATGACAATAGGCTCGCCCCCTATTACAAGGGACTTAGCAATAACTGGCGAAATATGGGTGTACTTGAGTACCTACACCTCTCCCTAGCTCCTTAGGGATTACACCCATAATGGTATGGTATGATACCTTATTTAACTTCATCATTCATCATAATCATTTCAGCCGAAAGAAGTCCACCGTTGGACTTAGGACTCCCCCTATATGGGAGGGTTTGTCATAATCGCCACGCATGGCAGGCGGGTTGGCGATCGCAGTATGGTGGTAAAACTCATAAAGAACGCTGCTGCCCATTTTCTAGTAAGTCCCTTTGTCGCCTCCTACGACACCCACGGGCAGAAATGGAATGGTGCAATTTTTACGTCGCTGATAAGAAAAACACTCGTTAGTCAAAGCCTTACCATGAAAGACCTAAAGTGCGTATTACAATATCCAATTTGTAGCAAATCTAATCAGGAAGTCGGAAGATGTAATTGAATTTAGAACAGTTCCGATTTAGTGAGAATGGAAGGTCCCGACCGCACTACTTACTAGTAGTCTTTAGAATTAAATTTAGTCTAGTGTGATCACTAGCTTCCAATTTCCTAATTAGAGTGTTCGTAAATAGAGTTTCTACAAATTTGTCCAATTTACACAAAATCTTTGTTAAAATATTGTGAAAGTAAGTGCAGTTCCTTACAAACGTTGATATGCATATCTGATGGTTGATGACCTATGTCTTGAAGGACTTGTAATCTTTGACCTAACACGTAGCTACCACATCCTTGATGATACTTTCGATTTTGTCAGTTTAATTGACAGGATTTTCCGGTAGCGATAACTATTTGAGTTAGTTTAAAAGGAAAATACGACCATTGTGGTTGCAGGGCGTAGGGGAAAAATGATTGAAAACAATTTGATGGACATTGAAAAGCTACGCAGCTACGAGTCACGCTTTCGGCAGACACTCCGTAGAAGATGAGTTTCAAACACTCAAATTATAAATTCGAATATTCAAGCTGTAGCACATGCACAACACATTCAATATTCGATTATGTAGAAAATTTTATTCTATATTATTGTACTGAATCTAGTTCTTCTTAACATAACAGACAGCTGTGCTGCTGGGGAGTTTGTTACGCCACTTCTTCCCAGCGAAAGCACTAGGAAGTTGTGGAGGGCGGGCGTTTTGGGGGACTGTCTTATGTAGTTTTGACGTTCAAAAACTTCTGACTCTCAGCCTAGTTTGAATAAATGACTTTTGATTTTGGATTCGCAGACATAAAAGTTAACGAGTTTTAGGAGGATGCACTAAGGTAGCCTGTGTAATTCAAATACTCTTACGTTTTTTACAATTTGCAGGACATTTCAGGCTGTACCGATGTTGATTCAAAATTTTACTCGCGGCGATGTCTAGTTTAGTGTCAGAATTGAGTTTTCATGATTTCAACTTAGTTTTTCTACTACTTAGGTATTTTACCTTAATTTACTGTTTATGATTCTAAGTAACAATGTGCGAATTCTAAAGCAGACTAAATTAAGTCACTGATGAGGAAAATAACCACGCGTTCATATCGATATGATTTTTTCACACTATGTGCAAATAGCTAAGTGACTAGGTACACAAACTTCTTAGAAGTCGCAGTACACATCTAAAATTGGCTAAATATATACCTACCTAGGTATATGTAAGATGACGGAATCGTCCCATGGAACACTTAAGTAATTTTTGTTTATAACATCTATCCTGGTTAAGGGTCATTGAACTAGCTGTACTTGGAACAATTTTCAACCCCTTATATTGTTTGGCTCCCACTGCGGGTTTTGGCGCCATTGGATAGATCCTTCAGTCTTGAAGTAGGTATTCATATTATGCCTAGTCTTATCCCAAGTTTGTTACATGTAATGTTCCCAATGCTGGGATACAGGCCTCCTCTCTGTGAGAAGAAGCGTGTTGGGTGGCTTTTAATTTAACCAGATGCAGGTTAATACTATGTAGCTTTAGTATTTAACATCGAGTCTTCAGACTCTTAAATCTGTAGGTAGATCATCATCATCTGGCAAGCGTTTTCCAACTATGTTGGGGTCGGCTTCCAGTCTAACCGGATGCATCTGAATACCAGTGTTTTACATGAAGCGACCGCCTATCTGACGTCCACAAAACAGTTACTGGGTAAAACGATACCCCTTGGTAAGACTGGTTATCAGACTTTTCGGCCTTCTACCGACCCGTAACGACTGTCAAAGATCCACAAATGACAGTCGGCTCCAATAGCATAACGTCCTTTTGCGAGGCACGGAGGTTGGTATGTAAAGATGGTCACCGATCCACGTACCAACCGCAGCAAGCGTAGCTTAACCAGCAGGCCTAGACGAAACACATTTCTGTTAGCGTTCACGCCAAACGCTACGCCAAAATGTATGGGAATGGCATTACCTGCGGAAAGGATTCGACGTAACGTTTCCGCAGGTAATGTCATTCCCATGCATTTTGGCGCAGTGTTTGGCGTGAACGCTAACAGAAATGTATTTTGTCTCTAGGCCCTGATTGATCGCCTCGAGCTGCTGTTATTACTTAGCCACAAGCCCCTTAAAAAAGTATAGATACAGAGTGATGTTAAAATATTAATGTAACAGTACACCTACTTTTATAACATTTTGGTAACTTAAAATCAATTTTATTAGAGGTAGTGTGAACCTCAAAAAGTTGAGGCGGAACTTAGTAGAAAAACCCATAGTAACGTTAATTTGCAGATTTATTGTTGTCCTTTGCATAATTTTACAATTTAAACTTTTCTATTATAATAAAAACAATATTTTATTCATACAATATGTGCCTATCTCAAAAGGGATACGTTGAAAAGCTGTTAAACTTTATTGTAATTTTACTGCCAAATATCTGTTTTATTAAGTATAATATTTTATATCACATGGGGCACCCAAAAAAGGATGGGTGAAGGTTTCCTCTTTCAAAACAAACGGCATATTTTCACCATAAATCAAAATATACGACGAATGATCACTATTGTATGATATAATTTATCAACTTACTGTCCTCGTTGGTCTAGTGGTCGTAAGCGTTACTGCTGAGCAAGAGGTGCTAGGTTCAATTCCCAGGTCAGGCAAAGTGTTATTGGGTTTTTCACCCATAACACAAGTTTAATCTTAGCTTGGGTGACAGAGGTTTATAACTCTGTGTACACCTGCAATTTACTAGACGAAATACATATATAATTATGTATAACCAAGTGGTTACTTTAAAATTGTAATACTGGTAATAAAGTTTTTTTTTTTGTTTTTTTTTTTCTATCTGGAATTTCTCAATAGCAACCCGGAGTCTGGATTGTTGTGCCCGGTTGATGGCAATAGGCTCGCCCCCTATTACATGGAACTTAAACATAACTGGCGAAATGTGGATGAACTATAGGTAGATAGGTACACCTCAGCTCAACCCTTGGGATAAAACAAGGCGTGACGTTTTGTTACAATCTTTATAGCAAGTACCTACTTTCATCCAATACGTCTTGTGTATATCGGGCTCTGTTCCAATCCTATCGATTCTGAACCTGATAATAGTTTTTAGTCCATCTATTTATCACTTGCCAAAAGGCATACAAATTCAAAATCAAAAGTCATTTATTCAAACTAGGCTGAGAGTCAGCACTTTTTGAACATCAAAATTACATAACACAGTCCCCCAAAACGCCCACCCTTCACCACTTCCTAGTGCTTTAGCTGGGAAGAAGAAGTGGCGCAACAAACTCCCCAGCAGCAATACAGTCTTCTGAAAGGCATAAAAACAAACGTAACAAAATTAGGTAGGTTCCTATAGCAGATAAAACCCAATCAGTTAAGCTAAGCTCCTTGCTAGAGTGGGAAAACCTCCCACAAGGTGGACGGATGACCTGAAGGCCGCGGGTATCCGCTGGATGTGGCAAGCACAAGACCGGTCGAAGTGGAGGAGCCTGGGGGAGGCCTATGTCCAGCAGTGGACGTCTTTCGGCTGAAAAGATGATGATGATGAATGATGAAGCTCCTTGCACCAATGACATATTATTATATAATAGCAGATATACGCCCATTGAAAAAAAAAAATATATCCAAATACCTAACTTGTTAGATCACCTGCATGTATTTTAAAAGCATGACGAATATCTACAATACCACATTATGCAGTATGCAACTGAATGGGTTGTTCTGACGTTTGTTTTAGTATTCACGAGGCGAATTTACCTGTCACTCATATCTTTGTGAATTCATCATAAATAGCAGTAAATTCAAACCATGTTTTTATCATACTAACCGAGAAAATACCTACTTACGAGTTTGCTCGGTAGGTACCTGTAAACAAAAACGAATCGTTTTGGTTGCAATGGTAGTAGTATCCTTACTAGAAAATTAGCAGCAGCGTTCTCTATGCATTTTACCACCATACTGCGATCGCCAACCCGCCTGCCAAGCGTAGCGATTATGGCTAAACCACCCCCTGTTGAGGGAGGCCAATGTCCAGCAGTGGACTTCTTTGGGCTGCAATGATGATGAGGATGATGAGGCATATAAATAGCTTCTCAAGCAGATGCGGTCCGAAGGGTCTTAGGGGTCATGACCCCGCCCAAAGCTGTAAACGTAAACCTTCAAATTTTTCGAAAATATAATAAAGTCAAAGTCAAAGCATTTATTTCAATTAGGCACTTAAAAGGCACTTTTGAACGTAAACATTTACATTTAAACGGAATTGATTCTAGTCGCCCATTCTGAAATGTGGTTTCGTATGGAGAAGAACAGGCAAGAAACTCCACCGTTACTCTTTTTAAATGTTTTACATACAATTTATCATAGTACATTCACTATATAATTATATGTGAAAACGATGCACCCAGAATAAAATTACTATACCAAAAAAGGTAACAAAATGCAACTGAAGCAATAAAGATAAATTAATTCTACGATAGTTACATGGTGCTCACATATTTACAAACATTGTAAGAGTAAGTATATGATTTTCCTAGAATATTAACAAGAAATAAGTCAGTGTGTGAGTGTTTTTTTTTTTTGCGTGGGAAATCATCAAATGACTTCTCCTGCTGAGTAGAGCAGGAGGGCGTGTCAGACTTTTACTGACTAAAACCCACCCGTGTTCCCTCAGTAGCCCGTATGCCAGGGGCCGTGGTATCTCTTTCGAACAAACCCGCACCCCTGGCAGGCATCGGCCCTTGCGGACCCCACCAGTGGTTGCTGACATCTCTGACGGCGCGCGTGAGGAACACAACGCGCCGTCCCGTCTACCACTTTTCGGCCGCAGAGGATAGGGAGAGCGGCTGACGCTATACCGACACTCCTCTTCCCCTGCGGCCCCACCGCGTCCGCCATCAAACGGTGGCGGCCCCGTCCAGGCCACGGAAGGGAAGAGCGCTGCTCAGAAGCACCGGCACTCCTCCTCTACCGCAGCCTGTAACCCTCAGCCGCGATGCCTCCCATTCGACATCGCGGCCCACCTCAGTTGCAGTGCACCTCACCGCAACCTACTTTTTGGCCGCTACGTCAATGGCTTGAAGGCAAAAGCCCTGACGAGCGGCCCCACCGTTGGGTTCCTCTTGGCTTCACCGTGGATGGGAGACCACGGTTACTAAGCCCCCCCGCAACGACAATGCGGGAACCCACTCGGGGGGGCAGTGTGTGAGTGTTAATCAATGTCATAAATATAATTATTTATATTTAGGACAAAAATATATTTACATTTTCTTATGTCGTAGTCTTTGTCTGTGACACAATAGTCTTTGGCTGTGACCGCACCTGTTCGTAAGCTTATTTAACCTTAGTAATTAATAATTAACTAATAATTTTGTAATGCTTACTTATATATTTATAATACCTACTTTTGCACTTACCATACTTGTAACGCGGCAGCTCGATCACGATGGTGACGGAAGTAACTGGTGCTTATAGCACAGGAGTCCTCCTAGTTTAAGCCCAGTTGCACATGTTTTGTATCTTGCCAATTACTTATTAGGTCTAATTTAAGGTACAAGAATTGTAATTAGGTTTAAGGTTTTGAATAAATAAACAAAACATTACATTACCTGTGATAAGTAGTAAGTTTCATAGGGAGGGTCCAATATGCAAAGCTATGAGGTCTTCGCTTTATTATTGGTAAAGATACCAGTCTCAATTTTGACCAGAATCGGCCAAAAGTCAGTGACAATAAATTTAGGGTGTTGGATGTTTTAAGAATTCCTAATGAGACTGCCTAAGAGCAATCAACTGTCTGCCACCTTGACATTGGTCAAAAACTTTGCGCTGTGAAGGACTGATGGCAATTCATACTGTTAGCCATGTTATCACGCGGAAAGATTATTTCCCAAGAAAGATGCATCTTTTAAAACTTGAAGGAGATGTTTCTAACTATATGAATGGCTAGACAGATTTCTAATTGTATGTATTTATGAAAGTTAAGCTAAGCTTGCCGCTGTTGGTCTCATACATGCGGGTACCAATCTTTACATACATAGGCACCAAGACAATTCCGTGCCTCGGAAAGCACGTTAAGCCGTTGGTCCCCCTGCCAGGGGTGCGGGTTCGTTCGAAAGATATACCGCCGCCCCTGGCATACAGGCTACTGAGGGAACACGGGTGGGTTTTAGTCAGTAAAAATCTGACAGGCCCTCCTGCTCCACCCAGAGCGGGAGAAGTTATTTGATGATTTCCCACCCAAAAATAAAAAAAGCCGTTTGTCACGCCTATTATTCGTAGCACCTTTTCAGTCGTTACGGGTCGTCAGAAGCCCGAAAATCTGACAACCAATCTTACCAAGGGGTTATAGTTAATACTATAAGACTTGGTAAGATTGGTCCCATCTGACCCCCACAACCCAGTTACTAGGATTACCCAGGCAGGCAGGATAGGCAGTCGCTCCATCTAAAATACTAGCATTCAGCTGCATCCGGTTAGACTGGAAGCCGAACCAAACATAGTTGGGCATGGGCACGCCCTGATTGCGGCGGTAAGTCCCCTCTTTGAGGAGTGGCTTGAGAGGCGGCATGGCGTCCTCACCTTCCGCCTGACGCAGGTCCTCACCGGACACGGTTGTTTCGGGAGGTTCCTGTTTCGGATAGGGCGGGAGGAAACGCCCGGGTGTTTCCATTGCGAAGATCGCCCTGAGGACACGGTGGAGCACACGGTGGCGGTCTGCCCGGCTTGGGCGGAGCACCGCCGTGTCCTCGTGGAGGCGATCGGCGGCGGCGATCTCTCGCGTCCGGCCCTGGTCCAGGCCATGGTACGGAGCGAGAGGGCATGGGGAGCCGTCACCTCCTTCAGCGAAGCAGTGATGCTCGCGAAGAGGGAGGCGGCGCACGTGAGGGAGAGGCAGCATATGCGCCCTCGCGACCCCAGCCGCCGCAGGATACGGAGACGCCCTGGGCGTCGGGAATCCCAGGCCGATTTCCGGCCACCGTAGGCATGGGCTTGCGGACGGCGAGTAATGGGTAGCTCGCTGTCCGGTAAGGACCAAGCCCAAGTCGACGGCGCGTTGTGTTCCACGCGCGCCTCAAAGAGATGTCAGCACAAAAATGATGGGGCCCGCAAGGGCCGATGCCTGTCAGGGGTGCGGGTTCGTTTGAAAGAGATACCACAGCCCCTGGCATACGGGCTAATGAAGGAACACGGGTGGGTTTTAGTCAGTAAAAGTCTGACACGCCCTCCTGCTCCACCCAGAGCGGGAGAAGTTATTTGATGATTTCCCACCCAAAAAAAAAAAAAAAAAAAAAAAAAAAAAAAAAAAAAAAAAAAAAAAAAAAAAACATAGTTGGGCAAAGGCTAGGCAGACGATGATGCAATTCATAAAAGTTGTGAAGATGATGTTAATATTAGAAAAGCAGAAGCTACGACTTAAGTTTTAAACAACGTAAGGAGAACGTATTCATAACTAAACCGAAACGAAACTAACAGTAAGTGTGTAATAAACAATACCACATACTCACCTTTGAAACAGCAAGAAACAATAAAAGAGGTGAACAAAACATGAAATGATTCATCAAAATAAACATCATTTTCTAAACAAAATAAATTTTCCACAATGACTCTACTTGATAATGAATAAGGTGTTAATGATCATTTCTGTCTCACGCTACAGGACATTAAAATGTTAGATGTAGCGTTGACAGTTGCCAATCCATTCGATTAATTCGATGAAGAGGAAATAAATGAGAAACTGCATTGTAGGTCTGACTATGGACTTATCGAAAGTCAAACCTGGAATAATAAAAATAGTCAGGTTTGTTGTCACCATTTTCTAATGAATTCAATAAGCAGGTTCCTTGGCTACTGTGTTAAATGACACTGACAATCACCTTGACCTCTGCGGAATAAAATCCTTTTGTTTTACGAGAACCGTTAAGTGAACTTATTCGTGAACGTCCAAGTATTTTCACACAAAAGAATTGCAGACTCAATCTCAAAAATCTAAACTAATTTAGTTAGCATTCTGGACAGCTAATTCAAACAATGCTAGAACATTCCTTTAATTAGATTTTTTTTATTTTATTTCACGTGTACTCGTGTACCTAGATTTTGATCGTAGACTTCATTTAGCAGTACCGAAACATATTACTTTACTCTCATTATAAAGACGAGATTGTTATCGGGAACAAGTAACGTCCGGTCATTTGGTGTAAATTCACTTTATTTTATACCTTTTGTTTGTTTAGATTTCAGGAGTAACTGTTAAAAATAATTGAGCTGTCTTCTACTTAGCGTATCGATAGCAATCTATATACAGTCAGCCTAGAATTTGGGTGCCTACAAGTTAGGCATTTTCAGTAGCGCCCATCAACTCATGCAGCGTGCAGACAACAGCACTCAACTTGCGTAACTCAAGATTAATCATAATCGGTTTCGTTTTGACAGTTCAACAATATTCATTGCGTTATTTACGTTGTTGATCAGACAATTTTTTTGAACATATGAAGCAATGGTTTAACAATCCGTTTCAAAACGAAACAGGTTCTGATGAATCGTGAGTTACGCAATTAAGCAAATGCAAATGCCAAATGCAAAAAAAAAAAAATGCAAATGCCAATGCAGTTATGTAAATGTTTGCGTGCCGAATGGTAAAATATGGCTGACCTATAATGTATATTAACAACTATTGTGTACTACCCATATTTGCAAAATAAAATCCTATTCTATTCTATTCTATTATAAGGTGCTGGACACACTGGACACGATACTAAGTGCTTTTTTTGTGGGATACCTACCTATAAAATAATACGTGAAGCAAAAACTTTGTGCCCCTTTTTACGAAAATTACGCGGACGGAGGAGAATGAAATTTGGTACAGTTAAAGTTTATACGGAGAACGACTGCATGGAGCTAATATTTTTAATTTATGGTCGAATTTCAACCACTGGACTCGCGACCACTAGTATTCATAAATCTGCTACAATTAACTTAGAATAACATCGTCAAGTGTCACTATCGTTAAATTAAACCTATTAAAATTATACTCATAGTTATACCGATATTATGGCCCTATAAAAGGTGGTTCAACATGATTCTTAGAATATTCTAGAACCATTAATTACGCCTTTCTTTTCGATTCTATACATGAATGACGTCATTTAATGTGTTCATGCAACCGCCATCATTGTTATAGTTGCATTTGGTTTTATTACTCACTTCACACCTGTGTCCTTTAGTTTAATTGATTTCAGTACTTAAGTCGCTGCTTGGGCATCGACAACTTAAGGTTAGTCGTTTTCGTTTATAATTTTTTAATGGATCATGTTTTTGTTCCTCAACCTTAACTCATCAGTGAACAGTGGTTTATAATTATAATCTTCATCTGATTGTAGCCTCGGTAGATTAGTTTTTGGGTTCGTAAAAGTTAGTGCAATCAGTAAAACGATCTTCTACTGTTATAGTAGTACATACTAGCTTTTGCCATCGGTTTCGCCCGCGTTTAAAATTATCCCAAGAGGGCATGTACAACCAAGATAAAAGTATCATATATGTTAAGTCAGGTTATATACTATCTATGTGCCAAATTTCAACCAAATCCGTTCTACCGTTTCCGCTTGATTGAGTATCAAACAACCACATCTTTACATCCACACATGTATGTGTGGATGTTAAGATGTGGTTGTACACATTTATAATATTATTAGTAGAAAGTAGGTTAGTAGGTGTTGTATGTACCAACTTAATATAACATTTATTTTAAAAATTCTGCACCACATATTTCAATTTAGTCATGTTTATTTTTAACAACAAAAGAACCTCTTTGCCTTATGATTTTGAAGTGTAAAGTTATGGCTCTGTAATTTTTCGCAATGAAATAAGACGTAATTAAAATCATAATTACAAAGACCACAACAACCGATTACCTTACAGGGATTCCCGTCGATTAAATAATGATCTCAGTTTAAAGTGATGCGCTTGAGTTTTTATACTAACCACAGTGCTAATAGATGGCCGACGTTAAACGCTTTGACACGTTTTGTTATCTGCCTATAATTGAAGATATATCGACTTTTTACATGTGTACGAACACGTGACTTGTGTACTAATTTTTAAAGTAGACGACTTACTAAATTAGCTTCTCAAATTGATGTATTGTTTTGATCAGTGATTCATGCTTGATGGGTTTTCCCCATTCAGTTAAAGTATCTTTTAGTAACTTTTTAGGCTTCGATTATTATCAACTCAGAAAAGTGATAAAATTAGTAGAGATCAAAGATTTGTAATGTTTAAAAAAGTAACAGTGATTATTGATTCAACTAAGCCTAAATAAGGAACCATTTTTATAAATATGCATATTTCTTCCTAAACTTCATATTTTGCTAATGAATAGTTTATTAATTTGATTGCTAAAATTAATAGGTTCGAAATTGACTCAGTGACTCCATTTTACTTAAACCTACAAATGACGTCAATTCAATTACTATTATTAACATCGTAGGTGTGTCTCTCCATATCTGGACTTCTTTATTGTTGAATGTCTTGATGAATCCTGTCGACTTGTTAATAGTATTCTGCCCACGCGCAGCCATTTTCAACGCAAAGACTGTTTCTAACATCACCAATACTCAAATGTTTATCTTATCTGTTTCCAGGTGAACCAAATTCACAAGGAGGTGGAGCATTCGCATACGTGGACTCATCAGGCAATAGGTACGGAGGTACATACGGCCTGAAGGACGGGAGGGTCGTAAGCAGTACGGGTGACACGTTCCCTCAGCGCTTCGCCGATAACATCCCGTACCCTCAGCACTTCGCCGATAACATCCCGTACCCTCAGAACTTCGCAGATACCGCGTACCAAGGCGAAGACGACTTCGGCCAGAACTATTTCGCGAATCTCGAGAATTTGCTCCAAGAGTAAGATCTAAAACGTGTCTGAAGCTACAAGCTTCCGGTGGAGGAAAAGCCGTGTGTCTTGACGGTGAAGGGGACTTCAGAACGGTTTTCTAATATCTTTTTCTTTTGTAGCTTTTTGGTTAGGTATCTCAAAGTAGGTTTTGGATATTTCAGTAAGGACCGCCTTATAAGTTTAGTTAAAGTTTCCTGAAGATAGAAAATTGGTTTAAGAATACAGTTTTACACAAAAAGGGAACATGCGGCCATTGTAGACAGTTAAATGTCGATCTCGAAATATTATGCTGAAATGAGAATAAAAAGTTGAAATAGTTTTTTCAAGGGTTCAACAGAACCATCCTTAGGTTTACCCTACTCCTACTTTTGTCAGACGCATTTAATAACACTTTTAATGAATAACTTGCATTTTATAGCGATAGTAGCCCACATGGAGCCCGGGTAAAAAGGTAAACTTTGACAATGCATGTGCGTGGAGTGCCTTTATGATTGTCACATAACTTTCCAGTGTTCCAATCAGACTAATACTGCTTTACCTTCTCTAGCGCTTCCATCAGCTGCCTCTAACATTACATACTAAACCATTCAGTGTGATTGATTAACAATTTTGTGCTTACAGGGTGTTCAATAAGAATTTAGACAACCAGAAGCTAGCGTTCAATGCTGCAAGAAAAGCCTTTGACTTAACATCGAATCAGGCTGGTGGTGGCTACTCTGGTGGCTACCCTGGTGGCTACTCTGGTGGCTACTCTGGTAGTTATTCTGGTGGTTACTATCCGAACCCAAACATTGCCTCCAGGTTCCCAGCGTTCCCGAGTTTACCTGGCTTCACAATGCCACGACCAATGACGAATTTCGGTAATAGCGCTTTCGCCAGCGCAGCTGCAGGGCCAGGATACCAACATCAAGTTGCCTCGATATTTCCAAGCAATCCAGTAAGTCTTTTTTCTTTTATTTATCTATGAGGAAATCTTAACCGTGTTTGCAGGTACTTGTATTGTTTTAATGATTAGATCACGATTTTTAACTTTAGTATCTGCCTACCTGCAAACCCCGACTGTTTTTGTATAATTTTTTCACTGAGAACCATCTAAACAAAGCATTTTTGTGTTTGTTTCTTTCTTATTTTATCCACAGCAAATTAAGTATTATTTTGTTTATATGATCGATATCATTTAAAGATTAATGATCATCAGATATAGGTACCAGTACCTCTTCTCAATTCTAATCACGATAAAGTTTTTCCCAATTGTATATTTTATTGTTTTGGTATTTGCACTAAGGAGCTATTTAAATATTGGGTTTATATCGATGTTATCATTGCTATGTACTGACGTGGCCTTATCAGTCGTGACTAAACTGCATAAAGCATAATTTCAATGGGCTTCAGTACCTGCACGGCTATTATTGAATTCAATGTACCTTATTATTTACTTATACAACAACAAAGAGGTTGCAGTGTTACACAATAATTCTGTGATCAGGAGGAAGTACTTTCAAATCATTTTATAATTTTTGGTGCATATGATTTGTTACTTTGGCTTTGTTTTTTTTTATTAAGTACTATAGTTTTTAAAGTAGCATGTTTACCAAACATTGAATTCTACGTTCCCCATGATGCGATGGGTTATTGTTAAAATATCCCTATTTGCAGCCTTCAGCTGTGACTTTTTAGCATAGTACGACTCAATTCAAAAGCAACCAGACTCTAGGTCTTGAATATTATTTGCCTTACCACCAATCTAACAAACATACATTTTGCAGGGCAACCCGAACGTGGATCAGATAAACCATTTCTCCGACGCCTCCGTGCCAAGTAACGGAGGGTTCTATTCAGTCTCCAGCAAGTCATACTCTTCATCTTCCAATGTCAATGGCAAGGAATCGTCCAACAGAGGTGCTGAAACTATGGTCAACGACAACGGAAAGGTCACCCATTATAAAGTACAATCCTAAGCTAAAATAAACGATGTTTAAAACGCCCCTACTCATATGACATTTATTTAAAAACATGGATCTCATGACGCAAAAATTATTGGCGATGTTGCACAAAAGGATGAAAAACTATTGATATATAATAATCCAAAATGTAAATCTAGTATTTGGTTATGTAGAGGCGAACAGAAATTATATTAATGTTATGATTAGTTGAACTATCAAAAAAATATTTATAAATGAAGATGTATCAATAAAGTGATTATACGGTTCATGGCTGCTCATTTACAGGTAAAAACTGCTGTAAAAACACACTACAATATCTGTAGGGGTTTCGATTGAGAGTGTTAGCTGTCGTTTTTTGTATTTTAGACTCATCTGGACAAATTGTGAGTTACTGATATTGATATTTAAATTATAGTGGGATTACGTTTTAACACCTTAAGTTGGTCATCTAGTCTTTTTCCTCATTAGGGGTCTTACCCTTGAAATGTTCATGTTTACTAACAGCTTTGTTTGTTAATTGTGATAAAGCAAAAACAACGCGCTTTAGAGTATAGTTTTAACTATATTACTTTTTGCACATTTTACTTTGATGATTAGTTTTTTACTAAAGTAACAAAAAAAGGTTTGTCTATCTTGCAAACAGAGTCAGTAATTAAACACAATGATGCTTTTACATAAATTAATAGTAAAGAATGCTCACCTATTGATGAAGGAAAAGATATGGAAATAATAACATATGACGAAAACATGAGCATTAGCGAATACTTGGAAACGTGCGCACAATTATGAACATCTCATTATTCCATGTCTTTCAACCTCTGCGCTACGTCTCAAGGTCGCTGAGATAACATCTTCAAGTTTTTTCTACACACTTACGGATACGAGATGAACAAAAACAATGACCGCAAACAAATTAGTTTAATTTCGACAATTTTCCGTCCAACTTCAGTTTAGGAGTTGTTGTTTCGTATATCCAAGAATTGCGCCTTTGTATTGGACCTTGTGGCTCTTGTGAACATCCTCTCATACCGTTCAACTCTCTACATTTTTTGCAATAGAACTCTTTCATTCCGTCATCTGTTATCCTTCTGTGGAATTTCCCAGGAGTCTGGAAAGCTGGTCTACTTAATTTCCAGCCTGTATTATATTCTGTTATTGGAACTTCTTGACTCATCCAGTTGATATTATTGTAGAAACTTGAAGGTTTCCATAGTGAAGGGTTCGATACATAGTTAGGGTATATATCGAACTCGTCTCGTACATTTCTATTTATAAATGCAGAGTCAGGGTAGAATTGACCCCTAGTCCTTGTGTCTGGTGTTCTTATTTGTGTGGACTCAACTGATTTGTATCCGTTTACTACGGGAACTTCTCCACTATCTTCCTTTGCTTCTCTATGACCAACATTGTACGACAGTGTTCCCGTGTTACCTGAAAGTTTTGTAAAATATGGACACTTTACTACATTTAAAAACCTGAAAGACCACTGTCATAGTAAGAATCAACAAAATCACATAGGTTCTGAATTTCTGATATGTTGGGGCAGAATAGCTATGAACCCTAGACATCAGTCGGTGGTTTACGACGTAAATATATGGAAAGATTATCTTTGTATATTCTGCTTAGGTGCAGAATATACAAAGATAATCTTTCCGTAACCCGCAAATGTCAACAGATATCTAATTCATTATAATCAGGTCAGTAACATCAACCTCGTGCAGATAGCTGATATCTGCGTGGAATTCTGTTTGTTTTTCGATCGATATGATGATTATCATTAATCTCAAACTAAACATTCATTCAAGACTGTTTATTAGTATGTTGAATTTTAATGTTCTCACTATCTAAAAGACCATCTGCATGTTGGCTCGGGTCAGCCGGCTGGAAAATTACGCTCGCGTCCATTGCCCCATTCACACGCAAAAGGTGCTTCGTCTTCTTTAAAAATGTACATTTAATTAATGCGCTAATATTCGCAACTAGAGCTGGGTTTTATTTATTAGTATTTAAAACTCATGTTTCTACGAAATGTATTGCTTTCATAAAAGAAAATTAAAAAGCGTGCAACAAAACTGGGAAAAGGTCAGTTTTCCTTTGAACATAAAATATAGCCAGTTTAATCAAGTTAAAATCCTCAAATACCTTCATTAGAGCTGTGTAGTCCTCTTCTATTATTATTTTTCAGTTTGGTTGACAGAACAATAGTATGTTGCACTTCAACATCTTCGTCTTCTACTTTGGTAGAATTGGAGACTGTTGTTCGGACCTCGTCTTCGCCAAAATCCATCTTCGTTGAGACAGCATCGCTCCAACTGGCAAAAGCTGAAATTACAGTAACGTTTTAAATTTTAGTGTATATATGTGAAGATATAACAATGCTCTCTTTAGTTTTAAGTAGTAGGTAGTACACAGCCTCTGTACTTAAAAATATATATTTCTTTAACGTTCTTTAAAAGTGCTCTATCACGACGTTTCTGGTAAACGTCGTGATATACTAAAAATATAAATAAGCATCGTTAAGTTTCGTTTGTCGATTGTCATTATTGAGTGTGATTCCAGACATAATAAAATAGTTCACTTTGTGTTAAGCATCGGCATGACATGAAAGCATAAACCATATTGGACAAAACGGCCGGTTCGTTATGCCCAATATGGATTAACTTTATATCTAAAGTAGGATCGTAAAAAGATCTAAAGGCAGTCACTGCATTTTCAAACAAACACACATTGATACAACAATAACCACAGATATTGACGATATCGATCACAAGCTATTTAGAAATTGAATGAATGCCGCCGAATATTACATTTTTGTAGATAAAGCATCAAATAAAGAGTTATTTGAATCCATATTTTCAAATCAAAATTGCCTATTTATCAAAGTCAAGTAAACATTAGCATTGGCCTTGCTCTTTAGACCCTTTCTCCTTGGAAAATTGCTCTCCATTATCATTAACTATTTTCGTCCCAAGGCTTTACGTTTCCAATATGTCAATGTCAATGATACCTTGCGCACAGAATAGATAATCCTTGGGTTTTTGTCTATACCTATTCGACGTTTGCTTCCTCTAATAGTATCTATTTGAGGCATTATACTTGTGTTTATGGAAATCTATTGAAATCTAGCAAAAGATATTTTCTCATTACTAAAATTTACCGGAAGGACTGACAAAAAAAAAAGAATTTTGTAGAAAAGGGAGGGACAGTCTTTTGACCTGCAGGGGGAGAATAGAGGCAATTTAGATTAGATTAGACTAAAGATAAAGAGCCATCATCCTACTCACCATCATCGTCTTCATTTCAACCGACAGACGTCCACTGCTGGTTATAGGCCTCCCTCAAAAGGGGGTTTGTCATAATCGCCACGCTTGGCAGGTGGGTTGGCGATCGCAGCATGGTGGTAAAATGCATAGAGAACGCTGCTGCCCATTCTCTGGTAAATCCCTTAGTCGCCTTCTACGACACCCATGGGATGAAATAGGATGGTGCTTCTTTACGTCCGGCACCATACGGGATATTCCTACTATCCTATTTAAATTTTATGTGAAAGTTGAATAACATATTAAATAGTCGTGGTAAATTAAAGACATCTGCACTGGATAGCGTCTCGATTTATTATGTGATCATATCGATTGAGCGTACACGATCTTAATATATTGCTTACTTGGCTAATCCTAAATAAGGTGTGGTTACACACACATACAAAATAATACTAATGATACTTACTTACAAACAATATGGCAAACATATAGTTTATAACCTGCATTATCATATAGGATACTTTTTATCCCGGTAGTACGTTCCCGTGGGATAATTTCCGACCTCCACGCGGGCAAAGCCACTGGCAAAAGCTAGTCGTTTTTAAATGACT
This sequence comes from Polymixis flavicincta, assembly GCA_949987655.1. NCBI lineage: Eukaryota > Metazoa > Arthropoda > Insecta > Lepidoptera > Noctuidae > Polymixis > Polymixis flavicincta. Next base: position 21,917,400 of record OX465173.1, read on the forward strand.
AGCAGCGCTCTGCGGTTTCACCCGCGTAGTTCCCGTTCCCGTGGGAATACGAGGATTAAATATAGCCTATGTCACCCGGGGATAATGTAGCTTCCCAACAGTGAAAGAATTTTTCAAATCGGTTCAGTAGTTTCGGAGTCTATTCAATGCAAACAAACAATCAAATTTTTCCTCTTATAATATTAGTATAGATTATTATTATTAGTATAGGAGACTAGCACTTTGCCAGCGACCTCGCCCACCCTGTATTATATCCCATACGAATTTCTGTGCATCAGTTTTGTAGGTTTGGGCTGGTGGTTGATGAGTCAATCAGTAAGCGAATCAAACTGTTCTTATATGTATTGATAATTGATTTCTGATGATTAATTGATGAACGAATAACAAATTAAATCGCCATTGATTGTTTTTTTTCTTTCTAATTTCTAAAAATAAATATCATCGTGCGTGATTCATGGTAGGTAATTCTTGCAAACGTGAACACTGAGCCCGGTAAGGAAAAAGATATAAACAAACTAATTAACATGATAAAGATCTAGTTTTTTATGGACAAAGAAAATGGTTAAATAATGTAAAAGATAAGAAATATCTAGGAAGGAAGTGAATACTGAGATGGCTGCTGCTAGAGATGCAGGTAAGGAAGAAAAAGACAAGTTAGGGCACAAAGGGCAAGAATATTTTGTTGTTTGAAATCTTGCCCACTATAGACAAGATTCCACAAATGTGCTAGTGCTGCTATATCAACTAGGCAATGTTACATGAAACAGTGAAGATGCAGTATCAACTAAGAGAAAAAAATATCCAACACCCTGTTTACAACAATAAGTATAATTTATATTCAATTTCTTACCACAAACACTCAAGCACAAGACATACAACAGCCCTGTCATGTTGTCACTTCTCTCACACACAATATGCCATCCTTCGCGTGCAACTACGTTTTATATAAACTATACAAAATTGCTCTAAATGATGTCGCAAAGGAAGCTGCACAATTACCTCTGTGTCGAAGCTATAAGAAACGTAAGTAAGACACCTGACTATAATGATGGTAGGTACTGGCTAATGTTGATTTGTCATGGTTTGAACGCACGCAGAATGTTGTTTTATGCCAGTCACATGACACCAAAGGTGTTAAAAGTTTGACCCTTAAGCGTGACGCTATGCAAGTCTCTAAATGCAATAATGATCGACAATAACATGTCTAATTAGTGCACAGTAAGTGCATTTAAACATTAGAAAAATTGTAACAAATAATAGTGAACTAAATGGTAAATTAAATAGGTACAGACGCCAGCAAATCAAGTTAACCCAAACTGTAAAATTTTCCTAATTGAACATGAACCTTATTTCTTGTGGTTTACAGTTGAAAATGTATTGACAGATTGGGGTAGCTTGATGTGCTGGCGTCTGTTACCTGTTACAATTTTATTTCGATCATTGATTTTCTTACAAATTAAGTACAGGTATTAAGTACATTAGGAACTGCCAAACTGTAGCAGTATTTAAAAGAAGAGTGAAAGAACACTATCTCTCCACTTTGTCATAAGTTGCATTTGTATTTATTATTTAAATTACATTATAATTATATATATTTTGTTGATATTTATTTTAGTAGTATGTATGTATGTATGTATGTATATTCTTATATGATATGTGTATTTATAAATTAGATTAGATATAATTTGTGCTATTAAGTTTTCCCTTCTATTATTATTACACGCGTTGTCTACATGTCTGTTATCTTCTCTCCTATCGCAGGTGTGCTGGAAGAGATTTCTGTAGAAATAAGCATTACCTTTGTACGTATTTTTCTGTTCCTTTATTCTTGTCTGTTTATATGTGTGTGCATAAATGGTTAAATAAATAAATAAATAAATACAGACGCCAGCAGGTCAAGCTATCCTGTAATGATAGCAGTGTTTGTGATAAATAAATAAATGTATAAATATTTTTGCAATAATCATACGAGAACATTTAAAAATACAAACAAAACACTTGGCCAGGGGCCTAAGTCTACTAATTTATAAACGTCACAATGGTCTCTCAATGGTAAGTTTTTGACAGATTTGCCATACAAAAACTGTCAAAAACACACCGTTGAGAGACCATTGTAACGTTTATAAATTAGTAGACTTAGGCCCCAGGACTACCGGCGTGTTCGGGGCTCCAGAGAGGATTTATGTATTTAGGTAAATTTTATTATGAGTATTCCATGGCACAGCGCACGGCGCGGCGGTTTCAAAATGTAACTAAATAATAATTAAAAAATCGAAAATAAAATAATATATGTATGTTGTACCCAATCGGGAAAAGATTCATCCATCATTCTCCCGGAGGGTGATGGTAATAGTTACAAAAACTCTGCAAATATGGTAGAAAATCAATGTATCTCTCTTAATTCTATCTGTAAGTATATCTTAAATGGTGCTAACTGCATTCACCAAGAGCGTTTAAATCGTCGAGTAGATGCTAAGCTTAAGATAGGCCCGGTTCCTAGTCACACATACAGTACCTAACGAATCGTTTGTATGCTAATTTGTACCTACCTGCTGGTAAAAAAGTGTTATTTATGGCCTGAATTGCCTGTTAATGCTATTCATGAATGTTATCACTTATGTATATAATCAATCACACAGACTACATCATGGTAGATAGGTATACCTACACTTGATTGTAGTTACACCAAAATTGTAATTACAATAGATCAACAGACAAGATAACGTCATGCACGTCTGGTAGTAAAAATATTGTGTAATCTTCACATGTCAATTTTTATTTAAACATGACCTCCTAAGAATCATCAAAAAGTCAACGTCACGTGGTGTTCCCAGGCGGTCACCCATCCAAGTACTGACCACGCCCGATGTTGCTTAACTTCGGTGATCGGACGAGAACCGGTGTTTTCAACGTAGTATGGACGTTGACGAATGTCTGTCCGAAAAACTGGTTGAATATCGTGTTCTACACTGAGTCGACAAATTAATTATTGACAGCTAGGTAATATCACAATAAACTTTGCAAAATAAAAAGATTGACTTTAAATTTAATAGTGCCCACTGTGCAGGACCATCAAGTTTTTGCCATATTGAAATCAGCGCCATCTATGAACTTATGTATAAACTCTTAGGAGCAACCAAGGGAGATATCAAACCGCTGTCGTAAAGCTTCAGACAGTTTTGGTAGATGGCGCTGTCAAGAAACAAACTTTAAAACAACAAAAAGATTTCGCCCAACGTGGGGCTCGAACCCACGACCCTGAGATTAAGAGTCTCATGCTCTACCGACTGAGCTAGCCGGGCTGGTAACTGGATATTTGAAATTACTGTTTGTTCTCTAAAGTAGATAAATAATCAATAGTCATTACCACGGAGTTAATACAAAGGTCATTACAGAGTTTTTCTGTTCGTTGATATACTAATGACGAATTTATGAGTAGCTTCAGGATTTTTAACGAAAAGTAGAAACAATTATGTCAATTTATTATTTTTGTAAGTAACTAGTAATAGTACAAACAGACAGACAGAGTTACTTTCGCATTTCTAATATTATTAGGGAAGTAGGTATAGTAGGGATTGTTAAGAAATTATCACCAAATCTGTATAAGTCGTAATTTAAATGACTAGTGATCGCCCGGAGTGGTCCAAATTCAACCTTAATAAAAAAAAAAATCGCCTAAGTACTTATAATTTAAAAAAAAAAATTGCGTCTTCATAAACTTTAACTGTGACTCTTCGTTCGCTTAATTTTCGTATAAAGAGTTACAAAGTTTTTGCTTCACTTAAAATATACTAACGGCATAATAAATAATAGAAGATTTTTTTTTTACCTATTAAGTCGTAAGTAGTTCAAATAACAAAACTTTTTCCTATAGAACACGGCACAGTCGCTCACCGTAAACAGACTCAGAAGTCATGATATCTTGTCAAGCAAAGAGACCCACAAAGAACTAAGTAACTCTCTTCCGGGCAGATAGGAGCATGTTTGCCCGTGGATATTGCGCGCTCAAAGCTCAAAGCTGTGTTGTACCTCCTAGGGGGATTGCAGACCGTATTTGAGATATAGGGTAACTCGAAACGTCAAACGGACTTTATTTGACTTAGTTGATGGTATGTTTGAGCGATTGTGGTGATAAGAATCTTTTTCCAATGCACGCTGGAGGAATAGTGTCGCGGTTTTATAAAGAATATTCGTAATAATGATAACCCGTACGGTCAATCATTGTAACTCGTTTGAATAAGTGGCAAAATCAATTTATTCAAAAATTACTAAAACTAAAGTTTCAATACTTCGCGAGTTAGATACCAATATAATACCACATCCACCATGTCCCGTATGTGTCACCGGGCGTAAAAGAATAGCACCATCCCATTTCTTCCAGTGGGTGTCGTAGAAGGCGACTAAGGGACTTACTAGAGAATGGGCAGCAGCGTTCTCTATGCATTTTACCACCATACTGCGATCGCCAACCCGCCTGCCAAGCGTGGCGATTATGGCAAAAATCCCCATTATTAACAAAAAGAGCCAGTTAGCACTTTTTTTTTTTTGAGGTAGGGAAATCATCAAATAACTTCTCCCGCTCTGATTGGAGCAGGAGGGCGTGTCACACTTTTACTGACTAAAACCCACCCGTGTTCCCTCAGTTGCCTGTGTGCGGTACCTATCTCTTTCGAAAAACCCGCACCCCTGGCAGACAGCGGCCCTTGCGGGCCCCATCGGTTTGAACTGACATCTCTTTGAGGCACGCGTGGAACACAACGCGCCGTCGACCCGGGTTTTTTTCCTTACCGGACAACGAGCTACCCATTACTCGCCATCTGCAAGCCCGTGCCTACGGTGGCCGGGAATCAGCCTGAGATTCCCGACGCCCAGAGTGTCTCCTGCAGCGACTAGGGCCGTGAGGGCGCATATACTGCCTCTCTCTCACGTGCGCCGCTTCCCTCTTCGGGAGCATCACTGCTTCGTAGAAGGAAGTTTCGGCTACCCATCACGCACTCTCGCTCCGTACCATGGCCTGGAAGTGACCTGGAACTGGGCCGGATGCGAGAGATCGCCGCCACCGATCGCCTCCACGAGGACAAGGTGGTGCTCCGCCCAAGCCGGGCAGACCTCCACCGTGTCCTCGGGGCGATCTACGCAGTGAAAACACGCGGGCGTTTCCTCCCGCCTTATGTGCAACAGGAACCTCGCAAAACAGCCGTGTCCGGTGAGGACCTGTGTCAGGCGGGAGGTGAGGACGCCATGGCGCCTCTCAATCCACTGCTCAAAGAGGGGAACTTACTGCCGCAATCCTGGCGTGCTCAAGTCAGCAAGCGTTAAGTTGGTACAAAATCAACAGACATTGAGAACAAGATATAATAAGTACTTAGGTTCTCACAAAAAGATCACTATACAATTAGGATTAGATTACGACTTTACGAGATTACCAAAGCGTCCTTACTGCTCCTGAAAACGTGAAGACCCCAAAGCTCCAAACGAAATCGAAAAGAGTCAAGTACAATCTTTATGAAAATACCCACAGTTTCAGGTACCTACCTTTCTACATAGGGTTCGCCAGGTATGTGCTATGATTATGGAAAGTGAAACCGCAAGAAAAGTTGTGTTTTTCTTATGGTAAGCGGGGAGAGGGAGGGGTGCGGGTGACGCTTTCAAATTACCAAGATGCTGTGCTAGTTTCGCACAGTACACAGGTACAGTCGGCAGGGAAATGTGGCAGAATTTGACAGTGCAATGTGATCGACTCAAGTTTGTCTTACTTAACAGACAGCTGTGCTGCTGGAGACCTTGTTGAGCTATTTCTTCTTCCTAACTAAAGCACTAGGAAGTGGTACAGGGCAGGTATTTCTGGGACTGTCTCATTTAAACCAAACTGAGAGTGCTGACTCTCAGCCTAGTTTGAAATTTTGAATAAATGACTTCTGATTGTTTTAGTGGATTCCATGGCTATGAATCTTATCAGGTAGTAAATTTTGATTTCAATAAAGTAGGTATCCTAAAATCAAACTGGTCGAAGATTTTACCTACTCAAAATTATTTAAGTAGATACTGTAAAGGTTGTCTGCAAAATAGATCTGACGTTGTAATTATCCCCAAAACACAATAAACGTGTTTTACTTGATATAGGGAGACCTTAAGGCTTCTATAACACCGAGATGCACTTCGCTATCAGCCTAACATCTGCACTTAAACCATAAAATATCAGAAATGTCGAGTGGGTGCGTAGGTTGTGGAGATTTGTTTGACGCTTATTTTTGACGATCATATTCGGCAGTAAAACAGTTTTCGTCCCATTTCAAATCAAAATAAGAATGTCCCTCATTTCTCGCTCAGATATTTCTTCTTCCGAGTGTACAACCGGTGTTCACTGTACACCAATATGGCTGATGCAAATGGCGCGCTCGCAATCAGCGGAGTGGGCCCTACCGCCCCATACCGTCACAACTTACCGTTACCTCACGCTCTTACGCTAAATATTGCATATATGCAAAGTTTTCCATGGAAAACACTTACGCAACGTGGGCATTCGTGGGTCACTTTCCATTAAGGTACCGGTCCAATAAGATTCCAAACAAGTGCTATTGATAGCGGTTACGTGTTCAATTAGCTAATGCTAAAAGGATACTCGTATCCGGACCTACAGAGGAAAAGTTTTTATTCAGTGCGCAAACTGTAACCATGAATTCAGCATATCAAAAAAAAAAAATAACTACTGTTTCATAGAAAAGTGAACCTACGCGGTCAAAATGTATGGAAAAGCTGATTCTTTTTTGTAAAACCGACGAAAAACGTCTTTCGGCTGAAATGATTATAATGAAGTAAAAACAGTTGAACCAATTTTGATAAAACATATCTAAGACCCACCGCTAGAAAACCTTCTTTTAAATAAAAAAACTGCATCCAAATCGGTTCACTCGTTTAAGAGCTACGGCGCCACAGACATATACACAAATTTAATAAACATTATTAGTTTAAAGAACGCCTGAACCGATTTTGATAAAACATATCTAAGGACCACCGCTAGAAAAACCTCTTTAAAATAAAAAACCGCACCCAAGTCGGTCCATCCGTTTAAGAGCTACGGTGCCACAGACAGACACACCACTTTTCGCGTCGGGAGTTAAGTATGAACAAGTCCACATAGCGTCGTTTTAGAAATCTTTACTGTTTGAAGGTTACAACGCCCAGTATCCACAAGAGCAAAATAAAATTAAAAAAAACTACCCATAACACGTCCCACACGGAACCTTTTTAACAAATTGTTTCCAATTTATAACACACAGCAAACTAATAAACGTTTTGACAGCTGATCAGTGCGCGTTATTTTATTAATAACTTTTTCATACTTTGCTAACAAGGCAAAAAATATCGGCATACACAAAGCGTTGCTGGAATTTATAGCATGCAAAATAACTGACTTGTATGTACTTATGTACCTGGTTATCAGGCAGTCACGATTGGGACAAAAAAACGGCCACAATGTAAATTCAATAGGAGATAAACTGGCGGCTACTTCTGAGAGTATCGCTGTGCAGTAACCATGGTTTCGGAGTTAGATGGGATATTGCTAATGTGTGTTTCATTTCGGTGTAGCCTGAAAATTACTAGCGTTACTCACTAAAATTAGGAATTGCTTTAATTTTGAAAGTTCCAAAACAGTCTTTCGTTACCAGCGGCTTCGCCCTCGTGGAAGTCGAAAATTAGATATCCCATGGGAACGTCCTATCGGGATAAAAAATACCCTATGTGGGTTACAAACTATCTGTGTGCCAAAAATTCGTTCAGCCGTTTTTGCGTGATTGAGTAACAAACATACAAACTTTCACATAATATAATATTAGTAGGATTGAGCAGACTTATTTTAATCGACTTCAAAAAGAAGGAGCTTATCAATTCGACATGTTTGTATATTTATATTTTTATGTGTAAAGTAAGTAAAGAGGTTTATTCCGGAATGGTACCATTAAAATTTCATATAGATCTGATGATGCGTTTCGGAGACAGACAACGGAACTCTTCAAAAAATTACAGCAAATCAACCGCGAATGCTGCTATCGCATAAATATGCATTGTTTGACCCCAAGGATGATGAAATTTCGAATTGATGTGGGGTAGGTAACTAAAAACTGACAAATAAAAACTTAAAAAAAAATTACAACCGACTTCCAAAAAAACGCTACAAAGTGCAAAATAACTTTAATTTCGGAAGGCGGTGACAAAGAATTAAAATATACATCCAAAGTCACCGACTTCCGAAATTAAAGTTATTTTGCAGTTTGTAGTGTTTTTTTCTTGAAGTTGGTTGTAATTTTTTTGAAAAAAAATAATTTTAGAACATAATTCTGAAGCAATGTATTAGCAGTCTTCTTAGGAATTATAGAGATTATGATGAATAGTGTGTTACGTTTCGGATGCCGCAGCGCAATTGTAAATATACCTAACACACGTACTTTCACAGTCTATTGAAAGAAATTCCTAATAAAATTAATTACATCATAATATGTTTGAAAAATAGCCTGCCTGACGAGACGACGTAAATAACGCAATGATTGTCAAAATAAAATCCATTATTTGTGTGTTAAGTAACTATCCAACGGGATTGATTTCACTACGGTACTTAAATATAATAAAAAATCAAATTAAAATTTGATGTAAAAAAAATGGCGTGGAAATCTTGCTTCGTTAGATTTCCACGCCATTTTTTTACATCAAATTTTCGTTTTATAATCATGAAACATTGGAAGCTTTAAATTAAATAGCGTCGAATTACAGAAGAAAAACGTGTAAATATTATTCAAAATTATTGCAACACCTACAACAATCAATTAACTTATTCGCTGGAAGTTGTAACTAGAAACTGCCGGTAATACGGCTTCCGCCATTAATTGAAATATGACAGGAGGGTTACAGCCCAAACCACAGCGTCGCCGCGTCGGGAACGCACCGCAATAATGTACGTAGTAAATTATAATTAGTTCACAGGTGGCTCGGCTACCCATCACTTAAATATGATCCCCTAGTTACAACACCCTAGGTTGATATGGATCTGTCTTTAAGAAATTGAAAAGAAAAGCAGCCTACTTGTTGTTTCAATAAGTGAGTATGATGGTGTCTGTTCTGTTTGGACGAAATAGTGCGTTTGGTATCCACCAGCACAACCACTATACACCGTCGCATTTTGATCGTTTTATTAACATAGGTGCCGTTCGGACACTGAAATCAATATGAATAAACTGTTCCACTGAACGGCACGATACGAAATTTTGTTTCAGTGCCGTTAGTGGAAGTGCTCAGGTGCCGTTCGAGGAAGTGCCAGGTGCCGTTCGAGGAAGTGCCAATCAAATCAGTGCCCTGAGTGGAATACCTCGTTTTAATTCCTTAAAAGCGTCATTTTACCCATCATTATGAAGAAAAATGAGCTGATCCGTACATTTATGTCCGAATGAATGGATCAGCTCATTTTTATTTCAGGGTTGATCCCAATGTAAAAGTTGTTCATAATGATGAGTACAATGACCCTTTTAAAGGATTCATCATTTCAGCCGTAAGACATCCACTGCTGGACATAAGCCTCTCCTAATTTGGGGGGGTTTGCCATAATCGCCACGCCAGGCAGGCGGGTTGGTGATCGCAGTATAGTGGTAAAATGCATAGAGAACGCTGCTGCCCATTCTCTAGTAAGTCCCTTAGTCGCCTTCTACGACACACACGGGAAGAAATGGGATGGTGGTATTTTTTACGTCCGGCACCACACGGAACATACTATAAATCAGAATCTGAATAATTTTGGAAGAATTATTGCTCATCCATTGCTTCATAAACATGTTCGAAAAGAGTGTCTGCTCAACAACGTAAATAACGCAATCTTCAACTTAACTTGCTTTCCGTGGCACTACGGGGTCTTGGTATGTAAAGATAGTCACCCATCCACGAACCAACAGCAGCAAGCGTAGCTTAACCTGATCAAACGACCTGTGCAGCTGTTGAAATGCCAGGGCTCGTGGTTAAATAGCCACAAGCCCCTGACATTTATTGTAAGAAAATGTGCGCAAATAACAATGTCCACTATCGCCTTTCTTTTCGCACAAAACTCAATGTTTTCCCTCTATACATTACATTATTCTTCCCGTGAAATTCAATTTTCCTAACACGAAATGTCATTGTGAGTAATGGAAATGGGTATGCCTCCTTTTCCTACCGAATGACTTGTCATACCTGTTTCCATATCGTTAGATTTCAGGAAGAAATACACAACAAAGTGGCAGTAGATATACCTACTGGAGAAGCAGTTTATTAATTTTGATACAAAAGCCCTTTTGAAATTAATATGTTAGGTAAGTAACACGTACGGCCTTATTCATAAAAAGCTATCGAACATCTAAACAGTTGCTTAAGTCTGGTTTTCAATACGACAACTGTTTAGATGTTCGATAACTTTTTATGAATAAAGGCCGTAAAATATAAAGCTACATGATGACTGCGATGCATGCAAGACGTCTGTTGGGACACTTAGGACACTTGGACAGGTCATCTCAAAGCTGCCATTGGTTCTTTCTTCAAAGGGCCCTTCCAGACATGGCCATGCTTTGTTACAGTCACATAAAATCCCAATAGGTAGTAGGACCTCACAAGTTTGTTTCACTTTATCAGTCAGCTAAGAAATGCTGCCACTTTAAACATATTGAAGAACAAAATACATAATAACGTGTCAAAATGTCTTCAAAGATCTACTCACATAAAATGTCTAATTAATTTCAAAGGATTCAAAGAACTTTACTTCTGTCGGTCCACCGTGTAGGTACTATTATTAACATGAGTATTTTACCAACACAACATTGAATCATAAATGTGAGAAGTAGCAGAATTTATAAAAAAACGAAAGAGCAAGCAATTGTATTCCTCAGAACCATGCTAATGAAAAATCAATTTAACCCTCGCATATACGACCTGAAGAGCATTTTAAAAACCAGTGACTCAGTGATGACTAATCCCGCATGGCGGATATTCTTGTGCACCCTACTCGCCAAGAGGGCGGGTCAAATGTTATTCACTTATAACAAGTTATCTGTCAAGTTGAAAAGTAAGCTTGAAGCTGTGGACTGAATTTATTTAGTGTCTAGTCTATCTTGGACTCTCAATGTTAAAAGGAGCGAAGTTATTAAAAAAAAAAGTCGGAACTTGATTGATTGAAGTAATTTGACTATCAACATAAATTGTCCATAAAATCTTAAACATTCGTATGAAATGGCTATAACTCTAACACGGCAAATAGACGTAGTATGTCAATCTGCTATACAGGATAAAATTTTAACTTAAATCTGCTGTTCCATACAGTTTGCTCGCTTAGGTATTGCACTTTTCTATGAAACAGCCGATTTTCGTTTGTATAACCGACGAAAAATTTCTACGCTAGGGGGGACTAGAAAGATATGCTTAATTCATGGCTACAGTTTGCGCATTGGTTAAAAATTTACTTCCCCTATATTATGTATACTTAATTTCTCTGACTACTAAATAATGTACAACAACGAATAATAGCGGTGGATCATTACTTCATTAGTCACCCTTTTCCGTTGAGTAATAAAGTTGAAAAGTGGTCGACCGCCAGTGTCCCCGATGCTACACATCTATATATATTTAAAAGAAAGTCGTGTTAGTTACTTCACTTATAACTCAAGAACGGCTGAACCGATTTAGCTGAAAATTGGCAGGGAGGTAGTTTAGAGCCAGGAGAAGGACATAGGATACTTTTTATCCCGTTCAGTTGTTTCAGAAATAAAAAAAGTATCAAAGTGGAAGTTGGCTGTCGAAAAACGAAAATTTTCACGGATAGGATAATAGGGTAGATAGGGTAGATAGGGTAGGGTAGGTAGGGTAGGTAGGGTAGGTAGGGTAGGTAGGGTAGGTAGGGTAGGTAGGGTAGGTAGGGTAGGTAGGGTAGGTAGGGTAGGTAGGGTAGGTAGGGTAGGTAGGGTAGGTAGGGTAGGTAGGGTAGGTAGGGTAGGTAGGGTAGGTAGGGTAGGTAGGGTAGGTAGGGTAGGTAGGGTAGGTAGGGTAGGTAGGATAGGTAGGGTAGGTAGGGTAGGTAGGATAGGTAGGGTAGGTAGGGTAGGTAGGGTAGTGATTTTGTATGAATGACTTTTGGACGAACAGGACAACGTCTGTCGGGTCAGCTAGTATTGTATAAAATCACCGTTATTTCAAATCGATTACCAAGTGAAAAAAGGAACCTATTCATCATCTGCCTAGCCATTTTCCCAACTATGTTGGGGTCGGCTCCCAATCTAACCAGATGCATCTGAACACCAGTATTTAACATGGAGCGACTGCCAGTCTAACCTCCACAACCACGGGCGTAGCCAGGTTTTAGTTTCGGGGACGGTTCAAGAAAGTAAAACGACTAAAAGTACATAAAATAACCCTTTTATAAGAAAACCATTAAAGATGTGAAAAATACATACCTGCAGAAAAAATCTGCTGGAAGGAATTAAGTAGGGGAGTCCTTTTTCGAGCAGTGGGACAATATATAAACTATAAGCTAAATAAAAAAATAATGTTCTAAAAATCCAAACACTGTATATTTTAATGTAGGTAGGTAATAGTAGTTAGTAATCAATGAGATATGCCGCACGCCTGTTTTTATTTTAATTCTATGAATGTTAATATCTGAACTTTTCGGGGAGGGTTTGAACCCCCAAACCCACCCCCCCCCCCCCTGGCTACGCCCGTGTCCACAATCCAGTTTCTGGGTGCTACGGTACCAGGGACGACAGCTAGCTACGATTAGTTGGTTGTCAGACTTTCGGGCTTCTGACAACCTGTAACGACTGCAATGACAGCCGGGACCAACGGCTTAACGTGCTTTCCGAGGCACCGAGTCGTCTTGGTATGTAAAAATGGCACCCATTCACGGAGCAACCTCAGCAAGGTTAGCTTAACCTGATCTATCGACCAAGTATTTAAACAAATTCATTTCAATGCAAATGAGGATCCCCATTTCGCCACCATAAAATTTATTCTGGGGTCATAATGTAGAATGCCTTAGAGCTAAGATCTTTGGCGGCAATGGCTTTGATAGTAGGTACCTACGTACCTATAGAACAAGTACCCACTTATATTCATAGTGTAAGATAAGTATCAGCTACATTGCTATTGCTCGAGATTTATGAGCAAATATTGAACGCTCGACACTTCAATTAATTCAATTATGCTTTTTCTGACTGAAATTTTGGCGAAAGGTATCAAGTGTGGGAAATATTTCGAAAGGACGATGTGCTCTAGCGTCCCCAAAATTGAAACAGTCAACATACCTGAGACGTAGCACATTAAAGGTCTTATAGCTTTTTTTTTTTTTTTTTTTGGGTGGGAAATCATCAAATAACTTCTCCCGCTCTGGGTGGAGCAGGAGGGCGTGTCAGACTTTTACTGACTAAAACCCACCCGTGTTCCTTCAGTAGCCCTTAAGCCAGGGGCTGTGGTGTCTCTTTCGAACAAACCCGCACCCCTGGCAGGCATCGGCCCTTGCGGGCCCCATCACTATTTGTGCTGACATCTCTTTGAGGCGCGCGTGGAACACAACGCGCCGTCGACTTGGGCTTGGTCCTTACCGGACAGCGAGCTACCCATTACTCGCCGTCCGCAAGCCCATGCCTACGGTGGCCGGAAATCGGCCTGGGATTCCCGACGCCCAGGGCGTCTCCGTATCCTGCGGCGGCTGGGGTCGCGAGGGCGCATATGCTGCCTCTCCCTCACGTGCGCCGCCTCCCTCTTCGCTAGCATCACTGCTTCGCTGAAGGAGGTGACGGCTCCCCATGCCCTCTCGCTCCGTACCATGGCCTGGGCCAGGGCCGGACGCGAGAGATCGCCGCCGCCGATCGCCTCCACGAGGACACGGCGGTGCTCCGCCCAAGCAGGGCAGACCGCCACCGTGTGCTCCACCGTGTCCTCAGGGCGATCTTCGCAGTGGAAACACCCGGGCGTTTCCTCCCGCCCTATCCGAAACAGGAACCTCCCGAAACAACCGTGTCCGGTGAGGACCTGCGTCAGGCGGAAGGTGAGGACGCCATGCCGCCTCTCAAACCACTCCTCAAAGAGGGGACTTACCGCCGCAATCGTGGCGTGCCCAAAGGTCTTATAGCTGTCATTCAAAAATGAAGTATGGGATTTTCAGGGGAAAAAGAAAATATAATGGTGCAACTTTAGTTCAAAATATATTTGATTATTAAAAAATAAGTGAAAATCGTAATTGTTTTTACTTAAGGTACTACACATCGTATTTTATGTTCAATAAAATAACATATTCGGGCCGAGATTTCTTGAAAACGCTCAAAAAGGTGGTTTTTTAAACCAGTGAAACTCTTTAACTGTAAATAATTTAGAAAGCAAAAAAAAATTGTGATATTTTCAAGTCTTTTTTGCACACAGTGATGGAACTCAAAACATAATATAAACATACTTTAATGCATCAAAAACATCATCAAAGTCACCTCTTAATTATCTTTAAACCCAGTTTATCCCTTCAATAACAATTATTATTATTTCCTTCAGAGCCTTCAGGCTTATATACCCCGTACGTAGGTGTTGAACGTTGGTAGAGATTGTGCACTTGCCCGTAACAGAAAATATGAGATTGTGTCTCATATTTTACGTTACGGGCTACATACCTATAAACCATGAAGGCTGATGGAACAAAAAAAAATTGGAGACGGAGTCCATGGTAGCCTGCCCATCGGCCTTTGTTTCTTCTTAATTAAATTCGCTATAGGCTGCTTGATTAAAAATAATGAAATAACTATTTAAATTCTACACTAAACATGTCTTCTAATAAGTCCCTAGCTGTTGAAACCAATTATTGTACCGTTCATTTCAATTAGCAAGCATAACCAAGCTTTTACCTATTGCGCTATAATAACATAAGTAAACCGAATAATCAAATAAAATTTCCATTCACCGTGAAATATTCAATAATCTCACGTTTCCACGGACTTAAAAAATCGCGGTTCTTTCGCGCACTAGGGACTTTATTTATAATCGTTGCTCAAAGTTAAGTACCTAATGATTAGCGACTGTTTTTTGACGTTTAGACATTACGTTACGACTCTAAGCAACGTTTACCAATAAATAAAGGGGTAGATCTTCAACACAGTGCGTCGAGAGTTGAAAATCGAACAGATTGTTTTTTCGACGCGCTGAAATGCACGCTGTTGGATTCTCCAAAGCTCGATGCTGAACGCGATAACATTCCACCGCGATATTTTTGCGTCCGTGTGAACGTCGATTAAAGCTAGGCAGATTGAACCGCACCGCATAGTAAGGTCACCAACTTCACAAGTGGCTACGGCGGACAATCCCAAAGGTAAATACAAATATTATAAATAAAAGAAATCACTCACAAGTCTGGCCGTCCACTTACATTCGATAATCACGATCGTGTTTGGATAAAAAAGAAAAAGAAACAATAATAACAAAATAAACAAGGCCCGTAATCACCTCATGTCAGTCGAATGAGGAGTAGGGTGACTAAGTAGTGCTGCTGTGCACGGAATTTGTAATTGAAAAATATGTAAAAAAATAAATAAAATAAAATAAATTTAATTCAGGAAAACCCATTTTACAAAATATAATAAAATTTCACAATGCTGCAACAGAATAGAATAAAATTCCAGTCACATTATAAACAGAAAAAGTCACAGAAATGGAATAAAATAAAATGTCATGTTTAAAAAATAAGTAACAAAATTGCATATTTACGCAATACAACACCAACAAGCAGAGATATCTTTATGGATTGAGATTTATAAAAAAAAACAACATGACCTGATATAAATGAGAACATAGGTACCTACTCTTTGTCCTTATTTCAGTTTTATGTAATGCAGTTAGTTACACATATGATCAAATATCCCATTGATGACCGCAAAATAAGTTTAAATCATTGTTTCAACTATACCTACAGTCGGTGTAATACCTACCAGACAAATCCTTAAGTTTTTTTTTTTAAGCATTTTTTGTATTCCTATCTCAGTTGTGAACAATGCTCATTTTTTTTCATTCTATTTTATTTTATAACTTTTATGTAATCGAACTACCGATATCTTGTACGTTCTTTCAATTACTCTATTAGTGCTGTGTACTTCTGTGAGTGACTAATTCACAATTCCTAAAACTGTTTGTGATTTTTTTTTATTTGTCTTAGTGAATACGTAGTGGACGTGCCTTATTAATAAATAAATAAATGCTGCTGGATTTCAGAGTAGGTATCAAGTTTTGTAGTACAGATTAAGAAAGTCGTGTAACTCTAGCTCGAACACCGTCCGAGTCCGAGTCACACGAGAACTGAAACTGAAAATATTCCCGTTCAAGATAATGTATGGTCACTATACTTTTCACTTCAAAGTCAAGTTACGAGTTTCGTCATGACATGACGTATGAGCGAGCGACGCGACGTCAAAAATACTTATTATATTTTATTTAAATTATTAAGTGTTTAAGCACTTACGATTTAGTAAATGTTGTTTTTTTTTTGTGTTTTTAAAAGCTGTGCTTTGACAGTAATGACATTTTAAGCTTCATATGAATATGATGACAGATTTATTATTGATCGACTTTTTAATTACTACATACAGGATAAAATTTTAATCAGTGCGCAAACTAAAACCATGACTTCAGTTTATTTATGATTTAGACCAGAGGGTCTCTAAAAAAATGCTATTCCATGCATTTTGACCGCGAACGTATTGCACTTTTCTTTGAAACAGCGGATTTTTTTGTTGATACCCGACGAAGAATTCCTCTTCTTGAAGGTCTAGAAGTATTATTATTATGCTGAGTTGATGGTTACAGTTTGCGCACTGGTAAAACAATATCCTGTATTTCTGTCAAAGAAGGCATGTATTCCGAGAAGCAAAAACCTTTCCCCAACATCCATAAAATAACAAATCACATTCACAAAAATCAGCGGAAATTCCGATGGAAAGAAAAGCTCTGTCAGATCAAGACCAATGTATTCCTTCAGTAGGTACTCAAAAGTAATGTCCCCAGCCGGCACAAAACAAATACAATACCTATGAATAATTAAATATGTCAAGGAAACAACCATTTATTTGAATCGTTTTTTTTTTTTGTCTTTTTCAAAGTTGTGCTTTGACAGTAATGACATTTTAAGTTTCATAAGAATATGATGACAGATTAATGATTACATACAGGATAAAATTTTAATCAGTGCGCAAACTAAGACCATGACTTCAGTTTATTTATGATTTAGACCAGAGGGTCTCTAAAAAATGCTATTCCATGCATTTTGACCGCGTACTTATTGCACTTTTCTTTGAAACAGCGGATTTTTTGTTGATACCCGACGAAGAATTCCTCTTCTTGAAGGTCTAGAAGTATTATTATTATGCTGAGTTGATGGTTACAGTTTGCGCACTGGTAAAACAATATCCTGTATTTCTGTCAAAGAAGGCATGTATTCCGAGAAGCAAAACCCTTTCCCCAACATCCATAAAATAAAAAATCACATTCACAAAAATCAGCGGAAATTCCGATGGAAAGAAAAGCTCTGTCAGATCAACCTTTTACAGAAGACCATTGTATTCCTTCAGTAGGTAATGAAAAATAATGTACCCAGCCGGCACAAAACAAAGAGAATACCTATGAATAATTAAATATGTCAAGGAAACAACCATTTATTTGAATCTCGCAACTGAAGACGATGGGGACTGCCACCTGCGCCAAATGCACTTCTGTAACTTTGCTACTCCCATATTTACTTCCTTGAAACTCTAAATATACCTTATGCCATAGAAAATAAAGTGTAATATTGCAAGAGAAAAGTGTTGTCTTAAAGTTGGTCAACAAGTTTGTAGAAGTTCTACGGTGGTTTGTTGATGCACCGTTATCCATGAAGTGTTATGGTAAAGTACAGTTTACAACCAGTTATCTAGTTGATAATAAAGGGGAGGACACCTGGGGTTAGTCATTTTACTGATAGGTCCTTAAATGGCAGTGAGCAGGGTACATTGCTTGCAGTACAGATGGCCGATTGGGACGAAGGTTTCTGGAGTGGCGACCGCATATCGGAAGACGTAGTCTTGGTAGGCTGCCCATAAGGGGGCCGACGACCTTGTGAGGGTCACAGGAATCCGCTAGATGCGAGTTGCACAGAACCGGTCGAAATTATGCTTGAGGGAAGCAGTCCAGCAGTGGACGTCTTTCGGGTGGAATGATGTGGTACTCACTGTGTCTAACCAGCGCTGCAGCTCTGAGTGGGGCCTGGAAAAATAAACATTCTAAATATGCTGTTTATGATGCTTTAGTGATGCTGCAATCGCTTTCTTAGCGAAACCAATTAAGTCATCATTCAAATCAGTTTCCTCCATGTAATAATCAGAGCCAGTATCTCTGCAACATTACTTTTTATTGCTGTTAAACATTTACCAAAGATTACACAAAGTTAATAAACAAAGAGTCATCAAATTATACATTTAGCATTTTAACCCTCTCACTGCGTTTACAAGTGCAAATTTTACCCATAATCAAAGTAAATTTTGCATAAAATCATCTAAAACTCGCTTGAGCAAACAAATTTGGGTTGCTAGATAGGAACATTGCGGTTATCGTAAATTTTAATCATAATTTAAGAGAGGGCGATGAAGAAATACGACATAATAAGGAAGAAGAAGTTGGGAGTACGACAGGGTTTGGTAGCAAAGAGGGCGCGAAGGTAACTAAAGAAAAATATTGTTATGCATTATGTCGGTCCGGGAACTGGGTTATTTATTATACAAGTTGCTTCTAATTTTGCTCACGGGGATCTGAGTGAATTTTTGTTTACGCTCCCTTTTTTAATCATTGCGGTATCTAGAGATGCCCCGTTTTTTTATGTTTTAAAGTGTCGAAAGCTTTTGTAAGATTCCTGTAGCGTTTTTTTAAATGATCAAAAACGCTAACATTCGCCTACATTGCAACTTACTGCATTTTGCAAGTTAGTGTCAGCTTTTCAGAATTATATTCGCTGAAACGATCAATTAAAACCCTTTTAGTTCGTTTAATCCATTGAATTAATATTGCATGATAGGTCGCGGACCGGCAAATTACAAAAAAGCATACAAAAATTTTAATTGCGCAGACTTGCTTAACGCATCCTCAAGTTTCAAATAACATAAAGTTCCTTAGTAAGTGCCTTGACAAATAGGTATCTGTGACCATTTTTACCGCTCAGACGGGTCATCACCCAGTTCCAAATTTAATTCTTACTACAAATCATTCATATGCACGACGTACAAAGATAAATCTCAATAAATTCTTCATCTATAAACTATACCACATAATTTCAACAAACAAATACTCTATGCTCATTACAACTCGTCGAACGAGCTGCAGAGGCTGCAATTTAAAATCTCGCCGTTCACTCGTTATCCGATATTGATCCGACAAAATTGCAAATTGCATTCCTTCTTACCTGAAAACACGTCCAGGCTAACGATCCTCTTCATTTAAAGCTCTGTTTTTTTTGGAGTCTAGTGCGTTATTGTCTGGACTATTGTATTTTGTAGTTTGAAAAAAGAATATTTTTTTTTTTTTTTGGAGTGCTACAAGGGTTAAACTATTTATAGTTCGTTTTTTAAACCTAGATAATAATTTGACAGGTCTAATGTCAAACTCATAGATATGCATAGTCAAACACCTAAGTTTAATATAGAGTGCGCGCCACGAAAGAAAGCCCGCGGAAAATTGTGGAACTGCATATTTTTAAATGCAACGTGATGTAATGACATAGACACTAGCGCCGCATTAAAAGGACTTCAGTGGTGGCACGGACTCTAGCGAATACACAATGACTTGAAATGTTAGATTACTACTTATCAGCTGCCCCGTGCTCAGCCCATCTTAGCACAAGTGAATTACGTTTTCTGTGTTTAGTGTTTTAAAAGTTGACGGTTAGTTTAATTAACTGTTTCTTGACACAAGATTTCCTTAATCTCTCATCGTTTAACCTACTTTTCCGTTATATATTTTTAATTAATTACTTTAACGAAAATGAGCTAGCTCCGTTGCGTTGGTAGTTGAAACAAATGATATAATAACTATGTAGACTCCATGGTCTCTATACAAGTACCTCTGTAATGAAGGCACAAGAAACAAGCCAATAATGCCTACCGGCACAAAAACACACACATCGGAAATTACCCACGATTTTTTACAAGAAGTCATTTCTTCAGAACAACCATGTTTGTTTTACCCATCAATACCTGGGCAAATTGCCCGGGCAGACGGTTTATTGATTACCTGACTGTGCCCTGCAATTATGATAATGTTACGTTTACATACCAATTTAGTTGAGATTGTCTTATTATTTTTTAAGCAAATTATCGTCGTTGCTCGTAGTAAGTAAATAAGATCGTTATTTCATTTCGCTTGTATGTTCGAGAGTTTTAATTATACTTATAGGAGGTATTATTAATTAATTAAATGCAATGGAAATTGTTACGTACGTTTCCGTTGAATCATTATTCAACAAGAATATTATGTTGTTGGTATAATATAATCACTTACATACTGCGATCAATAATATTGATCGAAGCTAACATACCTACCTAACTGTTTCTCATCGACGGCGACGTAATCGTAGCTCAGGTGCAATTAAATACATACGAATCGCCTCGTGCTACGAATGGCGACGAAACGACAATAGGTGCATCTACCTCATCTTTCACTTGCATTTTATTTTCTGGAAAATGTCCTTCATTTATACCATGACAAAATCCATGGGTTTATCGAGTAATGTTATAAGTTTGTTCTCTTTAAAAAGTACTTATAAATAACTCTGTTTTCCGTGAGTTCTTTTCATAATTCCACAAATGCTTTATTTATTCAAACTTTATGCACAAAAAAAATGTGTGTGTGTGTGTTGATGCATTTAAGGTCATTTAAGGTTTTCAAGGATAATAATTCACTTGTCAGCAAAGTGTCCACATTTAGATGCAATACCAATATAAATTTTAAATAGCCTAAGTAAGTAGGTACCTACTTAGTTATTAACAATTTATTTCATCGTAAATATTGCCATCTACAAAATTACGACTCATTTACGTCGCGTGTCGCCGGAGGGATGTCGCAAAAACTATTGTGTGCGTCCCCAATAAAATGACGAGAGAGATAAATAAAATAAACATTGGTTTAAATAAAAAATAACGTGCGTATTGTTCGGAGGCGTTGTGCGTGGGAATGACAGACGCCTAGGGTGATCTCTGGGAATGACGTTATTTAATAAATGATACTTTTAGTGCAGCCCTATGAGGTACTTATTTAAAAATAGCTTTGTCAAAAAAGTTTCAGACTTTAAAATATTACTAATCAGTAAAGGAATACGCTGGCATTTTTTTTTTCAAAATTAGGTAAGTACTTGACTTTTGAGCCACGCAAAGTCCATGTAGTTCATTGTAAATCCCGGCGCAGTCAATAATAAATAAATTCAATAAATATTGTTATTGAATTTATACACGGCTGATATGAATGTGCACTTATTGTGAAGTATTTGATTCACTGTAATACAGTATCAACTAGTGCTTATGTGTGTGTGCTATGGGCTTGCGGCTAAGTTATAACAAGTGCACGCGTCGATTGATCAGATTAAGCTACACTTGTCGACGAGGTTGGTCCGTAGATAGGTGACCATCTTTACATGACAAGACCCCTCCGTGCCTCGGAAAGCAGGTTTTAAGCCGTTGGTTCCGGCTGTCATTTATGGCTCTTTGGTACCTAGTCGTTACGGGTCGTGAGAAGCTCGAAAGTCTGACAACCAGTCTTTCCAAGGGGTATCCGTATTACTCAGTAACATAATTTAAAAGCTGACAGTCTGAAAATATGTAGAAAAGAATAGTAGGGCATCGACAAATACTCCCCAATGATTGAAAAAATATTTTTCAAAGCAACAGCAGTACACGCTTTATTCATTACTTACATTGAGCATTACCTATGCCCTACCCTTAAAACCTCATAAAAAATAGTGACACGGCCATTTCTGCATAATCGGATCAAAACTGTCACATGTGTACAATTTATCATCAGTTTCTACCTTTTGCAGTGACACAGCACTTCATATAAATCTTTTGACATCATGGGACTAAACTGTCGCAGCTCCCCACATGACGCGACAGTTTTTGCGACAAAAAATCGACCCTGTTTGAAGCTGTTTACCCTAAGTTTAGTTATGGTCGATGGTAGATAACGATGCGACGCGAAGTAATTCGAAGGTGTTCGTGCATAGAATTTTTAAATTAAGAACGCGTTTGTCATGATTCACTTATGCGATTAAAAATGTAGATGGCCCGATACACATTTCGGTAGAAAAACACTTTTTTCGTTTTTTTTTTTTCTTCAAATTTCGTGTTCTATGCAGCAATTAAGTAGACACATTGGTTTATGTTATTATTCCTCTTGTAAAGGTAATGTTTAAAACAGATGGTTGCTAATGTGACATAATAAATTGCAATCTCTTATCCAAGATTCCTGCATTTTCTAGCCAAATTTGTATCTGCAATGAACTTTTAACTTAAGGTGACACTTGTCCACATTTTTTCCATACAAACTTCGGGAGGGTTTTACTCCACTGTCTGACTATGTACATCAAAAATTAAACATGGTATGGTTTTGTCTCGTTATTATTATTGTCTGTACGGAAACAGAATAGTAAAATAAAAAGCTATTAAAAAGTTATGAGCCAACAAAGATTCGTTTTTCTTGCTAATGTAACCTAACTTTGAGCGTGTTTAAGTAATAAAAGGAGTGTAAAATCTCGAAAACCAAGACGGTACCGACAAAGTTCAATTAACAATAAGTTCAATAAACTTTATTGGTCATTGATTTATGCAGTGGTTTTTTCATAAAACCCGATCTTCTGAAGGACTTTTCTTAATTTTTTCGCGATTTTTTTGCCAAAAATGCTCCTGCATCTCACTCAATAACCTTGTGCGTGTAGGCTAGAGTCTAACTGCTCACCACTGATACTATCTCTGTCGGGTACGAAGCCTGGTGAGACAGCGTGATTTTTAGCCAGGCCCACCAGTGAGTTCGAGCCCGCGCAAAGTGTGCCCTTAACATTCTACTTCCAATTTTGTGGAGCAAAAACATTAAATAGATAAGACGTGGCTACCGTACAAACAGGGGTCGAAAAATAAACAAACTGAAGATATGTTTAGTCCTAGCGACTGTGTGTAAATGTTCACCGGATCAAATTGATGCTCAAAATCGAACTCGATTTATTTTCGACAAGCTCTTGTTTATTGATATTTTAATGATTTCTGAATGAGCCATGAAAGACCTTAAGACATGTTACGATAGCATTTATTTGTCAAAATCTACGACACATTTCAGAAAAGCCATGCTTCAAGGAAATGCTTCAGATGCATGACCTTACATCCTAATTTATGCTTCTGAACAGTTTAAATTACTTACTTGTTGGACAACGTCGCAAAAAACCCTGTGAGCCTTGCTACAATCTGATCTTCGTAAAATACAAAAGCTAAATAACTTAGTGGCGAAACTTGATCTAAAACAAACCTTTTATAAACCCACAAGACGCTATGCAGTTGCTGTTAGTACTGTAAACAGTTTGGAGCGATCAATTAGGCGCCTGGCCCTGGCCCTGGCTGTATGGGGAGTTGCCTGTGCCCGACAGATACGGGCCGTAAACAAACATCAGGATTACGATTATAAATCCATTGGATACTTGTTATTGGGGCCATCCATCATTTGAGGGTTAATCGAAATTTGAATGAGTGCTTGGATATTGAGTTATGACTTTTTGAAGAACTTTATTATTTAAGCACAGAACACACTGGGAACGAAGCGACACGGAGTTTAGTTTGTTGTTTCGCTCTTGTAGGTACCGAGTCTTTTTTACTTACACGGTATTACTTTACTTGACTTGTAGGTCGCGGTGTCACAGAAATATGATAACATGAGTGAAGCTTAACAAACTTAGCTTCTTTTCGCTTCGTTCTAAATGTGGCCTGCACTTTAGGAGTGCTTTATGAAACAGAATGCCAGGACCATTGACTTAACACACGTTAAGCCATTGGTCCCGGTTGTCATTCGTGGATCTTTAACAGTTGTTGTTACGGCACGTTGGAAGCCCGAAACTCTGACAACCAGTCTTACCAAGGGGTATCGTATTACCCAGTAACTGGGTTTGGAGGTCAGATTGGCAGTCGCTCCATGTAAAACACTGGTATTCGGGTATTCAGCTGCATTGGTTTAGACAGGAAGCCGACCTCAACTTAGTTGGGAAGATGGCTAGGCAGGTGAAGAAAGTGTAATTTAAGCTTATAGGTACTCTACATGATAATCAGCTGGGTACCTAAACCCAGCCCAAAACAATATTTAATACCACCCTGTACGATAGCATAAATGCTAGGTACGCTAAATACCAGCTAAAGTATTTGTTGTTTTTCACAAAAATCCAATTAAACCATCCGTTCATCTTAATATCACAAAATAAATTTGCCCATTTAGGAACAGACACATACCACATGTGTGAAAAAAGAAAATAGCAGTTTTTCCATCTGACACAACCGCAAAACATGAAATAAAACCCTGCAAAACCGTTCCTTATTGATTTCCCCATCCCCAGACATTCCCTTTCACAGCTATCATCCATAGATATAACATAACTACGAACAATCTGTCTAACTAACTTATGCATGCACTTGTTAGACTAGTTATCCGGATCTAATATTAAAATGAGCCGCAATTTGTGCGCTGCCGATACGGAACGATCAATCTACCGGATTGAACACACCCTGTACGTGGGTTTGGAAGGGGTGGAGTCGAAACGTTACTAAAATAATTATGGAGGTGGTACACATACTTGACAGGTAAAAACCGTTTAGAATCTGTCATCACTACAAAACTGTTCCGTCACAGAAAAAATATTGGTTGTACTTATGTAAGTATTATTTATTGTGGTCTTAGCAAATGTTTTGTTTCATCGTAGTAAGTAGCCTTTTAATTCCAACAAAATATATAAATAAGTACTAGCTTTTGTCCTTGGCTTCGCCCACGTGGAGGTTGGTAATATTATCCCCAGAAACGTAACTACCGGTATAAATATAAAAATATCTCTATGTACACGCGGCTACACATCAAGCTGTACATTTCCAGTTTACGCTGATCTCGCACTGTACGGAAATCCTATACAGGGCGAGATCAGCTTATACTGGAAATGTATGGCTTGATGTGTAGCCGTGTGTACTAACTCAGGTCAAAAATTTAATTCTAATCCGTTTAGCTTTTAGCGTGAAAGCGTAACAAACAAACTCGCGTTTGCATTCATAGTTATATTATTTAGGATATAAATATCCTTAAAGCCTTATCAATCTGAGATGATATATGGCTTAGGCTAATTATGCCTATGCTAGTAATTAAATAAAGTTAAGAATCTCCACGCCATTCTCTGTCTAAAGGGCGTTATTCAAATAAGACGCGCTGCGTATCGCAGGCGACTTGTCGCTTGATGGATAGCTTCGGACCATTTTTAATCATCCCCTGTAAACCATTTACATAGCCATAAACACCTTCACGCTACAACTGAAATAAAACTCTAAACAGTAATGTGTAGGTTCATTTTAGGTTAGCAAACAGACTTCTTGATGGCTTATAAATTTGAATCAATGATGTGCTTATGTGTTTAATATGAGTTCCGCTGTCAAATAACATGTCCTGTGGTTTGCGTGTTTGTAATAAACATAGTTATCCACTTCAATCGTTTTTAGAGAGAAAGCACGTTTTCAATGAGTAGAACTAGCGCGATGGCGACGCGTAGATGCGACGCGATGCTGGTAGATCAATTTCGAAAAAGTTTTCATAGAAATTGTTTTACTAGAGTTTCGTGGTTCTGTCGCGTCACGCCTGTTGCAGGAGCCTTTACAGATTGTTTCCATTTTACTCATAATTGATTAAATAATCTTTAGTAGGTAATGAGCTACGTCTCAATTTTATTGAATGCGGTAATAAAAAGTAAATTGGATAAATAAGCTTCACTGCAAGTAAACTTGTAAGTAAATTAGTATTGTTTCAAACAATACCGCGTCCCTAGCTTTACAGACTAAGATGGCACCACGCACAACGCACAGCCAGCTTATCCTCAGAACCACTTCATGCAATAGTTTAATCCACTAAGCCGCGCTCCGTCAACTGTAGTAGAGTAGATCGTAGAGGCAAGATGAATTATCTTTACTGAAACAAAGCCTTTCACTCGCATTGTTCGCAATCCTCGCTACGTGCATTATACACCCACCGCTATTTTGCGACAAAACCCTCCATTACACGACGCATTGTGCCACCACTCAATGCATGATTAATGATTGCAGACTTCGAAAACATATTCATTCGTGGGAGCCCCTCTATTCCGTTGTCGTCCCACTACAATGAGAGATATCGATATTTTTCCGCGAGACGCGAAAAATGGTGTGTTTACATCCGCTCGATTAAGCGCCGAGGATGGGTTTTTGAAAAATCGACGAACGCCCGAAAGATATGCGTCGCGTGCCACGAACCTATCATTTACATAACCAAAATTCAACTTTACTTCCCACAGAATACGCTTCAAAATAAATTGTCCTGTGCAACTTTACCCCGCACTTAGTGCTCCGCGAAGCGTAGCAAGGATGTTGTTTTATTGGAAACGTATAATTTATTTTGTGTATTTATTTTGTTGCGGCACGTTCCCGACGGATTCAATAACGTGGGAGCGAATTTAGTGGTCATAGTTATGTTATTAGACCTTCTTTACATACCACGACCCCTCCGTGCCTCGGAAAGCATGTTAAGCCTTAGGACCCGGCTGTCATTCGTGAATCTTTGACAGTCGTTACGGGTCGTCGGAAGCCCGAAAGTCTGACAACCAGTCTTACCAGGGGTATCGTTTTCCCAGTAACTGGGTTGTGGAGGTCAGATAGGCAGTCGCTTCATGTAAAATACTAGTATTCAGCTGCATTCGGTTAGACTGGAAGCCGATCCCAACATGGTTGGGAAAAGGCTAGGCATGTGAAAAAAATGTTAGTATATGAAAAAATCTGGGGGCACGGCATTGAACACATTAACATACCCATGTGTTTTTTCTGACTGCCTCGTTGGTGTAGTTGTCGCAAGCGCTTCTGCTTAGCATGAGGTGCTGGGTTCGATTCCCAGGTCAGTCAGTGTTAATTGAGTTTTTCTATCTGGAATTTCTCAGTAGCAGTGGTGTGGATTTGTGCCCGGTTAATGGCCATAGGCTAGTGGCATAGTACACCACCGAACACCGAACACCCCCGAACATCACCGAAGGAGATAAGTAAGCAGGGTCGTCGGATATGGTGAAGTTTGGTAAAATTTAATCCAATTATTATTAGAAAACTAACAGTTAATTTATATAATTAAATTTTATTCGAAAACATCCATCGCTTTCTTACCAAACTTCAACTGTATCCGACGGCCCTGGTTATTTATTTATTTTGGTGACTGTACATCTTTACTCAACCCTTCGGGGAAGCGTCGGTCGGGAATCCCAGGCTGATTCCCGGCCACCCGTAGGCGCGGGCTTGCGGATGGCGAGTAATGGGTAGCTCGCCGTCCGGTTAGGACCAAGCCCGGGTCAACAACGGAGCGGTGTGTTCCACGCGCGCCTCAAAGAGATGTCAGCATTAACTGATGGGGTCCGCGCCTCCGCGGGTAAGGGACGATGCCTGCCACTTGCCAAGGGTGCGGGTTGTTCGAAAGAGATACCGTGGCCCCTGGCACACAGGCAACTGATGGAACACGGGTGGGTTTTAGTCAGTAAAAGTCTGACACGCCCTCTTGCTCCACTCAGAGCGGGAGAAGTTATTTGATGATTCCTCATTTAAAAAACCCTTCGGGGAAACAAGGCTTTGTATTATGTGCATTTTTTTTTTGTGAAATTATAGGTAAGTTACCTCAGCAAGGGAAAATACAGGTGCAGTTATACCAGCTATTCATTTTCCCACACAAAATGGCAAGGAAAATAGGTTAGTGGGAAACCTGCAATTTGTAAGCGATAAATTAGAAAAGCGTCGTTAACTTAAGTGGCAGCACACCTACTCTGAAACCTTTCTATTTATCGCAGCAGAGAAAACGTAATTACATAAAACTTTTAATGGAGGAAAATGTTGCTACAGGAAACCTGCCAATTTGCTTAGAGTTCGGAAAATATGGGAGTCCAGGGTGAAGATTGCGAAAACAGAAAAGTTATCTCATTGGACGTAATGCTACAAATGTTGGGAACGGGAATTCTGAACTGAATTAATTTTAAAAGTAGGACAGCGCTCAACTCTGAGTATTTTCGGGTAACAAAATTTTCTTGGAGTAATTTTCAGTAGTCGTCGCTCGATGTTATTTGATACGGAAGCTACGACAAGCCTGGAAAACAAATTACGTTTGGAACTAGACTGACCAACTGTTAAACTAGACATTTCAAAGAATTTGACGTCTTCTTGAAGAAGTTACAACTACATCAGACGATGGCGAAACTCAACTAAATCAGCACCCTAATTGCGTAACTCACGATTGATCATAATTGGTTTCGTCTTCACAGTTAAACAATATTCATTGCGTTATTTATGTTGTCGAACAGACACATTTTTCGAACATATGAAGCAATAGTTTAACAATCCGTTTCAAAACGATACAGATTATGATGAATCGTGAGTTACGCAATTAGGGTGCAGTTTATCCCCACAATTTTTGCACAATAGCTATTGTGCTTTGCGTTGTTACTACACAAAGCATTCCTTACAATACCTTTCCTAAGCTTTTCCTCCATACTATCAAAAAGATTTGCTAAAAATACATTTAAAAAATTCAAACGCCGATTGTGTAAAAAAATTACTTTGAAACAAATGGAAACAAGTTTTTTTTTGTTTTATGAGATTGACTATTAAACTCAATACTTACTCTAAGCAGTCTTATGCATTTTAATTTTCATAATTTTAATATACCCAGTTTCACTCTCACAATTGAGACGAATCGAACGACACCTCTCAAGCTAACAAATTAAACCACCGAAAAAACTGAAAAGAAAAAAATAATAAACGTGCTGTGTTTAACCTTAATAACTAAGTTCGGAAGGCGGTGACATAAAATTAAAATACATATCCAAAGTCACCGACTTCCGAACTTAGTTATTAAGGTTAAACACAGCAGGTTTATTATTATTTTCTTTTCAGTTTTTTCCGCAATTTATTTTTTTCTTAAAAAGTTTTTATTTTACAATTTTTTGTGGCTATAATCTACTAATTACTACATGTTTTTTTTTTACTTTTTGTAATACACAATTCGAGTATTAAAATCTGTGAGTTAACAATCAATCATCCCCTGTTTGCCTACCCTTAGGGTTGGATTTTTTTTTCGAAATTTATATGGGACCAACTTCGGGGTATATACCTATAGCCTTTCCAATAAAAAAGAATTATCAAAATCGGACTAGTCTGTAGGCAGTTATGCGTGGTTTTACATTACAATCAGTGAGTGAATAATCAATCATTCCTGTTTTCCTATCCTAAGGGTTAGAATTATTTTTCGAAATTTATATGGGACCAACTTCGGGAGATACCCTTTCCAATAAAAAAAGAATTATAAAAATCGAACTACTCTGTAAAAAGATATGAGTGGTAATACAGATAAAAATATACGCGTCGAATTGAGTAACCTCCTCCGTCTTTTCGTCTGTTAAAAATCCATCAAGCCGTTTAGGCTACAGAGCAGGGGGCTATAGGCTAAAGAAATATACATACATACACTCGAATAACATACCCTCCTGGCGCAGTCGGGTATAAAGAACCAAAATTCATTTGTTTCATTGTTTCCCACCAGATAGTTTGTCAAAAAGTGAAGAGACAGGCGATTTTGAACCATGTCAATACAACTTCCCACAAATATTCATAGTACGGGCCCAGAGAGTGCCAAATATTCAAGCTTCGTTTAGAAAATCAAGTCTATTAGGAGTCCGAGAGTTTCCGAATCCCGGCGGAAATTAACCCAGACCCGTGTCAAGCGACAATGTCCTTTCAAACTATCCTAATGACATTTCAATGGAGCTGACGGAACCATGTTCTTTACGTAGGTCATTTGCATACAATATCGGTTGTAAACTTAGAAATCAAATGTTGAAGATCTTCGGTCCTCTTTATAGTACAAAGTTACCGAAAACCGAAGCTAGCGGGATTATATTGTTTGTTTTTGTTTTGTTCTAAAACGGGCAAATGCAAATGAGTTTGAAGGTCCCCAGACTGTGGATAAATATATAAATATATCTTCTTCATGGTCTTTTGATTGTTGATTTCTTGTTTTTGTGAATCATTCGATATTATTTTCAAAGATCTTTACTTACTACTACTATCTTCGTCCGCGTGCAATTTTGCTTATCGTTTTTTTTTTTAACTCTTTCTTTTCTCCTAAGGGTCGCAACGTGATGTTAAAAAGCCAAACCTAATCCAAACCCCAACCCTCCCTTCTAATAGTATAGCGGTCCTCAAGAATTGGGCTATTGGGGAATGCAAAAATGATTTTTCAAAATCCGACCACACACGGCTACACATCAAGCGGTAGATTTCCAGTTTAAGCTGATCTCGCATTGTGTAGGATTTCTGTACAGTGCGAGATCAGCGTAAACTGAAATGTATAGTCATGTGTACTTCCAGGGATTAGCGCGTTCAAACAAAAACAGTATACATAAGAACAATGAACAAATTGCACTTGTCCTAAGCTACATTAACACTTATATAATTGGGATACTTTATTAGGTTAGCGATTCGCCTTTCAAAACTTATGAGAGGTTTAACTGAATAGTTTATTTTCGTGAATAATCTCTGCTGAAATTCACGACAAAATCCGTTGTGGATTGGGTGACGTTTTATAGCGACCCAACCACTCCATGACTTTCATTCGCTAAGTAAGTATTTCTTGAGCTTCTCGCGAGCAATAGTGACTCAGTGGTAACACGAGTTGTAGGTCGTGGTTTCGAACCCAGACAGGCGCTTTACTTTGTGTAAATTAATTCATCACCACTGCTCTAAAAGCGGTGAAGGAAATAGACAATTCCTACAACCAAAAGAAATGCACCATCTACCAACCCGCACTGGGCCCGCGTGGTGGATTACGGCCCACTCCCTCTCTCAGAGAGGAGGACTGTGTACCAGCAATGGGAACATCCGTCTTATTACAAAACACGATGTAACTTTAGTTCTAGCCTAAAACTCTAAGTCAGTTTTTGCATTACCAACTTTTCTTCTATTTGGGTAAAGTTCTTAATACAAAAATGACAATTTAGCACTGGACTAAGTTGTCAGTTTTGTAAAAGGAGCTGTATTTCGATTTCAAATAGGTTCTTATTTCAAAAACAGGCTCGATTAAACCATAGTACCTAAAGAAAAACCTCGTTTTGTATTATGGGGGGTTTAATAAGAATTATTTCTATTTAGATAACTGGATGTGATCAAAATACTAGTGGAAAAGAAACAAATGAATGTTATTACACAACATATTTTAATTGCAGTCGGGGCTCGGGGAGTGGTTTATAAATTGAAATATTTGTATCAAAAACTTTACAATAAATAAACACAACATCAACTTCTAAGTTCCATGGACCTCCTTGGTGACTAAAGAAACGTTAAAACTATTATTAAAACTAAAGTGAGGTAGTTATAAGTGGTGTTTGTCGTACAAAAGCGTCGGGAAAGTTGGGCAACTGCGGGCAGAAGTCATTTTAAATGTTTTTCGTTGGCAAAATTAATTTCAGGGGAGCAACTGAGCTGAAACACTGTAAATACTAAAGTGAAAAGTTTGTTCGTATAAGTGATAAAGTTTGCAGCTGGAATATACAGATCGTCATCTAGAATACAATCTGAAATTTTTATTTTCTATTGTTTATGAGTTATTTTTCACCGAAATGCGCGACGTAAAGGAGCGTAATGTGTTTATTGCTGTGAGATTGTATATCTATCATACATGTTTATAGAGGGGTAACTAGCTTCTGCCCACGACGTAGTCTGTGTGAAATTTCTTGTTTTATCATAAAATATTTATCGTATAACAGTGCCCGTTACTTCGTTTTCACTTAGCGCACTTTCTGACTTTTTTTTCTTACTCAAATGCAAAAAGTGTTTTATATTTTTCAAACTAAAATTCAAACTCTTCAGCTTTATATTAGTAAAGATAAAAAAATCACACAGGTAAATATTTAAATAATTAGAAGTTATAAGTGGAAGACATGAAGGTTGAATCAGGTGAGTGAGTTGCAGGACAAATGATACTGCATAGAAGAGCCTGTTTTTTTTTTTATTTTGACCAGCCTATAGGTCGATCTACTCACACTTTGTAAGATATAAAAATGATTACCAAACAAAAATATATGATAAGAATATACAACCTTATTTTTAGTAAATACGAAACCCAAAACACGTGTCTAGTATTCTTATGTAGAAAATCTATGTACAAAATTTCAAAGCTGTATCATGAAAAATCACAAAGTTAAAGCTTGTTATGTTACCTAGTTATCTACACAAACATGGTCCGCGCGTCCAACATCGTATTGATAATATTAGCCAGTAGTTACTTACCAACAATTACCGTACGGTTAGGCCGTACGGTAATTGTTTTGTAATTAACTGGTAATAACTAAAAAAAAATTGGGAAAAAATATAACATGGTGTAAAAATTATTGGAATCGATTCAGATCCTTATTCTGAACAAACTATATTCAGGTTTCGCATACTTATATACTAAAAATTATGTTGTAGATAGAACCTCCTACATTCCAAACCATAAATAAAGTATATCTAGGAAGGTTTGACTACAGCGGGTAGGCGAGGGTTGATGGCGACGATTACAACTTTGCTCACAACATGCCGCCGATACAGTTAAATTAGGGATACGCTTGAGCCTTCCCATTGATTGCATAGAGAAAACCGAAGAGCCTCTACTTCAAATTAAAATTCTTCCATAGTTCTGTTCATAGGTCCTTCATTTGTTTATAGGCTGATAAGCACATAAAGGGCCTAGGAACACCACATTTAGGTAAATTCAAAACAACGAAATAGTTATTTGTGCAACAGAGATCGAGAGCAAAGTCGTTTTTAGCTGCGAGTGCTGATTTTGAATCCTGAGTGTGGTGAGGGATTCAAACGCACGAGATGCAAAAAACTTTGCTCTCGTGTAACACACATAACTTTTCACTTCAGCAGCGAGAACACTTTAGGAGATAAAATAATAAACAGGAATAGATTGAAATAACTGTTTATTGTGAATCAAAATAATTAACATTGTAGGTAGAGGTACCAATTCAATAAAATGGAACGTTGTAAAAGTTAAAACTTATTCAACTCTTTACGCTAGCCTCGAAATTTTATTCCCGCTCTTTTATCTTTTATTAAGGCGTGTTCGGAAATAGCACCCATGATATTTTATTATTCAAAATATATTACGTAACATTATTGAAACTAGAAATAAATATTTACAGGTTAAATATCAGTTGTATTTGCGGTAAATACTTATTTTCGTTTAAATACAACAATAAATTAAAAATTCAACAAATTACGCTATAAGACATAATTATCTTTTTGCAAAATTTCTTAGTACGAAATTCCGAACGTGTTTGTTGAGGTCGAATTCAAAATCGGAACTTCGAAGGGGCTGGTCTTTGTCTCTCTCTCTTTATATTGGCGGGAAAGAGATAGAGTGTGAATGTTTCGAATTGTATGATTAACCCAAGGCTGAATAAGATATTTCTTTCGGCTTTCTGAAAACAAAAATTAAAAACTTACTTTGTCTCACTCAGTGAGCAAAATCGCATTTTGCTCACTGATTTCAGGCAGCAAAACCTACATGTTTGAGCTACTGAAGTGAAAAATAAATTTGATTTAAATCGTTTTTAATTGAGAAAATGTATATAAATCAATTTACTTTTATTTTTCTGTTACATATTTCGTCCCAATCTTCAAATTAGAATACTTTTTAATAAATTGGAAAATACCCTATTGCAAGATCTATCAATTTCTTACTTAGTAGACTAAATAAGAATACATTGTGGAAAAGCTTTCATTTCTAAAAATTCAAATAGACAAATAAATAAATGAAGACACAACAAAGTAAGTAAGAACTAGAAAACACAACAAAGTCGAATCTGTTTACAATATTCAGGGAAACACACTAACAGAAGTAACAGTTATTCATGACTTAGGAGTATACTTGGATAGTAAACTTACTTTTATAAATCATATAGACCAAATGCTTAATTCAGCTTACCGAGCTCTTGGCTTTATTTTGAGATCTTCAAAACAATTTAAAAAACCATCCACTACATTACTTTTATTCAACAGTTACGTACGAAGCCAACTCGAATATTGCAGCACGGTGTGGAATCCTTCGTACCAAGTCCACATAAGTCGCATTGAAAGGGTTCAAAAGAGACTTGTCCGTCATCTAGCGTTTAGGTTTAAAGTAAGAAATTGTAGATCTTACGAACATAGACTAAATCACTTCAAACTCAAAGATTTAAAATATCGCCGCACTATCTCCGACATGTTGTTCCTGTATAAATTACTCAATAATGGCATTGACTGTCCAGATCTTCTTAGCAAATTACGCATTAACGTCCCTTCCCGTATTCCTCGCTATCCCGGCCCTTTACTGAAAGCCCCTCAACACAGAACAAATCTAGGTAAACACTCGCCGATTGTTAGGATGACCAATCAATACAACTCACTGTCATGTTCTTCCGACGATATAGACATTTTCTCCAACAGCCTAAGTAAATTTAAGTTGCTGTTACATGCAAAACTCAATATTGAGTAGGTGTTGACCTTACTCAATATATATAGTTTTTTTTTTTTTTTTATAATTTTGATTCTTGTTGTTTTTACTTTAAATTGTATACTTTATCTCCATGTTAATAATTGATTGTTTAATATCTTAATGCAAGCTGTGGTCTCCTATTTGAAGATGCACAAGGATTCGTATCTTTTTATGTTTTATTTTTAGCATGTAAGGTGTAATCTTTGTTGGAGATCCAAATAAATAAATGAAGTCTCTAACCCATTCCACTGTTCTCAAGTCTAGGCAGACGGGAATCATCGTAGAGCTAATCTTGAGGGCGGGCAGCCGCTTACGCAAATGTCATTCACGCGACCCCTTCACGCTTTTGCACACCAGACATACAAGACCTACCCTGCCTCTCTTCCCCCTCATTAATACAGGCGACAAAGGGGAAATCGTGTGATGCACTAAAACTCTTATCTGATTGGTCGTCCATAGAGATATGTGAGTAGAATAGGATTCGGGCACAATCCTTCGTGATTGCGCCTCGTTCCATTTTCAAATCCTCCACGACTGTTTGTCGTCCGAACTCAAACGAGCATTAGTTTGTTTCCTTTGCGAAGTTTGAATTTAGAACGTTTAAATGCTGAACACAGCTTTGATAAACGCTCCTTTGGTCTTTGGGAGACCCTACTAATCTACTTATCCCTAAATAATATTTTAAAATTAAGTGAAAGTTTGTATGCTTCGATATTTAGATGTCTGGATGTTTGTTACTCAATCACGCCAACAAACAAAAATGGCCAAACGAATTTAGATGAAATTTGGCACAGATATTTTAAAACGTTTGGTACTGGTGATACTTTTTATGCCGGTAGCAGTATTTGTTCCCGTGGGATAATTTCCGACATCCACGTGAGCGAAGCCGCTGGCAAAAGCTAGTCACTTATGATACCTATTGATATCTATTTATTATATATTAACGCTTCATGAAATGCGTTTCAAAAGTTTTATTTTTCTGATACATTCAATCTGCGCCTAAATGTGTGGTCGTTGTATCCTATCCTCTTTATCAATTCGTTAAATTACACTTTAAATCCAAATGTTTCTTCCCTTCTTAGTATTCCATACTTCCCAACTAACAACAAAATAATTCCATACAAATTATGCGAACATTAATTTAACTAAGAACATTACTGCCACAACTTCCGAATTACAAATTCCGGTGGACCATTAGGATAGTAGGTATTAATCAAAGGGACGATAGCCCCAAATCTAAGACACACCCTGTACCCTTAAATTGTATTGTCAAACCGACACATGGTCCCAAAATAGGTCCTTTGACTTTTGTCAACGACAATTTACACAGAGTAACTAAAACACAATTTTGAACTACTACTGCGAATTTCCCAGAAAACCTTTCATCGTTTAAGTTTAGTCTGTGGCTTAATAGTGGGCACACGTGCAAAACACTTGAAGAGGGAGTGTTACTAAAATGGACCGCCACTATCACGTAATTAAGTGGCCCCGTCCGTTGTTCACCGGACCGTAAGGGGACACTGGGCTAGAATGGCTGAGGTATTAAAATAACAAATAATTTACCCGATGGAGTTTCAACCTTATGACGTTAAAGTTAAAGTTTAAAGTTCAACTGGTAAGTTTAGTGGAATAAGGTATATTTGACAATTGGGGTAATGTATTAGGCATAAATTACCAGTTTTCTTTGGAGTTGAATTAAGTACGGATGAAAGCAGTTAGTAGTTAGTGTCCGGCATAATGACTATGGAAACGGGCGAGGGGCTGTGATAATAGATTAGGGAAGGACCTATTAATTTGCTAAAACCAACCAAAAAGCCTACAGCATTACTGAAGTACCGTATGTAGGTAACGATCCCTAATATTTTTTTAAGAGTAACCGTGGGGTTTGTTCGTTTCTTCTCCATAGCAAACGACCAATTTTACACCTAACTTCATTTCATACTTAAGAGGGGACGGGGCCTGCGAAGAATTTGAAAAATAGGTTTTTTAAGAAACTATTGCCGTCGCGCTGTCAGTAAATCTGCCCCCGTAGTGCGTGATAGGGACTATATGCTGATGATGGGACTCCCTTTTCCGCACGTAGACTCCCATTCGGTCCGTTGTGCGTGATAGGGACTATAGGGATAAGGACAGCTGCAGCTCAGACCGAAATGTTCACAAAAATTCTGACGAGATCGACGTTTCGTATTCCCCTTTTTTCTCCTCGAAAATTGGGCCGATTCAATTATTTTTTACTTTACCATTTTAAGAAAGAGTATGTTCAAACTCAAACTCAAAGCATTTATTTCAATGAAACCTTTTACAGGCACTTTTGAATCGTCAAAAAAAAATCGAAGTTGAAGCTAGGTGCCCATTCCAAAACGTAGATCTCTATGGAGAAGAACGGGCAAGAAACTCCAAGGACACTCTTTTAAATCATGGGTATTACAAAATCTTGGGAACATAATTCTTGTTGCTTCTATATGTGAGAACAATGTAAAAGAAAAAATGAGATTCAAAATAAGTTTAGGTTCCTATCATTTTGTTTGTTAAATACTTTTCTAATTTGTCTGGTAGTCCTCTAATCACGGCGGTAAAAATAGGGCATTTTTTAGTAATTTTTAGAGGGTCATATTTTCTTTACTAATTATCTGCTAAAAAAAAGAAAATGACAAGGACGTGTTTACAGCCGATCATGATTTGATGAAAAAAAAGTTGTTCTAGAGGCATTATTCAGGAAGAAAAAAGGAAAATACATTTGTATGGAGAATCGCACGCCCTGGTCCCTCTTAAGTGCCCAGCCCATGCTGCCCTCGTAAATGAAAACACAGTAACTTCGAAAATGCCATTTTTTTTTAAACGCGAGGGCAGCATGTAGGTTTTAATGTGAAATATAAATTTTGGTTTTGAATCCTAAGTTATGGTTGGAATAAAGAGAGAAACCATTTTCAAACTAAATAATTATGTAAGTATGGTGAAGCAATGAACATTTTCATCAATTTTTAAAAAAAAATACTCAATAATGGTCACGCCACTGCCTCGTTGATCTAGTGGTCGCAAGAGGAGTAGCTGAGCATGTGGTCTTGGGTTCAATTCCCAGGTCGGGCAAAGTGCTATTAGTTTTTCTATCTAGATTTAGTCAGCAGCAGCCCGGACACTAGATTCGTTCCCGGTTCATGGTAATAGGCTCGCCCCCTATTACATGGGACTTAAACATTACTGGCGAAATGTGGGTGTACTGTAGGTTCGCCTCTGCCCAGCCCTTCGGGGGATCAACGCGTGATGTTAGGTAATGTTAATTGACACGCCTTTTCCTCTACTGGAATAACTCGTTCAACTATAATATAATTTCACCAAAATTCTGTAATTCTACACCAAATCTAAATCTGCCACAAAAAAAATATACAAGAAAGCATTCGAAATGCAACACATGAACCTCAAACCATAATAAAATAAACAAGGTTTTTATACAAATAAAATATAATCGGTGTTAATAAACATTAGTTGTGAATTCACAAGCGTGGTCGCATCCGGAGGTCGTATAAAAACGATTAATATTCTACACGTTAGCAGTAAGGACGGGAACAGGAATAGGGATGATAAATAACAGGTATACTGGAACAGTGATATGTGTTCTTGGTAAAAACCTTTCATAGAAAAAATTACATGGAAGGATACGGAATAAATGAGTGTTTGGTTCACAATTCCTGCAAATAAACATGTAAGTAGTCGAAATAACTCCTAGTGAAAAAAGCTATTATTTTTTTACATCTCTTTTGACCTCCCAAACAAAAGTATGTGAGTTTGTGAAGATGATGTAAGAATGCAAAACACCTAATTTTGAGTATTTTGTATACGTTTATCCTACCCTATGCAAATGCCCTGCAGATCTGGTAGCGTGTTGTGACTTATCTTTGAGTTAAAATAGGGTTGAGCAAGACGATGCCTGACGCATGCTTGTCTCTTGGGACAAGTTAGCTAAAGACTGCAATGGCTCTGTCTTCAAAAGGCCATGTCTGGAAAGAAATGACCAGGGGCCTAAGTCTACTAATTTATAAACGTTACAATGGTCTCTCAATGGTGTGTTTTTGACAGTTTTTATATGGCAAATCTGTCAAAAACTTACCATTGAGAGACCATTGTGACGTTTATAAATTAGTAGACTTAGGCCCCTGTTCTGCATTGTTGAAGTCACATAAAAAACAAATAATATTATAATGTTTCCAGGACTTTAAAAGTGACCATGACATATCGGCACTTCTTCGCAGGGATCAGCCAGCTAGGAAATGCCGACGTCATCTAGTTTAAAATATTGACGAGTCAAAGTATCTTATCAACACTTATAAAAATAAAAATTTGTTTCAACAATTTCACTTAGTAGACAACTAGATACATAAAGATAAAAAATAAAACAGAAACTACACGCACTACGTTTTCCCCGGAAAATGTGATCCTCGGGTTGTTAGGTACTGTTCTCAAAAAGTGTTCCGAATGCCGAATACCAGTAACAGGAATCCCAGCTACAAAATACCAGAACTTAAAGCACAGCTTATCGTTTGATTGAATACGTTGCGTGAACGAAATAAAATTGTTGCTACAAGACTTTAACGCTGTAAATCGACTTCGTACAGGAAGTCGGTAGTTAATGCATGTACTACAAGATAAAGATAACAGAGCACATTCATGTTTAATTAATTTCTCTTTAATTGATTCTAAAGCAACGATTAAGCGGATGCACTCTGTTTGTGTCATCGGAATAATGTAACTGTTCAGCTTTTGTTATAATTAATTATTATGTATTCGACGGTTTGTTCTTCCCAACCCATATTAACATAACAACATCGTGTGTGCTTTCCGAATGCTTAGGCAGAGGTCCACCTACCTTAGACTCCACCCACATTTCGCCGCCTTATTAGTTGATTCTGACGAATTTACTCGCCCGAATCGGCAAATCGACATATTTCAATAATTTAGACTCGCACAAAGTTAATTTATTTGTAGGCTAATTGACAATTCCATAAATACGTATTGGCACGTTTTCATTTTCATGAACATCATTGCATGTACTAGCACCTTTTCTCGTAACTTTATTGCATAAAATTCAAAACGTGCCAATTGCCTACTACAAATTTATGGAAATATCGTTTCACCCAACTTCATGCGATTTGCTTATAGAACTTATTACTTATTACCTACCTAAAAAATTAAATTAAAAATTTAAAAATCCCCCGACCCAAACAAAAACGCTAAAAAGTAAAAAATAATATTTATAGGCCTTTTAATTTGAACGTAATATTTTAATCAGGGCATTGTCAAGTCGGGGGACGGCTAGGCCTCTGTTTGGCGTTTTCATTGACCGTCTCCCGACTTGACAATGCCCTGATTAAAATATTACGTTCAAATTAAAAGGCCTATAAATATTATTTTTTACTTTTTAGCGTTTTTGTTTGGGTCGGGGGATTTTTAAATTTTTAATTTAATTTTTATTTCTTGCTTTTTAAACTTAATGTCTCCCTTAAATCACCATTTATCTATAATCTATTTATTGAGACCTTTTCAATGAGCCCAAACACGATACTTCTGCTGTTTGTTGGTGAATAACTTGGGTTTCCTGGAAATTCCAGGTGTTGCTCCAGCATCAGTTCAAGGTTATTTTTTTCGTCTAATATCATTGAAGTAATAGAATCCCAAATTTTGAGTTGATCAGACCCATGGAAGAGGGTAAAATCCCTTTTTCAACCAGAAAAGAGCTGATAATCTTCAAACGGCGGAACCGATTTTGATGAAACATATCTAAGAACACTCCCGACTAATACACCTTTCAAACAAAAAAAACTAAATCAAAATCGGTTGATCCGTTCGGGAGCTACGTTGCCTCAGACAGACACACACACACACACACACACACACACACACACACACATACACACACACACACACAGACACGTCAAACTTATAACACCCCGTCGTTTTTGCGTCGGGGGTTAAAAAGAGTCGTTTCGGAAGTGTCGGAATCGGGCGAAACGACACTTTTAAATGAAACACTTAAAAATAACTGGCGAAATGGCTTATTAGTACCTATCAAGCCATTTCGCCCCCATTTAAATCCCATGCAATGTAACATGTAATAAGGGGCCATCGAGAGAATTGCCAACCTGGCACAACTTTATTATCATAACCAGCCTATAACAGTCCCACTGCTGGGACACAGGCCTCTTCTGTGAGCGGGAGTGGGCCGTAATCCACCACGCGGGCCCAGTGCTGGTTGGTAGATGTCACATGTCTTTGAACTTTTGGTTCTAAGACATGCCGTTGTTACCTTCCGATGTTTTCTCTCACCGTTGGTGATGAAATAATTTACACAAAGTGAAGCGTCTGTTTGGTTCGAACCTACGACCTACAAACTCGTAACCCACGGCCATTAAGTCACAGCCGTGTAACTGGGCCACCACAAATCCATGACATATTATTATTAAGAATTTAAATCATCATTAACTAAAAGTGAATTTAATGTATTCATACAGGATTGTTTTTTTTTTTTATCCAGTGCCCTAATTGTAAACATGAATTCAGCATATCATTCTAGAAGCCTTCGCGCAGAAATTTTTCGACGGTTGTACAAAAAAAAATCTGCTTTTTCATAGAAAAGTGCAATACCTTCGCGGTCAAAATGTATGGAACAGCTGATTTTTGTTGTGTATCCGGCGAAAAAATTCTGCGCTAGGAGTTCTAGAATGATATATTATGCTGAATTCATGGTTACAATTTGAAAAACTTACATTGTATAGCATTGACGTGCCAACAGACAATCATAACTTATTGACTACTAGATAAAAGAGAATTTTGAACTGTCTTGGATTCTATTAAAAAGTAAAAATTGACGAAGTGAATGTTAACGCCTTTCTAGTTAAAGAACGGTAGAATAGTCAAAACGACCAACTCTTGTATAATATTCCCTTCTATATTCCGATTCATTACGACAAAAAAACCGCCTAAACAAATTCCGGTCACACAAATCCAATACTCAAGTAACAACGTATCTCCTTCGTCCCAAGGTCTATCCATTTCCCATATCAGATGTTAACATTCACAATGGCTTATTTGACTAACAAACAGTTTTGGACGATTATCCTACGTGGCTCTTGAATTATGTATGAGTCACTTCCTTCCAGCCCTTGCGCAGGAGTGACGTAGGTAATGTCGCCTACGCATTTTGTTATGAGAATATTTTGCTGCATGTTTCTGTCAGTTTGAGTTTTGATGATCACTGCTCTCGAAACGGTGACAGCATCGTGAGGAAACCAGCATGTCTTAGAACCAAAAACTTCGAAGACTTGTGACATCTACCAACCCGCGCTGGGCCCGCGTGGTTGATTACGGCCCACGCCCTCTCGCCAAGAGAAGGCCCGTGTCCCACCAGTGGGATATAGGCTGATTATGCAGCACTAGGATTAATTATGTTGACTGTTCTAGAAAATATATTTTGTATGTTTCCCGATCGCAATGCGACACGTCATCGCGTCGCAACTCTTGTAGAACAATCTCTATGAAAACTTCATGGAAATTGTTCTACAAGAGTCACGTCGCGCTGTCGTTGCTCAACCAAATAAATGTATACAAAATTCAATGCTGATCAATCGTTATTACTTATAATTACTATCCACATACGCAGAATATATATATATATTTCATATCACGGAATTGGAACAATCAAATCAATGCATGCAAAATTCGCGGAACACGAGTTTTAGGGAATAAGCTCGAATCAGCTGGATGTGACAGAACCGGTCGAAGTGGCGTGGCGGTGCTTCAGGGAGGCCTATGTCCAGCACTGGATGTCTTTCGGCTGAAATGAAAAATATAGGTATTATTTAATTATAAAAAAAACTTTTTCCAAAAAAGAAAAGCAACCGACTTCAGGAGAAACACTACAAAGTGAATAATAACTTTAATTTCGGAAGTCGTTGACTTTGGATACATATTTTACGTTTTTATTTTTCACTTTTTGAAGCCTCCTTAATTTTGAAGTCGGTTAAAAATAGGAACAGCCAATTAATTAGAGCCAACGTGAATTGTGAAGCACCAAGGAATTGTGTTTTTTTTTTTTTGCGTGGGATACCTCGATCAATATTGATCGAAGGTGGGAAATCATCAAATAACTTCTCCCGCTCTGGGTGGAGCCGGAGGGCGTGTCAGACTTTTACTGACTTAAGCCCACCCGTGTTCCCTCAGTAGCCTGTGTGCCAGGGGCGCCGGTATCTCTTATGAACTACCATAGCACCCCTGGCAGGCATCGGCCCTTGCTGGCCCCATCACTTTGTGCTGACAACTGACATCTTTTTGAGGCGCGCGTGGAACACAACGCGCTGTCGACCTGGGCTTGGTCCTTACCGGACAGCGAGCTACCCATTACTCGCCGTCTGCAAGCCCACGCCTACGGTGGCTGGGAATCCACCTGGCATTCCCGACGCCCAGGGCGTCTCCTGCGGCGAGCCTCATTGCTTCGCAGAAGGAGGTGATGGCTACCCATGCACTCTCGCTCCGTACCATAGCCTGGACCAGGGCCGGACGCGAGAGATTGCCGCCGCCGATCGCATCCACAAGGACACGGCGGTGCTCCGCCCAAGCCGGGCAGACTTCCACCGTAAGCTCCACCGTGTCCTCAGGGCGATCTTCGCGGTGGAAACACTCGGGCGTTTCCTCCCACCTTATGCGAAACAGGAAGGTCCCGAAACAGCCGTGTCCGGTGAGGACCTGCATCAGGCGAAAGGTGAGGACGCCATGCCGCCTCTCAAGCCACTCCTCAAAGTGGGCACTCACCGCCGCAATCGTGGCGTGCACTGGGTTGCGACAATCGCACTCTCCATGTCGCCATGAGGTCCCGCCGGAGAAGGAATGGTGTAGGTACTAGTTGTAGTTCGTCATCATTTAAGTAACATAACTAATGATACCATTTAAATAAAACCTTTG
Source organism: Polymixis flavicincta (assembly GCA_949987655.1). Lineage (NCBI taxonomy): Eukaryota > Metazoa > Arthropoda > Insecta > Lepidoptera > Noctuidae > Polymixis > Polymixis flavicincta. The sequence goes on from OX465173.1 coordinate 21,961,191, forward strand.
TTCCCAGTTCTTTAATTAAATACACCAGAACCCCGTTTAAAAACAGATTTTAGTTGGTAATCAAGATAGAATGTATTTACCTATCTGTAACACCATCAAATTCTATTCGAAACTACAAAACAAATCGCGTCCGCGGCTTGTAATCACACAAATTGTTCTTTAATTGCTTTTTTTACTTCACATTAAGGTACAATTAGACTGTTAAAGTATTAACGATGTGACAGACGGACGGGCCATGACGACGCGTTAATTTTACATATTGAAACGTAGAACAAGACGTGTGTTGAGTAGTATCCTGTGTAATTAAAATGTTTGTTTTTGTACTCGATTTTTGCTGTTTTAACCGACGAAAAAAAGAGGAGGTTCTCAATTCGACCGTATATATTTTTTCTTTCCTTTTTTGAAGTTATATTGGAGACATCATAACCATAATCGGCCTATAATGTTCCCACTGCTGGGACACAGGCCCACATCCACCACGCGGGCCCATCAGTACGGGATGGGGACATCATAACTATATGTAAACCTCGCTTTCATGGATTAAACAAAAAATGTTTTTATCAGATGCTAAAGGGTATGAAATAGGTAGCTTTTACTGTAGTTCTTGTTAATTTTTTAATCCTCAAGCTTCGTTAAAGCTTCACCTCAGTTCTTAATAGTTTGATAAATACAGGATAAGTTTGCGCATACTGTAAACCATGAATTCAGCATATCATTCTAGACCCCCAGCGCAGACATTTTTCGTCGGGTATGCAAAAAATGAGCTGTTCCATACATTTTGACCACGTAGGTATTGCACTTTTCTATGAAACAGCTGATTTATTTTTGTACGACCGAAGAAAAATTTCTGCGCTGGGGGGTCTAGAATGATATACTGAATCCATGGTTACAGTTTGCGCACTGGATAAAAACTTATCCTGTATATAGTTTTCAGTTTCAGATAAATAAAAACCAGTTGACTTTTTTGTCTGAAATAAATGTTTTTATTTTTTATTATTATTCCACAACAACAACAATATTCTATACTAAACGTAAGCTTTTCCCTAAACTCCAGTATGTTGATACATATTTAAAATCAGCTCCACGCCACTTTAACCATCCCAATAAATTTAAAAAACACATGATAACGATGACGATGCGTCGGCTCCGAAGGCTTGTTTGTTTACCATCATTGTTTTATTGCACACAACACATCTTAGGCACATCTCCATACAATGCGCCCGCGCACCCAGCCGACCGCCGCCCGCCCGCGCTCTCGTGACACCTCCTCATATTTTATTATCAGCTCTTCTAATTTATGGTTTGAAGATCGAATAAAGTTTGTTCGAAGAGGCTAGTGTTACCTCTCAGGAAGAAATAAATCAGGTTTTAGATGGTGTAAAGGATCTTTAAGTTGTTTATGTAAAGTATCCAATTTCAACACAACTATCCAATTTCTTAAAAAGTCAATGTTGAAACAAATCATAAAGTACGCTCTTCCCATGGGCAGGTTCTCATAATTTACTTACCTAATGATTCAACTTTTACCATATCGACATATAAAACCAAAGCCATTCACTGTCACCAAAAGACGACCCTGGTTACTTACTCTCTTAATCTCTTTTGGTGACTGAATATACCATGATATCAGCCCGTTAACGGGGCTGATGATCACAAGCTTTCCAATAGAAGCAGTAAATGTCTAATGCCATTTTGTACTTGCATTTCGGATGAGTTGATGATCGTAGCTATCTTTAGTAGCACACAAGACCTGTGGCCCATCTTGACTAATTTTGGATTTGCTGAATAACTGCGTGAACAAATATATCACAAACTAAACGTATTGCTGGGTCAACACGTAAAGTCGTAGTCCAGAGCCGGGGCCATTCCTCTCACATGATTTACCGCCGAAACGCACCACGCGCCGTCAGCAACTCTCGTCTACACTAAGAGATGTGCTGCGTCTCTACTTAAGAAATTCGTTGATTAGTAATGTGCCTTCACAGCAGCATGGATGGAACCAATAATGATAAAAAGTTGGCACCCGTTCCAATAAAGATACTTTCTACGATCAATAAAGTGAAGGAACCGAATCAATCACCGTAATCTGTCGAAAAACCGGTCAAAAATGGTCCATCTCTTTGAGCATTCCATTGCAGTAACGCTTTTAGAGAGACCCTCAATTCTCTCCACGTCACCCTGATTTTTATGAAGAGCACCGAGATCACAAGATGTTCCCTAATTGCAACAAATAGCTACATTTTTCACTTTGACACCCCTGTCCTAGGGTGATGTGATCGATCAATTTGCTTGTACGGCTTCAAGCAGTAATGTTATTCAAAAGGCGTTCAGTAGTTCCGTCAGGGTTGAAGATGAAGTGCAGACACTAGGGATGACAGCATTTTTGTAAATGTTGAGTGCTCCACATAAGGGAACGTTGCTTACAATCATAGGATTGAACAGACTACAGAGTATGAACAAGAACCTAGGTCACCTTTGAAATAGCGAAATAAAACAAGGTTAAATTAACTTAGCTAGCAAAACTTCGCAGACGTGATTGGTATGGACACTTAAACAAGACGTAGTATTTTATTTTCAACGACCGTTGGTTTGAACGTTCACAAAGAAAACTGATTTTATAATGATTTTTCAAGTGACTACACTCCTTGTGGTTGATGACCCCATAAAAAACTCACCAAATTAATGTTTTTTTTATCATGTTTAGATATATCGATACCCATCACGTTTGCGGAGTTTTGCTAGCAAATTAAATTCAACCTTGTTTAACTGTTATGAGTTTTCATCCATTCCAATCACGATCACCTTGATCAGGATTTTCACACATACTCAAATAAAGCGGAAAACAATTTATTAAAACGTACACAGTATGTACCTACTTCCAAACGTCAAAACGTTGACTAATTAACCCTCGTTCATCAGATATCCGACCATCATTAAAATAACCGATCGTCCATCATCCCCTAACCCTTCACTTCTCAAGTTACCCGATCCCGATACCCGATAGACGGATACAAATTTATGACAGGACTCGTGAAATATTCGGCCTCCATTTATTGCTTATCTGTGGATCTAACCGCACGTGGTCTGGCGTGATGTATGGCCAGACCGCGACCACAGAGCGGCAAAAAGCGGTTAAACCAACTTCATAACCGCGTGAAATTAAATCGGCCATTTTAATAGACACCCAATCAGTTCCGAATTCTTATGGCTACCACAAAATTGATACTTAAATATAATTTGATGATGATGTTTGAACGTGAATTGGTTAATTATTTTTTATGTATTTCGTCATTAATTTTGAAGACCGGAAAGATCTAAAGATTGTGGCAGTGATAGGCTGGTTTATGCAAATGATAGAGTTATTAAAGTGTAAGACAGATGAAACAGCTACTGATTAATTTCCTGATTAGTGATTATTACAACAAAATTACTTACACATAAATGTATCTTCATCGCGGAAACCCGCTGACAGAGCGGACCGGTGTATATGGCGACGCTTGGGAGAGGCCTATGTCCTATGCATTGCAATGGAAGTCGTTCAATTGATGATGTTGATGAAATGTATCTTCATTATGAGGAATCTTGCTCATAAACTTTTTGTTCTACCTCACCCGCTCTCCGCAACAGCTTGTGAAACCGCCACAGCTCGTTGCCATGTAATCAAATACTGAAAAATTACGAGCGTGTCATAAACGTGAGTGAGTCTTGCACTCCTCCTTGCATGACAATTATGATGGCATTCGTTTTGTATCGCTATGATTTATGGGAAGCTCGCGTTCGGTGACCCTTGCCGCTTTTGGAAATAGGTCGTTTCCTAATGTGTTTTATTCAGCAGTTTTATGTGTATATTCAGCTAAAGCCTTAACAATTCGTTTGTGATTTCCGGGTGATTTAATAGCAACAACATAGAATTAATAAGGGCTTGTCTGTTTTGTTTTCCACCAATTTGGCACCTGCAAAGGTGGTTTCATATTTTCTTATTGCATTATACGATTTAAGAAAAAAACATACATTTTTTAGTAGGTTAAGCAAAAAAGTCTCATACATAGAGTAAAATAATATTATGGAGTGGAATGAAACATTTTATATAAAATTCTTCAATTTCTACTAAGAACTTTCAGTAAGGTAACGCCTTTAAAGCAGAAAACTTCAGTTCAACACTCTTATTAACTCTAACTTATCCTTTAAAAACTTGGTGGAATTATGCAGGCAGGACAGCTAAGCCCAGGTACGAAGCCAGCTATAACTTAGACGATAATAGAAGCAGGGTTGCAGGGACCTTAGCTAGAGCTGGCTTGTGTCTGGCATACTAATGTGAAACTAACAATCCTGCTGTCAGGTATACGTGGGATTCTTACAGGATTTACATAAGTTAGGGAATTCGGAAGATGTTATTTTAGACGGATTTATTGGATCCGGTTTTTTCAGACTTTTTAGTAGAAAATAGTATGATGGAATTAATGATCGAAAGGCATTACAAAAATTGATAATAAAGATATTTGCAGATTTTTGCGTCTCTATTTTTGACAAGATTAAGTACAGTTTTTCAGCGAAGAAAAGAGGAATTGAGTTGGTGGATGTGATTGTCTCAAGCACACCAAGAAATAGGTGTTTTCATACTATGGCAATGGAAAGAAAATGTGTCTTGAAATTCAATTTAAAAAATGAATTTGCAATCTTCTGAATGGCTTTAGAATGTGGAAGTACGCCACCGGAAAACTGTGCACCGGAAAGTTCTATGACATACCGTCGTCAGTCACCCTACATGAGGAATTACCATCAATCATTGGATAGGAAAGGAACCATACCAAACGGTGTTTATAATAATCCTTACCAGCACATGAAAACCTTTTGTCCATACAAAAACTTATAGGAAGACCCTAAACACATAACAAAGTTAAGAAACAATAAAAACCTCTTTGATTTACGAGCATATAAAACAATAAAACCGGGTTGTGTCCCAGTTCATTCATTACGCCTATTATAGCCCCGCATCAGGACATTTTGATAAATGCTCGTACGCTCAAATTGTAATACGTTTTAAACGGTCCACAATTAAAATGTTCAGCGGATTGTAAATTGTCTCTGCACTTGACTCTGTAGCTCTGTAGGTACTTGCATCTGGCTCGTAAACGTACGTAATTAGAAATGACGTGCGGTTTTATTCAAATTTATTTTTATTGCGTTGCAACTAAGTACTTATGTTCTGCCTACTTTTGTCTGGCAGGATGTAAGCTTATTTTATGGGTAAGTAAGTAAAAAAACATAAATTCTTCTGGATCCAAACTTACGAAAAGCTGCAATGCGACATTCCGTGAAACAAATTGACACTCTACGTCTTTTTGTCATGATCTAGTCATAAATTATACAGCTGTCAAAGTATGACAGTTGTGATTTAAATTAATTTTAATCTTGCCATTTCGGTACCTAGGTACCAATTGGAAACGAGTACTGGTTCCAGACGAGCACCGCTACTCCCAACAAGTACCAGTACCAAAGTCAGGTACCTACACGGCGTGTACCACAAATCTCATATCTGTACGAGGAACCTCATTCGGTTCGCAACCTTGGAGTTATTTTTCTAATGTCTTAAACGATCCTTTTTACTTACTACATGTATGTGTTTACGCACTCTAACTTACGAAAATATTTTTTTGGTAACGGTACCAATAATCCATGTAGTACTAAATCTGGTACCGGTACCAATAGTACAGGATCTACTCTGTTACCCGTATCAAATGCCAAACCAAAGCCCTGCTGTGGTGAACTTGCATAATATTTTATTGCCCTCACTTTATGTCATCTGGGGGTTTCTATTGCATCACCAAGATGAAAAAAGTAATCCTTTTTTTGGTGGTCTTATTGTCCTTCTGTATCCTTGTCACTGCCCCAGAAGACTATGTGCCCTCATTTGCAGTACCAGAAGGGTCAAGAATAGATTTTGTTTATTTTAAAACTTAATCCCTAAACCTACAAGTGAGACAATTGCGTTATTTTAAACCTTTATTGCTGCAACAAAACAGCATAAACGACACTGACACGATAATTCCTTAACTTTTACTGTCTGTACATTTGCATACCTTGGGTGATTGTTTCATGTTTCTCTCATTGTGCGTCGTGGCGGGTGTAAGTTACGACGTCGCATTTGTCGCGCCGGCGCCGACCGCGCGTCGCGCATGCATGTCGCTAACGAGATCCTCGCCGACGGCGACGCAACGGCGCGAGTAGGGTTACCATTTCGAAATTTAAAAAGTCCTAACAAAAGGCCGCACAATTGCAAAAAAGTCCACACGTTTCACTTTTTAATCTATCTGTTTTCAGTAGATACCTAGGTAAATAAAAGAAAAAACCGGTCAAGTGCGAGTTGGACTCGCGCACCGAGGGTTCCGTACAAACCTGTGGGTATATAAGTAAAAGTTCAAAATTGTCAAAAATATTTTTTTTTATATGACGAAACTAAAAATTTTCGGTTTTCGTAATTTTTCCTATATCTGTACTATAAGACGTGACTTCGTACAAAATTTCAAGATTCTAAGTTCACGGGAAGTACCCTGTAGGTTTTGATTCCCGTGCGAGTTTCGAAAATTTGCGGAATTTTGCGGCCTAAATGGCTGTATCTTTTGATTGCGTTGACTTAGAAGGTTGATTTTTCTACAGCTTCCAGGGACAGTAGAACTAAGTATCATATAGAAATTTCAGTTTGATACCTTCACGCGTTCCTGAGAAAAACGGTCTTGACAGACGGACGGACGGACGGACGGACGGACGCACAACAAAGTGATCTTATAAGGGTTCCGTTTTTTCCTTTAGAGGTACGGAACCCTAAAAATTGGTTTAATTATACAGGATAAGTTTTTAATCAGTGCGTAAACTGAAACCATGAATTCAGCATAATTATTCTAGACCCCCCAGCGCAGAAATTTTTGGTCGGTTGTACAAAAAAAAAATCTGCTGTTTCATAGAAAACCTACACGGCCAGAATGTATCGGTCATAATCTATCCACTAATAAAAAAAAATTGTAATCGATCCACAATTGACGGAAAAATCGAGGAACAAACATACTTACAAAAAACATACAGAGATGCATTGAGAACCTCCTCCTTTTTGAAGTCGGTAAAAAAAAACATCTAATGTAGAAAATTCCGCACAAATGACAAGGCCGTACCAAGTTCGGACGAAGGCCGAAAAAGCATGGCCAGACAAATCCAGACGAATGGTAACACTAGGCGCGAGCGCACCCGATTCTAAATAGGGTGTTTAGACTAATGAAGTTATTTTACATAAACTTCTGTTTATGGTATTAATGAATTTGCCCTGTGCAGGAAGGAGTACCTATATAAAGATGGGCCCAAAAATAAAAACCGTTATTTCGTAAGAAAATGCTGTGGAATTCCGTAATTTGTACTTTTAAACGTCATTATTCGTTTGCATTTTGCTCAACTAGGTACTTCTAGTTATGGTCATTTTAGTTTTAATGAAGAACAAAATAAAACAAAGTTAATACCTTACCCAAGTTGGAAGGTCTTAACTTTATTTTATTTTCTTCAACAATACATAATGCATGAGCATGACCTACCTAATAACAATAAAAACCTCTTGTCAGAAATTGGATAAACTTAATTTTATAAAAAAAAATACACGAAAAATTTACCAACACCCTGAAAAATCCGCGTGCGCACGGCACTTGCGTGCATACCGCCCTGCGCCCGCGCAGTGCAGCCGATACAAATAGTTGATTTACTCGCCCACTCCTTCGAGTTTACACTGCACGCGCAGTTGTTACCCCATGTCAGTGTACCTCGGATAAATAATATTGTCTCCGGGAAGACGTATGGGTCTGCGAGCAGCCCGCGACGCAGGCGCAATGAAATGAGTAATTGTGATCGAGAATAAATCAGGAACACACCATTTCAATTTAAACTCTGAAAACAGAGAGCTAGTGTTCAAAATTGAGTACGACATATTTATTTTCATAACTTACTGTATCGTTAACAATATAATTAATATCGAACTGCAGTGAGAATAATGCTGTGAGATTTAAGTGGATTCTCATACGTTTTGCAATTTAAATAACGACGTTGAATTAAAATAACAGATGTATTGGTTACATACAATGCAAGACTGAAAGGTAAGAAAAACAATGAGACGTGCAATCTTAATCATTTCAATTTAATACGTTTCAGCTCGCAACCTTTGCACTGGTAGATGAAATATATAGGTACCTTATTGTTACCGCCAGCACCATCTATCGGCATGAGGAGGTCGCGGATTTGTTCGAAAGAGTTACCGTGGCCCTGACACAGGCAACTGAAGGAACATGGTGGGTTTTAGACAGTACAAGTCTGACGCCGTCCCTCTCCGCCCAGACCGGCAAGTGATTTGATGATTTCCCTACCAAAAAAAAAAGGTTATGACCTGGAGTTGTCTCTGCCGATGTGTTTGCATTGATATCGACCAGCGCCGAGCAGTTCGGCCAATCATTGCAAAGAACGAACATTGTTGTTATTGCATCTAAGATGGTAATTAAGCGTTCTGATGTTTTGTTTTTGTTTGCCAGAAATTACCGTTATCCATTTAGGGGTGTGTTGCACACGGACCGTCTTTGTTTAGTTGACCACTGACAATAAAACTTTTTGATAGGTACGCCATTTTTTCAGCACGAAAGCCAAAACCCTATTGTGGAAGAGTATTAAGGATATTCTTCTACATCAGGGTTTTGGCTTTCGTTCCTTACATAGTATAAAACAAAGTGGCTTTTCGTGTTTGTACGTTAAGATCTTTTAAACTACGCGATTTTAATGTGGTTTTCGTTAATAGACAGAGTGATTCAAGAGGAAGGTTTATAAATATAATATACTGACCTCCATGCGAGCGAAACCGCTGGCAAAAGCTGGTATAACAAAATTATATTATTAAAAAAAAAAAACACCCTTACTATTACACCCTAGAATTTACTTGTTTTATATTTTCAGTGATCTCGGCAGCAGCCTACACGGGATTTTAATCAATTTCCGGAAAGAAATCCCCTTTCAAGAACATAATCTTCAAACTTTTTCTATTTCCCTAAACATCACCAAACTTCCAAACAAGAATTTCTTATCAGCTCCCCACATTTTTCCTGTTAGCACACTAATAATCACGCTATCAAAAATAATAATAGTTTCCGCTTCTGATCGCGTGTCACTTATTCCTAATCGCGGGATAATCAACAACAAAACTTTATGTTAGTCTATGGCACTCCACAGCCCCGCTTAATTGAATAGTTTGTAAACAAAATAGTTTTGAACTCATTTCATAGACCGCGGCTGAATGGCGCATGCCTTTGCCTGATAGAGATTAATTATTGACAAGTTAAGTTGATAGAAACAAAAGAAAGCTTTTAGAAAGAGGTTGCTGATCATTTAGTGTTTGTCAGCTTTTAATTATTTGGTGCTAATTGCGTATGTCTATTTTTATTTCTCTTGCTCATTGTTTTGAAAGATATTGGTCTAGATCATGGTCATAGATATAGATAAGGTGTTACGAATTTACGAGATAACGAATCTCTCATATACGAAAATCCTGAAAGTAGTGAGTTCACAATTAGCCACTGAATCAATTTCAATGTCTTTAAAAAATCAAAAAAATCAAAGATTTTCAGGCAAAAAGATTCAATTTTAAATGCATAGAGTAATGCAACACACCGTGTGGTGCCGAACGTAAAAGAATAGCACCATCCCATTTCTTCCCGTGGGTGTCGTAGAAGGCGACTAAGGGACTTACTAGAGAATGGGCAGCAGCGTTCTCTATGCATTTTACCACCATACTGCGATCGCCAACCCGCCTGCCAAGCGTGGCGATTATGGCAAATCCCCCCTTCTGCCCTCGTCTATCTACCTTCGTCTTGGGGGAGGCTAATGTTCAGCAGTGGACGTCTTTCGGCTGATATGATGATGATAATGATGAATGGAACACAATTTTCTTAATAATTATTATTTTTAAGAAAATTGTGTGATTTTTTTTTAAGCTGTCTATTGATAGTTTAAAAAAAATTTGTTTCGGACATTGTATTGTTGTGCTCATAACTCAATACTCGTAATTGGGGTGTATGGTCCGAGGTCTTGCGTTAATATGTCACACGTATTATATTTTTGGCAAACCACAGACAACTTGCGGTATTGTTCTCCTTCTCCCTTTGGTCTATCCTAAGGTGGCCTCAAAATATTTCTTTTAGCGATAAGACAGCCCATTGTGTCCGCGCTATACAACGTGTTGTTTTGCATCCTCGTCAAATTTCAGGAGGCTGTTATGAAAGACATAAATAATCAAATAAAATTACGATACTTGCTCACTAATGAATACATACTTGTTTTTTTAGTTATTTAAGTTTAACAGTATTTCAGAAAACACCTCTTTCAAAGAATAGAATCGCCCCGTTCCGTACGCGGTAGGCAGTGTCGCACGACTATATCGCTGTGTGTTACATTGCGGTATCATACGGGCCGCGTTTTAACATGCGTGTCCAAAAAAAAAAATGCCAAACGCCGATTTCCGAAAATATAAAAAAAAAAGTACTTTTTTATTATTGATTCGTGACGAGAATCATTAGCATAGTTACCTCCTTGAATTTGACGAGGATGCAAAACAACACGTTGTATACCTACGTTTTTAACCAGTGCGCAAACTGTAACCATGAATTTGTCTATGGGTAGAATGATATGCTGAATTCATGGTTACAGTTTTGCACTGGTTAAAAACTTATCCTGTATATTCATTTCTGGAATGTTTCATTTTTCATCATCTTTTCAGCCGAAAGACATCCACTGCTGGACATAAGCCTCCCCGCAGCACCGTCACAACCAGCCATTTCGACCGGTTCTCCAATTTTCACATCCAGCGGATTCCTGCGGTCTTCACAAGTGCATCGATCGGTTCAACGCTGCAATTTATGTGGTGTAGGTACATAATAAAGAGTGTTTCTATGCTTGTTTAGTTCCTAATTTGACGCAACTGAAAACAAAATCCATACCAATATCGGCATCCACATATCAAATTGACAAAGCAATATTTAATTGTTAAATTACTTACGCCACACGTCCCAGTGGCCATAGAACAAATATTTGCAATTCTATGCACCGAACGCAATCAACACTCAACTTTATTTACAGTCGAAGCATAAAAGAAAGGATTCAGAAGGTCGATTTTGTTCATCGAGATACCATTAAATGTTTTAAAAATACTCTGTGAAGCGAGAGCGTTTGTAAAGCTTTAGTAAACAGCTCATAAAGAAATGCCACTAACAAAAACTTAATAGTTGTCTTGTCATTTCACCTCAGCGATAATCAATGTCAAAAACTTGTCAAAAATTATCACCTACAGTTATGACAAGTTTTTGAGAGAAATTAGAGGCATTTTTAACAGATTGTCACTGAAATAAGAATGCTCCCAGCTGTTGGTGATTGGAAGCTACATCACTGATAGGAAATATTGTGTTTTTTATGCAGCCTTCAAGAAGTTTTCTCGTGTCGTTTCATCCTTAGCATCAACAGGTGATTGCGAACGGCCCTTCATCATCATTTCAGCCAAAAGACGTCCACTGCTGGACATAGGCTACCCCTAAGCATGGCCACATCGATCGATTTTGTGCTTCTCGCATCCAGCGGATTCTTGCAGCCTTTACAAGGTCATCTGTCTACCTTGTGAAAGGCATTTGAACGCCGGAGACCTTTTGATCCTATCAGCCATCTGTTCTGCGAGCAATGTGCCCTGCCTACTACCACCTAAGGCCCTTACTAAGTGGTATTTCTAGTAGTCCTTCTGATCGTACTCATTGAATGTCAATCGTTCAGAATCAAATCACGCATGCTGCATCACGTGCCAATAATGGGTGTCACCCTCGTTATTGTGATCTGGAACATTATTACTTTTATTGAAATATCGATCTGGAGTATGTTTGGGATTATGTTCGGTTTAGTATTGTGAGTAACGGAACGATGTTTTTGCACCCACAAGAACATAGTAACTTTTACGTTTCGCAATTTTTGTTTAGAATGGAAACTCTCCGGGAAGATCCATACAGCTTAATTCATAAATTCATAATCTTATACAATCTATTGCATAACTAATAATATACCTATACTTATTGTGTCATCTATGACACAATGAGTATGGGTATATTATTAGTTTTTCAGAATCCAATTTGCTGATGTGGTGGTAACTACTATGACAAGAGTAGGTAGAATAACACAAAAAAATACTTTGGCTGAATGCAATGTACAATGTATATGTATACTAACAATCCCAAATATTTTACAGAACCCACATCTGCAAACTAAATAAATAAAATCAAAATCTTGCTAACAAGCAGTCCAAATCCCTACAACATGATCCCCGAAACAAATTATAATAATATAGGATACATATCGGGCGTCAATACAGGGCGTGGTAATGAGACGGTCCGATTGAGTCGTCGTAGTTGCAGTCACGAGGTCAGGGGTGCTAATCCGCCCCTGTGCTTTCCCTCGACGATCGGTGGTGAAGGCCGCTAAAATGACGCAGACAGCAGCTGTCGTAGAGAAAGAAATAAGAGAAGCGGTGACCACTATGATCGTAGTTCAGAACTTTTTGCCAAACGTGTAGTGGTGTTAGAATCGAGAGTCTGATTGTAGGATATTATGGATAGACTATAAGAAACATAAGTTGTATTAGACTCGAAAGAAATAAGAGAAACGATTGCACAGTGTAGTATTTAAAGTAAAGTAAAGTAAGTAAGTTTGAGTTACAAAACGCTACGTGAAAGAATTGAGTCTTATGTGGCATTTTATGTATAAAGTGACATTGAAAAACATAGGGATTAGGCTTCCTTCTAATAAAATCTAACTGTGACAAGCATGCGAAGCGAAACGTTCTGAATAGATGCGTATTAAAAAACATACTAAGCAATTTATAACCTTGTCATCATAATTTATAACAATGACAAATTTTTTCCCAGCAACTAAACAAACTTCATATTCCTTATGAAATTCTAAAAACTCTGTTCATCCAAACAAAATGACCGCAGACCAGCAGCATAAGTTCTTTCCAATATATTTTAGCCATACGTCCATTCATCTAACGCCTTGTTATTTTCATACCCGGGACGTGACCGCGCATCCCTAATTCCACGCCGTTCCCCGTCAGCCAGTGAAATCCAAAGGGGATTTATAATGAGGTTTTATATCAGCATTAGTGCGGGGCTGTGTGAGTGGACTTCCGAAACTAGAGGTCTTTTGTTCGGTATTTGGTTTGTCAAGTTCAGGACACAGAAATCCGTCATAATTTTGAAAGTACTTATACTAAATCCCCGTGAAGGCGTATCTGAAAACAAATTAAAGTCGCATAGGTGTTAATAATACCGATGAACTTGGAAAGTCAGATCATTCTAATTTCAATTAATAAGAAGTGACTCAATGAACAGCAACATGTCTGACACAAATTGTGTTTGACCCGATCCGGTCTATTGTGACAGTGGTTTAATTTCTTGACGAAATTTAAACCGCACGAAAGCAAGTCACGATAAAAAATGAATAGTTGTCAAGACGACATTTTAGCTGTTTTCATGCTCAGTAGTATTGACAGAATTAACGAGCACGTCGTTAACGTTGTGACTGCTCAAGCGACTAATCAAATAAAATAACTTAGTTTGTAAACACGAGTCTAATAATGTTATAAATTCTGAAAGATACTGTAAAGTCAATATATTGAAAGTCAAATTACATTCATTAGAAACGGTAACCTAATAAGAATGATTACATGATTTGGAAACAAGATGCAAATATTTTTAAATAGCGCTGGATGTTTGTTACTCTTTCACGCAAAAACGGCTGAATGGATTTTATTGAAACTTTACAATAATATAGCTTATACATCAGAATAACACATAGGCTATAATCTATAAAGATATTGTGCGCTGCAAAAACCGTTTGTTACACGTATATGTATGTATGGTGTAAAATGGAAATGTTTGTCTTAAATGGTCCTACAAAAAAGTCCGCGACAACATTATAAATATACTTTATGTGTAAGCCATTATCGCCAATACAATGGAAATTGCTAAACAGCTGAACGGATTGAGATGAAATTTGGCACACATATAGTTTATAACCTGGATAGGATACTTTTTATTCTGGTAGTACGTTCCCATGGGATAATTTCCGAACTCAACGCAGGCGAAACCGCTGGCAAAAGCTAGTTAATTAATACGCAGTGTTGTGTGACTACGAATGTAGAAGAATGATGTCATAATAAGGCAACGCAACGGTGCGGTTTATAAGAAGATATAGTGACAGAAATTGAAAAGAGTATGCTTTGGTCTTGTGGAGAGGATTAATTAAAGTCGACTAACAAAAGGCACTTCAAGGCAGATATTTGTGGAAATGCCAGAAGGGGACGCCTTATGAGGACGTATAGTGACCTTATTGGTTATGTTCTTCAGAAAGGTCAGGTCTGTCGTACTCGCAACCGGCGTGCTTGATAAACGAGACGAGTATGTAAGGATCGTAGTAGGTGATCTGTAGGTACTGCCTAGGTTAAGGGAAGAAGGCATGAGTATAATATGTCTGGTACAACATGTCAGTCACCATAGAAGCACGTCCTTGTTCTGAAGCGTTAGTTGAAACTTGCTGGGCCTGGCGACGTTAAGTGACCTCCATATTCCTGCTTCAGCGTCACTATCTCAAGTAACGACGTCCAAAAGCGGCTGTCATGGAGGACAGCCTAAGCTTTACTGTAAGTGCTATGTTATCTCCGCGTGCTCCGTAGTCAAGCAGAAGGCATTCATATACCGACCTGGTTTTAGGCTTATGTTGAAAGCATTTGCATAGGGGCTGTATTGATGTAATTGCCTTTAAACCAATAGGCGGGCATGGTCACCACTCAGTCCCAAAGTATGTTTGTATGTAAATTGAAAGAATGGAAGAATTTACAAACAAGAACAGCGCACAAGCCAAACCGCTACATAAAATTAATGGGCTTTTCAATGTTCTTCCAACGGTACTAACATTATACCTCTGTATAAAAAATCGGTGTTGAGTGTTTTACGTTACTTTTATAGGTATTCCAGAACTTTTAAAATATCAGCAGCATATATACTGGTATAATGATGATTGTAGATGTGAAGCTTAGCCCATTTATACGCAATCCCCATAATCGTTTTTTTTTTACGACGCCCATGGGAGGACATGGGTGATCAAAACGCAACTCAAAGGACAATAGTTATGGGTTCAGGGTTACAATGACAATTCCGCTCAATTGCTTCTTTTGTAGAGCACCCAGAACGACGGTTACAGCACTTTATATATGTTTTCTTTGTTCATTTCCAAATGGAAATTAATTCACAATCCCCACTGTTCCCCCCCGAGTGGGTTCCCGCATTGTCGTTGCGGGGGGGCTTAGTAACCGTGGTCTCCCATCCACGGTGAAGCCAAGAGGAACCCAACGGTGGGGCCGCTCGTCAGGGCTTTTGCCTTCAAGCCATTGACGTAGCGGCCAAAAAGTAGGTTGCGGTGAGGTGCACCGCAACTGAGGTGGGCCGTGATGTCGAATGGGAGGCATCGCGGCTGAGGGTTACAGGCTGCGGTAGAGGAGGAGTGCCGGTGCTTCTGAGCAGCGCTCTTCCCTTCCGTGGCCTGGACGGGGCCGCCACCGTTTGATGGCGGACGCGGTGGGGCCGCAGGGGAAGAGGAGTGTCGGTATAGCGTCAGCCGCTCTCCCTATCCTCTGCGGCCGAAAAGTGGTAGACGGGACGGCGCGTTGTGTTCCTCACGCGCGCCGTCAAAGATGTCAGCAACCACTGGTGGGGTCCGCTAGGGCCGATGCCTGCCAGGGGTGCGGGTTTGTTCGAAAGAGATACCACGGCCCCTGGCATACGGGCTACTGAGGGAACACGGGTGGGTTTTAGTCAGTAAAAGTCTGACACGCCCTCCTGCTCTACTCAGCAGGAGAAGTCATTTGATGATTTCCCACCCAAAAAAAAAAAAAAAAAAAAAATCCCCACTGTTACTCGGATCTTTCACTTTATTAGCAATCTTCTTTGGCCGCAATATTTACAGCTTTGTCATTTTTATCTCGTTTGCGATCGGGGCTTTCTTTCAAGTAAATTACTAAATAAAACTTTTCGAAAACAAAGTGGTTTGAAAAAGAAATATTATTACGATCACGTTTATGAATGCCAAGACTTGGAAGTAATTCAACTTGGCCGAACAACTCGCCAAGATCGTTCCCCCTGATGATGCTCCGACATTTTTTATTTTATGAAGTTTTATGAGTGAAACATTCGAAATGTTTTCCGTTATTTCGTGCAAATTGTCTCTCATTTATTATCGTTCTTTGACATTGTTGGCTTACTTACGTTGCTACTTTGCATTTTCGTTTTATTGTTACTGATATTTTTGGGAATCACGAGACATTCGCAGAAGAAGCAATTTAAAGTTTTTAAGAAACTTATTACTTAAGTCTTTATCAAATACTTCCAACATTTAGAAGTATTTAAGCCGTTGACAAATCGACCGTATCGACAAATAAATAAAAATAATCAGAGAAAATCGTTGGAGGAGCTTACTTATACACTTCGAATTTAATATCAGCATCAGTAAGACTACAAGTAGCAATATCACATTGTATTCCCATCAAAATATTCTAAGAGACAATATGTTTCATTGTTGCGAAAAACAATTTTTCTACCATTCGCCTATTGAATGAGAGCTATCAATACAAGTAGGAAGCTGTCTCACGACTGCCACAATTCAATAACGTCTCTGACAATCCAAATGCAGCTGCAGCAATCCGGTCCAAGCTAACAGCGGACATTGTTGGACTATGGTCTATGCTGTTATTTTTATCAGCCGCAAGTTAAAATCGAAATGTTGGTAAGAGTTTTTGGAAAACGATAAGTTAATATCTCCGTATGAATGTGTTTGGGTCCAATACTATACATATAAGATATACTAGATCAACTACTGTATACCTTAGAGTCAAGATCTGTCAAAATTCCATTCTACTTAAGACAATAATGTACCGTCACGAATCTCTACATAACCAGTGGTCGAAAATCGACCATAATTATTGCACCACCTCAGCTGAAAGATGTCCACTGCTGGACATAAGCCTCCCCCAAAAGAGGGGGGTTTTCCATAATCGCCACGGTTGGCAGGCGGGTTGGCGATCGCAGTATGGTGGTAATACATAGAGAACGCTGCTGCCCATTCTCTCGTCGCGTCTCGTCTCGTCCATAATTATTAATTTATATAAATTTTAAGTTTGAGCACTGAACAATATTATTAAAAAATTTAACTTTCTGCACTCCTTCTCCGTATAAACCTCCGGTAATTTTCGTATAATGGGTAGCGATGGGCGTTGAATGAACGAACTAGTTAATTCGACCGTCGACGGACTGTGAACGAGTCGACGGTTCACTCGTCGTTAATCGATGGACTAGTCGAATCTGTAGACGCTAGACGCCCGTCAGAGGCGTAACTGAAACACAGAACGCGACGAGTTGTGAACGAGCCGACGCGACGGTTCACCGTTAATCGATGGACTAGTCGAATCCGTAGACGACTCTGACGGCGTAACTGAAACACGGGAAGGAAAGGATGCAGTTATAGTAGTTTCGCGTGTGCGAAAGAGAAAGGCGATGGACTGGTTGGACGATGCGAGACAAACCGGTTTGTATTTGTTTAAACAAACTGTGTTTGTTTTCACATTGTTTTGATTTTTGAATTTATAAATATTTAACAAAATAATAATGAATGTACAGAAGCCAGCACATCAAGCTACCCCAATCTGTCAAATTTCTTTGATAGTTTTTCAACTTTATTGCAAAGGAATAAGGTTTATGTTCAATTGGGAAAATTTGAAAGTTAGGGATAGCTTGACCTGCTGGCGACTGTACATAAAATCAGTTGATCTTCTCAATACGCCAGAATAGTGAATCATCATCATCATCATCATCAGCCTGTAATGTTCCCACTGCTGGGATACAGGTATAGTGAATACGACTTTATAATTACTCTATTCAGTATTCAGTCAGTCCTAAGCCTGCAAAAGTATGAAGGGAAGTTCAAATGAATAGGTACAGCCCGCGAGAGACAAGTCTACCGCCTGCGTTCACGCCGTCGCGTCCGTCGGCTGCCGTAGACGACATCGCAAAGTTTATTAAGTTAACGCGTAAACTAGTCGACGAATTCGACTAGTTGATCGACTAGTCGATAAACGAAATTGGACGTCTAGTTGCGTCGACGCCAAATACGTCGACGACCCATCTCTAATAATGGGATCGATACAAAGTTTTTGCCTCACGTATTAATATAATAATATAGATAATAGTGCTCAGGTAACAGTTTCAACCCCAAATCCCTATCTTCCTTACACTTCAAAGCAACCCAAAGGGCCGGTGTCTTCTAAGGAGCCAGGCACCGATAGATAAGCAGGCACGAATCGGGAAACGGATATCGAATTATTTGCTCATGTCAACGATGAAGGATGACATGGGCACGGGCACATCCATCCATTTTGATAAGAGAATTTGTGTTTACCTACGATTGGCGTTCCTGTCATCAGATGTTTTTTAAAGGAGCAAAAACTATTTACGACTGTGATATTTTTTTATGTCATGTCCAAAAACTTTTGTGTTGCCAAGATCACGTTTTCGTTGATTTTATTTCAAAGAGCTACAGGTATTATCTATTGTATCATTTCTATTCTTTTCTTTCTACAATTTTATGACCACATAAACTTTATCAATGATGGCTTTGAGTTCCAATAGGGTTTTGTTGTAAATCAAATTTTACTACTGTTTTTATGATTATAACGTTATAACTAATAATTTCTGTCCACTTTATAGCTATAATTTATGGTTGCTAAAAATAAGTTAGCTTTAATACTGTCGGATAGTAAAGAGATGGGAAGGGACGGGTCACGGCAGCCGCTTGCACAGTGACCTCTGGGCAATGATTTCCGCACAGAGTGGGTGCCCGAGGATGAACGGCGCCGCCGAGGCCGGCCCAAGAAGAGGTGGCGAGACGACCTGGATGCATATTGCAAGGGTTGAATCAAGATGGCCCTGTAAAAGGATGCCTGGAGGGATTTTGGAGAGGCCTTTGCTCAGCAGTGGGACAGTAAAAGTATTTTTTTAAGTAAAAAGATAAGTTTGATCAATAAAAATCCAACATGATTATTTTAGAGACACTTCTCTTGCAAATGTCTTTCTATGACCCCTGTGGCCCTAACCTGACCCCGGTTTAAGAACACCATTCTCATAAGACACACCATTTCACTTCTATGAAAATATCTAATATTAGATACCATGGAACCAAAATATCGTTCTCAGAATTCCAATATATCTACGTCATCAACCGTTCCTAACTTGAGCCACGATCTTCATCCAGTCTCAACCATTTCCCGACTCAATAATTTCCTTTGTGGTGAGTCCTATCGCTCCAGAACTTCATTGATTAAAACCGAGTGTAAATGCCACGGTCCATCGCCTGCCAGTGCTAGGCCTTTGTTCATAGTAAGGAACTTTTTCTTTGTGGGGCACTGAACAATTGGAAATTGTACAACGCTCTTCGATGGCCGAGTGGGTGCACAGACGGCTGAGATTTTAATAAAGTGGTTGGAAAGAAGGTTTAAAAGTGCAGTAGTTACTTTCATTAATGAAGTGCCAGAAGCAGCATGTCTTATTGGCACTCTTTGTGCATTGATAATGTGATTTACTTTCAATTGTCAACTCGTCCCTTTGCCTATCTTATAGTAATTCGTGTAGTATCTTATCTACAACGATGTGCTGAGCTTGAACGATTAGCAAACCATTACCTTTCCCTTTCGGAAGTATGTACATTAGTCTAGATGATATCATCATATTTGTTGATTTAATAGGGTATTTTCCAATTTTTCAAAAACTATTCTTATTTGAAGATTGGAACGAGATATTTAACAGAAAAATAAAAATTAATTGATTTCTATCCATTTTCTCAATTAAAAACGATTTAAACCAAATTTAATTTTCGTTGTTTTGAATTTACCGCCGAAACGCTTCTTACGATGGCTTTTTATCACGTGACGTCAACTTTGTGTAAACTAAAGTAGTTAGTAAGTAAATAAGTGAATGTCGAGTTTATAATTAGTAAGATTTTGAATGGATATAAAGTGATTTTACTGGTGAGCGGTGCCTCTGTGCATAAATACTTCTAAAACGTCGCCAAACTAATTATTTGTACCGGTGCCGTATAAACAAAGTTATCACATGTCCCGTGATAAAAAGTCATCGTAACGAGCGTTTTCGCGGTAAAATCAAAACAACGAAAAATAAATTAGATTTTAATCGATTTTAATTGAGAAAATGTGTATTAATCAAGTTACTTTTATTTTTCTGTTAATTATATCGTCCCAATCTTCAAATTAAAACAGTTTTTATGAAATCGGAAAATACCCTATTGTACTTATCTAGTTTTGAATTTAAATTTTTTGATTCTGGTTAGTGACCGACGTGTCGATGACGATCCCATCCCAAAATATAGCATAAACAAACAAAAATATCTACAGGTCCATTAACAACAATATATCCAGTTCAACAATAAAAGTAAAGTCATGAAAATAAAGCTATAATAGTGATACGACGATATCCACCAGTTGAAAGTTATAAGTGTTCGCACTCAACTTGAATAAGAATTAGTTTTCTCCTTATTCCTCCTCCAAGTTTATGAAGAGTCTTGGGAATAGTTTTTATTAAAACGGACAAGTATACATGAGCGTATTATAAAATACAAATGGCTGATGTGGGAACGAGAGGAAAGAAGGAATGTAGATATGGATGTTTGTTTCAAGGTTCCTTGGGTAAACGAGGCTTCGGGGACAACGTGAAGGATAGTAGGCGTAATGGAGGCCTGAAATGAAACACATATACTGTTTCTGATTTATGTAGTGGCAATGTTGGAGAAACTTTAACGTATAATAGTGAGTTATTGAGTAAAGGAACCACAGACAATAAATACAAAAATAGCCAAAACGTTGTTACTGGTTTTTCGATTAATGAATATTCAATTTATGATAAAGCACCATAAAATGCAGCTATTCTACGCTACAAAGACCCATTCGTCTTCACTGCAAAAGAACCGCTACTCCATTCACAAATCGATGAAATACAATCATTTATACCGTTCAATATCAAACAAACTCGAGCAGACTTTACATTTATCATTTCACACCCAGCGATTGTTCAGTCAATAGAGGGTGTTTAAACTTTTAACTGTATGAATGGAAGCCTACATTATTCACTATTTCGCGTGCTCCCCTTGACAGAAGTAACGCAATTTCTGTGCGACATGTTAGCTTTTTTGTACGGACTACGTCAGTAACCCCCTGTTGTGAGGACCCCTCTATTTCTTGATAACTTCATTGGGAATGCGCCCGGCGAGCCCGGGACGTTGTTCAACAAGAATGGAACATGATTTGCAGTTTTTATTTTGTTAGCTATTTGTTCTCTGTGATGTTCTAGTTTTTTAATTGAATCTTCTTTTGTTTTGTGTGATGTCTGTTTTAAAGTTTGCTAACTAGTATGGCACCTGTGGTTTTTACTCTTAATAATGTATTTTTGTCGTTAAAAGTTATGTCTGAGAGCCGGTTAGTTAGTTGCGTTCAACGTCCTGTGTTAAGATTCTTGGAATTATACAATCATGTGAACTGGCTCTCAGTGTTTTAGATCACGAATGAGCAATGCTTGTTTTAATTGAAAATATGTCACATGAAAACTTTGCAATGAGTTTCGATATAAATTGTTCAGTGGTAAAAGCCTTTTAGAAACCTAGTACAAAGGTATCTACTTCTATTTGCGAATTCTTGTTACAAAGCCCGATAGCGTTTTGCTCATATATTGCATGAACCGTGCTATGCACATATGCAGGTCGGATGCAGTTTGCTCCCCGGGGTCTAATTTTCGTAACCCTGCCCTGTGGGGACTTGACACGTCGCTATATTGTTTCCACGCGATAGAGTTACTGGGTGGTATGTTCGACTGTCATTTTAGTGTGACAATTTTCTTTTTCTTCTTACTTTTGTCACTAGTGTAAATTGGTTATAAGAATCATTTAATTAATAGTCTTACTTTTCAACTAGAGTGAAAAAGTGTTGCATGAGAGTAATTAAAAAGATCTTATTCAGTTCACTTGAAGTGATTCAGGAGTTCCAAGTATTGTGTTTAATTTACTAATCTTGTTCAAGAGCGATACCTATGCCACTTCTGAGAAAAGACTCATTTATTTAATGTTTTACAAACGAAGTATTTATTTTACCTAAAGTTTTTAGTTGAATAAAAACCTTTACATTATTAAGTAGTCACCTTGGTTTGCCATTGGTTTGAGCTAGGTCTTAGATTTTAGTCTTATCTGACAGCTGTCTGGAGTGCGAACAAAACCTAACCAATGGGCCGATTCTGGCAATTGCGTAACAAACTAACAGTAGGAATGGCTCTCATTTTGACAATTCAACAACATTCATTGCATTATTTACGTTGTTGAGCAAACAAAATTTTCGAATATATGAAGCAATGGATTTGCAAGATCTTTCAACTTGATTCAGATTCTGATTAGTATGTTACGCAATTATAACAAATTCCATCCATGAAGAGGCAGCCCACTCTTTGACACTTGTATTTAAAGCGGTAAAAAACAAAGGAAAGGGGCAGAGAGGGGCGCATCATAGTGGATGGAACTATATGTAGGGTGCAGGACCTTTTTTATCTAGCCTTAAAGGTGTAACACGTAATTTACGAAGATAGTAATTTCACCAACTACTCTATATCGATAATCGTTTAGACTACCCTAAAAAAGGGAAGACATCCGTTAATCTACGCTACGACTAGATGGTTGTCAGTGAATTGGACGATATCCCCCGAGGCGGGTACACCCCTGAACATATTTCAAGAGCAGGATTAAAACATCTATAGAGTGCGAGTGCGAAGCGTTTGCTCCCGACAGATCGCCTTAAATTTAAGAGCTTTTATGACCCAGAAGTGAGCCGGGAAATCTTTATAATCCCACATACGAACCATTTAGCAGGTCCGTGTTAGTTACAGATGTTTTTAATTTTATAATTTATTGGATTTTTAAAGCGACGAATTTGTTCATAGCGCGGTATAAGTAGCTGATAATGAATGGGTTTTGTAATCGTAATAAAGTTGTATGTTAATTTGGTACATTATACGAACATGTGAACATCGAGGCAATTCAGCTGTTTGACCGAACAAATATAGGTCGAAGACTACCTACCAAAACTTTTGAATTAGTGTGGTGTGAAAAGTTTAGAAATAATAGTGAAAATTACACATATCGTCGTTGAAGTTCTAACACCACGTAAGTCAAAAATAGCAACTTTTCAGGAGAGAGAAAAAACTGCTTAATTTTCCGATTCTCTAGCGAATGGCATCAAAATGTCAAAACAGCCAAAAAATGACTTACGTGGTGTTCGAACTTCAACGACGATATACAAACAGATGAACCAAGTATTGATACCATCATTATCAGACTAAGAAAATGGGACGGACTTGTGTAATGCACAATCAACACTATTCAAGTATTAAAATATGTATCACGTAAAAATTTAGTTAGAATAACATAGCTTATTAGTCATGTAAGCTAGATTGTAATCCATTATTAAAAAGTGGGTTCTTTTTAATAAAGGTAATAAAGTGGCACTCCGGGAGTGCCGTCAGAAGTGAAAACTTGAACTATTACGTGTGTATTTTTTGAATCGTCAGATAAAACAACGTTCAACGTACGTTCAACGTTGTTCGTTCATGTTGTCAGTGGTGTCGGTAACAGTGTCGCGAGTTCAATTGATTTTTCTCATCTCAAAAATCCCAACTCAAGCGCGTTTTCACATCAAAAATTAAAAAATTGTATGATCATAATATTATGTCGTACTTTTTTTTTCTAAGTTACAGTGTAGGTACTTATTCTATCTTCCTTTTAACTTTCAACATTTTTCGTTCTGTTTCAAGCATTTTCAGCGTCAGTGGTCGCGGGTGCAGCGTAGTAAGTAATCCTATAGCTTTATCCCGAGAAGTTTACGGAGCTTTGTTTATGACCAAACTTCTTTGAAATGGACTCAACCGTTTTAGTTTTCACTTGATTCTTCGCTTCCTGATCTTTTTTTTTTTTTTTCAAACCTACTATTTTAAGCAACTAGCTTTAGATAGGAATGTGCTTATCTTTGTTAAAAAAAACTTTTACAAAAAACAATCGACAAAACATTAAAATAAGTACATATCCAAAGTCACCGACCGAAATTAATAATTTTTCAGTTTTTAGCGTTTTACCGGAAAAGGTTTTTTTTTTTGGGTTTTCTATTTTATTTTTCACTTTTTAGGTATAGTACCTACCCCACCCCAATTCGAAATTTCATCATCCTTGGGGTCAAAACAATGCATATTTATGCGATAACAGCAATCGCGGTTGATTTTCTGTCATATTTTGAAGAGTTCCGTTGCCTGTCTCCGAAACGCATCATCAGATCTATATGAAATTGAAATGGGACCATTTCGGAATAAACCGCTTTCGATCAAAAAAAAAAATATTTTGCAAATCCGTGGCATCGCAATCGTGCTTTCAAAATTCTCAACAAAGAAAAACAGAGTTTTTTCTGCATTGGTCACGAATACAAATGTCGATGAAGTTTGTAATTCATCATCATCATCATCATTTCAGCCGAAAGACGTCCACTGCTGGACATAGGCCTCCCCCAGGCTCCTCCATTTCGACCGGTCTTGTGCTTCCCACATCCAACGGATACCCGCGGCCTTCACAAGGTCATCGGTCCACCTTGTGGGAGGCCTTCCCACTCTACGTCTTCCGGTACTCGGTCGCCACTCCAGAACCTTTCGGCCCCATCGGCCATCTGTTCTGCGAGCAATGTGCCCTGCCCACTGCCACTTAAGTTTGGCAATTCTTCGGGCTATGTCGATTGCCTTAGTTCTTCTGCGGATTTCTTCATTTCTGATTCGGTCGTTTGTAATTAGATAGACATTAACTAACCCCGAAATCCGACTAACATAATATAACCACAGGAATTAACTTTGACATACCTAACTTTCTCAAATGACGCAAACAATATCTGGAACTTTACAAAAACAAATATCTATTTTAACGAATGCGTTAAAATAGGTATGAAAGTTTTAAATGTGTTAGACATTCAAATCGTATAAGGGGATCGAAGTGTAGTCTATACCTATAGGCTCCCTTCATCCCGTCGACAACATCCGCGGCCAAATTAGATAATCCACCGCGGATTTTGTAAACATGTGGCGGAGTTATGATGGAACAAACATAAAGAATAATATAAACTTTTCGAATTGATAACCGCCTTCTTTTTGAAGTCGGTTAAAAATAATTACTTGGCAAAATAATATCAACTTGAAAACTTACCTTGATAAAGTCCAAAAACAAAAAAGTTCAATTTTTTGTGTTTCTAAACATATTTCATCCATCATTTACATTAAAATTGTTTATAAATTTATATTAATACAATATTAATACAGGTAATATTAATTTAACGACACCTATTCAAATAACAAGGCTGAAACTGTTGACGGAAAGATAAGTAGGTACCATAATCTTAGTATAAAATTAGTGCGGCAAAGCCAAGGGGCATTAACAGTGTAATAACAATAAATCTCAGCTGATTCGTCGTAAAAAGTTATATCTATTCCGAATATCAAACGAATTCACGCTTCGTAGAAGTACTAAATACTTTACATTCTTTTCTTTTAAAAGATCAACGGAACTCGGAACTGTAGTAGCTTTCGTACACATTTTTGTTGCTATTTGGGTCTAACTGTAGATCTCATGCTCAGCTTAGCATACTGAGAACAGTGAAAACTAGCCAAGATTATTCTGACAAGCTAAAAAACTGAAACGAAATTAATGAACCTAAATGAAATACTCTTTGCGCTCCTAGTGATATTTTTTTTAAATAACTGATCATTTTTTTTTACTTTCATACCTTTCCTCCCAGTTGGTCACAGTAACTATATTGTTATCACCAGTGCAAGCGACGAGCAGAGTTCTTCAAAAAACTATATCTAGCAATATTTACCGGGTGGCCCGTTACCATGGATGCAGCTTATCATTCTAAACGATCTTATGACAAAAAACAGTTCTTGCTTAATGCACTTTTGTAGGTAATTACAGTTTTTTTTTACCGTAGCAAAAATTTCAACGCAAGGAGTTTCAGAATCATGTAAGTACTGAATTTATGGAAACAGGTTGAATATCGACCCATCCTTCCTCATCATCATAATCAGCATATAATGTTCCCACTGCTGGGACACAGGCCTCCTCTCGATAAGAGGGTTTTTTTTTTTTTTTGGGTGGGAAATCATCAAATGACTTCTCCTGCTGAGTAGAGCAGGAGGGCGTGTCAGACTTTTACTGACTAAAACCCACCCGTGTTCCCTCAGTAGCCCGTATGCCAGGGGCCGTGGTATCTCTTTCGAACAAACCCGCACCCCTGGCAGGCATCGGCCCTTGCGGACCCCACCGGTGGTTCCAGACATCTTTGACGGCGCGCGTGAGGAACACAACGCGCCGTCCCGTCTACCACTTTTCGGCCGCAGAGGATAGGGAGAGCGGCTGACGCTATACCGACACTCCTCTTCCCCTGCGGCCCCACCGCGTCCGCCATCAAACGGTGGCGGACGCGGCCACGGAAGGGAAGAGCGCTGCTCAGAAGCACCGGCACTCCTCCTCTACCGCAGCCCGTAACCCTCAGCCGCGATGCCTCCCGTCCGACAACGCGGCCCACCTCAGTTGCGGTGCACCTCACCGCAACCTACTTTTTGGCCGCTACGTCAATGGCTTGAAGGCAAAAGCCCTGACGAGCGGCCCCACCGTTGGGTTCCTCTTGGCTTCACCGTGGATGGGAGACCACGGTTACTAAGCCCCCCCGCAACGACAATGCGGGAACCCACTCGGGGGGGTCGATAAGAGGGTGTGGGCCGTAATCCGTATAGTCAATGTTTTCTATACAGGATAAGTTTTTATCCAGTGCGCAAACCGTAACCATGAATTCAGCATATTATTCTAGACCCCCTATCGTAGAAAATTTTCGTCGGCTATACAAAAAAAAATCAGCTGTTCTATACATTTTGACCGCGTAAAAAAATTTAGATAAAAATGTTTAAATAAAAAGAAAAGTCCTGACTAACTGACTGACATGACTAACTCATCAACGCCCAGCCCAAACCCTTGAACCTAGAAAGCTGAAATTTTGCACAGAGGTTCCTTTTTTAATGTAGACGTTTGTAGATGTTTTGTAAGGAAGTTTTTTTTTCGCTATTCAACCCCTAAGGGAGTTAAATAGGGGGATCAAAATTCCGCGCGGGCGAAGTCGCTGGCAAAAGCTAGCATCTAATAAACTAACCAGCACCCTGAAAATATATTTGTACGCCGGAAAGGGCAGAATATTATAACCTTTTGTAACTCTGTAACAATATTTTGTCAAATAAATGATCTCTCACTATAGAGTTTTTTTTTTTTTTCAAGTTTCTCAAAATTTCCACAGTTTGCAAACTCAATCTACTCAAGTTCACACAAACAAAAGCCTTAATCGTACGCACAAACCATCATGATAAACGAAATAGCCCCTTTGGAACCAAATATTGTATAATAAGATATTATTCTACTGAACTAATTTGGCGTCCCCGGTGACCGCTCACGTGTTAATTAAACATAATAAGCTGTATCCAGCAGTAATTAATAACTCATGATAAAGCACGACACTTTTCTACGTAAAAACGTTGCGTTTCGCATGACGCGTGACGTGCCTTGGGTGAAAATTACCCTTCGGAGACTAGGGTTGGTAGTCAATCAGAAAATCTTTGTTTTAAAGCAAAGAGTGTAAATATCAGGAATCGGAAAGTAATCTAAATTAAAATGCTTTAAGTACATTAAATAATACAACTAACCACTAAATTATATGACTAACTGAACAAATAAAAACAAAAACAAAAGGACAATTAAGCGGCAAAGTACTCGTCCACTTCGCTGTAATCCAGAAACGTGCCCAGAAGACTGGCAGCATTGCCACATTGAATGGCTATGGCGAAACCTGCAAAGATGATTTTTAAAAGGTTGCATGTTCAAGTCAATGTCGACTGGCTTCTACATAAATAGTTGTAGTGGGTATATTGGTACCTCTACCTTTTTCTGACTAATTTGAAATCTGTTGAGAAAATATCGAATTCTACTTTTGCATTAATTATATTTTTACACAAACTCATAAATTAAGAGGCAATTTCCACGTCGTTCATGAAATAATTTGCGACATATACTTAACAATTTTCTTGTTCTATTACTTAAATAAATCATTGAGGAAAGGAGTATACTCGTATGCAAGTCAAGATTATTTTAAACCTGTATTCTACATCGTATCCGTCGTCATTTCAGCCGGAAGACGTCCACTAGTGGACATAGGCCTCCCCCAGTTTGGGGGAGGGGGCTTGCCATAATCGCCACGTTTGGCAGGCGGGTTGTCGAGCGCAGTATGGTGGTAAAATGCATAGAGACCGCTGCTGCCCATTCTCTAGTAAGTTCCTTAGTCGCCTCCTACAACACCCATGGGATGAGATGGGATGGGTGCTATTCTTTACGTCCGGCACCACACGGAACCATCGTATCCGTATTCCATATAACGTTCAAAATATAATTTATTGACAATTTTTGTCAGAAAAATATGACTACTTGGAATTCGAGGGTATGCCAAAGCAACAAAGGTCACTATGCTTGTTCATTTCTTTATATGACAAACAATAAAAAATCCCATGAAGATTCTAAATTTTTCCTTGTGGCAACCCTAACTGCAACATAATAAAGACCCTAAGTAATTGCTGTGGAGAGCGTATAATTGCAGTTAAGTATTTATTGACACGTCATAACACTATTTAATTTTTAAATTGAGTTTAATAGTCTAGTGTGTGGGAGCCTTTTGTTGATATTGATCTGATGTGGCAATCATTGTTGACTGGTATAGTGGTTGGAATGAAAGTGATGGAGATATTCTACTATCCTATTAATCCCTACTAATATTATAAATGCAAAAGTAACTCTGTCTGTCTGTCGCGTTTTCACGCCTAAACCGCTGAACCGATCGTCATGAAATTTGGCAGATATAGCCTGGGATATGGAGAAGGACATAGGCTACTTTTTTACGCGATAACCGACATCCACGCGGGCAAAGCCGGGGGCAAAAGCTAGTATTTTATAAATGTGAAAGTTTGTATGTTTGGATGCTTAGATGTTAGTTACTCAATCAAGCAAAAACGGCTTAACAGATTTCAATGAAATTTGGCACACATAGTTTTAAACCTGGATTAACGCATAGGATACTTTTTATTCCGAGCGATAGTACGTTCCGGTGCGGAACGGGAAGGAGGTAACTATGCTAAAGATTCTCGACACGAATCAATAATAAAATAAGTAGGTTTTTTTTTCATATTTCCGGAAATCGGCATTTGGCATTTTTGTTTTTTCGGACACGCATGTTAAAACGCGGCCCGTGTGATACCGCACTGTAACACACAGCGATATAGTCGTGCGACACTGCCTACCGCATACGGAACGGGGCGATTCTGTTCTTTGAAAGAGGTGTTTTCTGAAATACTGTTAAATTTAAATAACGAAAAAAACAAATATGTATTCATTAGTGAGCAAGTATCGTAATTTTATTTGATTATTTATGTCTTTCATAACAGCCTCCTGAAATTTGACGAGGATGCAAATCAACACGTTGTATACGATTTCCGTACAGTGCAAGATCAGCGTCAACTGGAAATATATAGCTTGATGTGTAGCCGAGTGTACCTAGATATTATTAATTTTATATTTTTAGCCCACGTTGTGCCACTGCGGAGCAAAGGCCTCTTCCTTTCCACTCCTCTCTGTCTTGAGCGTGGACCAATCCTGTCTGTAGGCGCCAAGCTTGTCCTCATATCTTCTCCTGGGGTAAAAAGGAAAATATGTTGTATTCTTTTTGTTTAATGCAAGATAATGCGCAGATAAGGTTAGCAGCCTTTTCCCTGTAGCCGGAAGTTACGCTTGTCTTTAACTACCTTATTTAAATGTTAATTAGAAACTTTTAATTAATTAAAAACGACGTAAACAAACTACACATTTACATTTATCATTAGTCGTGTCATACTCAATAAATAGAAGAACCCACACCTGTTGATTAGTAGGTATTGATATAATACCTTTTTAAGACCATTGGCTGAGTTATAACGATCTCTTTGAATATGTAATAAAATTAACCTTTTTAGTATAACTTAAGATCTAATTTAGATTCCTACCTAGGATAAAGTAAAATAGATTAAGTAGGCTTTTTTTTTTAATGCAGCTGGATCTAGAAAACCATTAATTTAGGACACGCACATTTGCACATCTTGGGAAAAGTTTTTATTTTCTTATACCTACCTATGTGTGTCATATCTGTATGCTATATTTCAAGCACTTACGCATTCATTTTTAGCAGATATCTAATCATTTCAGCCGAAAGACGTCCAATGCTGGACGTCTAGAGGCCTATAGGCCTCCCCCAAGGTCCGGCACTTCGACCGGTTCTGTGCTTCCTGCATCCAGCGGACTCCTGCGGCCTTCACAAGCTAATCGGTGCACCATGTGGGAGGCCTTCCAACTCTACGTCTTCCGGTACGCAGTCGCCTCTCCAGAACCTTTCGGCCCCATCGGCCATCTGTTCTGCGAGCAATGTGCCCAGGCAATTTTTCGGGCTATGTCGGTTACCTTGATTCTCTTGCGGATCTCTTCATTCACACAACACGCCGTACATGTTCACAAGGAAATATGCTTACATGGGAAATAAAATATACCAACGCGAAATATTTACACAACTAAACACACTGCTATTTGAGATGAGACGATTGAAAAGCAGTGATAGCCCGGTGGTATCGGCCGCGACTTTACGACGCGACGAGTTGTAGGTCCTGAGTTCGCACCCAGGGAGTTACTTTACTTTTGTGTTTGACTTCATCACCACTACTCTCAAAACGGAGGACGATAACATCGTGAGAAAACATGGCCTGTCTTAAAACCAAAAACTCAAAGACGTGCAATCCAAAAACCCGCACTTGGTCGATTTTTGCCCACTCCCGAGAGGGAGGCCTGTGCCCCAGCAGTGGGAACTTTATAGGCTGATTATGAATACTTCCATTTTAATTATTTACGGCAACGAACCATTTATAATTCAGCCGCAATTTTTTTTTTTTTTTACAAGTTTTACCTATGTAAAGTTCCAGCGTGAGTGACCATAGAGAATGCAATTAGGAACGGTATCGGTTATAAAAGCTCCTATGAACGATGGATGACCGAACGGCTACTGACGTTGTAAATTATCGTTAATCATGTTATCTGTCCGTCAATCATATAGTTTTATAGCTACGACTACGAAGAATGGTTAAGTTTTAGATGTGGTATCTTTTATATGATTTAGCAATTTTCTTGTACTTACGTAGCGTACATAAATGTGAGTAAACTCTAAGTGGACTTATTGGTGATATTCTTCAGAACGGTCTGGGCCTAAATTCATTACGACCACTTAACGATTCCTTAGTCGTAACCACGTCAATCACATACGTAATCTGCTATATCGTATTAATAATATCGACAAATTGTTTTGGAACCTACAGAATATGACTTTTCGATTCCTTGCGGTAAAACTCCTGGTGCGTAAAACTCGCAACCAGCGTGTCTGTATGAACGTAAACGTAGCAAAAGGCGTGTGTATGGAACAGCTGGTAACATTATGTAGTTTCTGCCTGGGCGTGGGAAGAGAGCGTGAGTTTATGTAGTTTCTGCCTGGGTGTGGGAGTAAAGCGTGAGTTTATATAGTTTCTGCATGGGCGTGGGAAGAAAGCATGAGTTTATGTAGTTTCTGCATGGGTGTGGGAGTAAAGCGTGAGTTTATATAGTTTCTGCATGGGCGTGGGAAGAAAGCATGAGTTTATGTAGTCTTTGCCTGGGCGTGGGAAGAAAGCGTGAGTTTA
This sequence comes from Polymixis flavicincta, assembly GCA_949987655.1. Lineage (NCBI taxonomy): Eukaryota > Metazoa > Arthropoda > Insecta > Lepidoptera > Noctuidae > Polymixis > Polymixis flavicincta. Next base: position 21,993,254 of record OX465173.1, read on the forward strand.
TGTAGTTTCTGCCTGGGCGTGGGAAGAAAGCGTGAGTTTATATAGTTTCTGCATGGGCGTGGGAAGATAGCATGAGTTTATGTAGTTTTTGCCTGGGCGTGGGAAGAAAGCGTGAGTTTATGTAGTTTCTGCCTGGGCGTGGGAAGAAAGCGTGAGTTTATGTAGTTTCTGCCTGGGCGTGGGAAGAAAGCGTGAGTTTATATAGTTTCTGCATGGGCGTGGGAAGAAAGCGTGAGTTTATATAGTTTCTGCATGGGCGTGGGAAGAAAGCATGAGTTTATGTAGTTTTTGCCTGGGCGTGGGAAGAAAGCGTGATATATAGTTTCTGCATGGGCGTGGGAAGAAAGCATGAGTTTATGTAGTTTCTGCCTGGGTGTGGGAGTAAAGCGTGAGTTTATATAGTTTCCGCATGGGCGTGGGAAGAAAGCATGAGTTTATGTAGTTTTTGCCTGGGCGTGGGAAGAAAGCGTGAGTTTATGTAGTTTCTGCCTGGGTGTGGGAAGAAAACGTGATTTTATGGAGTTTCTGCCTGGGCGTAGGAAGAAGGCTAGAGTTTATATATGTATAGGGATGTATATGAGCGTGCAAGTATTAAATATTCAGTTTATTAAAAATATCCAAATATGAATTAGCGGCTTGAGATATATCAAGATGCTTTAAAATGCCTTTTTTCATCCATTAGGATCGGCTAAAGTTCAAAGTTAATCCACCAATGAGAACTTAAAACGTAATAACAGGAAGGGCTGAATATGCAACGAACCCAACAGTTTTTAATAGAAAAAAAAAATACCACATCCAAAACTAACTCTTCACCCAACAGCGACTTACTCAATCATCTATCAGTAATTCACTATTTAAACATATTTTCATCTCTCTCTCCCACTTTTAAATAAACCAATTAGAGTGAGACAGCAATACAATTCATAGAGTATAGAACAATCAAAATGGCGTCTCCCACGACAATTACAACGGTGTCAAAACGGAAGCGGAACCCGATAGGGAACGGGAAATGGACGGAACCCTGGATTTATGTGTTTGTTGCAATGGCCACGTCAGTTCAAGGGTAAACAACTTTATTTATCGTAGTTATTTTATTGAGCTATGAAATTGGTGGGGCATATTGGTGTTTCCCGTGTGTTTGGCATTTATTTAATGGTTGTGTGTCAACACTGGTAACGGGCACTTTCATTACAAAATGATCATAACCTAAAACAGTTAATAGAATATTACTTTGTCGTACTTTTTTAAGTATTTACGAACTCCGAGGGGCTCGTGGCTAAATAAGAACAGCCGCACGGGTCGATCTTCGAGGTTAAGGGGGCGTCCATTAATTACGTGAGGAGTTTAAGGGGGAAAAATATCACGTAATTTATATTTTTTTTCCGCAAAGAACCAATGTAACGTTACGAGAAAATCGGATTTAATTATGTAAAACATGTTTTTTCCGCCAATATGGCATAATAATATTTTTAGCGGTTATGCGAACGCCACAAATTAGCACATTAGCTCCTCGATGGTTAAACCGCCACCGACCAGCCAAGCCAGGCAAATTCAACTCATAAATCCAACGCAAATAAGCACAGATTAACGTTTTACACTAAAACACGTATTTGAAATATGTCACATGACGTTCTGAGGAGCGGGGAGGGTCGAGCCAAATCTCACGACTACTCACCAGAGTGGGGGTGCGGATCGAAAAATTGCCAATATTGCCTCACATAATGAAAGGACGGCCCCTAAACAATGATTTCCAAAGACAGTCCATGGGTGGCCGATATTTTTTTATTTTCTTTTTAAATAATTTAAGGTTTTTATTACTGATATAATGACAATAAACGTAATTTTCTTTCTTTCTTTTCTTTCATAAAATACAGAGACCCCACCGTGCCTCAGCAGTTGGTCCCGGCCCTGGCTGTCGTTCGTAGATCTTTGACAGTCGTTACGGGTTTCTGACTACCCGAAACTCTTGTCAAGGGGTACCTATCGTGATACCCAATAACAGGGTTGTGGAGATCAGATAGGCAGTCGATCCATGTAAACAACTGGTATCCAGCTACATCTAGTTTGACTATAAGCCGATCCCAACATAGTTGGGAAAAGTACAAGCAGATTGAAAGATTGAAGTATTTATAAACAATAACACAAATTTAATTTCAGTTCTGACACAATTTCTGAATTTGTGGACCTATAAATGAAATGTAAAAAAAAATATGACAGAATGAAACTTGATTTTGAATATCTACATAGATATCCAAAAACAGGATTTATCATGCTTCCTTCACTTACTCAATACTTTATTTGCATTTACTTAATTCCATCTCAGCAGGCTTGGCATAACGCTTTCTATTTACTCTACTGTGGAATAGAAATCGCTTGTCATCATTTCTCGGTGTAAAACTATGAACAGTTTATACGGAAACGTCATTTTAGTCTACTCTTCCGACGAAAAAACGCTTTTCTACGGATCTCGTGCTAAGCCTGCTGGAAGAAAATTAGCAATAAAATCCTATCCCACAAACCCACATTCAAATGAGGCAGAGATTTACGGGAGAAGTGAATTGACCTCTCTCAACAGAAGTGGGATAATCTGCGAAATATGAGGGTCAGGTCTATCAGCCCGCGGGCCTGTCCCGACAAATAGCTGGATTATGCTAAACTAACAGCGCTGCAGCGGTGATACGGTTATAGAATTCTTAAAGAAGGTTACAGTTACATGTAAAGATATGTAGGATGGGGCTATTTGTTCTGATAATAGATATTGGAAAGATATTTTTGGGGTCATATTTGTAAAAGAGGTAATATTCGGTGTGATAATCGAAAATGGCAATACAATTACATATGGGAATCTTTATACAATCACTTTTGCAGCGGCTTCGCCCGTGTGGTGGTCGGAAATTATCCCACGGGAACGTGCTACCGGGATAAAAAGTGTCCAGGTTATAAACTATGTGTTTGCCAAATTTCATCGACATCTGTTCGGCTGTTTTTGCGTGATTGAGTAACCAACATCTGAACACCTAAAAATACAAATAAACAAGTTTTCACATTTATAATACTAGCTTTTGTCAGCGGCTTCGCCCGCATGGAGTTCGAAAATCATCCCACAGGAACATACAAGCGCAATTCAAAGAATCCTATGTGTTAGGTTAGGACTACCTGTGTGCCAAATTTCATCCCAATCCGTTCAGTTCGTTCCGTGAAAGAGTAACAAGCATACATCCATCCTAACAAACTTTCACATTGTAAAATTTTAGATCAAATGCCCATCGATCATATTTATGGTCTTCTTTTAGAATTCAGGATAGGTTCCTACATCCTTTTCCAAAAAAACGAAAAATAAAAAATCTAGATGAGCACCAATGAATAAACGAAAACTAACAACGTTGGCAGATAGAAAACAAACTTTCAGCAAAACAAATCTCAAGCGAGATAATAAAATTCAGCAAAACAGTTGAGGAGTCAACTTACTTCAAGGAAAATAAACCTCTGTATTTCTCCAACGATTTCACAAAATGAAACACTAAATATAAATTATGATGCACAATTACTTGTGCATCCTAATTTATATTTAGTTTAAATTAGTTTTAGTGGTGGTAGAAACTAATTTTACTTAAACCAAACTCACATGAACACAGATTTATAGAACATTTCACACAGTTCACTCTGATCGATTAGAGGATATTCGTTTTTGTTAGACCCATTCCGTGGAACATAACGATCTCGGAGATAGAAATAGTGTACAAACACATACCAACATATTGGAAGCACAGAAAACACGTGCTATTTCTCTCCCTGGATACTTACGACATGGCGACGAGATAAGTACCTGATAATATCACCTTATTCTCAATCTGGAGGTAGTAAAATGCCCATTTTACTATTCCGCTTTGGGAGTAGCACTAGTAGTTGGAACGCGAAATGTAGGTTGAGAATTTATGTACTTCCTATATTATGTTACTTTATCGATAGTTGAATCTTTTACTCGGTACTGAATTAAAATTAATTGCTCCTGCACTAGCGCCTAACGGTTATTTTTGTCCGGTATTTTAGATATTATCATTCACCTCCTTCCTTCATCCTTCCTTTTTATCAAGATAGGCTGTCCCATTTGTTCACGCAAAATCACGCATAATATTGTATGGAAAGAATTTAAACATAATGGACACACACACAGAGAACAACGGCGTTGTCATGAAAAGGGTTTATGAAAACTTTTTAACTAAATAAAAAAAACTGTATTCTAAATTCTGACGATTTCGCTGATTTACTTGATTTTACAGACGTACTTTTACATAAGTTTTAATGTAGCTCATTCATGTACCTATTTGTTGGGCGCCGACTCAAAATTAGTAATTGTGTTGTGTAAAACTAAAATGATGCATGATATTTCGGATAGTTTTTTTTTTCTATACTTAGGGATGGATTTTGTATTTCAATTTGAAATGAAACAAACTTCATTTCCAATAAAAAAAAAGATTTTCAGTAAAAAGTTATGCATGGTACACAAACGAAATAAATAAGCGGCGACTTGAGAACCACCTCCATCTTTTTGCCTTGGTTAAAAAATCACCCAAAAATTAACAAGTGACAGATTGAAGAAAAACAAAACACAAACAGTCTAGGAATACCGTTACTAAAAAAACTCACGATGATACACAAACCAAATGCTGGCGCTCGACACTTTTAAAGACAAATAAACAAAGAATAGCAATAATTTACTCAGTGTTGTGACATTTAGATAAGGAGTCCCTTAGTTAGAGCACTGTTTATTGTAAGGAAAGTCCACAAGTTACAGCTGAAACAATAATCAAGTGTGTTCTGAAGCAGCTAAGAATAACAGAGTAAAGATTTATTTTCTGGAAGTTTATATATGACGGGAGAAAGTCTCGTGTCGTGTTTTTAAAAAGTGTGACGTCAGCATAGCTGACGTCACTGATGTCGTCTTCGTGGTGATCACTCATCTTCGATTTCCAAAAGAAAACTTCAAGATTTGTTTCAAAGCTTCGTTTATTCAAATGACAGCGTAACGACGTCCCAGAGAGGTCCGCACTGTCCGGCGGCTCGAACAAGAATGAATCGAGCACCACAGTGCGGCCGTATTTATAGTAATCGTCGCATGTGCACATTTTTAGGTTAAGTATAGTGAATTAATTTTGTTAATGTTTTAAATATGCAAGGTAGTAATATGTTTTTAACGCTAATTTTATCCCGTAATAATCAACCAATAATTTGTGAACTAATTTCAAACAATCAAATTATTTAGCTTATTAATTTCAAATCTTAAAATAGATGAACAATTGTATTTGCGCCGATACGGCCATACTGACAGGCGGTGCGCGCTCTGCACCAGCCTCGCTGATTCTCGTTGTGATTACCTGTAAGCGAATAAGAATTTTCTGTGAGTTGGATATCTGTTAAGCAACTAGTGTTGCTTTCTAATGGTTGTTACATAATCACACAACTGTCTTGTATGTTTGAAAATATTATGGTTTGTAGGTTCTCGGAGATTCTCGAAGGTTTTTCGGAGGTTCTCGACGGGTTCTCGGAGGTTCTCGACGGGTTCTCGGAGGTTCTATCGGCGTATCGTAGATGTGTTAAAGGTTCTCGTAGGATTATTTGGAATGATTGAATTTGAGTGTCTTACCGTTATTCTGATGGGTCATCCTGTAGGTCGTGGTGTGGCTGTGCTTGCAGCTCTTCTCGTGACGTTGTTGGAATAGGCTCGGTTGGTACTGCAGGGTCTCGGTGTGTAGGTGATTGGTTTCCCGCCGATACGGTCAACTGTTCACCAGGTTGTGGAGCACGGCGTAGCTGATCATGGGCGACCTTGCGGGGTCGTCCTCTGCCGACAACTTTCTTTACCAAATATCGGTCATTTTCCAGTATCCTACAGACTTCATATGGCTCGCTGAATTTAAGGTCTAGCGAGGTTTGGTTGCGAGGATTATTCTTAATCAATACGTAGTCTCCTCTTTGAAAATGATGAATTTTGGCCTTACGTAGATTGAAGCGTTGTCTGTCTTGTTCGCTAGAACGAAGGGTTTTCTGTTGTACATGTTGAGTAAGTGCTTCGATCTGAATGGTTTCATTGTCAATATCCACCAGGTTGAGAAGCTCAGGAGGTACGCAGTGCTTCCGTTGTGTGATAAGTGTCAGTGGAGCAACACCGGTGACACGATGAGTTGTACAGTTGATTGCCAGTTGAAGTTCTTCAAGTACAGTGTGCCACTGCTCTATTTCGTAGTTTTTGATCATGACCAAAGCATTCTTGATAGTTGCAATAACCCTTTCAACTTGGCCATTTGCTCGGCTGACTCCTGGAGCTATAGTGTGGATGTTTATTCCGACCTGGTCAGAGTAGTCTTTGAACTCGCCAAGGAACTCTCTTCCTCCATCGACAATGATTTGGACCGGTGCGCCAAATAAATACACAGTACGTTTCAGGGCAGCCAATGTACTGTGTGGGTTTTTGTTGCTGGCGAAGTAGAGTAAAACATACTTCGAAAAGGCATCAATGGTGACTATAACGTACTGCTGATCATCTGGAGTGCCCAGTTTCCCTGTTATGTCCATATGAATAACTTGAAAGGCAGCCGTTGGTTTTTGTATTGGATGTAATTGTGCTTGAATGGCACCGGATCTTCCTTTGGATGTTCGGCATATGACACAGTTATCCACAAATCTTCGGACAGTAGAACTCATTTTATTGAACCAATAAGTTTCTCTGATCTTCTGCAATGTCTTTTCCCAGCCGGGATGTTTCAGTGCCGTGTGAAAAGAATTGATGATACTCCATTGAAAAGACTTGGGAACAACTGTACTAAGCTGCTGACCAAATACAGGATCATTGACGTTCTTCTTTAAGACGTTGTCCTCCAAGACATAGTCTTCTATAGGGTTATTGTCACCGAGGCTGTCCATTATTGGGCGCAGTTCCTCGTCGCGCCGCTGTTCAACTTTGAGCCAGTTCAAGTCTCTTGTCATAATATTGACTGCAAACTCAGTTGGGTTTCTACTGAAAAAATCAGCATGCTGCAGACGTTCACCTTTGCGATACTCAACTTCGAAGTCGTAGTTTTGCAAGAACGCCCACCAGCGATGAACCCTCGGCAGTAGATCCTTTTTGTGTTTGGATGCTTTTAATGCGTTGCAGTCCGTAATCACGATGAATTTTCGCCCATAAAGATACTGGCGAAAGTGTTTTATAGCACGCACCACTGCCAATGTCTCCAACTCGTAGGAGTGGTAGCGACTTTCGGCCTCCGTGGTTCTCATACTCATAAAAGCAACTGCATGTTGTCGTCCATTAATTACTTGTACAAGTACTGCACCAAATCCGAGGCTACTTGCATCCGTGTATAGTTGTATGGGTGCTTCTTCTTGGAATAATGTAAGTACAGGAGCGGACGTTAGGCATTCGATGATAGTGTTACGGGCTTTCTCGTGTTTATCTGTCCATACCCATTTAGCACCTTGTTTCGTTAGTTCGTAGAGAGGTACCATTATACGAGAAAAGTCCGGTATGTATTTTCTGAAGTATCCTGCCAGGCCATTGAACTGCCTGACCTGCTTGACAGTCTTAGGTACTGGAGCTTTGACGAGAGCCTCTACTTTTCGCGGGCTTGGTCGTACTTGTCCATCAGAAACCACGTTTCCGAGATATTCGATTGATCGCTTGAAGAAACTGCACTTGTCAGCGTTGATGGAAAATCCAGCGTCTTGCAGTGCAATGAGGATTCGTTCCAGGTGTGATATTCCCTCAGGGAAATCTGTGCATTTACTCAACACGTCATCCACGTAGACCTGTGCAGCTGTTCCCAACAATGATGTTAGAGCTCTGTTGATGCATCGCTGGTAAACTGAACAAGCATTGCTCAAACCAAAGGGCATGGTGAGGTATTCATATAAACCATCTGGTGTGACGAAGGCGGTCTTCTCTATGGAGGCTTCACCAATCGGAATCTGGTGAAAACCAGCCGCCATGTCAAGGCTTGTGTAGAAATGACCATTTGCCAACTGGTCAATTTGATCAGAAATCAGTGGAAGCGGATAATGGTCACGTAGAGTATTCGAGTTAAGTTCTCGAAAGTCCACGCAAAGTCGGTCGTCACCATTCTTCTTCTTGACTAAAATGATGGGGCTTGAATAAGGAGATTTGCTCTCGCGGATGATGTTGTGTTCCAGGAGTTCTTGAATTATGGCGCTGACCTTCTCTCGCTCCATTGGACTGAGACGATATGGTCTTCTTTCTACGAATTTATCGGGGTTTTTCAGTCTGATTTCTAATTCACCAGTGTTCACCCGTGTCTTGGGATATCCACGAATAAACAGGTGTTCGTATTTATTCAGAAGTCGTCGTAGTTGCACGACTTCGTCTTCGTTGGTTAGGTCGCAGTCGAGGTTGTTGAAGATAGGAGAACTGGTACTCATATGATTGACGAGTGTCTTTTGAATTATCTTCGTCCCGTCGGATGTGATTAACACACTTAGGTTAGTACCATGGATCAGGTTCATACCCACTAAAATGTCTGTTGACATTTCATTGTCGGGCAGTACGTAAAACTCCAACTCAATACTGGTGGTGTCTATAACACATACAGTTATTAGTTTGGTTAACGATAGTGCAGGGAATTGACCAATTCCTTTCAGGTAGTTGACTACTGGTCTCCTTTGACCAGGTACAACTGTTGCGATAGACTCTCGTATAACTGAGCATTCCGCCCCGCTATCGAACACAGCCTGCAAAAGCCTTTCGCCTATTTTGATGGTGATTGGCGCCAACTTATTGCTTGCTACGCAGTTCACATTTGAAGTCACCGCACGTTCACGCCTGAAGCAAGTTTCATAAGAGTGGCCTGGTTTCTTGCAATAGGTACAGGCAGGTGTGGTTGGTGTCTTTGGGTCCTTGTTGTCAGCTTCAGGTTTAGTCTCCGGAGGCTTGAATCTGCAATCGTTGGTGGAGTGGTTGGTCTTCTTACATATGCGGCAACTTGATGTTGATTGTGTATCCGAAAAACGTGGACGCTTGGTATGTATTGTGGAACTTGAACTTGGGTGAGAACGCTTCTTCCGTATAGTTGTTGCAACCGAGATGAGCTCAGGAACCGTGGTTGCTCTGGCATTCAATAATTCGATACGCAAACGTTCGTCGTTAACGCATCCAATCACTGCTTCAACAGCGTGTTCATCTCCCAGTTTGTCTTTAGTCACTCTTCTCCATAGGATCCATGCACGTGACAAAAAATCCGCAATGTCTTTAGTTGAGTCGTAAACATGTTCCCTGAACATGAGAATATCTCGGGAGTATCTATTTTCAGGTTCAAACGTGGTGATGAGGTTCTTCCGCAACTCTCCCCACGTAGTAGTAGTCACCATCCAATCATCGACCCACATTTTTGCACGCCCCTTCAATAGGCTGCAGACTTTCATGCGAACATCGAAATCATTCAGCTTGTAGGCTTCAATCGCTTGATCTATATGCTGACACCATTCTCGTACACCGACGTGGGTGTCCGGGTCAAAACATGGTAAGTAGACGTCCTTGATTCTTATTTTTGGTTCGGTGGACGGAACACATAAGCGCTCCGACATTTTATGCATCATTTCCATCATTTGCATCAGGAATTGTGGTGGTATCCCATCCATCTGCATTCCATGGTGAACGTATGTTTGCGGTCTTGATTGTAGTACAGCTTCCAATGGTGTATTTGTGACGAACACAGGCTCATGGTGCTCTGTGTTGGTTGGTTCTGGTTGATCAGGTGGAGAACGAGCTGATGTGGAAGCGGCTTGGGTAGGAGCTTCTTGCAATCCCACTTCTGATGACGGGAGAAAGTCTCGTGTCGTGTTTTTAAAAAGTGTGACGTCAGCATAGCTGACGTCACTGATGTCGTCTTCGTGGTGATCACTCATCTTCGATTTCCAAAAGAAAACTTCAAGATTTGTTTCAAAGCTTCGTTTATTCAAATGACAGCGTAACGACGTCCCAGAGAGGTCCGCACTGTCCGGCGGCTCGAACAAGAATGAATCGAGCACCACAGTGCGGCCGTATTTATAGTAATCGTCGCATGTGCACATTTTTAGGTTAAGTATAGTGAATTAATTTTGTTAATGTTTTAAATATGCAAGGTAGTAATATGTTTTTAACGCTAATTTTATCCCGTAATAATCAACCAATAATTTGTGAACTAATTTCAAACAATCAAATTATTTAGCTTATTAATTTCAAATCTTAAAATAGATGAACAATTGTATTTGCGCCGATATATAAAATGCAATAAACTGGGAGTCATTTGAGCAAATTAAAAAAAAATAGTACGCAACTCGTAAAAAAGAAAGAAAGTGATAATCTCATATTCAATGAAAAAGGTCTTCTTATAGGTATATTGTAAATAATCAAGCATTCGGACAGGAAATATACAAAGACTAAATAATAATATTTCATTTTTTTTCTATTTCAGTTTTCTTGAATAGGTTAAACAAATCAGGGAATTATATGTCTAATTCGACTTTTATTATTCCAATCCTTACGGTATCTACTAACCAAACAGGATTACGTTTTTAATACCCATTTTTATGATGTAGGTAAACTGCCAAATCGCATTCACATTCTGTACCGGGTTCACACATATCATAAATGTCAAAGATTCGCGACTCATGTAAGTACCGAAAACTGAAATAAATTTTAACGACTCCAAAAGTTATGGTTACTACGCATTTCTCTTATACTGAACAACGAAAACTCCATAAAGTTGCACAGAAATGTCCCATAAACCTCGTTTGACCGATTTTAGGAAAAGATAGGGAGGCACCGCTGACTCAGTAACCTAATTCCGGGAGGGAATGGCGGAAACGATGTTTGGATGAGTAGAAATCAAATTAGGTATGTCGTGTTTCTGTGTAATCTAATCTGAAGGGCTCTGAGCTTTTACATTAATTAGAAAATAAATACAAACAGTATGGATGTAGGTTAACTAAATGTATAGACAGGATACTAAACAATGAGGGGATGATGGTATACCGAAATATGGGCGTGTATTATCTCAGCTAAATTCATTGGTCAATCGATTTAATTACAAGTTTACTGCCAGTAATTTTAAGCCTTTCCAAATGTGAACTGATAACATAAATCAACCACAACACAACCAATCCCGAAGATAAAAAAAAAACTAAATGATTTCCAAAACGGATCAAAAATTAATCCCAACATAATTCCTAACATTTTAATGTCCCTTCACCTACCGCACATAATTACAGCTAAACAAATATCCCAATATACATAAAGCTTCCTCCATCGCGTGTAGTAAGAAATCGAGGAAACAACAACAAATGGAAATAGTATCGGAAACAGTAACGTTGGCGCAGACGTATTTAGTGGTCGCCGGCCGGCGTGTGCGCATGCTGACAGACAGATCGACTGACGACAACGCACGGGCTGTGAGCGCGAAATAAGAAGATGCAGAAGACCTGCTTGTTGTGACACGATAATTGCAAGAGATATGAATTTGTATTCTGCTGTACGTAGCTTATCTCTCCCAAGTTGCAAAATAACACAGAATATTTTAGAAATCACCGTCTTGCATCTCCAGTTGTCCTATACATCATCGGGTTCCTTAAGTTCTGAGTTGAGCTACATAATTACTGATAAATGCGTGCACTGATTGGACAGGTCCACTCAATCTTTATGGTTATACGTTCAAAAGACCATTTGAGACACCAATCTACAGTCTTCACATGATCTGACCAAGATTATGTCTGGACTTTAAAAAGAGACTGTGACCTCAGAGTTTGTATGATTGCCGTGTAAAAGTGTTTCTACAAACCTACTACACAGAAATAAAATCATTTCACCATTTCATCATCATCATCTGCCTAGCCTTTTCCCAACTATGTTGGGGTCGCATTCCAGTCAAACCGGATGCAGCTGAATACCAGTATTTTACACGGAGCGATTGCCTATCTGACTTCCACAACCCAGTTACTGGGTAATACGATACCCCTTGGTAAGACTGGTTGTCAGACTTTCGGGCTTCTGACGACCCGTAACGACTGTCAAAGATCCACAAATGACACCTGATCGATCGACCCGCGCAGCTATTGTTACTTAGCCACAAGCCCCTCATTTTATCATTTACATTATAATATATCCTCTGAAATCCGCACCTATTGTAATCCAATCTTTCAATTCAAAGACGGGCCAATCTCAGCAGTCTATAAAATAAGTACCTAGCCAACGACGCATTTTAATGGCTATGTATAGGCTAAGAAGTTTGCAAATCCTTCCACCAGCACTTGGAGTTTTAGTAGTCTTACCAAGTAAGAGTTTTTTCCTCTTTACACCTATTTCTGTCTACTCGCAATCTACAGGGAAACACAAACAACAAATGCCTAACATTCAAAGTAACCTTTACAAATTCCCTCAACAGGCATGAAAAGATATCGTTTATTTCATCGCCCTCGTAACGCTTGGAATGGTGGCAACTTCATAAACATTATTAGTTATGTCCTGGTTTGTTCTGCCGACTGATCTACCTACCCCTTTTTGTCATATTTTCATACTTTTATTCGGGCGTACCTTCTGCATATTCTCTAGCCTGTTCTAAGAAGGTAAGGTAGTGCCAAAGCTGTGACAATTAGACCGTCATAAGGCGTAATAAACACTTTACTTAGACGCAAAATGTTGCTGAAGCTACTTTGTTGTTTTATAAGGTAGTCTTCCTACTGTGCTCATTTGTAGGCGTATTTTTAGACTGGTTGACATCAATGGAAGAAAAAGAAAAAGCTGAAGATATCATATATACAAAACCTATTGTCTATTGTGTAGTGTCTTTATAACATATTAATTTATTTATTTAATACTTCATGCACAGGAATGTACAGAGGCGGACTCAATGCCATAGGCATACGTTTCAAATATTGAATAGAAAATGTTCGCCTTATGTGGCAAAATTGATCAGTGGAAATAATTGTGTTTTAGGTACGGTCACCAAAAGAATAAGTAATAAATAAGTAACCAGGGTCGTCAAGTCGTCAGATAGAGTAGAAGTTTAGTAACCAATATATGTTTTCGATAAAAATAAACATGTTATTAATAGAAAACAAACACTTCATATTATAAATTAAACTTTATTCGAAAACATCTATAGGTTTCTTCAACTACATATATCCGACTACCCTGGTTTCTTCTCTCTGATGTGATGAGTTTGGTTGTATTGCGCACAACGAAAACTTCATATTTTTTTAAATTTCACTTTGCATTGTGACTTCCATTTTGTGAGCACACAAACAGAAATCTCAAACCCACATTAATTCGTGATGAATTCGCTCGGAATCTCAAGTTACACAAATTGAGCATCTCGAAGCCAATAAATTGCTACAAATAGCCTTGATTGCTACAGTTTGAGCATATCATGCTCATTGCTCTCAAGTGACATGCTGATGGAAACGTTGCGACTTGCGTCGGGTCGTTGAGCTGACAACAGTAGTGTGGTTCAGCTAAACGATGCTGATTCATGGATCTTATTGGAGGGTGAGTGTCCGCTGTTGAGATGATAGGTCGAATCAGAACTCGGCAAAATTCTTACTGATTTTACATATATGTCACCGTAAGATTGTGAACACCGTTTGTTCATAATCTATCTCGCGAGATTATAAACTGTCGTTAAACTGTGAACTGCAAAACCATTTACAATGTAACGCACTATTTTTCAGTAGTTTATAATCTGTCCGTCAAATTGTGAACTGGTATCAAGACGGATAGTAACTTGCGCTATTACTAAATAGTCAAATAACTGCCACTAACTTGGAAATACCGCTCGCCGGCCGCTGCCGCGGCACTGCTCGCGCGCGGTTGGTTGCAGTTCTAACCTAACCTATTCGGTCGGTAAGCAGTATGGTGCAGTTCACAGTTTATCGACAGCTTATAATCGCGCGAGATGAATTATAAACTAACGGTGTTCACAATCTTACGGTGACATATGTAAACGTTTGTCAAGATGCATGTTACTAAATCAAGCATGAATGGCTAAACTTGGCACACAGATTAACCATGATCTGGATTAACACAAAGGAGCATATTCACTCGAGTAAACGAAGAAAACAAACTTCCATAGAATTGGAGTAAAACTACAAGTAAGTCTAGTCAAATCTTACATTATGTAGTTCAAAACATAGGAGAGAAATAAACTGATTATGCGAAAAATTACTCTTACCAACTTTTCCCTAGGGTATACGAACTACGGCCAGAATGTAAACTCGGAACGATTTTAAAGAAGTTACTGCATACTTTTACCGTGTTCTTGTTTGATCTCATGTAAAATTCTCTCCAACTTTCGAAACTAAAGCTCGCTCTGGAAACTCTCTGCTCCTATTAATCATCGGCGAATGCACTGTAGTGCGCGAGCCGTTGATAATCTAATAAATTATCTAGGATACGGAAAACCGCAACTTCGAACCACCAGTTACAGAACCCTGCAAGCTTACAATGTTCACGCTATTCTCGTCTTTACAAACCGTTAAATAGAGAACATTATGGCCTTCGCTACACTTACTTTATGATCACAACAATGTTATAACGTGCTTAATTGAATTTATAGTATACGCTCAGGCTTCAGATATTTTTTAAAGCCAACCATTTTTTCTTGTCTTTGCTCCTTAAATAGCACATTATTTTTACCTCGTTAAGGCAAGTTTTCTAGTGATATAAAAGCCTTTACTTTATAGAATAAGGCTTAAAAAACTTTATTATAACTTTATGACGCTACTAAACTATCTTCGTGATTTTTTTAAACTTTGCATGCTGGAAGGTTGTTGTGTTACCTATGAATATGACCTTTAGGTAAAAAATTTGTATCGTTTGGCAGGAGGGGGGAGTGGAGGTAGGAGAAGGCGGGGTGCTCCCCTCCTCCCTGGCACCTCTCCCATGAAAAGGTAACTCACGGTTTCCGAGAAAAATGTTTTTTTGTAACCTAACCTCAAAACACTTAAAAGTTGCCTAAAAGGCGTAGTCGGTGCCCCGTTTCGCGGGGCTCAATGGTCTAAAATAAAAATAACCACGAAGGGGATGGCGGGGTCTGTGTTCGCTCGTTTCGCTCGCTCACTAGACCCCGCCATCCCCTTCTAACCTAACCTGTCCGAGTCGGGGTGTACAAGTCCCGAGCTCGCTTCGCTCGCTCTTACATCCTAAGTTCTCCTAGTAGATAATTAATCGGACGCAGCTTCATAGTAGCGCCTCCCTTCGTGACCTGTAATATTTTTGTGTGTTTTATTTTATTCGTTGTATTGTATATTTGTATATTGTAAACACATGTAGACATGTGTATTTAAATTTATTTTGTTTTTAATTACATTTGTATGTATTTTACTTGATGATTAATTTAATATTTATACCCATGTCCAGTTACTTTCCGCTATTTTTTACGTTCCGTTTTATCGATTTTGTACGAAATTTTACACCACAGACAATATATTGTGTCATATGTGGTCGTCAGTCACCCATTTTAACGTTCGTTTTCACTTTTACCTGATTTGAGTTTAAAAAGTTTTCTCGAAAAATATGCATTGCCTTTTGATAAGAGTGGTGGCGTTATAATCGGGGACCCAAGCCCTACCAGTTTTAACCATTTTTACCCCCCAACTCTTGCCAAACGATACTAGATCCAACCCTTTCTCTCTTGGGCACGCCACGATTGCGGCGGTAAGTCCCCTCTTTGAGGAGTGGCTTGAGAGGCGGCATGGCGTCCTCACCTTCCGCCTGACGCAGGTCCTCACCGGACACGGCTGTTTCGGGAGGTTCCTGTTTCGGATAGGGCGGGAGGAAACGCCCGGGTGTTTCCACTGCGAAGATCGCCCTGAGGACACGGTGGAGCACACGGTGGCGGTCTGCCCGGCTTGGGCGGAGCACCGCCGTGTCCTCGTGGAGGCGACCGGCGGCGGCGATCTCTCGCGTCCGGCCCTGGTCCAGGCCATGGTACGGAGCGAGAGGGCATGGGGAGCCGTCACCTCCTTCAGCGAAGCAGTAATGCTCGCGAAGAGGGAGGCGGCGCACGTGAGGGAGAGGCGGCATATGCGCCCTCGCGACCCTAGTCGCCGCAGGATACGGAGATGCCCTGGGCGTCGGGAATCCCAGGCCGATTTCCGGCCACCGTAGGCATGGGCTTGCGGACGGCGAGTAATGGGTAGCTCGCTGTCCGGTAAGGACCAAGCCCAAGTCGACGGCGCGTTGTGTTCCACGCGCGCCTCAAAGAGATGTCAGTACAAAAAATGATGGGGCCCGCAAGGGCCGATGCCTGCCAGGGGTACGGGTTTGTTCGAAAGAGACACCACAGCCCCTGGCATACGGGCTACTGAAGGAACACGGGTGGATTTTAGTCAGTAAAAGTCTGATACGCCCTCCTGCTCCACCCAGAGCGGGAGAAGTTATTTTGACGATTTCCCACCCAAAAAAAAAAAAAAAAAAAACCCTTTCTCTCTCCTATAGTAATCACATATGACATCACAATCGTCCCGTCTACCAGCCAAGATACGTTACATCATTATCATCATGCTGAAGTAGAAATCAGCTGAAAGATGTTCACCCCTACTTCTACTGTTTCTGTGCTTCTCGAATCCAGCAGATACGTTCCATACAATAATTTTCCATCAAGCCCTACTATTATCCCTATTCCCTCTATACAAACATTTCATGCTACAATGAGAACACGGCCCGGATGGATTCACGACTCCCACATAAATAACACCGGTTGCCGACTCGTAGTAATAAACGCTCTCCTTACGAACGCGCTACGGTTCCTGGGTGCAGGCGCGTGCTCGTCAGTAGGTTCGTGCCCCTGCCTTATGGGGGATGGCAGCCTTTCCTCTTTAGTGAAAGAGTTATGTTGGTTCGTTTGGTTAGTAATTTGAAAATACCTTCTGTAAAAAAGTCAGTTTTAGGATCTCTAGCTGTTTCTTCCTTCCCATCTGATTGATTGTTTGAAGGTTACGGTTAACCTGACTGCTTTGAAACGGATGTTTAATTTGGACAGTACCAATCAAAATGGCTTCCTGAATTTATCAAAACCAATTTATGTATTGTTTACCAAGCTTCTCTGATGGTGGAGTTGCCAATAGCGAAATTCATTGGCTACAAAATATTCAGAGAGTTTGGAATAATTTATTTTAAACTTTCTCAAAGTAAACTCTTTCACCACCACATAACATGAAACCATGATCACGCTGCGCATGATTCCACGATAAACATCAAACTATCCATAAATATCCCTATAGAAGTCAAAAAGAGCATGTTCAAATAAAAGTAACATGGCAAACATCCGCTCACTAATAAGCATACGACCATTTTTGATTTGTTATTATAAAACAAACACATATGCAAATAAGAAGTTTACCACCCGTTGGGCTTTGGCACCACACGGGGCCTTCTTACAAGTCCCAATGGTTAAAGCCTCCCAATCAAAATTAAATTCTCCTTTCACTACTCTAAAGTTGATTATCCTTTGATGTTTCATTGTGTTCTTCAAGGTTAAGTTCGTGTAACAAGTTCAGAATGTATGTAGACGATCTGACGGCATGCGGGCTGGGTGCATATATCAATTTCTTGCGGTAGATGATAAATTAACCAAGATATGGTATGCGCCAGCGTTGGGTGAGTAACCATATCTTTTATGAGTAACGGCTTGTAAATCTTGTCTGCATTTATTTTGTACGGAGTGATAACTGGCTATTGTTTCTGAGGTCTTATCTGCAGTTTGTAAAGAAGAAATGACAGAATATTTATGTTTCTATGATTGGAGCTGATGGAAAATGTTTTGTTTGGCTAATGGATTCATTGATTTGGGTTTTACTTACTGTTTCTTTTATGGTGTTTTAATAAAGTTCTCTTCTAAAAATATTACCTGCAGTAATAACTGTTACACTATATTTTTTTAAATATCTGTATACTAAAATTTACTAGCTACTAGCATGATTACTATGTAGAGAAACCTCTACCAGTTTTGTTCTAAAGAAGTATTATGATCAGTATTTCCTAAACATGACAGGTAAAACGTTAAAACAACAAAGCATATAAAAATCATAAAGCTTCGTCGTGTTAAAATTTTCAATTTATTTTCACTCAAAAACCTTGTTCTAAAAAAATGGTTCTATGAAGAGTTGGAGTTATACGGAATTTTCCTCCATATATAAAACTGAACTCACTTCATCATACCATTACCGTGATTATTCGCATAAATTCCATCAGCTTGCCCTACTTCACTTAACTTTTTATAGAATGGTTGGCGTTTGAATTTACAGCACTTCTGTTATTTACGTCCAGTTCTAAATTAATGGAAGATTTTTCTTCAAAAAACATTTAATATTCGGACCAGGGAAAATTCTTAAGTCATTCCAAACCAATTTAGTGGGAGGTATTATTATTTTTCTCAATTAAAAGGACTGCGTATGATTTAAGGGGTCGCGCGCCGGACATTTTTGCGTCGCTCCGTAAAGCGATAAATAACGAAATTAGGAAGCTCTGTGCCGTAGATTCACTGCCACGTTCATATTGGGGGACCACTTTTTTGCTATTTATATTTTATTAGAATTTCAACATAGTGTAAGATATTAAAAAAGACAACTCTACGAAATGCAGTTCTCTATTTTAGAACATGTCTAAAATGGACTCTGGAACATATCTATATTTTTTTTTAGTTTTCGTGTGTTGTCTTATACATGGTGATAACATAATGTTATTAATGGCATAAATTGTGGAACTCTCTGCCAGCGTCTGTGTTCCTGTCCACATTAAATCCGTCTGCCAAATCAAGAGTGAACAGGCATCTTCAAGGCTCGCTCCATCCGTTATAGACCTCATCCATCGTCAGCCATTTAGCAATTTAAAAAATAGTGGAATAAGATAGGCGAGGTTTAATGCGGAAAATTGTGTTATGACTTATGATTGATTGATTCCCCCTTTACCGTCTTGCGCGAATCAATCAACGGAAAGGAAATGGATGCATCAAGTTACGATAAACAACGTACAGGAAATAGTAGTAGATAATGTGGATATGTCAAGCATATTATATCATCATCAATAGATTCAGTATAATTGCTTATCAAAAATTATCTGTTTGAAATAATTCCAAGATTATAACCGTACTTTCCTTACAGACTGTATTTATTTATTTATCAAGGTACACTAACAGCATAAGTGTATAATTATACGTTACATAATTACAACGGTAATAATCTTGGACTTACATAGTCGCCAATTATAGTTTAACCAGCAGTTTTAAAAAGGCTCTAGAATTCCAAATATATTGAAAACTACTTCTTATACTTAAGATTAATAACAAAAATGCTAAAAGTATTGTTCGTCATGTTATGCTATTTAGAATTACAAGACAAACAATACCTAAAGCAATTTTACCCACTTGTGACCAAACCATAAACAATACAAATTGAAATAAGATAAAAATTAGATCGTAATGAAAAGTATATAAAAATTCTAAAAAAGAATATGAAAAAGTAAAGAGTTCCCAAAACAGACACCAGAAAATAACTAGAGAAACATATATTAACGTGAAAAAATGCAGAGAGCACAAACAGCAATTGTACTAGACAAGCGATATTAAAACAATTAGTGATATACCACATCTCTCAGTGTAGACGAGAGTTGCTGACGGCGTCGGCGCGTGGTGCACGCTTCGGACGTAAATCATGTGAGAGGAATGGCCCCGGCTCTGGACATTACGTGCTGACCCAATGATACACAGGACTTTTGAGTCTTCGCGATAAGTGTGTGATATATTCGGTCTCACAGTTTTTCGGCTAATCCAAAATTGTTCAAGATACGTGTGGTGAAAATGGCACTAGACCTTTATTGTAACTTTTATTGGAAGGCCTGTGTTCATCAGTGCCCGTTTACAGGCTTATACCATGATATGTACAGTCACCAAAGAGATAAGTAATCGGTGGATATACTTAATTGAAGTTCAGGAAGAAACCAATGGATGTTTTCAAATGAAATTTAATTTCAAGAATGAACTATTTGTTGTCTTTTAATAATTAAATTAAATTTTATTCGAAAACATCCATCGGTTTTCATAATAAAGTTTAACTACATCCGATGACCGGTGGGTTTTTTTTTTGAGCGTGGGTTATCATCAAATAACTTCTCCCGCACGGGTGAAGCAGGAGGGCGTGTTAGACTTTTACTGACTAAAACCCACCCGTGTTCCTTCAGTTGCCTGTGTGCCAGGGGCCACGGTATCTTTTTCGGACAAACCGCATTGAAGGGGAATTGGTACTGACATCTCTTTGAGGCGCGCGTGGAACACAACGCGCCGTCGACCCGGGCTTGGTCCTTACCGGACAGCGAGCTACCCATTACTCTCGCCGTCCGCCAGCCCGCGCCTACGGTGGCCGGGAAACAGCTTGGAATTCCCGACGTCCAGGGCGTCTCCTGCGGAGGCTAGGGCCGTGAGGGCGTATGTACTAGTTACTTATCACTTTTGAAGTCAACAGTCAAGGTTCAAGTTCTTTAACATCTTGCTGTCATTTTCGGAACATTATGAAGATGTTTTTTCTTGTGTAAATATATGAACAGAAATAATATCAAAGGAAACTCGATAGCCATATTAGAAGCTCTTTCACTTAAGTATGCATAAAATATTTCCCATAGCAATAGCAATAAGTACTCTTATAATGGCCCATTTGGAGCCAAGTGTGTGGGAGTATGCGAATGGCGCTGAGCGATGCTATACGTATGCTAAACAGAAAAGGGTCTGATGGATGGCTATGATCAGAATTTGTACACATTCGAAACTATAAAACACTTATAAAGATATAGCGGATGTTAAATTGAGACATTATTTTCAATATACTTTTATCGAATGTTTTGAGTGTCTGAAATTCGGTGATAGAAAAACCGGTAGTACTCTAACAAAATCAAAAGTCATTTATTCAATATGAACACTTTACAAACGTTAAAATTACATAACATAGTCCCCCAAAACTCCTACCCTTCACCACTTCCTAGTGCTTTAGCTGGGAAGAAGAAGTGACGGAACAAACTCCCCAGCAGCACAGCTGTTTGTTAAGTTAGAAGAACTTAATTCTATACGATAATAGGTATCTAATTAACATAACAAAACATAAAATTAAATTATATTATTTGTCATGTCAGCTAGCACACGTCAATTTACAAACAAAACATAGTAACTAAACTCAAGCAGAAAGTTGAAGAATGTTTTGAGTGTCTGAAATTCGGTGACAGAAAATCCGACAGTACTTTAATAAAGTAGGTACCTAGTAGGGTAGGTACCTAAGTACCTACTTTCATCACCTTAACGAACGTTTCTAGTATATTTAAAAAATCATAGCACTTACTGAAGTCTAGATTTTTGAAGACAAATTGTAATCATTAGCATGTTAAGTGAACATAAATATTTATCTTACACTATCTAGATTTTCTCTCAGGGTTTCCTTTGGCCTGAATAAAATGAACTGTTAAGAAATATTTGAATATGCAAAGTGCTGAAAGCTATGAAAAAGAAACAGATTTTTGTACCCAGTGGCTGTAATATAAAGACTGAATTTATCTAGTTTTTAGATGTAGATGATCATGGTAATATTGAAATTACCTAAAGATATTTAGTAAAAGAAGATCCATTCCAAGAAGATATTGAGAAAGGGTAAATGATTCTAAATATTCCAAAGGGTACATACAAATCGTCGGATCTCTCTATCTGGGAAGATGGGTCTTACAAGCAAATTCGCTGACATATTACCGGCAATATTCAAGATTATTCCGTGCATTCAGTCAACTTCATAGCCATCCTTTAGGGTGAAAATATACCAATTTTTAAGGATCATAAACTGAACAGGGGTCGGAATATGACTAATGAATGCATGAAAATAGTATCGTGTCTGTAATATTTACTTCGTGCGGTTGGTTTTATGACTTTTATTTTTAACTAACTTTTGCCAGCGCCTAGGCCTGCGTGTAGGTCAGAAATTATCCCACGGGAACGTTATACCGGCATAAAAAGTTTCCTATGTGTTAATCCAGGTTAAAACCTATACGTGTTTAATCCAAATCCGTTCAGCCGTTTTTACGTGATTGAGTTACAATTAAAAACATCCAAACATGCAAACCATCACATTAATAAATTAGTAGGATTGTAAGGATTGTTGAAAAAAGATTCCTTAGTAAGAAGAAAATGGCCATTTGATGAAACACTCCAACAACGGACGTTAGTATAAAGGTGCCATATGAAACTCAAAAACGCACATAAGGTACCTAAAAGCCGACCCCAAATGGGAACGGATACGGCTAAGTAGGGAGAAATTGATGAAACTCAAAATGGCGATACAGCAGTCTCGCTGTGTCGAAGGGGAGATAGCAGCCTTGAAAAGCTGATCATTGTTGGCAATACCGATTGAAAGAGAGCACGGGGCCGGTCCCCAACACGATGGTCTGACCAAATAAAGGAAGATACCTCCTCCAGCAAATTGCGGCAGGTGGTGATAAAGACTTCGGCCGGAGTCGATGGAGGCAGATTGTCCGCTTAAAGGCGTCCAGTGACCACGATCCTCAGTAATGAGGGACTGTTAGGGACGCCCAATAAAGCCGACAACCCAATGTACTTGTAGTACTAATGCATTAACATACACTGATTTACCTATAACCCCAAAGGTACCTACTTATGACACTAATGTACGTGTAACACAATGTATATATAACCCGGATGTAAACATATACTACCATACCTGCCTACCCTACCGATTTGTTAGAACGGATGTATAGTAGGCAGGTAAAGAAATCATAACAAACCGAAGGAATTTTCCCTAATTGGCAAGTCGAGAATTGTAAAGAATCCAATTATAGATAAGGATATTTTCCCACGGTCATTTCGAAGCTTCTCGAAGAAATCAGGCGCAGGTTTCGACTTGTCGAGTAGAAATCGAGCTTACGCTTGACCGTTTTCCCCACCTCGACTGACGTGATTGGTGCAGAGACCGAATTTGTAAGTCGTTTGAGGTGGGGGTGCCCGCTTCTAAAATATGGTGCAAAACTATGTAAGGTAAAATTATTCAAAATTAGTTGAGTTTGTCTTGAAAGCCTTCAGTAGTCATCACTTATTCGCCAAGTTAACAAGTTAAAGTGCAATAGTGGCTCCGCAGTCCCCTATTAGTCGCGAAGTACCCTATAAATAGCTAGCCAGTCAGTTACAAGTGTTCTAGCTTAGGATTTATCTGTGTTCTACTCACTATTGAGTGCTATTGTCTATTCGTGTGATATCGTGTAGTTTCTACTTGCTATTTTATTAACATTATAACGTGTCGTGTGTGTATGTGTAAATACCTTGCCTTTTAAAACTATAACCCATTGTGTGACCTAAATTGTGTAGTGTTTTTAGAGTCAATATAGTTAGTATTTTACACCCTTTCGCTTGGTTTTAATTCACTCCTTCGTCACGGGAACACCGTTACCCCCGCCTACATCGCCTGTCTCCCCGCATACTTAACATCTTGGTCCTTCGAGCCGGATTCAGGTTCGAATAGAAGGAGTGAATAACCATGAGTACCAGCGAAATCACAACACGTAGCAAGCTAAGGAAACTAGCTCAAGATATGAGCTCACGTAGAACGGACGACATAGTCTCTGACTCGGGTCTTCCATCCGAGAGAGCACCAGGGTCTCCATCCATAGCGCCAACGATGGCATCCACGTCCGCCTGTAATATCCCTCTGACGGGTGGCCGAGTGATCGACCACAGTAAAGTCACGTCAGAAAGTGCACAAGACCAGCAGGCAGTCACGAAAGGTCGCCATACCTCGCCGCGCAGCAAAGCCTCATCGAGGAACAGCCGTAGGAGTGTCGATTTCCTTAGAAAAAGGGTCGAATATGAGGCTGAGCGCGACATGGTACAGCTCAAAGAGAGCCTCGTGAAAGACAAGGAAAACCTCGTCCGGAAGAGGATGGAAGCGGAATTAGCGGAAATAGAGGCAGCTAATGAAGTGAGGACTCCCATTCAGATGTGAGTACGACACAGCGCGTCGAGGACTGGGTGAGTAAAACGCCCCAAGTGCTTCAAACTACAGCTGTGTCAGGCGCACCGGCTCGAGAGGCCGCGCCCCGTGAAACATCTGGATGTCACGACAATCACGTAAGTACAGTGATGAATCGTGAAAATAGTTACCGTGTGTCGTCAGTGTCGCATGAATTAAACGTGTCGCGAGTACCTAGGCAGTCCGCGTCTGTACCGTTACCTAACCTAATGGTACCAATTACGCCTAGGTACAGGCCAGTTTCGTCGGAAGGAGTTAGATTTCAGACACCCGGTTATCCCGTCTTTACCACTCCGGTCGCAAGCGTACCTCGTGCAGAAACACGCGAGTCGGATACGCAGCGGCAGATGCAGTACGGAGAGGACGAAAGAGAAAGACGGCGAGAATCCTCTGGGGATAGAAGTCGAGATAAATTCGACAAGCTGGCCGAAGCGATCACAAGCCTGGCACGACCACGACCGGTACCAAGACAGGCATATGAACTGCCATACTTCAGTGGTGACCCAGCCGACTGGATTTCGTACAGAAACATGTACTGGGAAACATCACAGCTATATAGCTTTAAGACGCACGAAAATATAGCACGATTGAAAACCTCACTACAGGGCGACGCAAAGAGGTCAGTTGAAGACTTGTTGCGAACTTCAACAGACCCAGCAGAGATAATGCGTGCGCTCGAGGACGAGTTTGGTCATCCGACCTTAGTGCTACAATACGCCATACAGAAGGTGAGAGATTTACCCAGAGTGACGGAGAGTTGCCGGGAACTGAGGAAATTCTCATCAACAGTGCGTAATTGCGTCTCATTGCTAAAGAATATCAATGCGGAAGGATATTTGAATAACCCGCAGTTAGTAAGTGATCTGCTGGGTAAGCTGACGCCAATACAACGCGCGCAATACGGTGACTTCGCGATGGGCCTGGATAATACACAGGGGGTGGACCTAAGAGTGTCTCCGAACTTGGAAATTCTCTCACATTTTTTGATAAACCTGACACGTTCGACGTCGTATTACGTGCAGGCGAGTATGTGTGAGACTAGTACATTAAAACCCCCTGCCAGGCAACAGCAGAAGAATAGTTACGCCAGTCAGTCCCGATCAGGGAACACCGCGCGCTGGGCCGACAGCAGGCCTCCGTTGACACAGCAAGTGAACACGCAGAGCGACGAATCTTCCGCTCCAGAAGAATGCGTGATTTGTCGACGGAAGCACAAGATAGAGGATTGTGAGCAATTTAAGAAGCTCACAATCCAACAGCGCTGGGACACCATAAAAGAGAAAAACACATGTTTCAAGTGTCTCTTTGGGAAGCACCCTAAGCGGTTCTGCCGTGCGAGTCGGTGCAAGAAATGCGGTTTCGGGCACCACTTGATGCTGCACGCGGATAAGGAAAAGGAAAAGGAGGAAAAGCCTCAGGATTCCAAAACGGAGAGTGTAACTAACATAGGTGAATGGCGGGCTACAGCATTACTGAAGATTGTTCCAGTAACTATAAGTGACAACAAGGAGTGTTACGCACTGTTAGACGACGGTGCGACTGTGTCACTTATAGACAGCTCGATCGCCACCAACCTAGCTGGTCCGTGTGTTCCTTTGTCCGTAAAAACCGCGGGTGGCCACGAAGTAACGGACACAACCTCGCGAGTGGTACAGGTGCGCGTTAAAGGCCCGAACGGGCAGTGTCATAAAATCAAGTGTCGTACAATAACAAACATAAATTTACCAGTGCAAACAGTGTCCGCGTCGCTAATAAACGACAACGCGCACCTAAGTGACTTGGGTTGCGTGGAGATGAGGGGAGCCCAGCCGCTGCTGCTACTTGGACAGGACAACTGGGAGCTGCTTGCCAGCCAGGACATCCGCCAAGGAATACCAGGTAAGCCAGTTGCCTCTCTTAACAAGCTAGGTTGGGTCATACATGGACCGTTTTATAATTTTAAAGAAACCGAAGAAAGTGTTAATTGTATGACTGTTTCCCTTCATAATTCCCATGACCAAATAAAATCCCCGTCTCTGCTAGAAGTAATAGGCATCTCAAATAACCCTAGTGGACAGAAAGATGTCGGGATGGCAGTAGCTGTGTTAGACAGCACTGGCCATCGTGCTTCTAGCCATTTAAAGCGGGAAAGAGGAATGTCATGGGAACATGACTGGTTTGCTTTACTTGATAAATTAATAATAAGAGGATTGGAGGTCAAGTCGTTTTTTGATTGGCTCCATGATGTTCATAGATTATATACATTAAAAATACCGCGGTGGTACGAGTTAAACCCCGAGAACATAGTTACGCCTGTTTTCGGGGACGCCAGCGAGCTGGGTTACGCCGCGGTCGAACACCCTAGCCCAGTAGGTCACAACGTTGTGTGTGAGACCGTTGCTTCGCTAGGGAAAGTGCAAGTAGCTTCACCAAGACACATTCCCATTTCCAGGCTGAAGCTACTAGCCATAGATAACAAGTTACCAGACAGAGGCAACTGGCGCTGGGTACCCTTGTTGGATGACCCAGCAGACGAAGCCACCATGTTGTGTTGGCCCGATTACCACGCAGAGTGGCTCTCGGGCCCCTTGTTTTTGTGTGACCCACAGGAGCGGAGGTCAGCGTGGCCCAAGGTCGAAGCGGCGTGCGCGGGCTTTGTCCGCATTAAGCGGGTCCGCGCCCCTGCAGCGCCTAGGGTGCCGGTCAAGCGCTACTCATCATGGACGCGCATACAACGCGTCATAGTGCACAAGCTGATCTTCACCGGCCGGTGTGGCAAACATCGGCCGACAGCGCGCGCGGACTTTGTTCGCATTAAGCGGGTCCGCGCCACTGCAGCGCCTGTGGTACCACACAAGCGCCATTCAACCTGGACGCGCATACAACGCGTCACAGCGCGCAAGGTGATCTTAATCGGCCGGTGTGGCAAACATCGGTCGGCGGCGTGCGCGGACTTTGTTCGCTTTAAGCGGGTCCGCGCCACTGCAGCATCTGAGGCGCCATACGAGCGCTATCCGTCATGGACGCGCATACAACGCGTCATAGCGCACAAGCCTATCTTCATCGGCCGGTGTGGCAAACATCGGTCGGCGGCGTGCGCGGACTTTGTTCGCTTTAAGCGGGTCCGCGCCACTGCAGCACCTGAGGCGCCATACGAGCGCTATCCGTCATGGACGCGCATACAACGCGTCATAGCGCGCAAGTTTATCTACATCGGCCGGTGTGGCAAACATCGGTCGACGGCGTGCGCGGACTTTGTTCGCATTAAGCGGGTCCGCGCCACTGCAGCGCCTGAGGTGCCAGTCAAGCGCTACTCATCATGGACGCGCATACAACGCGTCATAGCGCACAAGCCTATCTTCATCGGCCGGTGTGGCAAACATCGGTCGGCGGCGTGCGCGGACTTTGTTCGCATTAAGCGGGTCCGCGCCACTGCAGCACCTGAGGCGCCACACGAGCGCTATCCGTCATGGACGCGCATACAACGCGTCATAGCGCGCAAGTTTATCTACATCGGCCGGTGTGGCAAACATCGGTCGACGGCGTGCGCGGACTTTGTTCGCATTAAGCGGGTCCGCGCCACTGCAGCGCCTGAGTTGCCATACGAGCGCTATCCGTCATGGACGCGCATACAACGCGTCATAGCGTGCAAGCTGAGCTTCATCGGCCGGTGTGGCAAACATCGGTCGACGTCGGACGCGGACTTTGTTCGCATTAAGCGGGTCCGCGTCACTACACAGTACGAGCGCAGCTCATCATGGGCGCGCATGCGATGCGTCACAGCGCACGTGCTGATCTCCATCGGCCGATGTGGCAAACGTCGGTCGACTACGGAGCTGGGTCTGCGAGACCCAGGAGGAGGGACATACCTACCTTAACGGGTTGTCCCAAGGTGACAGCTTCGAGGATGAGCGGGCCGCCAGTCTAAAAAGGCCTGCCCACGCTCATCAGCTGCCACATCACGCTCAAGGAGCGCGCCCCTCGTGAGGAGGCCCTTTACACCCTCCTTACGAGAGCCGAGCTAAGTCTAAAAAGCCGGCCACATTGAACTACGTCTGCGATGACCACAAGCAGCCGGTGATCCTTACGCCGAACCATCTGCTCCTGGGCAATGCGTCCGGGAGTACTCCGTTCGCTGAAAGTGATGCTGAGGACGTCGACTCCAGCCGGCAGTGGCGGCGCGTCAAAGTGGGCAACAATGTGCCAAATGTGAGCGTCGGTGACATAATTGTGTTAGTTGACAGTAATAAACCGCGAAGTGCGTGGACCAAGGGAATAGTTAAATCAGTGTATAGTGGGGTTCTGCGTCGGCCCGTAGCCAAAATTATTGTGCTTCCCGTTAATCAAGAAGTGTAAGACGGTGGAAGCCTATTACAGGGGTTGGTATGTTAGGGACGCCCAATAAAGCCGACAACCCAATGTACTTGTAGTACTAATGCATTAACATACACTGATTTACCTATAACCCCAAAGGTACCTACTTATGACACTAATGTACGTGTAACACAATGTATATATAACCCGGATGTAAACATATACTACCATACCTGCCTACCCTACCGATTTGTTAGAACGGATGTATAGTAGGCAGGTACAGAAATCATAACAAACCGAAGGAATTTTCCCTAATTGGCAAGTCGAGAATTGTAAAGAATCCAATTATAGATAAGGATATTTTCCCACGGTCATTTCGAAGCTTCTCGAAGAAATCAGGCGCAGGTTTCGACTTGTCGAGTAGAAATCGAGCTTACGCTTGACCGTTTTCCCCACCTCGACTGACGTGATTGGTGCAGAGACCGAATTTGTAAGTCGTTTGAGGTGGGGGTGCCCGCTTCTAAAATATGGTGCAAAACTATGTAAGGTAAAATTATTCAAAATTAGTTGAGTTTGTCTTGAAAGCCTTCAGTAGTCATCACTTATTCGCCAAGTTAACAAGTTAAAGTGCAATAGTGGCTCCGCAGTCCCCTATTAGTCGCGAAGTACCCTATAAATAGCTAGCCAGTCAGTTACAAGTGTTCTAGCTTAGGATTTATCTGTGTTCTACTCACTATTGAGTGCTATTGTCTATTCGTGTGATATCGTGTAGTTTCTACTTGCTATTTTATTAACATTATAACGTGTCGTGTGTGTATGTGTAAATACCTTGCCTTTTAAAACTATAACCCATTGTGTGACCTAAATTGTGTAGTGTTTTTAGAGTCAATAATTTAGTATTTTACACCCTTTCGCTTGGTTTTAATTCACTCCTTCGTCACGGGAACACCGTTACCCCCGCCTACATCGCCTGTCTCCCCGCATACTTAACAGGGACCGATTAAAGAAGAAGTATAGAAGTATCCTAGAGCAGTGTTGGGTGGCCCAATGGTTATTTACGGGTTCGAAGACAGGCAGGCACATATATTTGTGTAAACAATTCCATCACCACTGCTCTCATAACGGTGAAGGAAAACATCGTGAGAAAACCGGCATGATTTAGAACTAAGAATTCGAAGACATGTGACATCTACCAACCCGCACTGGGCCCGCGTGGTGGATTATGGCCTACTCTCTGTTACCGAGTAAAGGTTAATTATGTTGTAAGGGTTGTACCAATCACGTCTCAGCATTGGTCTCATGGACCATATTTTTGTTGTTTGCTACCACAAAATTATCATCATCATCATTTCAGCCGAAGACGTCCACTGCTGGACATAGGCCTCCTCCAAACGCCTTAATCGCCACGCTTGGCAGGCAGGCCGGTTAGCGATCGCAGTATCGTGGTAAAATGCATAGAGAACGCTGCTGCCCATTCTCTGGTAAGCCCCTTGGTCGCCTTCTACGACACCCACGGGAAGAAATGGGATGATGCTATTTTTTTACGTCCGGCACCACACTTAACCACAAAATGCTGCTCATTCGATGTTAAAAAGACCTCAATGCATATACGCATATACAATATTTATCTAGTCCATTAACCATCCCCCTAGTACCTACCTTCACAATTAAAAATCCTCTCCTCTTTGTCGGAAAGATCGCGTGAGGTTCAGGGTCTAGGGGTGCTCCGCAAACGTGATTTATATCCACCACTAGGGCTTCCGTGTCTTCACTTACAGCGGATAAATCGTGAAATTAGAAAAGATCTGCGGATGAGTGATGACCCTAGTTCCTATGCGTACGGGACACATTATTCTTATGAGGTGGGTTTATTTTTATTATTTTAGGGCCTGAAGGAATCCGGGGATGAAATATTTGAATTTATTTGGTTAATTTATTTTTATTATACGCCGCTGATTAGGTTTTCAGATTAGGTAGGTATTATAATTTTAGTAATTTTAATTTTTGTAGGTTTTATAATTTAATTAACGAACCTTCATAGAAGGCGGTCATATTAGTAAGTACCTGTCTAAAACGTAAAATCTTTAGAACTGTCATCTGCTGCATTTTCGGAACAGTAAAATAGATTAGATTCATTATTACTTATGTTATTCATATTTCTCCTGTCATCGTTCAGCTGAAACACGTCCACTGCTAGATATAGGCCCATGGGCGTACCCAGGGGAGGGCAGGGGGGGGCAGCTGCCCCCCCCCTGGATTTTGTTTACTTCCCTACTAACTATCTACTTTTGTCGATAAAAGTTAAGAATAAAAACTTTTTTCCATTTGCAATACAAAATACAACTGTTAAAAATCGTGCGGCGTACCCGTACTACCTACTCGCAAGCAAAAATGCCGCGAACTTTCACAGAAGACGTCATAAACAGTTTTGCTGAAGACCGTCGTCGAAACTAACTTTAAAAAAAAAATAGAACCGACTTCCGGAAAAACACTACAAAGTGAAAAATAACTTAAATTTTGGAAAGCGGTGACAAAAAATCCAAAGTCACCGACTTCCGAAATTAAAGTTTTTTGGTTTTTTTTTTTCACTTTTTAGTTATTTCATCATCCTTGGAGAATGGGGAACAATGCATATTTATGCAATAGCAGCAATCGCGGTTGATTTGCTGTTATTTTTTGAAGAGTTCCGTTGTCTGTCTCCGAAACGCGTCATCATATCTATACGAAATTTGAATGGGACCATTTCGGAATAAACTACTTTCGAACAAAAAAATAATTTTGTAAATCGGTCTATAAATGACGGAGCTACCGTCATTTATAGACCGATTTACAAAATTATTTTTGCCCGAAAATACATTAAAAAATAAATAATTTTAAAAAATAGTGTTTAATTAAAGAATTTACTTATACATATAAAAAATTATCTATTTTAATTTGTTTACTTTTTTGACTCGGTGCTTATAAAAATCTGATTTGCCCCCCCCCCCCCCCCCCCTGGCCCAGAACCTGGGTACGCCCATGTATAGGCCTGCCCAAGCACCGCCACTTCAACCAGTTCTATGAGCATCACATCCTGTATTTCATGTTATTTGAGTAGGTACTCCAATCTACAAACACGTATTTGCCTCCGTATCTTTAACCTATTCACATCACTTCTCTAAAATATTACCTACAGCCAAGCAACAATATTGGCTTCAATAAGTACACAATGTGCCAGCTATGCAGCAGATCTATGGATTGTAAACAGACACGTAGGGTTGCCATAAAACACCGTGATGTACGCCGTCCGGCTGTCTCGCGATATTTGCATCAAACCTACTTGGCACGTCATGACTGCAAGGAGTTATTCTGCACTAAATCGTTCATATTTAGTTTTAACACTGGCTGGTGGTTTTAAATTTATTTTCTTTTGTAACGAATGCGGTTTCTAGTTTGACGAAGTTTTATTTCCTTCGCGTTTTATTGGCCTCACTAAACCTTCTTATTCGGTAGGTGCATCATTCAAAATCAAAATCAAAATCAAAATATTTTTATTTCATATAAACCTGCATGGGCACTTATGAAACGTCAGAAGCTAGGTGCACGGTTCCAAATTGTTGTTTCCTATGGAGAAGAGCCGGCAAGAAACTCCACGGTTACTCTTTTAAAAATAATTGGCTTTAACAATATTTTCAAATTACAGAGATTAAATGTATGGGAGGACAGCGCAGGCCTATCAATAAGTACCAGGTACTTAGACGAATACAGAATAGAAAATCGTCTACAAATCTACAGTCAGTAAGGCCTACAACGTTCTCTCATTCACAATATGTAAAATAATCTACATAAATAAAATGAACCTAAATAAAATTGATGTATAATGTCAATTAATGACGAGAATATGTCAGCATTGTAAAAATAAAAAGAATTAAAAAGAACTTTGTATTTGAGAGCAGTTAATAGACTTTCACATAGTTATGCTGTTAATGAGGTACCAGGGAAGCCACATGTGCAGAAGGAATTAATGCCAAACTTCCCTGTCTTCAACGTAGTCTTTTATCTTATAATATGCTTTTTTGATAAGGACACGTTTGATGTGCGTTTTAAACTTTCCATCGCTAAGTTCTGTAACCGACTTTGGCAACTTGTTATAGAAGCGGATACTGTTTATTAGAAATGACTTGCTAGTTTTAGTCAATCTAAATTTTGGAATCACAATTTCATCTTTACTACGTGTATTCAGATTATGGAAATCGCATCGTTTTTTGAAAAGGCCTAAGTTTTTGCGAACATACAAGATATTTTCTAGGATGTAAAGAGAAGGCAGAGTTAATATATCAATTTCGCTGAATTTGTTTCTAAGAGACTCGCGAGGCCCCATTTTATAGATTGCGCGGATTGCCCTCTTTTGTAAAATGAAAATTGAATCTACGTCAGCTGCCGATCCCCACAGCAGAACGCCATAAGACATAATACTGTGAAAATAAGCAAAGTAAACTAACCTAGCTGTGGCTACATCAGTCAACTGCCTTATTTTTCTTACTGCGTAAGCAGCTGAGCTTAATCTACTTGAAAGAGCTCTAATGTGAGCACCCCATTGCAATTTTGAATCTAAAGTAATTCCCAAAAATACAGTTTCCGAAATAGCATCCAGTTTCTTGCCATCAAGTTTTAAGTTTAGACCTACTTGGGGTACATTTGGTAACGAGAACTTAAGACATTTAGTTTTGTTCGCATTGAGTAAAAGATTATTAGCAGCAAACCATTTCGAAAGAACAGCTAGACTATCATTGACATGTAAGACATCCGTATCTTTCCTATCTATTCTAAAAATAAGAGAAGTGTCATCAGCGAATAAAATTATGTCCGAGAATTTAGCCATCAGGTAAGGAAGGTCATTAATATAAACTAGAAATAAAAAAGGGCCAAGAATTGAACCTTGAGGCACGCCCATCTTAACTAGAGACCCCGAGGACGTCGCCCCATTAACGTTTACTTTTTGCTGCCTGTTTGATAAATAGGAAAGTACAAGATCAGCAGCTTGTCCACGAATTCCGTAGTGGTGTAATTTACAGATCAGTGTATTGTGGTCAACGCAGTCAAACGCTTTTGAGAGGTCACAGAAAATGCCAATGGCGTCCTGGGAATTCTCCCAGGATTCCAAAATGTGACTGATGAGTTTTACTCCTGCGTCAGTCGTCGACCTACCTTTCGTGAAACCAAACTGTCGACTATGTAAAATCCCATTCGAGTTAAAGTGTGATAACATCTGGTCCAGCATGATTTTTTCATAAATTTTGCTCAATGCTGGAAGCACAGATATAGGTCTATAATTAGAGGGATCACTCTTACTACCCGATTTGAAAATTGGTACTACTTTACTATGTTTCATTAAGTCAGGAAACGTACCGCTGTCTAAACATTGATTAAATATGCCTGTTAGGACAGGGGCAATTGTGTCAATGATATTTTCGAGAACTTTAACGGAAATCCCCCATAAGTCTTCAGTGTTTTTTATGTTAAGACTTTTAAATGCTGTTTTAATTGTGGCAATAGAGATGGGTTTGAATTCAAAACTTGGAATGTCCTTGCTGAAGTTTTCTTTAAGAAGAGATTCAGCTAATACAGATGATGAGGGGAGAGATTTCGTAACTTCTATTGGGATGTTGGTAAAGAAATTTTCTAGAGTCTCAGCAACTTGTAACTTATCTGAAATGGTTTCATTATCAATTTTTAGAGCTAACTCATTCTGATCTCGCTGTTTTGTGTTTCCAGTTTCTTTGTTAATTACCTGCCACACAGTTTTTATTTTATTTTTAGAGATACTAATTTTGTTACTTATTAATTTAGATTTAGCGTGAGCGCAGACTCTTTTGAATATCTTAGAATAGTTTCTTACATAATTATGAAGGGCCTGATCAGAAGTCAATGATTTTTCGTGATACAAATTATATAAAATATCTCTGCTTTTTCTAATGCCAGCAGTGGCCCATTCGCTAAATTTTGGTTTAGTAGCTATCGTAACTTTTTTTACAGGACATGCTTTATTGAATTCTTTGCATACTGTAGAAAAAAATGTGCCATAGTTTATATTGGGGTCTTGTGAATCAAAGCTCGCTGTTGAGAGCTTGCTAAGAACATTATTATTAAAAGATTTCAATTTATTTTTAGTCAGAGGTCTCAATTCAATGGTTTTATCTAGATGTAACTTTTGATCTAAGTCAAACAATACAAGCTGACCAGTATGGTCTGACCTGACGCCACTAATTAAGGAGGAGTCCTTTATTTTGCAATTAGTAAATACGTTGTCTATGCATGAAGCTGTGGTTGCTGTTATTCTAGTCGCTTCATTAAATATACATTTTAAATTGAATGATTTAAACAAAGAGATAAGCTTACTTTTTTCTGGTGAATTAACTAATAAATCAATATTTAGGTCACCACACACAAAAACAAATTTATTATCTTTGAAAAGTTTACCTAATATTTCTTCCATAACTATCAAAAATGATGACAAATTCGTGGCTGGTGGTCTATACACAGATAAGAAAGTATGGCCCTCAACCTCCGCACATGCTACCTCACATAAGCGATCAACAGAGCAAGCGGTGATATCCTTTCTTTCCTTATATCTAAAACAACTATTACACAATATCAAAGTACCACCCCCTATCGAAGACCTATTGTACGCACTGGCAACTGAAAAATTATTTACATTAAATAAACAACATCCTATCCGGTTTTAACCAAGTTTCAGTAAAACATAAGATATCCATATGATATTTATCTATTAACATTTCCACGTCTAGAATTTTGCCCGAGAAGCGATTTATATTTTGGTGATACAGTAAAATACACTTATTATGCTTCTCTTTTGTCGCGTCTAAAAGTTTAAAGAATTAATTACAGTATTATTAGAAGTACTAGATAATACTGTTTCGTCACTTAACCTAGTCTCAGTTAAATTATCAATAACTGCGTGTATATTGTAAGCTAACAAAGTAGCTAATACATGTCGACTAGTCTTGGGAAGAAACATATGTTCCCGAACTAGTACAAAATCTCTAACAAAATTGTTAGTATCAAAATACAATAAACGGTCACTATGACGACATGTCAAGATATGCATTAAATTATTTAGGCTAAAAATGTAATCATTTTCTTCATAATTCAAATGATTTGAATATGGCAAAGCACATAATATTATTTTACCTAATTTTAATTTAAGTAGGGTGTCAATACCATTAACTATGTCCCTTTTAGTTAAGCTCAGACTGTTACCAATTAAAAGAACTACCGTTGTCTGCTCATTCAATTTTGTATGTTTTAGTTTATGAACAAGCTCATTAAAATGCAGGTTATGGTAACAACAATTAGTTATAGTAAGTTTAGAGCGGTTATTTAACAATGGTCCAAAACCTGTTCCTAATCTATCAGAATACACCAAAACATTACTTTGAGTGGGATAGACACTGTCTAGTGTATGAGGTAAAATGGGTGAAGCGGCAGAAACAACATGCTGTGACATGAGAGGTGGCGGAGTGGGAGCACAACTACAGGTGAGATTGTTTGTCAGTGACTCATACCTCTCTGCATTGTACTTAACCAGGTCCACCAACTCACAGGCCTCCTGCAAACGTTCGCTTAACATTTGTTGACTAGACTCATACTTACAGGATATTTCTTTAAGTGTATTTTCCCTGCTCAGTAATTCCTTTTGAAGGTTTTGTATATCAACATTATACATGAATCTACTTGTTTCCAACTTATTATTACATTCATTTAGTTGGCTTTGTAAGTTGACACGTTCTTTCCTAAGATTTAGGTTAAATTTGTAAACACTTTGTGTCTTCAAAAGTTTCTTATACTTTTTAATATTCTTACTAATTTTAATATATTTCTTAATTTTATTATGACTACTTAGAGTTGGACATCTAGTTATGGTATCGTCCCCAGTCAGGTCTATGGCAACGGTGGGCTTCACATACTCCATTCACACACCAATGGCAATGATCCTTATTTCTGCCTGTAAAAACAAGATAAAACCTTGATTAAGAAAATAAGGATTTATTGATATTAATACAGCTGGAAAATTCTTAATATACAATAACAATATACATTGCAATCCGATTTTCACTTTCCGTAACAACGAGCCTCACTCACCCACCGCCTTTATAATTCTAAACTTGAGTCCCTTCGTGCGTTTCCTGCCATTCTTCCAAATAATCTTAATTCTGTTCCGTGTCCGTAATCAACAGCCGTAGCAGACGCCCCCTGGCGGAGATTTACACAACAAAAGCTTAATTTAAATCACCTCCAATGCCTGTCGTGTTTGCAAGAAAAGTCTATACTAAAAAGTAAATCATGTTAAAAATATGGTTACGGTGAAACATCTATTGAAAAACAGCTTTCGAACATGTTTCGAACAGAACAGTCCCATGCATAATAAGATTGAGATTATCTTCGACAATATTTAGTCTAAATACTCTAGCTAATCAACCACATAAATCCGTACACATTAAAATTACCTCAAATAATAAAAGAAAACTTTTATCGACCGTAATTTCACACCCGAAATCCACAATATTTCTCAGGAAAGAATAACAAATTCATACAATGCAGCTTAACAATTCATCGATTAATACGCTCATTATTTTTTGTTGTAATTTCACACCAATTGTATTGATATTTAGCGGCCCCCGTGAAATCTCAAACGTCATCAAATACGTCTAAATCTGCCATTGTGTCGGGTGGTGACAAAAAAATTGTAAGACGCCATATGGCAGCTCCCGCGACAAAGCGTGTCGGATTAACCGGCAACTAAACTTTGTTACCAGATTGAATTTGACGCTGGATTACAGGGGCTTCGCATATGTACAGAAACTATTTGTAACTAATTGATGGACGGCTTGTGTGTATTGGACGGAGCGCGCGAAATAAACGCCGAAAATCTGGCAGGCTTCCAATGTATTCAAAAAATTGTGAGAATGCTGCCAAAAGTTTTCACATACTGAAAAGATATGAAGGGAAATAAAGGAGTTTATGTGACGGTTACAAGTCATAAAGAAATGAAAGCGTACCCAACCCATTATAGTGATGAAATGAGTGATGGAAATAAAACGAAAAATACGAACGCTGGTCTCTGAATAGGAAGAGCATCTTCACGTGTGTAAAGAAAATTATGAAAGAAAAATAAAAGCGACATGACTTTAAAAGCTTCCGCAGACAGGCGATACGACCCTAATAGAACAATCTCTTCTATGAAAACTTCATGGAAATTGATCTACTAGAGTCGTGTCGTGCTGGTCTGCAGGAGCCATAAATGAAAAACAATGAATAAAAGATCGACACGCAAAAGTATATTAATATTACAAAATGATGCTGGAAAATTGTTTCTCATTCTAAATTTAAGATAAATCGAATTTTATGTAGCAGAATTGTGCCCCGCCGCGCCACGATAAATAACCAGCAATTATAATACACTTGAGTACAATAGTGGGGACCTGAGGGGGGCGTGAACAATACATCGCATGTGGCGAGTCACCAGCATAACTTGACATTTAGAGGTGGCGCCACTTGCAACGGAAAATGTTAAAGAAATGTCAAACGCCGTACTTTAAAAATGTTGTTCCATATTTCGCCGCATTTCAATTTATGTCGGTCAGTGAACAGTTGGAAGGGCATCATTCGAACATTAAAATCATTACAAATCGGCATTGGATGGGTGCGAATTACATTATAACAAACAAAGAAGGACTATTTCTACTGAATCGAGTTAGGAGCAAAGTTTATTGAGTTAAATCAAAATTATTTGTGCCTCTAGTTGCTTAAACAAATTGATGCTGGCTGCATATCGAGATGAACATTATTGAATTGCTACAAAATGTTATTAAGTTTGTAGTTATTTGAATCGTGGTGAGTAATAAATTGTTCTTTACAATACATATTTCTAAACACAATAAAACTAAGTCTATGTAGCCATAGACTTGGTTTTATTGTGTTTAGAAATATGAACCAAATAAAATAATATAAACCAAAACTAAGTTATGAATCAATTCTGTGGTTCACTTTGGGTCTGCTAAGTAGGTACCGTTTTCTTTTATCCAGCTAAAGCACTAGGAAGTGGTGAAGGGTGGGCGTTTTTTTCTGGACTGTCTTTTGTACTTTTTGACGTTTAAAAAGTGCTGTCACCAGCCTAGTTTGAATAAATGACTTTTGATTTTGATTTTAAGAAAACCCAAAAGTTAATACCTTAAACTAAATACCTTGGGTTATAGAAAAAAACCGAAAGTGCTTGTGCTTTGCATCTAACGTATACGACAAAATAAAACTTCAACTAAAAATCTTAAGCTCCACCTCTTTCAATTCCTTTTCTCCGTAATTTATATTTGTTTGCCTAGTTTGATCTTAATAGCTGGTCTAAATAGTTCGTTGTGTCGTGGTTGGAAGCCGCGTGGCCAACGCACCGAGCCGAGCCAAGAGCACGCGCGGTCCAAGGCTTATCGGGAAACAACACCCATGAATGTTCGGACGGCTCCATTGCCTAACGACAAACTTTTATTCGTGTTGTATTTTGGATAGAGATCACTTATTTATTTGAAAGTATTCCACTTACAGCACCGATTAGAACAGCACTAGAGTCAATGTCACCTATACTATTCCATATACGGCACCAAAGTATTAGCCGCCGCTACATACTCCGTTGTAGCTCTTAAGGTGACACTTGTCCAGATTTTTTCCATACAAACTTCGGTAGGGTTTTACTCCACTGTTTGACTATGTACATCAAAAATTAAACATGGTATGGTTTTGTATAATTATTAATATTGTCGGTACGGAAACAGAATACTAAAATAAAAAGCCATTAAAAAGTTATGAGTCAACAAAGATTCGTTTTTCTTGCTAATTTAACCTAACTTTGGGCGTGTTTAAGTAATAAAAGAAGTGTAAAATCTCCAAAGCCAAGTCGGTACCGACAAAGTTCATCTATCGATAAATTCAATAAACTTTATTGGTCATTGATTTATGCCGCGGTTCTTTCATAAAACCCGATCTTCCGAAGGACTTTTCTTAATTTTTTCGCGAATGTTTTGCTATAAATACTCCTGCATCTCACTTTATAACGTTGTGCGTGTAGATTAGTTTCTAACTGCTCATCACTGATACTATCTCTGTCGGATACGAAGCCTGGCAAGACAGCATGATTTTTAGCCAGGCCCACCAGTGAGTTCGAGCCCGCGAAAAGTGTCCCCTTAAATAATATTTTTGTAAAATCGCATAAATGTCATACTTAACTTAGGTACGTATCATAAAGTACCTATCCTACCCATATACCTATTCTATCGTACATTTAAGATTGCTGTTCATAAGATATTTTGTTAATTTAATTTGGCAACGAGACTACAAGATACGGTGTCTCCAAACAGGCATTAATTAAATCAAGGCATAAACACTCCCGTCACTCTGCGAAGCAGTTACTAAAATGGATTAGAAACAGCGCTGTGCTAGGCGAGGAGTAATCGCATTTCAAAGTCTATATGATATCCAGATATAGGTAAACAAGATATTATGCGGTATTTGAGGACTTAGGGCGAATTTCACCAATGATAGTGACCGCGATCAGCACATCAAAACTACGTGCAAGAGTGTCAATTGACAGTGACGGACCGTCAATTCCACAACAATTATGACACTGACAGGTCCACAACGCAGCTTTAAAAATTCGCTCACAGTGATAAGTTATGTACCCCAAAGTTACTAACTTAGTGGCGAAAAAAAGACCGAAAGGTTGAATATTCAGCAAAAATATAGCTGAAAGTACAATTCAGTGTTAAAATAACACGGCTACAATGGACGTATGCTACAGTTGTTCGACAATAGCACTCGTTACAGCACCTTAGTCCAGATTTACGGTCGCGAGCAGCAGCAGGAACAATGCCGGTTGTTATCGCGACTCGCGAGCGAATACTGAAATATTTAGTTTATTTTATTGTACCACGCCCACGTCCGACGTGCTCTGCGGTTTACGCAGAAATGAGTACTTATGGACACTATGGATTATGGAATATGGTCATGGGCTATTTTTTAAACTACAGAGTACAGTTTTTCTAACAAAGGTTTGTTCGTTTTGGGTAGTTACTTCGTTTGTTGGAAAAATTTTGAGTTGGAACTTCGAACTTTTCCAACAACGTACCGAACGTAACGTAGGAACGTTAGACGTGCTTCTCACTTTTTCGATCCGGCAGTATTTGTTCATAAACAAAGCCAACCCGAAGCAATAGGGTATTTTCCAATTTAATAAAAACAATTTATTTTGAAGATTGGGACGATATGTTTAACAGAAAAATAAAAATAAATTTAATTACATCCATTTTGTCCATTAAAAACGATTAAAATCAAATTTATTTTTCGTTGTTTTGAATTTACCGCCAAAACGCTCCTTACGATGACTTTTTATCAGCTGACATCGTGACGTCAGCTTTGTGTAAACAGCACCAGCACCAGCAGTACAAATACTTAGTTTGGCGCAGTTTTAGAAGTATTTGTGCATAGAAGCATCGCACACCAGTGGTTTCACTTTCTATCCATAAAAAATCTTGTTAATTATAAACACGACACTCACTTGTTTACTTATTAACTACTTTGGTTTAAACAAAGTTGACGTCACGTGATGAAAAGTCATCGTGAGGAGCGTTGTGGCGGTAAATTCAAACCATAGAAAAATAAATTTGGTTTAAATCGGTTTTAATTGGGAAAATGTATATAAATCAATTTACTTTTATTTTTCTGTTACATATTTCGTCCCATTCTTCAAATTAGAATAGTTTAAAAAAAAATGGAAAATACCCTATTATTATATGTATTATATTCGATTATTCCACCCGGTTGTGCCCATTAATGCCGGACCCTTGCGGGCCCCATCATTTTTTGTGCTGACATCTCTTTGAGGCGCGCGTGGAACACAACGCGCCGTCGACTTGGGCTTGGTCCTTACCGGACAGCGAGCTACCCATTACTCGCCGTCCGCAAGCCCATGCCTACGGTGGCCGGAAATCGGCCTGGGATTCCCGACGCCCAGGGCGTCTCCGTATCCTGCGGCGGCTAGGGTCGCGAGGGCGCATATGCTGCCTCTCCCTCACGTGCGCCGCCTCCCTCTTCGCGAGCATTACTGCTTCGCTGAAGGAGGTGACGGCTCCCCATGCCCTCTCGCTCCGGACCATGGCCTGGACCAGGGCCGGACGCGAGAGATCGCCGCCGCCGATCGCCTCCACGAGGACACGGGGATGCTCCGCCCAAGCTGGGCAGACCGCCACCGTGTGCTCCACCGTGTCCTCAGGGCGATCGTCGCAGTGGAAACACCCGGGCGTTTCCTCCCGCCGTATCCGAAACAGGAACCTCCCGAAACAGCCGTGTCCGGTGAGGACCTGCGTCAGGCGGAAGATGAGGACGCCATGCCGCCTCTCAAGCCACTCCTCAAAGAGGGGACTTACCGCCGCAATCGTAGCGTGCCCAGCACTGGGTTGCGACAATCGCACACTCCATGTCGCCATGAGATCCCGCCGGAGCTCTGTCCGCTGTGCCGCGATTTCCCGCGGCAGCGGAGTTACGCCCCGGCGTTTGGCCTCCTCGCGCCACTCCCACATTTGCGCGAGGACCTTTGCCTCCAGATCCCATGGCGGTAATCCGGCAAGGAGGCCCGCCGCCTCACCGGAGATCGTGCGATATCCCCGGATCATCCTGATTTATAGAACATGGGCTTTCAACGCATTTTTGTTAAAATCGTCGTAGATTTCATAAAGATCTTCAACTATAAGAAAGACCATTGTCTATGAAATATTCAAGCTAAAGGAACGTTGATAAATACGGCTAAACATTAACTCGTGTTTAACTTTTAAATTAAACCTCCTCTCATTTCCTGTAAAAGCTTAAGTTTAACTAAACTTCCACCAGAGAGTTCAAAATTAGTTAAATAATATCGTATTTGGAACTCTGCCAAAATCGGATTAACTATGAACGGAAATAAGCCTATTTTCTACTAAAC
Source organism: Polymixis flavicincta (assembly GCA_949987655.1). Classification (NCBI taxonomy): domain Eukaryota; kingdom Metazoa; phylum Arthropoda; class Insecta; order Lepidoptera; family Noctuidae; genus Polymixis; species Polymixis flavicincta. The sequence continues at coordinate 22,035,612 of OX465173.1, forward strand.
AATACCTTAGTTCATTCCTTGAACGTAAACAGTACGACATTTTGCGGTTTACAGCACATGATACAACGTATCATATATATTGATTAAAATTTAATCAAATTGTGTGCGCTTCCCATTTCAATTTGAATATAAATGAGTGGATAACAAGGTTTGCGCACATTAATTAATATTGCGACATTGGATACCGCCTAATGTATGGCGAAATCCGATTTGTGAATTACAGGAGCGTGTTGTGGAATTAGGGAGGTTTTACGAAGCCTTGTATGTAAAGTGAGTGTTTTCTGCTAATGTGTGTTACGCTTTATACGATGTATATTTTAAGCAATTAACGCCTTTTTGGGGATATAAATAAGAATATTGATCCTTTCCTATTGTACGTACAGGGTACTAGGGTCACAGTTCAGGGAAGGGAATATCTATGCAAGATTTGATGGAACAAAGATATGATAGGATAGGACGTACCTAGGTATGTCTACGTACCTGTAGTACCTACAACGCAGATATGTGGCTTCGCCTTTTTTCGATTAGCTCACATACCCACGCATTCCTACCGCTTTAAAAGATAGATGTACGATGAGATATGATGATAATAAGAATATAAGTAAGTTGGTATAGGTGCCTACTATTAAAAAAAACATGTGTTCTATTTCTTTTTATTGATAAAACAAAGAATTGAAACAAACTTTCGTTGCAACAAAAGTATCACCATCAGCATTAAAAAAAACAGCAATAAAAGTCTTCAATTGAACATGTAAGTACTTACATAAGACTTCCCCAAGAATCGTAACAATGATCAAGGATGAACAAAGAAGCCTTTCACACCACTACACGGATTATATCAACAACTGTTTCAAAAACCCACACTTCCATTAAAACAATGACAAGCCAAAGGTATCAAAAGCACGCGTCGGGGTCACAGACCTATGCTAAGTACTTGCTAAGTGAGCAATGAGCAGGCAATTACTTTAATCACCTTGCACGTCTGTTGCTGCTTAAATGATACTGAGCTGTGGGGTATTGGGGCTGCCGAGATTTCAGGTTTTTTTTTTGGGTTTTGGCTTCGCACGATTTGTGCATTTAGCCAGTGTCAAGTAATTTTACTTTTCAATCAAGTAAATGGCCCGATATCAGGCACGAAGTTACAAAAAAGTCATAGTCAGTCATGTCAAAGTTATTGTAAAGCGGTAGAACTTTACAATAACCTATTAGTGAGTTTTTGAGGGGAACACGAAAAGTCCACGTTAGTCACTTATTTTCACCTTCAATACACTTGTGCACTTACACGTAATGAAATTGAATAATTCACTACCAAAATTATACAATTTAAATCGCTATTTCACGAAATTTTATGAAAATGAAAATTCGTGCGACATGTTCCAACGCGATCCCGCCAAAAACTCGATTTGAGGTTTAATATCGGTATTTTATGGGAAGAAATAAAAGTTCCTGCAAACAGGCGCGACGGAACTCAGAACAATTTCTATGAAAACATAATGGAAATTGTTCTACAAGTGTCGCGCCTGTCTGTAGAAGCCTTCAGTGAAAAATCTTGGTTTACGAAGTAGTTTTCAACTGCCTCGTTGATCTAATTATCGCAAACGCTACTGGATGAGCATGAGGGTTCGATTCCCAGGTCGGTCAAAGTGTTATTGGGTTTTTTATCTGGATTTTTTTAGTAGCGGCCCGGAGTCTGAATTTTAGCCAGGCTGGTGTCAATAAGCTAGCTATTACATGGGACTTTATCATAACTGGCGCAATGTGGGTGTAATAAATAGTTATACCTCTGCCCAAGCCTTCAGGGAAACAACATGTACCTAATGTTATGTTTTATTTTCAATCTCTAGACATCGTAATTGTTTATCATTGTTGATTGTGGAATCTACTTAAGACTGTGAGTAATACGTCAATTGGAAATGAACATTAATATTAAGAAATAACGAAAGAAAAGCACATCCTGGGAGAAGCTTTCAAGCATGAAGACTGAACATTTCTTTAGATTTACATTTGAAAAAGTTCCATTGTCAAAATAAAATACTAATTTACATCCCATAATCCTAATGCATTCACAACCCACAACCATTCAAACATCACAAACCTTGCCATCTAAAACTCTAATATCGTTTTACTCTCGTTCACCCTCCATATGACCTCCTCCCACGTTAACCATTGTCCCAGCACTGAAAGAACTATTAGTACCGAGCCGATCCTCTTGTCTACCCTCCGCACATACAGATACATAAGATATTAGAGCCTTACTTACTCGTATGACCTGGCCATAGGCCATTGTTTCGTTTTGAAGTATGATTAGCGCTATCATCTCTAGTGAACCGCTTGAAGAGGGACACGCTAAGGTTGCCCATTAAATGTCTTTTAGGTACATGAAAAGTTAATGAGTAAGATTAAATTAACTTAGAAGATTGTATGCCAATGGGACTTATCAGAAGGCTAAAAGTCACCGAAAGAGCAATGGAGAAGGCTATGCTCGGAGTTTCCCTACGTAATCGAACCAGGAATGAAGAGATCCGTAGGAGAACCAAGGCAACCCGAAGACTTGCCAAACTTAAGTGGGCAGGGCACATTGCTCGCAGAACATATGGCCAATGGGGCCGAAAGGTTCTGTAATGGCGACCGCGTATCGGAAGACATAGAGTTGGAAGGCCTCCCACAAGGTGGACCGATGACCTTGTGAAGGCCTCAGGGGTCCAGTGGATGCAGGAAGCACAGAACCGGTCAAAGTGAAGGAGCTTGGGGGAGGCCTTTGTCCAGCAATGGATGTCTTTCGGCTGAAATGATGATGACGATGATGAGAGGAATGTATTGATTATTTTAAAGTATTGATGATTTAAATTATTATAATTCTGTAAATACATACGTGTTACGATCACGAATCACATGTTGTTCAGCATACAGCATGACACTGACCTGCAAATAGCAAAAAACGCAAGAAAAAATGGAATTTCGCGGGTTACCCTGGAGCTTGCCCCTTATTGAACCGACGAAAAAACGGAGGAGGTTACTCAATTCGACGCGTATATTTTTTATTTTTTTTTATGTATGACGCATAACTTTTTCCAGAGTAGTCCGATTTTGATAATTCTTTTTTTATTGGAAAGGGTATATATACCTCGAAGTTGGTCCCATATAAATTTCGAAGAAAAATTCCAACCCTAAGGGTAAGAAACAGGGGATGATTGATTGTTTACTCACAGATTTTAAAACTGAGTTGTGTATTAAATCAAAAATTATAGCCACAAAAAATTATAAAATAAAAACTTTTTAATAAAAAAATTAAACCGCCGAAAAACCGAAAAGTAAAAAATAATAAACCTGCTTTGTCCAACCCCAATAACTAAGTTCGGAAGTCGGTGACTTTGGATATGTATTTAATTATATGTCACCGCCTTCCGAACTTAGTTATTGGGGTTGGACAAAGCAGGTTTATTATTTTTTACTTTTCGGTTTTTCGGCGGTTTAATTTTGTTTGTCTTAATTGAGGAAAGGGTTAAACTTAAAAGTGTACAGCTTCAGAAGTTGTATTTTCAGCTCAAGAACTTGCTTACATTTTCTGGAATCCAAAGTCTCTGTTTGCAAGATTCATAGTAGGTACGAGAACTGGGGCGAGATCTCTTTAATAATAAAGTACCTAGAGCTTTCTTACTACTTGTTGCTTAGTAACCATGTTTTTTTAAATAGTGGTCTTTTTAATAAATAAATAAGTTGACTGAATAAGAGCGTATAAAAAGTGTATTCCCCTCTTTTGGACTGTCCCCTGTGTTTGATGTAGTACAAAGTACATCTGGCTGATTATTTTAACGGTTGAAAACTCAACACACTGTACAGTAACTTAAATCAAACATTAATTTTACTAAAACTTTGCGTAATTAATAAAAAATATTGTTAAACACCTTTAAAATATGTTTAACATCAAGGTGTCAGTTTTTGGCATGCCCCCACTCATGTTACTCGATGCTCGTTCAGAAGCGATTTAGAAAGCTTTTTGTACAATGGACATGAGTTTTTGGACATCGTTTGAATCCCTCAAATTGCAGACCGCCGGCGTCGCTCGTAGTCTACAATTCAAGTCTTACCCAATTCAGTTCACTGATCTGAGGGGTAATTGGATAATTACATAATAAAACTTTTTAATAAAAAAATTAAACCGCCGAAAAACCGAAAAGTAAAAAATAATAAACTAGCTTTGTCCAACCCCAATAACTAAGTTCGGAAGGCGGTGACATATAATTAAATACATATCCAAAGTCACCGACTTCCGAACTTAGTTATTAAGGTTGGACAAAGCTAGTTTATTATTTTTTACTTTTCGGTTTTTCGGCGGTTTAATTTTTTTTTTTTAAAGTTTTTATTTTATAATTTTTTGTGGCTATCTAATCTACTAATTACTACATGCTTAATTTTTGATTTAATACACAACTCAGTATTAAAATCTGTGAGTACACAATCAATCATCCCCTGTTTTCTTACCCTTACGGTTGGAATTTTTCTTTGAAATTTATATGGGACCAACTTCGAGGTATACCCTTTCCAATAAAAAAAGAATTATCAAAATCGGACAACTCTGGAAAAAGTTATGCGTGGTCATACATAAAAAAAAAAAAAAAAAAATACGCGTCGAATTGAGTAACCTCCTCCGTTTTTTCGTCGGTTCAAAAATGGCAATTGATCGCAATGCCTGTCATTTTGACAGTTTAGCTATACTACTTACCTTCTTTGTTAAACAGACGACATTTTGAAACTTCTGAAGCAATGAATTAGGAACTGACTTCAAAGTCCTTGGATTGTGATGGTAAAAGTATTTTATGCAATTAGTGCTGCAAGCAGTAGGTTGGCAAATTGGTGTCACAGGTACCATACCTAACTAACCCAAAAGGTTTAAATAGCAAAGTAACTCTTACATTTGTCATGTTGCAACTAATCACCTCATTTAGGATCATAAAATTAAAGACATGTACACAAAGGAATTTTACTGAGTGTATTTTAAATGTTTTAAAACCTATTAGGCTAATCTGGCCAAATACGGACGCCTAAGCAAGTCTTAAGACAGCCTGGCATTCCATTACCAAATAAAAGCTAACTAGCCTTTACTAGATTCTTATAATGAGTGTACGACGAATCGCCGACAAACACTACGCCGACAGACTGAACACTAACAAGACTACTTCGACGGGACTCTTCGCCGACAAAACACTTCGCCGACAGGACTCTTCGCCGACAGGGCTCATCCTTGCGCTATTACTAAATAGTAAAGTAACTGTCTCTAACATGGAAGTAGCGATCGCCGGCCGCTGCCGCGGCACCGCTTGCTTCGCTCGCTCGGCTCGCGCGCGTTTCGTAGCAATTCTTACCTAACCTATTAACTACTTGATGAACCCTGTCGGCGAAGAGTCCTGTCGGCAAAGAGTCCTATCGGCGAAGAGTCCCGTCGATGTAAAGTCTTTTCGGTGTTCAGTCTGTCGGCATATTGTCTGTCTGCGTTTAGTCGTACACTGTAGTAGTAGTTAAGTAGTTACTTACAATATTTCTGAAGAAACCGCTGTATTCTTAGCCTGTAATAATCTCTTGCTGGCTAAGCATAACTCGATAGGTACGTTCCCTGGGACACAGGCCTCCTCTTTGGTAGAAGGAGTGGATCAACTCATTACATAATACACTACGCGGGACTAGTGCGGATTGGTGGTACTTTAGAAAAAAAAACGAAGCTTCAACTTTAGTCTTAAGTCCGAGAACATGAAAGAAAAGCAGCTTAAATAAATTAGGGTTTTTTAATTAAAAATATATACTAATATTTTTCATGGAAAATTCGATTATTACGGGACTACCCCAGGGTAATTTCCACCTTAAGTCAGCAAAACCACAAACGAACTCTATTCACCCCGAAGTTAGCCGAACGTAACCTGATATTGCCGACCTTTACGAAGTGGGACAAATAATGTCGCGCGACAATTCACGAACTTCTGATTTTCGGATTGGCCGAAGCTTCGGCTGATTTATGGCCGAAAAGTAAAATGAGGCCGAATCATGATTTTTTTTGTAGAAAATGGTCGAAAACTAAGGTTCGGTCGGTTACTACTACATAATTCTTAGTGAGGTCAAATAGATTAGTTAACTCTATTAGTACCTACACGACACCAATGAATTTCCCATTTCCCGAACTGGGTCAGTGACATAAGTATAGCGTGTAACTTACTTTATAATTAACGTTTGAACTTAATTACTTAATGAGCTACCTACTTAGCTAGTTAGTACCTATGTAATCTATTTTACTGGAACCACAGATAATAGAAGGAAGAACGCATAATTACATCGGTGGTAGCTACCAAAATACCATTCCTCGATCTATAATTACTAATATTAAAAGGTGAAAGTTTTTATATTTGGATTTTTGTGTGTTAGTTATTCAGATATGCTAAAATAACTGAACGTATTTGGATGAAATTTGACACACAGGTAGTTTATAAGCACGACTAACAGATAGAATACTTTATAAGTAAATTCGTTCCCGTGGGATAATTTCCAACCTCCACGCGAAGCGGCTGAAAAACTATTGATTGATAATAGTACATTATGGTACAAGTGTGTAACTTAAGAGAGCCGAGGACGATAATCATCAATACACACGTGTATCATACGACGTTTTTCAACACACTTGCGAAGAAAATAATACTAAATCATCATCATCATCATCATCCATCATCATCCATCGTCATCCATCGTCATCCATCATCATCATCCATCATCATCCATCGTCATCCATCATCATCCATCATCATCCATCGTCATCCATCATCATCTATCATCATCCATCATCACCCATCATCATCCAGCATCAATCATCGTCATCATCATCCATCATCATCATCCATCATCATCATCCATCGTCATCCATCATCATCATCCATCATCATCCATCGTCATCCATCATCATCCATCATCATCCATCGTCATCCATCGTCATCCATCATCATCTATCATCATCCATCATCACTCATCATCACCCATCATCATCCAGCATCATCCATCATCATCATTCATCATAATCCATCGTCATCCATCATCATCCATCATCATCATCCATCATCATCCAGCATCATCCATCATCATCCATCATCATCGTTTTTAAGAACAAAGCAACTCAAACAAAAAACAACCTATAACTCACTAAGAACAAAGCAACTCAACCAATTCTATAACTCACTAGTGAATAATAGTAATGAAAAAGTCACAGTTTGATAATAGGTGTCATTATGTGCCTAACTGTAGTGAAATTAGAGCCATTTTATGAGCAAGTGTGTTGAAATAGTACATTATGGTACAAGTGTGTAACGTTGGTGATTATCGCTGAGGCGCCATTGAGACCCGAGCCGTCAGGCGAGGGTCTTAAGAGAGCCGAGGTCGATAATCATCAATACACACGTGTATCATACGACGTTTTTCAACACACTTGCGAAGAAAATAATACTAAATCATCATTATCATCATCATCCATCGTCATCATCCATCATCATCCATCGTCATCCATCATCATCCATCGTCATCCATCATCATCCATCGTCATCCATCATCTTTCATCATCACCCATCATCATCCAGCATCATCCATCATCATCAAACTCAAACTCAAACTCAAAGCATTTATTTCAATTAGACCTTTCACAGGCACTTTTGAATTGTCAAACAAAAATCGAAGTTGAAGCTAGGTGCCCATTCCAAAAACGTAGATCTCTCTGGAGAAGAACGGGCAAGAAACTCCAAGGACACTCTTTTAAATCGTGGGTATTACAAAATTTGTGTGTGTGGGAACATTATTCTTGGTGCTTCTATATGTGAGAACAATGTAAAAAAATGTAATAAAATAAATTAAAAAAAAATAAGATTCAAAATAAGCCATGGCAGATAAGAGATGACCAGTCTCAACCGACGGCGCCCGTTCACGAACTTGACGCATGGATCAGCACCATCCAGCTCAACCATTTTCTAGGGAACCGAATGATCCAACACACACGCCACCATCAGTGAGACATTTAAGTGAGCATGACATACTCTCAACTACCACGTTTTTTCAAGTCGACGTACATTAAAACAACATATTATAAGGATGCATGGTACTCACATTTACAAAAATTTGACAAAATGCTTCTAAATTATACAAAACTATAGTTTCAATCCTATTTGAGAAATTCATAAAATTTGACTTCCAAAAAGAAAGAAAAATATATAATAAGTATCTATTGAAATTTTAATAAATAATACTTCGTTCAGTAAAATCAAAAACAAAATTGTAATGTCACAAAATTAATAAAAATAGGAACAGAAATGTTCGCAATGTCAGAAAAATAATAATAATAGGAACAGAAGTGTTCGTAATGTCAGAAAACATTAAAAAAAAGGGGAAGCATCTCTTCCAAATATTAAAATGTTAATTAGTAAGCCCAGGTGGCTGTGGAGCAGGACCAGCATTAAGCCAGGCATTTTTATCTAAGATATAATCATCTAACTTATAATATGCTTGTCTACATAGTGTGCGTTTAATGCATGACTTAAATTTATTTTCACTTAGTTCAAGAATATCGACTGGTAGTTTATTATAACATTTTACACAGTACCCCATAAAAGAAGTATGTACTTTAGACAATCTGAAACGTGGTTGATCTAATTTGTTCCTATTTCTAGTGTTAAAATTATGCCTGTCACTTATCTTACTAAAAAGATGTAGATTTTTCCGAACATACATAATGTTCTCATAAATATATTGAGAAGGTACCGTCATGATGTTAATTGTTTTGAACAGTTCCCTTAGAGATTCGCGTCTGCGGAGGTTGTAAATGGCTCTGACAGCCCTCTTTTGCAGAATAAAGATCGACTCAACATCCGCAGCCCGTCCCCATAGCAAAATACCGTAAGACATGATGCTATGAAAGTAACTAAAATAAACAAGTCGCGCGGTATCCACGTCTGTTAATTGGCGGATCTTCCAAACAGCGTAAGCGGCAGAACTTAGCCGCCCTGCAAGTGATGTTAAGTGAGGACCCCACTGTAGCTTTGAGTCAAGCGTGATCCCCAGGAAAACCGTTTGTTCGACGTATTCTATTATCTCCTTATTCAATACAACGTGACATTCACTACTTCTGACATTCGGCAACGTGAATCTTATGCATTTAGTTTTTTTTCCATTTAATACCAAATTATTTACAGTAAACCAATTATGGACCTTAACTATAGCGCTATTTACCTCGTCAAGCTCCTGTGCGTGTCTTTTAACTTTAAAAATCAGTGATGTGTCATCAGCAAATAACACCATTTGTGGTTGGTTTTTTAGTAAATGAGGTAAATCATTTATATATACTAAAAAGAGGAACGGACCCAATATTGAACCTTGCGGTACTCCCATTTTGACTTTTAAGCCCAAGGAATTCACACCGTTTATTTGAACTTGCTGCAGTCTATCATTCAAGTACGATTTTACCAAGCTAAGCGCAAGTTCACCCAGTCCGTAATGCTCAAGTTTCAAGAGAAGTGTTTCGTGATTCACGCAATCAAACGCCTTGGATAGGTCGCAAAAGATACCTATTGCATCTTGCGCCTCTTCCCATGCTGTAAAGATGTGTTTTAATAAGGTGACACCGGCGTCAGTTGTGCAACGTCCTCTTGTGAAACCATACTGTTGATCGTGTAGGATGTTATTACGATTAAAATGATTGAGCATTTGATTTAACATAACTTTTTCAAACACCTTGCTGAAAACTGGCAAAACCGATACGGGTCTATAATTATTCATATCTTTGCTGTCGCCAGATTTGAAGAGTGGAATAACTTTACTGTACTTCATTAAATCTGGGAACACCCCTTGATCTACACACAAATTAAATATTAACGCCAAATAGGGTGCAACTGTCTCAATAATGGATTGACATACTTTAGTAGACATGCCCCACAGATCTTCCGTAATTTTGATCTTAAGTTGCTTATATGTCTTTACAACGACCACAGGGTTTATATGTTTAAATTTAAATTCCACAGGACAGGTTGAAACATTCGCTCTTAATAAATCAATAGCAAGTGCGGGCGAAGAATTTAAAGTTTCTGTAGTTTTAATAGGAATATTGGTAAAGAAAGTTGCAAATTCCTGAGCAACATCGATGTTATCGCTAATGAGACCGCGGGAAGTGTCCAGTGTGTAATCGGTATTAAGCCTTTTGCTTCTGTTCGTTTCATTGTTTATAATTTTCCAAACTGCCTTAATTTTATTATCTGCTGATTTGACCTTGTGGCTAATGAATGAAGCTTTAGCTACTTTGCAGATATTTTTAAAAGTTTTAGAGTAAGTGGCAACATACTTAGTAAAAGATTCTGTGTTAATATACGGCTTAAGGCCATACAGTTCAAATAATCTTTCTCTACTTTTCCTGATGCCTTTAGTTGCCCAGTCACTAAATAAAAATTTAGGGCAAAAAGTTTTAGATTTTTGCCTAAAATAATTATTGAACTCTGTTTGTACTGATGAAAATAATTCTTTGTACAAAATATTACCATTATTCACATTTAGTCCCTGAACACTTAACTTGCTAATTAAAGCGCTATTAAACTTATTTAAATTACCCGATGTTATTGGTCTAGTTTGTCTCTGTACTTTTTGAATTGGTGTGTTGGACTCAAAAGTAACGGTTTGACCGCTGTGATCAGAAGGGAGATAATTTACAATGGCTTTATCTAAATAGTCGCAGTCACAAAAAACATTATCAATACATGTAGCAGTAGCCGTAGTTATTCGCGTTGGTTCCAAAAACACATTTGAAAGATTGAATGATTTAAAGAGGCTTAACAATCTGCTACTATTTGAATTATTTTCCAAAATATTAATATTAAATCATCATCATCCATCATCATCATCCATCATCATCATCCATCGTCATCCATCATCATCATCATCCAACATCATCCATCATCATCATCCATCATCATCCATCGTCATCCATCATCATCATCCATCATCATCCATCGTCATCCATCGTCATCCATCATCATCCATCGTCATCCATCGTCATCCATCATCATCTATCATCATCCATCATCACTCATCATCACCCATCATCATCCAGCATCATCCAAAATCATCATTCATCATCATCCATCGTCATCCATCATCATCCATCATCATCGTTTTTAAGAACAAAGCAACTCAAACAAAAAACAACCTATAACTCACTAAGAACAAAGCAACTCAACCAATTCTATAACTCACTAGTGAATAATAGTAATGAAAAAGTCACAGTTTGATAATAGGTGTCATTATGTGCCTAACTGTAGTGAAATTAGAGCCATTTTATGAGCAAGTGTGTTGAAAAAGAAGTTAAAGTACAGTTAACAAAAAAGCAAAAATGTTTTCAACTAAACAGTTACACACATGAGACACACAATAAAAGCAATATTTATGGTTTCGTAAAAATAGTTTTATTTGTATAATTTTAAAATTTTTGGTTGACCGTACTTTACCAAGACATAACTTTGTTTATATTATTTGTGGTCCCAAAAGCCCTACGAGCCCACGACCCAACATAGGGTGTAAAAATATCTCATCTACTCATCAAATCATTACCAGACCTCCACCAATCAAAGCTCAATAATAAATTGGACCTACTTTATCAACCCTTCATATTCCCTCAGCTTCCAACAGCACATTAAAAAGAAAAATCCGGTCTCATTACTAGATATTTGTTACGACAGAACAATAGAAGAAATTCTAATAAAAGTTCTGCCTTTGTCCGCACATCTGTAGGAAATCTCTCTTGCGCGGCGGATGTTCGCGTTTGTGCTGAAAAATGCACAAATATCTGTATTGTGTAGGCTTTTGATTTTATTGCTGGGCTGTTTTCAGTATTGTGTGGGTGTTAATAAATAATACCTAGGATCTCCACATCCACCTTCATAAATAAATACATAAACTTACGCTTTCTTCCCGAAGCAAAAGGAGCATAACCCAGGCATGGTCCTTTCTTTTGTTTACTTTAAAACATCTGCTCCCGAATCGCGTAACACACTATCAATCTGAATCATTTGAAGGAACCTATTCCTAATCCATTGCTCCATATGTTCGAAAAATTTGTCAGCTCAATAACGTAAATAACGCAATGAATGTTGTTGAACTGTCAAAATGGAAGCCTTTTCTACTGTCAGTGTGTTACGCAATAACGGTCATACGCCTGACCTTTCTGCTGAACTTCACCAATAAGGTCACAAAATGTCCTTAAGGGCCTTCCATTCACATCTGCCTTGTACCTAAATATGTTTGTCCGCATATATGTCGTACCTAATAGTTATATATAAGGGCAGTATTTATAGGTATTTTAATTTTAACAATTTTTTATAACATAGCATAGCATTTATTCGTATCAACCAATACAGCTACTTAACGTTACATACATATGACTTAATTGTAAACATAGCACTAGAAGTTATCATAACTTGCTTACAGGTTAAATTTTTATCCAGTGCGCAAACTGTAACCGTATAAATTTTTCGTCGGTTATAAAAAAAATCAGCTTCATTTTGACCACGTAGGTATTGCACTTTTCTATGAAACAGCAGATTTTTTTTTTGTATATCCGGGGAAAAATGTATACGCTAGGGGGTCCAGAATGATATGCTGAATTCATGGTTACAGTTTGCGCACTGGTTAAAAATATACCCTTAGCAATTTGTACTCTGTATGTCGTACCTAATAGTTTTTTTTAACTTTAACAATTTTGTATACAGGATTTTAATTTTAACCCAATTACCACCAGTAACATTTTTTTTTGCAATTTGAGTATCTTTAAAGGCTAGCGCGACGTGACCGTTATAGAACAATTTCTATGAAGTTCTCATAGAAATTTTTCTACTTAGTAGAGTCGCGTAACGCTTATTTGCGGGAGCCTTTAAATACATAACAGGTACCTACGTATAAAGCACAGTTAAGCCAAGCCGATTACTGATGCACTATGTCCACAGGATGTACTTATGTGCGCTTAACTTAAACGAAGGTAAGGAGTACCTATGTACCCTATTCAAGCTGGTATCCGCAAGCGGTGACTCAACTTGAAACAATAGAGTTTTAGAACTAAATAAGTACCTAGTGCGTGTTCACACTAGTTAAGGCGCAGACAGCCGACTTTTAAGGACTTTTTATTGAAGATCACGTCGAAACGGCTTGTCTTATGTATTTGGAAAAAAAATATGTGAAAGTAGACACGTTGACGTTTCTTCGTCATTTGATATGTGAATATTTTAAATAATATTTTTATAACATAGTGTAATTAATTGGTAAAGTAATGTCTATCGCGGACATAAAAACGATAATCACGCAAAAACTATCGGGTGTATTTCCATGAAACTTTCACCATCTAAAAGACAATTTGATCACCCAAAATTTAGTATACGGTTTTTCTTTGAATTGTGTTTGATAAATCAACATGGGTTGTTTTTCGAAAAAAAATATGCGCGTTGAGGTGGGTTCTCTTGCGAGCGACGGGCGGCAATGCATCGCTGTAGGTAGCTGTCATCTATCGTCGCCTTAAATGTTAGATGTGCTAGTTTGTACACACAGGTAACCGTTTTAGTTATCTCTATAGTTATTACTGATGCAGTTCTTGTTATGGTCCTCTCCTAGAATTTTTCCGTGTAAGTTTACAGTTTTATTCTTTTCCTTGAAAAACTACGGTACCGCAGGTTTTACGTATAAGCATAAATTCTACAGACTATGTTCAGACTAATGGTAAAATCAAGCCTGAAAAAATGCCTGTACATGACTAAAACCTTTTTGTTGAATTTAATACCGTTAGAAGCCGAATTTTAAATATTTTGTCATCATTTTATCGGGTATCGACTCATGGAGTCGTTATGTTACCATGAAACGGCATAATTTGTTTATTTTCTAGGGAATATATTCTTTTTAGGGTTCCGTACCTCTAAAGGAAAAAACGGAACCCTTATAAGATCACTTTGTTGTCCGTCCGTCCGTCCGTCCGTCCGTCTGTCAAGACCGTTTTTCTCAGGAACGCGTGGAGGTATCAAACTGAAATTTCTATATGATACTTAGTTCTACTGTCCCTGGAAGCTGTAGAAAAATCAACTTTCTAAGTCAACGCAATCAAAAGATACAGCCATTTAGGCCGCAAAATTCCGCAAATTTTCGAAACTCGCACGGGAATCAAAACCTACAGGGTACTTCCCGTGAACTTAGAATCTTGAAATTTTGTACGAAGTCACGTCTTATAGTACAGATATAGGAAAAATTACGAAAACCGAAAATTTTTAGTTTCGTCATATAAAAAAAAATATTTTTGACAATTTTGAACTTTTACTTATATACCCACAGGTTTGTACGGAACCCTCGGTGCGCGAGTCCAACTCGCACTTGACCGGTTTTTTTTTATTTGAGCTGTTGATCAAATAATACTCGTGCTTCTTACCCGAAAAAAGCGGAAAGACAATCATACTAGGTACTACGAATTCTTGTCACGCTATTAGTATCGAGCGACCTACAAGCAACGCGATATAAGCCCCGTCTTCCGCTACCTTTTATCACGTCTAGCCGACACGCTGCAGAGATACCGACGTGCAAGGATTACGTACGAATACGTCAAGGGTGGTTGGGCTTGGGCTCAGAATTAGGAGACAATTCATGGTGGCTACACTAGATTGCACAACGTGATAAGTGGTGCAAGCGTGAAGACTGGTTTATGTTCTAACACTGTAGAGGTAATCTATTCAGCGGAATACATGCATATATGTAGAAGGGTTAAGCAGAAATGACAAAAGGATTCATTCAAGCTACGATCTTTACAGAGCTCCTTTTGCTTCTTCCACGTTCATGCACCTTTTTATACAACCCCTGGCAAAAAAAGGCACACTACAATTTACCTTACCTATAGGTATGTACACACTCGGTAAGCATGTTTTCATGAGTGTAAAAGATCTTTAAATGAAATGAAATGTTTATTTATGTAAGTAGATCTTATATGAAACTTTTACACGTCAATATTTTGTTGTTCAATATTTTAAAAACTACATGGCGCCGGCATTTCCAAGCTAACTGTTCCCTGAGAATAAAATCTGAAACAAACTCAGAGGTCATGGTCTCTTTTAAAGTCCAATCATTTTATTGTTTGCATTTTATGTGAGTCTAACAATGCATGGCCATGTCTGAGAGGGCCTTTTGCAGAAAGAGCCATGGCAGCTTTGAGCTGACCTGTCGCAATAGACGGCATGTCTGTATCAGTCACCGTGTAGCTCGACCCTATTTTTATCCGACTTCCAAAAAAGGAGGTAACGTTTTTTTTTCATGTATTTTCCTCGATTTCTCCCCCATTTGTGGACCGATTCTCAAAAGTCTTTTTTTAATGAAACTTTTACACGTCAATATTTTGTTGTTCAATATTTTAAAAACTACATGGCGCCGGCATTTCCAAGCTAACTGTTCCCTGAGAATAAAATCTGAAACATGGTCTCTTTTAAAGTCCAAACATTTTATTGTTTGCATTTTACGTGAGTATAATAATGCAGGGCCATGTCTGAGGGCCTTTTGCAGAAAGAGCCATGGCAGCTTTGGGCTGACCTGTCGCAATAGACGTCATGTCTGTATCAGTCACCGTGTAGCTCGACCCTATTTTTATCCGACTTCCATAAAAGGAGGTAACTTTTTTTTTATGTATGTTCCTCGATTTCTCCCCCATTTGTGGACCGATTCTCAAAAGTCTTTTTTTTATTTGAAAGAGTATACTCCTGAGGTGGTTCCATTGGTACCAAGTCAGGATATGATGATTGGATCCCAGGGAAATCGAGGGCAACCCTCAAATTTTGTAGGTATTAACAATGTTTTTATATATTTTCTAAAATTATTGAGACATTTGCGTACGGTCATCATCATCTCATGACGCTGAGCTGATGAAGGAAGGTACAACTCTTTAACGGTTAGGAGGTAGGTGAAGGTATAACTCCGTCATAAGACCGATTTGCAAAATTCTTTTTTTGATCGAAAGGGGTTTATTTCGAAACGGTCCCATTTAAATTTCATATACATCGGATGATGCGTTTCGGAGACAGACAACGGAACTCTTCGAAAAATGATAGCAAATAAACCGAGATTGCTGCTATAGCATAAAAATGCATTGTTTTGACCCCAAAGATGATGAAATTGGTGTGGGGTAGGTACTATAACTAAAAAGTAAAAAATAAAAAACTTTTACAAAAAAAAAATACAACCGCCTTCCAAAAAACACTAGAAAGTGAAAAATAACTTTAATTTCGGAAGGCGGTGACAAGAAATTAATAGAATACAATATCGACAGTCACCGCCTTCCGAAATTAAAGTTATTTTTCACTTTCTAATGTTTTTTTGGAAGGCGGTTGTATTTTTTTTAGCTTGGTTATATCATTGCTAATAAATAATAGGGGAGGCCTATGTCCAGCTGTGGACGTCTTTCGGCTGATATGATGATATCATTGCTAATACTTATACTTACATAGTACATAATTATGTATCAACAAGTCAACGTTATTATTAGAACGAAGTTCTGAGTGAACTTGTAGAAATCAACAAGTAACGAAAAAGTTATAATGCAACTTTTTTATTATACAGGTTGAAATTGAAAACGTGCGACAAACCGAAATGTGACATTGTACTCATCATTATGAACAACATTTACTCAGAGACCAAAGATGCAACAGCGAAAATAAAAAACAGCTGCTCCCTACATTTTGACGAGTTATTCAAACATAAATGTAGGGAACAGCTGTTTTGCTTTGTCGCGATTTCAGGTTTGGTCCTATAACTCAAACTCAAACTCAAACTCAAAGCATTTATTTCAATTAGACCTTTCACAGGCACTTTTGAATTGTCAAACAAAAATCGAAGTTGAAGCTAGGTGCCCATTCCAAAAACGTAGATCTCTCTGGAGAAGAACGGGCAAGAAACTCCAAGGACACTCTTTTAAATCGTGGGTATTACAAAATTTGTGTGTGTGGGAACATTATTCTTGGTGCTTCTATATGTGAGAACAATGTAAAAAAATGTAATAAAATAAATTAAAAAAAATAAGATGGCAGATAAGAGATGACCAGTCTCAACCGACGGCGCCCGTTCACGAACTTATTCATATTCATATTCATATTCATATTCATTTATTGCATTCCATATTGTATTAGAGATGTTACAAAGGGCTTAAAGCTAGGTACAGAAATATGGACCCTGTTAGGGCACAGCAAAAACAATAAAATTAAGATTACCTATTTAGAACAAAATCAAAGCTACTACATAATAAATAAAAATAAAAATCCAGGTATTTAAATTAATATAAAAATGATAACATAAATTGCAAACTTTTACTTTAACACATATACAGAGACATGGTCATTATGGCACATTATCGGGCACAGCAATGTTAACTACATAATTAGTTTGTATAGAATAGTTTATTCGTATATAAAATTAATTAAATTCTGTAAATGTAATTTAATGAAATGAAATTTAATGAAATGAAATTTAATGAAATGAAATTTAATGAAACAACAATAATTAAAAAACAATAAAGTACCTACCTACTAGACGAAAATAATAAGAATCATATAATTTAAAATTGGTCAATTAGAAATTCGTTTATACTATAATAGCATTTACATAAAAGAAATTGTTTCAATTTATTTACAAATGTGTTAAATTTTCTTTCGTTTTTAATGATTTCTGGCAATTTATTAAATACTTTCATTGACATCACTAGGGTACTTGTTGAGTGCATTTTTAACTTAGAGCTTGGTAGGTTTAATCTTTTTTTATGGCGTAATGTGTATCTTGTCTGTATATTTTCTCTTGTAGTGTAAAAGTGTTGATACTTTCGAACAAATTTGCATAACTCTAGAATGTATAGGCAGGGCAGGGTTAGTATTTTATGCTCTTGAAAGTGAGGTTTACAGCTGTCGGTGTCTTCTATGTTTACTAGGATTCTTATTAATCTTTTTTGCATTGTGAAGAGTGTGGGTGCATCTGTGCTGTTTCCCCACAGTATCACGCCGTAACTGAGCCACGCAAATGCGTAGGCATAATAGGTGACAAGTGCAGTTTTAAGATTAGTAGTCTTTTTGACTTCACGAAGGGCGTATGCAAATTTGGATAATTTAGATCTAATCTTTTTAATGTGAGATTTCCAGTTGATGTTGGTGTCTATGGACAGGCCAAGTAAATTAAATTCTTTTACGACTTCTATTGTAATGCCATTGTAGGTGAAGTTTATATCCAATGGAGTTTTCTGACGGGGGTGGAAAGACATTATTTTAGTTTTGGCAAAATTTATTTCTAGGTTATGGTTATTCATCCAGGTTATTGTTTTATTTAGTGTAGTGGTTAGGTCCTCGCTCAAGCCAACATTGTTACGGCATGAAGTGAGAATCGAAATATCGTCAGCAAACAAGACGCATGGCCCTTCTATAGTTTTTGGGAGGTCGTTTATGTAGATAAGGAATAGGAGGCCCCCAATTACACTCCCTTGGGGAATAGAAGCATTAATTGTTATACTGTCTGATCGAATATTTTGTATTTCTTTGGTATTTTCATTATAAAATTCTATTTCAACCTGGTGTTCCCTATTTGATAAATATGATTTAAACCATTCGTGAGTTTTTCCGCGGATCCCTATGTCATGTAGTTTATTTAGTAGAATGTCGTATTGCACTTTATCGTAAGCTTTGGTCATATCTAATAGTATACCTACCGCGTATTTTTTGTCATTTATTATATTTAAAGCTTCCTGTATGTATTTATAAATTGCCAGAATAGTGGATCGGTTCCTGCGAAAGCCGTTTTGGCATTCATTAAATATTTTGTATTTTTCGCAGAACGAATATACACGATTGCACATTGCTTTCTCAAAAATTTTAGAGGCGGTTGGTAAAAGAGCTATTGGGCGGTAATTGCTTGGATCCGTTTTCGAGTGTTTTTTGTGAATTGGTTTTATTAGTGCTTTCTTTAGGTAATCCGGGAAAGCAGCGTCTTCGAAAGATTGATTTATTAGCATGTAGAATGGTAACGTAAGTTCGTTTGCACATTGTCGTATTAACATTGGTGGTAGCTCGTCAATTCCGTGACTTTTTTTACTTTTTAGGTTTTTTAGTAGTGTGTTTATTTCGCCGGGGTCTACTGGGCTGAGAAACATTGTATTTTCAGTGGGGTTGAGCACTGGAATACCTGTCGGCTCATTGCCAGGTGCTTTGTTGCTACCCTCGCCTATGGACGCAAAGAAGTTATTAAAAAAGCTGGCTATTTTTTTAGGTTCAGTGATTTTTGTATTATTTATTTGCAATTTAATGTTATTTTTATCCCTTTTTATTGTCTTATTTGTTCGTTCATTAATAATATTCCACATAGTTTTGACTTTGTTATTTGATGTTTTTATTTTATTTATATATTGTAATTTCTTTGCTGTTATAACGGTCCTTTTTAGTGTTTTTTCATACTTTTTATAGTTCTGCTTGATTAGTGGATTATTTGTTTTGAGTGTCAGTATCTTTTCAAGCCTTTTATTTTTACATGAAAGTTTGAAAGTTTGATGCCTGGGGTTAGCCAATATTTTTTATAGTTAGTTTTTAACTTTATTTTCGTTTTGGGAATACATTGGTTTAATATTCTAGCTAACGTGTTATTAAATGCTGCATAGTTTTCGTTTATGGTTTTATTTGATATTATTATTTCGCTCCAGTTTAATTCATTTAATTTTGATTTAAATAGTTGGGTATTTTTGTCATTGTATAACCTTTTTTCGACATACCAAATAGTTTGTTTAGTTTGTTGAGGCAAAGTCATGTGTATGATAGTACCACTATGATCTGAGAAACCTAACTCCTCTACCGTTGTATGCAATTCGCTATTGAAATTTGTAAAGATTAAGTCTAGGCATGTTGATGAGGTTTGAGTAATACGTGTTGGCGATTTAATTTGTTGATTGAACTTATATTCTAGCATGAGATCTAAAAATTGGTTGGTTTTCAAATTATTTTCTAGAATATTTATATTGAAGTCTCCTCCAATAATTATGTTTAGTTTAAAATATTTTTTATTTATATACGTTAGGATTTGTTTTAATTGCTTATAAAATATATCTTCCTCTCTTTTATTCCAATAAATAGTTATCAATAATAGCTTTTCTGTTACTAACTCTGTTGCACATACCTCTATAATATATTCAATTGAAAATTCTGTGATATCATTTCTTTCCACGCATTCAACGTGTTCTTGTAAAAGGATACAAACTCCACCGCCTGTTCTAGTTTTCCGGCAGTAGGAAGATGCAAATTTGTAGCCGCTAAATTGTATTGTATCCATTTTTTCTTGTGATAGCCACGATTCTGATAAGCATATCGCTTTGTACTTTGGTGTTTGTTCTATGAAGGCTTCAAGTATGTGCTGTTTATTATAAAGGCTTTGGATATTTTGAAATAGTATTTTAAATTGTTGGTCTTTGTTTTCGAAATGGCTTTTTTTGGTTTTCTGTATTATTGTAGCTTTGAAAGGAGTGGTTAATATTGTTGGAGTTTACTTGATCTTCTCTGTTATCTTTTCTTTTTATGCTAAATCGGTTGTTGGTTGTCCCATTTTCTATAGTCATGAGTTTTCCTTCTATGATTAATTGATTGTTACGAATTATTGCATGTAACCCTTTACGTCTTGCTTTCAGCATTTCTTCACCCATTATTTTTCTTTCCTTTCGCGCATTATCGTCCAGAAATTCAGATAAATTTAATCCGGTGCCTTCGAAGAGGTGTCGGTTTTCTTTGACATACGTAGCCATTCTTTTGCTTAATAGCTCAATCACTAGTGGGCGATTGTGTGTGCTGTATCTGCCTATTCTGTGAGTGTCTTCTATGTAGCCCATTAGCCCACTTGACGCATGGATCAGCACCATCCAGCTCAACCATTTTCTAGGGAACCGAATGATCCAACACACACGCCACCATCAGTGAGACATTTAAGTGAGCATGACATACTCTCAACTACCACGTTTTTTCAAGTCGACGTACATTAAAACAACATATTATAAGGATGCATGGTACTCACATTTACAAAAATTTGACAAAATGCTTCTAAATTATACAAAACTATAGTTTCAATCCCATTTGAGAAATTCATAAAATTTGACTTCCAAAAAGAAAGAAAAATATATAATAAGTATCTATTGAAATTTTAATAAATAATACTTGGTTCAGTAAAATCAAAAACAAAATCGTAATGTCACAAAATTAATAAAAATAGGAACAGAAATGTTCGCAATGTCAGAAAAATAATAATAATAAGAACAGAAGTGTTCGTAATGTCAGAAAACATAAAAAAAAAAGGGGAAGCATCTCTTCCAAATATTAAAATGTTAATTAGTAAGCCCAGGTGGCTGTGGAGCAGGACCAGCATTAAGCCAGGCATTTTTATCTAAGATATAATCATCTAACTTATAATATGCTTGTCTACATAGTGTGCGTTTAATGCATGACTTAAATTTATTTTCACTTAGTTCAAGAATATCGACTGGTAGTTTATTATAACATTTTACACAGTACCCCATAAAAGAAGTATGTACTTTAGACAATCTGAAACGTGGTTGATCTAATTTGTTCCTATTTCTAGTGTTAAAATTATGCCTGTCACTTATCTTACTAAAAAGATGTAGATTTTTCCGAACATACATAATGTTCTCATAAATATATTGAGAAGGTACCGTCATGATGTTAATTGTTTTGAACAGTTCCCTTAGAGATTCGCGTCTGCGGAGGTTGTAAATGGCTCTGACAGCCCTCTTTTGCAGAATAAAGATCGACTCAACATCCGCAGCCCGTCCCCATAGCAAAATACCGTAAGACATGATGCTATGAAAGTAACTAAAATAAACAAGTCGCGCGGTATCCACGTCTGTTAATTGGCGGATCTTCCAAACAGCGTAAGCGGCAGAACTTAGCCGCCCTGCAAGTGATGTTAAGTGAGGACCCCACTGTAGCTTTGAGTCAAGCGTGATCCCCAGGAAAACCGTTTGTTCGACGAATTCTATTATCTCCTTATTCAATACAACGTGACATTCACTACTTCTGACATTCGGCAACGTGAATCTTATGCATTTAGTTTTCTTTCCATTTAATACCAAATTATTTACAGTAAACCAATTATGGACCTTAACTATAGCGCTATTTACCTCGTCAAGCTCCTGTGCGTGTCTCTTAACTTTAAAAATCAGTGATGTGTCATCAGCAAATAACACCATTTGTGGTTGGTTTTTTAGTAAATGAGGTAAATCATTTATATATACTAAAAAGAGGAACGGACCCAATATTGAACCTTGCGGTACTCCCATTTTGACTTTTAAGCCCAAGGAATTCACACCGTTTATTTGAACTTGCTGCAGTCTATCATTCAAGTACGATTTTACCAAGCTAAGCGCAAGTTCACCCAGTCCGTAATGCTCAAGTTTCAAGAGAAGTGTTTCGTGATTCACGCAATCAAACGCCTTGGATAGGTCGCAAAAGATACCTATTGCATCTTGCGCCTCTTCCCATGCTGTAAAGATGTGTTTTAATAAGGTGACACCGGCGTCAGTTGTGCAACGTCCTCTTGTGAAACCATACTGTTGATCGTGTAGGATGTTATTACGATTAAAATGATTGAGCATTTGATTTAACATAACTTTTTCAAACACCTTGCTGAAAACTGGCAAAACCGATACGGGTCTATAATTATTCATATCTTTGCTGTCGCCAGATTTGAAGAGTGGAATAACTTTACTGTACTTCATTAAATCTGGGAACACCCCTTGATCTACACACAAATTAAATATTAACGCCAAATAGGGTGCAACTGTCTCAATAATGGATTGACATACTTTAGTAGACATGCCCCACAGATCTTCCGTAATTTTGATCTTAAGTTGCTTATATGTCTTTACAACGACCACAGGGTTTATATGTTTAAATTTAAATTCCACAGGACAGGTTGAAACATTCGCTCTTAATAAATCAATAGCAAGTGCGGGCGAAGAATTTAAAGTTTCTGTAGTTTTAATAGGAATATTGGTAAAGAAAGTTGCAAATTCCTGAGCAACATCGATGTTATCGCTAATGAGACCGCGGGAAGTGTCCAGTGTGTAATAAAAGTTGTTCATGATGCTGAGTACAATCTTCCATTTCGGTTTGTCGCACATTTTCAATTCAAACCTGTATATAAGTAGGTAGGTACCTATACTTAATATAAAGAGACAGAGAGGAGAGATCATAGTTTTCATGGTCTTCGAGGCTGCCGATGAAGTGAAGTCAAAACGAAAGTCCTAGATGACGGCTGCGAAAATGTTCAAATTTTTCATCATGCGTGTCGTTTTCAAGATATCCCACCCTATTCTAAATTCCTCTTATAGATATACTATTGAATCAGCATCAGCACCCTCGAGGGTCAAAATGAAAATTCTAGATGAAGGCTGCGGAAATTTTCTCATTTTTAATTAAGACGTAAGGAACTTTGTTCCTAACGGGGAAACCCCGAGCCTACACGTTTTTTTTTTATTTTTTATTTAAGTTAATCCCTCATTGGTTACCCAACAAAGTTACAAACATATACTCAATTCAATCTATGCTTTGAGAACAAATAAGCGTACAGTGAGCACGCTAACAAAACACGAAACAAGCAAAACAATCTCACCGCAGCTTCAGCAAACAATTTACTTAACACCAAACCGCAAATCATCATTTAGAACCGAATAATTACATTTGCGAACAAAATTTCTGCAAAATTAATAACAAAGCACAACTTTTAAGCAAAAAGGAAAGTTTTCAGCGCTGATTACAGTATTACAGAGCAACCAATTTATCTTTGCTGTTCACCGTGGCGCTGCTCGCGAACACAACTGTCAACGAAATGTCAGATCCAGAACATTCAAACTTAGTTCCGTATTTCACCACCTGCAAAGATAAAATGGTTATCCGCTACACTTAAGTTGTATTGATGATAACCAACGCGGAATTTAATTATTATTTCACAGTAATTCGCGCCCTACTTCGTTAATTTTCCTTTAATTTTCTGCGGGTGTTTGTTTTACTGAAAATGAGGTAATTGCGCGTGGATGGAGGGCTGAAGAGTCGACGTTGATTAATTATATTTGCTCTGTTTACATAAAAATGGTTGAACGAGCACCTTGATAGTCTTGCGTTGCCAAATCTGGGGGAAAAGGAATAAGAAATGAGCTTGAAACGCAAGTTAAGTCGGGCGAAGATGGCAGAGATCCAACGCTTGAGGGAATGATAGGCATGAAATTATAATAAAAATCCTTTCACTAGGGTTTTTCATGAGACTGTAGGTAAGAGATTTAAAAAAAAAAAACAGTAAGTCGATGGATTCATGTTTTCCAAATATTAATAAGAAATGTGGTGATTTTAAATACTAATTATAAAATGAGATGTTGCATGTGATTTGCCTCAAATGATTTGGATCAGTGTAGACTAAGTTTCTAAGTCAGTTCTTTTTGATATTATGTTGAGTACCCAATTGAAAAGTTTGTCAAATATTGCTACGTAAATACCAAGTTTGTATGTGTGCAAGAATTTAAATATAAAAATATATAATGTAAAAAGTGTGTTCAGTTCAATAGATACTGATAAAGGCGTAAAACCATCTTGATTCACTAAACAATTAGATAGGTAGTAGGTTAAGTACCTAAGTTTTCTATAG
The DNA here is from genome assembly GCA_949987655.1 of Polymixis flavicincta. Lineage (NCBI taxonomy): Eukaryota > Metazoa > Arthropoda > Insecta > Lepidoptera > Noctuidae > Polymixis > Polymixis flavicincta. The sequence continues at coordinate 22,060,344 of OX465173.1, forward strand.
GTACCTTGGTCACCATACCTAGGTACCTATAAATATCATCATCTGCCTGGCCTTTTCCCAACTATGTTGGGGTCGGCTTCCAGTCTAACCGGATGCAGCTGAATACCAGTATTTTACATGGAGCGACTGCCTATCTGACCTCCACAACCCAGTTACTGGGTAATACGATACCCTTTGGTAAGACTAGTTGTCAGACTTTCGGGCTTCTGACGACCCGTAACGACTGTCAAAGATCCACAAATGACAGCCGGGACCAACGGCTTAACGTGCTAAACTTAAGGTACCTATAAATATATCGTCGCATATTTATAGCTTTGTTTCCTGCAGAGAGTCGCAATTTTAAACTCAAACCTCCAAAATATCATCGTATTGGAAAAAAGGTAGGTACCTACCATACTTTCCATTACGACATTCTGTAACAGAAATCGCTACATAAGACATTCCGTCTTCCAATATCATCGAACATTAAACACATACGTCGAATAAATCCCTTGCCCTACCTGTAATGTTATCTCTGGCAATTTTCATATCCACAGCCATGTACAGTCGGCCAGGAAAGTGTTCGTAACTGTTCAGAAATTAAATCCAAAGAGACGAAAAAATCTCCGAGGAAATCCGCCTCGTCAATTTTTAATTAGGAACTAATGTTATCACTACCAGGAACGGAAGAAGTACCTAATTCCCATAATCAACCTATATAGCTATACCGAATGCTCCAACTACTGGGATTCTGGCCTTTTCTGGATAGGGAGTGGGCCATAGTCCACCACGTGGGGCCTTTAGTCGACGATCGAACGGACGCATAATATCGCGGTGGAATTCTATGGGGCACTAAATTGTCCACTCTCGGTGTTAAACGGAGCATTGAGAATCCAGTAGAGTCCATCTCAGCGCCTCTAAAAAACACACAAATTTGAACTCTCGGGGAGAAGCAGTAAGTTGTAGACCTAATGCGTGAAAAAATCCCGCCACGATATTAATACGTCCATTTACGTGTGGTCAGACGTTCTAGGCGCCTCAAAGAGATGTCAGCACCAACTGGTGGGGTCCACAAGGGCCGATGCCTGCCAGGGGTGCGGGTTGTTTGAAAGAGATACCGTGCCCCCTGGCACACAGGCAACTGAAGGAGTTCTCTCTGCATTCTGAGCTGAAGGAAGGAACTCGGGTGGGTTTTAGTCATTAAAAGTCTGACACGGCCTCCTGGTCCACCAAGAGCGGGATAAGTTATTTGAAGATTTCCCACCCAAAAAAAAGCAATCAATATCCGATTTTTTTTATCAATGAAAAACGCCTTCTTCCACGTTCAAACGAAAACCAAGCTTAGAGACGCAAGCCACTTTTCTAGCCGACTGTACCCTACCTACGTGTATATATGTAAGTTAAGTACTTGTATTATTTGAGCATGGCAACACGTGTCGTATAAAAGGGCTGAAGAAAATGAAGTGTCGGCTTAGAGAAACCTTTGAAGGATCGCGGGAACTCATCCAGGGGAAACTGTGAAGGTTTAAGACGGGTATCATGGGTTTTATTTTACCGTAGACAAATCGATATGGTCTGCGTGAATGGGTGAAAAGGTTTAGTTTATGTTATGATTATCTTTGTGGGTGAAATATTGTTTTGGATATTGCGTGGTATCATCAACCTGTTTTGAAGATTGATCTCGAAGGGGGATTTTATGGTGGACGTTTTGGAGATAGTTTAAGGTTTGCTCCTAAGATCCGCATCCATCTAATAGCCGCGTTTGTTCCGTGGATGGGTGACAATCTTTACAACCAAGACCCTTCCGTGCTTCGGCAAGCACGTTAAGCCGTTGGTCCCAGCAAGTAGTGAATCTTTGATTGTCGCTACGAATCGTCAGAAGCCCGAAAGTCTGACAACCAGTCATACCAAGGAGTATCATGTTACCCCATTCCGAAATGAGTCGTGGAGGTTAGAGTGGAAACCGCCCCAATATAGTTAAGAAAATGCTAAGCAGAAGATGATGATACTTATTTGGAGATCTCCGTCTTCCTTGTAGCCGCTAAATGCTAGTAATTAGCAGATACTGCGTTATTTACTTAAATGTAGGTAGCTCACATACACAAGCGTTCGAGTAAAAATAACAAGCTCCATTGTTATCACTGTATGTAAACATTGTGTATTCATGTATCTATATTTATTCAGTACTTTTCTTACCGTAACCATGAATTCAGTAGCTACATGATTCTGAACGTGCGTTGTAATTTTTCGTCGGTTATCAATAAAAAATAGCTGTACCATACATTTTTCGACGTAAGTATTCCAGTTTTCTATGAAACAGCAGATTTTTTATTAGATAACCGACGAAAAATGTCCGCGTTAGGGGTTCTAAGTAACATCACGCTGACTTCACGTTTTCAATTTACGCGTTGATGTCCGTGCCAAACTTTGTAGCTATCGTTACAAATGGACGCCACAAAAACAAATAACGAAGTCCCTAAACCTATCAACTCCACCAAAAACAAACACATATTACTGAACATACTCCCACCAACAGTTTACCCTAATGAACCGCTAAGAGATGCGCCCAATCTCGGCCAAGTTTCAGGCCGCCATGACAGCGATGAACCAAAACGAACGTGTCGACAGCCGACCAGCTCCCGTCACAAAATGAAGAAAAAGTATTCTTCTTCAGTATGAATGCCAATCCGGGAAATGCTAGGATTCTACGTGTAACGGAAGACTTGTGACGAATTTACACATATTTTTATGCAAGTGGCGAATACACTTTCAATGTAGGTATGGAGTGTACATAAAAACTTTTTTCAAAAAAATAACAACCGACTTCCAAAAAAAACACTACAAAGTGCAAAATAACTTTAATTTGGGAAGTCGGTGACTTTGGATGTGTATTTTAATTATTTGTCACCGCCTTCCGAAATTAAAGTTATTTTGCACTTTGTAGTGTTTTTTTGGAAGTCGGTTGTTATTTTTTTGAAAAAAGTTTTTATTTTTCACTTTTTAGTTATCTACCCCACACCAATTCGAAATTTCATCATCCTTGGGGTCAAAACAATACACATTTATGCGATAGCAACATTCGCGGTTGATTTGCTGTAATTTTTTGAAGAGTTCCGTTGTCTGTCTCCGAAACGCATCATCAGATCTATATGAAATTTCAATGGGACCATTTCGGAGTACACTCCTTTCGAACAAAAAAATAATTTTGCAAATCCGTCAATATATGACGGAGTTATGCCCGAACATACATAAAAAAAAAAAACATGTCGAATTGATAACCTCCTTCTTTTTGAAGTCGGTTAAAAATGTGACGAATTTACTTTGTGGCGAATGTACAATAAATAACCCTGTACGATTTTGAAATGCCGTCGTTATGTTTTCATTGCTATTGGTTTCGTTTTCAGGCAACTTTTGAATTGGTGTTCATTCACGATGAATTGGCACTTTGGCAACAAACTACTACGTTTAATTTTATTTTATTAAATTCGAACTGGATATTGTGGCTAAGTACCTAATTAATGCCGCACGGATCAATCGATCAGGTTAAGCTACACTTGCCGAGGTTAGTTCGCAGATGGTTGACCATCTTAACATACTTAGACCCCTCCGTGCCTCAGAAAGCACGTTAAGCCGTTGATCTCGGCTGCCATTCGTGGATCTTTGACAGTCGTTACGGGTCGTCAGAAGCCCGAAAGTCTGACCAGGGGTGGTTACCCAGTAACTGGGTTGTGGAAGTCAGATAGGCAGTCGCTTTATGTAAAATACTTGTATTCAGCTGCATCCGGTTAGACTGGAAGCCGCACATAGTTGAGAAAACGCTAGGTAGATGATGATAAGTACCAAGTTTCTCTCTTTTGTCTGAAAATCAATATTTTATCGTACCTAAGTACGAGTACATCTACCTATCATCATAATAACTTAAGTCAATCAAAAGTCGCGATCTCAAACTTCTGCATCAAACAATCCATCATTTTTAAATAAATTCCGAAGTTAGAAGTGCTCACTAAGCGAAAACATAATCTCCGTTAAATCTCGAAAATTAAGAGATCCGGATTTGGAAACAATCAAATTGATTTTCCGGAGACGACGCCGGATAACCGGAGCCTACCTATTCATAATCTTAACGATATTTCGGAGACTTATGGACCGTCGGGAATTCATTATGTAAAGTAGAAGGGATGCAGGGTTTCACAATCGGCGTCAAATGAAAGGAAAATGAAGTGTCACCTCGGGTAAACAGGGGAGTATGTGACCGGTAACACGCCGCAACGTGGGGGTCGAGTTACGAAACCGCGGGCGTGGAATATTTTTCGCCACATTGGACGCTGTAGTGTTTTTGAATCGTAATGCGATTGTGTTCTGTTTTTTAAATCGAATCGGATAGATTTTGGGAAACGAAGTGTGATTATGTAACATCGATTTTGCAACGTACCTATATGTAGGCAATGAAGCGGATATTTCGTTGGCTTAACAAAATATCAACATTTCGTGAGAATATGGTTGAAAACCCTTCCTCATGAAGTTGAAGTATACAGTTGAAAATTTTAAGCAGTATCAATAACGAACAAATAAAAAACTGACTTATTTATTATTGTACCGAAATAATTATCTGCCACCAAACAACTTGTTGAAAACCAAAGTATTTTAATATTAATCCCCCACGACGACTGAAACATCAATTAATTAAATCGGTCCCCGTCATCAAACTCAAAACCAACTCTTTTTAATCTCGCTAACGAACCTCACGAGTAGGTACTCACGACACATCGACACCAGGGAATATTCATTAATAAATCTCACAATTTCATAGATGAGCAAGTAAATTGATTAAAAATGAGAATGATTGATTGCGAGTCCCGCTCGCACCTGACAGGAGCGATTTTACTACACGCGATCAATCATGACTGACAGTCGCGACAGGTCAGTCACTCACCGAGCACCGAGCTTACGCTGCAAGCATTAGTGACATGATAGTAGCGTCCGACCGAACGTTCGGCTTCGGCCACCTTCGGCCAAAATACCACCTCAGCTTCGGCGAAAACATTGTGCTGCTCGACGAGGTGGGCAAGCTCTTTGAGAGAGTAATTGCAGACCGCCTCGTCGGGCGGCTGGTGCGGGTGGGGCCGGATTTGGCGGAGAGCCAATTTGGTTTCCGCAGGGGGCGCTCCACGGTGGACGCCATCATGCGCGTGCGAGCCCTCACGACGGGGGATGCTGTAGCCCGGGGTGGGGTCGTCTTGGCGGTGTCTCTAGACATCGCCAATGCCTTCAACACCCTGCCCTGGAGTTGCATAAGGGAGGCACTCCGGTATCACCGGATGCCGACCTACCTCTGTCGTGTGGTCGGAGAGTGGAACCGGCGAGAGATGTCGTGCGGTGTCCCACAGGGATCGGTCCTGGGGCCGCATCTGTGGGACATCGGATACGACTGGGTGCTGCGCGCTGACCTCCCTGACGGCGTCAGTGTAGTTTGTTACGCTGATGACACGCTTGTCCTGGCGCAAGGGAGGTCGTACCAGGCGGCGGCCGACTTAGGGACACAAGGGGTTGCGACAATCGTCGATAGGATCCGGCAACTGGGACTCGAGGTGGCATTGCACAAGTCCGAGGCCATGTGGTTTCATGGTCCTCGGAATGCGCCACCGACGGGTTCCCAGATAACGGTGGGAGGGGTTCACATCGGCGTCGAGTCGACGATGAAGTACTTGGGACTCGTCCTCGACAGCCGGTGGAACTTCGCGGAGCATTTCCGCCGTTTGGCTCCCAGACTGGAGCGGGCCGGGGCTGCGTTGAAGCGGCTCTTGCCCAATCTAGGGGGGCCAAACGCCTCCTGCCGGAGGCTCTACGCGGGGATCGTGCGGTCCATGGCCCTATACGGGGCGCCGGTGTGGGCGCCTACATTGAGGCGCCAACCAGCTCGCAAGCTGAGGGCGTCCCATAGGGTCATGGCAATCAGGATGATCCGGGGATATCGCACGATCTCCGGCGAGGCGGCGGGCCTCCTTGCCGGATTACCGCCATGGGATCTGGAGGCAAAGGTCCTCGCGCAAATATGGGAGTGGCGCGAGGAGGCCAAACGCCGGGGCGTAACTCCGCTGCCGCAGGAAATTGCGGCACAGCGGACAGAGCTCCGGCGGGATCTCATGGTGACATGGAGAGAGCGATTGTCGCAACCCAGTGCTGGGCACGCCACGATTGCGGCGGTAAGTCCCCTCTTTGAGGAGTGGTTTGAGAGGCGGCATGGCGTCCTCACCTTCCGCCTGACGCAGGTCCTCACCGGACACGGTTGTTTCGGGAGGTTCCTGTTTCGGATAGGGCGGGAGGAAACGCCCGGGTGTTTCCACTGCGAAGATCGCCCTGAGGACACGGTGGAGCACACGGTGGCGGTCTGCCCGGCTTGGGCGGAGCACCGCCGTGTCCTCGTGGAGGCGATCGGCGGCGGCGATCTCTCGCGTCCGGCCCTGGTCCAGGCCATGGTACGGAGCGAGAGGGCATGGGGAGCCGTCACCTCCTTCAGCGAAGCAGTGATGCTCGCGAAGAGGGAGGCGGCGCACGTGAGGGAGAGGCAGCATATGCGCCCTCGCGACCCCAGCCGCCGCAGGATACGGAGACGCCCTGGGCGTCGGGAATCCCAGGCCGATTTCCGGCCACCGTAGGCATGGGCTTGCGGACGGCGAGTAATGGGTAGCTCGCTGTCCGGTAAGGACCAGGCCCAAGTCGACGGCGCGTTGTGTTCCACGCGCGCCTCAAAGAGATGTCAGCACAAAAATGATGGGGCCCGCAAGGGCCGATGCCTGTCAGGGGTGCGGGTTCGTTTGAAAGAGATACCACAGCCCCTGGCATACGGGCTAATGAAGGAACACGGGTGGGTTTTAGTCAGTAAAAGTCTGACACGCCCTCCTGCTCCACCCAGAGCGGGAGAAGTTATTTGATGATTTCCCACCCAAAAAAAAAAAAAAAAAGCTTCGGCGAAAATGGGCTGATTAGGTACTGTTTTGGCCGAAGCCGAAGGTTTATTAGTTGAGAATAACTTAGACTGATTGTGATTGTTAAATTACTTTTAGATAAATGAATATAACAATTGACATTATTTTGAAGCGTAATTTCTTACAACAAGTTAAAAGAGTTAAAAGACAATAGTACCAACACAACCAACAGCATTTTAAAGGTGATAGTGAATAAGCCTGATCGTCCATTCCTTGGGCACTAGACAGTATTTATAGGTATTTATACGGACAAGTAATTATAGGTTCATGAATTATTATTTTTATTTATTTTAATGAGTTTAAGTGTTACTAACCACTATATGAATCGTTTGTGTTCTATTAAAAAAAAAAAAAAACATTTAAATAAAAAATAATAATTTATTCACTTTTAACCATCTTGTACTGATTTTCATAGGGTTATTAAACTTTCGGCTTCGGCGATAAACGATTAATCAGCTTCGGCTTCAGTTTCGGCCAGAAATCGACAGTCCGTCGGACACTAATAAAATATAATGAGTTGAATTATATCGACATGTGTAATACAGCAGGTAATCATAATGATGATTATGACGTCAGAATTTTAAAGAAACCGATACATTGTGGAACAAATGTCGAGTTCGGAATTTTGAATGTAATTTATAAGAGTTTATTTTTTGTTTTACGGGGCTATTATGTGCTTAATAAATATTACGGAATGTATGCGCGCTGTTTAATGATATTCATAAGTTCATAACTGAACATTAAATAACCATTATTAATGAAGAACATGTCGTTTTATAATTTGTGTTAATAAATACAAGACACAAGTTACGTTTTCCAATTTAAATTGGTTATTCTAACTTTATAACTAATAAAAATAAATAGTTAAAGCTGGTAACTGTCAAATGGCAATTATTAAAATAAATATCCATGGTAAAACTTATAATTTAAGCGTTTATTATGTAAAGCAACGAAACCTTCGTATTCAGCGTTGTTCAGTACTAGCGAAAAGTTCATGAATAAATCACTAACATTACTCGGAGACTGGTACAAACTCTTGATTACACAAACAACACTAATGACCATCCTGAAAGCGTTTTTTCGCGTCATGTAAATGAATATAATGATAGTCATCAATCACCGTTTCCGTGGACAGATTAAATAATTCCGCTTTTACTCTCCCTTCTTCGAAATACCTTCACTAAGGCTTGGGGCAAACGAGCAGGCTTTTTTTTGGATGGGAAATCATCAAATAACTTCTCCCGCTCTGGGTGGAGCAGGAGGGCGTGTTAGACTTTTACTGACTAAAACCCACCCGTGTTCCTTCAGTAGCCCGTATGCCAGGGGCTGTGGTTTCTCTTTCGAAAAAACTCGCACTCCTGGCAGGCATCGGGCCTTGCGGGTCCCATCACGTTTGTGCTGACATCTCTTTGAGGCGCGCGTGGAACACAACGCGCCGTCGACTTGGGCTTGGTCCTTACCGGACAGCGAGCTACCCATTACTCGCCGTCCGCAAGCTCATGCTCAGGCGGTGCTCCGCCCAAGCCGGGCAGACCGCCACCGTGTGCTCCAGCGTGTCCTCAGGGCGATCTTCGCAGTGGAAACACCCGGTCGTTTCCTCCCGCCCTATCCGAAACAGGAACCTCCCGAAACAACCGTGTCCGGTGAGGACCTGCGTCAGGCGGAAGGTGAGGACGCCATGCCGCCTCTCAAGACACTCCTCAAAGAGGGGACTTACCGCCGCCATCGTGGCGAGCAGGCTTATGTCAGTGTACGTCCGTCTGGGACGTAATAAAATCGCGGCGAGATTTAATAGCGCAGTGGATTTTCAACTCTCGGTATTGAACCGAGAATTGAGAATCCAACTGAGTGCGTCTCAGCGCGTCAAAAAACACACGTGTTCGGTTTTCACGAGTGAGTCTCAGCGCGTCAAAAAACACAGTGTTCGGTTTTCACGAGTGAGTCACAGCGAGTCAAAAAACACAGTGTTCGGTTTTCACGAGTGAGTCTCAGCGCGTCAAAAAACACAGTGTTCGGTTTTCACGAGTGACTTACAGCGCGTCAAAAAACACAGTGTTCGGTTTTCACGAGTGAGTCACAGCGCGTCAAAAAAAAACAGTGTTCGATTTTCATGAATGAGTCTCAGCGCGTCAATAAACACACGTGTTCGGTTTTCACGAGTGAGTCTCAGCGCGTCAAAAACACAGTGTTCGGTTTTCACGAGTGAGTCTCAGCGCGTCAAAAAAACACAGTGTTCGGTTTTCAACTCTCGGCGCTAAGCAGTGCGTTGAAGATCCAATGCGCGAACAAATCCCGCAGTGAAATTATTACGCGCGTGGGAACGTGGGCTAACTGAATATTTGAAACACACAACTCAAGAGATACACAGATACACCTACATCGATTTATCATCGATCTGCCTACACTTGCAAACTATCAGCTAGTACCTACACTAGTGCACTTTGCAAAAGTTGCAGACTTGCGCCGTTGCAGTAGGTACCTAATACGAAAAGTTAAAATATGTTGTCGTCACCACACTTCGGAAAGCTGACAGCAACCAGAAGGCCAATTCTCGTTTTGAAACCGTTCAAAATCTAGTCGCAGTGTCATCTCAGCGACAAGCAAATGTCAAAAATGTATGAAAAATCGAGGTATTTTTGACCGATTGACACTGAGATCAGACTGTGAACGTTCTTAAAATTAGTAGAATTACCCCTCAGATGTTGCGTGCATCATTAAGAAACTGCTCGCGTGTAACGGACCTTAATGTCAAGTGGTAATATTACAGTGTTCCGTTCTCCCCCGCTTCCCTTATTGTTTTTCTTCCGCAGTTCGTTTAACTTGGCAAATATTTAAATATGAATGAAGTACGTACTTAATTTGATTAAGTGTGAGTCTTGTATTAATTTGAACTTTATTTTATTGTGTTTGGGTGGCTTACAGCTATCATCAATACAGAAGTAGTACTAGTAAGGTAATTTACGACAAGCCTGCAATTTTATGTATGGGTGATATAAAAGTTAATTTCCATAAAGATGGTACAACACCTTCCGATTTTAACCTTTTGAATAAAAGAGATACAGGTAAAGCTAGTTCCTCAGCGCACACAGCGGATAGGGCATCGGGGTCGGCGTCAAGGGATTTGAAATGTCTATGAACGATCGCTTAATGTAAATTTCAATTGTGCTTATATCACAGTTTGAAACAGAGCCGGTCGAACGACAGCCGTGACTTACGGAGGAAACGTCTAGAAATGTAGTGAGAAACGAAACCTTATTAGCAAATTTATTTAACCTTATTAGCAGCTTTATTAGCAAAGGGTTCATAGATACCTCCCCCTGAGTCACTTCTAGTATCACCATAAGACACACTTGATGGGAAGTTACTGTTCATGCGTTTGCTTTTCATATACCTACGACCAGAATAGTTTTGGGCTAGTACTTATTGAGGCCTCAATAGTCATGTAGCATGTAGGCCTTATAAAAAAGCTGTTCGATATCATTCCCTCTGTCGCGGAGTAATTGATCTGATAAGCGATCACAAATATTACCGACCACTTTACATTTCTTATAATATGTATATTTTCTTGTATCTTGATGAGCGCCGAGTTATACCAAGGTATACGACGCTGAGGGACATGCTTATCTCTGATGACGAATACCGTTGAATAAAAATTCCGGACAGCTTCGTCAATAGTTCCTTTCAATAATATGTCGTCCCACTTAGTGCTTCGCTAGTCAGTGCCTAGCGCCAAAATACATTTCTGTTAGCGTTCACGCCAAACGCTACGCCAAAATGTATGGGAATGACATTACCTGCGGAAACAACACGACGTAACCTTTCCGCAGGTAATGTCAATCCCATACATTTTGGCGTAGCGTTTGGCGTGAACGCTAACAGAAATGTGTTTTGTCTAAGCCTGCAGATCGAATACATTAGTAGTTTCATTTGTTGTATTTAATACATCATGGCGTGCACTGGCATCAAGCGCCCGAGGCTGTTCAGTAACAAGCTGAATTGACAAAGCTGGGTTGTATGAGCCATCAATAATCAAGGGTTGCGAACATGCCAAGACGGAGACGGGGATATTCGCGAGGCCTAGATCTAGAACTTTTCCGTGCCTGTTAGTAATAAGATTAAATTGCTAAAAACTACAAAAATTATTGGTGTCAACAAAATTAGTAATAGCTCATATTGAAGTGGGGTAGTTTTTTGTTAAGGCCGAAAGGTTTTTCAAATAAAGATAATTATAAAAACATCAGTTAGTACGTTGCCATGTATGCCACATCTAGTAGTACATCTACTTTTACTTTAGATCCGTAACGTCCGTTTACTCGGTTGGTGATCAGTTGATATGAACTTTTTTTATCACTACCTACCTATTTTAATTTTTACGTAGTTTGTACGCTCATAACATTTTATGTAAATTTAGTTTCTCAGTAAGTGAGTTATTGTTAATTCTTAATGAGGAATAATAAAGTTCTTAAACCACAAGATGTAACTGACTAGCGAAGCTATTGCCTGAACTCTGTTCACACAGATACAGAGTACATATGTGAAGTCGGTAGGAACCAGAAAGGACATAATTTTTTACTTACTATTTTAACCGACTTGATTTGAAAATAACAAGTTTTTGGAAATGTATGGTTTTTGAGTTACCTATGAATGGTGGCTGGGACACCGACAGTAGGTACCGTCATGATTCTTAACCACCCCCCCAGCGTTGAAATTTTTCGTCGGTTCAATTGCTTTGTTATTGCTTTATTGCTATTATTGCTATTTGTTACGCGTAGGTGTGTTGCACTTTTCTATCAAACAGCGGTTTTTATGTTTGTAACCGACGAAAAATTTCTACACTAGGTGGCTGGCTACAGTCACGTGCATTGTTGCGCGTAGATGTCTCTGCCACCGGGAGTGATATGACGTTTCGAAAGACGTTATTTCGACGTACGCTATTTCGAAAATTTTTACCCGTGGTACGCCAGTTCGAAAGCACATTGAGTCGAAAACCGCTATATCGAATGACGTTATCGCGAACAAGCTGATTTGAAAAAATGTTTTAATCGTAAGCTAGTACGAAAGCCTTGGTATCGAAATCCATTATTACGAAATATTCGAATCTGAATTTGCCTGAGGATCGAACACGCGACCCCGACAAAGCCTTATCTTTGCATTGGGTTTGGGAAACAAAAGCAATGAGAAGTAAATTACATTTTAATTTCCTTTAATAAATTAATCAACAAATAAATCCAGAAATTAGCGGACTAGAAACTAGGTGGAAACAAGGGCAACCCTTGTTTCCACCTAGTTTCTGGTCCTGGCTGAAAGAAATAATAATTTACGTCTTCCACGAACTTAAAATAGCGTAGAAGCATGGCACCGGCGCCGGCGGCGCGGCGATGAAATTGTTTAACGGTCAATGGAAAACTTGGGTAGTACGGTTGTATTCAAAAGCTCATTGTCGAACAGAATACCTACAAAATTGAGAGAATTTTGCCTAATATCCCACAGACGTCGCCAGAAAAAAAATGAAAGAAAATGCTATCGCAGCGATTGCATTAAGAAAAACACAATGACCACTTTTGAATTTATAAGAGCTGTAACATTAAATACTACTATTTTGACTTGAACTTTTGGTAATGAGTACCCACTAACAATTTTATTTTGTTGATTTATTTGTTGGTTAACATACTTAACATACTAAAGGAAATTAAAATTTAAGTTACTTTTCATTGCTTTTGTTTCCCAAACCCAATACAAAGATAAGGCTTTTACGGAGTCGCGAGTTCGATCCCCAGAAAAATTCAGATTAGAATATGCTATTCGTAATAATGGATTTCGATACCAAGACTTTCGTACTAGCATAAGATTCAAACAGTTTTTCGAATCAGCGTGTTCGCGACAGCGTCATTCGATATAGCGGTTTTCGACTTAATGTGCTTTCGAACTGGCGTACCACGAGTATTTTTTTTTCGAAATAGCGTGCTTCGAAATAACGTCTTTCGAAGCTTCATATCACTCCCCTGCCACCTTATGTAACTCAAGAATTTTTAATAAACAAAATAATTACTCTGCATTATTAATAAGTATCTAGTTGCCGTTTTAATTTAGCTCTGCAAGAAAAAAAAAAAAGAAAAGAACGTGAAAAAATGCTAAGCCGAGCTGTCCCAATTACGCGAGTGTTCATGCTTACTTAAATACGCGAACATTTTTCACAGTTCTAAATGAGAAATTCCAGACCACCTGCGTTTGGAAGACAGCGGGGTAATTGTCGCGTTTTCCTCCAAAATATACCACCTACAGAATATATTACTGCAAACTTATCACGAGAACCGTAGACAAGCGTTTTGTCGTCGGAAGAGTAGACAAGCGATTTCTATTCTACAGTAGAGTAGAAATAGAAAGCGTCATGCTAAGCCTGCTGGAGTAAAACTACTAATTATTTCAGCGGGATAGTTGCGTATCACACTAACAGTAAATTGGCTGTCATTTAAACAGTTCAAAAATATTCATTGCGTTATTTGCGTTGTTGTGCAGACAATTTGTTCGAACATGTGAAGCAATGTATTAGCAACCTTAAAATGGTTCAGATTTTAATTATTAGTATCCAGTCGTTAAGACTGTGCTAGATATTTTGAAGATAAAAGCACAATTATTAAAGTTCCATCAGACAAACATCATTTTTTCTCGAGAATGTAATAGGGTACCGAATGGATATCAAACACACGAATTGGTTTTCTTTGTAGACTGAATAACGTATGCAAATATGTTATATACTCGTATGTGGGCGTAATATGCTACAACCAAGAAAATGTAGGTCACCCTTACTACCCTTAGAGAGTTTGAGTTAAATGCTCATAAGAGTATTATGAGCATTTAACTCAAACTCTCTCTTCACGGTTTCAGGGTGACTTGTCAAAAGCTACATTTCCGGTAGTGCTGTATCTTGCACTAGTATTAGTACATATGCGAAACTACTGTGGTTTTCTATCACTAAACTAAAGCTATAGCGAAGAAGTAAAAAAAAAACGTGTGGGGTCTGAGGACCCCGTCAAGAACGAAGTTCCTTGCGCTTTTTCTTCAATTCCGAATGTAACTTCGTTTACCTTTAAAATACCCGAACTCATGAACACGACCCGCATGATGAAAAATCGCGAAAAGATTCGCAGCCCCTGTTTTTATTCTTTTTGTTACCTCACTATCGGCTCCAGCACCCTCGAAAACCACGAAAACCATATCTCTGTCTCTTTCTATCTGTACTAATATTATAAAGAGGAAAGATTTGATTGTTTGTTTGCATTGAATAGGCTCCGAAACTACTGAACCGATTTGAAAAATTCTTTCACTGTTGGGAAGCTACACTATCCCCGGGTGACATAGGCTATATTTTATCCCCGTATTAGGAATACGGGAACGCGAAGTACGCGGGTGAAATCGCGGAGTGCTGCTAGTTTTATAATAATCGCATGGAATAATAACGCCTTTCCGTTACGGTTTCTACAATCTTTGATATATTACCATTTCTAGAAGTTTACTCCTACCGCAAGTTGAACGTCGCCGTCGTTCCAAAAAAACAAATAATAAACAATGTTCAATAAAATTAACAGCAATAAAATCACATTTGCTTGCTCTACCATCGTTATTTCCACCCATATCTACCTCAATTAAAAAAAGTTTCATATCTATACTCCCAAACAGCACTCACATTATTTAGCTGTAGTCTACGATTTTAATTAAAGATCGCTAGTTGTGATTGCTCCCTGCATCAGCTGCGGTGGGGTGGTTGTAAGATCCCATCCCATGGGACATGGGGTTTCACTGATTTTCACCAGCAGACTCCATGCACTCTCTGTTATTGTATCGAATGCAACTTCGTTTGGGTTTTTAACTCGCAAGTTAGGTACATTTTTACACTTGCTGGCTCCAAAAATTTAAGGATGGGCTGTCTCGTTGGTCTAGTGGTCGCAAGGGCTACTGCTGATAATGAGATCCTGGGTTCGATTCCCAGGTCGGGCAAAGTGTTTTTGGGTTTTTCCATCTGTAATTTCTCAGTAGCCCAGAGTAATGTAGGTGTACCTCTGCCCAACCCTTCCTGGAAACAAGGTGTGATGTTATGATATGAATATGACATAATAATTGTTTCACTTACCCATTATTAAAATTGCCAAATGTAATTATTTCCTCCGGCTTGAGAATAACTACCACTGATGGTCACCAACAAGACTGACGATTTTTTCATTAAACCCTGCAAAAAAACACAGTTCATCTCAATTTACAATCCATAGGTACCTAATACTCATCTCTCAAATAAATCAATTAATTACCAACAAACACAAAACTACACATAGTCACATACTTAACATACCTCAACCTTATCTCCCACCACAAGACCAACATAACTTACACGCATACACACTTACATACCGCACAGTTATCTTGTAATTTCCAATCGCTGTTGTTTCGACCGCCACGTTATCAGCCAGCCAGGATTACGTTCAGACCCCAACACTGTTATCTGAGCACAAAGAGACCCATCAGTAATTACTCCCCCATGTTAAGGACACATAACTTGAACTTCATTACGACCGCAAAAGTACAGGGCTGCATTTTGCAAAGATTAACTTAATTCAACTTCACAAAAATACAGTAAATTATAATATACTGAAGTATGTTTTATTTTTTACCAACTTCAAAAAAAGGACGAGGTTAAATGTTCGACTGTATGTATTTTTTTTTATGTAAGCATGTTCGCCGATTACTCCCTCATTTGGCAAAAAAAAATACGTATAGTCGGTGACTTTTGATACGTATTTTATTAATTTTTAGTCACCGCCTTCCGAAATTAAAGTTTATTTTCACTTTGTAGTGTTTTACGGAAGTCGGTTGGTTTTTTTTTAATGTATTTTTGTTGTAAAGTTACATTATTAAGAATGTACGGAAGGACAGAGAAAAAACAAGTTCTAGCTCTGTAGGTAAAGGCACCCTTATTCATAGTTAAGTACTTAAAGTAATGATAAGCGTCAGCTTAACCTTATTTCTGTTTATTAGGGTAGTATTTAAGCAGTTTTTTACAAAAAAAACTAAGTATCTACTTTTTTTCATTATACTACTTATTTTATTTGTTCCAGGTCTATACAACTCGGGACAGTACTCGTACATCAGTTTTTTTTTAAAGTAATCTAATATTTTATTTTTAGGCTTTTACCCGAATTATAGTTATTTAAATATGCAGAGCGTTCACCAATTTCGTACTTACTTATTTGATTCATATTCAAATTCAGTATCAACCCTCAACTCCCGCCCTGCTTCAGCATTTTGAGAGCCTCAATATTTCCCCATTTTCTTAACAACAATCGACTATTGAGAGTCGTAAGCGCTTATCGCGATAAAATGTGCGACGTCAGACGAGTAATGGACTCATTCTGTATGAAGCAGTGAAATATTTAGCAATACGACCTCTTTATTGGCAATTTCTTATTATCTGGAGAAAGTGCTGGCTGTGACCACAAATGTTGTGTGTGTGAGTCATGCTTTAAATGGATGATGTTACTATTGTTTGATGGTTATGTGCAGGTTTAGCACGAGCACCGATTTGTCGATGGAAGAACACACATGACTACTAATTAAATGATGTACAGTGGCCAGCACATCAAGCTACCCCAATCTGTCAAATTTCTTTGATAGTTTTTCAACTTTATTCCAAAGGAATAAAGGAATAAGGTTTATGTTCAATTGGGAAAATTTGACAGTTTGGGATAGCTTGACCTGCTGGCGACTGTACAATAGGAGAAAATAGCGATTTTTTTTTTTTTGATCACAATTGTGTGTTCTAAACGAATCATGATTTTGTAGATAATCGTGACTTTATGGCCGTCGAGTAGACAGTTTGTTGTCAGTGTGATTTTGACAGTTTGTGAAGAAATATTCTTCTGAAATAGTCAACATTCACAAGGACCTAGACAAAGATCGTTAGAAACGAAAGACTAAATGACAGATTGTAGAAGGACATCTACGGTGCGATGTCAAAAATTAAGAAACTAAATGTCACTTTGTATTGAAAAAGCACTGTCTATTCTTCCTAGAAATAGAAACCGTCATACTAAGAAGCCTGCTGGATGTACTGAAGGGTGTCTAGTCTCTACATAGTATGAAACTTTTGAAGCTTTTCGTATTTGTACGCTTAGATCTTTCTTGGATAAACTACGCAACGGATATTAATGCGGTTTTCATCTATAGATAGAGTGATCCAAGAGGAAGGCTTATATGTACAATACACCGACTAACACGCGGGCGAAGCCGCTGGCAAAAGCTAGTAATAAATAAAGCTTGACTTGTATTGAGCAAGTAGAGAAGCCAGCACATCAAGCTACCCCAATCTGTCTTTGATAGGTTTTCAACTTTATAACATAAGCATGAAGTTCATGTTCAATTGGGAAAATTTGACAGTTTGGGGTAGCTTGATGTGCTGGCGTCTGGACCTAAGTCAAAGGGATTTTCCAGTTTTTAAACCAATTTAGAGGAATGGTTATGAGTAGGCCTCTTTCGTCCCTCAAATTTCACAAGTAAAATCATTTGGAAAGCTTTGTGTGGTAACTTAACTTAAGAAAATTAGGAAGCCTACAAAAGATTTCCTGGTAATTTGTAGGGTTTAATTATGTCCCGTCATCCTGGGAGCCACAGCATTAAAATAACGCCTAGTACTTTGTACGCATGACGACATATCAAGCTATACATTTCCAGTATGAGCTGACTTCTCATTGTACGAAAAGCCTATATAATGCGAGGTCAGCTAAAACTGGAAATGTAGGTGTAGCTTGTTATGTCGTAGTGTGTAGTTATAATTTATGTAAATTATGGTCCCATTTGCACACTGGATCTACTACAGGAAAACTTTCCATATACGGGTCCACAGAAACCCGTCCAATTTATCCTGTACCTACATAATATCATAAAAAAGTATGTATTAGATCCCACCATCTTGAAATGAAGATCTGTCGTGTTATCCACACATGAGATATTGTTTTCCATGTAAGGGATGGATAGTGCCAACATGAATAATATAGGCTTCGCAGATTTTTTCGCACTCCATAAATGTTTAGCATTAAAACTGCAAATTATTCAGAAAAAAGCTGACCGATTAATATTTATGATCTCTAACAAGACTGCTAGTTACGAGTAAAGTTTCTTTTACTGTGGTAATTCTCTTTAATCCTAAGGTAAATCCGGGCTTACTTAGGCAGTATGGTGGTTGTCTTTGCCATATGGTTGGGTTGGCAACACGTGCTGGTGCAATTAAGCTGGGCTCGGAAGCTAAGCCTGTGTCTTAGTAGCTTAAAGTGTCGGGTTTTTCCTCACGGAAGATTGGATATCAGATCTATGGAGACGATGGGAGACAAGCCTTGCCTTGATATGATCACCTAGAATGGAAATTCAAAATGTTGCACTTATCTTGTGGTTTTGGTTTTAGAAAAAAATAAAAAAAAATAACCATCAAAAAAATGGAGGTTCTCAAGTTGACGCGTAAGTACATAATTTTTTTATTTATGACCACGCATTTCTTTTTACTGCGTAGTCCGATTTTGGAAATTATTTTTTATTGGATAGAATACTTATACATACTTCTAAATTGGTCTCATCTTTAGGTAGATATAAATTCTGATAAATAAAATATGAGTTTCATTTGTAATATTAAAATAACCGCGTTTATTAAATGCTTATGGATGTATACACGGTACATACTTATACTACCAAAATAACATTTTTCTAAATTTTTGTTTGCCTGTCTGTTTGTTCCGGCTAATCTCTGAAATGGCTGGACCGATTTTGACGGGACTTTCACTGGCAGATAGGTGATGTAATAAGGAGTAACTTAGGCCATTTTTTAATTTTATTAATATCTATACAGATAAATCGCGGTAGTACGTTCCCGTGGGATAATTTTCAACCTCCACGCAGGCGGAGCCGCGGGCAACAGCTAGTTTAATATAAACATAAAGGCGACAAGTAAAATAATGGCAGCTTCATTGATCTGCAGCATTGATTTGTACGTTTGGTGCCTAATAAGTAGGTACCTAATTTACCTACATATTAATTTAGGAGTTCCTTTTCTAGTCGGTTTAATTGTTTGTTAATAAGTTTTTTATTAAGTAAGTAGGTACTTACCTACTTTGGTTTTGTTTCTATTTTATATTATAGTATAATATACATGGGTATACCAACTTATGCTCTATTCTGCTGGACTCGTGAGGTCGATGAAACTGTCCGATCATCATAATGACATTTCAGCCGAAAGACGTCCACTGCTGGACATAGGCCTCCCCTAAGCTCCGATTAGAAACACCAAATTCAATTACTCCATAATCCATGTGAATGTTACCATGTGAATATGTTCCCATTTTTATGGCCGAGCTCAACATCCGCTAATTTATAGCATACATGGGAATGTCCGTAATGCTCGTAACAAGTTATAAAACGCTGTTTTAATGGCTTCGGTGACCAAAGATAAACAAAATATAGCTAATTAATCGAAAGGGAACAGTGATAGCCCTCTCCCGCGCGTTTTTGACGTCATTAGGATGTACCGAACCCTATAAGGGTGGCATGGACATACACGCGAAACTTGTTACCGTGGGTTCAGAGTTTCAGACGATTCAGTACATAATCGACATTGAAATTTCTCGTAGGTTATTTTAAACTAGCAGCGCTCCGCGGTTTCACCCGCGTAGTTCCCGTTCCCGTAGGAATACGGGGATAAAATATAGCCCATGTGACCCGGGCATATTGTAGTTTCCCAACAGTGAAATAATTTTTCAAATCGGTTCAGCAATTTCGGAGCCTATTCAATGCAAACAAACAATCAAATCTTTCCTCTTTTTATTATTAGTATAGATAGATGCTGTTCCATACATTTTGACAGCGTAGGTTTCACTATTCTATCAAACTGCAGTTTTTTTTAATTACCTGCGAATAAATTTAAAGCATTCATTTAGGTACTGAATCAATGGTTTGCGCGTCGACATCCATGCCACCCTGTATTTAAAAAAAAAAGACAAGCCCCAGGAACGACCAAGGGGTTGCTTCGGTCGCATTATGGGAACACGGCAGTCGTCAGATCACCAAATAATGAAATACCGCTCAAAATATTGCCAATGCGTGCAATAAAACGATCGTTTCGTTTACAATCGCAATAACGATGGCTGATAAAAAATAAATTACCCCAATAATCGTGATAAAGTGGCAATAAAAGTCTCAATATAACTCACAAAAAGTTTCGCAGCCGGTAGGATTCGAACCTACGCTCCCAGAGGGAATCTGATTTCTAGTCAGACGCCTTAACCGCTCGGCCACGGCTGCTACAAGAGAAGTGGCGAAATAAAGCGTCCATTTCCATTGAACACAACATAAAAAGTTATGAATATTACACACGCTAGTGGGTCACACCAATATAGGTATCATTACCACCAATAAAATTATCACTGACAACTAGATAGAATGTTTTTCTGTCTGCCGCTGTACATAATTACTTTCATCGCGTTTCATAGGTAATGAAAATAGAAAGCTTACAGCATTTGTCTATGGGTTTAGAAGGTGATACCTATGTGCTATTTAAATTGTCCCTAGTCAATCCAGACATTCCGAATTACTTATATACAAATCTCGGTACTTGTGAATATAGTTAGTACTCCCATTATTACCATTCTTACTTACCTAGTTAAGTACTAGTAGCTTCCGCCGCTACTGAAAGGTCAAAGGCAAAGCACATCAAAGGTTGATTTAAATCGAAGTAGGTACCTAGGTTCGATAAGACAAATACAACATCATCATCTCGAATTGACCCGTACGGGCTATGCCAATTACTTCAGTAGCTATACTTCCTACATCATACCTACAAGTTACCCCTGCCCCAATAGGGTGGACCTTAAAAATGAGGGTGTCTAGAATTTGCTCGTCTAACAGTAGCGAATCCAACATAAATCAAGCAAGACTAATTAGTATTCCTACCAGAACCATTATCATTAATTCATTAGTTATGTAATTACATAATTTATCTTCGCACTTTATCGATAATAGCAGTGTACTCGGCTACTGTTATTGTTATCGTAATTTAATAACTCAAACACAACAACAAATTGTTCATTCAGGCGCTCATTGTAAATTCACCTTTATCAGCCAACATAAATCTCCCTTGTTAGTAGTACAACCTATCCCAAAATTTCGTCCGTCGTCCGTAAGGCGCCGTGGCTTAGTTGGTTAAAGCGCCTGTCTAGTAAACAGGAGATCACGAGTTCGAATCTCGTCGGGGCCTAGAGTTGGTGAACCATTTTTTTTTCTTTTTCATTTTATTCCAAAATTTTCTAAAACGTTTATTGTTTTAATCAATTGCGACTTGCGTTGGCTTTTTATTATTGTCAGGACCCGAGGTCATACTCAGCCCAGTAAATAGTAGATAAAACATTGTTTGCCCTGGTAATTTTGAATGTACTCGTCCTATTGTCGTTATGAGCGATAATAGTTCTTACTGTAATCCGATACGTGTTAAAATCTGTTGTAATAAATTCGAATAATAAATGAGCAAGCATTGTCGTAAAAATGCAAATAAAATCGTATAAAATGAAATAATAACTATTTGATAATAAATAATCCATCACTGGATGCAGTTTGGCATTTAGAATTTTATGGTATATTTTTAATTATAATAATAATTTTTATTGTGGGGATAAACTGATTTTAAAGATAATTAAGAGGTGACTTTCATGATTTTTTTAATGCATTAAAGTATGTTTAATTATGTTTCGAGTACCATCACCGTATGCAAAAAAGACTTGAAAACATCAAATTTAATATTCTTTTGGTTTCAAAATTATTTACGGTTAAAGAGACACACTGGTTTAAAAAAACCATTTTGAGCGTTTTCAAGAAATCTCCGCCTTAAGCAAGTCATTCAGTAAGTATATTAATGTGTGAGTAGATACATATTTCCTATAGTTATGCAGTGCTTGTTGATTGACTATAAATATTGGCTAAATACGAGTAATAGACTTTTCTTTTAGAGGACAGTGTAGAACTGGAGCTGTATTCGAGGAAGGGTGGCAAAATGAAAATATCGAGGTGTATGTGAAGATACGTGGGGATTTGTATTTGAATGGATGTAGGGTTGCCAACTTTTTTTATATCAAATAGATAGAAGTGTTTTCGAAGCCATTTCCTCTAAAAATACTATAGTAGACAACGACAAAATAAAATAAATGTGTCAATTAACATAACTAGGTATTTTATTTTTCAAATGCATATTTTCTGCTACATTGTGCTTTTGCAAATTTATCTTACCCAATAATTATTACAAATCTCGTTATTTTGCATAGAAAAGAAAAATCATTTTAAAAATATGTATTTCGACCTCTACTGTAGTGTAGCAATATAATAATATGTAAGTAAACACACATATATTATTCAACGTGTCACATAATCATTTTAACGCCTTTTTTAAGCTGTTATTATTAAGAAAAACGCAATGCATTTAAAATTGAGTCTTAAGTTTTTGACTTAAGATAGAATTTTATTTGGCTCAATCAGCAAAAAGTACGCCAAATGCATTTTTTTTAAACCAGTATCAAAAGTTATTGAAATCGATTTAGTAGTAAAAAAAGAAACAAACTACTTTCAGGTCTTGCGTTTATTCTGTTACACCTTGTGTAGTTTGGTTGGCAACCCTTGTAAGGAGACGTAGTGGCAATAAAACATGCTCATTTGTGTAAAAAATTGCTACAATTTGTTTCTTGAATACGATTTAGGGTGAGCCTTGTATGTGAGTCACTCATGTGCGTGTGGTACAAAAATTAATGTTGTCTATGGTTGTTGTGGAACTTGTGTTCTAATTTCAAGTTTCTTTTTTGCACCGGTCTTTTAAGAGGCCATTCATGAATCAGGTGTTATCAACTATAATTCCTCAATTCGGGTTTTGTTTTTTTTTTCGCGACTTGTCCTTTGATCTCAAATTATGACATTGTAGGTGTATTTTATTTCAAAGCAACTTGAATTTATCCTTAGTTGTTAACAACATGATGTTGCGAACGATCTCTTGAATCAAAAGACGTTGAATGTAGGAAATCAGGTCAAGGCTAAGATGTTAAAATAAGCCACTCTGAACCCCGGAAAATAGCGTCGTTTGACTCGCCCAGCCAGCCCGGGGGATTTGTACAAATTATGGTAGGTCAAAGTTGGAGAGCTAAGGCGAAATGAGTAAGGAAGCCATTTGCAAAATACCCAGGTATGAAAAGGGAGGAACAAAAACACATTTTTTAGAATATTAATCACTCATAATATTCACATTTGTGTAGTCTTACAATATTTACACATTTACAAAATGTATTGTTGCCCCAAATGACAGGTCTTTGTATATCTAATCGGTATCAACTCTATTTGGAAAACATTCATAACAAAATTATTGACAAGAGTAATTCTAGAACTAGAATCGGAGTTACTGTAGGACTTGACATGAATGTCATAATTTCCTGGAAATCGATAACATAGTTATTTCACTGCATTTTAACGAATTTAGTATTCTTACGCCAGAAGGTTAATTCCCGTATTTAAAAACGTACAAAATCGAGTCACAAACCCATCTTAGTGACAATCAATGTCATAAATATAGGGGAAATTACGAGGGTTTTTGACACATTGAAACTAAGATTAGAATGCGACCGATCTTAAAAATACGTGAATTGCGTCTCAGTACTTTTAACAAATATTAAGAAGGTATTAGTTACATATGTAAATGTTAAGTCTCGCAAATGAGATTTGTTACTCGATTCAAATACTTATGTAATTATATTAACAGCTTTCCAATCTTTAATATGTTTAACTTCAAATCCTTATTGTTTTAGTTGTAGCTAATTTAATCAGTACGTTTCTACTTTTACATGATTAAATCATTAGTTACTGTTTAATAATTTATTAAAAGTATATAATTATTCATTTAATCGTAAAAATTATGATTTGCCCATTTGGGTAATAATTTAATTATCTTGTTATTAATCAAGATTCAAAATACAAGTATAGAATCATCTAGATAGATTTTCCAAATTCCAATGTATTAATTTTGTTATTTAAAGTGAACGAATACTTGAAAAGTCTTTTTTAAACATTAAAATGACAGCACAGATTATAAATATGATGTCATAGATAATTTTAGTACAAAGTGCCAGAAAACTACTTTTGAATTAAGAACCATAGACAAGGTATTGTAAGGCAGAATATTTTATTTAACAGTTTATGGGTAAAATTGTTTCTAGTCCAGTCTTAATCAATAATTATAATACTCTAAACACTTATAAACGTCTTGATAAACTCTGAGGCACATTCAATATTACGTATCATACAATACAGTCGCTATCATCTATAAATATTTACAAAATTTATCTATTCTAATATGGCAGTATCGAGGTTCAAATTATATTTAATTAATGTCAATCTCTGTCAATTTTCTAACTTGAAACAATACGGTTTCCTACAAAGTAGTATTAGAGAACTGACGAATGGTATCAATAGTCATCACATATTTTAGGATTTGGTAACGAAAATACTTTAGAAACATTGTCACAGCATGGACACAGTGTAACCAACCCTTCCAGTAGACCAACTCAAAAAATTGAGCGGTGAGTTGTTAAAACAAAAACATGGAACTGTAGTTTTTGAAGAAACTGCGACAAAGTAGATAGTTACACTGTGGTAATAGGCCAGTGAGACTTCTAACTGGCTTCAAAACGAACGCTATATCATGATTAGAAGTCCAGCACCCTAATTGCGTAACGCACGATCAATCATAATCTGAATCATTTTGAAACAGATTACCAATCTATTGCTGCATGTGTTCGAAAAATGTGTCTGGCCTACAACGTAAATAGGTAAATAACGCAATGAATATTGTTGAACTGTCAAAATGAAACAGATTATGATTGATCGTGTGTTACGCAATTAGGGTGCTGTTGTCTCTGAAATTAAGGTACAGAGGCCAGCACATCAAGCTACTCCAATCTGTCAAATTTCTTTGATAGTTTTTCAACTTACAAAGGAATAAGGTTTATGTTCAATTAGGAAAATTTGACAGTTTGGGATAGCTTGACCTGCTGGCGACTGTACGACAAACTTGCTCCATAACGAAATAAAGTTGGTTGGTTTGTTTGGCTATCAAAATGAAAGTGTTCATCTTGGTTTAGCAGAAACTTTAAAGAAATACTGCTTTGACTACGATATACTCAGTAACTAATAATAATTTTGTAAAAAAATAAATGAAGTATGAACCACTCACTTGGTCCACTATGCCGTATTCGTCTACCATCTGGATTTGTATCGATTAGCACTGGTACTGAATGAGATCATTCTAAACATAGCTTAATTGCTGCATTTAGTACTAAGATGCAACAATAAATGGCGTAATTGTGGTAAATTTAACAATTATCATTTAATTCTCAATATTTTACCAAATACGGAGCAGTGTACCAGAAGGTGATTATTAAAAGAAGAAAAAATTATACCTTATGTTGAAAAAAATCGCGGTCAAAACAGTACATCAATAGTAAACAAGTACTACAAGATGAATACGAAATATGTGATAACTATGTCAAAATAATAATTTACAAATCAGTTAAACGCACAAAAATCAGTCTCTTTAACAATTTCACTGTTCACAGTCACTTAGTCACTCACTCCACGGTAAGGCCTCTCATGTCCTTCTACATCTCACTAGTATAGTTGACTTTAAATAACACTTTACTGTCGTCTTTGGGATGTCTTTAAGAGTTAATAAGGAATGCTTTACACGAATCTCGTGAGTTGCGTGTGGAAGTCTCGTAAGAAGATCTGTAGTTGCGGCAAAGTCGGCCGATCGTCGGGCGACATCGCCCAACAGTAAGCCATTACCGCAAATCTAGAGACAAAAACAATAACATGAGAATATTGAACTAGAATTTAACTTTGGCGCGTACTTCAGTCATTGAGGAGAATGAACTTTACATTAGCAAGCATAAACTCCACTCGACTACCAAAATACTATTCCAATTGGCTACGGGCCCAGACTGCTGAAATTTACGTGTCGAACAAATCATACCAGAATAGTGTTAAAATATAAATGCTGATGCTACTTACAGTTCATCAGGGCAATTGGCTGGCTGCTGCAACCGATACCCGTCCCTCAAGTATGCTGCAACCTCGAAGGGATCGACCTCTGCGTATGGTTGATGTGCCAGGGTCGTTAGTTCCCATAGCAACACTCCTAAGGCCCATACATCAGCCGCTGGACTGAACTGTCTCTTCGTGAGAGCTTCTAGCGCCAACCACTTGATCGGCCTGTTCTCGTTGTCGCCGAGACAGTGGTAGTCGGCGGGGAACAGGTCTCGTGAGAGAGCGTTGTCTGCGATCATCACTCGGAGATTTTCGTCAACTCTGTTGAGAAAAAGGTTGATAAGGAATATTTCTTCAAAGATGTGGCTCTGTTATTCAATATTTTGGAACCAATATTTGAAATTCAGGTTTTTTTGTAATCAAAATACAAAGTAATACTTACATGCAATTCCTAGCAGCGATATCTTTGTGTAAGACATGCTGTGAGTGCAGATATAGCAATCCATCTAATGCATGGAGTGCCATCCTGACGACATGCTGTGTCGTAAGTGGCGGCGGTGGCGGAGCCCCACCAGCCGCGCCTCCCACCGTAACTCCTCGACAAGCCAGGAGGAACTGCTTCAAGTTCCGCCAGGTCGAATTCCAGGGGTACAGCAAGAATGGAGCTGTCTGGTCCTCGATGCTAACACCCAGGACTGACAATACCCGCTCGTGGTGAAGTCCGTATAACATGCAGCCTTCTTGAAGTAGCAGTGATACCTACGAAAGAACATTACCTATCGTCACTACGTGAGGTTCTTGGGTTTTAAACTTCAATTTGCTTTTCTGTCAAAACGACATTACGAATTTCCCCAACTTTGATATTGATTAAATTATGACAATATATTACAGGCAGATTACAGAACCATTATTACCTGCACTTGAGAAGCATGTTCCGCAACAGTCTTCACGAGCACCTCCTGTTCCCTCCCATCTTCATCAGCATAAGTCCCTCTGTACACCCGCCCGAAGGTTCCTTCCATAGCCACAGAGCGCAACCTCACTCGGCATCGTTGTATCGTCAGCTCCGCTATCCTTTGTTGTAAATCCCTTGCCTTTTCTTCAGCAACCGCAACAGGCAGTGACGTAGGTCGGCGGTAGCTGGTGTAGCTGGCGGCAGATTTGCAGGAAGAGTCTGGTAAGAAAGCATGGGCATCTTGTTCATCGCTTCGTGCTCGTCGCAGCTTCCTCGCACGGGCTCTACAAGCTGCAGCGGCCACTGCAGCTATCAGCAACACTCCGCCAGCGCAACCAGCTCCCGCGTAAAATATATCAGCAGATGTAGGCGCATGTGGTACACTATCCACTCTAACGGCCGGTCTGGGAGCCTCCTTAAGACATATCTTTTTCCTTCTGAATCGTAACGTAGAGGACGAGGGACCCGTCGACACATTCAGAAATATAATAATGTCCACTTCAGCGGCCACCGCGTGCGTACAAGGCAGGTCCACTCGCCATGTTTGCGGCTCGGTCGGAACAAAGCCCTCGTTTGTTATATTGACAGTTGGCGGGTGCATAGCATTCAGCGGGTCCGTCACGTCCACGTGTAACGTGTACGGCAACTGCAACAAAAATAATGATTCGTGACTCAAGCCTACAAAACTTTTGCTTATTTTATCTAAGTAGACTCGACACATTCCTAACGGTACAATCACACCACAATGTAACTGTACCAGCACGCAATTGACGGACCACGGCACGCAAGGTGACCCTAAACGGTCCATCTGAGCATCCACAGCCGTGTCAGAAGAGATCAAATGTCGAGAGTAACCCACCGTGAGAGCACGACCATCGCTCCTTTATCGGAAGAATAAACGACATACTTTGTTACCGTTGGCCATCGACTATATTTGCATATGTAGATGTCGGGTCGTTCGATGTGGTTTATGTTTCCCTTATGTGGATGACGTGAACGTATTGTGACATGCCGCGGGGACGCATGCTGCACAGATGTTGTATCTCTCGTTGAGTTTGTTTTGAAGCCGGTTATTAAATATTATGACCATGGGGCGCTCATTATCTAACTAATCATCGGGCGGCGTTATATGAATTGTTAAACAAACAGCATTCGCCGCGGGCCCTTTGGCCGGCTCATCAGACATGCATCACAGAGGCAGCGGCTCGTAAGTGGCAGACCGCGGCGCTGCGGAGGTGCGACACCGCGGCCGCTAATTAAATATTATCAGTCGGCAGTCGGTGCGCACAGACAATGGTGGCGGGGCGCTCATCGGCGCTAGTCAACCGGTTCCCAAATATTTGCTCTGCCTAGTCAAAGGCGCCGCCATATAAATAAGGGAGTAGCGCGGTGAAGTGAGGGGGAATCGCAGATCTGATAGTGGCGGCGCACAAAGCTCGCCGAGATGCTGATAAGAAGCTAAGGGCTCGGCCGCGTGATCGCAACCGAACCATACTCAGCACATTGTTTATTTTTCAAATGCTGCAAAGCAGAGCGTCGACGATTTCAAAAGAGTTTAAGTATTATTCATACATGTAAATCCTGAAGCGTTTGGCTTAGATGTTAGGCGACAACATCTGAATGTTATGCGTATACATAGAGTTAATATAGCTTACGCCATCAAATCCTGCAGACGGCGCCATGAATACATTCAAATTGATGAAGCGTCCCGTAATCTGGCGAGCGTTCGTATGACTTGCAAATAACATCCTAAACAAGCAGATGTCTTATTGACAAGTTCACCGAACTTGTTTGCGGGTGCGGGTAACTTCGAATGCTACTTTTGTTGGCTGACTATTGAATATGTAAAGTGGACGTCGCGTCGCTCCCGATCAAAATGCAATGCCGCTATAGGCTCAAGTCTCAACTGATTTCTTTTAGTCCGTGTCGCCGTGTGTGCTGACGGCTACGGATAAAATAAATAAATGCACATAATATTTGGTTAGAGATGCAGAGTCCGGGATACGTAGTGCATAATGTGGTGCTGCGTCGTGATCAGCCAGCGGTGGCATTACCATGAAAAGCGATGCAATTTGAATTAGAACTAAACGAGGAAAATGTAAGGAGTATTTGAGAACACAGTATAATCAATCACATGGTACAGCAGATGTGTATAATGATGATTTCATAGAAACTAAAAGAAAGTTATCCAACTCGGGTAACTCGGGTAGGGGCTGCTGAATTACCATAAGAATGACTCGTTTGTGGGGCTCGGAGTAAACATGGGATCCTGTGTCCGAATACTTGAAAGAATAAACTTTCCTCTCAAAGTTAATTGCTTTGACTAAGGTTGTTGACGCTGTCTCAACAATAAACTAAAAAGTTTTTAACAAAACAATTCGCTAATTGCGTGAATAAAGAGTTGTTGACTTGGAACGTGCGAGACTCGATGATCGTGATCAATTTCGCATTCGTTCCGTGTCACGCATTACCATAATAGTGCGATTGTTTCATCGAATCAATTGTTCGTTAAACCAACACACAGCTCTATTTCTATTGACTGGTTTAAAACTGGATATCTTTTGCGTACGCGTTTTTTTCAACCGTTATTTGAATTCCGATGTAATTGTAACTTAAAACCAACAGAGATACTACGTTTTACGATTTAGTTTGCTTTAAAAACTAGCGCGAATTGAGGATCAGGTTAGATTAGAACGATTCTCATGGAAATTCAATATAAAGGCCCAACAAGAATCTCGAATAAAACTAGATTTGAGTAGAGATTAGTATGAAATTGACCGTTTATTTTAAGTGTACCTACTCGTAAATTAGCTAATAATAGCAAAAGTATCGTCGCTGACAGCATCCTTCTTACATCAGTTTTAGTTTCCGAGACATTTTCTCAAACAGCGAAATTCAATCATTCCTATTTGTTTTATCAATTTCTATTAATGCTTGGTCAACAGCAGCTTCTTCAGAGCACAGTAAACAATTAAAACGTAATCGTTTACCAACAGATTCTGTCTATGTTAATATTCTCCATGACCTTTTTTAACCATCATTCAGGCTCCTGCAGACTGGTGCAACGTGACAGTATGACAGAATTCTGGTAGAACAATTTCTATGATAATTTCATTCTAGATTTGCGTTGCACCAGTTTGCGGGTGCAGTTTTCCTTTATCGAAGAGTATGTAATATTATATTAAGAGGCCTATGTTCAGCAGTGGATGTTTTCCGGCTGAAATAATGATGATCATGACGTAATATTTACCGGTTTCCTAGTAAGACTCTGCCAGGTGAAGTGCAGGTCTGCGATGGTGGCAGGCACGGGCACCACGAAGTTCAGCGCGTACTCGTTGATCTGACCATCCCGCACGTAGAACAGCTCCGCAGTTAGACCTGGTGACAATGGAGAAGAAGGTTATTAGTTTGTCAATTTGATATCATCTAGAGAGGTTAAAATGGAATACTTTGGGAGACCAGCTACTAGAAAAGAACATAAGAAAAGCTTAAGTGTGTACTTATTGTGGATAGATGAAAAAGAATACGATATTATGAAATATGAACGGATATTATATTTATATTCATAAAAAACAAACAAATCTTATCAAAACAGTTTTTTATTTTTTCCCTTTTATTGACTTCCCTACTATTATTACACAATACGCGAGAAACACGACGCCAGTCAGTCTGCCTACTCTCAAAGCTTTTCTAAGCACTACCGAATCTATTGAGAGTTTGAGAGTTCACAACAAATCAGTACACGTCAATATCGAACAATTCGGGGCAAAAAGTTTTGTACGCGAGCGTACAATGAGGCGGCGAGATCAAAGAGCTACCTCAAAGACGCCGCGAACGACGCCCGCGCCACCTGTCCACAAATCATGAGAACCTGGTTTAGAGAGAAAAAAAAAGTTCATGGCTAAAAATTGACTACTGAGAGGTTTTTTGCTCGCGGAACTTTGTTGGAAAGTTTCTGGAGTTGGGTCCTATCTTGTGTTTGTGATAAACTTTAGAGTTTTGTGTCTGTAAAGTTGTTCTAAACTTGGAGCCACCAATAAAGTATTAGACAATCCGTTTAATATTTTACATCTCCCATAAAAAGTAAAAAACACTTTCGTATCGTCTCTTATTATCTTTCCCGGGGAATAAGCACAGTTTTAAGTGCACACAGGCCAAATTGGAAACTCTTGAGGCCACTTATGTTAATAACAAGTGGGCTTTCTTGTTTGTAATATTGTTAACCCATTGCAGACGGGCATTCGTTTACTTTTAGATTGCATGTGGCGAATAATTATAATGAATTTGCTTCGAGTAATTAAAATTTACAAGAATTTCACGTATTCCGCGATAGGTGGATAGTGGATAGCCTAACGCCAATTATAGATTCAATGGAGAAAAAAGGGAATACCTTCTCAAAATATATTCTTTTTTTCTATACCTACTATAATTTTACTATATATTTCTTTTACTATTATTTACTATCTTTACCTAGTATAAAACAAAGTCGCTTTTAATTTAATTTGATTTTAATGCGGTTTTCATCAATAGACAGAGTGAGTCAATAGGAAGGTTTATCTATATCTATTCTATACTAATATTATAAAGAGGAAAGATTTGATTGTTTGTTTGCATTGAATAGGCTCCGAAACTCTAAACAGATTTGAAAAATTATTTCACTGTTGGGAAGCTACACTATCCCCGGGTGACATAGGCTAAATTTTATCCCCGTATATTCCCACGGGAACGGGAACTATGCGGGTGAAACCGCGGAGCGCTGCTAGTATTATATATATACCTATAATACTAGCAGCGCTCCGCGGTTTCACCCGCATAGTTCAACTGACCTCCACACGGGCGAAGCCGCCGGCAAAAGCTTGTGATATTATAAAGAGGCAGTGAATAAAAAATCAACTGTTTATAAAATCATCTTATATTATCAGGGGTTCCGAAGATTACCCCCTACATACAGAATTACAGATGTAGGGGGTAATCTTCGGAACCCCAGATCCGATTCCGAAAATTCTTTCACTAATGGAAAGCTACATTATTACCGAGTGCCATAGGAAATATATTTTGCTCAAAAAAAGAAATTTTAGACACACGAAGTCACGGACAAAAGCTAGTAAGTAGGTAATGCAATGAACAAGGGATGGGAAAAAAAACTAATATTTGGAATACCAAACTAATTGGTACACACATTTGGTTTTGGCAATCTGTAATATATATTGTTTTTACAACTGATCTTCAAAGATGCACGCCATCTTTGAAGATCAGTTGTAAAAAGCGAAGTCTGTCATTAAGCCAGATGGTAAACGTCCAATCCTCTGCTCAAATAACCTAAGGAGCCACGGTACCCACAAGTGAGTAATATACATCATACTGTAGATAACCACCACCTAATATGAGCTTCCTGCGCCGGAGTAATTTCTCCGAAGTCGCAGTTATTATACGTGGCTCGTTAAGGACCACATCAAGTTCCAACATCATCAACTTTATGATTTTTATGTACATTTTTTGGTGTCAAGTTACTCCTGGAGTTTATGTCCATACTAACTTTTACCAGCGGGTTCGCCCGTGTAGAGTTCGAAAATTATCCCACGCGAACGTAATATCGGGATAAATATCTTATGTGTAAATACAGGTTATAAACTATCTGTGTGCTAAATTTCATCCCATTCCATCCAGTAGTTTATGCGTGAAAGAGTAAGAAACATCCATCCATCCATCCACACAAACTATCACATTTATAATATTAGTATAGTAGGGTTTCCAAAATATCCTTGAGAATAATGAATAATGTCTGCTTTGGTGTGAAGATACAGAAAGATACCTAATTGAATTTATAATTGAAATGAGTCAATGTTATAACAATGTCGCCAAAATGAGATGTTGTTTAACAATAACTAACGCCTACAGTCGAATTAACACGATACAGAAAATAAATAAGATTCTGTCTTTTTATAGCAACGCATACGTAATTAAATTATTTAATTCTACATCCTGCTAATGTTATGAATACTTGATTAAAATATTAAAGAAGAAAAATAAAAAGAAACAACCTCGAAAACATTAATTCTATTTGTTAGAACTTTGGAAGTGTCATAAACTCATACATAACCATAAACAAATTTAAATATTGTGACCGGTTCCATAATAATCATAGCACCAAGATCCTTGCAAAGGCTGACAGCGGCGTTATTAACACTATTATCATTAAATAATAACGCCCTATCTAAACACACTGGTAAGTACACAGGTATGCATGCAAATGAGGTTCCGAAACAGGCGTTGATGCGATTATATTAATAATTTTAACGCTTTGAATGGATATTTGTTTATTCGTGGCGCGATAAAGGCGATTAACCGCTAACGAGTGACGATAAAGAACGATATAATTTGCATACGCGCCGCGTGCGACGACTCGCCGCCCGCGACAAATCGCTGCGACTTGCGCAGGCGCTGCATTGCGTCGAGTTTTATCGCACCGTTGTTTACGACTATACCTATCTACACTTTAGTATGCAATTTATTTATTTTGTTTAATTGGCTGTTTAAATTTGAGAGGATGTAATTTATTGATTTACAGATTTTACAAGGTATTCTGGTTGTTGCGATATAAAATATGAGATAAAATCAAAATGACAAAGATCAAAACGTTGCGACAGTATTTTATGTAAATATTAAAGAACTGACTTTTAAATTTATAAATATTTCTCATATTATTCAGATGATCCAAACGAACTTAATAACATTCATTAATAATGCATAATATTTATACGGTAATAAATTATTTATAGTTTAACAAAATGGTTTTTAAAACCGAATCGTGGTACAATAAAGAGGTTGAAGAACTTTCTAATAGAACACCTAATTTATTAACAAATTCAACAACCGGTGTTGGCTTATCTTGTGAAGATATCTCACAAAGTTAAGCCAATACCTGAATACAGTTTTAAATAGATTGTTTCCACGAAATCGAAGTTCGGTGAGGTAGTAGGACAGACAAGAGTTATCTCTAACTTTTACGAGAAGCTATAAAAAATAAATACGTATGACATAAAGCTGTTCTGTTACATTCCCACATAGTAATAAGCAGCGGGAGTGCTACCGTACGCGGCGCCTTTGAAGTCGCGGCGGAGCAAAAAGAACTACTTGATACGACAAATAACTAGAGATAGCCGGCACCCGCCTCCACCGGCGCGCGGCGGCGCCCGCTTTTTTCTGCTTATTCAAACTAATTCCCCGCCACGCTAACGGAGCTTCTAGCCTCTTATCGCGGATTCCTACATTCCTCGCCACCGAAATTCTAATAATAAAATTTAATAAGTTGAATGCCAACAAAATGGCGCGACTCGCGTGCTCCTCACTATTGACGCATTCTACATTCGCACCTCCGAATAAAGCCTTCATTACAGTCGTACAAAAACCCATTTGTGAAGAATAAAATAGAAAGACGCACAATGGACGCGTTGATATTTCGTATAGAAAGTTCCCCCTTCCAGGAATGGATGTAAAGATTTTAGGGCACAACAGAAGCTTTATTGTGGAATTATGCGGACGAGGCGTGCAAGAAAATAAAACAAAGTGCAAAGGTGTCGATAGAATTATAAAGGTGAGAATAGGGACGTACAAATGTGTAGTTAAACATAACAGTCGATTTTCATTCGATCAGGTGACTGCAGATCTTAATCAGCAGAATTTACTACTTAACATAAAAGCGATACGACTAAAAACGATATAATCTTCAATTAAGAGCTCAACGTTAATAAAATTAATAGCAAACGAGCTTTTCTAAAATAATCATAAACTATAAATCACCCAAACTCGTTTTGGTTAACGTATTAATTGCAGATTTATTAATGATAAATTGGCGCCGTAATCCCTAATCCTAATTAATTAGTCGATAATATTACAGAACAACACATCACTAGGCATACCATAGAGTTGCGCGTTTACAAAATGCACTTCAGTTGGTCGACGCGAGGGTTCGTTTCATAGGCGGGGAAAAATGTCGTCGTTTATTATTTCTCCCACACATTTGCATTATGAAGTACATTTTGTACGATGGAGGGAACATACAAGCGGCCGGAAAACCGCTAAATAAATAACTGTTTAACATTTTACAGCATTACCACATCCCATAACGACGTGTGATGATAATAGATGCCATAAAACACAGTAATGTGCTAAGAATAGATAGTGGACGTAAAATTAAAAACATTTTAGGTAGTACAGGTTGCAACGGAGGTAAATATCATACGTGTTTCCAACGATAATGGTGTGAAGTATCGAGTATGGTTATCGGCAGCTGCTTCTCTATGGTCTTATATGAATTTTTAACCAGTTTTAACGCTACTGTCTCTATTTGTAACTGTTTAGAAACAAGGTATTCTTAACACGGAACGTCCCCAAGAAACATTGAAATTTTTGGGTAATATTGGATGATAGGATAATGGGCCTTATGGCTAAGTGATAAGAGCCGCGCGGATCAGGTTAAGCTACGCTTGCCGCGGTTGGTCCATAGATGTAACCATCTTTACATACCAAGACCCCTTCGAACCTCGGAAAGCAAGTTAAGCTGTTGGACCCGGCTTTGACAGTCGGTACACTCATTACGAATGACGACCAGTCTTACCAAAGGGTATAAATATGTATCGATAAAAAAATGCTAGGCAGATGCTAATCATTGGATGCAAGGATCATGAAATTTCACCTCAAAATTATCCCTGCATCTAATATAAAGTTTCCATTACTCCGAGCACAGATGCGCTGCGCTAGACAGAATTAGCCGATTATAAATCTGCGACACAAGCACACGACACGAACCAAATTTGTCGCCTTAATTGTAAACAGCTATAAAATATGGGATCGCAATGCGCTCGAGATAGTCGATTTGCTCGTAAAAGACGCTCGTAATCGGTTATTTATCGATACTATATCGATGTTCGTAAAAAGAGAATAATATATGTTCTACATACACATCCTGACATGGATTGTAAAAGTTACGAAGAATTTTATGTTTCTGCAACAATAAAATGTTATTTTCCCAGAAACGATATGGCTTTAATGCAGAAAAGAACTTAATAATAACGATTTGTCTCATGTAATGTACACATAAAAGTTGTCAAAATAAAACATGTGGGAGGAACAAACTGATAAAACGAAAAGGTTTCGTGACCAATTTGGATGTGCAAAAACTAACAAATACCCTTTATAAAAAATAAAATTGACTACATTATCGTCAATTGAGGACCGCACGATTCATTGCATAGCAGATACTAAAAAGGTTATATATCGCGTTACATTACATGGCAATTGGACCGTAGATAATTGCGTAATAGCATTTGTCGAAAAAACGTCAGACAGAAGTGTAGTCAGGTGTAAAACTTTGAGGTTTTCGGAGTCAGCGTGCCGGAAGTGAGGTGGGGTAATGCGATCCACCATTGTTCGTCCGTCAGCCTGCCTGGGCTTTGTCCCTAACAAGATTTGGCCGAACGTCTTGCGATCAAAGCTGATCAGCGACACAAAAGCCCTGTGAAATTAAAGTCTGTAAGAACGGAGCCGAGGCGCGAAGAACTCACTTTATTTTTATAGATATCACGAAAAACGTTCAGCCAGCCTTTTGATTGTGGAATAAATACGAAAATAAAATATTTTTACACTTTTTTCCCATTTGATTAGGACGTTCGTGGTAAACCTAAGATAAATGGATGATGAAACAAAGCACTTTAGATTTCAAAGACGGCTTTAGGTAGATTTTGTCAATAGAAAAGCAAGTGTTGGAAAGATAACGTCGCAGCAGGCTTAGCACGAGCACCGATTTGTCGACGGAAGAATAGACATTACTGTACAATAGGATAAGATAGCTATGTTTTTCTATTCATTAACACAGTTATGCGTTCTAAACGAATCATGATTTTGTAGATAATCGTAAAATAAATCAAACATAAATCTTTGTTGTCAGTGTGATTTTGACAGTTTGGGAAGAAATATTCTTCTGAAATAGTCTACATTTATAAGGACCTAGACAAATATCGTTAGAAACGAAAGACTAAATGACCGATTGTAGAAGGATATCTACGGTGCGATAACAAAAATGTAGGAACGAAATGTCACTTTGTATTGAAAAAGCACTGTCTATTCTTCGTAGAAATACAAAACGTCATGCTAAGCCCGCAGCTAAACGATCAGGGCCCAAATTCTGTATGGTTATGATTCCTCGCGGAATCTTACTATGTTCAAACAACGTCAATGTCATGTTTTTTAGATACCAATCTAAAAGACAATTTTTCGATATTATTAATACGATATTAGCAGATTTCGTGTGTGATTGAGGTAGTTACGAGTAACGAATCGTTAAGTGGTCATAGTGAATTCAGGCCCAGTGCGCAATTTGTTGTAAAACAATTTGTCAAATCGTTTTCGAACTAACTTCATACTGAAGAAATACTGAAAACGGATCGGAGTGGAATTGAGTAAGGAAATTAGACTTGCGGTACCTACTTTGTGAATCTTGACTCCCACTTATGTAAAAACTACCACCACTAACATATTTTAAGAAATGATTAGATTTTTCTAGTACCTACCTACTTTGGTATACTTGTTGACAAAATTAGGTTTGTAAATACCAGGAGATTTAAGTAGGTATCTACATTGAAAAACTTCAAAATATACACGTCAAAATACTATCATGAGGCAAATAATAAAGTGCGTTTTCCCTCAATAACATCAAGGTGCAGGCTACGAAGGGAGAAGA
This sequence comes from Polymixis flavicincta, assembly GCA_949987655.1. Taxonomy (NCBI): domain Eukaryota; kingdom Metazoa; phylum Arthropoda; class Insecta; order Lepidoptera; family Noctuidae; genus Polymixis; species Polymixis flavicincta. The sequence goes on from OX465173.1 coordinate 22,098,100, forward strand.
TTTAGACAACATCTTAGAGCAGATAATGTGTGCAATAATCACCACCATACCTCACCGCCGCGCTGTTACATGTGCTATTCATCCCCAATCTCCCCTTCCCATTTAATTACTTTACACAGTAATGCAACAACACGTGCATTCATTAAAGAAATTTATTGAATTAATCAGAACAGAGAGACTAACAATTGCAATAAATTAAACAAACAATAAAACACTGCTGAAAATTCTCTGTTCGCTCACTTCATTAAAACAAATTGCAGTTTTTATTGCAACTATTAAACCACTCTCTACCGATCAGAAAATTACGCAAACAGAAATCTTAAAAAAAAGTTTAACAGGTTAACAGGCATTTGTAATGAATTAATTCGAATGAAAACGTCCAATTAATTGAGGTATAATCACCAATAAGTGTGATATGCGTGCCATCGCCCATATCAAGCAAATTAGCCGCGGTTTTTCTTTTATCTCAAACAAGTTCTACTGGAACGACACCATCGTTCCATCGGTTTACATTGCTGCTAATATTGAGGACGAGGATTAAATAAGCGAAAGCTGCTAGCGATACTTGTATCGTACGATTGAATAGTCGAATTCGAATTTTAAAAATATCCCGCAGCGCATTGGCGCGTTGATTGATGCGTCTTTTTGCCCGCGTGCCCCTTCAGACGTAATCCCGACGAATTAGTTTGACAGTCGGAATCTTTTCCTGATTTTTTGTCTATGGTAGTAGAGTGGTACCACATGTTTATTGAGATTCTGCCCCTAATGATGTGCAGCGATACGGAAAGTGTCGATTATTTACAGCTTTGTCTAATTAACTATAAGTTATTTTATATTTATGTAGGTATATGCGGGCTGGAGAATGTTGGATGTTGTACTTTGAGCAGCAATTATCAAGAGTGCGTGCGTTAACGATACAATAAATAAGTGTTGTAATAAAATAAACACTGTGTGTTTACGATCAGCAAGGTGAAGTGTTCCGCGGACAGATCTACGATTGGTAGTAGTAGGAACGCACCTGACGCTGAGTTATTGCGAATACGTAAACATTATCGTTACATTAACGTAAGTACGTTATATAGGAACATCAAAACAAACTCGCCTGTCTTGTGTTTATGCTGTATAAAGATGAGGTAGATGACGGGAGGCTAGGGTTACCAAACTCGTACCTACCTATACGATTTTGTAAAACTGTAGTTAAAATTACGGAATTTTAACTAGTTTTACAAAATCGTCCTACGATATGGAGTCGGTTCCAAGGATTTCACGAAGGTTTATTGATACAGTTCACCGATTACATTACCGTCCTACGAGGAAGATTTTTTTTTAGAACTCACGAATAATCTCTGCAGTGTAAAGAACTTTTCAACAATGCATTATCAGCAAAGTTTTTTAATGTCGACTTCGACTTTTAAATAGTCTACCGGGCCTATTCCCTAAACAGGAATTCCGTCGTTTCGGTCGAAGTAAAGGGCGTTTCCAACTCCGTATCACTTCGGTCGGACAGAAGATTAGTTTGTAGCCCGAACTAAGAATGAATGACAACACGATTTGACAGCTGTCCCTACTCCCGATATGGTTTTCCATAAAAGTTAGTTAATTGGCTGTAGGATTCACTAAGAAGTTTTGAACTACTTTCAGACGGGCCCATATCTTCGTTGACGTAGTTAGAGAGTAGGCCCCCTGGTCTAGAGTCAACCCTAGAAGGTTCGCCAAAAGCTGCGTCGGCAGAAGTGTGAAAATTTATGACATCACGTGCGCTAGCTACACTTCGGAGGAAATTAAGTTAGTTATGAGCTCGATTCCTCTGCTCGTGTGATATTTATAACTTTACACTACTACATCTTCAGCTGAAGTCTGGTTTATCTAAATATGTAAGTGAAATGAAATTATTTCCCTTAGATTAACATTTATGACATGCGTCATTCTATTCTTTAGTATTTCAAATAAGCATAGCACACTGCTGATATGTATATTGTAAAGAAAACTAAAAAGGAATTTGTGAAATGGTTGAGTTCCGAAGCGAGGTCGAAAGCTCCATTAGTGGCAACTACAAATCCAAAGCCACAAGTTTACAGGAAACGATAAGTGGGCTCGCATTTCAATCTAGGTTGTCAGAATATTTCCCTCTATTATGATCAATCTAGTCCCAGTCTAGTTACGCGAAGCACAGACCACACGGAGTCGTGACCACATAACGCGACCACGCTTCGTATTCGCCCGCAGACCACAAACACCGCAACTAGAACTTATCACCGTTATCGCTGCGGGAAACACTAATAGCAACGCTGAAAGATTAAATTGCCTATCCGAGAGACTTTAAACTAAACATGAAACTCATACAAAAAAGTAACCCATTTCACTCGGCAGCTCGAGGCAGTGCGATGTGACAACAGCACCACGTAAACTAGAAAAAAAAAAAAACTGAACACGAACACAGTCGTGACATGTTTGTAAATGTTGTCAGATTATAACCAACCCCTGCGCATGAATTTGTGTCTTGTATCGTTTGTATTCCAATTACAGAGTCACTCCACGTGCACGACAGTACACACGACGAATTTCTCGACCTTATCTATCAGATTACCACAATCCTTCCGAAGAGGTTATCGCACGGTAGCCCTACTGTTCAAATCGATGCCTTATCGCCCGATATGATTTATTTTTGACTTATCGTGACTCGATAAGAAATACGTGTACAAATATCCGTTGGCTACTGGTTTCCATGTATTTGGGAAAATGACTCGCATCGTCAGATGTACAAACAAACAGCTGTATCGGACGGAGGGCCACCGCGTTCCTGAAAACTCCCATTAGTTTGTGTCAGGGCAATTCAAATAGAAACTGTGTGCGGAGTGGAGGTGTCCAATAACAAAACACACGAACACGCTTGTCAAACAACGCTCACCAAATATTATCCGACCGCCACACTGTATTATGTCGTGGATTTGTCCCAACACAACCAGTGCACGGGACAGAAGCACGACGCGACGAGTGTTTGCATTGGAACTTAGAACTAAGGTTATAACGCTCGCCAGAAGGAAAACATTACACGGAACGAGCAAATACTTTTTTGACATTTTGACACCCAACTGCGCCTGTTATTTGTATAGGAACAAAATAAAATGAAAAGAACGAAAACAATACGGACGGGCAGTTTAAAAAATCGTCTGTTGAACGAAGGCTTGAAGAGAGCAGTTTGTGAAGGGCTCTCAACGAGGGCTCTCCAAACGAGCGTCGACGCCAGCCAGCGTGCTTAACCTGCCCTGTTTACACCCGGCGAACACCTACGTATCGTATCATATACACTTGTAAAGCTGAAGCACGGAATTATATTTTACGTTAAGGACGTCGGGCAAGTGGATCCAAAACCATTAAAAACACGTCATTGAACACCGGACCCCATCGAATAAATTAAAGGCAATCGAAAAGAATCGCACACACGATCTGGAATTATCGAGTTGGCAGCCGTTCAGAATATAATTTGATCCGCCGCCGCCCGTTGCCGTCAGTCATAATGGAAATCATAAAATTTAAAACATCGCCCGTAAAGTAAACAATGCGCAAAAAGAGCAAAAAATTTTAATGGTGGGTGGGTGTAATCGAGGCCTGCCCTCCGGTGCCCTGGCGCGCACTCGTGTTATTCCTCATCTCAGCTCTTATACAATAAAATTTTAAGTATCAAAGCATCAAGCGGATTTGTTACCGCGTGAATTGTGGAGAATTCTCGGCTTCAGGGAGTATTCACAAACTCGCTTGTAAAGTGAAGACGTTTGAAACACTTATATTTATTTCTAGTTCTTGCACTTCGTTCCTCTTGGTGTCTGCCAGACAGACACCAAGAGGAACGAAGTGAAGACCTTTTTAATATGAACTAACTTTTCCTCAAGAATTTGAACTGCACTGACTTCGATAACCAGTAACCACATAGGAATCTGAACTATGTGCCCTTCAAACGGCGATTATTTTTTGCCCCTTTTAAGTAATACTTTTTGAACGAAGCTCCATTACGACCAAGACAAAAAACGCCACTTCGTTATCAGTCTGTCAGTTTATACAGCCCCAAAATTTCTGTATAGCCAGGTATGCAGCTAGCCGGTGTACAGGATGAGGTTATTTAGCTATTTAATTACACGGTTTTCCACGCCTTCCGTCACGGGACAGTTTCCGGGCAGAGCCACAATGCTCACCGCTCCGATCACAAATTGGATGCGCCCGTCACTAACTAGGCGTGTTCGATGCCCAACAGGCCAGAACAAGATTGGGCAATCAACACTAACTACAAATGATCGGTTTTATATCACTCCTGAGAGCCTACCATTACGAGCGACGCGCTTGAATATTAACCTGCTAGATAACCACTTGATGGGTATTATCCACCATACGTGTAACGTTAGTAGCTAGTAAAATTTATATGTGAGAATGTTTAAATATGCGTGTGATTCGAATCGAATAACAAACAAAACAAATTCAATTAATTTCCCAGCCATCGCCGCAGGATAACATCTGTTTTGAATATAAAATACACCAACACGTACCGTCGTCCCTTGTTCAAACCCCAATAAAAATGAGACCCACGCAACTGACTATAACAAAAAAACAATATATAAAAAACGCCTACACGTACGTACATCTTAAATTTTGATCTAACGACCCTGAAGGATCCATTATTATTAATAAATCGATGTCTAAATAAAACATACGGGCAACATAAAAATATTTAATAAAAAAGTAGGATAAGATTTTTTTCCAATACGAGACATTTATTAACACGGACGCGCAGTGGATCGAGATAAAACAAACATGGCGGGCGGCGCGCGCGCATATAAACATGGAGTTTATCGTGGGAGGCTGTCACAACACGCGCCCATTGGGCATCGCTGACACACCGGTGAAAGCTAAGGAGACACCCTACGATATAAGACGAGATGATGTTATCTCACACTTACATTTCAAGCCTACGCATCGCCTACCTCGTCGTCATTTCTAGTGGACACAACTTCAGATTCCAATATTTCGATAATCATTAACACACTTTGATAGTCATCAACTGCATGTTTCGTTGGGTAACAACCACAAATATTTAACACTAGCTTTAGCCAGCGGCTTCGCCCGCGCGGAACTTTCATCCCCTATTTAACTCCCTTAGGGGATGAATTTCGAAAAATCCTTCCTTATTCCTTGTCTACATTATAAAGGGAACCTCTGTGCAAAATTTCAGCTTTCTAGGTCCAAGGGTTTGGGCTGGGCGTTAATGAGTCAGTCAGTCAGGACTTCTCTTTTTATTTATATAGATATAGAATACCTTTAAACTAACTAGCTTTTGCATGGAGCTCAATTCCAGGCCATCACATACATATAACTCAGATTTCCGTGCTCTCGAACTTTAGAAAAGTTTTTTTTAAAGTTTCTAAAGCGTTTTTCTTACATACTCTTACATGTCGAAATAAGCACAATCTATGCAACCAGAGACTGAATACATAAATAAACTAAATTTCTAACTATCACCACTAGAGGAGAACCAATTAACTTCATAAATAGCCTATTCAAACGTAACAAGGTTCTAACAAGGCGGAAAAAGCGGCGCGGACGCCGCGTTTATCAACAAAACAAAACAACAACAAAGCAACGAGTCGTGATCTCCATCACAGATCCATCATCGAGTGCCGGCTGTTAAGATGGATTGCCCGTATTATCCCAACAAGCACCTCCGGATAACCGACCGAGTTTCAATTGCCGACAATCCGTCCAAGTCTCCTCTTTGTACAGCGTTCCAATTTGCTTAAAGGAATAAATAACTAGGAAAGCTGTTTCCTATAAATGGCTGTAATAAGAATGTCCTCGTGAGATCCGTCTGGTTTCTTAATAATGCAGCAAGTGAGTTCCGTTTACCGCATATAGATTGCAGGTATATCCGCAACAATGAACCCTCGTGCACAGCTGCACTTCCTGCCAAACGTTTGGCTTCATTTAAAAAATATTAAAAGTCTAACTTTACATCAAAAGACTCTTTGGAAACAGTATTTTAATTTAGAGTTCTTATTAAGAATTATGAATGAGTTAATTGATATTATGACTTGGGAACGTCGAGGGGAATCCACCCGTCGCAGGAGATGTTTATAATAACAGCATGCGGTGTCTATAAATCAGAATTAAGGACGTAACCAAGGGAGATTTAGTTTTCGGCGTCGATTAAAGCCAACTCGAAAACAAACAGGATCTCAGCCACGCCTCTCGTTTCTTTTTTCAAAGCCTTCGGGCGAGTCTGAGTATTATTCCACCTGCTTGCTGCCCATTAGAATTAGACGGACCTCTTTTAAAGTACCGGTTCTAACATAACCGTCAAACGACACGACACCTTTTAATATATTTAAAGTCCTCGAGTCACGAAAACGTCAGACAAAAACAAATAAAAATTACGGACCAAACCACGCAAGGTTGCGAACTACGATCAGTTAAAACAGTAGCGTTCCAAAAACAACAGCGAGAAAAGCGAATTACAAACGAAAATAAAAACCAAATAAGCGGCGGTCTCGCCCCAGTATAAAAAAAGCTGTGCAGTAGACTTAAATGATCAGAAAAAGTATGGCTCCTACCAATCGAAGTGGACAAAAGAAAGAATGAAGTCGAGTCGTTAATGAGGGAACATGTAGAACGGAGCAGTCTGAGCAGTCTCCCGTGAATTATCTGATGCTCTAAACTCGAGCGAGCGGGTCTAATGGTAACGCCAACCCTAACAACCCAAACAAAACCGCACATTTTGATTACAGTACCACAAGCAAATGTGGAAGAGGTATTAGCATACTAGTCAATATTAAGCTTTCGCACGACTCCGCTACACTGGCGAGCTGGCAAATAAAAACATGCAGCAAAAGAGTAAAGTAAACCTTTCCATTCGGAATATTCTCGTAAAGATTTCAGAGTTGGAATTGAATTTGCATTTGTAAAAAAGAGTGTGCGAGGCTACGTGCGCCCACACTTCGCTCACATTAGCTCGCGTACTTGCATTCCTCTTTATAGCCACACGACACGTCCCCACGACCAGCTAGCTACACGACAGATTTTTTATTCACAGAAAACCTTTCCATAATTTATACATAAGGAATAAAGTTGGTATAAATGCAGCTGCGACGGTACATCCATATTGACTTTTATGGCACATTATTTGCATGGGTTTCATGTCTTTTTTTCATCCAGGTAGAAACGTGACCGTAGAGCGGAGGCGAGCATTTCCCCGATCACGACGGTGCGATGCAATCAGAGGACAGTGGGACACTCGTACATGGTAATGTGGGCACAGCGCACGAGATCCACGATACACTCCACAGACACAATTAACCTAGCAACCCTGAATACCTCGTTAGCTTTAACGTTCTTCAAATCTAACTTTTGTTTGCGGACTGCTGATTGACTGGAGATTAGAATTTTAGCTTGTTTTACTGGATCTTGGACTTTGATTACTGAATCTTCTAGTATTCCTGGTAATGCTACTATGCTAGATAAAATTCTTTTGAAAACGTTCGCTAAATTTAGATGAGATAAGGCCTTAAATGGTGTTGAGATAATCATTCAAAACTCATTATTCGATCATTCATAAAGAAACTAGTACTTCCACTCATTACACAATAAACGTAAATCATTTACCAGAAACCTCATTAACACCATCTCAGGCTAAACTTAATCCGACAAAATTGATGGACGAGGCGAGGAAATGACGTACGGCGGTACTGCAGACATGTTTTAAAAATCCACACGCGGCCATAACGAGTCGAGTTACGAGCGGTTAAATAAACGCAGTCTCCCATTACTGCCATTAATACGTACGATTGCCTCGAACCAACTGAGCCAGAAATAAAGTTTAACCCGAACGTGAACGTAATCGTATTGAGCGACATTACGAATTAAAGAAATAAGTTTTACGAACGTTCCGCTGTTAAATAAAATACAATAAATAAATCCAAACGTTTATTTTGAATTCTATTGAGACTTTCTTGAATATCAATTCGAGAATATTGTGATTGTGACTAAATTGTGGGAACGCTCAAAAGAGCAGATCGGTAATAATCGGTATGTATACTACGACGCAACTCAGCAATATAATATTCTGAATTCTTTCGTTGCATTCCTACAATATGGTTGAAACTAGAATGTAATCGCAGTTTGAGTATGAGTTTGACCACCTTTAGCATGTAATAACGACTTCTAGTATCCAAATATTAGTCCACGCGCACCTCCGAACGGATTCAACCAATATTTGTTCGCTACAACTGCTTCCCAAAAGTGTATTTTCTTATTCAACAACTTCTACCGTTCAACGCCCGCGAGGGTGTCGCGATGTTTGACTAACCTGCCTCCACAAAGCAAACATTAACTTCTCATGAAGACAGCATTCGTTTATTTAATTAATCAGAATTCTTTTTTTATTTTCCGACTGGCAATACAACAATTGACATATATATACATATATGCCCAAAAATGTACAGTCAGTATAAATTCAAGATGAAAATAAAATATCCAGTCACGTCGGGTGATCGGAACGACTGTTAAATGTTTATTTACTTTCTTAATAAAATAAACATCGGTCACAATAACATGTTTGGGAGCCTAATGTAACTAAACTAGAGGACAATAAGCCAGGGTCGGTCCCCAGGGAACGCATTGACAAATTTGTGTATTTTATTGATTCAAAAGTGACTAGACGTTATCAAGTCGACTGCTAGGAACTCACAGGCAGCGCATACAATAACCCTTATTCGAAGTCAGAATGTAAATTTTGGGGCATGCGGGTCCTCGCAGCGGGCCCTGCGCCGCGGGAGGCCAGGCCAACAGAAACACCATGACTCGACCCATCTCTACGCCATGCTGCGAAACATACGAATTCACTTCAAGTCATGTTAAGATTTACTGTCCAAATCAATCTATGTCATACTTTTGGTTTCTTGGGGCCCTGTCTAAACAAACTGGAGGTCCAAACAAACGTCACATGATGCAGTTTATTGTGATACAAAGATAACGTTAGATGCCATTTCACGCTGTGTTTTAGGACAACTTGTGGGTGGTCGTCCCTTTGATAACGCATAGATATCGCTGCCCTAGTTCAACAGTAAGATATCTTAAAAATAAACAAAATTGAGATAAGTTTTGTTTCATGTGAAAAATTTGCTCTCCCTCTGGTTCAAAAATCGGTTATTTATAAAACGCAACCAAAGTGCCTAAATCTCAATGTCTCACTGAGACATTTAAGCATATTTTTACCGACCTTTAGTTCAAGATTCTGACATCTTAAGATATTTATAAAGTCAGGAAGGTTTTTACTTTTCTTTTATTTCTACACTGAGACTTCTTCAAATGTCCTTATATGGAATTATAAAAACACATTTCAATTAACAACGAGTGAAATATTGACACTAAAATCATAAAAGTATGAATAACTCAAAACATACTTTTACAACATATCTTACTATTGAACTAGGGCAGCGATATATGGGTAAGCCAAATGAATTGTCACAACCTCTCCTGATCTTTTAACAATAATAACCAAACACACAATTCAACGAAACAACTATTGCATTGGCAATAAACTTGAATTTTCATTGGAAAGCAGTAATTCAGGGACATTGGTTACCCAATGACGATAAAACATAAGTGTGCATTCGTCAATTCTACAACGGAGGCCTATAAAATGTTATTATTTAGGAGCTCATAACTAGAAAGATTTACTGATCATAAAATAAGATGAGGTGACCACATCCCAGCACGAATAAGAATTCCTTTATTCATTGTTGATCCTAGAGGACTCTCAAGTGGCAGACTGGCAGAGCCGTTGACCAAGTCTTCGTTTAAAGGCACATGATGGATATGTTCGAGTGGCAGCCATATCCGGTGCAAGCAAATTTAACTCCGAATAGCCTTGTTTATTCAGGGGTGCACTGAACCATTAAAGCTCAGTTGAGTCGTAACAACGTCGACCGCGTTAAATTCTTCAATACTATCATAATGCTCAACTTTAATTGCTTTCTTACGAACCCATAAAAATCTGAAGTGGCTGCAGTTCAATATTTACGACTCCGTTTTAAATTTTAAGCGTAACGTTATTAAATCGAAACAATTACCACATTAGGAAAGAGAATTTCTATTGTTCAGTTCTAACTAGTGCTAGTTATGGTGTAATACGAATATCGGGACTATAAATTAAAGCAATTTTTAACGTCAAAACGTTTAGGGCTTTATCGACACCCATAAACTTTATTACAATAGGCCTTGTGGCAAAAAAGTTAAATACTGTCGCGACCCCATTGATTAATTTGTTTCACCATTAGAATTCTCTTCACGGGCTACAAAAATGTCCTGGTGGAGAGCATCGCAGCCGAATTTTGGGGCATTATTTATGGTGTGCCATTCTCTTCAAAGGACTGTATGATTTACAGCCGGCCGTACAAAAGCCACTGCCTTATTATGACGTGCTGGCCGTGCATTGTGCCAGCATATTTATTCGTCCGATTGTGCGCGATGTTTGTTTATTTTCGGTCCTTCTTCGTAAATACAGTATTGTCACAAAACTACGACACAATTGAGTGGGACCATATTTCACGGTCCTTAATTACAACAATATGTTGTGAATTGAGGAAATGTTTTGCCAACAAAGCACATTTAGAAACTTTTGTGATGTCAAGTCTTTTTAAAATTATAAACTCAAAATTTTGTAAAACATTGGGTACTGGAGAAAAACTAGTTAACAGAGATTTAATGGTCAAACAAACTGAGAAGATATACAGAGCTACTAGTGATCCGTGAAAGTACTTAGAGATATCGAGTTGTTAACTAGGAAAAGAATGGCGTTCCATAATGATAGTATGTGGTATCGTGTTTAGAAGTGATTAGCACCGCGTACTAGCTAAGCGGGAATGTACACATAGACAGAAGCTGGGAGAGGCAGGTATGCTTGGTGCCTCGGTGCTGACGCCAGCCATGTTTGCTCCCGCGCGTGCCCAGCGGCCCGTGTGTGTGGTCCCTAACTATTTTATATTATAAATAACTAAAAACATGAGTATTTATTTACGTGAAGCTTTCTCGATCTGGTCGAGCGTAAAACCCTTCACCCATTAGGTAGCAAACAGTCATACTTAGTTTACGATGTGTGAAATTTTACATGTTAATATGTCTTCCTTCACACTGTCTCTAAGTATTGCTCTAAGTGCATCAAACAATTTAGATAATGTCCCTGAGGCGTAGAAGCTTTGCGAATATTCAAAAGGAAGCTTTTAGTAGCGTAGCGCCCGTAGAAATATAATAATAGTGTGATTCGTTTAATAATGTGCGTAAACACACATATTATTACATTACATTAGACACATTTATTTGCACATTTTCTCTTAAAGCAGAGCTCGGTCGCGTGCGCCACCCGGCCGCCTATTCAATTACGCCGCGTAGCCAACAAAATTGTCACAGCATTATCCCTAATGGCACATTTTTGAGCTCCCACAAACACAAAGGAAATATAAAATACTAGTCGTGTGCCATCACTACGGGAGTTCTAATATTGTGCTAGTCGCATCATAGTCGCGCTGCGAGATACTTCCTTCGTGGGCTATTAAAGCAGTCATTAACTATGGACGTGGGATTATGGGTCAGCGCCGGTAATCCTCGGCCTCAAAACAAACACACAGCTCATCTTTAATAGCCGAACAAAAACAAAAATGAGCCGTAATGTCATTAGCTAAAACGTTAACGAGTGTCCATGTCGAGGCGGCTGCTATTTCGGTTTGGGCACATTCCACACGCTCGTATATCATCTATCATGGTCGGAGAACTGTCAGGTTTTAAACTGAGCTTAAACTGTGTTCGGTGCTGGCTCGTCGGCGGTGGCAGACGTGGCAGTTGATGGACGCGTCGTGACGGCTCGCCGACGTTCGCTCACCAGCCGGAGGGACGTGCACAACATCTGACCTCTCTCTATCTATGGTACAATGCTACATGCGCTACTGTTTAGTGCATTACTCGCGGTAATTGTGCTAGTTTTAGTCTAATATTATCTTCATCGAGTGGCGGAAGCATCCGTCGGGCGGCCGTTGCACCTCATTTCGCTACTGACACGCTTTTCAGGCGCATGCCCATTGTCCCAGACTGGAACCGCTCCCCATCCTCCCGAGGGAGATATACAGCAATGGGTATTCTACAGATTCAACTACCCACAATTTATTACACATTCTAGGTTGTGGAACTGTGGTTATGTATCGAATAAGAAAATTTACTAAACTCTCAAACATTGTTTTCAAGTTGTGAATTTGTGTAAGCAATTTTTATATTAGAATATTTAATTGTTCAAACACAATCATACACCTTTACAAAGCAAACAAATAAAGACGAACAAACTTCTAAACACAGTTAGAGGGTCACACAAAAAGCGACTGCGTGCGACTTGCGCTGGCGCAGCATCGCTGATCGATCGAAGCTTTTTGTCGCGTTGACATCTCCATCCATTCGGGCAAATTGCCGAGCGGGCACAAAACCGAGGTGTGATTGAGAGGTCGACCCTCGCCGATGCCCGAAACCATTATTTTGAATATGTTCAACTATCGATCACGCAGAGAAAAGTAATTTTAGAACGTTGATCTTTCCACGTGATATGTACCGCGTACAGCACAAACATTTTTCATTGTCAGTTGGACAGATGAACCAGTTTTCTATGCGTTTTTGTTTCCAACTATGCATAATGTATGGTTTCGAATGCAGTTTTGAGGATTTCTTACTGGCAATGTGATTAGTTTATTAAAATTACAGTTATTTATTAAGTCGTTGGAATATAGCTTTTCACAGGGTTCAATAAAACCCCTTTACAAAAACGTATTTAGTTTCTTTACCTTAGCCTGAAAACAACAGATTTATCACTAGATTACGCTCAATCGACTAAGCGCCAGTCAGAGATGCAGCACAAATTAGCCGTGCCTCCTCGCGGTTTATTACCCGGAGTTTGGTTTTATTTATAAAAGATCTATTTATTCAGCTGTCGACTGACCTGGATACATTGCCAACTTGTCACTATTGGCTGCAGGCCGTCTCACGGTTCACTTTCCGTTTTGGTGTTTCGATTTACATTTTTGTACATTTATAAATGTTTTAATTCGACCTTTGTTTGGTTGAGAATGATAGACAAGTCAATAAAGTTTTACACACACAAAAACAGACTCAATTAATTAATCTTCATCTTAATGCTTAATAGTTTAGTCAGGAAGATACCCCGTATTATTAACACATAATAATAGACTAATAACAAATAGCTGTCCTGCATTGAAAAGCAAACATGAAAGCAATTAAATATCGAAAATCATAATCATGCGAAACTAAAATGATTTCACCACAATTGCCATTATAAGTAAAGAGCAAAATTGCACAAAAAGCTATTTCATCAGTGTCATAAAGATACGCGAATATTATACGTATCAGCATAACGAGATGTGTTGCACCTTGTAATGTAAGTGCGTGTGTAAGTGCGTGCTTCGTAAGTGAAGTAAAAACTTTTAACACTTTATGTGGTGAGAACGAGAATGCATGGTAGTTTATTGTAGATGGTTATAAAGTTTATATTCCATATAGACGGCCGTAATGCCCGAGATACACGAGGCTAGTTTCACAAGCCAGGGTGCCTACTCTCGTCCGTCAACTAACATACGGACCCGTCCGATAGTAGTTCAGTACATCGAAATGAAACCTACTCCCGATTTGTTAACATTTTCGGAAGGTCAAAAGTAAAAAAATCAAAAGTTAAAGTGTGGAGTTCCTTGCCGGCTCTTCTCCATAGGAAACAACAATTTGGAACCGTGCACCTAGCTTCTGACGTTTCATAAGTGCCCATGCAGGTTTATATGAAATAAAAATATTTTGATTTTGAATCTCGATAGTTTTACAGTGGATCCCGTCTCACGTACAGACTCAGGATAACGAAAGAGCAGATCTTTTGGCAAACCTAGCCGTGTCAGATGAAATTTCTGTAAGTGTTCCCCCTTTATTTACAGAATGTATAAAATTAATAATAAAACAGCAGTGTACAGATGAGTGGAGTGAATATTTTAACCAGAGGTTAACAGAAAAGGGAATTTGGTACAAGACCATCCAACCACAGGTTCCAGTGTATAATTGGACTGATGAAACCTGCTTAGCAGAAGTGATTTGGTTATGGCACTAAGACTTCGATCCGGTCACATAAAAAAATTATGATTTTCTAATGAAAAAGGTTACGTCACGCGTGAAGAATAGTCGAAAATAGTGGAGTAGTCGAAAATGTACAACATGTTTTTGATGGAGTGTTTGCGGAACGAGGCTTTGAGATTTGATTTACTTGGTCCAAAAATAAGTACGATGTTGAAGAGTGTAATGCTATCCTGGCTAGGATACTGTACAAACTGGCATTTTTTTACCGACGAACAAACGGAGGAGGTTCTCAAGTCGACGAGTATATCATATATTTTTTTATGTATGACCATGCATAACTTTTTCAGAGTAGTCCGATTTTGATAATTTAATTCTTTTTTTCGGCGGTTTTTTTTTTTGTTAAAAGTTTTTATTTTAAAGTAAGTGTAACTGTTTTTAGGTTTACTTGATTCTGCTGATGTCACAGGGCGACGTTATCGCTCAGCAACAAAGCCCAAAGAAAAATCAACTTTTACGGACGGGCAAAATATATCTGGACTATGGACAAGGACTATCAAATCGTGTTGTCATTGTTCCATTTTTAGTACTGGCCCCGAACGAATCTTATGTCCGTAGGTGTTACGGGGTACCTAAGTAACGCCTGTAACTTCAGCCGAAACTACGAACTTCGTGCTTAGAGAGTAGACCCCAGGATATTTTTAGGTATAGTCTCAATAAGCTAGTAACTTTGACTTAGTTTATAAAGTACTATCTTCATTTGTTGGCTAGTAAGCTAGGGTCTTAAGCTAGGATGTCTGAGCTAGTAACACCCCCACCACTGATTTTGCTATCCTGGGTTGTGTACTATCATCAAGTATTGGATTGGCGAGTGTGCAATGACTGCGCGTTTTGTTTTTCTGACCGCAACTGATCGTATTGTAGGTATTGTACTATAGCTTAAACTTACCTGGCATCATGAAAACAGCACTAGCATTTGCCAAGCCAGGTTCTAGCTTTGAAACGCTAGCCTCATGTATCTAAGGCATAATGGCGGGAATGCCGGTGTGGGACTCAACACCGCACGTGCACCGATTGCATTGTTTAGTTAGCACAGTTTAATGGACACTGCGTAATCAGTGTAATAGTCTATTAAATGCTTTCTGTGTACTGATAGTACTATCAAGTATTGTGTTGTGATTGGGATATTAGATAGGGTTGAGTGCGTGCGTGCTTACGCATTTTGTTACTAAAAAAACATGACGTATGTGTGTGAAAATGCGATAGGAAAATTACCGTTATCTTGGTCCAAAGCAGATGTTTTAGATTTCAAGCGAAGGCTTATTCATCATATCAGCCGAAAGACGTCCACTGTTGGACATAAGCCTCCCTCAAAACGGGGGATTTGCCATAGTTGCCACGCTTGGCAGGCGGGTTGGCGATCGCAGTATGGTGGTCATATGCATAGAGAACGCTGGTGCTCATTTTCTAGTAAGTCCCTTAGTCGCCTTCTACGACACCCACGAGAAGAAATGGGATGGTGCTATTCTTTTACGCCCGGCACCACACCGAACAAGGAAAGAAGGCTTAATGTTGAGTGTTAATTCCATAACAAAGCCAGCCGGTATCTGTATATTGATCGTACACCGCAAACCGCACTGACTTGACTGATGGCTATAATGCCAGGGATGGCGTAACAAGATCCTATCATGGAGATGCAACCAAAAAACTTTAACTACAGCAGGCTTAGCACGAGCATCGATTTGTCGACGGAAGAATAGACATGATTTTTCAATAAATGATGTACAATAGGATAAGATAGCTACGTTTTTCTAATCATTATCACAGTTATGCGTTCTAAACGAATCATGATTTTGTAGATAATCGTATATGTGTACTTTGTGGCCGTCGAGTAGAAAGTTTTGTTGTCTGTGTGATTTTGACAGTTTGGGAAGAAATATTCTTCTGAAATAGTCTACATTTATAAGGACCTAGACAAATATCGTTAGAAACTAAAGACTAAATGACAGATTGTAGAAGGATATCTACGGTGCGATAACAAAAATGTAGGAACGAAATGTCACTTTGTATTGAAAAAGCACTGTCTACTCTTCGTAGAAATACAAAGCGTCATGCTAAGCCCGCAGAACTGATAGGTTTGTCCCATAGTTTTCGTTTAGGTACTTATTTACTGTGGGTGTACAAAATGTATCAAATAAAGTATAATTTATTATTTGTGGAACATTTCTTTCAACAAACTACAGTGGCGGACATTAAAAATTTGGCCAGTTTCAAGAAAGTAATACTTATACCAACTTTTTGCTTTCGTCGAAGCTTGTTGTAGGATGTTTTTTTAATAAAACGCCTCTATTTAACACATCGAGGTGACTAAAGCCAACAACTGCAGGAAAATTAACAGATAATAGAAAAGATTGCAAAGGGTGATAAAATTGTATTGTTATATTTTTTTTGTCCTTCGGAGCCATGTAGTGCGAAAACTACGAGAGGTATTATGCGAAGTTGATGGATCTCCTGTACTGTATCGATCATCCTCGTCGCAGGTGATGGCCATGTAAAGACGATACCCATATGAAACAATAATGGGTTTAAGGTTTTTTACAATGCAGTCGATAAATATGTGATGTAGATAATTCGGAAAACAATAATTTAAGACCCTTAATTGTTTCCTGTGCTATTAAATTAACATGTTACACAAACTTAATAACCATTGTTTAATTAAAAAGGCAAAATCTAAAAGTCAAAACCAACATGTCATTACAAAGCTGTTGCATTAGAATTTCAGATCCCAACAGCATAATGAATGGCAAAACAACATGCATTTAATAAAGCTATGACAATGACTAATCATTAAAATTGCATGAGGTGTCGTCGACAATGGATTGCAGAGCTTAAACGATTAAAGCTAAACCTACGTCAAGCGTAATTGAAAATAACGAGATGCATATTCATGTAGTGCACATAGGTAGTAAGTAATCCGTCTGTCGCCCGCGGCTTGCTGCATGTGCACCTAATTCTATTTCTGCTATCCAGTCTGCGTCGACAGGGGTTTCATAATTGCTTTTAAATTAACCTCGTGTTCTACAACCAACATTTATGCACTCAAAAGTTAAATCATCTGGTTTCATGGCTGGTTGGTGTAGATGACTAAAAACTGACCGAAGTAAACTTCGGTCAAGTATTTTACACTTTACAAATTACATTTTTAATTTACATTTTTTTTTACAGTTTGCTGTTATTACTTGATTAGCATACCACGCCCATTCCATCCTACTTCTAAGCTTAAAACAGCAAATCATCTATCAGCAACATCTATCTCATACAGATAGAGTGTAGCTATGCTGGGATTTGGTTACGTCTTGTTTTTTTTTGTACTCATCTCTAAAATCATGCTGATTTATGCGACACAATTTATATTTTTTAATTAACCACTCACATGCTGATCACGTAAGCGTAGCGTACCCTGTTTTGCCTAAGCCACACCTGCCCGCGGGAAACATATCACACCCCCACAGATTAAAAACTGCTACCCAACCGTCCATGAAATTAAATTTATTTAGGGCCCACTCCATGTCATCCCGCGTGTCAACTATATTTACATAAAGAATAGTTTCGAGAAGGACGTGAGCCCATATTTATATTGCACCGTCGCTGGCTGTTTATTGAAATATTTCATTGTTAATTCTCTTAACGACGTCTTCGTTTTGGGGGACGAGATCCGAATGGCGCGGGCTGAATGCAGCATTAATAGTATTTATTAAAATAACAATGTCTATTCCTGACTGTTTTTATTTATTCTATTGTCGTTCCTATACCTGAATGGTGAAAGAAAGTGTTATCTCATAAGATGACGTCCCGGATGGGAAGCTTAAGCTTTGGGATATTACGATTCACACGTAGATCAGTTTAATGCTAATGACACTGATAGATAATATTGGTATAGGTCTAAGAAAAGATCGTCCTTTAGATAGGAAAATTAGATAACACGACCGGAAATGTGAAGAAAACAAAAAAAGGCTTTCGACAAATCGTCTCTAAGTAAATGTTTCAAATGCAAATACTTTTGAAATTCTAAAAAGATAGTTCAATGTCAACAATTCTGTAACCGTGTGAGGAGGTTACGGTGACTAGATGGAATCCTACACTGCATCGCAGTATTAAATTACGCAAGATTTTTTGTTATGCGCCCACCACAGCTCTAGCTATGTAACCCAAGACGATGGTACAAGATATTTTTACCTTCATCGGATGCAGGAATTCAATACCAAGTAGGTACCTAGATGTTTTTCTAATATATCAATGTACAAACAACTAATTTATAGTACCGTTAGAAAATACTGGCAACGTGATGTAATCTAGGAAAAATACTGTGGTTACAGAAAACATGATTGCCGTAATCAGTCCAACTGTTCTCATTTTATTTTGCTTTGCTATAGATCACCGCAAAATTGCTTTTGTTCACGGATTCAAACCAAACTTTCGAATAACCAAGCATTATAAAGTAAAGAGTTGCAGTTATCTTGGCTGTATCAAGCAAGGAAATATTATAGGTTTGCGCCTACGTTCCTGTTGGGGGCTGTTCGAGGAACAGTGCTCGTGGCCACCTCTCTTCGTAAGCAAAATAATGGTCCAATTTCTAGAAATTCTGCGTTTTATAGAAAGTATTTTTTGTTTGAATGCTTAGTCGAGTATTTATTCGGCTCTTAAAACGAATATCATGTCTGATTATCGTTAAATCATATAGTTAGGAAGTTTAAAGTCTTAAAACGCTGAACTCGGAAGACTTGAATGTTTGTTGGTCCGTAAGTTCTACAGAATACAGATGAACGATAACAGATGACCATAAACTATCCTGTCGTCTGATACCGCCTCAGCTCGCCAAGGGCGCGAGCGTCCCGGATTAATAAGCAGCTATGAATACTGCAATCATATCAGAATTTGGTGTCGATATAGGTATACTGCTATCTTGCTAAGATGTAACATGTTTTAAAGTGAAAATTCCTAAATGATTAATTTACATTCTGTGTCGGAACATCAAACATGTGGGCGTCGAATAAAACTTTAACATCCATAAAGCGACTAGGCGAATAAAATTTGATTTTGCGATCTTGTAATTTGTAATCAAAACGAGGTAAAATATGCATCCTATTCCCATCGTATCGGATTAAACATTTTGGGCGTTGAGTTTATTGGCTTTGCTCCATAGCATCTCCATAAATGTCATCTAGAATATATGACATGTAGCTACGCACCCGCAGAGGCGATCGAACCGCCTGATACAACGCTCGGACTCGCACCATGGAAGCTTTACCAGATAGGTAACGCATAAAGATCCGTGATATGTTAATTTTTATTATTATCGTTGGAAGTAAATTATCTTTCGTAATGCACAGACCTACGGAGGTAACAGAACGGTGCCGTTCCCAACATGTGCTTGTTTGTTCTACGTAAGGTAATTTACATACATTTATAATTACTTTTACTGGTCATTTTGTTCAGAAAAACTTTTTTAAGTTTCGTCAGTAAACTATCTTACCTATTTATCAAGTAAGGAGACCGATGGTCCCGTTTCGTCCTTAATATATGTAGTTTATTATTATTCAAATTTTTAAGCAAGAACATAGGGCAGATGGTGCGGTCGTTGACAATGATAGATTTCACTTTATGGCTGAGGCAGGTTGGTACAATAGGAGGGAACAAAAACTGGCATATTGTAAGGAGCGTCACATCTCTAGCAAGCTCATTACCTGCGCGCGCGCACGGGCCCTTTCAAAAATGTCATTACAGCTTACCGCAAAGACATAAATGACAGGCTCACAGGTATTAGTTGTGACGTTCGTCTAATTTTAATCGTGAGGATCAAGTTCTTGGGCATAGAAACAATGTTTCCGCTTGATACGAAGTGTACTTAACCGACACTGACTATTTAACCGTTGGTAAATACAAATAGATTTTACTGCTAATTTTAAATCCCCGTTAACCCAAAATAACCGCAAGTATGTATTATGAAGCGTTTTTGCTTGATGTTTTCTATGAAAGTGTCTAGCGTACTAAATTGATAATGATAATAGGCATTTAAGACACGTGTGCAAGAAAGATTCGTGTGTTTATGCCTTTATGCTGTTGGTTTAATAGTTTATCAATTAATTTTATACCGATGAAGTGGCCCAGTCTAATAATATCAATTAGGTACCTAGAGTAAATTATGGGTGTGTAAAATAATCGGTAACAACGCCTAACACATTTAAAGCATTCCAATTCATTGATTTTGATTTGATATTAAAAATACCCAAAAATAACAACTCAAAATTAGTCAATATTTTTTTATCAAATTCAATAATAATACGCTATGGTAGGTTTTTGTGGCCGCCACTGTAACGAAACTCAGAAACGACGTGTGTTCCAGAAAACTCATATGAATATTAGCATTTTTAACATGACGCACAGTATTTCATACTTAGTTTGATCACTATTTAACGGTGAATTATAACTGCATTTGCTGTTTCACAAACTGTAATTTTATATTGTGCTTTTGAATTTGGAAACTCGAAAAGAGGCAATTTATATCTAAGTTGAGAAAGTAACCTGCCTACTTGCACCTATTTATGACAGATCTAATGACGTCATTTTATAAGAATTAAGTGAACAGTGGGATTCAGCTAATTTAGCACAGATAGATATAGGTAGGTACATAACCTTCACACGATACCGAGTTAGTAGGAAGGTACTCTTGATCATGTTTACCAGTTTATTTTGATTTGTATGTTGTTCTAAAAGTAGTTTTATGATTTGTGTTCGCATACATTAATCTAGCTAAAACAAATTACGTCGACTTCATCACACCTATTTTATTAATTTTTATAGCATATCGTTCTAAATCGGCTTATCACTACTGATTATCGATATCAGTGATAGCACTTGCAGCTACGTGCAGCTGTTTCGTCAATAAGGGCATGCAATTGAACTTACCTAATAACCTCCACACTTCCGCACTACTCAGGTAAACATTGAGGTGTGCCAGGCTCGCAGGCAACAACAACACGAACACCAAGCTCCTCATCCTGCTGGCTCCTACCACCACAAACGTCTCAAAGTACCAACACCACGGTAAGTTCACCAACACACATTTGTTTCACATTTTCATCCACCGTCCCAACAAAATCCACGAAGCTGAGTTCTCGCAAGATACAAGATTACAACACTCGAATAAAACGTACAAATCAAACAGAAAAACTAAGTAAACTCGCGAATTAACACGTTTATCTAAGAAAGTCTTTAACTGTATTCATGAATAGATGTTTTAGTATCGGTTTCTTATCAAATTCTGTTTATAAACATTGATATTATCAATGTTACTTTACGAAACAAAGCGACGCTACCACCACGAGCCACGGTTCCTGTCAAACTGGTTGTTTGTGTTGCACGTCGAGTCGCCGCGTGCGTAGCGGGTGCTGTTCTATGTGTGCGTTTGTGAACGAATATTTTTGTATGAGTGGGAAGAGAGATGATGACGGAGCCGCGGAGCGGCAAAACAGAGCCCACGAACTTTTTATTAAAACTACTAAAGGAGTACACTAGATGGCGATACGATGAACATTTTTTTTTTACTTTTCTAAATTATTAGTTGCATTAATGAATTTATACCAATATAATTTAGAATGAATTAATACCGGTCGTCGTAAAAAATAGAACTAACATTCTCATTAATAAAGATAGAGGCCTAGTATTCCTACTTTAAGCCTTATGTATGGTTCATATGTCACCACCAAATTGTTCAGTCAATAGATACTTAAGCAGGCAATATAAATTATGTGCTTCAGTACAGTAGGTACATACATACCTAATACTAATAACCTCCTCCTTTTTTGGAAGTCGGTTAAAAACACGAGTGTGATATTGTGTACCTACCAATACAAACTCGATACTAATTACGAGTATCAAGTAAGATAGGTACTTTGGTGGTGCTAACGATGTCTGTGAACGGTGTCGGACCACCCACAGGCAGCCACCGTCTCATAATGAGAAGCTCATTGTGACTAACAAGCGTGTAAACAACTCGATATCGAATCACGAACGAGTTACGATCGATGGGGTGTGAAAGTCGATGCACTTGCCACTTGCATCTTGCATCAATATACAGGGCGTCGCGTCGGAAAGCGGCCTTCTTACTGCTTCCGTTGTATGTCGATGTCCTTCAATTACTGTAAAGCGAAGTGGCGAGTTTGTTTCGATTGGAAACTAAACATTTTCTGATTACTTATCCGGATTCCGGATATCTGATTCAGTTTGATGGTTATCGAAACGATAGAATAGATTAGTATTGTTAGATACTGTTAATTAGAATTTCAAATCATTACGGCCTATCTATTAATAACTAGTCTTTCCTACTAACTACTTAGATATTTTCTCCCCTATGATTTTTCTGATTGAATCTCGAGTTTCCGTTAAACTTTATTCAAAGAAACGTTACACGCGTGTCTTTGATAACTGCTGATTGTTAGTTCATCAACATGGTAGGTACAGTCGCCAGCAGGTCAAGCTATCCCAAACTGTCACATTTTCCCAATTGAACATAAACCTTATTCGTTTGGAATAAAGTTGAAAAACGATCAAAGAAATTTGACAGATTGTAGTAGCTTGATGTGCTGGCCTGGCCTCTGTACTTAAACTAACTTGATCAACGAATAAATCGTAACGTAACTAAGGCACATAACTTTGACAAGATCGGTGTAACAAGGCTCTTGTTTGTTTCTGTCCGCAATTTTGTTCCAAATTATAGAGCACGCTCGCCGCTCCGAACAGTTTGAGGCACGCCTCTCACGAAGCACCTCTAGGGCTACCAAGTCGGACTTATTGATGTGCACGGAATTCGTTTAGAGGCTGCAGTCTATTAGCCTGTAACATCCGGTTCCTGAAGGACTTATCCACACACACATTAATTCTCTATCAGACTGTCAAACTCATGCTTACGTCTATGATTGGCTGACTGAAAGTAGCTCCACTTTCAGTCAGCCAATCATAGATCTATCTATTAGATCTCATCATGAAAACCTAGATGAAGTGAGCTGTCGTTCCAATGGGAAGAAATTCGTATTCACGAAATGGTCGCGTCGAACGAGTTAGTTCCTTGGTCGTTGGTGGGTGGATTCTGGAAAAATCCAGATTTTCATGAACCAATACGTGTCCGTCTTGAAATCCTGTCAGCTCGAAGTTTTATTGGCAACTTGGCAATCTAGGGATTGACACTGTTGACATCTCAATTCACCATTTTTTCATTTTCACGGTGAGAATTTTACAGCAGCTATTATATCACTTGCCATGAGTTTGACAATTTTTAGCAGGTTGGCTAGTTTGTATCGTTAGTAAACAGCGGCTTTGAATCATGATTCAAGTGATAGACATACATAGGGTCCATAATGCCATACCCCATCGGTCTGCTGCACGTCATCTGGATCTGGTATGATTAGTAGACTAGTAAGTCGGCAACCCTAATAACAACCCGAAAAGTCTTCGATGAAAAGTATAGCTACTGAGCTGTTAGATCCGCCATAGTTATTTCCACAAAAGATACTCATACATAAAAAAATATAATTTTGTTAAACAATATACCTATGTTGTGTTCAATATTGCAAAATTAACCCTGCATTCATCATCCTTAAGTAAAAAAAAACTGACCTAGACAATACCTTTTATGTTCATCAACCATTATAATCGCGAAAAAGCCTAGACTGGTGCCTAGTTCATAATCGTAGAATTCCTCTCATACGTTTACTTACCGCAATCTTGAGCGAGTTAGACCCAATCACAGAACATACATAAATAATATACCTCGTTTTATTGTAGAATATTTCCTGTTTCAGAAGACATCGTCGCCGTCGTCGTCGTGATAATATTCGTTTACACTACTGACATCTGTCTTTTTATTTAAGAACTCAAACAAGTTGGACTCGAGTTGGTCATTGTTTTAAATAGGTAACACTAGATGGCGCTGGTATACACAAAATTACGAACAGCCGCCGCCTCGCCGTATTTTCAATGATTAAGTTATTTGTTTATGAGCATTGCATTATTGTATTTGTATGCGAAATTAATTTAAATAAATTCAAAAAATAAATAAAAGTAAAAATCTTTTGTGCTGATAGAAGTACACTATTTCGTTGCATGTAACCACATCTTCGGTAGTATAGTGGTAAGTATCCCCGCCTGTCACGCGGGAGACCGGGGTTCGATTCCCCGCCGGAGAGAATCTTTTTGCATTTTATTGTAGGTTTTGCATCAGTCAATGATCTCGTCTTACAATCAATATTAAACTGCTGTGAATTTCAAAATGATGATTTGCAATTTGCAACTTCTCAAAATTACTGGTTTATTTCTGGGCATGGAATTGACGTCCAGATCCTAGACAGCTAGACCAATTATTTCGCTGCAGTCGCAGCTCGTAGCACTGTTCGTAGTGTTATGTAAGCCTCCACTCAACGTATACTAGCAACCACAGGTCCACTCCACAGGTAATATACGTACCTGCTGTACAGGCACATCAAGCTACCCCAAACTGTCAAATTTCTTTGATAGATTTTCAACTTTATCACGTAAGTTTAAGGTTTTCATGTTCCCTTGAGAAAATTTGACAGTTTGGGGTAGCTTGATGTGCTGGCGTTAGGCTTGCCAGATGGCCGGGAAATCCGGGATTGTCCCGGAATTTTGCGTGTTGTCCCGTGTCCAGTAATCAGACCTTATTGTCCCGGATTCCGAACACTTACTAGTTTTGTAACAAATAACAAAATAAACTAACAACGAATGACACGGCTGGCCTGCCAGTGAGCGCGGGCGGCTCGCGGGAGGGGAGTGCTTACTTCGCCCGCCCGCGCTCGCTCCCTTTCTTACCACCCGTCCGCTGTCTGGCTCCTTCACTCGTACAGCCGATAAGAGATTTTTATAAGAGAACGATATTGTTATTTTTTTAAAGTTTTCTACGATTTAATTTATAATATAGTTTTCATTTTCTACCAAAGTTTTAGCCTAAGCTGCATCTTAAAATTATAATTGACGTTAATTACCTACTAAGTATGTACATAGATATCTATCTAATAAAAGTATGTATTTGAAAATAAATGTCATTTTCCTTTTCAAATACAAATAAAAATCCTTTGAAAACAAAAACAAAAAACAAGGTACTTTTTACTATGGCCACGACCAGACACCGTTGTCTTAGAATTGTCCCGTACTTGATAAGTCTCTATCTGGCAACCCTAGCTGGCGTCCATATGGCTGGAATCTACAATTTTTACGATGAGGTCTGTTAGTCAGGCCAGAGGGGTTTTTTTTTTTTTTTTTTTTTTGGGTGGGAAATCATCAAATGACTTCTCCTGCTGAGTAGAGCAGGAGGGCGTGTCAGACTTTTACTGACTAAAACCCACCCGTGTTCCCTCAGTAGCCCGTATGCCAGGGGCCGTGGTATCTCTTTCGAACAAACCCGCACCCCTGGCAGGCATCGGCCCTTGCGGACCCCACCAGTGGTTGCTGACATCTTTGACGGCGCGCGTGAGGAACACAACGCGCCGTCCCGTCTACCACTTTTCGGCCGCAGAGGATAGGGAGAGCGGCTGACGCTATACCGACACTCCTCTTCCCCTGCGGCCCCACCGCGTCCGCCATCAAACGGTGGCGGCCCCGTCCAGGCCACGGAAGGGAAGAGCGCTGCTCAGAAGCACCGGCACTCCTCCTCTACCGCAGCCTGTAACCCTCAGCCGCGATGCCTCCCATTCGACATCGCGGCCCACCTCAGTTGCGGTGCACCTCACCGCAACCTACTTTTTGGCCGCTACGTCAATGGCTTGAAGGCAAAAGCCCTGACGAGCGGCCCCACCGTTGGGTTCCTCTTGGCTTCACCGTGGATGGGAGACCACGGTTACTAAGCCCCCCGCAACGACAATGCGGGAACCCACTCGGGGGGGAGGCCAGAGGGGTAATTGTGTAATACCTACACTAATCAGTAGGAATCGCTCTCAATTTGACTGTTCCTGAACATTCATGGCGCTGTTTACGTTGCTAAGCAATTTTTTGGAACATAAGAAAAAATGGATTGGCAATTTACCTTCAAAATGTTTCAGATTTTGATTAATAGTGTGTTACGACTTACGCAATAACAACACATTTCGTAGAAAATCTACTTGGTGTTCTACAATGTTCTCCCTCAGATCATAGAAGGTTCTTCGACTTTTGCCTTCTTACTTAGTTTTGAATTTTGTAGGCAGGTAGGTGCATTCTACACGGGCTCGAACTCACTGGTGGGCCTGGGCCTAGCTAAAAATCACGCTGTCTCACAGGCTTCGTATCCGACAGAGATAGTATCGCATGGGCGTACCCAGGTTCTGGGCCAGAGTTAATACCATGTTTAATTTTTGATGTACATAATCAAACAGTGGAGTAAAACCCTCCCGAAGTTTGTATGTGGCGGTCTGCCCAGCTTGGGTGGAGCACCGCCGTGTCCTCGTGGAGGCGATCTGCGGCGGCGATCTCTCGCGTCCGGCCCTGGTCCAGGCCATGGTACGGAGCGAGAGGGCATGGGTAGCCGTCACCTCCTTCAGCGAAGCAGCGATGCTCGCGAAGAGGGAGGCGGCGCACGTGAGGGAGAGGCAGTCTATGCGCCCTCACGACCCTAGCCGCAGCAGGATACGGAGACGCCCTGGGCGTCGGGAATCCCAGGCCTATTTCCGGCCACCGTAGGCATGAGCTTGCGGACGGCGAGTAATGGGTAGCTCGCTGTCCGGTAAGGACCAAGCCCAAGTCGACGGCGCGTTGTGTTCCACGCGCGCCTCAAAGAGATGTCAGCACAAAAATGATGGGGCCTGCAAGGGCCGAAGCCTGCCAGAGGTGCGGGTTTGTTCGAAAGAGATACCACAGCCCCTGGCATACGGGCTACTGAGGGAACACGGGTGGGTTTTAGTCAGTAAAGGTCTGACACGCCCTCCAGCTACACCCAGAACGGGAGAAGTTATTTGATGATTTCCCACCCAAAAACAAAACCATAAGTACCATGTTTAAGTTTTGATGTACAGAGGCCAGCACATCAAGCTACCCCAATCTGACAAATTTCTTTGATAGTTTTTCAACTTTATAACAAAGGAGTAAGGTTTATGTTCAATTGAGAAAATTTGACAGTTTGAGATAGCTTAGACCTGCTGGCGACTGTACATTGTCAAACAGTGGAGTAAAACCCTCCCGAAGTTTGTATGGAAAAAACGTGGACTTGTTTCACCTTAAAGTGTGATAAGATCCTCAGGCAACCTCGGTACTCCGTCCGCAGTCTCAAATGGGTTTTAGAACCGCTGGTTTTTCTCCATCCAGGAATATAGTAGAATATACCTACATAGGTCCTTTCTTTACTAATAGGGTATGCTTCTGAGCAGTTTCATTTGTATCTGACAGTAATACATAAATACATATACCTAATTATGTAGGTAATACCTACCAGGGCCTGAATTAATTATGACCACTTAACGATTCCTTACTCGTAACCACGTCAATCACACACTAATTCTGCTAATATCGTACTTATTAATAATATCGACAAATTGTCTTGGAACATACCTATGACAATTCGATTCCTTACAGTTGCATTGGTTTAAAAAAAAAACAATATTGAAATGATTCCCAAACTACGTCATAGTTTGGGAATCGTTATAACGATACAGAATTGGAGCCCTGCTAGCACCGTAGTTTATTTTTTGCTTGCCAGCTATGACTGTCAATGAATTTAGTGTGTCATGTCATGTCGCCCTAAGTCGCCTCACAAATTATACTATTCGGTAAATGTGATACTTACGTAATACTTTTATCTCGATATTTATAGTCTAATCACCGACACGACTGTCACCGTGGCCCTGAAATCCCACGGCGTCTGAATTCTTTCATTATCTCCGACTAGCATTTGACCGCTATTTTTATAAGTATTATCAGTTCTTCATAACAGAAGACTACACTATATTTATATGTGCCTAATACGTGTGTATCATTATCACTAACGTGAAACGAATAGGTAGTATTTTTCGCTATGATAAGATTACCAAATTCTTTCATTAGAAAACTAATAAAGTAAGAATGCCCCAGTTTTGACATTGTGTTTTGATTATTTCCTAATCAGTACCTACAGCGCTAAAGCTGTCAAAAATTAATTAATCATTAGTATGATTATGACTGATCTAAACCATAATACGTAACCACAGTGATTAGGAATTGGGTGATATTGACTGTGTGTTACCGTTTTCTGATAAAGACACTCAATACAAAGAAAATAAAACTCATAGTAGGTATTCCAAAATAGACTTTTAATTAAAATTTCATAAAAACTTTCGTTTTCATAATAAATACTTTTCGTCCTTTGGTAGATCAATTCTCAGAACAATAAAACCGATTATCATTACTTTTTAAAAACATAAATAAATGATAGAATTAATAAAAAAGTAAAGGTATAAAAATCTAACTAAACAATACATTTGCCGTGTGATAGTGAGTATAAAATTAATTCTAACATGATATAGTAAAAAAAATACGCGATACATAAAAGCATAATTATTCGAAAATTAAATAGACATTTATGATTAGAAAGGCTACGATTATGGCACAGAGGAACTATCGGGAGCGAGTCGCGCGCGCTCACTTCTCTTTGGGTTTCTTTTCCTTCTTGCGCGGCGGCGGCACGGGAGCCTCGGCGCCCGTCGCGCCTTCCTTCTTCACCACTTTCTTTACCACCTTCTTCTTGGGCGCGTCCGCGGCCGGCGCCGGTGACGTCGGCGATGTGGGCGACGTGGGTGCTACGGGGGTGGTGGGGGTCGCTGGCGGGGTCTCCGTGATGGAGGACTCTATCTGCGCGGCGATGGAGGACTTGCCCTTGGCGGGGGTCTTGACGCCGATCTGTGCGAGAGACACCGCGCCGATGGGCGGGGTGGGCACCTCGGGCTCGTCCACGGACAGGCGGGCGGACGCGGGGACGGAGGGCGCGCTGGCGGCGGGCGAGGGGACGGCAGGCGGGCTGGCGGCAGGCGCAGTGACGCGGGGCGTGCGCAGCTCGCGCGCGATGATGTCGGAGGCGAGCGCGGCCGCGTCCTCCAGCTCGCTGTCGGGCGTGGGCAGCGGGTCGGCGGCGACGGGAGGACTCAGCTTCAGCTTGCCTGCCGGCTTACGACGCTCCTCCGCTACACAACCAAGGTGTCGCCTTTATTCTCTCGAGCGATTAGACGTGGCGTTAGTATTGCGGTCACATTAGAGAGCAAGCTCGGTTAGGGCCTGGAACAAAGTCGAGGGAAAACATAGCTACTAGGTTAATTAGAAACGATGCAAGCGGAAAGTTAGGACTGCGTCTAGTGGAGTCTCAAAGCATCGATGACCATTACAAGGATTATTATTTCATTCTTGGTTTCGGTTTTCTGACGAGGGTAACGATCCGTTATATATTTGTAAATAGGTCGAAGTTATAGGTATGAATAATTAATAATTAAATACATTATAATTATTTATAAATAGGTTCTACGTGTGTGATCGGTTTGTGTGCCATCTATCTACGTGAAGGTGTATCGCTATGATAAGCATTGAATAATGTTCCTTGCAATGTGTGAAACAAAAATTATAAAGCATCAGAAAAGATCTGTTACAATTTAGACATGTGGAGAGATTGAGAAAATTGTAACGATCTCCATGGGTGCATCACACAGACATGCGAAGTTACACCCAATGATGGTATCGGATGCAACCGCACAGTAACAACTAATTCAGCTGATAAACTTACATTCACCACATTAAGGGAATTACCATCATAATAAATTCTCCAGAAATAGCTGAATGAGTGGTCGACCAAATGTCCCTACGATCTGCATCTACTTGGACGCAACCCAAAATCCACAGAATATTTCAGTCGAAAATTGTATAAACAACAATGAGGAATTCCAATTACACTAATGTACACTTTAATTGTTGAAGAATTTCATCAGATTGGAAATGAAAAAAGTAGTGTTTAGGATTGTAGACTTCACAGGGCGTGGAAGCTTTAGTAACAAACATATAGTTCCTCCACCGTAACCCAAATTCAGCGCAAATATGATGTTGCGTTGTGTCCAAGTAAAATAATTATTATTACCTGATCTATCAAAGCCGCGTCTCTTGCGCTGCCTCCTCGGAAGCTGGGTGAAATAACAACGAATTTTGAAACGTATGCTGATAAAATAAACATAAAACCAAACATCACAAAACGGCACAAATGAAAACATCTGGACACATCGATTTACGTGACGGCCGTCAAGCTATTCACATACATCAGCGGACCGAGCCACGTAACGAGGATGCAGCTAAACTATCAATATTAGTAGAAGTCTGAAAACTGCAAAATGAACTCGGTGAGAATTGACAGTGCAAAGCTGTTAACCGTCGGTGGCGCCACCGCCCTTGTGCTGATACTTACTTTTGGCAGCCGGTGCCGGGGCTGGGGCTTCCTTGGTCGGTGTTGTGGCCAGGGGCGGGCTGTCGCTGGCCGGGGCCGCCGTCGGGGCAGCCTTCTTAGGTGTGGCGGGGCTGCCGGGCACGGGCGCGACCGGGGCAGGTGCGGCAGGGGCGGGCACGGACGAGGCGGGCGCGGCCGGGGCGGGCGCGGCAGGGGCGGGCGCGGCCGGGGCGGGTGCGGGAGCAGCCGGTGCGGGCGCGGCCGGTGCGGGCGCGGCCGGGGCGGGCGACGCAACTTTCGGGGCTACCGGCGCTGCTACAGGAGCCGCAGCGGCCGTTGCGGGAATTTCAGTCTTTTGCGCCGGCTTCTCTACGACGGGTACGGCTGCTGGGGGCTTTGGACCTTCAACCTTAGCAGGTGCTACCGGGGCGGCAGCTGCCACGGCCGGCAGTGCTGCTACAGGCGCGGGCACGTCTGGGACGACGGCTTCCACGGATACAGGAACTGCAAGTGGAGATTCTTCCACTGGTACAGGCACAGGTGACGCTGGCTTCTGCACAGGTGCAGCTGCTTCCGCGACTGCGGGCGTGGCGGCTTCTACTGTGACAGGCACGGGAGCTTCCACGGCTGCCACAGCCTCTACCGTGACCGGCACTTCCTCTGCTAGCACGGGTGCGGGAACAGCCGCTACAGGTGCGGGCGCAGCACTCTCCGCGGGGACGACTTCCTTTGCCACTTCCACTTGTCCAGCCACTGGTTCCTGTACGACCTCACCGGACTGAACGACCACCTGTTCGGGAGCGGGCTGCGGGGTGGGTTCCCTCGGGGGAGACTGTTTAGCTGGTGAGGTGCGGGGCTGACTCAGTGTTTGCGAGATCTTCGCCCAAATGTTTGCAAAGGAGTCGGCACCCATGTAGTCAATGTTCCCGGCCTCCCACCCCTGGCGACGCGACAGCTCATCCAGGGCCTCGCGCTGGCCGGCCGCGCCGGGCAGAACGCGCGCCAGGTTGCCGGCAACACCACTCTGTAACAGAGGTTAGTTTTATTTAGTTTCAGCTCGTGCAATAGTAATGCTATTACTACATTTCTAATAGGTTTTGTTTAAAATACATTTCTAAGGAATAGTGTTAATAAATAGTTAAGTACGTGCGGAGTACAATCAAGTGGTGAACATGCAAAGCTTATCTACAAACTGAGCTTACATTATAATGGCGAACACTTTTGCATTTAAGCTTTTTAATAAGAAAAACGTTTTACCTGTGATTGTTGAGGCTGAATATTTCTGGGCGTAACTTACTTGGACTTCAGAGTCGTTGGTATCCAGCGGCTCTTCCTCTGCTGAGTGCCAGTCATTGTCTATCGGCGACGGGGAGGCGGACGGGGGGGAGGGGGACGGAGTGGGTGGTACTTCATGCGAGCAAAGTTTTCGACCTCGAGCGTCGACGGTAGCTCTGTGCCTGAGGTAGAACCCATCGTACGGGTGCCTCGGCACTATGTCGTCGAAATCGTCACTTTCCGTCTCGGAGACATCCCCATTAACTATTCCTTGTTCTTTATAAATATCAATGCGGTGCAGTCTTCGACTACGGCGAGGGCGTTTCTTTTCTTTTGCTAAGTGAACATGGTGAACTGTTATCTCTTCATGTATTGCCGGTTTTTGTGGAGCGAATGAGGTAAGGTTACTATAAGTGTGTTCATGTTTCTGTTCATCAATGTGGTAATGTGGTGTTTCTTGTTCAAAGTGTTGCGCGTGATTATTATTATCGTGCTGTTGGTGATGTGAGTGAGTATGTTGGTAATGATCATGGCTGTGACTCGGATGATCATGACTATCGTGACTGTAGATACCCTGATTATCGTAACTGTTATGATCATGATGATCGTGACTATGATGGTCATGATGATCGTGACTGTGATGGTCATGATGATCGTGACGGTGATGGTCATGATGATCGAGATGGTGATGGTCGTGATGATCATGATCATGATGGTGATGGTCGTGGCCGCTCCAGTTGTGATCGTGTTCTTGATACCAGTGACTTTCATGGTGATGTTGATCGTGTCTGTGTTCATGTTGTGTCTCGTGGTGCCAATTATCTGTGTAATGCGTTTGACTATCTTGATTGGGATTATTTTCTGTATAAGGGGCCGGAGATTCTTGTGCCTGATAATCCCAAGCGTATTTTCTCATTTCTTCGTGATCTTCCACTCTTCCTAATTCCACATGATGGCTAGGTGGATCTTCTGTATTTGGCGGAATGTTTCCTCTATAAATTGTCCATGGATCGTGGAACTCTGTTACGTCTATCTGTGTCTCACGCGTTTCTGCTTTATTTTGGACATCGGGATGATGCCAAGCGAATTCCGATTCCGGATCCGGAGTTGGCTGATAGTAGAATTGTTGTCGCACGTCTAGTGGAAGTAACTCTGGTAGCGCTTCATGTGCGTCAAGTGCGCCCCCCACCTCAACCTATCGGTTGAAGTGAAACAACTCAGTAGTATGCATGCACACAAACACTTGAACTAAGCTTCGCGCACTAGCTATCTCACTATACAGTGCAAAAAACTTTGTCCAAGCGACTATTGGTTTCAAAATAATAATGCGTCACTAAATAAACATACTGGCTAAAACATAAACAATCGTTCTAAAGCTTTGCAGAAAAAGAGCCAATAAAACAAAACCAAAAAATAATATAATAAAGTAAATGTTTTTCGGTATGTTTATAAAGATTCCGCGGTGAGTATTCCACCAAAATACCAACACCATCTACTCCTTCCCATAGAGATATTAAACAAACCGTGCAGAAGCAGACAGACATATATTTTGTAAAGTTAGAAAATGTTAGTATTTTGGAGAAATATTATGTCACACAGGTAATAGAATGCTTCAAACAAAAGGTGCGTCAAGTAGCAGTAGTTGTGCACAAGCGCAGAGTGCAAGCTATTGTTATAGGTAGTTACTGTTTAGTCACTCAGGGATTCACAAGACCTAACACGGTGCTATACAGGGAAAGTTTTTATCCAATGCGCAAACTGTAACCATGAATTCAGCATATATCATTCTAAACCCCCTAGCGCAGAAGATTTTCGCCGGATATACAAAAAAAAATCTGCTGTTCCATACATTTTGACCGCGTAGGTATTGCACTCTTCTATGAAACAGCTGATTTTTCATTGTACCTATAACCGGCGAAAACTTTCTGCGCTAGGGGTTCTAGAATGATATGCTGAATTCATGGTTACAATTTGCGCACTGGATAAAAACTTTTCCTGTATTATAAAGAAAAAAGATTTAAATCAATAAACCTATACACACATAGAGATAAAATTGAATAAACTCAAAGTGGAAAGCTAAAGTTGAAATGTGTATGGCTCACCTCTGCAACTTTAGAGTTAGAGTCCTTCCGTGAATGCTTGGAAAACATGTTCTTGTGTTCAGATCGGAGGTTGTAATGACAATGGATCGATTTACTGGGCCGTACTAGGTACCTCAAGATACTCGCGGTCGCGACAAACCGCACACAAATGGGTTCGGTTTCAACAATGTGTAACCGATATGGAAATTAATCTAGATCAATCGCAATATGTAATACTTAAGACTTGTTGAGGTTAAAATTTACAATACAATTGAATATATTATTTTCGTGGTAATTCGATATAGGAATATCGATTTCTTGTTCTATTTCGATTCGTTGCATATTCAACTAAACAAGTCTGCGTTCATATGACTAGGCGGACTAGACATTGTTTGGCGTGTCTTGTGTTATTTATAGGCTCATTCACTTTCCTATTTGTGTTCTTAGAAGATCACCAAAGCCGTTTTAGAATCATAGATTATCCCTGCTTGAATTAATGAAGAATCTAATATAGTCTCCTCAATGACTTACCATGCCAGTGTCGAGCTGAGAGTGGACTTGTCCAACGAAGATGTCCCACCATAGCTGAAGGAGACCACGGATGTGTTCGGGCGCGTCGACGGAACCGGAGTCAAAGTTGAATTGTTGCAGCCACGGCTTGGCGGCGCCGATGAAGTGGATGATCTTCAGGTTCTGCCCGAAACTGGAACACGGAGTACGTTAGAAAGACTAATATTGCTTGACAGTAAATTTAGCAGTTTTGGGCAGAGAAAGTCTAAAAGACGATGAAAGGGTTATTGGAAAAACACACACCACACCAACCACCATTTTGATGAGTTATACGAACATAAATGTAAGGAACAACTGACATTTTTTCACGATTTCAGGTTTGGTCCCATATGAAAAGTTGTTCATAATGATGAGTACAATTACCTCTTAAGAGGTTGTTGGTGTTTTTCCAATAACCCTGTATAACAGCGATTCACATATCATCATAATCATCATCATCATCATCATCAGTATTCAGTATATCAATCTAGAATCACCCACTGTCAGGCTTCCTTTCCTTTCAACCAGATTTTCTGGTTCTGTGCGTTACACATCCAGGTGTTTTCCTCGACTTTGGTGATATCGTCGGCCCAACGCGCTTTTGGACGTGCTTGGTTACTATGGCCACCATTCGCTTTTACACATTTAACTACCTATACAAAGGGTGTAAGGGGAACGCTTTCTCCCCCGATTGGGTTCCCGCATTGTCGTTACGGGGGGGGGCTCAGTAACCGTGGTCCCACACACGGTGAAGCCAAGACGAACCCAAAGGTGGGGCCGCTCGTCAGGGATTTTGCCTCAAAGCCGACGACGTAGCGGCCAAAAAGTAGGTTGCGGTGAGGTGCACCGCAATTGAGGAGGGCCGCAATGTCGAATGGGAGGCATCGCGGCTGAGGGTTACGGGCTGCGGCGGAGGAGGAGTGCCGGTACTTTTGAGTAGCGCTCTTCCTTTCCGTGGCCTGGACGGGGCCGCCACCGTTTGATGGCGGACGCGGTGGGGCCGCAGGGGAAGAGGAGTGCCGGTATAGCGTTGGCCGCTCTCCCTATCCCCTGCGGCCGAAAACTGGTAGGCGGCGGGGCCACTGTGTTGCCCCGTCGCAGGGTGACCGAGGGGTCCGCAAGGGCCGATGCCTGCCAGGGGTGCGGGTTTTTCGAAAGAGATACCGCCGCCCCTAGCACACAGGCAACGGGTGGGTTTTAGTCAGTAAAAGTCTGACACGCCCTCCTGCTCTACCCAGCAGGAGAAGTCATTCCCATAAAAAAAAAAGGGGAACGCTTTCGAAGGCAGAACGTAGTTTATGAACAACCTAAATGCATACGGATACCAAAAACCTTTCGCCTTAAACTGGTTATTTTGCATCAATTTAAAACGTTTGTCGCTTCCGTCATATTTCTACTTATTTCATTTTGGCGGCGCTTTACAAACGATGCCTATAAAACCTATAGTCGCCGCCTGGACTTGGGGTCGTTTTTTAATGTTTAATCTCAAATAATGGTCAATTGAACGGTTTTTACAGAATAGTGTACAAAAAATGGTAAAAAATTAGGTAAAAATTGTAAAAAAAAAAAACTCCATTTTTTGTGGTACTGGATCGAGAATCCTAGCCCTATCACCTGTCTTCGTTTTCGGAAGCGTTTCCCTTAAACCCTGTATAATCATTTTCAATGGAGGAGAGCAGAAACTACCTACAAGATTGTCCCTGTCAATCGGTCATAAATCCATTTGGCTCCCGTTCATTGTAGTCATGTAAACTACTGACTAGGTATGTTGAAACACAAGTTTAACAACAGAATTTCCAATTATCTCCCGCTGATAATATGGGATGATTAGATAGGAACCAACCCTTTCACTGTTATTGTGTTGTTTCCCTGAATTTGTTTTAGTTAACACAAATAACAGTCATTTGTTATATTTTAAACATTGCTGGATAATTTTTAGCCTCTGTAGCAATATTTGGAGTACCTACCTAATGCTATTTTCAATTCTTGATAGCGTCATACAAAATGTACTTTGTGACGTATACCTTTAAGTGAGTTTGCTTGCGACACTGTATTCATGATTACAACGTCAATATCGGCGTGCGAATGCATCAGGTATTTTCACTCGTGCGGATCAAAGTGGCAAGATAAACGGTTTCTTGGTTTTAATGAAGTTTCTATGAGTCATTTTTGTCTTGCAGGCAGTATAGAATAGGAACATTTTTATATAAGTAGGTTCACTTGTTATAGGTACATATTGTGGTAAAAAGGGACTTTTTGCCACTGTGCATATTATGTAATCCAAAATGCGTCAGACAACACTTGAATTCCTTTTAGATGATCCAAAAATAAATCGAAGTGTCGTGTTTATTGTTGAAGGAATAATTGCAATTCAAACAAATATAACTAACAATGACTCACTGTTTCAAAGCGGGCAGGTACGAGTAGAACGCGGCAGATGTGACATTGTAGAGGAAAGGCAGATGCTTGTTGATGTCTCCACGCGCCCAGTCGGAGAAGAAAGAGTTCAACAGACCTTGGTCGCCACCTGTTACCGAATATCAATGACATTACACACTGAACTACTTGAAAAATTACCATCACTAATAACGTGAAAACACTCGAGCTAAAAGTAACACATTTCGTATTAGTTTTCTTGACAGTTCACATAAAAATATGATGAATTTATTTCAGCTGTATAAATAAAGATAGCTTTGCGAATATCCGCTGGAAATTATCAAGTTCTGTGAAAAATAATTTGCACAATGTAAGTCTCCACGCAATATCTTATGAGCACAGAAAAACTGCTTAGACGATTTTTTACAATGATCTAAGCACGTCGATCGGCATCTAAATAGAGTCGGTCCAGAATTTGTCTACGAGTTTGGCGTCTTCAATTCAATGATATGATATGATATGATTCAATTCCTACGATAAAGATTGCTCATCTTCGTGATGAGTTACAAAAGGATCGTACCATCAAAGCTGCCGCGCTCCTGTGCGAAGGTGATGAGCTTGCTAAAGGTGTCAGCTGACGGGGAGTACACGAACACTCCCGAGTTGAAGCAGTCGGGCCAGCCGACGTCAGGGGCTGCCGAGAGCTGCTCCCGTTCGAACAACTCATCGCTGTTTTGTACAACCTATAGTGAAAGAGATTATCGTCAGGTTTCCATGTAATATCCGAAGCATTTGGCTCGATATGTTCACCCTAGCAAACCCATGTAGAAGCTTGCAACAAGGAAACAGTTTCGGGACAGTCTTAAAGACTTAAAACAAGCAGAGGTAACGATTCTAATTTTTGGATCATAGTCACCGCAAATGCAATAAATTCCAGAGAGTTCAGAAAACTTAACTTTCAAGGCAGTGGAGTGCAATTCAAAAGTTTAGAAGTGACAACTCAGTGTTTCAACGGCTGGTATTTGATTTTATAAAATTCTGTTCTAACCAGACGTATAATTAAGCACAAATTAGTAGGTATATTATCGCATGATGTGATCCTATCCTTTTGACCTTTATCATCTCAACAAATTTGTATAGATCTAATCAAAAATACGTATTATAATGCTCTCATTATACAAAGATTTCGTTGTGATCCACGTGAGGAACATGTATAGCAAAAACGGGTATGTTTATCAAGAACTCTTTATCTGCTCATGGATAAAAAGGCGAGTTGACTCAATAACCCGTGATAAATAAAAACTCGGCGAGTCAATGGATTCTATCGGGACACTATCTTATTGTTTATTATTGGAACTGAAAAATCCATAAATTGAAATTTTCTACACGTTTATATTATGTAATTTCATGATATAACTGATAACCACATGCAAACATCGTGTAATAATAGTTTTACTTTCACAACACATGTGCTACCTTCAAAAGAACTGAAGAATGAAAGTGTAAAATATTGGAGCTGGTCCAAAATTGTCGAGAACAAAATATTTGGGCCACGGTTATGCGTCCCGTCATCTCGCGTTACTGCACTAAAGTCCACATCCGGTAACATTGACTTTCTTATCGCATAAACATTTACATATTGAAATAGAATTAACGACTTTTACATACGCTCGTTAATAGGAAAAATCGAAAACGATTTACAACATTTGAAACATGCTGACGCAAAGTCTATTGCCGAGGGTCGCGCCATCATACATAACACGCTCGTTAAATATTTGCAGATTTGGCTGAGACAACTACACTCTACAGTGTTAAATGTTTGACCATTAATTTAGCATCATTTTAATGAAATCACCTACGTCTCTCTAATAGTCTTGAGTTGTTGAGTTAGAACTCTTTATGATAGGACATAGTTTCATCAATTTGAGACGACTGTTACTACACGAGAATTGATTGAAGTAATGGCCGGCCAAACGATGTTTATCTGAATTGCTCTTGGATATTGAACACATCCACAGGAAAGTTTGCTTTACCCATCGAGATCGTCTCGAATAAACTTGCAAGCTAAAACGGGAATGGGTAGTGACGCTAGGACATGAAACTGTTTACCAAATCGTTGCCGGCAAACAGCTTAACATGTACGATCTAATTTAGTTTAATTCATTAGAGCTGTCGACGTTACAGGACGCTGATTAATTAAACTTTAGAGAGAAGACAGATCTGTCTGTGACTGCTGCCAAAAAAGCTCACCAATGTGTCGGCATCCAGGAACACGCACTTCTCGTACTGCGTGAGATTCCAGCAGTGGATCTTAGTGAACGTGATGCCGAGCTCGGGGCGCTGCAGCAGAGCGAGGTGTGCGGCGTCCTGTGAGTCCAGCACATCCACTATGATCACCTCCGCAAACACTGCGCGAAGACGCTCTCTGAGAACACCCAACATACCAATTTTTTAACATTTTTTCCGTACTACCCTCCATCTTTATTGTGCATTTGATTTAAGAACATATCGTATGTAGGTTGTTAATCACTAAAGATTAATTGTCATTCTGATCGGATCTTGATCCTCACGTTATCTGCTGTTGCAATTATTGCACTCCCAGAAAGAATCATACCATCAAGTTTTAGGTGTTACCGCTACGATTCTCTATAATTATTATAGAATATTTGCATTCAAATCTACTATACGCATGTCGATAGTCTTACGTCCACAATGAATACATAAAAGAGAGAAGTGTCGTACGTGAAACATTATTTGAGTAATCATTTCTGAATATTGACGAAAGCATAAATTATCCACTTAACTGAAAATAAAATTGTGAACTGTAAAGTGCGAAATAAATATAATGGTACAGTGATGATTGCGTATGACTGTGCTTCGACAATCATACACCTACAATCAGTCAATAATGGCAATTTAAAAATAGGTGTTATCTTCGTACACACACTAAGATCCACCAGTGTTCACTGCCTACTTTTTATTGAATTTCAATTAATGTTCATTTAAAGTGCGAATGGTCTGTGATATGTAACAACCACAGCTGAACTTGACTTCTGATCAATTAGTCCCTCTGAAATGTATATGGCATTCGTAATTAGTGATTTAATCAATCGTTACTAATCCGATAATTTTAACGGTCATTAAACGTCGATACTCGTATGTAGGTAGGTACTCTAAACTACTACATCTTCACTTCCCAATTTACATCTTGACTCCTCATGCATTGTGCAACAGAATGTAGGAAAAAACCAAATGTTTACACACAATTTTTTTGTCTTGTCATTCAAAACTAAGAATAGGTTACCACCTCCTCTCGTGGGTGTCGCCGTACTGTGCTCAGAGAATATAAATGGGATGAGTAGACAACAACATCCACGTGTGCGCAGCGCAAGTAACGTCATAGCTTTGCCCGTTGGCAGCTAGAAGCAAAAAGTAAAAGACAAAACATACCGAACCTTGGACGAAGGGATTGTAATGGCACCCGTCAGGTTCTTTTCGCACCCAACAAAAACAATAACTTTCCATAAAGACTTTTGTATAAATACCTCATAGGCTCAGTGACGGACGGTGTGATGAGTACCACGGCAGGGTACGAGGAGCCGACGCGGCGCAGCGAATGCGCCAGCACCAGGGCTCCCAGACCATAAGAGTCGTTTGTGGCTAACGTCACCCATGCTCGATCTGCACACAAAACAATACAGTAAGAAGAAACCAAACGGACAATCAACATTACAGTGTTGTTTTGTCAACAGTGGCATTACAGGGTCGCTGTCTCGTTGATACCGGCAGTTGATTTCATAATTTTTCATTTTTAAAATTATGATTGTTACCTGGCTACCTTTCGAATTTTGCTGCTCGACGTGGGCCACACCTAGAGCACAGCACTTCAGACTGTTTGTCGATGATGGTCACTATTTGCACTTGCAAATGATGCATACAGTAGCTGTAGATATATTTTTTACGGTTATTCACTTAACGAACCGAAATGGTATTTTTGCTTACCTACGGTTACAACGCAGCATGGTCACATGACCAGGAAATCCCTTTGGAAAGTATATAGGTACAGGAAGGAACTACAAAATATAATTGCAAATTGATTTTCCTGGAGCATTTTCGATATTGCCACAGTATTCTATATGCTAAATCCTTGCACCATTTAACAACGGCTGTATTACATTAGCCTACGGGTTAAGCAGAGGTGTGTGTCTACCT
This sequence comes from Polymixis flavicincta, assembly GCA_949987655.1. NCBI lineage: Eukaryota > Metazoa > Arthropoda > Insecta > Lepidoptera > Noctuidae > Polymixis > Polymixis flavicincta. Next base: position 22,139,167 of record OX465173.1, read on the forward strand.
GTATTTCGTTAGATTTAAAATTAAGATGTTCTTTTTAACCGACTTCAAAAAGAAGGACAACATCATCATTATAGGCGACAACATCATCATCTGATGATGATGATGATGTCGCCTATAATGTTCCCATTGCTGAGACACAGGCCTCCTCTCGGTGGCAAATTATTTCGACATGTAGATAGACATATTTTTTATGTATGTTCGGGTCTAACTCCGTCATATATAGACGGATTTGCCAAATTCTTGTTTTGTTCGAAAGGGGTTTATTCCGAAATGGTCCTATTAAGATTTCATTTAGATCTGATGATGCGTTTCGGAGACAGACAACGGAACTCTTTAAAAAATGACAGCAAATCAACCGCGAGTGCTGCTTTGCATAAATAAATAGGTATGCATTGTTTTGACACCAAGTATGACGAAATTTCGAATTGGTGTGGGGTAGGTACTATAACTAAAAAATTAAAAATTAAACATTTTCCAAAAAAAAAACAACCGACTCCCGGAAAAAACACTGATGACAAAAAACTAAAATAGTTAAAATACATATCCAAAGTCACCGACTTCCGAAATTAAAGTTTTTTCTCACTTCGTAGCGTTTTTCCGGAAGTCGGTTGCTTTTTTTTTAAGTTTATTTTTTAGTTATAGTACCTACCCCACATCAATTCAAATTTCATCATCCTTGGGGAGGATCCTTCCTTACGGAGAAGATTAGGGAAGATAATCTGATATGCAAGAGAAACTGATGCATGATATATTTAGGAATTGACATTGAGGACATCAAATTAAGGGTTTTCAAAGGATTTTCCAAAGCAAGTCCCACGTGATATCGCTAGATAGAACGTTAAAAATAAGATAAGTCTAGGACTAGGACTGCAAAAGCATGATAAGACTTATTCTGGGTGCCCTTCCTGCTCCTGTAATATGACGTTGTCAAATTTGACATATCCATGTAAGTTTTCCTTTTAAACAAGACTAGAAAATATTTGATACTATCTTATTTTCCGAATCTATTTGAAAGACGAAAACTGTCACTGACTCAATTTGAATAGATTATTTATAAATCCACATTATAATTTATGCGTAATTTACAAACGCACCAGTCTAATCACATTTCTGGTAGTCGCCTTTGGTGCCAAAGACGTAAATATCTAAAATAACTGGAGAAACGTTGTTTTGGAGGATTACGTAGGTCTGTATTTTAGCGATCTACTGTCTGCTCATGTCGGGGCGTAGCCGTCGTCATCGTAAAATGCTATGAGGAAGTGCGCAGTTTCTTCCTCTTGAGAAAGACGCAGAGCATCTACGTAGGTATGTTATGTAGTGGGTACATATAGAGTATACCTAATATTGGCACGTGCTACGAGTTGGCGCTGCAGATGCGTATGTATGCGCACTATTATTTCTTCACCTGTCAATAGCACCACGTGTTCATAGGTACAGTAGACGACATACAGTTTAAATGGATGCAATTTGTCTAGTCATTATCATGCCTTGTGTAATATTGGCATGCCATTCGATTTCTTATACTGCTTTAGTTTCGCACCAAGGTACCTACTACGTTTAGACAATCTATATAAAGCCAAACCATCATTATAAGCACTAATATGGACAAACGTCTCAGATTCCACAAAAATATTCACCGGAATAACTCCCGGTATTCAGTCTGCGTGGGCCATTACATATACCACCATGTAATAGACAAGTGCCGCACGTTCAGTTCCGAAATAGCGCGACACAAATAAAATTCAAAATAAAACTACTGAGTAGCGTTAGATATTTGGTGTCGAGCCCGTCCACGCCTTTGTATTCCACAATTAAACTCGTAAGTCTTCTGTATCAGCACGAGCTGCGTCTTTAAAGTGACGTTCCAGACAGTAGGACATTCCCCACGTCCACAAAACAACTATACATGATTATCCAATTGGCTGCAAATATATATGAATAGAATAGGTAGATTCAAAGCGAAGTCTTTTATTAATTTGTCGCTTGTAGTCTCAAACTCAACCACTCCAAAAGTCTTCGTGGATTTAAAGAAACTTAAAACATCCTCCAAGTCATAAAACTATCAAAACCTTGCATTAATTTTATCTCAGGAAATTCCGTCAATGTTCGAGGCCAAATTTTCATGGCTAGAAATCTGCTCAGCTCATTACATGTTTTTACAGCATTAATGGTTGATCAACATCATAAAACCACGATTTATTTTCAGAAATATCAGTTCGACAGACCAGCTACTAGCTAGCTGGATGATGGAAGATAAAACAGGAAACCTAAAATGAAACATGTGGAAATGTTTTCCTGGCAAAAGGAACCCCAACAAGGCACTCGAGAGTTGAGATGCAGGATCAGGCGCGCTCGGGAGCAATGTCCCTGCGGTTTCTATTTAGGTGCGGCCGGTCCGGCGGGATGGAACCACGCGGGCAGTCGACCGTTTAACGGAATAAAGGAATGCAATGATGACGTGTTCATCTTTTTATATTGTCACACATACCTATTCAAAACTAGGAAATCTTCACCGTTTGAAAAAGTGGCCTTCGTGATCCACACTTTCTAAGTTCGCATCTATGATGCACACGCTATGCGCCGTCAGCGAAATGCATTTCACTCGGCCAATATTCAATTTTCAGTGTTGTAAAGTGAAAACCGAAGACTTAGACTTGTCGTTAGAGAAAGTGGGACTGGTTTGCCAATCCGGGTTTAGTACGAACGGAACCCATAAATCTTTCTAGGTATTGTGCTATAAATCTGAGCGACTCCATGTTCTGCAAATTACAATTCCTGTTGAACATGCAATATTGATCTCAAATTATATTCATAGCTGCATCCGACCCCTTTGATAATGTTAAGTAGGGACTTTCGAATGATGGAAGATTGCTATTGTCTCGAACGTTGAATACTAAATTGCATTCAAATTATGACGGTAATATAGCAGATTGATATATACCAAGCAGGCGCCAGTTTAGCCGCAATCAGGGTCGGATGAACCATTGTGGTTAGTATTGAATATCGGATATCACGCTAAAGATTACAAAAGTACAAGGCTCGCGCCAGTCCAGCGTTACTGTAATCTTTTTGAGTAACTTAGAAGATGAGTTTGTATCTATGTATATTATTTGGATTCTGGCTATTACATCTTATATCTATGGGCTATTAGCAGGCCCATAAACCTGCTACCTAAGTGTACTCTAGTGTCTTAAATGCCCTTCCGAATTATGATTAAATTCAATATGTACCCTCTTTTTTCAAATTTAACATAATTTCGGTAGCCCAATACCAAAAAAGGTTTTGGGAAGAGGCTTGAGGATTTATGGCAGAATAATCTAATTAAGATTAAAGTGACTGTACACAACGCTGAGCAGTTTATATCATAATAGTTGATAGGCCGATGTTTATGAATGTAGGTATTTGTAGTAGATAACGATACTCTGTTTACGATCTCTCACTGCTGATACGAAAGAAATTAAACGTAGGGTAGAACAATTCATAATCTTTGGCTGCTAACATAGAATGACGTAGATGTTTGTGGGGTCAATAAAGATATCGGACACACATACTAGACCAGAATAATTCCAAGGTTATCCAGCTTCCTCACATACTTTATACAAAAATTATAATGAATTCAGATAATTCTGTCGATATATTTAAAGATAACAAGTTTAAGATAGACGTCAGGGACCACGATATGGTCCATTTTAAACGGGATTTTGTGCGTTGTACGCGGTGAAAATGAAATGTTACTAACTTATTACTACCTACCTATTATTTGTGGGTAAAACATCAGTCTTCGACATTTCACAAGTTATGGAACTTAATAAACTAGCTTTAGCGATAATTATACTTTCTAGGGAAAATATTGAATAAAAGTAAGCAGACCCCTGTTATTTCATTATGGATTTTACATCATTTTCCTTGAACAGTTCTTATTTCATAATGTTAATTTATACTATATTAAACTGAGTGCTAACGAAATAAAATATTAATTCGAGTAGTTTTAACATACCTATTCATCGACACACTCAAAAAGTATTTTTAACTACCTTATTAAAATTGTAAAAGTATTTCAATTAGGTAGATAAATACCACAAATTCTACACAATTAGGTACTTAATGCGATATTTAAAGTAAGCAATGCAAGAAATTGAGAAGATAAAAGAAATGCCGGTATTACGTATAGCACTATTGAAGCTTACTTGACATTTTGTGGCCGGGTGTAGTCTCGTATGTGACAGTTCCAGTCACCTCTGTTAACACAAACTACACGCGCTCTTCGCGCAGCACTAGCTAATGCACGCAGCGTGCGCGACCGGCGACCGCGACCCCCTCGCCGCGGTGATACCCACACTATCTCACAAACGTCACCGTACTCAACGCACACACACACTTATTGGAGACAACAAAGCGCGACGCAAGCGTACAAAAGAAAAGAACGAACGATTTCAGGTGTTTTCATGAATATTGTTATATTACTTACACCTATTGCTACGTCTAATTAGAAGCTATAGTTTTTGCAATACAATAATCACATTTCGGAAAACACTCACTGCAATTTTTGTTTCAACCTCCGAGACTGGCAACTCCAAATCAAGATACTCAAACAGCTGCTCGAGGCGATCGATAGATGTCAGTGGGTGTCGCTTTATTTTCGTTGCCGTATACAGCATAACGGTATCCGTAGTAAAATCATTTCACTGTAGGGATGTTAGTAGTTTTAGAAGCAACGATGAAATTAATTCTGCCCGCTTGTATCACTACGATACATATTCTTATTAAAAGTTTGTTTTAGATGCTTAATTTGTCTATTAATCAAAAGTGATTTGTTGCTTCATTTAGTCCAAAATCAAGCTAAATAAGCAGTAATTAGAAGACGCATTTGACAAAGAAATCAGTGAGTACTTGTTTAACACCTGTTTCATAAATAAAGACTGACTTTAAATTACGTGTCGACGACTCCGCGATATGTTTGAATACTTACATCGGTATTTTGTCGATTCTTACTTTTATCGATGTTTTCTAAACATTTAATACATCCCTACCTCGCTATCCAATAGTCTCTTTCATACTCAGGGACGTCCGCGGTCTTCTTTGATATTATTGTACGCGAAGTCGGGTCGATGAACGAATTCGGCAAAAAATGAAGGTCAATTATGCAATACGATATAATTTCGAGAGTCCGTAACCACGGATTTGTGTTGGAAAACCAAGAAAGGACGTTTTAAGCGAAAAATGTCGTAAACGGCAGGTTAGTGTTGTGTTTGTTTTCGGTGTTTCGGTGGAAACGATGGCCAACTCCCCGACTAGTATAGAAACACAAATAGACAGTTTTTTGGAGCAATTTAAGAGAAGTGCGTCAAAGGCGATGGAGGAGAGGATGGACTGGCCCGATGGTCCGTCGCCAGGAGGTGTCGTCAAGTCTCGTAGTAGCTGCTTCGCCCTCGACGCAGCAGCTGGTGAGTAATAGACCTAGACATAAATAGCTGAACATTGGGAAGAAACCATGACGTCATATTAATCAGCCCATGCTAATTTAATGACCAAATCACTAAACATGCACCTACGCGCCTAAAAAGGAATAGGAAGCATTTAAGCCGATAATAATAAAGCAAAATGATTAATTTGTATCTACTTAAATTAAGTATCTTAAGTATCTAAATAATAAATCACAAAAACAAACGCACTGAACACATTTTATAGAAAGTGTGGACTTACTGTTTGACCATTTCTTATTAGATTAGTCATGATTCTTACCTACCTACAATAGTAAAATATTATAAACTATTAACTCACGTTTAAGCTTCAAATAAATTGAAATTTACTATTTATCATAAATGATCATATTCATATAAAATTCCAAAAAGAAAAAAACGCAAAAAAGGCGGATTGTTTTCACGCGGTTTTCACTGATGAACCACAGAGCATGTGATGAACTGATGAAGTGATGACAGTTTGCTTTTTTAGGGTATGTGGCCTAGTTTTGCGTTGAAATGTAATAATTTGTCGTATATACTTTTTTAGAGCCTTTTTCTTGACTATGAATTGTTTCATACATTCGATTCAATCATTAAAATTAGGTGCAATTTAATTTCATAAGACAGCATACTAATCTAAAATCAATTTGAGCAACATTTTAGGAAATAGAAATAGCGCGGATGTCGAAAGGATAATAAGGCAATAGGTAATAGAACAACCGGTGTCCATGTGTCGTCTTCTGATGTAGGTATGAATATTCAAATTGCGTTTACTTCATTAAAAAAAAAATAGTGGAGCTTTACTGTACCTAGCTATACCTACATTAAATTAAATGCCAGGGTTGTGTGGCAGTTGGTCTTGTTCCACGTCGTTGCGGACCCTCATGTACGTCGAACTGTGCTATAATTGTGCGTAGATTTTTTCAGAGTAGGTATTTTGTCAGGTTGGTAGAATCATAATTATAAAATAACGGTTTAAATCCGGGTACGGGGTAGACGGGTGCAAGACCGGCACAAGTAACTTTATCACCAAGAATACATAAAAGTGTAAAAGCTTACGAAAAAAGGTTGGCTGGCAATGTTTTGCGTTGAATGTAATATTGTGGGGTGTCAATAATTAAATTCTAAATAACTCGTGGTGGTGTGGCTCATGGCTAAATAATAACAGCTACATGGTTTGATCGAAGGTGTAAAGCTATGTGTGCTGCTGTCAATTTTTAGATGGGTGACTAAACAATACATAACATTCCGAGACACCGCCGTGTCTCAGAAAGCACGTTAAGTCGTTGGTCCTGGCTGTCATTCGTGGATATTTGACAATTGTTACGAGGGGTCAGAAGTCCAAAAGTCCGACAGCAAATATCACAAAGGGTTGTCGTGTTCCCCAGTAACCGGGTTGTGGAGGTCAGACAGGCAGCCACTCCTTGTAAAATACTGGTATTCAGCTGCATCCTGTTAGACTGGAAGCCGATCCCACCATAAGTAGATCAATGATGAAGTTTAAAAATGAATGTATGATATGGTCAGGCAGGAGGATGATGTACTGTCGCCAGCAGGTCAAGCTATCCCAAACTGTAAAATTTTCCCAATTGAACATAAACCTTATTCCTTTGTTATAAAGTTGAAAAACTATCAAAGAAATTTGACAGATTGGGGTAGCTTGATGTGCTGGCCTCTGTGCCTATAATAATTAGATAGGTAATTGTAGATATATAGTCGTCCACATACTTAGAGGCATATATGAGTGAATACCCACTAATTATGCCTTTCTAATGTTTAATCTTACTTGCAAATATGTAGTCGGGGCTAATTCAAGTGAAGTTATTTTCGCTGTCCATATACCTAAGAATTAACGACTTTGTATGATTTGTATTTTAGATTAATTACTATGGGGATAAGCTAGTCACAAATGTCATATATTGAATCCTGACCGTAACAAAGGACTCTAGTAGGTACTCACCGAGCGACGCGACTTGAATCCTGAGTCTTGATCAGTGAGGGATTCAAGCTCGTGCAACGCGAAGATACCTTTATCCCCGAGGAGAATAAGCACCTACTCTACATAACACACCTGCGAGGCAATATAATACAATTTGTATTTGTTTATTTTTCTGTACAACTCATTTTATTTGAGGTTACAAGCACAATTCACATTATTGATTACAATATTATTATTACTCGGTTAGCCATCAGAGGGGTAATTGGGTAATACACTATCAGTCCGAATCGCTTTCATTTTGACAGTTCCACAACATTAATTGCGCTGTTTACGTTGTTGAGCAGACGAATTATACAAACATATAAAGCAATGGATTAACAATTAGCTTCAAAATGGTTCAGATTCTGATTAATAGTGTGTTGTTACGCGATTAGAGTGCAGGACTATAATTACTTACTTTAGGTTAGCTTTGCATGACAAATAATTTGACCCTACCAAGCAGGCGCAGTGTGAAGCCTTTGTAACTCATATGCCTCCGACGTATTTTTTTACATGCAGAATGTAAAAAAAAACAATTTTCCCTTATTTAATTTCGATAACTTGTACATTTACCTGAATGCAAAAATGATGTCGAAATATTTACTCAATAGTAACCTGTTTGGTATCTGGATTTAAATACATTACTAGTATTTTTCTATAAATTTTAACATTCATTACTGCATAGTAGTATAATCTAAAATCGTCTGCCAGTCGTTGCAAAATAAAACGATTTTTTGTTTAATTTTGCCGCGCTGGTTGGCGACTTGAGCGTCGATACGGAAACGCGTCCTCAGCGCCGTCTGGTGGTGGCGCACTGTACAAATTACGTGTTCTACGGCGTCCTCCGATTTTATTCACGGAAAGTGTATCGCCATATTGCTTCCGTGAACTCAGTGAAATATTTGTGCATTTCTCTTAAATTATGACTGTAATATCGAAATGAAGTGATTTAAAACAAACCACAGTCTGTTGGAAACTGTGGGGATACGTTTTTATGCATCTCAGTCTCTGAAATAGCGTGAAATAGGTGAGTTTTATTCTTCCTTTGCTATGACTATATGGCCCAATATTCCACGGGAGTTCGATCCGCTATGCGATAATGAAACTTAAAAAATGCGATTAAGGTTAATAATTGCGCGGTTTTTGTTATGTTTATTTACATGAATTTGAAAAGTTATCGCGGTTTTTCTTGTATTGTGTCTTGGGGTTGTCAATTCTCCTAGCGGTCGGGGCGGGTTAGTTGTGTGGCTTTGTACATACACGTATGTACGTACATGTGATTTGATGTGAACGATCGGTTGTAGCGTCGAGCAGGCGGAATGTCGTTCGAAAAAATGGAAGTGGTGAATCCTGCTGAGAAAGAGGCGAGCGAGGTGCTGCATTCGCTGCTGTCTGTAGAGCGGCGAAGCGTGGATAGCAAGGAGGCAATAATCGTGTCCATACCAGCGGACCAGAACGGCGGCGGCGAGTACGGCGAGAGTGCTCAGTGGCACACTCCCGTCATGGGCCAGCACTCAGTTTTTGAGATGGGAGCACAAAATCTGCAACAGCATAACTACAATGGTCACCAAGAGCAGGTACTAAATTTACAACAACTATGCATATAATTAGGCATAGGTACTTACATTTCATTTGTATGCTGCAAGGATCTTCAGCCATTATAGGAACAAAGCTGTAGTTTATCACAATTTTTATTAATTTACAGGTTTTATGGCAAGGACACACAATACAGGTGGAAAATGGTGCTGCCAATTTGCAGAGTATACCTGGTACCTACAGTATTGAATTTGAGCCCCATGTTGATGGTGAACCAGGTGACATGGAAGTTGAGACTAAACCCAAAGTTGAAAAGAAGACTGGCAATAAAAAAAAGAAAAAAGCTGAATCTGATAGTGATGAAGACGTTCTTGACAATAAGTTGGAAGATAATCCTACACAGGTGAGAAGTTCTTTTGTTTTGTTATGGGTTGATAGCGTTTTACATTTTTGAGGTTATCTACCACAGGCTCTTATAACAAGAGTATGTTATTTTAATTGTGCCTTGCAAATTAAAATACAAATAGACTCAATCTTAATTGTCATCTCTTAGAGCTAATAATGACTCCTGTTCGACTTGTGTACCAGATTTATTCAAACTCAAGATTTCCTCTACTCTCCTCGAGATTGTGTCAAGTTATCATTGTTAGCCTCTGTGTATTTTTAATATATTGGTACTTAATCTTAATTCCTCTTGTTAACAATTACATGTGTATGTATCTCTCAATTACCGAGTTCTATTTATCTAAAAACTCATTCGTACTGAGTGAAACACACTGTTTTGAGATTAAAAATTGCAATAATGCTATTTCAGGTCAAGGAAAGACTGAGGAGAGGTTGCGATTGTAAAGACAACTGTTATCGAGGACTTAATCCAGAAGCAGTCTACCGGCATAGACTCAATATTGCAGAACTGACTAAGAGTGAACATGACATGTACCTGATGGGCATCACAATGGCAAGCTTGGCTAATCCAGCTGAGACTTCACGGCACAAAGTTAGGAGGAGACTGAGAGCATGTTATGTTTATCAAGGAAGGAAGGTTTGCCTAGAGGCTTTTTTGTATCTTGAGAATGTTACTCACTATCAGCTGAAGCGGATTAGGCAGCACGTAATGACGCACGGTGTCGCCCCTCGGATACACGGCAACGTCGGTAAGAAGCCATATAACACATTCACTCTAGACATTTACAAACATGCTACTAACTTCTTGAAGGAATATTTGAAACAACATGCAAGTTCACCTAAAGATATTCAACCATCTGGGGAAAGTGGCAAGAAAACCAGTAAGACTGTTATTATTCAAGGAGACTCAAGGAAACATTTATTTGAGGCTTATAAGGAATATGGAGAGATTTTAGAGCCAGGTGTAAAACTTATGGGCTATTCAACTTTCCGTGCATTCATGAAAGATCAGTTTCCTCATGTTAAATTTGCAACCAAGAAGCAAGATATTCCAAAAGACATGGTGCCGTTCCGCAGTGGTAAATGTATGTCATATGATAAGAACAAGGATCCTATTAGACTACAGCAGGAGAAAGAGAAGTCCGATGCTAAAAAGGCAGCTATGGAGGCTAAGAAGAAAGAGGAGCATGATAGAGAACAGCAGGCGCAGCAACAAGCTCAGCAGCAGCAGCAGCAACAACAACAGCAAGTGCAGCAGCAACAACAACAACAACAACAGCAGCAGCAGCAGCAACAACAACAACAACAGCAACAACAAGTGCAACAAGTACAAGTTCAGCAGCATCAACAGATGCAGAACCAGGCCCATGTTGTTATACACCAACAGCAACCTCAACAACAGCAGCAAATGCAACAACAAATGTTGGTGCCACAAGTAAGCCAACACCAACAAGTGCTGACACAGCAAGGTGTACAACAAGTGGCACAGCAGCATTGTGTACAACCACTGGGTGTCTCAGAAGAGAATGGACAACCTGTAGAAATGGCACAGCAAGTGATACCATTGGCTGTAGTCCAACAACCACAACAAGCCTATATTGTGACTCCTGTTTCACACTTCCAAACTCGCGTTCAGGGAACTTGGTACAGGCATTGACGGCCGTTTACAGTTACCGCATAAGTTTCAAGAAATGCAAAACAGAACGCAGCAGATGCAAACATTTGTACGTAACCTTCGATCTCGCGACGACTGAACTGTAACTTGGAACGGTTCCTGAAAAAATCTGGTTAATGAAAGGCCACACGTAACTTTGGCAATAAGTTAGCAAGGATAGTTAGGTAACACCTTTTCAGTATTGGTTGAAAAACTAATTTAATAAAACTATCTGTAAGTGTATAAGTTAATCATATTTACACCATTTATATTAGCAGTTAGCTATGTAGTTTATTTTAGAAATATGTGATGTGGTTTTTCAACACAGATAACTAAAATTATTTTTATTATGAGTATATATAGACATTGTGTTGAAGCTTCGTGGGATGCGTGTGAGTTGGAGGGGCGCGTACATCCAAATAAACTGTTGTGCTATAGTTATTAATTAGATTTTGGTTATGTATTGGACCTGAGTCAATCAGTTTTGTAGTCAAAACTGCAATGGTTAAGTTGGATGTATGCAGAAGGGAGACAGTTGTATCTGACTGTGGGTAACAAGCATAAATGTTAGACATCCAGTGATATCACTATTCAAAACTACGAAACGCTGAACTTACCCCTTTATTAATAACGCGATGAAAATTTACACCAGTCTCAACTTCGGATCGACCAAAAACTTTCGAGGTTTAAGTTTGGCATAACTTTACAACGAGTTTATTAATAAGAGCGTAAGTGCTTGTTACTCTTATTACTTAAGTCATGAAAAGGTTGGTAATGACAGCTACCAGTCTTGTAGGAGAATATTTTACAATAGCGATAAATTAATATCACATTATTATGATCGACAAGTTATTTTCATGTATCTCTCATGTATCAAAAAAAAGCAGTGCCTTCATATTACGACGTGGATTTTGACATAACTTGTGCATTTTAATATGGGATTATAATTTCGGAAGTAAATGTTTAGAATAAAGTAATAAGTAATAGGATTTTAACGAAAAGTGATGTATTACAGTGCTTTAGTACAGTTTCATTAGAATAACCAGATAACCAAATTAATTATTTTAGTAACATGGAATTTGTGAGAAGAATAAAATAATTCGTATTCCTTAGACACAGTAGAACAGTTAATCTCTAATACCTAGTTTGATTTTTCTCTGATTGAATTTGCATACATATCAAAATATTAAGCATGTGCACACATTTGTTGTATGTACACAACAAATTGTCTACCATACCTGTGTTCCTGTAAAACGAATGTTGTTGTAATAGGAGCGCTCAAATATTGATGTTGTTTCTTGCATTTTACTAATACTGAGGCGGTCTGAAGACTATCTACCGTTTTTTTCTCTACCATAACTTAATTTTAGTAAATTTAAAACACAATTCTTCCAGTGCAGCGTTCTTAATCTTTGGTGCAGACCAGCAATAATTCACATAGCAATACTCTTGAAGGTCTTACTTAAATATATAACAAACATAATATATAATGTGATTTCGATTTAGTGTCTATTTACTTATCAAGTTATCACATTTTAGATATTTAGTAAATCACAACAAAAGAACGCTTATTATAAAGACAATTTAAATCAAAGAGATGCATTTGTTCAGTGACATCAACAAGCGCACTTAGTTTTCTAAAACTAATTGTCGATCTAGAAGGCTGACTTTCAGAATGCTGAGTTACAAGTCCTCGGCTATGAGTTCATACATTAATAAGGTTTTAATTTAATAAGTGCAGACAAAGTTAGGTAGATATTTTAGTACACTAGAACCTCTCGTGTACCTAGTTTTAATATCACGGTGACCAAACATTGTAATAAAATCTTTTTGAAGAACCATTTGATTTTCATACAGAAATTCGAAAGACCCTTGCTGATTTGGTATTAAACATCGCATAAAGTCTAATGTTGCGCTTACACGACCAATTAATTGCGCAGTTTTTGATTAATATTACGTTTCGCCAACACGGAGCAATTTACGGCAATTCCAAGATTGTATAGAAATTGCCCGCGTAAGCGCATGTTTAGAGAAAGTTTTAATTTTCACAATTCTTATTATTTTCAATTCAAGTACAAATGTCTCTTGAATACCACAAATACGCTTTAAAAGTAATAAAACTAGGTCCTATATTAACCTGCACTCTAATTGCGTAACTCACGATTTTAGTCTCAATCTGTTTCAATTTGATATATTTTTAAAAGAGTAACCGTGCACCTAGCTTCTGACGTTTCATAAGTGCCCATGCAGGTTTATATGAAATAAAAATATTTTGATTTTGATAGTTCAACAATTCAAAAAAGCGTTATTTAAGTTGCTGAGCAGACACATTTTTCGAACATAATTGAGGCCATCAGCGCAAAAGTGGCCTAAGCTTGAGATAGGCAGTATGAAAATAGTGGGGTTTGTATATTCATGAATTTTAAATTATATTAGATTTTTTTTATTTTTTGTGATTTTAGTTCCGGAGCATATTTTATTCCATTAGTGTGATACTTTCTGTGGGATGAAGTAGTTTATTTTGGAATATATTCACATTTTTGGATTATTTGTGTGGCTTAGGCCACTTTTGAATTTAGAGTACTGTAATATTTCCACTACTAATAGGCAAGGTTAGGCCATTAATAAAACAAATATTTACTAAAAATGAACTTTTTTATTTCAAAAGTACAGAAAATTGGAAATTATTATTTTAATAAGGTAAATAGAACTTAAACTAGTCATCAATTAGGTCATTGTTGAAAATCATATCATTTTCTGCTGCTGTAGACTTTAACTCCTTGTAAAAACTGTGATGAGTACAGGTGGTATAAAATTTAAAAACTCCAGTAAATCTTTCTTTTTATTATCACTGATGGCGTGATCCTCAGGATATAAAATATTTAGTTTTTCAATCATAATTGAATTGGGTTTCTTTATATCAACCTCTTGAAAGAGTACATCAGGGTTATTGGAGTACTTGAAAAAAAACTTAAATGGATGTATTTCATGAAACAATAGCCTGTTGCATTTTTAGCCACTCCACTTTTCTCTAATCTACTGAAATTTTCCTGTTAGTTATGTTTCTTTCTAAACTGACTTGAAAAAAATAGGTTTTTGGTCATTTAAATGAGTTAGGTTCATTCAACTATGTTTAATTAGGTTCATTTTATTTATGTAGATTATTTTACATATTGTGAATGGGAGAACGTTGTAGGCCTTACAGACTGTAGATTTGTAGACGTTTTTCTATTCTGGATTCGTCTAAGTACCTGGTACTTATTTACAGGCCTGCACTGTCCTCCCATACATTTTATATCTGAAAACATTGTTAAAGCCAATCATTTTTAAAAGAGTAACCGTGGAGTTTCTTGCCGGCTCTTCTCCATAGGAAACAACATTTTGGAACCGTGCACCTAGCTTCTGACGTTTCATAAGTGCCCATGCAGGTTTATATGAAATAAAAATATTTTGATTGATTGATTGAAATTATTTTGAATGGCCTGATTTTCCTGGCAGCTAAAATCACTTGGTTCCAATCTTGAGGTACAAAAATATTAAAAAAAAAACAAACACGATAATCCTTAATTTGCTGTAGGTACTTACATCGCATATTATCTTCTACAAAATCTTCATCAGCCATGGTTAATAGTTTTCAATAGTTATATCGACGGAAAAAGAACAATTAAACAATAAATAATACGTTTTCAGAAACTTGTCAACAAAGTTTTAGCTGCGTCAAGAAAAAATGAGCCGTTTCATTGACAGCAGCTGTCAGCCTATCCCGCCAAAAATATGTGTTACCAGTATACAAAAGTGGCCTAAGCGGTTTAGGCTACTTTTGCATTATTATCAGAGAAAAATAATGCATTGCAAAAAGAACTTTGGTAACGCCATCTGTTGACGATAGGTCAAACAAGAGATAGGCCACGTTTGTATTAAATTTTAGCATGTTTTAAATAATTTGTAGTAGATAAGCCACATTTTGAAAAATGTAGGGTTAGGCCGCTTTTGCGCTGATAGCCTCAATTATGAAGCAATGGTTTAACAATCTATTTCAAAACGAAACAGATTATGATTAATCGTGAGTTACGCAATTAGGGTGCTGTTTTAGTTTCCAATTGTTTCATCAAGGCTCCGAATATTAATATTCGGAGCCTTGATGAAACAATTGGAAACTAAAACATCGTTCAAATCAATCATTCCATATTAATATGGAATGATTGATTTATGAACCGTTCAGGGTCCTGGTGCTTAATTGGTAAAGGACACTGAACGAGACAATATAATTTTTATTGTTAGTCTGGGGGCATTTTGTGCCCCGCAATGTGGTACCTAATCTCAAAATTCAAACACATTAAGAACTATACGAACATATAAGGTATACCGCCGTTTACCCGAATTTTATTTGCCCTAATATCATTTGCCATAATAGTCAACAGCCATAATATCATACGACATAATACTCATTTGCCATATTAGTCACGTGCCAGAATCATTCACATTATTCTTATTATACCAAACATTGCGCACCCATCGACATCGACAGCCAGAAAGCTAATAAGTAGGTAAGTTTTAGAATTAAAAACAAGTTTAATAATCAAACTATATAATTTTAATTAGGTAGTACAATTTCTTTTTTAATGCAAATACAAATTTGATGCTAAAGCACGCAAAGATTCTTCTTTTGTATGCCATTTAAATATTATGTCTAATAGTTATTATGGCACATAAAAATAAGGCAAACAATACTTATGGCATTCGTATACTATGGTATCTAAAATTCGGGCAATTAAAAGTATGTCATATGTCTTTTAGGGCAAATGAAACATTCGGGCAAATGAAATTTGGGAAAATGATGATTATGGCATATAATCTTCGGGCAAACAATAGACAACCAACATATAAAATTGATAGTTGAATTCAATTTAAATAATATGTAGTAAACCTGAAAGTGTGAAGTGTTCAAGAGAGATTTGCCATTGTGCCTATCCAGCATTGCAAATTTAATAAGACATGCTCAAGGTTTTATTGTAATAGACTACATTTTAGAATTGTACACAATTAATTGGCATATTTATTTATCCCAACGATATTTTACTTATAACTGCATTAATAATGGATAAAAATTTCTTTTACTGATTGAATTCCTTGTCAATTTCTTACCGAGTTGAATAAATTGATGTCCTTGCGGTGACAAGACTAGTAGTTTTCGAGCTGGAGACGAAATTGAAAATCTCATTTTATTTTAAAATAAATAAGATAGATATAGCATAACTTATGTATAACTGATAGAAGTGTGTAATCATTATCAAATTAACTATAGACAGTACAGAAATGTGCCTAGAAATTATGCTTATCCCTGTATTTTTATAGTGCAATAACATGTAAGATTCGGAGCAATTTTATTAATGAATCCCTCGATATTTCACAATATTCTTGATTACCAACAGCAGTCTAGAGTAAAGCCGAATACTGAAAATCATGATGTAAGTCACCTTCTTGAACTTTTCAAGCTCAGAAACAGTTATTTGCTTCGAATTGTAGTGATTTGCCCTTAGCATGATATTCGGCATCTATGTTCCAAAATTATTACCGTAGGAAGACATGATGTGATAGAAATTAAACTTTTTTACGCTACAATATGTGTTTCAATTAATTCGTTTGAACCAGGTTTTAGGGACGTTAGGTGTGATCGGGGTCGTGGCTCCCACGCCATCCTCCAAGAGACCGGTGCTGAGTTACAACCGGAGATTGTCCGCCGGGGGTGTACGTTCGTCGCACTCGTTCTGCCTCGGCTCATTGGTATCCTGCAGCCGGCCACTTCACTCGACAATTTAATAAATCCGCCGCGTCGTTCATTTGTAAACAAAAGTCATTGTTTCGGCCCCAACCGGACAGTTTGACGATGGCGACTTGCCTTAGCGGGCGCGCGTGGTGTCATCTTGCTTTTTGGTGACCTGTGCAAAACTAGATAAAATATGAAGTTTTGGAAGTGTAGTACTAAAAGCGAGCGACGAGCAGCTGCTATTGGTGAGTGCAAACACTTTTTGTTTTGCTAAACGGCGTCTTGAGCGCTAAATATTTCGTTCGTAGTCAATTAGTCGTAGGTCAATATTATTGACGCGCAAACTGCATCTAATATTATGATTAGACAAATATGTGGCTACCTACTTGACGTGATTAAATTAACCCAGTTTTGGACCGGTTGCTGAAACGATATCTGTAATTTGTCTTGATTACGGAGTGCGGAGAAGATACAGTTCTACGCATTGCAAACGAGAAGTCACTGAACCATCAGTTGACTGGTTTAATTAGTGAGAAGTAGGTACCAATAGCGAATAAAATCTAATTCCACATCTGCAGCAAAAACCTGTCTTGTTTTCTCAGTGATTAAACAGACCTGTGTTCTTGAGACTATCTACTTATTATTAATGTCAATAGATGTGTTAATTGAATGCTGACCTGAGTTGTTACCAAACTTATAGATGCATCATTGTAGAATTTATGATGCATCTATAAGTTTGGTGAGATGAAATTCCGGGGAAAATAAAGAAAATTTCATCATCTTTAAAATTATTCCTCTCTCACCAGTGTCTTAATCAAATTGATTATCCTCGAAACCGGAACCAAATTCATCCAAGAGCCAGTTGGACCTTATTCAAGAATTGAAATTGGACCTTATAATTTTACACTTCTTGAGATCACGGTGGAAAACCACATTAAACATTTGTCTTGATTTAAACGCAATTCTAAGACCTGCACCCTAATTGCGTAACTCACGATTCATCATAATGTTTCGTTTTGAAACGGATTGTTAAACCATTGCTTCATATCTTCGAAAAATGTATCTGCTCAACAACGTAAATAATGCAATGAATATTGTTGAACTGTGAAAACGAAACCGATTATGATTAATCGTAAGTTACGCAATTAGGGTGCTGACTATATAGTAACCGAGTTTCAAACAGTGTCTCAACTTGATCATAATTTCCTAATTTGTCCAAACTCCAAACACAACAAAGCATGAAATAACATCAATCTTCAGCAAACAAAGGTTTATAGATATTTTGCCATGATTACATTCATCATCATCATTTCAGCCGAAAGACGTCCACTGCTGGACATAGGCCTCCCCCAGGCTCCTCCACTTCGACCGGTCTTGTGCTTCTTGTGATTACATTAATGTAAAACAAAGCAAAACAAAATGACTGGCGATTGCACTTCGACCACGTTCAACATAGCGATTAAAGCTGTAGGTATACCTACCTATTAATTAAAAACAATCAGGTAACCAAGCATGTTTATTGATAGTTTTAATATCGTAACACGTCGCGGTAACTTGTTTTATCTTTTCTTCCTTGCGGCAGCAGGAGAATCTTGAAAAGCAGAAAATGAGGGTCAAGATACCAAAATTAATGAAGTAAAAAGCGTGGGGTGCATTTTCCTATATTTTCATGACTCTCCTCTCATAGATGGTTGCCAATAGAATAGTTGTAATAATTAAAATATCAAGCACCCCACGCTTTTTACTCTGAATTGAATTGTTGACTTCCTACTACTGTAACATAAACTCTTAATTAAAAATTATTTTCTACTTTTTAGTTCGGTCAGCAATAAAAGCGTGTTTTTTTAGTTTTTTTAAACTATTATTTATTTTCCATTTTTTAGTTCGATCAAATTTTTATCGGTTTTTTTTTTTATTTTTTTATTAATTTTTATTTTTTGAAATTTTTTATCGGGTTATTGCATTGTCATTGGCCCTTAAGACGTGTGCATAGTTTCAAGTTGATCAGACGTCTAGAAACCAGTGAAAATTAGGCTCAAAGATTCCGTTACATACATAGATACATACATACATACAACCCGAGCTAATAAAAGCGTTATAATAACACTATTCTAGCTAAGACATCAAATTCTTTTTCACGCATAACGGCGCCTATTACCTATTTAGAGGAACACCCACCAGTAAAGGAAACTTGTTTATTAGAAGTCAGCATGAAGTCCACAGACGGCCAGGGCGTGACCGCCAATCTTTATTAGATACTTTGTGTACAAAACGGACCTTTCTTTTTGTGCTGTTTCAGTTAAGCTCGTTTATTTCGCCAAGGGCGGACCGATGTGTGGGGGAATTGGGCGTTTAATATATTACGAGGGACCGGTTAATTCACAGCTTCGTGACAAAGATTACCGATAAGACTACCTAACCTACATGCAATCGGATGTCTACCTTCGCTCGTCCATCACCTGTAGTCCATTTTGGTTAAAAGCTTCTGTCAAGTTCTAAGCTTCACATCACCAACTGGTTCTCTATCATCTTGCTTCTATTTTTTTTTAGATCCGTCTATTTGGGTGTGTGCAGTATTTTTTCTTCCATAGTATCTAGATGTCATCTCAGAAGTCACCCCTCTCTTGCCATTAATGTCATTTTTCATACAATACAATTCAGTCTTTGGGTGAGAAATACACCAACATAACCATTAAGAGAAACCTATCACGAAGGTAGAAAATTCGGATGCCAAGTATGGGAACTTGGAAACGATGCCATTAAACACGTCTCTTCATCCCAAAAGTTCTCGACAGACTGTCAAGTTTCACTCTTCAAAGAATCGTTAACTTGGTGCCATTTAAAAGCAGTAGACAATACAGTTTGTCAAAGAGGAATTTTAGACACGTGTCAATCAGTTTTATAAAATCGATGCACGTACGTTTGGGCATATCGATGTTAGTGACGTTTACGATATACCTATACAAATAGGCTCAAGCTGGCAGCTACTGTGTGCCCACTACATAGATTGGCAAAGCGGTACTGGCTCCAGGCTGATTGCTATGCGAGCCACAATCCGCCAACCATCAGGCTTTGTTTGCGTTTCACATTGTCCCATCCTTCTTTTCCGTTCCAACTTTTACTGAATACGACGCATTGTTTGATTTTCATTAAAATTTCATTGCAGTTTATAGCGGACGGCAGCAATATTTCGATAATCAAGTTAATTGATCCGTTATACTTATGTACGTGAAGGTGGGTAGTTTCATCACCGGGGAAAATTAATAACAAACGGTGCCTTTGGCTGAGTTCAAACAAGATTGTAAATTCTTGTTGGAACTTATATCCACCAAAAATTCTACTAAACCGCTTGTTTTGTTGATAAGAAGATGTTAAAAGGGTTTAAAATCATTATCTTCTGGAAATGAGAGCTTTGTCTTATTCACTTTTTATAACACTGAAATCTGTCAAGTCTGAGTCCTCAACATTGGATTATTTAATCATAAATGGCAAACACATAAAAGTGAGCGTAAATATTAAAACCCCTTCCTTCTGTTAGAAGAAGCCTTTACAGATGCTAAGTAGGTACTTACATAAGTTAGGTCACTTACCTACCTATACTAACCTATTTTGAAGTAGTTTCAGTGTCTATTGCCGAAGGAGTCGGCCTGAAATTCTTATTTTCCAACCTACTCGACATTTTTACGCGTTAAAACCACAGAAAGTTTTCTATCAGCCATACTGCTATACCCATCGATTTTTCACCCAGTCGTTGTGCCAACGAGCCCCCATTATTGTTTAGTAATGTTAACAACAGCTAACAGCAGACTATAAGTAAGAGTATCCGAAAGATCGTAACCGGATGAGTGGCGCGAACTACGGAATGAGGGCAAGAAGTGAAGTAAAAACGTTTATTTGCTTTTATCTTGGAAAACAGTAGAACAGTATTTTCTATAGAAACTGAATTTAGTAAACAAAGTTAATTCGTTAAGTGAATGTGAGAGACTGAATGCAGCTCTGTTGCCTATATCAAAAGCTGGATGTAGGCCTACATGTTAAGCTCTATCATAGGTGTCCTGCGCATAGGTATTGCCATAAACCAAACAAAATTATTTAATCAACTCCAGCGCAGCGGGGGACCTCATTTCTTTGAGTTTTCTATCTTAATACGACGAGACATAGCTTTCAAGAAGATAGCTTCTTAAAGTTATTTCAGAACCGGTGGTACAACTGTTCACCTAAAACACAACAACGTACTCTGCGTAAGTGAATATCACAAGACAATTGAAGTTGTCGCATATCTTCGGCGGACCACAGACATTTATATTATTAATTTCGGATCCAGGACACAATGCCTACGTTATGAATACAATAGACCATCGTCCTAGTTGACAATGACCGGCTCTGACGTAAGAGCTTAGCCAAAATTAGACATAACTACATTCCAGCTATGGAAACAAGGTGGATATTGGAATTATCCAGTTCAAAAGTAACATAATTAATACATTTCCATTGTAAACAAACTGTTCAATTGCAAGGCAGATGCATGAATGCAACACAATAAAACGTAATATAATAAAAGTATGGAAAAACGCCAAAAACGTCCTAAATCCTAGTGTCTGTTTCGTTGATCCAGTGGTCGCCAGTGCCACTGCTGAGCATGAGGTCCTGGGTTCGGTTCCCAGGTCGAACAAAGTGTTATTGGGTTTTTCCACTAGACATTTTTCAGTGGCAGTCCGAAGTCTGGTTTTTTACCCGGTTGATGGCAATAGGCTCGCCCTCATTTACATACATGGGACTTTAAACTTAACTGGCGAAAAGTGGGTGCAACTCTGCCTCACCCTTTGGGGATCGGACAAGGGACAGGCGTGATGTTATGTGATTTCTAGTGTTTATCCCGGCAAGACGAATTTCAGAAACAAAATCCCCAGCAGCACGTCTCTGACTGTAGGGATGACTGCGCCTGCGCTCTCACCTGGATGTGGTCAGCGAGATGATAGCGTATATATATCATCACGCTTGGATTTAATTTTAACCGTTCAACAACATTCATTTATCGACATACTATATATTGCGTAATTTACGTTGTTGAGCAGATTCATTTTTCGGACAAATGAAGCAATGGATTCAGATTAATATCGTGTAACGCAATTGGCGTGCTGAGGTAGCTGTCTTGGAGGACATATTGCTGTTCTAGATCGGTTCGCCCGTTCGAGGTCGAAGGAGACCATACGTGAAAAATGGATAGGTACTATCTTCATCTACTACTGTATCATCATCATCATCATCATTTCAGCCGAAAGACGTCCACTGCAGGACATAGGCCTCCCCTAAGCTTCGCCACTTCGACCGGTCTGTGCTTCCCGCATCCAGCGGACTCCTGCGGCCCTCACAAGGTCATCGGTCCACCTTGTGGGAGGCCTTCCAAGTTTACGTCTTCCGGTACGCGGTCGCCACTCCAGAACTTTTCGGCCCCATTGGGCATCTGTTCTGCGAGCAATGTGCCCTGCCCTATGTCGGTTACCTTGGTTCTCCTGCAGATCTCTTCACTCCTGATTCGATAACATAGGGAAACTCCAAGCAAAGCCCTCTCCATCGCCCTTTGGGTGACTTTAAGCCATCTTATGAGGCCCATTGTGAGCGACCACGTTTCGGTTCCATATGTCATCACTGGCAACACGCACTGGTCAAAGACTTCGTCGTCTTGAGATACTGCGGTATGTGGGACGAGAAGATATTGCGAAGCTTCCCGAACGCTGCCCAGCCGATTCGGATTCGACGATTGACCTCTTTCTCGCAGTTGGACCTACCTAACTGGACAGTTTGTCCTAGGTAAACGTACTCGTCCACAACTTCGAGTGCTTCTCCATGTTCATTTTAAAACCCACTCTTTCGGAAGGTCTACTGAGGTCATCGAGCATTGTACTGAGGTCCTCCATGGTCTCAGCCATGACAACTATATCATCGGCGAACCGAAGGTGAGTGATGTACACGCCATTGATGTTGATGCCAGTCCCTTTCCAGTCCAGAACCTTGAAGACATCCTCCAGTGCAGCGGTGAAGAGTTTCGGAGTGATAACGTCTCCATGTCTTACACCTCGCTGCAGAATGATAGGTTTCGAGGTCTGGTCCTGGAGTCGGACTGACATGGTGGCGTTTTCGTACAGACACTTCAACACCTCGATGTACCGATAGTTGATCTGGCACCGTTGGAGGGGCTCCAGTACAGCCCACGTCTCGATTGAATCAAAGGCTTTTTCGTAGTCCACAAATGCTAAACAGAGAGGCAGATCATAGTCTTCGGTCTTCTGTATAACCTGCCGCAGCGTATGTATGTGGTCTACTGTGCTAAAGCCTTTACGGAACCGGCTTATTCGGGAGGCTGGAAGTCGTCAAACCTGCGCGCTAGACGGATCGTGATGACTCTGGAGAATAGCTTGTAGACATGGCTCAGAAGTGAGATGGGCCTATAATTCTTAAGAAGGGCATTGTCACCCTTCTTAAAGAAAAGTACCACCACACCTCTGTTCCATGCCTGTGGCGTTTTGCCCTCAAGTATGACGGAATCAAACAGCTTCTGGAGGGACTTAAGAACGGGGTACCACTGTATACTTACTAGTAATATGTAATTATTCTCAAGAATCTTCTTTTGATGGAAGGGAATTTATTTGCTGTAGGTACGTTACCGAATAACTGTTTTCACGCGAATAATTAGGCGTACCGGAAGACGTAGAGTGGGACGGCCTTCCACAAGGTGGACCGATGACCTTGTGTATGCCTATGTCCAGCACTGGACGTCTTTCAGCTGAAATGATGATGATGATGAATTAGGCACTTAGTTAACAAACAAAACTTTCCTCTCATGTTAGTATGATTACATCAGCGAATTAGTTACGTGATCGGTTTGAGTAAAAGGAAATCTAGGTAGACGCAAGTTAGCAATAGGCAAAAACAGTCTAGAGAAGTTCATAATAAATGACTCGAAGGCTTATATTATGTCATGTCACACTGCTAGGACAAAATATAATGCTTCCAAAGTCTTGCAAGTGAGGCCCACTAAACCACCAGTAAACCTAACCAGTGATAGAGTAGCATTTAGAAATAATTCTTGGGAAACCATAACACACGCCTTCGCCAACACGCCCTTGACCTCGGCATGTGTACAGTGGTCAAAGGTTCGTGCTTTCTCTCCATTAGAATTTAAGGGGAGTTTACCCTATAGTGGAACCATTAAGACCGGTAAGTAGCAGATCCTGTGAGCTAAACCATTGTGGGTAGGCCTGCAAATCCGGTATGATCGTTGATCGCAGACTTCGCAGTGATAAGTTGGAGGCCTAGCGCGCTGGGGACATCGCGATAGTTACTTAATATTTTTCGGAAAGGAATTATTCGGAAGTCGGCGACTTTGGATATGTATTTTAATTTTATGTCACCGCCTTCCGAACTTAGTTATTAAGGTTAAACAAAGCAGGTTTATTATTTTTTAGGTACTCTTCAGTTTTTTCGGCGCTTTAAATTTTTTGTTAAAAAGATTATTGAGTTATAGACTGGGTTTTATTACATGGTCCTAGCACAGCCGTGCCTATTAATAGTTTTAATCGGCAGCCATATGTAAACTATTATTGAATGTACTCAACCGCGTTCAGGCTAATAAACTTTCGTGCGGTATTTTAGTGCAGACGTCCGAGTAATCCAATCAGGGCCCACTTCCTAGACGAGCTGTAAACGGGTGTAAATGCGAAGGTGTCGCCATGTCGACAAACTGCCTATAAATAAAAATGCGGTTAACGTTTCTACTTGAAAACATTACATTTATACAGAAGATGATTTTCTGATTGTGTTCCTTGTGTACCACGACTTTAAAAACCGGTCAAGTATGTCGGACCACGGACAAAGAAGGATCCCGTGGTTGGGATGAATTTATCCCGAAATGAACGATATTCAGACTTTTTCCTTTAATTGTCCTGTGAGACCTTGCTTTTTGCTAATTTTTCATGATTCTAGGTAAACGGGAAGTATTTTGTAATTTTGATTTACTTGCGAGTATCATAATAATATGTCGCATAAGCAACTGTTTTTAATTACGTTGTTTTAGAAGCGTGTTTTTATAGAGCTCCATGGCACCGTAGACCTACTACCTACTATAAATACCTGATATTTGATATAAATTACAACTACACCTTCTACACCTTCCTGAGAAAAAGGGTCTTGCTTGACAGACGGTTTTTCCTTTTGAGGTAAGTAACCGTTAAAAAAAAATGATCTTGAGACAGTGTTCACTTGTCAGTTTAAAAGATATTAACAAAACTGGAACGAATGTCAACTTACAGACAACAGCTCGCTAACAAACAACTAATTTCTGTCTCTCGGATAGTTTTCCTCATTTTCCGACTTGCGCTCTGGGTTATTTAGTGAGTACACAACTTTCGCAATATTAAGACGGATACATTGATGACATAATACCTACTTTTATTTTCATCCACAAATGAAAGGGTAGTCTGATAAACAACGGAGGGCTGTACTTTGTACTGTAATATTAAAGGCCAAAGCAAAATGTTGTTCCATTTTACTGGACAATGGCTTACAAAATGTCTTTTTTTGCTGTAGTAATCCCGGGATAGTGCTGGAGTCTATTTCTCATTTGGTTTTGGTTTCCTTGCATTCCATGATTTCCATGTTCTTTCGCATAAACTTCGAACCCAAGATAGTTTCATTAGTTGCTTATTTGTACTGGAAAAACTTGTCCAAAGTCAGAAATATCTAGGTTCAAAAGCTTTTAAAAAACAGACGCTTATTAAATAATGATCCTGTACTTATAGCAAACATGCTTATCTGTAAATTGATTTTGAATTTTGCAATTTTTTTTTAAATCAGTGATCCGAGCCATTACACCGGTATGCTAATCCGGAATAGCTGGATTTATTTTGTCTTTATTTTAATTTAATTACAACAGACACTATTAGTCAGTGCATACATTTAAAAAATATATATCATGAAGTTTATCTTATCAAATGCATCTGCCCGGTCATAGGAATCGACCTAAATGTTCAGCCTATTACAGCGTTTGTGGGCGATGTGGCGATGTGCAAACCAGCAATTTATGACCCGCAATAACTTCCATACTTTATATACCGTACAATCTTTAAACTCAATACATTCCAGCCTTATTTACATTCATGAACCTATTTATTCCTTAAGGAATGAATTTCTATATCGCGTTATATATGCCTGAAATATGTGTCTTCAATAGACTCATTTGCATCTCAAAAAACACGTTGGCTCCCCATTCCTTAGCAGTTTCAAGACTACGTGTGCGGGGTCTATATATAGCCCAATTATGTAAATTGTACATAATTCTATTGAAAGTAATTCATAATTTACCTCTTTCATTTACGTTTCATACACAAATAGCGATTCATAGTGTCCTTTACTGAACGTTTTGTAGAACACGTCTACTTCAGTTTAAGGCGTTCAGTCTTGGCCAACGTTCTAAGTTTTAATTCGTATCTCATTGCTGTCCAACCAAACCCCATTATTTTGTATCGTTGTAAAATCTTTTTACCATTTTCGGGACCAAAAATCAATAGGTCATCAATTAATTCCTATCTCCTGTGGAAAAACAACTTAGCCATTTCAGTATAAAAAATCTTACATTACAATTGTTAAGGCAGTGTGCTAGATAGGTTAGGCTCGCACTCTCAATGGTGTGCAACATTGGAACCTAATGTGTAGGTTTGGCATCTTTTCTGCGTTTATACAAATTTTTCGCCAAAATGGTCTCTGAAAAATCTGTCGTCTTGACCTAGTGCAGACGATGCAATATTCAATTAGATTACATGCAGATCGTCTTGTTAGTATGGTTTAACTTTCATAAAAACAAAGTCCTTATCCGATCACAATGATCGTTCCTATTTTCGCCTCTTGCATCGTCTGATGCAACTGGTCTTCACAAACACATACTAATATGACATTGTGTCTACATATGTTTAAATAGTAACGTCTAATTATTTATGTTAAGCTGAGTTATAAAGAAGTCAACGGTAACATATTTACAAAGTTAACTGACGTGTGAAAGACACTGACCATCGTCGATTTTATCTAAATTAGGTACAAATGTGGAAATGCTGGGCCGTCAAGAAGACGAATGAGAAAAGATTGCATGTAGTCTACATGCATCTGAGTAGAGATGAGAATGAAATGAAATGTTTAAGTATTAGATGAAGTTAGGAAGTTCCGCCAGTTACAGAAAAGTTAAATGGGAATCGTTTGTCTCCAAGTGATGAAGAGGGGTTTTAAAATGACGCTGTATAATTGTTGATGGAGGGAGTGGAAGAGCAACGTAAAGATTGATGGATTATGTGAAGGATGATAGGAAATAAAAAGGAGTGAATCATATATGACGGCTGACAGGGGAGAATTTAAGAGAAAAACGTGTTTGCTGACCCCAAGTAACATGGAACAAGGTCAGGAAGATAATATGTAATAATAAAACCAGCCAGTTACTGTCCAACTGCCAGGCAAAGGCCTGTTCTCATACAAAGAAGGCACGAGAAATAGAGGAAGATGATGATGAGGTAAGAATGTACTTTGTTGCTTTGCTTTAACGACTGCTGAGCGTTCATCATCATTATCTTGAAGAACTTTACCATCTTCATAATATGTAATATTATAAATCCAAGATATTTCCTTCGCAAGTGGCTGACTATCATAATGTTTGTAATAATAACGGTTCCTTCCTTGTATTATGTCTATCATTAAACTGCAATCCCAATTCGTCATAGTCGCCTTATTCAATACTTCCTGCAGGCTTAGCACGAGCACCGACTTGTCGACGGAAGAATAGACAACACTATTAAATAAATTATGTACAATAGGATAAGATACCTATGTTTTTCCATTCATTATCACAGTTATGCGTTCTAAACGAATCATGATTTTGTAGATAATCGTATATACTTTGTGGCCGTCGAGTAGAAAGTTTTGTTGTCAGTGTGATTTTGACAGTTTGGGAAGAAATACTCTTCTGAAATAGTCTACATATAAAAGGACCTAGAGAAATATCGTAAGAAACGAAAGACTAAATGACAGATTGTAGAAGGATATCTACGGTGCGATAACAAAAATGTAGGAACGAAATATCACTTTGTATTGAAAAAACACTGTCTATTCTTCGTAGAAATACAAAGCGTCATGCTAAGCCCGCTGGTGGCTGATGAACTAGTGCTCACTTTGTCATGTTTATTCATTCATCGTTCATTGAGCATTGCATATGAAACATTTTAAACGCGCGAGTTCACTCGGCCAGAAAGATTTTGATGGAACAAAATTTTATATAAATACTTTAATTCCGATGGTTTGTTTACGTATTCAAAGTTTAAACGTTCTATCCGAAAAAAACGGATAATCCTCGTATGAAAAAAATGTTGGTTTATGCTAATTTAAATCCCATAGTTATGCAATGGGTGGACGGGTTCCAATGACCTGTTCCAGTTTTGTTCTTTTGTGTCCCTGATTTCACACATTGTGTACAGAATTTCAGAGCGCCTTTGTTGTAATAACAAACTAATTTTAAATTAGCAATTTCAGAAACAGTTGACAGTCTGTGAGTTAGTTTGAGTGGAGCTCTTGTGGGTGCGACACGGTGGCGGGGACGGACGTTTGTTTTATGAACTGATAGAGTAATAGTTGTGACGCTTTATAATCAGCTTTAATCTGTATGTGCATTTCGTCACATGCAGATTACATCACATCTCACACGTCGCATTCAGTGTAGATGTAGGGCGGCGCGGCGGGAGCCATCCCATTGCGGAAGGACCGCCGCGCGTTCAGTACGCGCTGTGTTGTCACCGACGAATATCCGATCCGCTCCATTGCCCCACGCGGCGCGAACGTACGAATTTTGAATTTCGAAATTCTGCCGGCTCCGGAATAGAAGTGTTTCGTGTTACATGTGATAGGAAAACGAGTGATATGAAAATACGGTTCGAGGTGCCAAACAAATTGGAGATAACTTTTGGAAGAGGTACATAGTGTTATGTTATTTTGTGCTTTACTAATTGTTAATTATCATGTTGGTAATGCAGGCGTTGTCGAGGCTGTCGAGATCAGGTAAAATTAACACCTTCGTTGTTTTAAAATTATTTCTATTTCATGAATCATTTAGTTACTTAGCGTAACCAGTTTTGTTCAACTTTATGCGAATGTTGGAGAAACTGGTTACTTAGTGAGCTTTTTCAGTACAACCAGCAACAGCAACTACTTCCATCGCCATATTTGACCACTTTTATGAACTTTGAAAGAGCCGATATTAATAATATTTAGGTACTTAGAAAATCTTTACCTTTTATCCTTCGAAGGGATTTTCGAAGCTCTTTGAGGTATCGTTACAATTTTCTACTTCACCTAAAATCATATCGTAATATGGGTTGTTGACTGAAGCGAAAACGAGGTTTTGGCAAAATAGGCAAGTCCCTTATTATCCGTAATTCCGTAGCATATTACAAGTATGTAAGCAACGTTACTCGTTTAATAGAATCTATGTAAAGGCTTTGTAAGCGGCGCCGGCTCTACGCGCCTATGCCATGTAATGCTTCCCTTTATAATGTTAGATTTACTGCCCGCCACATATAGGGCTTCAACTAAATTATTTGCATGAATAGTTTCATTAGCCGGAACGTTAGTACAGACTACGTTAAAGCGTTTTGAATGACCAGTAAAGCCTTTGATGTGAGTATAAGATTTATGTCGGGGAAAGATTCGAGCTCGATGTCGAGTAGCAGCTGCCGTGCGGGATGTGTGCTCTCCGATAAGACCAGCACGATCAGGTAAATATGTGTGTGACGACCACTCGATAACCGATCCATTAACGGTTCAGAACGAACGTTAAAACGACAAACGTGCGGAGAGGTACTTACTTAAAAGGCAATTTGTATGTTATGTATATGTACTTACTTCGAACTGGATACTTCACAATTTTGTTTGAAAGCTTCAATTCAGCGACCCAGTTAACAGCTGGTAAATGCTAGTGTCAATGTCAAATATTGCAACAAGAACGACCGTCAACCCGTCAACCACTTCCCTTGATCGACCCTCTACCATTGAAACGTGAACAGTTGACAACGGTCTTTTGTTCATTGAAGAACACCCATATTATAGAATTGCTTTGAATGCTGCCGACCGAATACTATAGATACTTAGATACCTATTTATAGACGACGTTCTGAAGTTTCAAAGGTGATTTAAGGATTTAAGAAATCCCCGCAACTCTAATAAAGCTAAAAGCCTAAAACAGCATGATCTATTCTTAATGTAGACACAAACGGTCTTATTCAGAAAAAAGTTATCGAACATTTGAACAGTTGCTAAAGTCTGGGTTCTTATTGAAAATCAGACTTAAACAACTGTTTTGATATTCGATAACTTTCATGAATAAGGCCGGAAGTACCAAAATAAAAGATGATGAGAAAAGATTTTAAACAAAAGCGTTTCCTATTAAGTTTGTTCGTACTTTAATACCTGCTTTCCAATAGCTTGTTAATGGTTCTGTAATGTTAATTTCTGCTGTACCTATGTCGTGGAAGCTTATCAACATTTCAGACCTACCCGTTGCCTTTTGTAGTTAGTCTGAACTGTCATACATTGCGGCCATCCGCATTTGAGCTCATTGTTGAATAATTGAAACGCCGACTATTCTGTTTGAAGCCCCAGTCTGTGGATTTTGGATAGCTGTGTCAGGTTTTCGAATACGTCATCGTCGGATGTATTGTAGGTTGTTGTTTGCCTTTACTTCTACGAAATAAACTTGAAGAGGAACTTTTTTCATCACCATTATCGTTCACAACTTCATATTAACCACTGGCTGGTACTAGTTTATTACCTTCTTTCGTTTACCACCAACTTTCTCTAGTATCGTGCTAAAAGTTTTACGGATCAGCAAAATTAACCGTGAACGAACTATTGAAGAACTCTTTAGTCGTTCCATGAAGTCGAATTTCCATTGCATAATATGTGCTATAGAAAGTAACGGCAGGCTAAGTCCCATGTGTAAACGAGACACTTAATTGAAAGTCAGACACTGTGGTGCATCGTGATGAATTACCAGCATTCCATTTATTGGACCCTGACGTGAGAATTTGGTTCGCTAATCGCTGTTTATCATATTGGCCTAATTCGCTTACTAATCTGCATTTCCAAAAAAATAGCGATAACTATGTTTTCGCTTTAACCGTATATATGCGTAAAGTAATGTGGTAATGCTTCACAGGAACCTGATAATATTAATCATCTAAACTGACAGACGACAGCACCATTTGGGATCAAGTCGAAAGTTTGAAGTTAACACAAAAAGTCTGGATTGGAATTCCATTCCCAAAAGTGTAATTAAAACGGAATAAAAAACCTCGGTCGAACTCCGAGTATGGCCAGGAATACATCAGGTTTTACGTACAAAGACCATACATATGTATGGCACAGTGACAGTGGACACAAAGCTAGGTACAGAAATGCAGACGTTATCTGGGCATTGTGCGCTGATGCGACCCTGACTTAGATAGCTAGCTACTCGTAGTTCACAACGCATCGTATCGATCACACACGTCTATCTACATGCAAATAACAACATACTACACGTGTATAGTACCTGAATAGATTACGCTTACTTTCTCACAGGTACGTCGTCGTCTCATTAAGTCTTTTAACCGGTTGCAGGCACTGTCGAAAAGGCATTGTTACCTTTGAGGAAGCCCCAATCTAAATATTTAAGAACCGATGCTGGAAAACTAAAACACCTCGTCCTGTGAACACCAGTTACAATAGGCCTACTATACCTTTGTATTCATTTGATTTGTGGGATCGAAAAGAAATCTTACCCGGGAGCTGTTTCTTCTTGCATTCAGCGTCTACAAATTTCGTTGGCAAATCTTATTGCTCCAAAGCTAAATTAAATCTAGCGGTCTTTGGAGACGTTAACTTAATTCAATCACCGACCTGCCTCTCGTTATTTATCCAATAAGGTTCCAATCAAAAGAGACGCTCTTATCGTAACTGAATCTTCAGAAAACCTGGCTGGAATTTTAATCCATTAGAAGCTATTGAATAGTTGATGTTCAGCTGTTTTAAATGAACGGCCATAATGTACAAACCTCAATAGATCGGTGTAGCCGCGGTGTAGCGAACCTTTTGTACCAACAGCAAAGAAAGAATTTCTCATTTAGCTTTAATTATATTTCTCTTTTTAATTTAACTTGAAATATAACCACTACATCAAAGAGGGTTTTGTGAGTCATGAGCTTTGGCGAACTCAAAGCGTTTCGTGTTAAATTACAAATCAGTAACTACAAAAGAAATGTTGAATTAGTGAAGAATTTCCGGTCCGTACAAGTGCGCAATGGCAAGGTCGACGAAGTGACAATGTGCGGATGCGCGGGCGCCGGCAGCACCACTGCGCAGAGACAAAGGACATGATAAGTCATCTGTACAAATACTACGCTTTTCACAAAATATGTATGATAGATAATGTTTTATTAGAGCGTACTTGTTCATCACCGACACATTGTGTTGACAGACAGTTAAAAGTTATATTGCCCTACTTTCTGGATCTTCAAAAAGGATTCCGTATTAAGAAATCAAGGGAAAATCCAACGTGTTAAAGTTGTTGTCTGTCTTGCATTCTTGCGCAACTTTTCAAGAGGCAGTAAAGGAAATCAGCCGATGAGTTAACAACCTAAGCTGTCGGTCATTAGCAGTGTTACAAACAAAGTGTTACTGCTGAATATGACTCAATCCTTGAGAACAAAACACTGGCATAGTTCTGAACTAGGATTATAGTAGATAAGGGTATGCACTGATAACAGTAAAAAAATCAATACAATATGCGCATGTTTACAAGCGAGGGTGTATCTAGTATCTATCCACTGATTATTCGTATCATCATCATAACATTAGCCGATATAAGTCCACTGCTGGACATAGGACGTTCTCAATCGCACAGCTGGCCCATTCAGTTGTCCAGTTGAGGAGCAGTGGTGGCCAAGTGGTAACGGCCGCGACTTACGAGTTGTAGGTCGTGAGTTCGAACCCAGACAGGCGCTTTACTTTGTGTAAATTATTTCATCACCACTGCTCTCAAAACGGTGAAGGAAAACATCGTGAGGAAACCGGCATGTCCTAGAACCAAAAATTCGAAGACATGTGGTATCTACCAACTCGCACTGGGCCCGCGTGGTGGATTACGGCCCAATCCCTCTCACCGAGAGGAGGCCTGTGTCCCAGCAGTGGGAACATTATAAGGCTGATGATGAACTTGTTCGTGATTCATTGTGGCCGGTACTCCCTTTCTTCTCCTAAAATTATTTTTCTGAAAATAATTATCCATAACACGTTTGCTATAAACTTTCAGTAACCATAATGTTCAAAAATTCGAAATTTTGTTTTAAATAATTAGCTTTACTTCTAAAACCATTCTGTTATAATATCTAGTACTAATAAATTGAATCTCCTAATTTTGTATGAAATAAAGTCAGATGTCCTGAGTACTGTATTATACAATGTGTATTATTTCAAATGTTCGTTCATAAAAAAAATGTTTGTCCAAAAACATTTGCTAAAAATTTAGTTAGAACGAATCGCTGTAAATCCGATTCCACTCAGTCTTGTCTGCCCTACCCCTAGAATGTAATTTAGAATCGCGTAGGCGCGGAGGGGAGAGGCGGCCCGCGAGTTGAGGAGTAGGTGGTTGTAACGCTCGCTGCCTCATCTGAGGCTGGCCGGCTTGCCGGCCAGCAAGACGAAGCTGCGGTGGTGAGCGTTAAACCATCTGCGACGATAAGTTCGTGTGGAACCGCTGGAGCCCCGCAGCGCCGCCGCCGGAGCCGTGACAGAAACCATGACTGCTGCATGATGCATGCTGCATGCATGCTTGCATGCTACATGTTGCATGTTTGCTGAATGCGTGGTGTATGCTGCATGGTTGCTGCATGCATGGTGTATACTTGTTTGCATGGTGCATGCTTATTACAGGGAACTACACAACAAGTGAACTATCTCAAAAAAAATCGGTAGAAGAAAAAATATTGCCCACTGTCATATACCTAACTAGTATGAGAGAAGTTCATAACAAAAGCTTTGTACTAAGTAATACATTTGTTTTAAAAACATAGATAAATAAATATTAAATAATTTGAATTTAGGACATAACTTTTATTGAAAACGGTTTTATTTTGCATATTTTTGATTATAAAATTTATGACAAACAAATTAAATTGTATTATGTGACATAAAGTTCGGGCAAGTTACCATTCGATGACTAGGACAGTTTATATTTGGCACTTTTGATAATTATGGCACTTTAGGTTATGGATAAAAAAGTTAGGGAACAGAGAATCATTGTGGCCACTAGAATTCGAGAGTTCAGATGCAAGAGACGCAGACGCAAATTAACCCTTGAATGTCAATTGAGTGTAGTATGCCTTACTTAAATGTTTTTAAACATCTTTCTATTTCAAAAACATTATCTAGATTTGTCTGTTCAATAATATTGCCATGACTTGTATAAATATGAGTAATATCTCTTTCCCGTGAACCATTCACATTCTCACTTTTGTTTACTGCACCGATTGTTTCCAAGCCTCACCGATTGTTTCCCTGGTGACATGTAACTACATCAATGTTTTCTTTCTCATGGCAACCAGATTGTTTTGGTACACAGACGTTTTTGTACCGTTCCATTGAATTTAGTTAAGTGCATATGGGAATTTTCGGAAATTAGTTATAAATGTTCTGTGGGCATTTTCATGTGATTCACGACCTCCTACTGTAATGAATGCAATGTAAATAATATTAATGAGTTGTTAATCAAGCGTAATGAGTAATGGCTAATGGGTCATGTGGGTGGTCTGTCTATTACATAAACAACGTAAACGAGGGAACGATAAACTTATGATCGAACTTGAAAACATTCCCTTTTTCATTCATCGTCTTAATAGTCTGTGCATGTTATACGTTATACGTACTTGCACTTCATTATCTCGTCTGTCAGAAAGTCCAGTTTAGTTAAAGATCGGTGTTCCAGTCTGTTTGCCTGCATTCCGTACCGCGGTGGCCCCGTTTGCCTCGCCATCGGAACCGAATTATTCGGATGTCTGGCTACATTCCGTCCGCGTTTAAGCTGAACTTCTATTTTTTGCAGGCACTCTTCCACGGTATTTAATAAAAAGTTGTTTGACTCGAGCGTAGTTTACCCATATTTTTCATTTTTTCAAAACAAAGCTTATTGCTTCCTCTCGTTCATCATACAGCATACTACGTTCATAGGCTTAACATAAATATTTTGCTATGCACGTCGGCTGATTGAACACGGATCATAGAGCATCGATTTCCACCTATTACAGTACCCACAATAATTATTTCAGTCATGAAAACAAGAGAAGCTCCCATAGTTACCTATCTAAAATGTGATAAAAATACTTCCCGGTAAGATTCATCTGATCACGATGAAACGGAACATTTCACGATAAAGTTGACATATACTTTACTTACGGCATAGTAAGTACAAAGGGTCCCCCAATCGAAGATGAGATACAGAAATCATCTTGTTCTGATCAAGGGCTTATCAATCAATAATCTTATTGATAGAGAACTGATGACAGCGAACGCTGTACTCTATCGGACCGTCAGTTTCGGTTCAGCGCGCGCATTATACTGTGTGTAGCGTTCCGTGCACCTTATTGCTTCGTGATAAAGTCACGAGTGCGTGTAAGGCAAATGTAGGTAACAAAGGTTGTATGTCAAAGGGTGATGTGATGTCAGAGCGTGACAACGGTAGTGTCAGTGTGGCCGCGAGGGGCGCGTGTTGCCGCGTGCGTCGAAGGATGCAGTGCTTCGGATTCCAAGGTAATGCCTCTAATTAATAACGAATGGGCACGCGCGACATACACACGTTACCATGCCACGATGACGATTGTTATCGAAAACCACGCGACGTCCAACGAATTTTCGTGACTGAAGAAACGTAACTGCGCAGTCGATTTGTTTTCAAACATTGACGATTAAAGATTGCCGATGCGTAAAATCGATTTTCCGCTTAGTTTTTCGATCAATGACGTTAGACACTGTATCCAACTCACAAGTGATTGAAGACGTCTTCAGATGAACGTTAATGGTTTGAAGGCGGGAAGCGCACAAGCCTGCGCGCGCGCAGACGGATGTGTCGCATTGTTTCGCGTGTGGGTTGCACAGATGCGACTGAGTTTCTTTTTCATCAAGACCGAGAAAATAGGCAAGTGATTATGTATTACTTAGTTTTTGTTAATGTTTCTATTGTGTGCGAGGTTTGCGTCACGAAATACGCGCGTGTGAGGTTTATATGTGAAAATTAAAGTGTATATTACTCGTGTATCATGTTACGCTCGAAGAAATTAGTGATAATACTTCCTTACTTGGTTTTTGGTATATTGAGATATAATTGTGAATACGGCTTTTGGTAATCTGGAGAATTTTAGGAATGTTATGCAGAATGTAGTAGTCGTCGGTATATGAACCGTCTTTATCCATGAGTTAAGATCAAAGGTACGCTTGGCTACACGTTTACGGGTAATGCTTTAGGAAATTGTGAACATTTACCGACTATGTGGGTACGGAAGGTTAAAATGCCTAATATAATTATTATATTCAAGCAAACCGTCAACAATTCCAAAAAAAGAATGCAAACACGTTATTAGGTCATACAAAGGAAAATAACTGATTAACAGTAAACCACAATATGTTTTATATGCTTGATAAACACGTGGACATAGCACGAATATTTTAATTTAATATAGGTTGCTACACACGGTTATACATTTCCAGTTTACGCTGATCTCGCACTGTACGGAAATCCTATACAATGCGAGATCAGCTTATACGGGAAATGTGTAGCTTGATGTGTAACCGTGTGTACATACGACGACATATCAAGCTATATATTTCCAGTATAAGCTGATCTCGCATTGTATAGGATTTTCGTACAGTGAGAAGTTAGCTTATACTGGAAATGTATAGCTGATTTGTCGCCGTGCGTACATTGGTAGGTAGTATTTCGATAACGTGCTAATCTAGGTGAAACACACAATATTAACTATATAGTTTTAAATTACACTTTTATTGTGTTCATTTTTAATTAGTAAAGTACATAAATAGTTATTAACAACAAAATATGTGCCTTATATACAGGCAGGACTGAATACTACCCGTATACCTACTTACCCAAATTCATTGAATTCCGATGAGTCATAATTATTGCAATTGTAACACCTAAATGAAGTAGGTACTTTATTATTGAACAGCTTATATGTACCTACTTACATAAATATTTAGGAATGCACTATTTAAAAAAAACAGGTACTTATAATGTTTTGGAGTTTCTCCGTACCTATGTCTATGTTTACTTACTTACTTTACCTTAATTATTATTGAAATTAATCAAAACTGTAACCGTTAAATACATTTGAAATGGACCTCATCGTATAATTTATAACTGTTTACGCAGA
Organism: Polymixis flavicincta; assembly: GCA_949987655.1. Taxonomy (NCBI): domain Eukaryota; kingdom Metazoa; phylum Arthropoda; class Insecta; order Lepidoptera; family Noctuidae; genus Polymixis; species Polymixis flavicincta. The sequence goes on from OX465173.1 coordinate 22,176,470, forward strand.
TTTTTTCAGGGCAGGTCCGTCGGTTCTACTGTAACTGTCACAATTTAAAAAGAAAGTTAAATCATCGTCGAGAGTTCGAGACCTACCTGTATATTTAAGTGAGATTTCAATCACAGTCCTCGTTCTTTAATAGCAAAACCAAGAAAGTAGCTAGTTATACTTTAGTTATCTTCATTCTCTATTAATAATTAGGTACCTAATTCTGCATGGTCAGATCCTACAAATTGAGATTTATAGCGACTAACAAAAATTTCAACGTAAATTGATAATTGCCAGACTGTCATCATGTTCCATTTAACGATTCTATGAACGAGGATTTTAAGGCTTCTTCAAACAGCCGCGACCCGACTCTCGTAGAACCATTTCTGTGAAAACTTCATGGAAATTGTTCTACAAGTGTCACGTCGCCTGTCTGAAGAAGCCTTTAATCTCTCAGTAGGTTTTATAAACTAGTTAAGTTAAGACGATGACAGTTTCTGATCAAAGTCTGTGGCAAAATGATCGCAGACACGATCTGGATCAATAGTTATTGTCACAAAATAGCCTTTGTTGCAGCCCCCTTGTGATGTCCTTTTTCTATCAGTTTGGCCATTGACGCCATGAAGTGAATTTAGCTTCAAGTAAAAATATCAGCACCCTAATTGCGGAACACACTACAAATCAGAATTTGAATAATTTTGAAGGTTATTTATTATAATCCATTGCTTCTTCATCATCATCATCATATTAGCCGAAAGACGTCCACTGCTGGACATAGGCCTCCCCTAAAAAGGAGTTTTGCCATAATCGCCACGCTTGGCAGGCAGGTTGGCGATCGCAGTATGGTGGTAAAATGCATAGAGAACGCTGCTGCCCATTCCATTGTAAGTCCCTTAGTCGCCTTCTACGACACCCACGGGAAGAAATGGCATGGTGCTATTCTTTTACGTCAGCACCACACGGATTCATTGCTTCACATCTTACAAAAAATTGTCTGCTCAACAACGTAAATAATGCAATGAATGTTGTTGAACTGTCAAAATTAGAGCCATTCCTACTGTTAATGTTGGTTTATCTACCTTTCATGTCTTTTCCAACATTATGCTCACGGTCTAACCCCTTATGACGACTGCCAGGGGTGCGGGTTGTTCGAAAGAGATACCGTGGCCCCTGGCACACAGGCAAATGAGGGAACACGGGTGGGTTTTAGTCAGTAAAAGTCTGACACACCCTCCTGCTCCACCCAGAAGTTACTTGATGATTTTCCCCCCTTTAAAAAAAACCCCTTATGACGAGTTTAGCCCAGCCACTAATTTCCGCGGTTTGTGTTTGGCACGGGTACCTGGTTTTCAGAGATCCGCATCCAGCAATGCAGTACATTCCCGTTGATTGATAACAACTGCATGGCCGATGGAAGAACTGATTTCTTTCAAAATAACGGTACTCCTCAAATCCTATCCAAGATCTAAGAACTAAAATAGAAGTAACGTTGTTCTACATTTCTTTCAGTGTTTCTTTACTTTAAGCCACAAATCTTCTTCAGTTCGTTAGCTAGATGGTGAAGTATAAAAACATGCTCTGACATAGATTGCCCCAGATCTATATATTATAGACACGCACGTTACGTCAGTCCGTTAGCGCTGTATTGATAGCACTCGGAAGATGAAATAACTTTGTCTAGCCAGGGGGTTGGGATGTTGAGATACGTTCTGTTACTCCGTAGGTAATCCCTATCAAATTGGAAACGTTTTATTGTAAGGGATAAGTAATAGTAACGAGGTTTTCTCTTTCAGATTACAGCGTCCGCAAAAGTGGACAGTACGTACATAAAAACATGGCTAGAATTATGAGCAGGCGAGTCGAAAAAATGTCTAGACAACATTTCGCAGACACAAGGTCCCGAACTGTTAATCTGATTTCAGTATAATAATCACATTTAAGTAAGTAATCCTAGACTCAAAGAGAAAGCCAGAACTACTAACACACTTATATGTATAAACATCAGGGCTACATAAGGGATCCCGGGATTGGGTTGCACGCCGCATAGCAATGAGGTCGGGATGGCAGTTTAAGAGCTCTTTGGCCCAGCCACAATACCGGCCATTGATACGATGCTGACAACGCTGCCTTCGGGTTATCTGCTTAACTGAATAAGCTGAGGGTCTCAACAGCTGTTCTTGAATATCGATCACTCAATAATAAGGAAGGGAATTAGTGCTAATTTAAATAGTAAACGCCTGTTACGAAATCTAAATTCAAGAGAAGCTCATAGCAAATACTCTCTCTTGCAAATGTAATTGATTTTTTGCCAAGTGTCGTTCACAAAAAAATATGGAAAATTCACGTCGGAAAATGATCAAAATTACTTTTGTACAAATAAAGTTGGACTTTCGCTCGTGTTTACGGAAGGTGGACAACCTTCCTCAGTCGGTTATGTATCTTTGATTACCTTCGAAGCAGGCTAATGGTGATTATCATTAAGGGCCTTTAATGACGGCAGTGCCCCAGTAACGAGGACAGAGGTAATTGAGTATTCGAAAAAACTTCAACAAGATGCTCATGACTTGATACCTCTTATTATCTCATCATTTAAGATTAACGATCTAAGCCGTAGACGATCGAGTTTAATTACCCGAAGGATGTTCGTATCCTTTGGAGATGTTATCTGCATCACAAAGGGGACCTAATACTCCTTATTATAGTTTGCGAGGCCGCGGCCGTGGGAATTTGCGCTATAACTGGAAACATTGTTGTCGCGAGGAACTTGGCTACAGAGACCAAGATTATGTACGGTAGGAATATTGTTTGTGGCACCAAAGTTACGCGAAGTAATAAAGTAACAAAGAAATACACATGGTCGGCGTACTAACTGTACATAAGCTTAAAAAACCCAACTCAAGTTATTACGCATAGTATAAAGTTTGGGACACGGAACATCGAAAGACGTTTTGAGTATTTGTTTGGGTAAAGAACTGGAGACATTGAGAAATTAACAATGATGCAGTATATCGCTACATCGATAACATCGAGAGTAATCTGTTGTTCGTGTTCAATTTTCCAACAGAATACCAGACGATATCAGACGATACGTTCATCAACTCTGTCATTTGTATGATCGAGAATCCGATTACGATTGGGATTCCGCCGCCATCATTATAACTGGGCTTCGTATGTGACTCGCAACAATGACGATGATTTGAATACCACGCTCGGATCATTAGAGTAGCGTACATCGTTGCCTAGGTGCTGCATATTGCGGAAGTAATTCCGCCAAGATGGCCATAATATCAGGTACGGAGCAGAAATACCGCAGGAAATATTTTCTTTTACAGATATTTACATAGTATTAAATTGTCGGGTGTCGTCCGTCGTTTCGTAACAATATTGTGAGCTCTCGTCAGCTATTGGACTCTTCCTGCCGTATATTACATTTCTCCTGAAGTGTATAAAGCATTTTACTACGTGAAAACGTGTTTGACTCGGTGGAGCCGTAAAATCTAGGTGATAAGAAAATCGTGTAAAGTAGCAAAAGTAATAACTTTTACGGACATAAAATGAGTGTTTCCAGTAAAAATACATAAACTATGTTCCTTTTAGTAAACAATTGTTATGACTGACCTTGTGGAAGATGTCTTGAACTGTTATGTAACTAATGAGCCGTTGTGTCTTGTGTCTACTTCAGCATTGTTGGTTTCACAATGCATGACATTGCTAATAATATATCATCTGCATTTTATGTTGTTATTGTTTCCTACAAGAATTAATAACGTAGGTACTACTTATACATGTTCTTGGCTTCTTGTGTAGTGTTAACTTTCTTAGACATTATTATTTCAGTATCTTATGCATATTCGTTTAAAAACTGAAAGTGCTCAATGTTGTCTTATCATCCTTTGTAAATTGTAGAACCTGTGTAACTATAAAAAAAGAGTTATACATATTTATAGTTCCAAAAATAAACTGACGCAAATTCTACGCTATACCTGACTCTGAATTCGTCAGCACAAAAGGTGTGAAACTCACCGTAAACTCAGCATATCGGTATTGTTTACATGTATTTAACAAGACTACGTTAGAATAGTAAAACTTTATGTAAACAAATGTTATCTAACTTCGTTCTGGTGGATCGCAAACGGTAGTCTTACGTAGCTATTTGTGTACACCACAATTTATACAAACATTACGCACCTGCTGAGTGAGTATATTATGTTTTCAGTTTTCACTTATGCCTTCCTTAGACAGATGCTATCGTAATGTTTTACTTTATGTTTTGAGAGTATTTGAGACGAGGCGTGAATGCATAATAATTTGTTTAGGGGACAAAAACTTGTGCTATTTATCTCCTGCAAAATTACTAAGTATTATGAAACAGTGCATGAAGCCTGCACCGGGATAGTTATCTTCTCTGTTGACAAGTTTTCAGCTTCGCAGTATTCAGGCTGAAACTTTACGAACTAGCCTAATTTCACAGCTCGAGATATTATTGTTGTTCTGTAGTTTACAGATGATAAACATGCTGACTTACTGGAGGTTTTAAGTCTTTGAATTTTGGAATCGTGTAAAATTATGAGGAAGGCTCAAATTTTTATTTATTTTATTAGGTTCACCAACAATTGTTTACACTGGCACAGATAATATAATACACTGGTATTATGCTAAAGATAACATGTAAGATAGATTAATGTAGTAGCGTAACAATCACTTATAGGTAAACTCCGCATGCATATAAAGGAAATTGTACAAAGTAAACTAAACTAACTTAACTAAAATTATTTTTTAAAAAAAAACTTCAATTGACCTCAGACTGCAGCCCCCCGAGCAGGTTCCCGCATTGGCGTTGCGAGGGGGGGGGGGGGGTCAGTAGCCGTGATCTCCCAGCCATGGTGAAGCGAAGAGGAACCCCAAGGTGGGGCTGCTCATCAGGGCTTTTGCCTCAAAGCCGACGACGTAGCGGCCAGGAAATGTAGGTTGCGGTGAGGTGCACCGCAATTGAGGTAGGCCGCGATGTCGAATGGGAGGCATCGCGGCTGAGGGCTACGGCGGAGGAGGAGTGCCGGTACTTTTGAGTAGCGTCCCTTTCGTGGCCTAGACGGGGCCGCCGCCGTTTGATGGCGGACACGGTGGGGCCGCAGGGGAAGAGGAGTGTCGGTATAGCGTTGGCCGCTCTCCCTATCCCCTGCGGCACCTGCGGAAAAGTGGTAGGCGGCGGAGCCACTGTGCTGACCCGTCGCAGGGTGACCGAGGGGTCCGCAAGGGCCAAAGCCTGCCAGGAGTGCGGGTTGTTCGAAAGAGATACCGTCGCCCCTGGCACAGGGGCAACTGAGGGAACACGGGTGGGTTTTAGTCAGTAAAAGTCTGACACGCCCTCCTGCTCCACCCAGAGCGGGAGAAGTCATTTAATGATTGATGACTGACACCGACACCGATGATGAATGAATGACCACCCAAAAAAAAAAAGCTCAGACTGCACTGCAGCGACTAAGTTGAATCTAATGTGTTACCAGTTACTGTAAGGTCAACTGAGTAGAGTTGATGGACCTCCATTAGTGCGAAAATTGCACACATTAAATAAATGTGTCTCTTAAAATAACGTACAATTTTACACACTTCCGCATTTATCTCGTTTAATAGACATAAAATCATGTGTAATCTTTTGTTTGGGTGTGAACTTGCGATTCTTCGTCTCGGCTCGGCATCAATTATCTTGACCTTTGCGCGAGAGTCGCTCGGTCGTCGAACTTGATTTGAATAATGACCGTTGCCTTGCAGCAGTTTATTGTGGCGTGTGTAAAAATTAACAAGATTTCAGTTAGTATAAATAATAACTAATGGATTAATTCCGCTTCTTGAAGATGTTTTAGTAAACAATCATAAGGAAAGTCCCAGCCGCCATTTTATTTTATCATCATCATCATCATTTCAGCCGAAAGACTGAAACACTGTTGACACTGTTGGACATAAGCCTCCTCCAAACGGGGAGGGAATTGCCATAATCGCCAAGCTTGGCAGGCGGGTTGGCGATCGCAGTATGATGATAAAATGCATAGAGAACGCTGCTGCCCATTCTCTAGTCTAGTAAGTCCTTTAGTCACCTTCTACGACACCCACGGGAAGAATTGGGATAGTGCTATTCTTTTACGTCCGGCACCACACGGCACCTTTTATTTTATGGGCCGCTATAATTGTTTAATTGCAATTTCCACCCGTAGTCGCATATCATTAACGTTCCTTAGGATTTCATACATACCTAGTTATAAATTAAATCACTGAGGACAATTTTCTTTTTTCATGTTTTTCAGTTCTTTTTAACACGCTTTTATTAGCTTCACCTGTATGTTTGTTTGTGAGAATGTTTGTAACCGACTCCTTTGGACTTGATTTTGGCCCACTTCAAATGGTCAGATTTCATTTAAACTTTGTAGACTTATCGAGGACCGATGACCATTCAATAATAAAAAATAAAATAAAGCAGAACTAAAAAAATTAGATAATAATAAATTAAAAAGTCTAAAAACCACGCTTTAAAAAACAAACTAAAAAAAGCAGAACATAATTTCTAAAAAGCGTGGGGTGCTTGATATTAATCTATTAGTATATGTATATAAAGAGGAAAGATTAAATTGTTTGCATTGAATAGGCTCCGAAACTACTAACCCGATTAGAAAAAAATTTTCACTGTTGGGAAGCTACACTATCCCCGGGTGACCATAGGCTATATTTTATCCCTTAGGGCTAGGTTAGGTTAGGCTTAGGAGCAATGCTAAAATTCCGTGCACCAAGTCTAAATAAAAAACCTTCATATACGCTCTTTGTACAAATCTCCGGACGAATAAATTTTCCTTTGCGGTTATTCATTCAAGTTTAAATAATGCCTTTGAGGTGTAATTTTGCACACGAAATTAACATACAGGTTTTCTTGAACGAAGCAGCGAAGCGAGCGAGGTGTCGGGTATGCCGATAAGTACGTAATACCTAGGTACGTAAAGATACCTAGGTGACTTATAGTGCCCTGGTACAATGTTAGGTATTCTGGTCTAGTTATTGAACCATTAGATTGTTGCGGTTAAAGCTTACGGCGTTTAGATTGAGTAACTGTTTGCTTATGATATATTACTCTTGTTACTTGAAGCAGTCGTAGCGGAGAACGCTAAGGATATCCGATTTGTATTTCTTTGTAAGGAAATATTCCCAGCATTTCAGCAACACCATGTTTCACATGCTTATGATGAGGATATCTATACCTATAGGTATAGATATTATATGTTGGTACTACATATTATAAAGTGTGTACGCCTCTACACATTGCCACTTACTGTTAAGACAAAGCTTTTTGAGTCTCTCTTTGCTCCCCATTCAATGCTTCCTATAGTACCGCTCCCGAGCCTATTTGGAGCATTCTTGTAAAATTGGGTCGACCTTATTTCATCGTCTACGTAAGAAGTATGCGTTGCGCTCTGCTGCAGATGTCTAGACTATAGCCATTTGACAGTAGGCTTGGCCCATTTAAGCAACATCTTAACCAAGTAAAGTTATGATAGGAATACTAATTAAGTTACAAGTAAGTAATCTGAAAGTCCAGACGGGCAACAACAAAAGGCGATTCAAGGAAGTCCTCAAGTGTAACTTAACCGAGCCTCACACGATATAAAGTATCCCCAACTTCTAACAACAACCAAATCTGGAAGTTAAGCGATTAGCAGTATGTATGTAACTACTAAAAAGGTCTTTGTGCCTAATACGTTCAGGTAAATGGTCCCTGTTGGTGCGGCATTTGTTTGCCACATTGTGTAGTCTGTAATCGAGTCTATTGAGGTTGACCATCCCTGACCTGCGGGCTGTGTTGCTAGATTAATAAAACCGTTTTAATGGATAGCGACACTGTCGTGTGGTCGTACTATTTGTTGAAGGTAGGTTACCTACAGGTTTCTAAATAGGTACTACACCTCTTTCAAGCATTTTCAGCGTTTGAATGCTTATTAATGCCCATCAATTTTCTGCAAAGCCCTTGACATTAAACCTTCTCGGTCAAAGTAATATAAGTAAGTAATTTCCGCGATATTATCAGAGTATTATGAAAGTGAGGCATGCGACAAAAAACGCAAATCACTGTTCCTCCTTACACCAACATATTTTACGACGCTATTAGTGACCGAGTAACGTAAGCACGTTCACATTAAATAAATTCCTGAAAATCCATCTTGATAAATTCCCCATGCTGTATAAGGAACCTTAAGTTCTTTCTACCCTGTTCTATATAATTAATTGTAAGGCATCACGCGATCGCGCTTTTTGTAGCTAACTTTATAATACAGATTGCTTACACAGCAATTTGCTACAAGGATAAATTGGTATAATTTATTTAAATACCTTCCCAAAGTCGACTACGAAATTGAAGGTATCTAACAATATTTGTTCATTATTTTTCCGTTATTCTTTGCAGAGTAAAACGTGGAAAATTAAAAGATTCCACTGATTATACAAAGGGTCCGACTGGATTCGTCTTCATTTGAGTAAAATGCTTTGTTCAAGTTAGTGTTATGCGCAGTTAGAGGTGTCTTTGTTTTTCTCATTATGAAGTGGATATGTGCAGTTAACAATTAAACTTAAGGGTCGTAGAAATGATTGGAAAATATTAATTAAACATCTTAAGTACGACACTGTTTTCTTAAAACGAAAATGGGATGTCCGATGTTCTACAATCTCATTGTACAAATATGTCTACTATCTGCTGAATCCACACTTCCGTCAAAAAAGTTCTCAATAATTTGAGGCGAACATACCCAGTACGTACTACCTGCTGATTAAAGTCTACTTGACTGGGAGCTAAACGAATCCTCCAAGTTAACTCGTTAGTGCGGCTAATCTTTCAACTTGACGAACTCATTAGTCAACCGGATATTCAACATTTATTATTATAATAATATAATACCTTTAAACGAGCAATTCTTAATAATACATTTTTAATGCTTAAATTAAGTTTAAGTTTATTTATTTATTTTCCCTCACAATGGTTCTGTAGCCTTAACAGTTTTGACAAAATTATATAAATTAACATTGTGAGAGCTGGTGCTGGATGTAGGTTTTAGAAAAAACCTGTGTTACAGGTAACATGTATAACTTTCAACCAAACAATTAAAACAAAAAATATTAAATGTAAAGAAAACAAAAGAAAAAAAAAGTGATACAAAAAGCAGTTAAAGGGTGAATGTCTAGGTAACTGTTGTTGATTATGAAGGTGACTAGTGGTGAATGTGTAGGTGAGGGGGTAGGTGAATGGGAAAGTGGATGGGTAGGTGAATGGTAGTGGATGTGCAGGAGGTATTGGTGAATTGAGATGAATATGTGTAAGTGAATGGCAGTGAATCGAGGGAATGGTAATTATTTTAATACAAGTGCCTGTGTGAACGTTGGAAACTGAAACAATGGAGCTATAATAGCAAACAGTGATTGAAATTCGTTACGAAGATTCAACGGGGGGAATGATTTTATTTAATTGTGTGGAGTAGCTTTTCTGTATCATCATAGCAAAGGGTTTTTAAGTATGATGTCACTTTTTGCTTACAACAGTGTTTAGTTAATGAATGATCTCCTAGGTAACAGAAAAATTTGTGTGCCAGACATGAACGGAAAAATTCTGCTCTGCATACGGTACCCTTTCTTCGTTTGTCTTTCAAAATATCCGAATCATAAATCAGCTGCGAGTGCTTTTTGAGGACTGTATGCAGGACAAAAGTTTGTCTAATAGATAGAACCTCCCACTTCTTATACAAGTTTTCTGTGGGAAAGCGGAAGGGAAGACCCGCAGCAACCTTAAGTATAGCACGTTGAGCTCTTTCCGCCTCTATCAAGTGCGTTTTAGCAGCACCACCCCAGTATATGATGCAGTAGTCTATTAGCGACTGGCACAAGGCATAGTAGACCATCTTGATGGTGTGATGGTCGGCTACGTGTTTTAGACTCTTGAAGATGTAAATGAGTTTACGCAATCTCGCTACCAGGACGTTAATATGTGGTCTGAAGGTGAGAGATTGGTCCAATATAACTCCAAAATATTTAATATGATCGGTTCTCTGAAGAGAAGGACAAGCACATGGTTTGTAGGTTGACCAGCACGTGTGGGCCGTTATAGAAAGAGAACGTGGAGGTAGTGCATTCGATCGGAGTGCAAATGCTATGTATTTTGTTTTTGTGACATTAAGAGTCAGCACATTACTCCGCAACCAATCAACAACCATGTCGAGCCCCTCCCGAGCCACATCATATACCTTATGCCAGCTATCACCACTAAAAAAGATGGCCGTGTCATCGGCAAATGTAAAAATATGACCATTACTAAGAAGGAGCTGGCAGAGGTCGTTGATGTAGATCAAGAAGAGGGTTGGGCCAAGTATGCTGCCCTGTGGCACTCCAAAGGTCACTGTCAGTTCATTACTCACCCTACCATCAACTTTAACCTGCTGTTTCCGATTAGACAGATAGTCCTGAAATAATTTTAGGGGAAGACCTCGTACTCCAATTTTTTCCAGCTTTCCTAGTAAGTGTGGAACCGAGACCGTGTCAAAGGCTTTTGCCAAGTCCAGGAACACCGTAAGACATTTTTTTTCTTCTCCAAAGAGGTTATGACTGAGTTTACCAATTCATGTACCGCGTCATTGGTAGATTTACCTTTCCGAAACCCAAACTGAGAAGATGAAATCAGTTGTTAGCCTCGAGAAACTTGGTCAGACGGTTATTCATTAGGCGCTCCAGAACCTTTGACAGCGTTGGAAGAATAGAGATGGGTCTAAAATTGTTGACACAACCCCTGTCACCACCCTTATGAATGGGTTTTAAAACTGCGGATTTGAAAGCCTGCGGAAATTTCCCTGTTGATATGGCGAGATTACAGATGTGGGTAATAGCAGGGGCGAGAATGTGAGAATATTTCTTAAGTAACCGGCGCGAAATTTGGTCAATTCCGACAGCACAATTATCCCTTAATTCTTCAATGAGATGCAGGACCTCAGAGTCGTCCGTAGGAAGCATGACCAAGGAATGAAGAGGAGCGGAGTCCGTGAGGTTGTCCGGTGTATGTCTGAGAGGAAATGAATGAGAAGGGATTTGCTCGGCTAGGTTGCGACCAACGTTTGCAGAAGGTATTGACCTCATTGATGCTCTTATCTGGGTTCACATTTGATATGAGACAGGAGGAGTGATCTGTTGCTCTGTTGGAGCCGCTAATCTGTTTGATTACATCCCATAGTTTCTTTTTGTTACCACCATAATCAATAATCAATCTTTATAATCTGAATCTCGGAAACGGCTCCAACGATTTTCATGAAATTTTGTATGCAGGAGCGATAAATCGATCTAGCTAGGTAACGGACCACAATGTACAGACGCCAGCACATCAAGCTACCCCAGTCTGTCAAATTTCTTTGATATATTTTCATCGTTATAACATATGCATAAGGTTCATGTTTAATTGGGAAAAATTTACAGTTTGGGGTAGCTTGATGTGCTGGCGTCTGTACGTAAAAAGCAACTAATAAGTAATTAACTATTAAAGAAAAAGAAAATGATATCCTAACTTAACTAAAACTATTCACAAACTAAAATATAGCGTCGAAAAATTCATCCGCGTCGCTGTCGACTGGTAGGTAATGTACCCAAGAGACTGGCGGCATTACCACGTTAGGTAAACCAACTTTTAAAATAAAACTTTTGTTTTAAACTAAGTACACAAAACAATACCTACGAAACCAGATGTTGGTCAAGCGACGCTACACTTGTAGAACAATTTCCATGAAGTTTTCATAGAAATGGTTCTACGAGAGTCGTGAGCTTTAAGATAACTCTTCATCAACATCGACACAGAAATTAATGACGTAAATTCATCTTCCTTTTCCAGAAGCGGAATGCGACGGCTGCGGCGGCGATGGCGACGAGGGCCGCAACGTCAGCGAGTTGCTGCTGCCGCAGTACGCGCTGGCGACAGGGGGCCTGGCCAGGGACCACCGGCCCCTCATCACCTTCCCCGACAACAACAACTTCCACATCATCACGCCGTCGGAGTACCGTAGGCTGCTGCTTTACCTCACCTCTGTGCCCTCGTAAGTAATGATTCATTTTATCCCCCTTACATTAAAGCTTGCCCAAATAAGAGAGTTGACTATGATCGACTACGCTTCGAGTGTGGGATTGGGCCAGCGCTGTAGATCATGGCCATCAGGCCTGGGTGGATAGCTCATCCCTTTCAGCAGAAATTAGGAAAGCCTGATTTCCAGCAGTGGGAACATTAAAAGGCATTTAAGGGATATTCTGTTTCTCCATAAATCTTATGTTTATAAATTAAAGAAAAAGACAGTTTTCGTAATTTTCGATGATTGAATCAGTCAATTATCGGGTTGGCCAACAGGCGTTTAAAAGACATTTGCAAATAAGGTAATCGAAATTCCCCAGCTACGGTGACATTAAAAATGTCAATGCTAGTACGAACCGCGCTGTTAACACCTCTAATTAATAATAACAAATATAGGTACTGTGCCTACAATATGTATTACAGACCGTAGGAAGTTCTTAAACAATGGAAAGGACTACATACAATCTTATGAAAGTCTTCACTTCGACATAGCAGACTTGCAATTTAGGTGCACTTGATTCACACGAATTGCATTAGCTGGCTTACTTTTATCCCTTATCCAACAATGTATTACAGTGCAATCACATACCTAGTTTCACTAGCTCTTCAACTACTTAGTCCACTGCCAACATTTTCCGGTTTCGGCAATAAAAGTCAGTAGGTGACTTTTTTAGCCACTTCATTCTGTTTCGTGAAGGTTATAATATTATAATATAAGACCGTCATAATAGCGTCCGCGGTTGTCATAGATAGGAAAGTTTGGTGTCTAAAATATCATGTTTCAGTGCCTACTATTTATCGCCTGACGGTTTACCACTAACTGAAATATTAATGGTTTGTGAGACCAATTTAGTTACAAACACAAGTTCGTTACAGACAGTTCATGATAAATTTATAATTTTACATTGACTTCAGAAGGAAAAGTTAACCTTTTCCTTCTGAAGTCAATGTAAAAATTATTAGTGCTCTGAAATTTCATGATTGATCTTTAACTTATAAAATTTATATTAATTATTTATTTAAAACCTGTAAGTACTACTAAATGAAATTTAGCAATGTTCCACAATTTGATGGATTATTCGGTAAGTATCACGGCCACATGAGAATCGATACCAGACAGAACTCATATTTGATTGATAACTTTAAATGATAGCCTAGCTGGCAACACTAATCAATATCCAGTTTCATTATTCATGGATGATTTCTTTCTCATTACAGGTTATTGGAAGCAGATATGGGCTTCCACATTATAATAGATAGAAGAAAAGATCGCTGGAACTCTGTCAAAACAGTATTATTAAGGATCTCAGTAAGTATTCTTTAATTACTTATACTTTAGGCTAATTAATAACTAACTTTGTGTAGGTAGTCTGAAAATACAGAAATCAAAAAGTTGTAAGAACCTACCTAATAAGAACTTTCATGGGAATTACAAATATGGACGTAGTATCTTTATAACTGTAAGTAGGTAATTAGTTGGAAATAATAAGCCGGTATATTCAAAGTATTTCTTTTTCTTTTTTCCAGGAATTCTTCCCAGGAATAATTCACGCTGTGTACGTCCTTCGACCAGCAAGTTTCCTACAGAAGGCGCTGTCAGAAGTCAGTAGTAAATTATTTAAGGAGGAGTTCAGGTTCAGGGTACTAGTCTGTTCGTCAGTGGAGGAGTTGTACGAACACTTCGACAGGTCACAGCTGACGCCAGACCTGGGCGGGGAATTACAGTATTCACATGCCGAGTGGATACAGCAGCGGATAGTATGTTACTTTTTTATTACTTTAAAGTAATATTAGTTAATATCAATTCAAATGAAAGATCCTTAAACAAAAAATAAATAAAACCCTAGCACAAAATAATTAGGTCATAGTGGCGCCATCTAGCTGTTTAAAAGTTAACTTACAATCCTAAAACGCGCTATCAAAGTTTTCCGAACAATTTTAATATAGTCGGAGAGTTGTGTTTAGTTTGGTAACGTTCAATGATGTCTATCCTTGCGCACCGAATTGTTTGTGTGGAAATATGGGAAATTTCATACAGCGCCGATTGCCTGTGTGAAATACTGAGAACAATTACCTGAATTAACTATTCAAGTGTTTAATTGTACAATTCAATGTCTGAATTTAAATTATTATTTGAATAGGATGTTTATCTATGTAGTACCAAATTTGCTTTTTGTAAAATAATTGTATGCAGGTATTAATAGTTAAGACTAAATATATATTTGTATTTCAGGCTCTAGAGAAATTTTCTACGTTAATGAAGGAAATCTCAAGTAAATTGGACGAGTTCATGCATGAGATTGTAGACTGCGATATGGGAAACGACCCGACACAAACCAAAGAATTATTAGACTGTCAGGAAAATAGGTAACATAAATAACAACAGAACATGTTTCATAAGTAAAACTTGGCTTTTTCCTTGTTGTAGAGTACAGTTTTATGTTGATTATATTTCTGTTTTAGGTATAAAGCTTTAAAAACTGAACTATCGTCGGCAACGTCGCAAGGCGAAGAGTTACTGACGCAAGTACGGAAACCAAACCTAACTTATAATATTATCAGCCATGTCGCTGCGGTTGAGAGGTAATTATGTATTTTAAGAGTACGAAATTAATTAATAGCTGTTGCCCGCAACTTCGTCTGCGATCCAGGATGAAAACTAGCCTATGTCCTTACCTAGGTCATGGTCTATATGTGTAACAAATTACATCCAAATCCGTGCAGCCGTTTTAGCGTGAAAGCGTAACAAACCAACAAACTTACTTTCGCGTTTATAATATTATTTAGGATTCAGCGTCCACCTATTATGGCCTGGAATAAAAAAGGAAACATATCTCGAGATTCTATGCAGATTATAAAACGAGATGATTGAATATTACAAGACAGGAACAAGTTGTGGGCTGGAAGTACCTAATTAATCGGGCGATGAAGAGCCAGGCTATCGTTCAATTATAGCAATTCAATATACTTATGTCTTATGGAAGTAATTATATCGGCCATTAGACAATTACACTATGTCAACCTACACAGGTCAACTAACAGACGACCTTTAGTTATAACGATGCAAGAAAGCTGTAGAATAAAAATAAACGATGCTTACGTATTGTTTCAGATTACTGGTGCAACTGGACGAGACTGAAAAACAATTCGACAATTTCTGGCAAAAACATTCCACAAAGTTAAACCACTGGCTGAAGTTCAGAACGTTTTTATTAAACTTTAAACAGATGCAGGTAACTTAAGCTTAATCTAATTATTACAAATCAGTTAATCAGGGTCAGTTTTCTCAGTTTTGTTAAGACTTTACCGGTCGGAACTGGAAATGCGACGCCTGTTTGTTTCTATTTCGAAAGTCAAACATTGGTGTTCGTGGTGAACACACTCTGTGTGATTCGTCAGGGTCTTTCGATGGTCGAAAAACGAAGTCTGAATCCCTGTTTGTAACCAAGTCTGAAACCGCCCTATTAGCGACCAAGTCCGATATATCCATACATTTCTCTTTACTATCCATACCTTCGAAATTGCGAATATCTTTCCTCTTCTGAGCGTCTAGTTGAAATGTCAACTTCTGTATTTTTCTTGACTTTTCTTCTAGGCGCGCTTTGAAATCCTCGGCTTGTTTACTCTTCTTATTACATTCTGATTGTAAATTACTGACCTTTCGTTTGCAAGTTTCAAGTTCCGCTTTTAATTTTTGAAGATTCAGTGTGTTTATTTCTTCCATACACTGTAGTTTCTCTCTCGCATGTTTTGCGACGCTTTCTTGATATAATGTCTCCTGTTCAACCTGGTACGCCCAAAAAGACATTGCACGCATAGCAATGTCCATGATCGTGTCGGGTCTCATTCCCGCCAAAACGATTGATTTGAATGTTTCATTGGGTCTGAGATCAGCTTGAATCACATCAAACTTATCACGTAATTCGGTCCCACATGCTGGACAAGTCAATGAATTTTCGGGAGTTCGCTTGAATTCTCTTTTTCCGTGTTCGACACAAAATGCATGTGAACAAGTCGTTACCCACGCTTGATTTGATAGAGACTTTCTGCATTTACGAAAGTTGCACACAATTTCCATACTCATTATTATCACTTGTTGCTTTTCATGACAGTATTCTTTTATTTTACAAAAATAAACACTTTTGCTTACATTATTAATTTATGGCTAAGTATGTGTATGTGTCAAATGTTTTTTTTTTAATTTAAATAAAAGGCATCTTTTTTAATCCACCCATGTTGCCAGACGAATTCCAAGTCGACCTCCTTGTTGCTTTTATTTGTATTTTTTTTTCTTGTAATAAAAGAGGATTTATTGACATAGAAAATATACACTTAGTATAAAGGTCACATTGTATACGATAAAAAATAACAAGCAATCTGTGTTCGAATTTCACTTTTATTTATAACCTGTTATGGAACAATTATTCTGTTACGATGTTAATTTGTTGTAGGCTACTTTAGACAACCATCTTAAGACAGCATGCGACATGACGGAGGTGGGCGAGACAGCAATCAGGGTAGACAGCCTTTTACAAGAGGCTGGCGACTTTGAAAAACTTTGTAACTGTGATCTTGATACAGCAACATCAGTTATTGACGATGGTAATATTGTAGGAATTATTTACTATTATTAGAAGACCGTAGCAAAATAAAACAAAATCATAAATTATTTTTATCCTGGTTATGCCAAAGATATTCGAAGAAAATTAGAACGTTGCCGTCATCAGAAAAATAAATACTAATAACGAATTTTTGGCGGGACCGCGTTGGAACATGTCGCACGAATTTTCATTTTCATGAAATTTCGTGAAATAGCGAATTAAATTGTATAATATTGGTAGTGAATTATTCAATTTAGTTACGTGTGAGTGCACAAGTGTAGTGAAGGTGAAAATAAGTGACTAACGTGGACTTTTCGTGTCCCCCCCAAAAATTCCTAACAGGTTGTTGTAAAGTGACTGACTAAGACTTTTTTGTAACTTCGTGCCTGATATCGGGCCATTTACTTGATTGAAAAGTAAAATTACTTGACACTGGCTAAATGCACAAACCGTGCGAAGCCAAAACCCAAACAAAAAATACATTTAACAAATTTTGGCAGTTTTGAAGACTGGCTGCCAGAAAAAAAGCTGTGTTCGATTGTTGAATTGAAAACAAATGCAACATTCAATTACGTTCGTGATTAGTATTTGATGCCAAAAAATGATTTTGTTTTTGATAAATTAGTTAGGTATTGGGATTTATTGTTAGGGTATGGATATTTAATTAGGATATAGGTTCTATCCTTGAATCATTGTTCTTTTTCGCAGGAGAGAAATTAATGCAAGACCCGCTAAGTCAAGTCGACCACATAGAATCAAAATGCGAAGAACTAAGACGAACGAGCGCTTTACTTTTGGAAAAGATACAAAAACGAAATCTACTTCTGACCAAAGCTAGAGAACTTATGGACAGGATAGACAAGGTAAGTTGGAATAATATTAAAACAAAATGTAACCCATGTTCGCTCGTTCGGACGCAAAATACGCGCTTTGACGTGGAGTTGCGGACAACAGCCCGTTTTACCTACCTTACCTAACCCATGTTCGCGCGGGCGAAAGTTTTCAGTAACGACGCGATTTTTGACGCTCTGGGATGCACTCTGCTGTATTTTCAATGCTGGGGTCAAATTCAGTGCTCGATAAAAATCCCGTTGCGATACTTTTACGTCCAAACGTGGGCTAAAATTAATTTGGTAGTATAGGTAACTAGGTAGGAGCTAATGTACCTATAAAACATTTTAGGGTAGAGTTTAACCCTTTAACCGCCCGACTTCATATCAGTTGTGCCCCCGGAGCCCGGCACAGTGAATGGAAAAATAAATACTAACAACAAAGAGGGATGTGCAATACTTATTACACTACTAATTAAGATACTTAAGTGTATTAAATTGTAAATGATTATTTAATTAGCTATTTACCTATTATAAACATCTTTTTGATTGAATACAGCATAATTAAATAAAAAATAAGATTAAACGAGCTGTGGTATATTGGTCGTAAATATACGACTTTGGCGAAATAGGCCCGAAAATATTTGTCGAATGAATCCTACGTAGCCGGTTAAAAGGTTAAATAAACCTTACAAGACAAAAAAATTGACACCAAGTCGATTCGTTTGCGTAATTTTTAAATCACTTTTGTACACCGTAAAATAGATAGAAATACGACGTATGACTTTTGTATGCAATAGGTAGGTACCTATTGTATATTACTTCTAAGGAATTTCTTCCAGCAGATCTGTGAAAGGAAATAATGAAAATGTTTCTTAGTTGTAGATAGTTATTGACAGTACAGGTTGTTTGTGCATTTATCTCTATAAGTTATAACAGTCATAATAATATCTATTATATAAATTTATAATATCAACGTAATTTATTATTGTCGCTGGGAAAGTGCTCGTATTTTCACAGCAAAGGTAGACCACCATTTTTTTTATCATGACTCGTGGTTTCCAGCAATAAAACCTATGTTTGCAATTTTTTTAATAACATATTTTGTTTATAATAGGCGAACGAATGGTGCGCAACAGGCGTGGAAATCTTAGCAGGAGAAGGAGGATTAATAGCTGTGGACAAGTTGTTAGAAGACGCTACGAGCTTTGGACTAACGGCTCCAGACCCGTTCCGGGATATGCTGATGCAGTCTGCTACACAGGAGACCAGGGCACTCGTTACTCAGGTACAGTACATCATATCCTGAAGATTGCTGATGGTAAAACTTGTTAGAAGATGCCACCAGCTTCAGAATGACAGCTCCAGACCAGTCCCGGTATATGCTGATGTAATCTGATACCCAGGATAACAGGGCTCTCGTCACTCAGGTACCGTGGCATCACATCTTAATTATGCTAAAGGCAAAGACGGCCAATTCTGACTATAGCTGCAGGCAAATTGTTTTAACAAAAATCTTTTATTAAGTCTTTATTCTAAAGTCTAGGAAGAAGTGTCAGTTAAAGTTTATCTAGCTTGAGCTCTGGTATCTAGGCCTTTGGTTTCGCTCTATTCTCATATCATATTAGCCAGAAGACGTCACGTCGGACCAATGTCCAGCTGTCGACGTCTTGTGATGAATTCTCTCACCTTAGGACCCTCCGACCTGATAAGTCTTTTGACCACTCTCTTATGCTTTACTAATAATAGGTCTTTACCTATGAAATTGCCGTTTTGTATGAAAAAATTTAAACGAATTTTTTTCATGAATTTTTTATTTGTATTAATCGAAGTAATCACCCATGCAATCAATGCATCTTTGCCATCGCAGTGGCAGTTTATTGATGCCCTTCTTAAAGAAATCAGCTGGACGGGAGGCAACAAATTCTTCAAAGGCATTTTGTACTGCCTCTCGGGTATTAAATTTTTTTCCCGCCAAGAAGTTATCCAAATTCTGGAAAAAGTAGTAGTCTGTAGGCGCAAGGTCTGGTGAGTAGGGCGGATGACGGAGAGCTTCCAACCCCAGTTCTTGCAACTTGGAGACCGTCTGCTGTGCAGTATGAGGTCGCGCGTTGTCGTGCAGGAGCAGCGGAGACGAGCGATTGACCAATGCTGGTTGGAGATGCGCCAGCTTCTCCATCATTGTGTTCAGTTCTTCACAGTACACATCTGCAGTAATGCTCACCCCGTTTGGTAAGAAGCTGTGATGAATCACACCGGCGCTAGACCACCAAACAGTGACCATCACTTTTCTAGGGGTAAGTTTTCGTTTAGGGCATTGTTTAGGTGCTGAACCAGGATCCAACCAACTTGCTGAG
The DNA here is from genome assembly GCA_949987655.1 of Polymixis flavicincta. Classification (NCBI taxonomy): domain Eukaryota; kingdom Metazoa; phylum Arthropoda; class Insecta; order Lepidoptera; family Noctuidae; genus Polymixis; species Polymixis flavicincta. The sequence goes on from OX465173.1 coordinate 22,196,358, forward strand.
CGCTTACGGTTATCAAACAGAATCCATTTTTCATCGCAGGTAACAATGCGGTTCAAAATTCCTTCATTTGTGTGTCTGTTGAGCAGTGCAAGGCACGTCTCGACGCGTACTTCGCGCTGGCGATCATTGAGTTCGTGGGGCACCCATTTGTCAAGCTTTTTTACCTTGCCAATTTGACGCAAATGGACCAATATTGTTTTGACGCTAACGTCGAAAGCTGCTGCTAATTCAGCCGTAGATTGTGTATCATCAGCTTCCACAATCGCCTTTAATTCGTCATTGTCGACCAAAGTCTTCGGACGACCGCGAGGTTCATTTTTCAGGTCGAAATTTCCAGAACGGAAGCGAGCAAACCAATAACAGGTGGTGCGTTGGTTTGTAGTGTTAACTCCGTAAACGTCGTTGATGTTGCGTGCCGCTTGTGCCGCGTTGCTGCCACGACGGTACTCATATTCCATAATTACTCGAATTTTTAACGTATCCATGATGACGAAAAAGATTGAAATGCGATGAAAATGTAACACTAATCAATAAAGAAATGACTACTTTTAGAAAAAAAAATCCATGTTTTTAAAATAAAATTAATTTGAAATTAGAATTCTTAGCCAAACAAAAATTATTTTGATTTGAAATGGCCAGTACTGCAGAACGGCAATTTCATAGGTAAAGACCTAATATCTAGAATATTCTCCAGGTGGCACAAAGAGTCGAAGACGTTTGGCTGATGGTATCTGTGAAGCGTGCATCTCTTCAAAGAGCAGCTGCGAAGCCAGCGCGACCTGTCCAGTCAGTTCCACCACAAAGTGCTGCCATAGCTCCTACCAACCACCAGGTCAGTGAGGACAGTTTTGATTACAGATTTTACTCAATATCTACCTGTTCCTACCAAACAATTTGCCGTGTTGGGCCGGCTTTCAACGGTACGTGATTCCACAGGTGCACACGCCTATTTAACAAGCCAGTTTATACTGGATTCATCATCATTTCACCCGAAGGGCGTCCACTGCTGGACATAGGCCTCCCCCAAAAGGGGGCGTTTTGTCATAATCGCCACGCTTGGCGATCGCAGTATGGTGTTAAAATGCATAGAGAACGCTGCTGCCCATTCTCTGGTAAGTCCCTTAGTTGCCTTCTACGACACCCACGGGAGGAAATGGGATGGTAATATTCTTTTACGTCCGGCACTACACGGATACTGGATTGCCAACATAATAAAGATCAAAATAGCAAAATGTGGTTCTTAAAACCACAGCTACCTAACCAACTTCGATGTTGAACTTAATGATAATTGTGATACTGTCAAAATTCGCTAATGAAATGTCTATACTCGTCCGTAAAATCACGCGCTGCCGCAGTAGGAAACCAGATTTATGTAGCCACAATTGTAATTTTAATATAGAGTGCAACAAGGATATTTTGGTGTCTAAACGACATTGATAGAAGGGGCGTTGTGAGCAAACATTTGTGAAATTGTCACAGAAATTGTATTGACGGCGGGATAAGTGGCGTTGTACGTACAATTTGTCGTCGTAGTCAATTTGCTTATCAAATAATTTCCCTGACTTAACATCCGTGTTTCAAAGGGAAAAGCGTTAATTTATTAAATAGGTACCTACATCTGCATTGTAAAACTGTCTACATCTGCAATTAAGAAAGTTGCGTACTTGTCATCGCTCGTCTAATGTTTTATTTTACACAAATGTTGTGGTAAAGTCGGCCGTTACTTCGATGGTGAGCTGGCTGAGCGTACCTACTACGGAATTTCAATAGGTGCCAGATTTTACTGGTTTTGTTCCCACTCACTTGGCGTATGTACAGTCACGAGCACTAATATGTATACGCTTACCAACTTTTAAAACTGATTTTTTCCTCTTGTACTGATTGTAATTTTATGTTATTATAAAAATAATATTTTGGAACCCATACTATAATGAAATACCTAGGTTATCTCAAGGTTGCAATCGATATTTAGGAGAAAATCGCTTTTGAATTTGGCAATGTGTATACATATTAATGTTCGTAACTGTACCTACGCACGAACTCAAAAAAAAATTTTGGCGTGGACTTGAGAAACCTCCTCCTTTTTTTCGTTGGTTAATTAAAAAGGCGACGTTTAACAGTCTACTATCTGCTGTGCCCCTTAGCTGACGAACAGCTGGGTAACTGCCATTTTAAGTCTTAAGTCACTGCTAGTAAGTCCATGTCAAGTTTTACTAGCCCCTGTACGACTCGTTGGTATCTTAGAGTCTGTTACAATATTGATCTGCAGTATAATCTGGGTGAACATAATTATTTGGAACTAACTGACCCGGCGAACTTCGTACCGCCAATAAAATTGGTCTGATTTTTTTGTGAGACTAACAAACGCCAATTCGTTTAAAATAATGTAAATTTTCTTTTCAACACACTTGCTCATAAAATGGCTCTAATTTCACCGCAATTAGGCACATAATGAAACCTATTATCAAACTGTGACTTTTTCATTATACTATTATTATTCGCTAGTGAGTTATAGCTTTTTTTTTTTTGGTTGAGTTTCTTTGTTCTTGAAAAGTTTCGATACAAAAAAGGTCGTGCTCAATAGTACAAATAAGTTTATAAACCTATTGCTTGCTCATTTCATGCAACTTCGTAATGAAATAGATAATTTCAACTTGTACGTTTTTAATAAATAAAACTTTCACTCAAATATAACTTTTGTTTTTTTTCTGTAATAAAGAAAACTTTGAATTCCCCATTTTGTACGTGGCTAAAGCCCTATCCGCGTAAAGCAAAAAAAAAAAAAAAAACGTCATTCTTTTAGGCCACGTTCCGAGTTACAATAATATCGATTTGACCGCGCTCACACACGACGTCCCGCGAATCGTCATAGATGACGTCATGACATGCGCCATCTTGTCAAAAATGCAAAAATGACAGTTGTGCTGTTTTGTTTTAAGTCACATCGAATCTTTAGTTAATTTAGATTTATTTGAAATAGTGCTACTATCTAAGAAGAAAAAATGTGTGGTGTATACAAGTTTAATGTGATGAAAATATGTTTTAACGTTGAGTGAACACTTTTATCTCGATCACGAGCGTTCCGTATTGATGACAAAAATGACGGTTCTTAGCTGTCAGAATCGTGATATCTAACTCGGAGCGCAAAATATCGATGTGAGCGCTCACAGCGTTATTTTTCTAATTCGGAATGCGGCCTTAGTATAATGCCGATCGCCATTGTTAGATGCGCGCGCATTGGAAAACTGATTACTTTTCCCGCCATTGGCAAAAAAAAATATCTCTCTTTTCACCGTTGAAATTATAGTTATTTATTCATTAAAATGACTACAAGTACTAGTTATGAAGAAAAATATTTATGTTGTAACACCGCCCGATATAAGATGTGAAGCCCTTAACGTTATTGAAAGTTTACTACCTAAAAACTCCAAGACAAAATGATTTTTTAGTATTATTTTCTTCACAAGTGTGTTGAAAAACGTCGTATGATACACGTGTCTATTGATGATTACCGTCCTCGGCTCTCTTAAGACCCTCGCCTGACGGCTCGGGTCTCAATGGCGCCTCGGCGATAATCACCAACGTTATACACTTGTACCATAATGTACTATTATATTTTCGCACCTTTTAAACCTTCCTTGGACTTCTACAAATATTTCAAAACCAAAATTAGCAAAGTCGGTCCAGCCGTTCTCGAGTTTTTGTGAGACTAACAAACGTCAATTTATTTATATATATATAACTAGCTGACCCGACAGACGTTGTCCTGTCCGTCCAATAGTCATTCATACAAAATCCCTACCCTACCTACCCTCCCTACCTACCCTACCTACCTATGCTATTATGTGCATTCCTACCGATCTATGACAACCTGGTACTTTGAAGGCATAAAGCGTTTTCAGGTAGTTTGACAGGTAGGGACAGTTTGTATGGGAAAATAAAATTGTTGCTACTTCGATTTTCCATGCAATTTTTCCATAATTTTTCACCGTTTATACCTTCCCTGGACTGCCACAAATATTTCAAAACAAAAATTTGCCAAAACGGTCCAGCAGTTCTCGAGTTTTAGCGAGACTAACGAACAGCAATTCATTTTTATATATATAGATATTTAAGTAGGTAAGCAAAGCCGAGTGGTGACTAGCTGCCATAGCCCTTCTCTTTGTTAAATTTTTCCTCCCTCCCAATGCATTGTTTTGTCACAATGTTAATAGGTTGATAAAAGAACTACCTATTTATTTATGTTTCCAGTACCCCTTGTACTGATGTTGTAAGTTACAACTTTTTAGCGCCTAGATAACAGAATGCAGATAATTCTAAACGCATGCAAAACGATTGTCTAACTGTTCGTCTTTGATATGATCTGAAATATGTATATGAATTAGTTAAATAATGAGACAATTAGAAAAATAAATTATTCTAACAATACATATATATAATTTTCAACGTCAAGGTTGTTTCACTTCCTCCATATGTTACGAAAACAATTTGACTGGCCGGAGCCGGTGCCTAATTAAAAACATTTAATTAATTAGACGCCCATCTGTCTGCTAAACGAACACCTAATAAAAAGCAAGCAGGCGTGAAACGCGTATTTTTCGTCATAAAAACATGATGTAACTACTTCAACAATCAAGTGCAGTGTTAACGCATGCGACACCTGCGCGACCACTTTCTTGCGCGTACGCATAAACGCGCATACTCGTAGATTGTGACTGTGACCGATACGCGTCGCACATTACCTACAAGGAAACTACTTTAACTACCTGTTCTGGCTGCGTCCTATGAAAGTTGTCGGGATACTTTAAGGGACTGATTGCTTAATTTATATGATATGTTTCGCAAAAAAAGTTGACTTTTGACGGTGGGTAGACATGAATTGAATGAGTTATTTTATAACTAATAAGCACTGCATCTTACTGAATGCATATATTTGTCATTAAATGTATTTTCAACGTTAATAATTAGTTGTTCAAGCACAAGAAATCCAAAATGACCCCCAATTAGCGCCACCGACCGCTAAATGTACTTTCTTAAGTAACGATAACTGAGTCTCTAACCAATAAGTCAGGAAAGCCTCCAGATACGCTTCCGGCTATAAAACATAGTCTCGTTATCGCTAATGAGGACACGTGAATCGCGCGATTTATCGCAAATCGCTCGCAAAAACCGCGAATAATCTGCGCTATCGTGTAGAAAGTACGCGAAACCCACAGAGGTCGCGCACTGCGCTATGCGCATGTCAGAGCGCAGCTTTCATACAGACTGGGTTGTAACGAAGTGACGTTATTAGTTAACTAGGTTTGATTTTTCTATTGTCATACAATTTATAGTAAGCCTAAATTATTTCATAAGAATCGTTCTTTACCTACTTAAATTGAATGAAGAAGCGACTGTACAGTTTCGAAAAAACTAGGTCATGGCGATGAAATCATCTATTCTAATTTAAAATAAATAATGGTAGTGTTCAGTTCTCACAATGTAAATAAAACTACCTATGGTTCTAGTAAATAATGACAAACAATTTCATAGCACCTGCAAAAATAGAACTTTCTCTAGTTTAAAAATGTGCCTATCTAAAGCTATTCACGATAAGAATTCAGGAAAGTTGAAATAATAATATCATAACTTTACGAATGACGACAAATTCCACAAAATGTCGATTACCTACGTTCCATAACAGATATAATCTAAAAGGGAGAAATCGACAAAAAACCTGTTAAACTAGTAAAAGGATCGCGTGCGTCCGCAAATACACCCGTTTCTTTACAAAGTTTGATTTCCTTGGGGAAATTGAAGTTCAACGGAGAGGTTTTGCTTTCGATGATGCTTGCTTTACAATACGGTTCTGGCTATGATATAGATGTACCTGCTTATGCTTCTAGTGCATTATACGTATGTTTATTTTAGACTAGCTTTTGCCAGCAGCTTCACCCGCGCGGAACTTTCATCCCCTATTTAACTCCCTTAGAGATTGAATTTCGAAAAATCCTTCCTTACTCCTTGTCTACATTATAGAGGGAACCTCTGTGCAAAATTTCTGCTTTCTAGGTCCAAAGGTTTGGGCTGGGTGTTGATGAGTCAGTCAGTCAGGACTTTTTTATTTATATAGATTTTAGTACATTAAAGGTTAAGTAACACATGACTCTCTGTCTCGAAGAGAGGACGCTCATGTCTCAGGCAGTCAGTCAGCTAGGCTTGTGCCTGCAGTGGGAACATTAGGTGTAGGCTGGTTATGCAAAGAAAAAATCCAATTCTTTTTTATTTCTATTTTGATCAATTTTTAGTGCTTGGGGAACTAATAACGCATACCTACCAACCTAATAAAGGCTGCTGTAAAGGCAACTACCAATTGAATTACCATAATTCGATGCAGAACGAACGTAATCTCATAAGTAATATGACATGATATGCACTGTCTCATATATCATTTAGCTGTTCAGCCATTTTCTGGTCTTAACACACTCCTAACGATTGGTTTTTTCAACTCTTCCATATATCCGTATCCGAAAATAAACATAGCTTCCGCGACTATTTTAAAATATTTCTTTCATTTGATGTCTTCGTAACATCAACCTATTGACCGATACACGTAACAGAAACCAATTTCACGCCAAATTGAATCTTGTGCCCTCGATGAAAAAAGGCTAATCGTTCATCGAACACAGATAAGCCATGTTTGCGTTAGTGCTGGCCCCTTATTTACTTTTTTTTATGAAATATAGATATGAGGCCTCGGAATTGGTGCGTTTATTATATTTTTGTTAATAAGGACTCCCTCTCACTGAGAGGAGGCCTGTGTCCCAGCAGTGGGAACATTATAGGCTAATGATGATGATGATGAATAAGGACTTGAACCTACTCGTACTTACATACAACACATAGCAATTAGCATCATGCCTATAATCCCTGAAGGTATCGACATACATAGGTGTACCTACATACAGGGTAATTTTTTAACCAGTGCGCAAACTGTAACCATGATTTCAGAACCCCCAGCGCAGAAATTTGTCATCAGTTATACAAAAAAAAAATCTGCTGTTCCATACATTTTGACCGTGTAGGTATTGCACTTTACTATGAAACAGGTGATTTTTTTTTTTGGATAATCGATGAAAAATATCTGGGCTGGAGGTCTAGAATGATATGCTGAATTCATGGTTAAAGTTTGCGTTAATTTTTTTTCTTGCATAGTAACACCCACATTTCGCCAGTAGATTACGTTTAAGGAATGTTGTGTGTTCAATAAAATATGATCTGCGACCGTAACACGTATTATAGAATTATAACCATTAATATCATCAATACAACCTTCGCAAGTTCATTTATAACAATTTCATTCCCTTTAATAACACTTTCATGAAAAAGTTAAAATTTTATTTCGCGGCATGTAATAGCCACACGATGTGTAACCTACTTAGATAATAATATTACTCGAACCTGCTAGATTAGTTACCTACCTATACTTTTCATGATCAAAACTATCCTTTTTGTTTTTGTCAATAAATTGATAGCATTCTAAAATGCAAATGTTCATGAATTAAGTGTCTCGAATGGAAGTATCTAGAAGCTTATTCGAAAACATGTGTATTATATTTCGTTGTTTTTACTTGTTTGTTTATTACGTTGAACCGAATACTTTTGAACGCTTTCTTTTTGAAGAATTTTAGGAGCTTGAAAGAAGAAAGAAAGAAGAAAGAAAAAATGTTTATTCTGCACAAGACAAAGTACGGTGTGGTATTCATGTACACGAGCGTCATAACAATCAAATATAACGTTTTCTCTTTATGACTAGTAATAACATTGCGTAGATCCATTAAAATACATTGTTGTGAATATACAAATGTTTATATTGCAGATATTTTATTTCTTTCTGTATAAAACGACCGCACACAATGGCAATAGAAGCGCCCAGATGTTAATTTAAGAGAAAAGCAGTAGCTGCAGATTGGAAAATGTTTGTTTAGCGGATGTCATACTAATCACAGTAGTCATCATCATCATTTCAGCCGAAAGACGTCCACTGCTGGACATAGGCCTCCCCTAAGCTCCGCCACTTCGACCGGTTCTGTGCTTCCTGCATCCAGCGGACTCACAAGGTGGACCGAAGACCTTGTGAGGGCCGCAGGACAGTACCTAGTCATAATTTTATTTATTTAATTTATAACACCTTTACAGATTTATCTAAGGTGTTATAAAGTCATAATATCAATAGCACTAAAATATACAAAAAAATAATAATTGAAAAATAACAAATAGTTACGTAATTAGATCTTCGTCAATAATGTGACGTGTTATAGCCATTTCATGCTACTGTCACAAAAATACAGTTGTAATTTAAATATAGTTACGTTCCATTTATTTTGATAGTCAATTTGCTAAGCAATCATTTTCCCTGACTTAGACTAACGTAAAGCTGTAATAGTTACTAAGCTTATTCAGAACAGCACACATAACAGTAAAGCCACTGAACTAACTAGTTACAGATTCCACTCGACATTTGCAGGTCAGCAGCTAAACAGTTTTAACCTACTCACTAATAGGTAAGCAGATAAGTAATTAAGGCAACATTATTGGTAATTTAGTGATTACCATTATAAACGATACTAACACGGTAGGCTTGATCAGGGCAAATAAAGTAGATACAGAGGCCAGCACATCAAGCTACCCCAATCTGTCAAATTTCTTTGATCGTTTTTCAACTTTATAACAAAGGCGTAGGGTTTATGTTCAATTGGGAAAATTTTACAGTTAGGGATAGCTTGACCTGCTGGCGACTGTACATACAGCCTACAAATAAGTTTACTGCAAAGTTTAAATTTATCCTCCACACTCTACAGTGACACCTTCCTATCAGATATAGTCCACTCAAAAAAAGGGTTTTGAAACCAGTAAAAAACAAACAACTCACAACACATGTATTGTGTTGAAGAACTTACTTACGTAGCTCGTACTACATACGATTTATCTACCTATAGGCTCTTTAGCACGCCACCATATTAGCATGATGAAGCATTTGTAAACACGTATACGGACAACAGAATTTTCATCGTCCACACAGCTCGTTTTTACAATATGTCTGCCCAAATACTTCTTAAGCACAATGTCACCGTACATTGTACTAGTGTTAGGATAAAGAAGCATTTTTAAACACGCTTTCAGGAGAAGTTCCTCAATGTGGATCATTAACCACCGTCTTCTAGGAACTTACCACCTCGCTGCGAGTGTGGGTACACTTGTAGCGAGGTACCTAAAACTATATGACTATAAATAACTATACTTAAAAAGTTTGTCAGTTTCTCTAAAAAGCTAAATTTTAAAAACCCCCGACCCAAACAAAAACCTCCAAAAAGTAAAAAATTAATAAAAACAGTGGCACTCCGGGAATGCCAACAGAAGTGAAAACTTGAACAATTACGTGTGTATTTTTTTTATTAATTTTTTTTTATTAAAAAATATTTTTTAAATAAAACAAATTAATGAAGTTTGTTACTAATTTATGCTCATTCCTCGTCCTGATCACCATTTATATCTATAACCTATTCATTGAGACATTTTGAGTGCAAACACGATGCTTCTGCTATTTGTTGGTGAGTAACTTGGGTATCCTGGAAATTCCAGGTGATGCTCCAGTATCAGTTCAAGGTTACTTTGTTCGTGTAATATAATTGAAGTAATATATAGAATACCAAATTTCGACTCGATCAGACCCGTGGAAGATGCTCAAATCCCTCAACAACCAGAAAAGAGCTGATAATGTTCAAACAGCTGAACCGATTCTGATGAAACATGTCTAAGAACCACCGCTAGAAGGTTTTCTAGCGATGGCTCTTACTTTAAAATAAAAAAAGAACCGCATCCAAATCGGTTGACCCGTTTAAGAGCTACGGTGCCACAGACAGACACACAGACACACATAGTGGTCAAACTTATTACACCCCGCTTTTTGCGTCGGGGGTTAAAAGAAAACCCATAGAAAATAGATTACCATTAAACAATCAACCTCATATTAACCTCGTCACGAATTACGCTAACACCCATCAGTAGGTATGTATATCAAATGTCACAAGGGTCCATAACATTTATGGCGTTGTATATACATATACCATGGTGATTACATTGACAAATAAGTCGCGCAATAATATTTATGGTGTCAGTGAAAGTGCAGCATATAATAATGGTCATGGCGACCATGAGGTGGTGGCGCAATATCCTTGATACGCTATCGTAGATATAGCTTCTGTCGAAGACGCTGCCAACACAAATATTTTGATTGCATTACTATAGTGCGCAATAGGCCTAACTACGTAAAGAAGTTTTTAAATTGAGGTACAAATACATAGTCTTAAACTGCCTACCAAAAGACATCACAGAGATATTTTACGGGAATGCTTCGTTTCTAATATTCATATTCTTCTTCACGTTCTTGAGGTTCAAACATTTTTTATGATTAGATAGTCTTCGAGATCTAATTTCGGCCATGGCATCCAATCACAGCGGAGACTAGATATCTACGTGGTGGGAGATATAGTGCAAAAGTGTGTGCGCAGACATAGGTGCACTGACTCTTCCCTCACTCTTTTAGTACGATCGGAGAGAGATCAGCACCCTAATTGCGTAACTTACGATTAATCATAATCGGTTTCGTTTTCACAGTTCAACAATATTCATTGCGTTATTTACGTTATTGAGCAGACACTTTTTTCGAACATATGAAGCAATGGTTTAACAATCCGTTTCAAAACGATACAGATTATGATGAATCGGGAGTTACGCAATTAGGGTGCAGGGGCAAGACCAACGGCTTAACGTGCTTTCCGAAACCTGGGGGTATACACACTGCCGACTTCAAAACTCCGGGCTGTTACTGAGATATATTTGTTTTTTATTTTAATCTACTTCTATGCATTATTATATTAAAAAAAATACTCGCTTTTTTCAGCGGCCTCGCCCGCGTGGTTGTCGAAAATTATCCCACGGGAACGTACTACCGCGATGAAAAGTATCCTATGTGATTATTAATCCAGGTTATAAACTAACTGTGTGCCAAATCCGTTAAGCCGTTTTTGCGTGACTGAGTAAAAAACATCCAAATATCTAAACATACAAACTTTCACATTTATAATATTAGTAGGATTAGCTTCTTGTAGGCTTAGCACGAGAACCGTAGACAAGCGTTTTGTCGACGGAAGAGTAGACAAAAATGACGTTTCCGTGTAGACAGTTTTATACCGAGAAATGTAGACAAGCGATTCTACGGTAGAGTAGAAATAGAAAGCGTCATGCTAAGCCAACTGTACTCCTCCATATAAACTTTAACTGTGCCAAATACTCCTGCGTCCGCTTAATTTTCGTAAAAGGGGTACAATAGTAGATTGTATCATATGGGAGCAAAATAATATTTGTACGGCGAGGGCGCTTTTTTGAATCCATAGCGAAGTGAGGGATTCTAGAGTAGAATCCCAAGCGTAGCGAGAGATTCTTTAGCACAATCCTGAACGTAGCGAGGGATTCAGAGTACGTCGCACGAGCCAAAAATATATTTTACGCCCAAGTGATACACTCTATTTTCATCACCCTCTATGAGAAAATAAAAGACGCCTCATATTTTATTGTAATATTATCGGGTGCCTCATTACGGAAAGTCTCCACGTTTTTGACTGAGCACACTTTGGATTTTTTAGGTTTAAATCCATCAGACATCCTCTTCAGATACGCTATTAATTTCGAATACCTATGTGTCCAGTTTTACGTCGTTATTTTTAGCATTGAGTAGGTACTCCAAAGAGTGGAAGGTTGTTTAGTTTTGGCTAAGTACTGGAAGTAAGCCAAACGCACAGATTCTGAAAAATGCTTGGCGCCTCTTGCATTTCTCCATTCAATAAAATTAACATAGGCTTTCATATATTTCTCCCACGATTTTGCAGGATTATCCATCACATTTCTTGCGTCAGTTCTTTACTTTACTTTCACTGTCACTTGAAGAATTCACTTTTCAAAACGAAACCATGAATTTCTAACAATCCGTGAAAATTTACGAAAACGCGGGCTGTCGTTCGCCCGTTTTTAATTTGATTTCTTTTTTTTATTCAGCCGGCGGCGCGACTATGAACCGATTTCTTTGGCGCAGAACACTAAGGTGTTCCAAATTCAAAAAGTGCGCGGCAAAGATAATTATTGCGGCGCACACAAAAAGAGGATTAAATACTCATTACTGCCCGCTAAAAGTTTCCTATAGAAAACACCACCTTTGGGTGCACTTAAAGGCGAACCAAGTCGTCCTTTTCCAATAGATGGAATGAAAAGTTTTTACTTCACGTATTATTATATATATTTTTTGAGTCATACAAGTACCGAGTCTTATGGGGCTCTTGAGGGTTTGCGAGAAATCTTTTGTTTTATTCCGAACTCGAAAGGTTGATAAGATTATCACAGCGAATTGCTTTCGCACATAGTGAACAGTAATTGTTCGAGTATAATTAGCGAATGAATATTCAAGCATAGTTATTTGCGTTGTAAATCGTCAAATTTGCAATAGAACGTTGTCTGTATCTATTAACACACTTTATCGTTCCGCGTTCCATTGACCCAATGTACACGTTTACATACTACAAGTTCAAAATCAAAATATTTTTTATTTCATAAAAACCTGCATGGGCACTTATGAAACGTCAGAAGCTAGGTGCACGGTTCCAAAATGTTGTTTCCTATGGAGAAGAGCCGGCAAGAAACTCCACCATGATTATCACAGTCCCCACAGATATAATAGCCAAGTTTGTAGTTATACATATATACATACATATAAATGCACCTATGATGGTGAATGAAAAGCTAAACTATCTTAATAGTTCGTTTCCGGATAGGAATAATATATTCTCGGTAAAGTAGTGGCAATCCGAAAAAAAACATACAAAAAGTAAAGCTACTGACTGAATCAACCTGCCATGTAAGAACTAAGTAACGTTTCAATGAACTAACATAAAATGTGCAGTATGTAGGTAAACGTCAGATGTGAACCAATTGAACCGGTTGTATCTGAACGTCGCGGTCGACCTCGATGCATAGTTCACAACAGCTGCGTTTGCGCACTGTGAGGCAATCGAAACCAATTGAATAAAGGAACCTCAGGCCACTGCACCTATTTGGAAAGTTCACGACCCTTGCATTAGCTGTCTTCACTTCTTGCTGGCGCCAAAACACTCACTTTTATCCTTTACCTATGCTTACCAAGTTACTACATAAATGCTTGACATTTGATATATCAATTTGCAAGTTGCAAAACATGAACATATATTACATCCAAACTTATATTGAGGACTGTTCATTTTAATCCATCATCGGTCCATCAAATATTGGAGACGATTAAATGTTGACTCGAGTTTTAATGAGATTTCATAACGGTGCAGCCTCGACTGCAATTAAAATACTGTACTTGTACTACTAATTACATAGTAGCGTTGTTAACACCTCCAAGGAGTCGCAAAATCGTTGACCCAAATAAATTGTGTAAGGAAAATAAATTAATTCGTTTTCTAATTACTCATTAGTTAAACAGAGATTTCAGAATACATCTTGCTTATTTACATTCTGAAAGTTAAGCTCTTACTAAACAAGTGTTTTTTTTCCTTGTCATATTACGTCACACAGCCTTTCCAATACTGGCTCCACTTCCCGCTTCAAGGAATGCTGGCATCAAGGCAAGTTAGTCACAGGACTGATCTGACGCCTACGATGATCGATCACTTGTACATACTGATAAGTATTTGTATTGCATTCGAAGCGTGGGAGTATCTCCCAATTTAAAAACACATCTGACCCAACATAATGTTGGTAATATTGTTTTAATGTGTGGGCTTAAGCAGATAATCATATAATATTAAGTTACTAAATTGTAGAATTTCAAGGTCCAACAGTTTCCTTGCATTCAGAAATCGGTACACTCGAAACTATTTTTATGTGCTCGATGTTATATTTTTTCATCCATTTAATATTCTTAAAATTATTTAGCTGGTGAAATATAATAATCCATAGCCAGGTGGCGCTTCAAGATTCCATATAAAACGTGCCCAGCTGTTACGGGGTGAACGGACTTTATGTGGTTCGGCTCACAAGTCTTTTGTAATTCAACCTTAATCCTGATAGAGATAGGGCTTATATTCATAGACCAGCCCCTTATATGGCTTTTCCTGTCATAGAAAATTACATTCCCGATTGTACAGGACTCTGCTTAATTGGATTTGTGATTCCTTCAACGTGAAACTGACAGAACGGTCTTGGGAATTATATAGCTTTGTTATTATGTTCTATAGCCTCGGACGGCCTGGTTACATAGTAAATGGTAACATTCCGTTCCCAAGGTGAGCAGATTATGGTTTAGTTAGTGTTTAGTACATTTACAATTCATAAAAATATATTATGTCATGTCCGACAATAGATACGTAATTCACTCTACAAACATGTCTGCCATTATGAATGTGTGTCTTGGACTAGTTATTACTCTGAGGTCTTGACAAAAAATTAAGACTGATTAGTGCTCCATTTCAAATGTCAACCACAAGTAATTATTCTAAATTGTTGCTCGCAAAGTTAAAAGTCATCACATGACACTTCCGACTTCTTGGAGTTACTGAAAATGAGCTTTTATCTTGTTTAGTGTCCATAATTGCAATAAGCATTCATTGTAATATCTTCATTAACCGCAAAATATTTTTCAGTTAATTAGCTGATCATAAAACACCTGCACAATGCGAGATTTACACATGTACAATATCATTGCACTTTTTATTCAAGCTTTTCCGTTACTACAATACCAGTGGCACAATGTAGAATGAACATGTTTCTTTCGGCCGCACCTGTTTCCTGCCAGTAGCTGATGCATGTCGCATTGTCTTCGTTTTTGTCCCTTTTCCGTTGCTTTGTTAATCTGTGGTCGATTTATGAGTGATCTATTATGTTCCCTCGTACAAGTGCACTCTGAACATGAGCTTGAATTTTACGTGGGAAATATATAACTTCCCAGAATTTATAGTAAAACAATCATGGCCCAGTTTCTTTACTGTCAATGTGAAATTACACAATATAGAAACCTTACTTGTGAAGATAAAGGTTTCAACTGCTTTACTGTTGACTAGAAGGTTGATTCTACTATGTTATCAACTGTTATGTAACACATGGCCCTATGCATAATATTCCCACTGTTGGGACACAGGCCTCCTCTCATGTGAGAGGGAGTGGGGCGTAATCCAGCGCGCGGATCTATTACGGGTTGGTAGATGTCACATGCCTTCGAATTTTTGGTTGTCGCGATGTTTTCCTTCCCCGTTATTGACATCAGTAGTGAATAAATAATTTACACAAAGTGAAGCACCTGTCGCGGTTCGAACCTACGACCAACAACTCGGTAAGTCGCGGCCGTTACCGCTGGGCCATCACTCTTCCCATGACCCTATTATAGTGCCCAATTGTTTAAAAAAAAAAAAGAATGAAATTACGTTGTATTCTTTAGTTTTTCCATTAAAAACCAACCTAGGCGAAGCTAAAGTATCACAACTACGCGTGTCCAAACCGTATCTCTATTTTAACAATCTCGTATTTCCAAGTTTGTAATATAAAATGCTTCAAGTCATCCGCAAAATCTCCAAGTATGATGGCGTGTAGCCTAAATGCCGTTCGCCCACTTACGACCATATTTAGCGTGTATGGGCTCTGGTCAGTTAAAAAGACCGCTTTAGTAGCGGCCATTTAATACTTTATTTATTAACTGATATTCATTCATATTGGTTATCTGGCCATTGAACAAAGAATCGGGACGTATGTGTCATCTTCTTTGTTTGATTAGACTTGGGCAGATTTATGAGCGGATTGACTTGTGTACTGTGTCACCATAATCAAGCCTATAAAGTTCCCACTGCTGAGACCCAGGCCTCGTCTGTGAGAGGTAGTGGGCTGTAATCTAGCACGCGGGCCCAGTGAGGGTTGGTAGATGTCACATGTCCTTCGAAATGTTGGTTCTATGACATGCCGCTTTCCTCACGATGTTTTCATTCACCGTTTTGAAAGCAGTGGTCATGAAGTAATTTACACAAAGTAAAGCGCCTATCTGAGTTCTAACCTACGATCGTGAAGTTCTTAATTAAATCTGTAGCTACAACTTAAACCAACCTGACTATCTAAGTTGCCTATAAAGTGCCCATTTCTAAGTAAATTAGCCTTAGCCTAGGTTGATTGTTAATTTAAATCGTTGTTTAGCAATAAACCGCCAACAGTTTTCCTTTCACTCCCTTTGTTTGCCACATCAAAAGCTTTAATTTAATCCAATAACATTATAAGAAGCCCGGAAAATGCTTTGAGAATGGATCAAAAGCCATCACATGACTTTAAGATCAAATAAGCACAATATCAATGAGCGAATGACTTTGTGTAACAATGACAAAAGATATAAAAACTGTGACGTCCGTTATGTATGTATATTAATATTAGTCAGTCGGTAAACCACATTCTCCTTAGTTCCACCCACATCGGACATTCACAGTCGCTGTCTTTGCAGGAACTCATTTGCAATGTCCTAATTTGACTAACAAAAATGAGAAAACTTTCTAAGAGGTACCTATTTATATCTCTTAAGTTGTCCCTTACTTTCATATTTAACATCTATTTGAACGTGCTGCACATATGAACTAGCAGTAATGATATAATTTACATATAAATAATTCCGCACTAAAACTAGACGCATTGGCTGAAAGACAATGAATGCATTGGTGAAATCGACATGATAGACTTCGAAAAATTAACATTTTAAATAGTTTATCAATGTTGTATCGATGCGAGATCACGATTTCTAATTACCAAATTAATTCGATCATGTTACTATCTGCGCGTGTCTATCAATCGATGGCCACGAATTGAAGTTCAATGGCGCAGACAGCAGCACCAACGAAAACGATGACTACGCACATCTTTACAAAAAAATTGAATCTTATTTTTGCATTATCATGGCATCATATTGATACAATACAAGCCCGCGTATGTCTGAGTGCTACTAACCCACAACTATTGTCCCTAGGCGTGATTTTTTAGTTAACTTTTGATTACATTTTTAGGCGGTTTTGTGTACGAACCTTTCAAGGCAATGGATCTAAGTGTATATTTGCCACTTGGCAAATTGTTGTTTACTTAACACTTGCATTTGGTTAGTGCAAATATGGACATAGCAGGCACAGCCTAGCCGCTGGCGCAACGGTGGAATGGATTATGTGCTAGCGCAACCGGTAATTTACGAGGATTTTCTGATCACATCGCTATATTTAGAAGCAGT
Source organism: Polymixis flavicincta (assembly GCA_949987655.1). Lineage (NCBI taxonomy): Eukaryota > Metazoa > Arthropoda > Insecta > Lepidoptera > Noctuidae > Polymixis > Polymixis flavicincta. The sequence goes on from OX465173.1 coordinate 22,213,672, forward strand.
AGGCTTTATCAATTAGCTTTCATTGCCGCATTCCGCTTTGCAGTTTTATAAGATGAGGACCATGTTAAGAAACTAAAGGAAAGTCTTTGCCACTTACTTTCAAATACATTTAATTTGCGATACGTTCGTGCTCCAGTTTCCAAAAAATCCGAAGCACGTACAGATGGTGACACGAAAAGAGACCGCAGACAGAATACCTACGCACGCGTCCAATTTTGTGGTCGATTGAAATGAATAAGTTAACCCTGAATTGTGGAACTGCTTTATACCAACAAGATTTCACTAAAGTTTAGAATCGAAAGTGTTTAGCCGTTTGGCTGTGATGAAACTTCAATTAATCAATCTGCTTAACCTTTTTCCAACTATGTTGGGGTCGGCTTCCAGTCTAACCGTCTGCAGCTGGATACCAGCACTTATTATAAATGGAGTGACTGTCTATCTTACCTCCACAACCCACTTATTGGGTAAAAAGAAACCCCTTGTGCAAGACTGGTTGTCAGACTTTCAGGCTTCTGACCCCGTAACGACTTTCAAAGATCTCTGAATTCCGGTCTCGGTATGTAATGGGTGGTCACCCATTCACGAACGAGCGTCGGCAAGCGTTGCGTGTTTAACCTATTAGAACGACCCGTGCGGCTTTTAAGTATCCATAATTCAATAACGCCGGACGTAAAAAGAATAGCACCATCCCATTTCTTCCCGTGGGTGTCATAGAAGGCGACTAAGGGACTTACCAGAGAATGGGCAGCAGCGTTCTCTAAGCATTTTACCACCATACTGCGATCGCCAACCCGCCTGCCAAGCGTGGCGAATATCGCAAAACCCCCCAAAAATGGAGCCTGGGGGAGACCTATGTCCAGCAGTGGATATGGATATACGTCTTTCGGATGAAATGATGATAATTATAACTACGTACTAAGATGCAACTGAAACATTTAATAGGATTAAATTGATCTCCGCATACCTTAATGTGTAGCTCAAATGTTAAACGAAAAAATGATGGATTAAAATCACTTTACGTTCAACGCTTTAGTGGAATGATTGCAAATCGAAGGTCACTCAGTAACATAAAGCCGGCCTTTTTTGTGCATTGAACGTTATTATGACCATGACCTTTAGAACGTATAACATAATTCAATTTCGTTGATCTAATTTAGGTTTTTTTTTTTGCGATTTGCCAAACCTATGAACTCTTGAGAAATTGTAACAGCAGTCAAGTACTGTGGTACCTAATCATGATTAGTGTCTTAAGTATTTTTCATACATACAATTTAGTTCAATTTTACAAGGTACGGTATCTACAATGCAATTACTCAACTGCTTATGTTAATTAATCGTATTACCTCATTTATATTAGTTCTAAGCACTTCATTTCGTGGGAAAACCACTCTGTTTGCAATTCGTGCGAACGTCAGTTGGGACATGCGGATTGTTCGTTAACTATCGAATTAGTGGGTAAAACGATCTAAAATATAGTGTAATGCAACTCCAAGCCGGTGACATGGATGTATTCTGAAACTGAAGCAAAGAATGCATGTTTGCGTTAGATATTTGTCAACAAAGCTTTATATCGCATTGAATGAAAAATATTTACTACGTGATCACAGTGCTTGCTTCGACCATTCAGTGATTCAGTTCCTTTATGAACGTGACACGAGTTTTATCGAAATTGGGTTACGGATTTTTGTGGAAGTCTTGGCCAGTGCGCGTGTGTTTTAGTGCTGTGCAAGATAATACAATCATTTTTATTTATAATGAAAATTCCCAAGGTTGTTTCAGGTTTGCTACTTGGATTGATTATCTATAATATTGTTTCTCCATAACTCTACCATCACGTCTTTTTGACATTCGGTTTCAATATGTTTTCCTATTTTAAGGCAAAATCGTTTTTATTGTTACATCCGAGTTTTTTCCAAAAAAAAAAAAAAAATTGTTTGGTTTGGTCTTCGCTTTGATGGAGGACTTCCTAGCCAGAGGAGAGTGCCAGGCGCGGCGGGTTTGCGCGCGTACCAGTCTGCCCGATGAGCCGTAGCGCGGCGGTCTTGCCGCCATGCTCGCGTAACCTTAACACCGTCACTGTGTATTGCATACTTTTCGACAACATTTTAAAGTTTGGTGAAAATTCTCAAAGTGATATCATAATCAGTGACGTTCAAGGTTCTAACTGTGCATGCATTGAGTATATTCCTAGTGTCAGTGACATTTTATGAAGTGATGAATTGGGACGCCTACGCGAATTACATCATTTGGTGATGTTGAATTCTTTTCAAAGGGAGCGAGTGTTTAAGAACGTTTATTAGTTATTAAGAGTGTCGTGAACCGGGAGATTATCCTGATGAAGCGTTCGACGTGGGTGGACGTGGAAACGGGCGGCCGCCTCGGCTGCAACGGCGAAATCTTCTGGAGCGAATGCGCTGACTGCGATTGCTCTTACTGCAACCCAAACTACGTTTGCGTGTGTAGTGACAAGGTATTATGACTTACTGTGGATATCCTGACACCTACTGTACAAACATCAATAGTGTATAGTTTATGTTGTTGCTTTTGAAACAGAAATATGTCTTTTTCAATAGCAAACAATGGACAATAAACATTTTTATGAATGTTATTTAATACTGAAATACCTACTCGTTTATTCCCGACTGCTGCATTGCAGTAAATCTGTAATTCATTAATAATTATTAATAATTACACAGTAGAAGGAAAGGTAACACTGATAAAACAAAGTTTGAGCATCGTTATCTCTTGTTGTAATGGACAAATATTTGCTAACTCCAGTCTTCAAGGTCCGTCGACCTTTCAAGTCGTGTGAATTTTTATACAAAGTAATTATAACATTCACAATTCCCATTTTGAAAGGTTGCGAGTGTTATGGGCAAACTATAACATTTGACATAGAAACCTGTCTATAAATGATAAAGCTTACATAGATAACCTACTTTCGTACGTCTCGTACAAGTTAATGTACTTAACGTTGAGAAAAACTATTGAGGCAAATCACCTCTAACTCGAAGTATGATGACTTGATGAGGCATTGATGGCCGCAGAACTTGTCTCTGACATGTGGATACATGCTCATATGGTAAACTTTTGTGGTTGGCACAGAATGTTGGCTAGAAATTCTTTGCATGGTCACATTGTCACCTTTTGTTTTTTTCTGGGTATTTATCATGTGGGAGGAATTCGTTTATATTTAAAACAGAAATGGTTTCAAGATATTTACTTTGTCGCAAACGTCGTGTTATCAATGCACATAATGCAAATGTAAATAAAATTCTGCCCGTCCTTTGTTTTCCATATACGCTAAAAGCATTGGTTTATTCAATGACGACTAATCAAGACTACTAGATTGAAATATCTAATCCTAAGTATTTCGCTTCATCAACTTCAAGAATCGTGCCCACTGTCCTCGAAATAAATAAATGAAGAAACAAATATAATACACCACACATTGGTGACGATCAAGATACAGGAATGGAATTCGTACAAAAAAAGGATATTCTGCGATTAAATCACGGATTCTGCACCAGTTAATCTGCTGTCAAATGCCATATCAGCTGTTGTGATTAGTCGAGAGAAAAACCAATCTTAAACTTTGACATGTCGTTGGACAACAGAAGGCTTAGCATGAGAACCGTAGAGAAGAGTTTTGTCGACGGAAGAGTAGACAAAAATGACGTTCCCGTGTAGACAGTTGACAGTTTTGAACTAAGTTTTAAGCTAAGCCTGCAGATGAGATTGAATTAGGTTTCAGGAAACTCTCCAGATACATGAGTTAAACTGCACTTGACAGTGTTCATCAGGATTTCAGGCTTCTTTGCCAACGACTTCTAATAAGCGCGTCATAGATTTCTAAGTTCTTGTGAAATTATTATTTAAAGCACCTATTAAAAATATGTTATTAAGTTCATCGTCCCACCTTGGAATTAATTCTGAGTTACTTCATCATTATTGTATAACCATATAAGTCACGCCTACCATAATGCCAAAAATGGTCTTTATGCCCCATAAATACACAGATATGTCGTCTGCGAATCTTATGAATCCTGTATATTTCACAAAATTGGTTCGTTATGTTACTCCTTGAAGATGTCTTTCAAGGTGGTGAATGAAACCCTTGACAAAAAGACGTCTAGTCTCTTATGTTGCCTTTATGTGGTGCCATATACAATGCCGCTCTACAATACATGAGGAAAGTGAAACTCGAGACGAGTTTTTTCTTGTCTTCCTCCGGCTTTGTCTAAAGCGCACACCGCACACATAAAACGAGCTGTTTTACCCGTATGACTGACGCCTGGGAAAAGCTTTTATGATATTGTTTATCGATTGTGCGATAGTGTTGCTGGGAACCTGCTCGCTTCAATCTTTCTCGTGATTTACGATGATGATTTGCTGTAAGACAAGGTGTTTCATTTGTATTACGTACAATGTGGATTGCTGTGTTCTCAACAACGATATTGATCATTCCTTGCTCAAGCTTGTTATTTGCGTTGCTTCATTCTATCTCTATAGATACCACCAATTTCCAATGATATTTTAGATCTTGTCGTAGCTATTGTTTGTAATGCTTAGATTTATAATAAAGTTGGTGTTGTCTCCTGTCATTGGAACCTTTAATTTACCAAACGGAAGATACTCTGCAGTATGTTTAAGTTTTTTCATAATTATCACGTTGTTAAAAACGTTATTTTTATTACATTTCTGATTAACAAAATTATTTATTGTTTATTAAATAGTTGTCAGGCGAGTTCCTTGCTCCACATTATCTGGTTCAAATATTTGTTTCTACAATAATAATTACGTACTTTAACTGTTGTTGTTGCATTAGTAGATTTCAAATTATTGAGTATCGGTTTGTTAGTCCACGATCTTATAATTATTGATTTAGGTTTATTGCTTTCCAGTACTGTTTGTAAATTAGACTAAATTAATTAGGTCATTACTAAAGTATTCTCATTCCATGCATTTTAATTGAACTTTATTCTTTAATCGCGCTAGTATTCTTTGATAAATCAGAGGCTTATCGCTAAGTAATAACAGCAGTACAGGTTAAGCTACACTTGCCGCGGTTGGGCTCTGGATGGGTGGCCATCTTAACATACCAAGACCCTCCGTGCCTCGGAAAGCACGATAAGCTGTTTGTCCCGGCTGATAGTCAGTAACCAATCTTAACAAGGGGTATCGTATTACCCAGTACTAGATTGTGGAGGTCAGACATGCAGTCGCTCCATGTAGAATTCTAGTACTCAGCTGTTTGGCATCATCGGCCAAGCCGATGATTCTTTGATAAATCATCATGTTACTCTGCCTGTCTGTTACATTTCATTTATTGTATGTTATATTAATACTGAAGAGGTACCTACATATGAGACTTTTGTCCTACCGTAATATTTAGTATGACAAGTACCTAAGCATTATTCCCAAGCTTAGGTAATGATGCAACTCATCAAAATCTCGTTAATGCCTTCATACAGTAATTCTCATTAGTTACGTATTATTATTCTTCATTCACCAGTAGTTTGTTGTTTAGGAGCTTTAACAAACAATTGTCTATAATGACAGCCTAATTCTGGTAACAGAGCACATTGCAGCACTACATATATTATATATGTAGTGCTGCAATGTGCTCTGTTACTAGAATTAGGCTGTCGAGTGCATCTTGCACAGTACCTAGAACTACTCACAAGTCATGACATATATCAACAGGAACAATCGATTGCTTATATTTATTTGACAATTGATGTAGTGTTGTTATGAAATAAATATGTAGGTATTTATTGATGTCTATTGTTTATAGTTCACCTCGTGCATAAAGGCTCCCACACACCGGCGACGTGACTCTAGTAGATCGATTTCCATGAAGTTTTCATAGAAATTGTTCTAATAGACTCGCGTCGCGCCGGTCTGTGAGCCATACATACATACATACTCAGCCTATTACGTTCCCACGGCTGGGACACAGGCCTCCTCTCCGTGAGAGGAAGCGGGCCTTAATCCACCACGCGGGCCCAGTGCGGGTTGGTAGATGTCACATGTCTTAGATTTTTTTGTTCTAGGACATGAAGCCATAAAAAGTTGTAAATCCAGAATAACAATTATCATTCAAAAGGAACACTAAACCTACATTTACCCGACTGCGCCAGAAGGAGGGTGATCTTTTTCGAGTGTATGTATGTATATTTCTTTGGCACGCTCTGTAGCCTGTAAATGGCTTGATCGATTTCAGCTTGAGAGGTGCCGTTAGATTCGGCTTAATTGTGAGAGTGACACTGTGAATATCAAAATTGAAAAAAGCAGTTTTTTGGCGCAGTCGGATAAAGGTCTTTATTGTTTAATGTAAGAAGATGCCTCCCTCCGACTGCATGAGATTGCATAAAGTTTTCAGTCTAATAGTCATCCTTTTAAAACAAGTTTCTTTTTTCAATCTTTTTTTAATTAAAGTTCACTTTTTACGCAGTCGGGTTTTTTGATTTTGTGATTTTTATTTTACTTTATTACATCATTTTGGTATTTGATGATTGCGTGCGTTCCTTCCGAGGAAGTTGAGTGATTTATAAGTATAGATGTGTATACTGTGGATACCCATATTCACATTTTCACATGATAGGTACAAAATATGAAACTATCTATTATACGTCACATCACACACAATCATTTTGAAATTGTTAATCTCTTTACCTTACTTCGGTATAGTCAAAATGTAAACGTGAAATATTCAAACAGTCAGCAAAATATTCGCAATTACACCTACTTAGTAATAATATCTCACTGTTAAGGCTCTCGCAGACAGGTACGAAACAATAGCGCGACGTGACCCTAGTAGAATAATTTCTATGAAAACTTCATGGAAATCGTTCTTCTAGAATTGCGACTGTATGCGGGTATGCGTACATATGCGTATGTCATGTATAGCCTTAGGTCTGTTTTGTGGGATAAACGTTTGGGTCGTTTTAAATAATACAATAAACAAGAGCTTGTTCACTATGGTATTTATGATTTTTGAAACAAATTATGTAAAAAGAAACTGATATGTGATTACCGACCGACGCGAAAATCGAAAGAGAAATCGCGATAATAATAAAATAAAAGTCGCATCCAAAATTATCACACACAACAGCTGATGGAGGATAAAACCCGTTTTAAGATAGTTCTGATGGTATACCACTTGTTCCGGCGTCCGTCGTGTCGTGCCGTGAAACGTCAAAACGGTACGAGCTAGCAGTTTTCTGATTTCTAATAACCACATTACCATATGTTGGCCTTTCACGTTCTATGTATTGGATAACTCACGCGATTTTGTATCAACGAGATGAATACATTGGCTGTACCTATATTTCAAAACAGCTTTCTGTCGATTTTTTTTTTTAGTATTTTCAGTGTTTGTACAAATTTAATGACCTGCACTGAAATTACTCTCCACAACAACTTTATCAAACAGATTATGGTTTTTTATTTGTTAAATATTATTGACAATTTGGTATCATAGGAGGAATTAAGTTAAAATATAGAAGTTATTAATAGATTATAAAATGACACACAAGGAAAGTTAATACAGTGTATTTAACTCTAAATTCATCAGTTTTCCTGGACACCGGACTGTCCACACGCGTGTGCATATTATATTATTCACATAAAAATGCTTACAAAGAAGTGCAAACTGAATTATTGTTATAAAAATTTAAAAAGTTGCATTATTGTAAACATGTTTCCGATTTTGGGGTTACAGTGTGAAAGTAAATATTTGCAGTGAATATTGATAATGAAGGGGAGTGCTGTCTACATTTCTAGACCAATCCAATAAAATCATAATTAATTCTTAACTGATCTGCTTACGACTGCTTTACGACAATTTTGAAAACTTTCTTTACTTTAAGTAGTCTTCAAATACCTGTATGCGTAATAAGATGCTTTGTTATTTTATTAATGAAACTAAACAGGTGGCGAAAAATGAGTTTTTTTAAACAAGTTCGGATAATTATGAATTTATGACCTTCTTGTTAGCCTGTGCGCGAGCATAGCAAACAAAGAGCTGTTTAACAGACTTTAGCGTCTGTAGAGGTGCTAACTACATATTTTAGAAACAAACACGCATCGCCATTAACACATAGCTTTGCAGATAACGCGTTCACTACCGGTGTTTTAATCATTCTCAAAGTTCCTGTAATGTGTACCAACTTATGCATAATATTCATATCAAAAGTGCCGAATTATGAAGTATACATTCATCAATTAATTGTGAAGGCAGAGTGTACAAAATAACCAGCATACGGCCTCGATAACATTTTAATCATTTTATAAGTTAAGAATGCACATACTCCGACCAATATTTTGAATTGTTTCCGTCGCGACATTATTTGCCTCGTCAGATATGATTTGCCCAGATTTACTCATTGCTGTCTATTGTCTTTGTATTTCAACTCTAAATATGTATTAGATCGAGTTATAAGTTTCATTTAATTTTCTGGTAATCTGGTTCTTAAATTTCTTAATAAGTAGACTATTTATCAAATAGCGTGTTTGATATTATCGAGTACCAACTTGAAAATACAAACACGCAGGCAATGCGTGATTTTATCCTGTTATACCTAGTATTATTTCATGTTTATTTTTAAATACAAACTTGAGTGCATAATTGAAATCCATTTCAAATTATGATCTACACATTCCTGATTAATGGCGGCACTATTTCTGGATGTAATATTGTTTTTGTTTACATGTGGCCGGGCGTTGCCCTTTCAGGCGCTCTTTATGAGATAGCCAGGCTTGCTCAGCCTCCCTCCCATAATGATACTCCCATCCCGGCTCCCGTCCGTCGGCGGTTCAACTTGTTTCAACTAGGCCGTCAAGGATGCGGTGTGTGGTTAAAAATTCTTTCTTAGCGGCATCTTACCCATTTTTATGAGCTTGTCGAGGGGTTTTTTCTTTTTGTTTTTATTAGAGCTTTGGAATTACATGCTTTTCATATTTAGCGTCGTCGGTATTCAAGTGTTTTCAATAATATTTTGAATATTTAAATTGTCAATAATTATTGAATGCAGAGGCAAAGTACGATAAACACAAGAATCAACTATAACTTTCTCACATGCTATGATTTTTTTATTGTTTCATCTATAAAATGAAAACAATTATCTTTCTATCAGATTTATTCTTCTTTGCACGTGCTTTCGTGTCTAGTAGTAATTCTACAAACGTTTCCTGCGTTTAAAACTGGACAATCACACAAATTACTCGTTCAGTTCGTCGTGGCTTAATTGCAAACTCCGATTTCTCACTAGTAACGGAATATGTTGGTCCAAGTGAAAGTAAACTTAATCGACTTCTGGGCTTCGACTTAAACATTTATCAATTTTAATCATATATCACTTGGCCGCAAAGAGGTCGTATAAAAATTTCACTCCATTGAGGCCTTGAGGGCCATTTCGTAATCAGTTATCATATATGTGTAGGTACTATATGTATATAGGTACCTACACCTCTGCCCTACCCTTTGGAGAGACAAGGCGTGATATTATGTTAGGTTTATGTTATCATAAATACCTACCTGCTTGAATTTTCTTTTTAACAGCCAGTCTATTCTTGCAACAATTTAATCTCACTGTCCTGTCCTTTTATCTAGCTTCCTTTCGTATAGGCAAAGAAGCAGATTAAAAACAAAAATGGATGCTTGAAAATCGCGCCCTACCTTCAATCAATTTAAATACTCGTTCAATACTTGTGCGATCAATATACCGTTGTGAGCTTATTGCGATCGTGCATGACGGCTTTCGTGAATCTTTCGATATGTCTGCTGTAAGCAACATAAATCTGTACATGAATGTGTAAAGAGTTCCTACTTCCCAGCGCAATTGTTCATAGCGTTACATTGGCTTATTAGTGTTGTGCTGATCTTCGCAGAATCAATTCCATTGTTGTCACGGAGCTAACGGGATTGTAACCATGCGTTGGTGCACCGCAAGTTTTTAACACGTATACTTTATGACGCTATTTCCCTCGCTGCATAATGTGTCGCAGGTTTAACGGATGTGATCGTCGCACTCCATACGGCAAAACCGTCACCACTAATGCACGCATCATGTTCACGTTTAGCATTAACGACTGAAAGCAACAGGATAAATGACAAAAGCATGTCCATTAGTAGTTTTCAATTGACCGTAGAAAATGTCACCCGGAAATACTTGTACATACACCAAGCAAGTTAGGTACATGCTCTTATTTAATCTGATTATGTTTATGTCCAAGCAATGAAACACGTTTCTACAATTTTACGCTTCCTTTCTATCTACTCGTTCAAAATATTTTAGATGCCAATATATCTTTTACTAAAAGGTTGTATCTGAAACGAGTAAAATGATGCAATTACTTTCTTGTAGTCTGGTTTAACAGAAATGTGACAGCAATGCATGAAGGTATTGATTACGTTCTAGAGTTTGCAAAACGGGTGAAACCAGTTCAAGAGACAGTGTATGATTACGTTAAAAGAGACTTTAGGAACAGGCGTGTATATATCTAGACGCGGAAGCCTTAAGCACTTAAGTCAAATCTTTTTGCATGCAAAAATTTTACAGGAGAAGGTTTTATTTGATTGGTATGAAAAAAATGTACTAGGGTTTTTGTTTTTATTATTTATTATTACACAATTATGAACTAGTTACATATAAGGGTATGGATATTTAGGCTATAATTATTATTTACTAAAATATCTGACTTCAGTTTCTTTGAACGTCAAAAAAATGCGACTTAAGTGTTTATTACCGTACTTTAATTACTTGGCTTATTTAATTTATTATATAATATTAAAACAAACTATGAATAATTTTGAATTATAATTATGCTTATTAATTAAAAATGTTATAATATGATGCAATGCATGCAATAAAGTCAAAAACTAAAAGTCACTGTCTTCTGAATCTGATATATCTGGATCAACATCCTTGGTGTCGTCAGTGGTTACTAAATTCTGGTAAAAAATATGGAAACATTCAGGTATTAAAGATAAAAGTGATATTATATCACGTTTTTTTTCGACACTTATTGGTACTGGCTTGTCAGAAATTAATAGTTTTAAATGATTCATCTTTAGACAGAGATGTTTTGTATTTTATGACGCCGTACTCAGAGTCATAACTCAGCCACTTCACTTCATGCCACTTGAAAATATTTCCGTTGTCGTCTTTTTTTCGGGCCACTAAGGGACCTTTCAATAAACTAGCGAAGTCAAAGAAGTCATTTTGTCGCATTTCTCTAACGGTAAATTTTTTGCTACTCGATCTTACCAACTGCATCCAATCGTGTGGGTGATAAATTTGTATTTCGGTTTTTTTCTTTTTTTTTTTCAATAATTGCATGGTCTAAGTCAACCTCCATATGTGTATGACCAGGTATCATAAACTTGTGATGTATTATCTTGATTGAGGGTTTTACAGTCAACAAGTACGTAAACATTGCAGCCACGTGAGTGTTCTTATTTTGTCCTCCGCAAGTATCAGAGTACAAAATCACTTCTGAGATATTTTCTGGTAGTTCTCGTAAATATACAAACAAACAGGAGGCTATTTGATTAGCACCTCGACCCGAAATACCCTCATGCCACATGTGGTGCGTTGACATTCCTGTTGCGTTGTCATGTATTGTAAGATTGAAAGTCCAAAGTTGTCTTTTATAAAAGGCTACAGATGATTGTAAAGCTGGGGTTGGCAAGCATTGCTGTAAGTCAAAAGTCAGACATTTGATTTTTTTATTTGTAACTGCGATATTTTTATCACACTGCTTCTCGTTGTACGCCATATCAGCTGCTAGTAGATGAGAGTCGCGTTCTTCTTCAAGGGCTAATTTTGTGATTTCATCTGTAGCAATGTTTGATTTCATTTTAAAGAGGTCGCATGTGTGACAAGTGTCCACTTTTGGTTTTTTGAAACTTAAATTTAATTTATGAAATTCTTTGCGGTATATCTTATCACTTACAGGATTTTCATGTGATTCTGAGTAAGGAGAATGCATTTTTGAAATTGTCAAATGCGACGGTAAATATTTGCGGGTGCTTCTACGTCTAGTGTAATGACTTTCATATAGCGGAAACGAATTGATGTGATTAATCACCTCTTGAATTTTTTGTTCGGAATGTTTGTTTGGTGGTGTATTCTTTCCACGTTTGTCTGTTTGTATAATTCCACTCGAGCTGCCACGTTTCTTCAAACCGATTAGTTTTACAAAATTATCACTTATCGTTAGGGTTTTTAGAAAGCAACCTTGACACACGGATATTTTTTCACTGTTGACGTTAAAATGATACTTATAAGTCCACTGTCTATTTTTTTGTAAACTAGGATCTTCGACCCGACGACGCTCAGTTTTTTTCTCTTGAATGGTAATCAAAGATGAAACGAACGCTGCCCTTAAATCATAAGACCCAAGATTCCAAACGTCTTTATGAATTACAGCTCGTTGCTCATCACTTATTTTTTGACGGCACTTATTTCGACAATTAGGTAATTCCTTCATTTGACGTTTAACGATAGTTTTCCCACTAGCTGTCAAATAGGATTGGCCTAAATTTCTTTTTATTTTATTATCTTGCTTTCTTCTTCTACAGGGCACGGAATTGTTTTGTTGTAGTAATGACGTATCTTCAATACTTTCAGGTATTGCATTTTGTGGTGCTATCTGTACATCTACTGATGCATCGTAAACAGTGGTTTCCATCTCATCTTCGTGTTGTGTAAGCAAACTAGGACTGTCTGGAGAGTAGGTAGGATCAGCAACAGAATCGTCACTAGAATAGTCAATAGCGATTTCATCATGAGTAATTTGTTTTTGAGTTCCAGATGTACTTGGTTGCGGATTAGAGAATGGGTCTTCATCGCCTGTAAAAAAAAGTGAAATGACAATTTTTTGTTGATTGTGTTGTAATCATGTCAACAAAAACCATACATTTATTTTGCATATTGCATAAAAATGCCAGGAAAACATTCAAAACTTACCTTTATTCTCATTATTTATGACGAGATTTACTAACTTCCTGGCTCTTGAATTCATTATTAATACAGTTAATGCGCAACACCACTACGACCGTCACACCGTAACACTAATGAAGAAATACGTATTTAATTTTACTTTACCTACAACGTTCGTCAACTTTTTATCAATCACTTCAAAAAAGAGGGTAAAGTGAGGGAAGGTACTTGAAAAAATTTCAAGTACTTTCCCACACTTAACCTACAGTTACCATGTTACTTAAGTCAGTTGGCTTAACAGTTGCCATGCCGGGAAAAAAAACTTAAGTCAACTTAAGTTGTTTATGTTGCCGCTTGGTTTATTGATACGAATTAAGTATTATGGTACAGTCAACTATTGCGACTCAATGAAGTGACGCGTGACTTACGTGCTTATTCCAGTCGACGGATAATACAAAAACATGGGTGCTGTGACTTTTTATAATTTTGAGCAAAAATTGACTTAAGTGCTTTTGGCCGCCGCGTCTAGATATAATATATGCCTGTAAAACTATTGGTTACCTGTAACAAAACCCCATATTTCCAGCTATGAATAATCTTCATATAATACCTGCAAAATAAATACGTTTTTATAAACAAACATGCTTTCATAATAATTATATCTTAAAGTTTTCGGGCAAAAACTGCTCTACCAAGCCTTGGATCTATTCAAGTCTTGTATCATTTAGGAACACTAACTAGGATCGTTCATAGGATCACCTTCCTTTTACTCGTGTTCCACAATGTCTCGTCTTTTGCCCTGGTTGTGTTACCGTTCGGTCCGGATCCATATGATGTAAGTACATTTATCAATTCAAATCACGGTGACCCCATCCCATCGTCCAACTTTCATCGTTCACCCTAATAATGGTAGTCGATATCTAGGAACGAAAGGCTGACACTTAATAGCTTTATTTGTGCGGACGCAAATTTATGTTTCGTCTCTGCATTCGAGACTTAGAGTTCCTTCAAAACACTGGCCTGTGAAAGTCTACCGTAGTGCCTCGTTTTAGGTCACAGTTCAAACCAATTACATCTGTCTCTTCTACGTATATGATGTAACTGAACTTCCGTGGTACATCCTACCCTATGTTTTATGTATTCAGATGCCTCCAATAATTAAATGTTTCGTTTATGACACTGTTTTTAAATCCAAAGTTCATAATTATGATTATTGTGTAATGATCTTAATCGATGAGCTAAACACATGTTGGTTTATGACGATTTAACATTGCATAACGTGATTTTTGTTGAATTAATCCATTTTATTTAGCTACGTTATTTTTTATTAAGTAACAGAGTTTAAAATTTTCTTACAAATATTTTGCTTTCGATCTACTAAACTATCGCGACCTTTTGTCTCGACCACCACTGTAGAGAGTGTTTTGAGAATTCGGTCGTTAGCTTTTCATTTTATTCAAATCTGAAGGTCGTCTGTATGTCGGCGTGCATGTAAAGTTTCGAGTTTCTACAACGCTGTCCCACTTCCTGGCTCGTTTCCGCGAGACCGGTTGTTTTGATTACTCCGTGATCGAGACTAACAAAAACATAGTCGCGGAACGGTATGAACGAGCCCACGAGCCATCATCCAGGTCAATCGAATTCATTTCCGACAGTTTCGATATTCTCGTCATCCGTATGTTGATTACTGGCCATATCTTTTTCATAACTTCAAATAATGAAGTACTGACTACTACTACTGATTTTGAGTAATATATGATAATGTATTTATGTTTTGAATATTCCGATTTCCCAGAGATGATAGTTAGGACTGTTATAAGAAGCATCGTTGTCGTGAATCTGCTTTTAGCCAGTTGAATTATAGAGACCAAAAAACAATATCATACGTTTTTTTTTTTTTTTTTTTTTTGGGTGGGAAATCATCAAATAACTTCTCCCGCTCTAGGTGGAGCAGGAGGGCGTGTCAGACTTTTACTGACTAAAACCCACCCGTGTTCCTTCAGTAGCCCTTAAGCCAGGGGCTGTGGTGTCTCTTTCGAACAAACCCGCACCCCTGGCAGGCATCGGCCCTTGCGGGCCCCATCATTTTTTGTGCTGACATCTCTTTGAGGCGCGCGTGGAACACAACGCGCCGTCGACTTGGGCTTGGTCCTTACCGGACAGCGAGCTACCCATTACTCGCCGTCCGCAAGCCCATGCCTACGGTGACCGGAAATCGGCCTGGGATTCCCGACGCCCAGGGCGTCTCCGTATCCTGCGGCGGCTGGGGTCGCGAGGGCGCATATGCTGCCTCTCCCTCACGTGCACCGCCTCCCTCTTCGCGAGCATCACTGCTTCGCTGAAGGAGGTGACGGCTCCCCATGCCCTCTCGCTCCGTACCATGGCCTGGACCAGGGCCGGACGCGAGAGATCGCCGCCGCCGATCGCCTCCACGAGGACACGGCGGTGCTCCGCCCAAGCAGGGCAGACCGCCACCGTGTGCTCCACCGTGTCCTCAGGGCGATCTTCGCAGTGGAAACACCCGGGCGTTTCCTCCCGCCCTATCCGAAACAGGAACCTCCCGAAACAACCGTGTCCGGTGAGGACCTGCGTCAGGCGGAAGGTGAGGACGCCATGCCGCCTCTCAAACCACTCCTCAAAGAGATATCATATCATACGTCTGATTCATTTATCGTCACCGAATTGTCTAAGTCAGAGAGAGAAACACTTCTACATTTTTAAATGCCCGCTAAGATGTTCAATCAAAGCCGCTCGACTAATATCAAACTCAGGGATTATAAATTACCATAATCAAATGCTACTATCAATATTAGTATTCCACTGGTTACAGTAATAACTATCACAAATTGTTACCGGAAGAATACACTTCGACCCCATTACATCTAACACATTTTACTTCTCTATATCCATACTAATAATAAACAGGAAAGATTTGATCATTTGTTTGTATGTTTTGCATTGAATAGGCTCCGAAACTACTGAACCGATTTGAAAAAATATTTCACTATTGGGAAGCTACACTATCCCCGGTTGGCATAGGCTATATTTTATCCCCGTATTCCTACCGAAACGGGAACTACGCGGGTGAAACCGCGGAGCGCTGCTAGTCTGCAAATAATTAGATTACTACATTATCTTTATGAGCTCATGTCATTTGTTTGTTTATAATTAAAATGCATCAACCTTCTTGCACAAACTCAGTTAGGTATATTGGTGAACGTAACTGTGCGACACGGAGTTTTAAAGAACTAGCAATGTTACAATGACGTCATCAGGACCTACAGTAATATCGGAAAGTGACAGTGTTGTGACGAACAATAAAGTGTCATTGACATTCGAAATGGGAGTCTCGAGTAAGAACTCGATTCCTGCTTCGCGGAGGTTGAGTGCAGCATTAACAGTCGATATGGGGGTCTCGGATATGAATTCGATACCTGAATTACAGAGCCCAAAGTCGTCATTGAAGTTGGAAACGGGGGTCTCGGTTAAGAATACGATAACTGACTTCTCGAAGCTGAAGGTGGCATCGAAGTTCAAAACGGGGGTCTCAAGTAAAAACTTGATTTCTGCTTCACCGAGGTTGAGTGCAGCATTAACAGTCGATATGGGGGTCTTGGATAAAAATTTGAAACCTGACTTACCGAAGCCAAAGCCATCATCAAAGTTGGAAACGGTGATCTCGGATAAGAATTTGATACCTGACTTACCGACACCGAAAGCGGTATCAAAGTTCGAAACGGGGATCTCTAGTAATAATTTGATACGTGTGAAGCCGAAGCCGAGGGTGGCAGTAAAAGTCGAAATAGGAGTCTCGGGTAAAAACTCGATACATGCCTCGGTGAAACCAGGGGCGGCAACGACACCCGAAATTGGAGTCTCGAGTAACGACTCCACATCTACCTCGCCCAAGGTGGAGATCAGATCTAAGCCTCATTTTAATCCGCCCAGGGTGAAGAGTTTTCAAATGGGATGGGCTCAAGTTGTGGAAGAGCTCTCATGGAAACTTAACTCAGTGAGTGTTTGTTCGATGTTTTTAATGTATCGTCACTAACCTGGCGCATTTGCCTATTATTTATTCAAATTGTATCGTTGAAATGTAGGTAGATTACTACTATCCAATTGCCCATTATAAGTACTTATATTATCTGTTATTACTTTATTAGTTCATCTTTATTCACCTGTATTTCTGATTCTGTCTGTATTCTTAATTATTGCACGCCTCTTCATTGTAAAACAGAAGAATACAAGAAAATGAAAACGTTACCATTGCCACCTACGCCAAATATTTACATACTGCTGTTTATTCATCTGCACAATGCTTATCTCGCCTCTCCGTAGAAAGAAATGAAAGGGTTATTAACATGGCCCATGCAAGTATTAGCGTGTGTTTAGGCATTTATCAAAAATCTCATCCGTAAGATTATGAAGTTCCTTCCCGTTTTGTATAATAACTAGGTAGGTACTAATTGCTACATATCACTGAAACATCGTGTGACGCTTAAATGGTTATCTACCTCATTACCTGCTAAAATTGTATGAAATACTAACAGAAACAGTACGGAAATTCACGATCGCGGTTTTGTTAATCTTACATGAAGACTGAATTCAGTCATCACAAACTATAAGTAGATGAGGTTCTTAAATCATACAAACTTTGTTGTTTCTGTTTTTTGATGATCAATGACCATACGTGTAATAATACAGCTTATTCATAATAAACATGGCGAGCGTTGTCTAATAAATGGTTAATAAAATAATACGTATAATTCCCATGATTATGTAGCTTGGAACTTTTACTTGATTAATTTAAATGTCCAGTAAGTAGTAAAAATTATGAAGATATTACAAAAGATCCAATATATAATCGTCCGCCTCAAATTCAATTTTTAAATCGCAGCAATTGATTGCGTTGTCAGAATTTGTATATATTTGAATTTAATTATGTGAACTATCGCATTCAACTGAACTCAAGATAAATATCATCGATCACAAAAAATCTGTCGAGCATTATCGATTGCTGGCTTACCCAGTTACCTAATAATCTAGTATGTGAGTACTTATGTAACTTATCTAGAATAGATACGGGACATATGTATTATATAAACTATTTCCAAATAAAGGATCCACGTCTTACGTCATCAAGATTGGCGTTAATAGAAAATTCAATAATAACGACAAAATTATCAAATAAGGTCTGAATTTATTAAAAGTACTTTGCAGATGTCTTTGCTATACGACACAGTAGTAGGTACACTAGGTCCATCGAGGTCAACATACAGTTTTATAAATAGTAAATCGATAAATCAATGTAGTATCTTAAACGTTTAACGTCTATTTAGCATTTAGATAAATTGTCTTCGTCATGCGTTGTCCAATAAACCACAAATGTCTTCCAATAATTGCATGAAATCACTTTTACGAAAGGCATTAATCAAAAAGTTACGAAGTTATATAAGTTAATTCCTTGTAAAGTAACATGAGTTCCATATAACCGTGATCACAGTAACGGTCGGCGTAACGGGAGAGCGTTCCAGTTACACCACGCTTTTGCAACTGTTGTTCCTGCGAAGTTATTGAGAAACTCGCGTTTTAGGTTTCATGTCACAGTTTAACTAGTTGTTGTTCTATGTATGAGAACAGCTAGATGGACAAAGGTGGCTGGGACAGACTGAAGCCGGAAGGCGTAGCCTGCGAGAGGCTATGCCCAGCAGTGGATTGCCGTAAGCTGAGTTGATTGATTGTTGATTGTGTGGTAAAAGATGACAAAATTACCTCCACCCATTCCTTTCTTTCCGTCCAACTCAGAGGTTTTAAGGTGGAAGCTCAAGGACGGCCCACCAAATCAAGTTTTCCTACGGTTTTTTTTTGCAATTTGCAGGCATTTGATTCAACGAATGACTTTTTCAAACAGTAATTCAATCTAATTAAATGAAATTAGAGGGTTGTATTGATCATTTAAATTATTATAATTATTTAAAGTCATATTTGTTACGGTAGCGAATATATTTTAATCAACATACAACCTTGCACTGATCTGCAATTTGCAAAAAACTTAGGAAAATTTGAATTTCGGAGGCTGCTTTGGTGCTTTCACCTTAATGGAACGCATGAGACTGCCATCTCTATACCGGTTTGGTAATACACAACAACAAAATTATTATTAAATTATTGATTTAAATATTTCACTATGAATATAGGTATGTAGACATATTCTTTAATAATCAGAGACTACTATTATCTAATAAGCTTATTTCTTCAGACGTTAACGTCAACCATGATTGTTACATATCGCGGAAGTGAAAGACACTGCTAAAGAATTAGAATAAATAATTTATTTGCATATTTTGCCACTCATTTGGATCAGTTAAAAGTTGGGTTTTGTATTACCAAAGCTATTCAGGCATCATGTTGGCACTAATTTACTAAGCTCATTTTAAATGTTTTAAGCGAAACATGACGGCAAATGCGTTTTCATATACAGAGAACGCTAGAATTTGCGTCATTTCAATCAAATTAGTGCCTAACTAAATTACGTTAAGAAATGTAGACACTTTCAATTATACCTAATCCATATAAAAGGATAATAGGTTCTACTAACACTGATAGTGCCTTCAAACTGAACGATTTTCCAACTTAGACGCAGCGGAGACGTGCGTAGGAGGCACAAGTTAGAAAGGTGGTAGAAACGATATGGAAACTATATAGGTACGAATACTTAGTAACAAATGATTAAACTAGCCAGCTTTCGGTAAGAATGGTAACTAGTTATTTAATATGTATAAAAGAACCTAATAATAAATACTTTTCACGACACACCATAATCATGGTATGAAGGAAAAAGATTTTATAGACAAGCACAGAAAGTCAAAACTATAGGGCGTTTAATGAGAAAACTAGTTGTCCGTTCGAAACAAGGACATCAAGGAGAAAAAGGACAAGCAAATTCAATGGCATTTTGTTTTAAAGTATTTTATCAAGACATTTTACATTACCATACAATAATGGTTATCACATTCTCAGACAGAAGATGATTCTACATATTCCGACACGCGCGTAGCGCTCGTAGGCATTCGTAGCGCTCGTAGGAACGCGTAGGTGCTGCGAATTCGCTGCGTAAAGCCGCGTAGAACCTGCGTAGGGCTGCGTAGAAGGTGCATAGGGCCGCGTAGAAGCTGCGTAGGGCCGCGTAGAAGCCGCGTAGGGCCGCGTAGAAGACCCTACGGTATAGTGCGAACGCCATTTAGTTACGTTACGTTTTTATAACTATTTAATAAAATCATGACGAAAACGGAAAATGAAAAATAAAAAACTCGGTTTTTCGTTCTGAAATTAGTAAGTGACTGAAATTACTTTTCTGTGTCCAAAAAAATCGTGTTACAGCGGCGTGTAAATGATGTGATGTCAACACCATCGCTTTACTGAAACGAATACCCAAAACAGTAACGCCTAGCTCTTTTCATACTTAAAGATGGTTTCATATAATATTGTGTAGGTATGCATATTGTTAATTAAATAAGTGCATCACACACCGAGTTCATCAAGTCCAGTGAATCACAGCTCACGACGTGCGCGGTGCCGCCGCGCTACAATTGAACACATAATATGGTCAATCAGTTCAAGTGCATATACTGTCAAGGGTCATGGATTAATATAGCCGCCATATTTTCATTTACAGCGGAACAAATGTCACTTGCGATATGACATGTATGATAACGAATCGAGAACAATCTGAAATGTGAATAAATTACATTATTTGAATCTACATAAATAAACAAAAATGAAATGCTGCTCGTTGTTCAGCGCATCACTTGAAAACGGCTGGAATGCTGAATCGTTTATTATTGGGATCGCGAAATTGAAAAAGTTTTACGGAAAAGTTTCAATCAAACTCGGGACAAATTACGCCATATTCCGTACAGTTTTCCGTCTGTTCCTTTTTTTGTAAGGATTTTTACTACTACGTTAGTACCTAGCGTACCTAATGAAAATGTATGATAATTGAGCTAGTAATATGATGTAAACTGAATCAAGGTCACCCTTCACTTGCGATCTTTTGCTCTTTATGTACACTTAATGTTATTCTCATCTATCAAAGCAGACCACTTTACTTTATTCTCATTCTCACCAAACAAACCATGGTATGTGATGCTGAGGAATGAATAAAATTACGTCAGAGAGTTTTGAATATGAATGTGGATGGCTATACGAGTGGGGATAGACCAAAGAACGATGGATGGACTGTGTGAAAGATGACATGGCTATGAAGGAGTCAGTCGGAAAGTGCACTACACGTTCCATTCACTGAAATGCCTCCAAAATGGCTTCTTGCCCTTGAACACCAAAATCTATCTTGCTCAAACTCTCATTCAGCCCATCATTCATTACGCTGATGCCTGTTATTTGGATGCCACCGAAGAGCTTTTAAATAAACTTGAGCGTTTACAGAACATCTGTATTAGTTTTGTTTTTAATCTTAATAAGTATGATCATGTTTCCAACTTTCGCAAGAGACTCAAATAGCTCCCCATTCGCCTTCGCAGGAACTCTCGGATACTGTGTTTGCTGTTCAACCTTCTTCACAATCCTAAAACCCCTTCCTATCTGCGGGACCGTTTTTCTAACGCCCGTCCTTCAGTTGAGCCTTGCAAATCGCATCTTCGAAACCTCCTTAAGTCCCCCTCCCCACTCCACTGACCTCTACTCCTACTCCTTCACTGTAAATAAAATAAAGGAAGTGAGTAACCGAGATGACGAATAGAGAAGTATGGAAGAAAAATACATGTTGCGCCGACCCCAAATAAAATAGGAAACGGACAGGAGAATGGTGATGATAGCATACCACTTCACTGTTGGGCAAAATTACACCTAAGTTTAGAAATCCTACTTCCTACAAATATTATAAATGTGAAAGTTTGTGAGTATATGTATGGATGTTTGTTACTCTTTCACGCAAAAATGGCTGAACGGATTTGAATGAAATGTGGTACACAGCTAATTTGTAACCTGGAATAACACATAGGATACTTTTTATCCCGGTACTACGTTCCCGTGGGATAGTTTTCGATCTCCACGCGGACGAAGCCGCTGGCAAAAGCTAGTTACTGCATAACTGCATATATACAACGTGTAACGGAAAGTGTGTATACATACCAAAGGCATGGCTTCTTTGGATGGTCATCATCATCAGCCTATAATGTTCCCACTGCTGGGACACAGGCCTCCTCTCGGTGAGAGGGATTGGGCCGTAATCCACCACGCGGGCCCAGTGCGGGTTGGTAGATGTCACATGTCTTCGAATTTTTTGGTTCTAGGACATGCCGGTTTCCTCACGATGTTTTCCTTCACCGTTTTGAGAGCAGTGGTGATGAAATAATTTACACAAAGTAAATCGCCTGTCTGGGTTCAAACTCACGACCTACATACAACTCGTAAGTCGCGGCCGTTACCATTTGGCCACCACTGCTCTATTGCTCTCATCTTTGGATGATATGAAACGATTGGAAGGGTTTTTCAATCCTATCTCTACATATTCGGAAGTTATGAGAATTTCTAATATATTGATACCCGTAACCGAACTTTTCCAATTGAAATAAACACATCACTCAGAAGAGATTTATTGTGATATTGGCAAGTAACGTGGAACGTTATGGACCTACGTAGTGCGGTGACACATTTGTTATGATTTGAATTTAAGAAACAAATAAAGCCGATTTGAAATCAATGCTTAGAGCATTTTATTTTGAGCTGAAACTATGTATAGTGATTCTATACCAGCTGTTATCTTTAGTGGTTATGGATAACAATAGGGTTTCTGTTACACCTTCTATAACTAGCATGTAGAAAACATTTAAAAAATAATGGCTTTAAAAATGCCTTGACTTTTCACGCGAAAGTAAAATTTAACGACACTGACATTATAAAACGACTTATAGCTTTTACTAAGGAGTAACTTTGTTAATCGTTTGTATACCGTAACTAATGCCACTAAACATAGGTAGTAGGAAGGTAGTTTTACTTTTAGTGCCTAAATACTAACAAAATAAATAGGCTTTCTTTCTGCAGGTATGCACATCCACAAAATCCTTCTTTTTCCTTTCCTTTTTTTCCTTTCGGAAAATGGAAATGATCTCAGATCTTACTACAAAAAGGTATCAACATACCTAAAATGTAACTAGAAGTGACTGTTCTGAACAATTTTCTGTATCTTATTATTTGACTATTTGTTATTGCATAGTGTCTTGCAATGAAAGTGAGTACTTATCTAGAATTGAGATAGTTGCAAACCTAATTAAGGTTTTTTTTTATTTTATTTTAGGCTATCAGAAAAAATCTTATAAAAGTTATTTTTTACTTCAGATGCTAATTATTATAATCATGAATATTATTGAAACACATTAGATATGTATTCATATTGAGGTAGGTATAACCACGGGGTATAACACTTATAAATATGTAAATAGTTCAAATATTAATATTACTCAATATAACAGGCAGGATAACGATAAATCGCCAAACGGATGAATATTTTTTAATTACATGGTAGTAGGCAAATAGCTTATTAAATACTTAATTAAAATGAATCATTTATTCGATCTACATCGTCATGGCTACTCCAATAGAATATGGTCAGGAGGTACCTATAATACTTTAGCCTTGATCTTTTATAACGAAAACCTATTGTCACGTCCATCTGACATTCTGACCGCTTGGCTTTCAAATACAAACTAACAATATTCCCACAGCACGTGCTCAAACTCATGTCCGAACCTTACACAAAACAAAGGAAATCCACACATGTTTCGGAGAAACGAGATAAAAAAGAATACATATAATAAACCTCGACTTGAATATTTGAGATCAATAGCGTTGAGTACAAAACGTGTAGAGAGAGACCCTTGGAAGATGTTGGCAGGTGGTGGTGGCCTACAAACACTAGCACTGACGTGTAGACACACACACACACACAGACGGGTGTCCGTACAACGTGCTTGGTGTAGTGATGGCGCACGTAGCTGCACGCCGCGCCGCCCTTTATTACCGTTGTATTGCCACCAGCAGGAACACTGCTCTACTTCAAAAAATTATGATTTACAAAAAATACATACTTATTCGCTCACTTAACACCCTTTTATTTTTTTAAGTAACATTATATTCAAGTACTACACGAAAAGCAAATAGGTAGTCATAATCCATAGCATTTTCAATTCGTAATTAGCTTAGATTTAAACTGCTGGATTTGCCCTCACCGTACTTAGTTAGTAATTCGAAGAAATATCCATACTGAGAAGAGTAAGCTCACGAATTATTCTATGACAGACAATCAGCTCAAGTCATTGGGTCATTGTGTGATGTCAAAAGTGTCAAAACGAAAGGTTTGGCTCGGTAGGGCGAATCTAACAATTTAAAAATAAACTTTCTGTCTACATGTCCGTCTATCACACATCACAGCTGTCTATTACACAAATGATTGATCTTGTTTATCTACTAGCAACACAAAAACAAGCATCTTCAGCTCTTATGTAAGACAGCAAAGCTTTTAGAATTTATACGAATGCTGCAATTTGGTTTTCGCAACCAAAACGAGCGAAACCGCAAGTCTGAGTTAGGTGAACTGTTAAGCCGGCTACATATTTTGTACACATAGGTACCTAGACATTATGTAGATATATTACAGCTTTCGTAAAATGTGATTTCATCAATAGCCTACAGAATATTTCAAAACCGACGCAACATTTTATTACATTTCTTAAAAAATTAAACGCTACAGTTTCCTATAGTTCAGAGACATTTCCTTACACTTAAACGATCTTTTAATCTTTATAAATAGCACGTGCTATTTAATTTCACATCGGTTCATCCGACTGAATTTACAACCTTGCATCTATTCCTATTCCGACAACATTAATATATCAATAAAATAAATCAAACATGAAACGGGGTTTACATAGTTGACAAGCTTTTTACACGGCTAACCGTCGATGTCCCTTTTTATCGCCGTATAAATAAAGTAGAGCATCTACCGCGCCAGTTTCGCTGCACAAAAGTGGAGGTTACAACTTTTTTTATGGTCCCAACGTATTCCCGCGGCCCCTTCTCATCCCGGCCCAGTGCCATCAGTTCCTTATTCTTACACACGTTTAACAGACACAGACACCATGTGCTCGGGTTCCTCGGGTTCTTCTTTCAACATTACACTTCGAAATATTCTCGAAAATACCTTACAGTGGACTACTTAAGTGATTTTTGTGTTACGTGTGTTTATTTTTGTGATAACAGTCAAGCTGTTTGCTAAGTATGGATACGTTAAACGTTGTGCTCAAAACTGGATATAAAATAGTTAAAGATTTTTCAGAACAACATAAACCTGTAAGTAATTTACCTGCACACTTAGCTAAGCGTTATAATGTCGTCCTATAAAGTTTAGCACTCACCAAGTTAGTTGTTCACCTTAAACTCTTCACTTACGAGTAACTGTTGCTCAGCTGAATTCCAATCTTGAGTAACAAGCTTATTATTATTATCAGTAGACTTCACACAACGATTTACACGTTTTATGGGTCTATTGTTACCTAGGTATTACATATTTTTGTTGAGAAAAGCTCACTGGATTTGCTAATTAAATCTTGCTAATGTCAGCACAAATTACTTACCTAATTATTTAGTCTAACCTACCAGAGATTACCCTTCCCTGAAACCTTTTTCGTTTGCCAAGGCATGCAAATAACAGACCTTTGCCCAAATCTTTTAAATTTTTAGAATGTCAAGACGAACGTCGTCGACATCTTGGTATCTTGGCTATCAACAACAAAAATTATGTCAAAAAGTAACGTGTCTCAAATTGTTTCCATAAAAATTACGCATTAAATGTAAAGTATATCAAATAAAGTCCAACAAGACGGCATGAAACAAACGCATTATTGTTTAATTTATAGATTTATTTAATTTTGTGCGTTTCATGAGGGTTTCAGAGGTACTCACATATTTGCGCAGTTATACTACTTGATTGAAGTGAACAAATTGATTTTAACATGTAGATAATTACCCAGCTAAAGTGTTGAAAAAGCTACGCTATTTCTTACTGAAAACGGTTATTAGGTACAAGCAATTATTCTGTTTAACTTACAATTTATGTACGAAAAACAACCGAATTCATTATCATAAACCTAGAAAAGATCTATATTTGTTCTTACAATGTTTCGTAATTTCGTTCAAAGCTGGTAATTTTCTACCACAGACATACCTACCTATGTTTCATATTTAAAACTTAATTAATTGTATTTATGTGCTCATACAAAGGAAATGGAATTGATAGCTATACATAACGAAAGAAAGTGGTGCGAAAGCTTTATTTACAATGACAGAGGAAAAGAAAATCGGATTTATAGACCTCCAATATTTGCTTCTATCTTGACTTTTAATGTAGTTCTGTAGCCAAATACCTATTATGTACTAAATTATGTCTGTAATATGTACGAATCTGTACATAGGTAAGTATAAAGAAATATAGAGTAGATTTATGTTCCTTTCCAACCTTTCCTTTATGTAGTACCTGGGCCGTATTTAACTACAATACATTTTATTTTATGTAACGTTAGTTCACCTACTGTATACCCACTTCTAAACTACATGTATTGTATTGTCATTTAATAATAATGAAGATGATATGCAGTACTAATTATCCTTTTATTGTGATGAACAGATGGAGACTTCGGGTGGTTCGGAGAGTTCGGGCGGAGAAGATGCGGAGGCGCGGCGGGCGCGGCGCGGTCATGTGCTGGCCGAGCTCATGCAAACCGAACGCGTCTACGTGCAGGAACTCGGCTCCATACTCTCGGTGAGTTCCCACACAACTTACACTAAGTCGACATTCACTCGTAAGTCGTACCTAATAAAATATAAATAAATATTTTCAACTGTGCAGCTCGAGTAAGTCTCAGCGCATCGAAAAAACAGTGTTCTATTTTCAACTCTCAACGCTAACTCAGTTGTAAGAGTAAGGTAAGTGCGTTGAAGATCCAGTGTCTGATAAAATCCCGCCTCGATTTTATGATATCCGTGTGAATGTTGACTTACACAAATAGCTTACAATGTAACTAGAAGCAATGATACAATAAATTTACTCAAGTATGTACAAATAAACATTATTTATTATTCATCAAATTAATAATAAATCTTATACGGAATTCCACAACAGCTGACAAATCACATCCAGCGTTGCATTTTTTGCGGCCCAGATGCCAGGATAAAGGATGTAACTCATTGAAACGGATGCTCACACTTTTTGTCGCGTGACGTCATGCGCCAAAATGTCTATATATAAAAACAAGACCATTAACCTGTCGAACGAACTCTCTTAAATATTCATACACAGTGTCAGAATTGGAATACGAAGCGAAAGCAAACACGCCTTTCTCTGGTGCCAGGACCACGTAACTCAACAGTGGTGATAGCTCTACCCAATATGGCTACGCTTTTAAATGATTCACCACTTAAATTAACCTTCAAAACCAAAGCTGTCATAACCGGTAAAATTAATCACACTAGGCACGTGAGGTGCATGTCATTAATTAGTAAAGAAAGTCATATCATCGTAATGCATCGTAATAATAGCTATAAAACAATCCAAACTAGATAGGAACACATGTAATACAGTAATAGATAACTTCCTGTTGTAGTTATCGCCATAAGTATCACAATAAAAGGGCCTGGCAAATTGCAACAAAGTATATGGATGTTATTTAGATCGAATCAAGGTACTGTCACGGAAGATTAGTTCCAATAAAACACATGCATATCTCCATGCCATCGCCGCGCTCTGAAAAACAAATGTGCCACTACCATGTATGTAGTGCGTGTGCTAAATTTTTGTGTCCCTCCCGCCGCACAGCTCGCGGCGAGGCGGCTCAGTACGTTTATCTAGTGCACTGGATGCACCGCACGCAACCGACTGCGTCAGCCCCTCAACCGGAACGCAATGCATGCTACTCATTCGCTAGCTGCTCGCCAGTGCAGGCTCTCGGTCGCTTGTTACACTTCGCATCCCTCTGCACCATGAAATATGGAAAATACGACCTCCATAAATCTTCCGCGAATCTCAGCGTGGGCACTTCCTACTCGTGGTACTACAAAAAAAACGATAACCCCACCCCGCTAAAGAAGAAACGACTCGCCAGAGCAGCATCCGACTCCACACTCTTCAGTGACTACGCTAACCAAATATCTCTGTTCGAAAGAGGGAAGCTCCGTGGCAAAAAGTGTAAGCAATCAGTGAGTGATGTGGGAAAAAGTAGTCGTGTTAAATATAACCCGCGTATTATTAAACCGGTGCGTATGGAACCATTTACTGGAAATTTCTTTTACGGTAAAACACTACCCGGTTACGAGAACATGCCAAAAAGTGAGGAAAAAATTACTTACTTGCCGGATTCCGACGCGGTCACTGCCTCCGAGGACACAACTGGAGAATCTCTCACGACCTCTGCCCATACAATACTAGATATTCCGGAATTGGTAAAGAACCCTCTCTATGGGCGCCTAGATGTAGGTCTATCAACACCTGAATATTTGTCTAGCTCAGTAGTTTCAAAAGATTCTCAGTTAAAGTCATCCAGCTGTACTGAGCTAAGAAATACAATGGGAAGCAGTAAAGACTCAGGAGATATCCTAACAAGTATCCTCAAAGATTACAAAAGAATAATGAAAGAGTGGAACCACACTATAAAAGATCATTGTTCATCATTCTCTCACTGCACGCATAGCAGTAAAAGAGATTCAACAATGTGTCGACGAAGCAACACAGATAGTTACGTACGCAGCTTACACTCTACCTTGTCATGTCGGAAACCGAACAAATGTCTCAAATCTGCAAGCAATAATCATTACAGTTACGCATACGCTTCCCGAATTTGCAATGAAAAACAAAGCAACGTTAATGATAAAAGAAAGACACAAAGCTTGAATCGCAACCAAACATTTAATAATTGGACGTCGACGCTACAGGTGTTAAAGAAGAAGACAATGTTTTGGAAGATGAATCACAATTGGACGCCCTCAGAATGTAAATGTTTAGAGACCATCTATGAAGACTATGATAGACGCTTGCAGGATTGGTGTGATACTATTAGTCATTGTACTTCACTTCTCAACACGGTACACCAGTTTTACGATTTATAATAGATTCCCGGTCTTTCAGTTCTTATAATTTAATGAAATTTTAATCCTTTTACTCTTTCTCCTTTCAGGGTTACAAAGAAGAGATCGAAAAGCCAGAGAACCAGCACCTATTGCCTGCAGCACTAGTTGGCCAGGCCGACGTGCTGTTCGGCAACTTACACGAATTGTTCACATTCCACCAAGACGTGTTCCTTAAAGATTTAGAGAAATCTATATCTGCGACAGAACTCGTTGCCTTATGTTTTGTAGAAAAGGTACGTTTATTTACCTCTGTTTACAATCACTTGTGCTTCTCGTCATAAGATCTTTATTAATTTTTTGTAATTGTTTCGTCCGTAAATACAAATAAGACCTTCATAATTCCGGTTTCCTGTATTGCTAAATAGCAGACTATTTCAAGGAACTTACGGATCGCTTCCTACAATCTTTCCGTTTCCACTTAAAATTACCATTCCAACAATTATTAATTCAATTCATTATCCGATCTTGCAGTTAAAATATTGTGTGTACCTAAAAAAATCTCACTTATTCTGTTTGTTTGTTGTGTTTGTGCACTATAATAGTAACCGTTGCATTTATTCGTGTCTGACTTCTTTTAAGACGCGTTGAGTAAATAGTTTAGTTACTTACCTAGCTTGTTTGAATTAAGTATCATTGAATATTTTTTGTTAATAATAGTCAAAGAGCCAGTACTTTTACTCTACTTCTTTAACAAACAGATCATCCGTATGAACCAATATTTTTCTTTTCTTCATCAGAGGGACACATTCTTCCGGCTATACAGCTACTACTGCCAGAACATCCCACGGTCAGAGCGGTTGCGCGAGACCCTTGTGGACACACATCTATTTCTACAAGCGTGTCAACTCCGACTGGGACACAAGCTTCCTCTCGCAGCATACCTGCTGAAACCGGTGCAGCGGATCACAAAGTACCAACTGCTGCTGAAGGTTAGTACGGGATAACATTATAATAGTCCTCCATTTAGCAAGAGAGTCCTCAACCAACAGCAATGTTTTTGTCTGTCAAGCTCTTTGCCTGCTTCTCTCATCAACGATAACTACGGACCGAGATCTTTCATTATTTAGAACTAGCTTTTGCCAGCGGCTTCGCCCGCGCGGAACTTTCATCCCCTATTTGACTCCCTTAGGGGTTGAATTTCGAAAAATTCTTCCTTATTCCTTGTCTGCATTATAAAGGGAACCTCTGTGCAAAATTTCAGCTTTCTACGTCCATGAGTTTGAGAGCTGGGCGTTGATGAGTTAGTCAGGACTTTTCTTTTTAACCCCCGACGCAAAAACGACGGGGTGTTATAAGTTTGACGTGTCTGTGTGTATGTGTGTGTCTGTCTGAGGCAACGTAGCTCCCGAACGGATGAACCGATTTTGATTTAGTTTTTTTTGTTTGAAAGGTGTATTAGTCGGGAGTGTTCTTATATATGTTTTATCAAAATCGGTTCAGCCGTTTGAAGATTATCAGCTCTTTTCTGGTTGAAAAAGGGATTTTAGCCTCTGATCAACTCAAAATTTGGGATTCTATTACTTCAATGATATTAGACGAATAAAATAACCTTGAACTGATGCTGGAGCAACACCTGGAATTTCCAGGAAACCCAAGTTATTCACCAACAAACAGCAGAAGTATCGTGTTTGGGTTCATTGAAAAGGTCTCAATGAATAGATAGATAAATGGTGATTTAAGGGAGACATTAAGTTTAAAAAGCAAGAAATAAAAATTAAATTTAAAATTTAAAAAACCCCCGACCCAAACAAAAACTCTACAAACTAAAAAATAATATTTATAGGCCTTTTAATTTGAACGTAATATTTTGATCAGGGCATTGTCAAGTCGGGGGACGGCTAGGCCTCTGTTTGGCATTTTCATTGACCGTCCCCCGACTTGACAATGCCCCGATCAAAATATTACGTTCAAATTAAAAGGCCTATAAATATTATTTTTTAGTTTGTAGAGTTTTTGTTTGGGTCGGGGGTTTTTTTAAATTTTAAATTTTTATTAGTATAGATTGAGGACAATTTGTCATGGTAGCATTTATTGGCTTACGAGTCACGCCTGGAAAAACGGCAAATCCCACAATCCCACTACTTCTGTCAAATTCCCGATGTTCGT
Source organism: Polymixis flavicincta (assembly GCA_949987655.1). NCBI lineage: Eukaryota > Metazoa > Arthropoda > Insecta > Lepidoptera > Noctuidae > Polymixis > Polymixis flavicincta. The sequence goes on from OX465173.1 coordinate 22,244,922, forward strand.
TTGTTTCCGTCAACGCCTTATCTTCAGTCACTTCATTGTTTACGCGGTTTGCCGTGACTCCGTCTACATCTGGCAAGCAAAATTTAACTAACATTCTTGCCCTTAGGTACCTAACAAAGTATATCGATCATCGATACGATAAAATTTTCGGCTATGCTCTTTGAATAATTAATGAACTAAACATGACTAATCCTACGCACCTCGCGCCGACTATACCATTGTTCAGACGCTGCCCTTATGCGGTTTACTGTCATTATCTACTGACACTATAATCTTTTCTATATGCTATTTTTATAGTCCAATATGGTTTCCATAAACTCCACCCGCAATATTAGTCACATCATACCGTTTTTTTTTTTCATACAGGAAGAATTGAGCAAAACATTTTACCGGTTCGTTTAAATGCTTATCATGATGTTTTGTTTGCAGGATCTTCTTCGGTACGGCGAATGCGGGTCGATGACGACGGGTCTGCAATCAGCGCTGGACTGTATGCTAGTTGTTCTCAAGTGCGTCAACGACTCTATGCATCAAATCGCCATCACTGGCGTCCCTGTGAGTTTCTATCCCATTTTTGAATAAGTTCCTTTGCTAACAGTTTGATTTAAGTTCAGTTCAGCAGTTTGGAGAGAGTTGTGGTGGCCCAGTGGTATCAAAGTCAAAGTAAAGCATTAATTTCAATTAGGCACATAAAAGGCACTTTTGAACGTCAACATTTACATTTAAACGGAATTGATTCTAGTCGCCCATTCCAAAATGTAGTTTCGTATGGAGAAGAACGGGCAAGAAACTCCACCGTTACTCTTTTAAAATGTTTTACATACAATTTATCATAGTACATTCATTATATAATTATATGTGAAAACGACGCACCCAGAATAAAATTACTATACCAAAAAAGGTAACAAAATGCAACTGAAGCAATAAATATAAATTAATTCTTTAATTGATACATGGTGCTCACATATTTACAAACACTGTAAGAGTAAGTATACGATTTTCCTAGAATAATAACAAGAAATAAGTCAGTGTGTGAGTGTAAATCAGTGTCATAAATATAATCAAATCCAATTAGCAACCAGTTTGATTGACTCTAGATTGTCCTATGGAGCAGGATCAGCATGTTTCCAAGCATTCTTATCTTGGATATAATCCTCTAATTTATAATACGCTTGTTCGCTGTTCCATACATTTTGACCGCGTAGGTACGCGTAGGTGCGTAGGCACTTTTCTATGAAACAGCTGGTTTTTTTTTTTTGCATAACCGGCGAAAAATTTCTGCGCTAGGGGGTCTAGAATGATATGCTGAATTCATGGTTAAAATTTGCGCACTGGATAAAAACTTACCCTGTATGTGTTTTAAATTTCCTTTCATTTAATTGCAATATATCACAAGGTATTTTGTTATAACATTTAACACAGTACCCCATAAAAGATGAATGCACTTTAGCTAATCTGAAAAATGGTTGGTTGGTATCGGCTTCGACTTACGAGTTGTAGGTTGTGTGTTCGAACCCAGCCAGGCGCTTTACTTTGTTTAAATAATTTCATAACCAATGCTCTCAAAACGGTGAAGGAAAACATCGAGGGGAAACCTGGCATGTCCTAGAACCAAAGATTCGAAGACATGTGATATCTACCAACCCGCACTGGACCGGCGTGGGCCTGTATCCCAGCAGTGGGAATATTACAGACTGATTATGGCTTATGCAGTACCTAGTTTGGCTGGGTTTGTAGGTAGATAAAATGTGTACATAATAAAATACTTTTTGACCCATGGAAACGTTCCATAACTATAAATAACATAAAGTAGGTACTTAAAAAGTAACTGAATTATTATAGCCGATGAGACAGGATAAAATGCTGATTTAATATAGCTATTAACCATCGTTTCCTTCTGCCTATCCTCAGGGACGGAACGTATTATTTTAGAAAATTGAGCAGTTCCGTGTCAATAGCAATTTAAGACATCTGCTTTGAATATAAACGACTTATCTCGATTACATTAATAAGGAATTTCGAGAAACTGACGTGAAGCGTGAAATTATGCCAAAGAATAAAGATACCATCATCTCGCTTTTACCATTATCTTTTCGCACGTCATGTCAGTTTTTGGTGGAAGATAATACCCAAATACTTATTACCTTAAAGGAATTTACATGCTTGTTATAAATATTCCGTAGTCAATAACAACTGAATAATACCTTCGCTCATATTAGACAAGACTGTAAGACTCAAATTAGCGTGCAAAGTAATAACGAAATCAAGGTACAGTTAGTCAAGCATGTCATTATAGACCAGAAGATTAGCTCATTATCGTATGCATGTTTGCACTACGGCATGCGATACAGTTATAAACTCAATTACCTACCTGCTGATTTTCCTGCCACTTTCATGAGATTGATATGTTTATTGTATGAATGTTGCTAGTTAAAGCATCTTGTTTATTTCAATTTAGTTGATGATAAATTCACGACGCTGATAACCTAATCTATCATTCCTTCATCGTTCACTCAGTCGTTTTCAATGATATAATGAAAAATGTAAATTATATAATGAAAACTTTCGTGAAGTGAGCTTAAAGTGAGTTAGTTGTCAATAGTCAATCCCTATTGACACCTTAGTCATTCAACCTACTGATCTATTCTGTAAAATTATCACCGTCAAAACTTATGGAATCAACCGGTTGATGGTAAGGATTGACACTATTGACAGCTCACTTCTCTCAAGTTTTCACGATAAGATATTTACAGAATACCACTGCAGAAGCCTAAATATTATAATCTTTGTTACGGCCTAATTCACCACCACCACAGTTAACCAATATAGCAAATAATTGTTCGCACATTCTGCATTGATATTCCCACTGATGCTAGGGATTGACAAAGCATTAGGTGGAATGAGACGGACAGCTCACTCCACGCTCACTTCACGCGGTGAGATGGTTACAGAATCGACATGTTGGTCTATTTTTGGATCGATCTGGTAGATATATAGTGCATAGTTCCTAGACGTACCTACATTGAAATAGGCCCTTCCTGAGTGGCAAATGGCCAGAGATGTATTCCTAACGAAACAAATATCACCAACATACTTACTAAATACCATCATAATATCCTTTTTCGCAGCTGGACCTAAGTCAGCAAGGCGAGCTGCTGATGCAGGGTTCCTTCCTGGTGGTATCGGAGAACAAGCGTGACATACGACTCAGGATACGTCCGCGGCGGCGACACATCTTCCTCTACGAGAAGGCCATGCTGTTCTGCAAGCCTGGCACCAAGAACAGTCATAATAAGGCTACCTATCACTTCAAACATGACTTACAGGTGAGATAGATATGGACTAATTCGCATAATAAGCATTTATTCCGGTTACTAAAGTGTTGCCACATAAAAATATAATGCGTGTTTTTTTATCATGCATGTATTTCAATTATTTTCATTCGTTGTTCTAAGTTGATGGTTGGCTCGAATTTGTCATCGTTTGTGAAACCTGTTGAATGATTTGATGTTATTCTGAAGTATACAAAGTGAATTCTTGCTTTGCCATCACGTAACAATAAACACTTGAGAAGGTTCCATACCTAGTTACCATCGGAAGTCAGAAGTTTATTTTAGGAAGAGACTACTGAGAGTGTACCGTCAGTTATTCTGTAAGTTGTTATTCGACGTTAGGTATACACACATCGAAAGTGTCTAGGGATCAAGGTACCTATTTATAAAATACTAGCAGCGCTCCGCGGTATCACCCGCGTAGTTCCCGTTCCCGTGGGAATCATCATCATCAGCCTATAATGTTCCCACTGCTGGGACACAGGCCTCCTCTCGGTGAGAGGGATTGAGCCGTAATCCACCACGCGGGCCCAGTGCGGGTTGGTAGATGTCACATGTCTTCGAATTTTTGGTTCTAGGACATGCCGGTTTCCTCACGATGTTTTCCTTCACCGTTTTGGAGCAGTGGTGATGAAATGATTTACACAAAGTAATGCGCCTGGCTGGGTTCGAACTCACGAGCTACAACTCGTAAGTCGCGGCCGTTGCCACTTGGCCACCACTGCTCTCCCCGTGGGAATACGGGGATAAAATGTATCCTATGTCACCCGGGGATAGTGTAACTTCCCAATAGTGAAATAATTTTTCAAATCGGTTCATTAGTTTCCTATTCAATGCAAACAAACAAACAAACATTCAAACAATCAAATCTTTCCTCTTTATTATTAGTATAGATATAGATATTTTCTTGACCTATTGAAATTAAATATCAATGTCTATTTAGATTGATTACATAAAATATTTTCGTATGTGCAGAACGTGTAGATCGACGAAGTACTCTCTGCTTTTGCATTAATTAGACTTTTTGTGATTTTTGCTTATGCTAGATTTTTTACCTTAGTTAATCCTAACATGTCCGCCCACGTCCGTTGTAAGAGGCGAAAAAGATTTTCTGGTGTATGTGCGGTATCCGTATTTGGCAGAGCTCTTCTTTGAAGCGTATCCCATGCGTGCTTAATGGGATTCAAATCTGGAGATAGAGCAGGCCATTTTAGGAAGTTGATATTAGCTGCGGCAAGTGTGTACGCAACGACTCTGGCAGTGTGTGGACTTCATTTTCTATACTAATATTATAAAGAGGAAAGATTTGATTTTTTGTTTACTTTTTTTTTTTGACTGCTGAACCGATTTGAAAAATTATTTCACTGTTGGGAAGCTACACTACACCCCGGGCGACATAGGCTATATTTTATCCCCGTATTCCCCCGGGAACTGGAACTACGCGGGTGAAACCGCGGAGCGCTGCTAGTCATGCATAAGCACAAATGAAGCACAACATGCGTAAATCTGTGCATTGATATTGCCTTGAATTAATCGTTTAATTCCAAAATGCTCAACACCACCCTTATTTTCCCCATACAGATGTCCCAAATCGGTCTGACGGAGTCGGTGAAGGGTGACGTGCGCAAGTTCGAGGTGTGGCGCCAGGGCCGCCTGGAGGTGCACACGCTGACGGCGGCCAGCGCTGACGTCAAGCGTGCCTGGGTGGAGCGCGTCAAGCGGGTGCTGCTGGAGCAGCTCAACGAGCTCAAGGGCGAGCGTGTTAGGCAGTACAGCGCGCAGCACAGGTACACTAATGGAGCTGGTCCTAATATATAAATATCTTGTATATATCTGGTATAAATATCTTGGCTTCAATACAGCATTGAAGCCAAAATATTTTGTTTTAATTAGTAATGTGTCCCATGACACCATGAGGTGCTAAGTGCAGCAAACAAATTATATAATTACACTAAACTAATGGCTATTTTAACAAAGTCATGGTTAACGAAAAACCGTTGTGAATTTTGATTATATCTAATAGAAAGAGACGGGGAGAGAGAGATCGTTTCCAAGGCTTTCGAGGGTGCTGAAGCCAATGGTGAGGGCAAAATGAAAATACAAATGGCGGCTGCCAAAACTTTTAAACTTTTATCATTGATGTCGTTTTCATGGTTTTTAAGGGTGCTAAAGCCGATAGTGAGGTCAAAATGACAATCCAAGTGAGTGACAACTTTATGAGAGCTAACTAATAACTTGCTGTTGGGGGTCCGTCAGGAACAAAGTTCGCGGACACACACGTTTTTATTTTTAAATTAAGAATCTCACAACTAAAGAAAACACAATACATGAAACATAAATAATGGACATCATCAAGTATTATGTATGCGTACTCTTTCACTTATAGGAGACCATAGCATGCACAATAAAGTTAAGATTTAAAGCTGACACAGTAAAAAAAAAGTTTAACGAGAAATTGAGAATAATACTAATGATGCTGCACGGCGTCTGTCATCATCTCTACTGTCAGAAGATCGGTTTCACTATAACACTATTTCATTGTCATTGAACTCAGGCACAGCAAAACATAGAATCCTTATATTCCCACAGAACACTAATCCAAGCCAGCTCGTGGGAGCTGGGCCCGCCCGCCGCGCTGCCGCAGAAGCCGGCGGCCGCGCCCGCGCCGGCGCGCACGGCCTCCTGCGACACGCACGACGAGCCCTGCTGGTCCACCGACCCCTCCGACGACGACGACGACGACACTGACCACCCGCCGGTATGTACGCCGCACTAACACGGCTGCGTCTGGGTAGGCTGTGGGCACGGACGGTTGATTGACTAAGACTGAGTTCAAGAGCTGACAGTGTCAATATTCTACAACTATGTTGACACTGACAGTTCTTGAACGCCGTTTAACTTTCTGATCATGTTCAGATATATTGGTGAAATTCGCCCTAAGACTGTCCATAAAAATAGCTAATATAATTGCCATCCATTGCGTTAGGCGAAGGGCCGCGACGGATGGTTCTCGTGCCTGTTTCTGGGAACCAAAGAGCATCCCTATAAGACGTGCTGGATTTTTTATGAGCAGTCTTAGTGTGAAATTGAAGGCGATCACGAAGTCTTAAAAACGTTCAGCAGACTGTGTTGCAGACGGTCTTCGATTTTTTTTTAGAAGAGTAAGTTTTATGAATTCTGAAAAATTACTTAGTCAATCAATATTTCCGAATAAATAAGTAAATAATGAAATCGTTTTATGCATTTAAATGTTGATCTGATGAAATTAGAGCAGGATTTAATTTGTTTTTGTTTTGTTAAATGTGATTTATTTGGGGAGTTTGTCGGTTTATGGGATTGAAAGAATATTTTTTTCCTGTCAATAAATAATAACTTATGTTCACAGTAAATGTCAGTAATGTCCTCTCCGGTAACGAGTACTAACATAGGACTGTAGTGCTTACTGTCGGGGTAGCTTTACTAAAACGTGGGTCTTTTAAATTAATGCCAACTAATTTTGGGTTTGCAGTGTTGAGTGAAGTGAAACCCACTCTTTATGTAAGTGTAAAGTGTATTTTTAAAGGAATGCGGGCTGAATAGTCACGGGTAGCGCATGACAACGCTGGCAACCCCACGCACATGATGCTTCCCGATAACATTACTGTCTAAATTGTGGATACGGGATTCAAATATTGGTCAAACGGTGGTAGAACATGCGCATCGTCAGAGAATTTGCAGTATCTGCTTACTTAGATCTAGTTGTGTAAATTATGTAAATACTACAAATTCTCGATATACGATTAAAAATATAACGTCCTGCCTCTTAGTCCAATAGGTTTCACGCCCTCACAGCATAAAAGTTAAGTTAGCCATCATCGCTTTTAGTTCCTTTTAAATGATTTAGCGACACTAGCACTGAAAACTTATGAATTTAGTAACTGCACGGTCCACGAGGCACCTCACATGTACCCATACTTACCGAGAGAGGTGTACCGACTGTAACCAGGCGACGTGTAACGAAGCCATGCTCAAGTTATATTGTTCTACAGGTGACGGAGGCCGTCGCAGTCGGTCTCAACGGAACCATCCACAGAATGGTTCAGTTCTTTTCAGTGGCCGGCTCCGCACAAGCCACATCCACGTTTTACGTGTCACAGTACTGAATAATATAAATGTTTCGAGCATACAGCCAATAGAGGCTTTGTACATAATGAAAAGACTGAGTTTATATCCAAAGCTTAAACTATCTTACCAAAGAGAACGTGGATATTTCGGTTGTTTCGCTGAACATTAACTATCGTGTAAGTCATGTTTTGTTTGTTATGTCACTCATTGTCAGTGTGCTTATTGGTTTTATGTTAAATTATGCGCTTGCTTCGATTAAATGTTATACATCAGTGTCGATAGATATTATTATTTTTATCTTTGTATCACAATATCAAGAAACATTTAGCGTAAACACACTGCCTATTATGTAATACATACATATACATATATCTTACTTATAATATGTATGTTACGTAAATATATTTAGGAGCATAAACATCTCGCTTAATTAAAATTGCGCAATCTTGTGTGCACTATCGAGAACCAATGAACAATATAGTGCAGATATGTCCCGTATTTATATCAAAGCGAATCATCGTACTTTTATTTATTATTCAAAATTGTTTTCTAAGTAACGACCAAGGAGTTTAAGAAGAGACATAAGTAGCGTGATTGGACACAGCTGAGCACGGCATCGCAGCTTGCATCATTCACTGACCACCGCTTTGGACGTGCAATCAATAGCTTTACTGTAATGTTTTGTTTACTTCAGTGTGACACGTTTTCTGATACTACTTATACTATGTATTTATTTTATCTCAAAATTGATTTCTAACGTAATATGAGCTTACACACACACACCTATTTTGAATCTGAGATGGGCAAAATTTTAATTAAACCAAAGAAACCTAGATAAAACGATGATGTGTCATAAGTGCCCACTCTTTGACTCATAGATATTACATGAAAGTACATTAGAGTTGTTAAAAAAAACCTCGTGTTATCTTGTTACTTGTAGTGTTAATATGAAAACTAATCTACTTACTTATATTTTATTACTCACAATTTACCGACATGATAGTTAAATGTCTAATCAGATGATCTACTACAACAACGTAACAACCTTCAATTTAAAGTTATAGGTAGGTCTTACAATTCTTTAAGCTCATAATATGAGATTCAGTTTATAGATTATTAGCACCCGAATCAACTGGACTTATGGACGTATTTCTATGAATATTTATGAATATATATTAGATATTACTGAAGTGTTTAGTGCGACTATATCTTACTTGGAAACTGTCTATATCTATATATTATTATGTAATATCCACCTAAGTTTGATGTCAACATAATGCTATATCTATCTTCTAAAAGTATTTTGTATGACTGTCACCTCTGTCGTTTATGACTGCAATAACTGTTTACCTAACAATTATTTGATTATTATATTAATTATGAGTGTTATCTAATGTTCTACTAATCGCTTTACTAACGTGCATGGTCTGGTCAAACACCAAACTACTTGTAGATTGAAATACAAAAAGGAAACTTTTTGTAATCACTAAGTACTTAACAGAATTTAAATGCATGTTTGTGTTCTGGGTTAGAGTCAAATTACTGTCAAATATCTAGCTCATTAATGAACAACATACCAACAGGATAAAGGTTGAAACGGTGTCTAGCTTTCAACAATCAGAAATACCAAAATCGAGGGTAGTCTGAATGAGCGTGGCAAAATTTTGAAAGGTTCGCATCATTGCCATTATAAAAAATTGTGTGATATTTGACTTCAATGTGGCTCTACGCTCTCTGTTTGACCAGTGGTGAAGGAATGCATGTTGATCGATGTACAGGATGAATGGTGTATTTATTTACTACATTGTGATTGCTACAGACAGTAAAACGCTAGAATCACGACAGTACACAACACACTTTATTCTGGATCTACATTGGAACCAAAAGTCGACGCAACATAAAACATGCAGTAGAGAAACATGAAACGGGACTTCATAAAAACTTGAAGGGTGCTGTTAATTCAGCGATTGTTGCACCAAATAGGAGCATACATTTTCATTAACATCATTCCGTACCTACTTTCGAAAATTCCTGCAGTAGGATTTTTTAAAGGTATGGAATGGTGGTGGACACAATCCTCCTCCACTAATAACGATCATGCATATTACCTATTCCATTTTGTAGTTCCTATCATGATTATTATAATGGTTCTGAGAATAAAGTTCCTAGGTGTATTGAGAAGTGGTTCATAAAAAAAGTTAGTAAATAATAAAACATATTTCCTTTTATTACCACCGTGGCATTCCTTTACAGGATTTGTTACTACAATACTATCACTGGGTACCATAATACAAAGTGATTTTATTTTGGATCATTCTGTCCCTAGCGATAGTGTTGTTGATAAGGATCAAATCCTGCAAAGCTAGGTTATGTGTCAAATCATAGGAAATGACACTTCAACAATGAATCAAAAGATAGTCATGAAAAGAGCTTTTGAGGTCATTATAGGTCACGAGGGCGCGGTCGAGTCGGCTAAATTTTTGCCCGTTCTCCTATATGCGCTCATGCCATTCACTTACATTGAACAGTTACATAACCGCAAACAAGTTTCGCTACTAAAAAGTTGCAACAACCATTGAATTCGAAAGGATCCTTAGCTACAGTGAAACATCTCAGTAATACATAGCAAGCTAAAGAGTGGAGTTGTATGCACAAGTGTAGTAATAGGTGTGTTATGTGCCAGGCGGTGGGGTGTGCGCTGGTGGCGCTATCGGACTACACGGCGGTGGGCCCCAGCGAGGTGTCGCTGCGGGAGGGCCAGCACGCCGAGCTGCTCAAGGTGGGCTGCGCCGGCTGGTGGTACGTGCGGCTTGCGGGTACGTAGCTACGCTGTGGGTGGTGTAGGTGTACACGTACACCTACGCCTACCAAACCACCACAATCGTCGCTGTGCAGTGAAAACCTCGTGATTGCAATAAACGTTATTTTACAGAAAAAATAAAAATCGTCCGAAAAATGGCCGTAATTAACGTTCTTCGAGGTTCGCATTATCATCATTAGAAGGTGAAGCATCTTACAGCTATACACCTTTTTTCCAAAATGCATAACGTGGTTATTAAAAAAGAGGTTTCCAGTGCACGGCGACGATTTGTAACTTTGAAACGCATTCCAATTTTGATGTTATCACTCACAAAAGTGAAAGTTACGATATTGACCAACACATTGCAAATTGGGGGTCTTACCCGAGACTCACCAACTACAGTAAGATATACAGATTGGCGGTTTATCGCTAACTTTTGTCGACAGAACTTTGTCTTGTTAAACTAGGTGAAATCTAAAACGTGTCATCATTAGGGAATCACTTTTACCTAAGATTTTAAGGCCACCAATCACTAATGTGTCTAGCGCTCAGAACATATAGTCATACTCTCTCTGTCGATTTCAAACGATTGACAGAATAGGAGCGACATTTTAAAAAGTTAATGCTAAATGCATTTAATAATTTGTGGTGTAAACGGGACTAAATCATTGCTTAAACTTAGCATATTGAAGTGCTATTAATTGACAAGTTTTTGTTTCCGCAGCGGGTCAGGGCGAGGGCTGGGCGCCGGCGGCGTACCTGGACCAGCGCAAGACGTCGCGCTCGTCGTCGCGCTCGCACGACCGCCTGCACGAGCACTGAGCCGCCGCGACACCTGCTGGCCACACCGTCACACGACACTACCGGTAGTAGACTACTCAGCCTATTGTTCCAAAAGTTTGGCGGAGTCTACAGAGTTTGGCAGAAATCAATCTAGTGCTCGTTTTTCTTGTCACCTCAAGTCCCCGGTCGGTCACCCAGTTAGGTCGAAATATGGATATGTGTAGAAGACCTGACTGTCACTAAATCTGGTAAATTTTTAGACCAAGTGCCTCAGATAGTCTTCTTCGTAATCATATTCGGTTAAAATATTGGTAAAGTTGTAGACAAAGTTGTTTTCTAGCACCAGTAGCGAACACCCCGGAACCCCACTTGTTAATATTAATTTTTCAATGTATGTAAATGTTGTTCTAAAAAGCTTTATTGTAAATTAGTTTTAGCCCAAACGTGTTGTCGTTACGATTATCCAAAGCTATATATAGTGGCGTAGGACGTTGTTAAGTAGCTGTGACTGGTATCGTATCATTTCTGTATATAATCTACGTTTATTTTTTAACTATAGTTATTTATTTGACGCTAGTTGAGCTTTCGGTGTTCATTCGTGTTTACGTCTCAATTCCCCATGACATCCTGTATAGTACTGTTTTCCACTTTGTAGGGACCTACGAATAATTACTGTCTTTTGTCAGTGGTTGCTGGTAAGCTACGTCTATTCTATGGTCGATCGTTTTCATATCATTTGTTATTATCATATCTCAGTATCATAAAATACGTTATTTGGTGCAAATAATACGTTATTATAAATAAACTAAATATCTAAACAAAATGATGAAATTTTAAATATTACTTGTGTAATGCTTCGAGGATTGCACTTAAATGTTAATGTGTTTTGCTAGTCGGCGTGAATTATTTTTACGATCTAACTAGGTGTTATCAATTTAGCGTATCATGAAGTTTCATTTGCTTTTATACTTTTTTGATTATATCTCTTTATTTTTATTTTGTTTCGCCTCAGTTGCATCTCATTGTTGTAATGTAAAGTCAAATCTACATATAAATTGTACCTAACTATTATAATAATTGTTCTTTTGTATAAAATTACGTTTATACTTATTGAAAATGATCACAATTACACTGAATCGGTCCATTTATTTTGCGTTTTATTTAATTCCTTTGGGCATGCATACTATCATTAGTGTATAGGTATTCGATTTATTTATTGATAAGGCACCTCAATGGCTTATTAAGTAAGACAAACACAAACAAAAATCACAAACAGTTTTAGGAATTGTGAACTAGTCACTCACAGAAGTGCACAGCACTAGCAGAGTAATTTAAAGAACGTACAAGATATCGTTAGTTGGATTACATAAAAGTTATAATTAATGAAATAGAGTCTAAAAAAATTGCTATAAATCATTGATAACCTTTTCATCGTCTTTAGCGCTGTTAGCTGAAACTAAGCACCTACGTTTTATAGAACTATTAGCTCGACAAAAATAAATATTGCTGGTTTTATTAAGGTCACTGCAGTGCAGTTAACTTATCATTTTGATTATTGAGGACACAGAGTTGCGCTGATAACTAGGATACCTACATCCGGATAACTGGAACGAAAATCAACACAGCAATTTGCTAATAAAGTGTGAAACCTGAAATCATATCAAAATTAAACATAATAATATGTCAAGTGATCAGGGTTTGATTTTCGTTCCAGCAGGGGTGAATCGGGAAAACCTTTAACATTGAAATAATACAGTTTGTTGCCAAAAAGGACTTTAACTGTATTATTATTCCTATATTCAGTTTAGTACTTATTATAATAACTACATTTTTAAATATTTTCATAAAACAAACATTAAAAAAAACATTTAAAAATACATATATACAATAGGGATCCGCCGATATTGGGAGCAGGGTCCAAGCTAACGGTGATTAGGGCTCCAGAGACAGAAACCTCCTCACGATGCGAGCCGTATCGAGGAGTAGATACTGCCTTCTGAATCAGGCCTTTGATCCAGCCGCCTAACGACAGCCTCGAGAGATGTTGTTCGAGGCTTTCGGCCATCAGTCCATTAGCTGATACGACAATCGGCACAATGATAGCCGAGTCCACATTCCACATGTCAACAACCTCGTGTGCTAAGTCGAGATATTTAATTTGCTTCTCTTTCTCAGTTTTCACTAGGTTCTCGTCATGCGGAATGGTAACATTGACTATCATTGTGCGGCGCCACCCGATCTATCACCACTTTAACAGGCTTATTGGCTACAATAGTTCTGTCAGTAGGTAATGATAGATCGATTCCAGTACAACGTGGCATGGTAATTTTCAAGAACTGGGTCGGGCACATACTTTTAATACGGTATTATTATTAACGATTAATGCCGTCGTTGGCAACAAACTATAATAGTTCAACGTTAAAATCCATTTTAAAGTTTCGTCCCCATTTACCCCATTTGTACCTAAGTAGAAGTACACCTACAGTTAAAAAATTAAATTTACACATCGTTTTCGTAATGTAAGCATGACATGCATTCCTCCTATAAGTTATTTATTATCGTTATAATGTTACACATGTTTTTTTAAAGTAGGTATTGTAAATAGTAGATAGTAGCTGTGATAGGTCAATGCTTGTGTCTACCGTCGTATATATGACAAAGTTTTCTAAACAATTAGTAAAATACGCATTGTTATCCAGCTTATAGATCTAAGTATTTACCTATGTACCGAACTTATAACCTTTGTAACTACCCTACCTACCTATAACGTTTCAAATTATCTTAAAATGCGGATTCCTTAGAGTGCAAATATTATACACGGCTGTGAAATTACCAAGTGATGAATTTTATAAATTTTTACCTATAATTCATTCCTAATTGTAATAAAATTAGATGCTAGATACCCCATAAAAGCTATCGCACACCTGAACGACTTGACAGCAACTCTATTTAAAGTGATGTATTGGAGCTTTATATTGGTCTTGTCTTTTCAAAAACAGTAGGTATGCGACGATTAACCTACGCGTTGCCGACGTGCATCAATGAACTACTTCAGACCAAATTCGGCCCGTTTGTATTCGGTGGCTCGCACAGTGCACATGTAGTTAGTATAATAAATCATAGATCCGATGATAGTTAGTAACGTGTTGTACAGAGGCCAGCACATCAAGCTACCACAATCTTTCAAATTTCTTTGATAGTTTTTCAACTTTATTACAAAGGAATAAGGTTTATGTTCAATTGGGAAAATTTTACAGTTTGGGATAGCTTGACCTGCTGGCGACTGTACCTACCTAACTTATTCGTTGACGACTCCATGACGCTGAACCAAAGATTGGCCTTGGGAGAGTGTTGGAATAGTGTTGACTTGCCATGGTGTGTGAAGGTCATAATGCAGTGTTTTGTAGGACGATGTACAGACGCCAGCACATCAAGCTAGCCCAATTGTCAATTTTTTCTAATAGATTTTCAACTTTATCACAAACACATAAGTGTCATGTTCAATTGGGAAAGTTTGGGATAGCTCGATGAGCTGGCGTCTGTACGGGGTATTAAATGGTAGCAGGGACATCTATACGCGTAACCTGTTGCCATGGATTTAGTACATGAATGAATCAGGTAGTGCGACGATGTCCCAGCCTGAATAATCTATCATATTATGTATATTTCATTTAAAAAAAGAGCATCTCTCTTTTAAGTCGGTACATCAAGTGCAGGAGTATATGTGTTCTGTGATCAAGTGACATCACCCTACCAAATAAGTATAACATAATTATACTAATTACTTTTGAACTCTAATTTGAATTTAAATCGAACATTAATCCTCAGGGCAGGATATTAGGATGGGTCGCTGCATTCAAGACTAGAGCCAGTAACAGAGTAGGTATATACCTGGGCGGCAACAGTACCTAGTGTAAGCCACATAAAAGACCAGCGAAACTGAAAAGAGTGTAGATCAAAGAATTTTTTGATGACATTCAATATCTAGTTGTTTGATGTACTTATCAGACCCCCTAGCGCAGAAATTTTTCGCCGGATACACAAAAAAAAATCAGCTGTTCCATACATTTTGACCGCGTAGGTATTGTACTTTTCTATGAAACAGCAGATTTTTTTTTGTACAACCGGCGAAAAATTTCTGCGCTAGGGGTTATAGAATGATATGCTGAATTCATGGTTGCAATTTGCGCACTGGATAAAAACTTACCCTGTAGTTGTACACTTATTTACGCACCTAGTATGCAAAAACAATCCCTTACGGACAATAAACTAGTTCGGAATTTGTCGCCCTCAATTAGTACCTGTAGTAAATCAGGAGCAACTTTCGCTCGAGCCAGAAAACAGAAAGCTGAATTTAGAATGGCAGTACAATTTCTACTACGTGAATCTGCGGAAATACGAATGGTGAACTTAAATAAATATAAAAACTATTGTTCTGATATTTCATTTCAGCAAGGCAACCTCTTAATGCCTTCATAATAGCCTACATAGAAATGTATTGGATGTCAACAGGTGGTCAATAAGTTTGTTTTCCTTGTATGTATGTAGTATGTCAATGTGGCATTCTGAAGTTTCTATTATACATTTAAATCCAGATTCAGTATGATGGAGATAATTATTAATATTGTGTATGTGTAACCTGGTATAAATTAATGTGTGTATTGGCCTTCTTTCGAGCTTACTATGTTGTGTTAAGTACTTTTCTGAACAAGTTAATGGAAAACAATAAAGTCCTAAAAACAAACCAGCTTTTCATTCTTTTACTCCATGTTTTTGTGTAGAACTGTTGTATTATTACAGTACATTGGTGCTATATTATTACAATAAAAGTAACCTAAGTATTGTGTAGTAAGCAATAGTCATAGAGCGGGTTTTAATATTTAATAGTGATATGTTGCTATAATTAATCAAACAAGTAAATCCATGATTCCAGTCCACTGTATTTGTTCAAGAAAAACAGTCTCTAAAATAGATATAGATTCACATAACCAAACAAATAACAGTTAACAAACTGCAATATGGAAATAAAATTTGTACAAAACTTGTTTCCTTACATACTAAGTTACTGGGCCGCCCTTTGCCTTGAAAAGATCCTAGTTTTGAAGATGTTATCAATCTTACTAAACACTTGCTCAGAAGAGCTAGCAGCATCTATCCTCCAGTGGAGGCCTTTCCTCATATAATAGTCCACAAGCGGTACAGTCTGTGCATGATATGTTGCAAGTCGCTTTTTCAAAGCATCTACATTGTCGTCAGACCTTCTTATCAAGGGTTCCCCAGTGATATCATCTACCATGGACTTCTTGGGTGGATGGAACTCTTCATGGTAGCTACGACCGCTGGGAGGATGAATGAGCCTGCCTGTGATTCTGCGCACCAGCAAGCTATCCTGAATGTCAAACTCAATGACAGCGTCCAGTGCAGTTCTACGTTTTTCCAACAGGACATCCAACTACAATAAATATAAAGTGTTTTTTTTATTATGTGACTAATTACTTATTTAACCCTAGCATTAATCTCATGATAAGATAACTCTTATCATGAAATTAAAAAAATATTACATTCCAAGAGGGCAACAAATTGACTATTTTACTTTTAAGCTGAGATATATTCTCTAATTACCACATTGTGTGAATAATAAATTTTTCCTCAATACTATCAATAGTTAATTATTGATTGGTTTTAAGAAGCAGACTGAAAAAACATCTACTTACATAATAACTATTGTGATATTATGTAAATACAGTCTGATTTAATATCAGGGAATGTCAAATAAATGTAGTAAGAAGAGAGAGACTAGTTGGTAAACAAAGATAAGAGTAAAGTAAAACAAACTTCACCTTTTGAGCTTGTGGCACAGTTCTAGGGAAGCCATCAAGGAGAAAACCATTCTTACATGAAGGCTGATCAAGATGCTTGTCAATCATGTTTACAACCATCTCATCAGACACCAGTTTTCCTTCATCCATGATCTTCTTGAGTGAACGACCCAACTCTGAGCCTGATGCTACTTCTTCGCGGAGCATGTCTCCAGTAGATAAGTGGCAAACACAGTATTTTTCCTTAAGGCGAGGAGCCTATAAACAGAAAGAAGTCGGTTATGTAAATATCATTACTCGTAACAAGTAATAACTATTTGATTAAAATCTGCTAATCTATTGTAAACAAGTTCATAAAAATATCAAAATCAGTTAAGTTTTCGGTTACATAACATAAAAATATTCAGATAAAAAAATGCGATTTAGTTACCTACTTACTAGGTGACTAGATTTATATAAAAGGTAATGAACTAAAGGTCAAAGATCGAAGACTTATCTTACCTGAGTGCCTTTCCCGGATCCTGGCGGCCCAAGAAGTACAGCCCTGATGCCTATAGGGTCATTATCGGGTTTAGGTTGCAATGCAGTCGCTGCTGGAGCCATGTCGCTGGTCAATCAAGCACCGGGAAAGTAAAGCTATAACCAACAAAAATCCAAATGTATAAATGAGATTAGACCTACTAATGAGATATGTACACCTATATAACAAGCATCACGTGCACTGCTTATTATCTAAATTAAGTCTATATCGATAAACCTACCAAATTAAAATTGATAATTTGGAGTGAAGCTGCCGAGCCGACCCTCATGTGGTGACGTCGGTCGATAAATGTCAACAAATGTCAATAATGTCAATGTCTTTCACTGCAAATAAACAAAGGCCGCATTCCGAATTTGAAAAAGCTCACATCGTTAATTTGCGTTCCGAGTTATAACACGGTGATAAGAATGGTCGGCGTTATCGCAAGATGGCGCATGTCATGACGACATCTATGACGATTCGCGGGATCTCGTTATCGCGTTCACGCCAATTCGGAATGGGTGTGAGCACGCTCAAATCGATATTATTGTATCTCGGAATGTGGGCAGATAAATATTTTTAAGCAGCAGGCCTCGCTGTGTTTTGTCTCTAGGTCCAGATAGTTCAGAGGCCAGCACATCAAGCTACCCCAATCTGTCAAATTTCTTTGATAGTTTTTCAACTTTATTACAAAGGAATAAGGTTTATGTTTAATTGGGAAAATTTGACAGTTTGGGATAGCTTGACCTGCTGGCGACTGTACACAAACACGGTCACAAAAGAAAAAAAAACGTTCCAAGTCCCAAAGTTGTTTGCACAAACTTGTTTGCATTACTCTATTCACGAACACAAAAGCAAAAACAAAACAAAACGTAAATCGTGTAAAACGTTAAAGTCTCAAGATTTTTGCTAAGCACTTTTTGCGTGAACAAAAATCATGGAACTCGCGTCATCGTCACCGAACGCTTTCCATCAGCTATTTATCTATACTGTGTATTTATGGATGAACGAGCACACGGATGAGTCGCGCGTCGATATTTTTTTGGAAAAGTCCCTTTCTTTAAGAAATTAAAGTAAATCGCTCGTTATATTTTTTTGCCAATGACGGATAGACTATAGATGACGTAATGACATGCGCCATCTTGCGATAACGCCGATCATGCGTTAAACTAAGGGCGCATTCCGTATTAGACAAATAGTGATAATATCGCGAAGAAAAAAAATCATGGAACTCGCGTCATCGTCACCGAACGCTTTCCATCAGCTATTTATCTATACTGTGTATTTATGGATGAACGAGCACACGGATGAGTCGCGCGTCGATATTTTTTTGGAAAAGTCCCTTTCTTTAAGAAATTAAAGTAGATCGCTCGTTATATTTTTTTGCCAATGACGGATATACTATAGATGACGTAATGACATGCGCCATCTTGCGATAACGCCGATCATGCGTTATACTAAGGGCGCATTCCGTATTAGACAAATAGTGATAATATCGCGAAGAAATAAAAATCAGTACTATTGATCTGATAGCTCTTAAATTTTTGACTATTCAATTTGGTCGGGTTCGCGATATTATCACTTCTGTCGCATTTCGGAACACGGCATAATAACACCTTGAGCGCTGTCAAAAATGACAATTGTGCTGTTTTGTTTCGCATCGTATCTGTAGCTAACTTAGGGCGCTTTCCGTTTTAGACAAAGAGTGCATGTTGAATGTGTTGAATGTGCCCTGGCAGCTGAGAGTATGTCATGCTCACTCAAATGTCTCGCTGGTGGTGGCGTGTGTGTTGGATCATTAAGTTCCCTTCAAAATGGTTGAGCTGAATGGTGCTGATGCATACGTCATGTCCGTGAACGGGCGCTGCCAGTAGGGACTGGTCATCTCTTAGCTCCCACGGCTTATTTTAATTGTTATTTTATTTTAATTACGGACGCTTTTAATGTGCACTTTTTACATCGTTCTCACATTGATAATTTCAACATAATGATGTAACCAACTTTTTGTAACAAAATCTTGATTTTAAAAGAGTGTCCATGGAGTTTCTTGCCCGTTCTTCTCCATAGGTACCTACGCTTTGGAATGGGCAACTAGCTTCATCTTTCTAACTCACCGACCTTGACAATTCAAAAGTGCCTGTAATTGGTTTATTTGAAATAAATGCTTTGAGTTTGAGTTTGAGTGATAATATCGCGAAGACAACCACAATAAAAATCAGTACTAATGATCTGTTGACTATTCAATTTGGTCGGGTTCGCGATATTATCACTTTTGTTGCTTATCGGAACACGGCATTAGATTTATTTGAAATAGTGCTTCTATCCAGCGTTCCGTATTGGTGACAAAAATGACGGTTCTTAGCTGTCACTATCGTGAGATCTAACTCGGAACGCAAAAATCGATGTGAGCGCTCACAGCGCTATTTTTCTAATTCGGAATGCGACCCCCCCGATAGTCGGAAACTTGACATTTGTACTTGTCAAATTTGATGGGTGACGGTAGTGATGGGTAACTCATCAATTTTATGTGAGGATGAGGGAGCCCCTCAATTTGCTTCGTGAGGTCCTCACGAGGGACCCCTCATTTGAGGTGAGGAATCGTACGATGGCGTATTCGCCTCACGACTCGCGAGCCCGAGCCGAACTCAAACGAAGCTCCAAGTGAGCGAGGGGGGCGGGTGCAACGACGACTCACGAGTACTCACGAGTCACGACTCTCCGATAATCCGATTATTCACGTCCTCACTTTCTCACACACATCATTTTCTTTCGCTTATAAATTTTAGACCGCCAAAATAAACGAATCAATGACCCTTTATTACCAATCTAATGCTAATGCTTTTAGAGTTCATAATAATTAATCGTAGCTGAAATAATTTTAAATAATGTTTACTGTGCCACGGTGTTGTCCAAACTTCAAGATCACACCTCACCTCACTCATTCTCAATTCTCCATACAATTTTTGAGTCGGTTCATTCGCTCACTGAGCTCACTCAATTACTCAATCCTCATTCGCGAGTCACGAACTCGCTTGTCTCGATTTCCTATTGTCAATAATGTCAATGTCAATTTTTCAATGAGGGGTGATGAGGAATGAGGTGGTTCAATATTGAAATTCGAGTAACTCTTTCAATTTGCGATCACGAGTACCTCAAATGAGGGGCCTCATGAGTGAGGGACGCATCACTAGGTGACGGTTTATTCTTGTAACCTAAAATGCAGTCTGTAAATAAAGCTTACAAAAAATAAAGCCAAATAGTCGTAATTTCTCCAAAAGTAACATTTGCAATCATGGCCGCAAACGGCATAAGGTGTGTATACTAAAATATATTCTTCTGAAATGTTACTAAATCTGTTTGCCATTATTTATTATGCACATGAATTTTACAGCTATTGGAAGCGATTATGGCGCTGGACCACATCTGAGAGCATTTCCAACGAAGAATTAGCTTCTGTACTTGGGAATAAAGAGGTTGTGGAAGGGCTGAAACAAGGTCTTGCTAGTTATAAGCCACACAAAGCTGAAAGTTTTTCACAACTGCAAACCAAACATGCAGATCAAACTAAACTGTTGAGTGTGGTACAAACACTACAAAACTATATCGTAAGTAGAAAGTTGACTGAAAGTCTACATTTATTGTTACCTAATCAGTAATTATGAAGTTTATCAGTATCGTGGTTTGTTTCTTGGATTCATTCAAAAACTTCTCTGTATTTTTAGGACGTGGATTGCTTTCAAATATGGGAAATTATGAAGAATTACCTGTGTGACATATCATATGGTACCCCTGCCAATGCCCTGAAAAATGTTGCATTTGTTGATACCAGACCTGTGTTTCTACTGCCAAATGTGTGGACCTTCTACTATGCAGAGAGATTATTTGTGCTTAAGCTGTTACAATACATAGTACAGTTTAGAGATGAACCAAATCATAAGTATAATGAGCAATTCAAGAAGATAATAAAAGAAATAGGAATTCAAAACTTGAAAACTTCCCTTATATCTCAGTTTGATAAATTATTGAACACAGCGCCTCCGTCAAGGAGAATGCAAAAAGATTTCTCAAATGAAAACATTAGACAGGAGTGGGCAGACTGTAACTTGAGGGAGCAGTTGGCAATCCTGCAGATCCTGCTGCTGATAGCTGAAGAGGAGATATTCACCGAGTCTGAGTTCAACAAGTTGTTCTCATTGTTTAGAAAGCATGGGTTTGGCAAGAGTCAGGGTTACAGTGAGATTCTGGAGGAGAGGCATGGAGAGCCATGCATGAGGATCATGTACATGGAAGTGTGCATCTTTATGGTTATTGCGGATGGTATGAAAATGTATGTAGAAAAATAAGTTTTTTTTATTTCAAATGACTACTTTTATAGATTTATATTTTGCTACCAAGACCAACACAATCACCTCAGTTTTATTTTCGAAAACTAAATTAAGTAATATTTTTCAGCAACAACTTAGCTACATGGATAGACGGTACTAGAGAGTTGGTTGAGTGTGAGCTCACTAAACTGCACATGACTGCTGAGCACAGTGCCATGCTTATCACTTGGATGATGCTCACTCTACAGGTATTGCAATCTTCCATGGCTATATGCCATATCTATTATAAATTTGTATGTTGTTAATGCTCCAAACAAACAGTATTGTTTTCTATTGAGGTAAAACTTCTTAAACAATGGTTAGTAATTTATGCAGCACATAGTTAAACATGTGTAATGATCCACAGTGGTTTTCCTTCACACAAACATTTATAGAGTGTGAAATGTGTTCATCTTGATATCATAAGGACTGGGCATACCAAGGCAAATCCAACAAATTATTTTATTGGTTAAGGGGCATCCATTAATTACGTGAGGCAATAGGGTATTTTCCAATTTATTAAAAACTATTCTAATTTGAAGTATGGGACGAAATATGTAACAAAAAAATAAAAGTAAATTGATATATGTGCAGGAGAACCAAGGTAATCGACATAGCCCGAAGAATTGCCAGACTTAAGTGGCAGTGGGCAGGGCACATTGCTCACAGAACAGATGGCCGATGGGGCCGAAAAGTTCTGGAGTGGCGACCGCGTACCGGAAGACGTAAAGTTGGAAAGCCTTCCACAAGCAGGACCGATGACCTTGTGAGGTCCGCAGGAGTCCGCTGGGTGCGGGAAGCACAGAACCGGTCGAAGTGGCGGAGCTTGGGGGAGGCCTATGTCCAACAGTGGACGTCTTTCGGCTGAAATGATGATGATTATGATGATTTATACCCATTTTCTCAATTAAAAACTATTAAAATCGTTTTTTTTTTTCGATGTTTTGAATTTACCGCCAAAACGCTCCTTGCGATGACATTTTTTATCACGTGACATCGTGACGTCAGGTTTGTGTAAAATTGGAAAATCCCTATTTGTGTGATATTTTGACCCCCTTCCACCCTGGTGAGATTGTTTTCGACTCCCTCCCCCCTCTAAATGCCTCCCGTAAATAATGGACGCCCATAGGAACTCACATGAGTGATTGCGCCAGTTTGAACACTTCCATACAAGTTAGTTGACAAAATTGGAGCGACTGCATTTCGTCCCGCATCCCGGGGGGGGGGGGGGGGCTCACCTTAGCTTGACCAGAGCTTTATTTATGATGTAATGTAATTATTAATATCTATTTCAGAGTGATCAACATGTAAAATTATTTGAGAGTCAATATCAACACTTTGGAGCCACAGCACTGAGGATGCAAGTTTTTGAATTCCTACTACAAATGCTGAACAGTTCAGTTTTTTCTGTAAGTGTGATTAAAAATATTTAGTAATGGTCCTTTTATAATCCTTATGATACGGCCTTATTAATTACTATGCTTCATTAAACTCAACATTAACAATATTTTTAGAAAGACAACTACTCTAAATAACACTAACAAAACTATTACTATTCTAAATATCACTAACAAAACACTCCTATTACACAGGACAAATCAAAATGCTCGCTAATCGCGCGACAGCGAGTATTCCGACTTCTAAATGACCTCTGCGACAAGTTCGATGGAGACGGTACTCTCAGTCACCAGGTTGGAATCATGCCACTCTGTTCCCACCTCCTGTCATCTCCAGAGATCAGCTGCCAGTTCTGGAAGCTGCACAAAAGGGATGAGAACAGTGGCGTCGTGTCGCTGTGGAATACCGCGTTGGAATACTTCCCATATAACTTTAGTGCTCTGTCTATCTTGGCTAGTGGACTAGCTGAGGGTGGAAAGTCAAGTGTATTGAATGTGAGTATAGAACTTTCTTTTTGTTACGCTCGATTTGCCTGATTAATGGCAAAATACACGTCTGCCTACCCCTTCAAGGGTTTGTTGTAATGTTATAGAACATTAAGTAAATTTTGTTAAGAGAATGCCTTCAAATTTCAAAAAGTCGATTTGGCGACCACGCGGTACATTTTCGTCCTACATTATGTTGCGTCTAGTTACTCATAAGAAACCTGTTTTATTGTTGACTGCATAATACTGTTTCTATTTGCGCCAATCTAGTAACAATTTGATTGTACGCAGCTACTACCCGAACTCAAGAACCTACCAGTCTACACAGAGATTTACAATCCAAACGCAGTTCCTGTAATGTCACTTCAAGCCGATGACGCTGTCATAGCTAGAGAGTATTACCCCCTCGGGGACCCATCATATCGTATCGAAGTTGGGTCCAAAGCCACTCTAATGGAACGAAAAGAAGCTACAATGATTCATTTTAGAACCCCATATTCCTACTGGACAGTTTTCAACAGTGAGATTGAGAAAGCATTAGATCGGAAGCAACATCACCAGAATAATATTAATACGACGCTGGAAAGGATTTACCAGGGCACCAAAGTGTTGAAAGGGGTGCTGTCAGCGTTGGTGGAGGGTCGTGAGATACCGAAGAGTTTGGTGGGGCCCAGTGAGGGCGTGTTTGATTTGCTGGTCAGGTTTATGAGGGCTGATACGCCGCCGCTAGCGCTGCTGGTAGAGTGTCTCGCAGTGTGTACTGCCTTGGTGCCTGTGTTTCCTAAGGAGATTCATTTGAGGTATGAATAATGAACCCTTTTTTTACCTACGAATAACAATCGAACACTATTTAACTTAAAAGTCTGTTGCAATACACCACAAAGCCGTAAAAATCTATCAAATTGTGTGACTTTTGAGTATGTGGTCGAAAAAGTAGTACCCAAAAAGCTAAAAAAAATGGTCATATCTATGACGAATATTTAAACAAAATATCCGTTCTTCCTTTCAGACTGATAAACACAGGCCTACTACCTCGCGTCATGAACCACAAACTATCTCACATAGAGTACGCGAACGGTGCATCCTTCGATTCAGCGGCCGTTGGTTCCTATTTAGTGACAATAGAACAACTAAGCGGCACTTACAACTTCTTGGGAGCCTACATTGATCTGCTGTGCGCTTTTCTTGAGGTAAATTGACAGCAAAACTATCATCATTAGTTAAGGCCATCGTTACTAAATGGGCCATAGATCCTTTCCAAAACATTATAAGCCTATAATGTTCCCACTGCTGGGATACTAGCCTCCTCTCTGTGAGAGAGAGTGGGCCGTAATCCATCCACCACGCGGGCCCAGTACGGGTTGGTAGATGTATGTATGTATGTGTTGGTAGATGTCACATGCCCATATATTTTTGGTTTTAGGACATGACCTAACCCGACCCGATTCCTCACTATTTAGAGAGCTGTGGTGATGAATCAATTTACACAGTGTAAAGAGCCTGTCTGGGTTCCAACCTACGACCCACAACTCGTAAGTCGCTGCCGTCACCCCTGGGCACCACTGCTCCTGTCCATTCCATGGTTATTTTTGATGAAACATAACCATTTTCTTTACCTTGCTGATCACATATATTATTTTAGTAGAATTTTCATTAAAAATTATATTCATTTTCAGCAAGCCGCAAACGACGACCGCATTACTACTGAGGTTATTCTTCCCGGCCTAATATTAACATTACGGGAAGTATTCCCGAACGTGTACGGCTGGCGTTACAGTAACACTCGCGAACGTCGCGACATTTTACAGCGTTGCGCACATTTCTTAACACTCGTGTTGCAAGACTCGAAGAGTAGTAAACCCAGCAACTTGTTGCTGAAACGTACTTGTGTTTATAGTTTGTTGCACACTGAGAATGCGCTTGAACTATTGAAGTTTATTTCTGTTGGTATGTATTTTTTTTAAATTGAAAGTAATTCAATTAGTAAATAATTAAGTAATTAGTAATAGGTAAACTTTTATTTGAAAAAAAAAAACATTTTTTCATCGATGCAGGTAATGACCAATTAGAAAGCGTAATAAGAAACGAAACAAACTGGATATCGGGCACGGGTTCCCAATACATATCAACGATTCAGCGCTGTGTAGCGATCGTAATCTTCGCTCTACGCTTAAAGCCTTTGGTCACAGAAGCCACTGAAGTGACGCCGTTGGAACATCTGATCTTCACGCAGAATAAACAGAAAGACTCTTTGAAGGTCGTCCCTCGAGTGACCAGTTACATCAATCACGCGTTTAATAAAAGCTTGCCGGTTCTATGCTCTCGACTACTCAAGAGATTTGCTGATGTAAGTATTGAAACCTTATATTAAAAAATATATACATATAGGTATTTAAAAAGATCTTTGCTTGATTTTTTTATAACAAAATGAATACGCCGAAAAATAAAATTCCTGTATGATCCTAGATGGCGCGATCACCATGTATACATGTTATTTTTGAACTTCCCTTTGAATCTTTTCGAAGATATCATCAAGATGTAATAATACTGTGTTTCAGCGCTTCCAAATGTCTCTATTCGCATCGCTAGACATGACTGCCTACCAAGTTCGTGTGATGTTCCTCGACCGCTTAAGAGACGAGTACGAAACAATAGAACTTAAAGTAGCCATTTTGGAATTCGTGGCCACTTGTGTAGGTACCCAGCCAGGGCTTACTGAAGCTTTCTTCATGATGAACCATGACCATAAAATGGATACAGAGGAGGATGGTAAAGATAAGAAACCAGACACTGAACAGAAACCAGAGAATGATGAAAGTTTTGAAGGCATTTTAGGTTATATGGCTGACTACCTTGGGACCGTGAAGAGTGTTAGTATAGTTCTTGCCTACCTTTATTTCTGTTCATCATCATCTACCTATTTTGAGATTGGCTCCCAAACTAACCGGATGCAACTGCATACCAGTATTTTATATTATTATTATTATTGTTTATTTATTTCAATCAACATTGGATCATACAATTAAAATAGATTACAAATTATTGAATAAGTTACAAAATTATAAAAAAAATAATTAATATTAATAATTACATTTAAAATTGAAAATTATACATTATTATATTCTTAAACAAAATTAAAACAATATCTTAACATTATATGGAGCGACTGTTTATCTGACTACGTTAAACAGTTACCCACTCAGTCAGCCACCTGGTTCCGGGACCAGCGGCTCAACGTGCTTAGCACGGAGAAGCTTCGATATGTAACGGATACACAGTCACGAACTGACCCGACACGTGGGAATTACTTAGTAGTGAGCCCATATTGAGCCCGCTGGATGCGGGAAGTACAGAACCGGTCGAAGTGGAGGAGCTTGTAGGAGGCCTGTGTCCAGAAGTGGACTTTATTCTTCTGAAATGATGATGATGATGAATGATGAGCCCATATTGATGTTATTTGGCAACTATTTTAATGCATTGTGTATTTCATTTCAGGACCCCAAACTACTTCACAGCCCCTTACTGTCATGCATCATGGCTCTGTTCCATGCGTTATGGAAGAACAATATGCAAATACTCGTAAAGAAATTACGTGAGAACCCCAAATTTTGGGAACACCTGACCAGTCCACTGTTCAGTGAAATACAACCAGGTCTTAGAACATACTCGCAAATATTTAACGTTATTGGAATAGAGCTTTTCGTCTCGAGGGACAAACTTGAGCCTAATCTGAAAGAAATGTTAGAACAGTTTTTCGACACAAACAAAAAGCATTTAGATCGATGGATTGATTACATATTTTCCTTCAAATCTGAGAGTGAAGATGTGGTCGACAAAGTGCCTGTCTGGCTTGGTCTGTTGACTTCGTGGAAAGATTTCATAACAATATTCTGCAAGTGTCTACCTATTACTTTGAATATAGCACACAAAGCCAAAATGGTTGCACCCTGCATGAGCGCGCTGCTAAACGAACTCGACGACTTAAATGATGGACGGCTAGTGGTTATATTAGCCGAGCTGTATGTCATAATGCTAGCAAATTGGAAAGACGACTGTTTCGATAACAGAAAATCAAGTGCAAAACAAGTAGACAATCTCCTGACGAACACAGCTACTGTTTACGAATGTCTGCACCCGAGAGCGATTCGTGCAATCCTCTCAATCTGCACAGTCGCCATAAGCAGCTTGGACTATGAAATAAAGGCCAACAGTGTGACCGCACAGAATATTATAAGATCTGTGACGAATATCAACAGTTTGGAACTTGAAAAGCTGTTAGACGATATCAAAGATGACCCTAAAACTCCCGAGCCGAAAGTGAATGGTCATCCAGTGAATGACAACATTCCGCCCGTGGTACTATCGCTGGCGATGTTAGAACAATGTTTGGACTTATACGACGATATGTTCTCAGGGTTGTCGCAGTGGTTCCAATCGAGTAGGTTCATCAACAAGATTCTCTGTTGTCTACAAACATGTTTGCAGAAAAGGCGTCACTATTACACGTCTTTAGCTGCCTTACGATGTCTCACGGCGTACGCTAGAGGGCCGTTTAATAAAGACTTGTTAATGAGTGATGTGGATCAGTTTCTTTGGCTGCAGTTATTGCCACCGAAGTTTGATGGAGGGTCAACCTGGAAGCCTCAAGAATGGTGGCGAGTTTATGCCTATAGTTTGGACTTTATTTCTATGATGGTGATGAAACATGGGCAGTTCTTCGCCAGTGATGCTATAACGTTCGTTGGAGTACATTTAGAGCACCTGATTGAAGCGGTGCTCTTGCCAAGGCAGGTGTTCAATATCGACGCTCTTAATTTGTGCGCGTCTACACTGAATCTGGTTGTGCAGCTAGTTAAATTTGAGGCGAGGTGGCGTATCCAGAATATCACTTCTTTGACCGGGATTATGGTAAGTTTTATATCCTAGTGTATTGTACAGGTGTAAAGAAAATCGACGCGCCAACTGTTTCCATAAATTTTGTAAGTACATAATTCTACACCCCACCACCCTTGAAATTTTGCGTCGGTCATTAAATAAAACCGTACGCAAGGGTTGGATCTAGGTGACTCTAGAAAAGGATGCCTGGTAGTATTTGGGGGACGCCTTTGCACAGCAGAGGGAAAGTGTAGGCTATTAAAAAAAAACAGCTGTTTCAAACAGTGGTTGTCGCGTCGATGTCCCTTACAGCGTTTATATTCCTACACAAAAATGTCACGATATTAATTTTTGATCATGTTATGTGTACAGCGCAGTATAAGCGCGTGCCTGTACCAGTGCGTGACGCTGATGATGCGCTCGCGCCGCTCCGCCGACCCCGCGCTGCAACCGCCTGACGACGCGCACAGTCAGGCTCCTAACGTGCTACACAGGTGAGGATACGAAAGAAAGCTTATGTTCTTGTCAGATTTTTTTATTTGACTGACTAAATAATGAATCTAAATTAGTAAACTCATATTAAACTTTTCAACGTTACCCTTTAATATTTGACAATTAAAAATTAAGTTTATTAATTATCACCAAATCATACGCAGTTTGAAAATAAATAGCCATATGTATGACCATTACCAAGAGGATGTTACCCAAAAACACCAAAATCTTTGAATCCATTAACAAAATTAGTAACACTAAATTCCCAGTAACCACGAATCGGTGGCGTGCAGTCCATAAAGACAGAAAGACACTTCCTACCCTACCTAAATCAGATGAATATGTAAAACTAATATTATTTTAACAACAAATAAAACATCCTTATTCATCCACTTGTTGAGCGTCGGTCGTATCATTAGTATCATCGATACAATACCCATTCGTTGGTACAATTTGACGCAACTTCGCATTGCTATGCACTAGCGCCGCTGTGTGCCTCCGGAGAGACGAACTATTCGCGTCTTAATATTTGTATGTGTGCTCTCGTGGTCATGCAGATTTAATGGGTTTGCGTTCCTATACATACGTGGCACACAATGTAACAAATAACGCACACCACCCTACAGGGTAGTCACTGGCTTTTTACGATTTTTACATTAGTTACAATACAACACGACGAATTACGAAACTGACCGAAGTTTCCCGAACAAAGTTGGTTATTCGACTATTTTTTAAAGTAGCATTGTTTCATTGAATTGCCGCTACATAAACAACCACTATTTTTTGCCCTATTATTTTTATATATTCCGAGTAATTCCGACGCGATTATTTGTTTTGGTTGGGAGCTATGATAGCATGTATTTAAGATTTTAACGTTGATAATAGTATTTTTAGGAGGTTAGAGTATAGAGAAAAGAAAAAAATTATGAATTTTCAATACTATCTTTTGGTGAAAAAAAAAAAAACAAGTGATCGTGATATGTAGTTGTACACCGGACTTCCAATGAATACAAACTAACGGTATAGTCAATCGTAAATTAAATACAAAACAATATGATTCATTTAAATGCCTCACTGTCACTTGTTACATGCTGTGTAGGTAGGTACAGCAATCGTTATTTTGTTTTTAATTTTAGCCTTTTCTTTAATTTCTGCCTGTCTCTGAAAAACCTCTGTGCCAGGAATACACTTTAGAAAAAGAATTTGAAACATTAAAGTATATTTTTGGTCAGCTTATTTTAACTCATACTCATAATTATGTATTTGCATTCCATAATGTAAAAAAGATGTTACAAAGGGCTTATAGCTAGGTACAAAAATGTGGACCTTCTAGTGGCACAACAAAAAGATAAAGTTTAAATTCCAAAAAACAAAATTCAAACTACCACTAAAATAAAAATCTAGGTATTTAATTTAATCCACCAATAAAATAACAAGGAAACATAATAAGGACATAATCTAACTAGCATAAAATTAAAAAAGGTCGGAAAAACAATTTTGTAATAAACGCTTACTTTAATTCCATCACCAGAACTCTGGAGATCCTGCACATGGCAACACTCTGCCTGCTGTCCTTCAGCCCGGAACTGCTATCTCTACTGGCCGACCCTGGACTAGACCTGGAGCGCTGGCAACCCCTCGTTGAGCTGCACTTCGGAGCACCCAAGATATCCTACGAGCCCTTCCCGCAACTCACCTTCGGAACTTTGGTGTCGGCCATCTGTTTGTTGACCAGATCTCTTAATCATGTAAGTACTTAGTCAGTAGTCGTCATTTATTGGTAGGCAAAAGTTACGGTTGGATAGAGGAATAATGAATTTACTAACTTGTATTTGGTGAGGACTTGGAGACATTCGCCAATGTATGGTCCTAAAAAATCAGTGTGAAATCTACAGCCGCCCATCGCCAATAAGGTATTTTACAATTTATTAAAAACTAATTTAATTTGAAGATTAGGACGAAATATGTAAGGGAAAAATAAATGGATTTATTTCCATTTTCTCAATTAAAAACGTTTTAAACCAAATTTACTTTTCGTTGTTTTAAATTTACCTCTAAAACTTTCCTTACGATCTCTTTTTATCACGTAACCACACGTGACGTCAACTTTGTGTAAACTAAAGTTGTTGTTATAAAGCATGGAGGACAATGGAGAGAGCATCGGCTTGTTTTTATTCTAAATCAAAGTCACTAAATTACGGCGGGGGGAGAGGCAAGCTTCGTCTGCTGTGATTGGATAACGAATTGACAACCAAATGACAACTGATTCTCTAGGGATTCCAAAAAAGTAATTTAAAAAATATCGATATCGATATTTTGTGAACATCAGAATGACTGGCCAAAATGACCGATTAGCTTTGAAATGTTACTAAAATCTATTTGCTACTTTGATACCTTTGTTTAAGTAATTGGCACCTAATTAATAACCGAGAAAATGAATTAAAAAAATGGGCAGTCATTCTGATGTCGGGGTGACTGCCCACATTTAGGATCTCCACGTAAGGGCTCCAAAATTAAAATTCGCCTTTACAATTTTTTTTTACCTATTTTATACCTAAACAAATATTTTTTGTAGGATTTTAGGGCAAAGAATAAATATTTTTTTAGAGATTGACTGGCCAGAATGGCCGAGTAGCTTTAAAATATTACTAAAATCTAATACCCATTTACTACTATTTGATACCTTTGTTTAAATATTTGGTACCTAATTAACAGGTTAGAAAATGAATTTAAAAAATGGGCATTCATTCTGACATCAGGATGACTACCCACATTTAGAATCTCCACTTAATAAGGTCTCCAAAATTTCAATTGGCCTTAACAAAAATTTTGTACGTATTTGATACCTAAACATATTTTTTTTTCTACATTTTTAATTGCACGAAACGCAAAACGGGAGCGCGTGACGCTCGTACGTAAGCCTACAATTGCTGTGACTGACCAAAATTCCGCCGCATATACTTGATATAGCATATGTTTAGTGACCGCGGTAGCCCCCGCACGCGCTCTCCATTGTCCTCCATGTTATAAAGTGAATGTCGACTTTATAATTAACAAGATTTTGAATGAATAGAAAATGGTATTACTGTGCACAAATTCTTCTAAAGCTGCGCCCCACAAAGTATTTGTACTCGTGCCGTTTACACAAAGCTAACGTGACGTGTGGTCACGTGATAAAAGTAATCGTAAGGAGCGTTTTAGCGGTAAATTTAAAGCAACGCAAAGTAAATTTGGTTTTAATTTCTCATACTCGGAAAGTAGTGTTTGTTTGATCCCAATACTGCGCAGAGGCGCAGTATTGGGTTTGAAAATAAACTACTTTTTGCTATTTAGCGCTCTCCCAAAAACCACGGAAAGTTTTATTTATTTGATCTTAGCCTAAACCTTCGGGAGATTCAGTCGTGAAGTTGAGTTATTTTATCTTTCATATCTCAGGCCTACCACACTGAAGAAGGCAGTGGGTCCCGTTCCCCGCGCGCGCGGCGCCGCGCCTGCTCGTGCGGCAGCCCGGCGGCGGAGCGGCGCGTCAACCGCAGCGAGTCCCTCACCAGCATCTCGTCCGCCGCCTCGCTGCCCGCGCTGGACGAGCGCCTCGTCGCCGGCGCGCTCGACGCCAGCGCCACGCTGCTCGCCTCGCAGGTATAGCGCTACAAGATTCTTTAGGCGCGTGACCAAAATCGAAACTAATACAGCCATCTTGTTTTTTGAACTCATTTTTGTGACATTTCAACACATTTTTGATGCCACTTATTCGAACCTAGTTCGAAGTTCAAACAACATGATTCTAAGTTGAGATTCATTTGTCGATTTTACTTTGTTACTTCTCAGGCCCTGCTCGCAGTGCGTGACCCGAGCGTTCCAGCCCGACACAAGCAACTCATCCGCCGTGAGCTGAGCTCCGAACTCACCATGTTCCACGACTTCGTGCGCAAACGCATCCTGTGCGCCGCACACGCGCGCCCTCACCTCGTGCGGAACAAACTCGGCGCCTGGCCGCTCACCGCCAACGAAGAGGAAACTAAACGCATAGAAGAAGCCAGGAAAGAGGGAACCCCTCGCATTTGTGATACCGAAATGGATAAATCGCTACCTCCGCCCCCGCCTCCTAAACGTGCGGCCCACGACTCAATGCGTGAATACATACTTCGTAAACATTACCTTGTCAAATGTGCTCAAACACCAACCAAAGGCCCGCCGTCACCTGTTTCCCATTCGACTCCGACTTCCGATAAGAAAAAGGAAACCTCTCGAAGTTCAAAGCGTGTGTCCTGGGCAGAGACTACAAGGGACAGCGATGAAATTCTAGATAGTTCGTTGCAGGAAATCGAAGAGCCTGCCTACTCTAATTTAACTGATGTACAAATTAATAATGACGAAGATTACTTTCACTTTATGTCGGTAGTTTTTCTTTACATTTGTCAAACGGAGTTATAATTTTTCATGAATAATGTTAAGTAAATGAAATAAATAAGTTTAATTTTTTCTGCTAAGCTGACTTTTTCTTCAAAAACAATTAATAGAAATCATCAATGGTTATCATCATCTGTTGGTCATCCTAGTTATAGGGTAAGGAGCAATTAAACTTCGTCAGTACTTGTCTAATTATATTGTAAAATAAGTAAACACAAAAAAGGTGAACAATAGTTTGGTATAGAAAGGGAATATGAAGTAAGTAACTTTAATATAAACTAAATGTGACGGACAACCGGATCGACGCTAGGCGCATCGTGCGTGCGTACTTAGGTCATCCACGTCTGTCGTCTTCCAAAAGAAGGTCCGTTAAAGACCTACACAGCTATTCACAACCATAAGCTTCCTTACCCAATCGATCAACAATCAATGCTATCGTAGGTTGTTGTTATCGTACCTTACCCTATAAATGCTGTTCACAAACCCAAACCCGAAAATGTTGTCAGTTTACATTGTACAATTTAAGGATGACACCGAGCGTTGCTCGGTTTTTTTTTGTTTTTGTTTGATTTTTTCTAAAAATGAAACCTAGGTAGATCGATTTATCGCCCCGAAAACCCCTGCATACTAAATTTCATGAAAATCGTTGGAGCCGTTTCCGAGATTCAGATTATGATCGGTTCTTTTTTGTTTGACGTTTTCTAAAAATGAAACCTAGTTAGATCGATTTATCGCCCCCAAAAACACCTGCATATTAAATTTCATGAAAATCGTTGGAGACGTTTCCGAGATTCAGATTATATTTATATATACAAGAAGGAAGGGAGAATTGACCGGCTCCCAGCCGGTCTATTCTGAAATGATCAACTCTTCTTGTTACATTTTAGCGAAATAACGATATTAGTAACGCTAATTAAATACCGGTAAACCTCCGTGGATTTAACAGTAATTTTGACGTTAAATATTTAACGTGACGGAACGAAATGTTTTGGTAGTTTTACCGGTATCTTATTGGTAACGGTAACCGTTCAGCGTCCCTGCCGGCTGGTAACTTGCCAGCAGCTTAGATCATCTGGCTGGGGACGGCAGCAGCGTCATCGGTGTGAGTGACCAACTTAGTCAAGAACAATGGAAATAAATACATGTAACACGTCAAGCTGTCCACGGGTGCGGGTTCGTTCGAAAGAGATACCGCCGCCCCTGGCATACAGGCTACAGAGGGAACACGGGTGGGTTTTAGTCATTAAAAGTCTGACACGACCTCCTGCTCCAGAGCGGGAGAAGTTATTTGAAAAAAAAAAAAAAAACATCCTATCGCAGGCCACTTGTCCACTGCCTAAAGCATATACCTGAATAACTACACAAAAAACAGTTGACGCGCCTACAAAAAACTAGAATGAAACTAGTTACTTCCAGTCAGTACCCTTACTACGTCGATCCCTATCTAACAAAATAAAAATGTTTGATTGGACTGCCCACTTCGAAACTTTAATACACTTCACTTCACACACACACAACAAAAAACACATCAAGCTGTACCTATCTACTCTTTTTTAAATATTTAAATAACTTCAGTAAAATTTAAGTTTTCCGAAATATTCAATAATAAACCAATTTACGATTTTTTATAGACTCCTGTTACTTATGTGAGTGACGGTTACAGCTGTAACATTTAATTACGGATATGTAACAGTTTATAATTTCGAAGGGACTCTTTACCCTCGTTGTGCGAGTCGTATTACGTAACGTACCTATAATCATTTTAATAATAATCTGTCGAACGAAACCGAATGAAACGCTTACGCGTACGCCGTTCGTTGTGTGAGTGAGTGTCATGTCAACTGTGAACTACGTACAGAGGCCAGCACATCAAGCTACCCCAAGCTGTCAAATTTCTTTGATAGTTTTTCAACTTTATCACAAAGGAATAAAGTTTATGTTCAATTGGGAAAATTTTACAGTTTGGGATAGCTTGACCTACTGGCGACTATACACCTCACTGCTAACACTTCAGGGAAAACAGGTGTGAAATTATGTGATAGTCATCATCTGCCTAGCCTTTTCCCAACTATGTTGGGGTCGGCTTCCAGTCTAACCGGATGCAGCTGAATACCAGTATTTTACATGTAAAAAAATGAAACGGAATGTGGAGGTCAGATAGGCAGTCGCTCCATGGAGCGACTGCCTATCTGACCTCCACAACCCTGTTACTGGGTAATACTATACCCCTTGGTAAGACTGGTAATAGTAACTTATTTAATTACTATTACGAACCTATTGAGGACAGAGGTCAAGGATTTCCTAAATAGTGACGGTACCTACAAAACTTCATGTCTAATGAAAAATAGCTGATTTATAGTGCCTACAGTGTAGAGGTGTGCGTTATTTAACGTAATCGGTTTCAGAAACTGCTTACGAGGCTGATAATCGTGTAACTAGTTTCGTGGACAAAAGTGTAACGATTATTTTACGTACAGACGCCAGCAGGTCAACCTATCCCAAACTGTAAAATTTTCCCAATTGTACATGAACCTTATTCCTTTGTAATAAAGTTGAAGAACTATCAAAGAAATTTGACAGATTGGGGTAGCTTGATGTGCTGGCCTCTGTACGTAGTTCACAGTTGACATGACACTCACTCACACAACGAACGGTGTACGCGTAAGCGTTTCATTCGGTTTCGTTCGACAGATTATTATTAAAATGATTATAGGTACGTTACGTAATACGACTCGCACAACGAGAGTAAAGTTTCCCTTCGAAATTATAAACTGTTACACATCCGTAATTATAAGTAACATAACACACAAGTAAAACTGTAACATTTTCGTAATCATAACCATATCATAACATAATACAAACGCAAAACCAAACAACGCCCTATTGTATACAAAAGTAACTAGTTACAAAAATAACCGGTTTTGAAACTACTACTTACTCAGCCACGAAACTACGTATACCCGATTTGGCCCAAAAGACGTTACGACCCACGTCTGGTAGGGTGGCAATAAATATTCGATAGGTAACACTGGAAGCCAATTTAAATGGTGACATGATTTGACACTGGCAGCTACAACTTGATAAATTTTAAAAATGGATTTGGCAATGCAACCAACCCTTTAACAACGGATGACCAACGGACCGAAAATGTTCCGTCTGGAGACCATGTGGTGACCATCGCAACTCTTACGAAAGACGCACTGTAGGGCCAACCCCCGCTCTGCATATTCACAACTTACATCTAGCAGTATAGCCGGAACCAGCTTTATAACGGTGCGGCGGAACATGAGACGAGTTCCTGGTCAGTAACAAATTTACATGTCAGCAGGGGTGTCGGGGGTACCAACCCGCACTGGGCCCGCGTGGTAGATTACGGCCCACTCCCTCTCATGGAGAGGAGGCCTGTGTCCCAGCAGTGGAAACGTTATAGGCTGAGTATGTATGTGTGTATGTAGAGGGGTCGGGTGGGGTACTGCGCAGTGGGTAGCGCACTTCAGAGCCTCCATAAAGTTTGAATCGGGCTGCAGTCGTTATTCGTTTAAAATAATGATGATGATGATGAAACAACTCACAAGCGACCGCTACTGATCGGATGATCAGTCGTGCGGTCAAATTATCCTTTGTGTGGTCAAGAATTCAGCTAAGCGTGCTACAACTGCAACAAATTTGTAGTCGTGGCCGCGTAGAGCGCGAGATCCGTTATTGTGCCACACAATTATTATAAAATTGTTTTATACCTACTATGAAAAAAATATTTCGAAACCATTTACTGGTTTGTAACAGTTACTTTTGTTTTAAAGAACATTAAACTTTAGTTCAGTTTTCATAATGTTTATAAAATAAGAAATAACATAGTAGTTTTAGTAAATTTTGAAAAAAAAAAATTAGTTGAAATTATTGTTTACGTCAATGGCAACATTTTTAACATGGCCGCATGTTGAACGAAACGATTTTCTTTACTGTTTGCCAAAATAAACTAAAATAGGCGTAACTAGTGAGCGGATTTATGTAGATTGCATAGCTGAAGAACTAATTTGCACGTGAAGTAAAGTAAGGGTAAGAAATTCAGTGTGAACCGACGTATTTGACTTAAGAATTTTGCGGTGTTTATTTGGTGGCAGTTCGCGATATTTATAGTTTGTTTGTGTCACAACGGCAGTGGTTCGTAAAGATGATGCATCACCCGAACATGCATCATCAGCCGATGTCGGGGCACCCGCCGCAACACATGGGCCACCAGGGAATGCCCACGCACCATCAGATGGCTCCACATCAAATGCACAGAGAGAACAGGCACGTAACACTAACTAGGTAGAGTACCGTTCGGCTTTTCACTATTTTATTTGTTTGTAATGCTTCGCGCCGAGATAGCGCTGTACACACAATCATATCACAGATCGTTTAGTAGCAACAAACCAAAAACCAAAGCTATACGCTTCTTAGTACCAGTATCACACCGAAAGTCGTAAATCGTGCACATAAATAGGTCAAAATCGTTTAATATTACTGCCTAGCTAAGATTGAATTATTGTGTTCATATCTTACAGTTCAGGAGTGTCGTAAATTTCCAATAAGCCACGACAGATCCATAGGACAAATGTTGCACTTGTCTGTCAAAAGTTGTTTATAACCTATCTACCTATTCTGTTTACTGATAATAACTGTATCTGGAACACTATCTAACAATGTAAGTATGTACTTCTAAACAAATAATTTATTACAAGCTGACCTGTTGAGTGACCTGCTCCATTAGAGCCAAGGAATGGAAGCAAACAATGTTTGTAAAATATTCAATTAGATTTTTCTGCCAAATGAAAACTTTCACATTTTTTTACAATGTCTGGTTATTATTACCAACATTTAATGCTCTCCCAGACTGCTCTACTTAATGCACGCCGAAAATGAACATTTAAAACTTAATATTTTATAAGGTATTATTTGAGATGTAATTCATTCTAACAAAATTTGATAAAAACAATACTGCTACAACTCTACTAACACATCCATAAAACACACCTAAACCTAAAATAATTTTGCAACCACATTTCACTATAGTTTTAACAAATTTCATTACAAAATGGTCTTGAAGGTATGATTCAGTGGTCATTGTCCCTACTAAACCAATAATTTGGTTATTCATACAGGATAAAAAAATATGTTTCTAAAACTATTTATTGATACATTATCAACTTGCAAGAGTCACGGCTTATCCAACAACCACTTGGTGATGAATGGTAGTACAGACGGGCACTCAAGAGCTTACAACCTCATTATGAGATGTCAGCACAAACTAATGGGGCCCGGGTGGGTTTTAGTCGGTAAAAGTCTGACACACCCTCTTGCTCCACCCAGAGCGGGAGAAGTTATTTGATGAATTCCCACCAAAAAAAAAAACCTCATGTTATGCTGATGCATCAACTTTTCATCATTTTTTAGTTGCCTATGACAAAATTTGATGTAGACAACTGTTAATATGGCACAAGTTTTGAACAAAACATTGCTTTTTCATTTTTAGAACTGAATAACAATGACAAATAACTACTGAAAGTAGGAAATGTGGTACGGTTGACATCTGTCAGGCAGGCTCCAGTTCGGGGGAATCAATCCAACACATTATTTCTGGCTGTTCTCGTCTGGCAAATGGAGACTACTAGCATAGGCACAACGTTGCAGCCAGGATTATCAACCAGCACTTTTTGAAATACAGTCTTGTGGAATCAAAGCCATCATGATGAAAGACACCGACGACCTATACGTGGGCCCGACCCAGTTTTCGGAAATGGTAATATCATGTTGTATTGGGATTGATTTAGTGACAAGACTATTATTGCCAATAAGCAAGACATGGTTGTGATAGATCTATTAGCGCGTCACACGACGGTTACTTACATAGTGGTACTGCATAAAGAGAGGCAGGCACATTTTTTTTTTTTTTTTGTGTGGGACATCGTCAAATGACTTCTCCTGCTGAGTAGAGCAGGAGGGCGTGTCAGACTTTTACTGACTAAAACCCACCCGTTTTCCCTCAGTAGCCATAGTATGCCAGGGGCTGTGGTATCTCTTTCGAACAAACCCGCACCCCTGGCAGGCATCGGCCCTTGCGGACCCCACCAGTGGTTGCCGACATCTTTGACGGCGCGCGTGTGGAACTCAACGCGCCGTCCCGTCTACCCCTTTACGGCCGCAGGGGATAGGGAAAGCGGCTGACGCTATACCGACACTCCTCTTCCCCTGCGGCCCCACCGCGTCCGCATCAAACGGTGGCGGCCCCCGTCCAGGCCACGGAAGGGAAGAGCGCTGCTCAGAAGCACCGGCACTCCTCCTCTATCGCAGCTCGTAACCCTCAGCCGCGATGCCTCCCATTCGACATCGCGGCCCACCTCAGTTGCGGTGCTCCTCACCGCAACCTACTTTTTGGCCGCTACGTCAATGGCTTGAAGGCAAAAGTCCTGACGAGCGGCCCCACCTTTGGGTTCCTCTTGGCTTCACCGTGGCCGGAATCCACGGTTACTGAGCCCCCCCGCAACGACAATGCGGGAACCCACTCGGGGGGAAGAGAAGCACATGAAAGCTTAATAAACACATTACCCTCTGCAGTCGGATTTAGCTCAAGAGGAAGAGCAAGCCTCACTCAATCTGCTGATCTTTTTTACCCGAGTAATAAAGATAAGCAGATTAAGCGAGTCATAACTTGGTTCTCAAGGTTATCGACACGTGGAATGTGGATACAGCAGTCATTGTGCCAATACTCATTGCAGTTAATGGCAGAATGGCCAAGAACCAATACCTAAGGACGCTCTCGGTAGGAAGCTGGATCTAGGGCTTGATCCAGAAAACTGTATTTATGGACACAGCGTGTATCGTTAGGAGGTTCCTCTGTCGTAGGAAGGTATCAGGATTAGGTTCCAAGCGATAGCTGTCTAGGAGGTTACTAGTGTTTTTTATAAGATATAAAAATTACTAGCTTTTGCCACCGGCTTCGCCCGCGTGGAACTGTCATCCCCTATTTAGCTCCCTTAGGGGTTGAATTTCGAAAAATCCTTCCTTATTCCTTGTCTAGATTATAAGGAAAACCTCTGTGCAAAATTCCAGCTTTCTAGGTCCAAGGGTTTAGGCTGCGCGTTGATGAGTCAGTCAATCAGTCAGTCAGTCAGGACTTTTCTTTTTATTTATATTGATTTAAATTTATTAAAAGTAATATAATATAACCTTACAAATAAACATAAATAATGTATAAAACAAAACTTAACAGCAATAAGTGGCCACCTCCAAGAGGAAGACGATTGTGTCCTCCCCTATCCGCTGGTACCGTATCTGTACTTGTGACATGATACATAACCCACAAACTCACACGCTGTATACCCAGCATTTCACGGCCAGTAGTTTAGCCAAGCCCATTGGAAGCCAGTTGAGTTGGTACAGGTAATACGGGCTGTTGTCCCCAACTCCACGTTAAAGCGCGTATTTTGTGTACAGGTGGGAGAGTCGGTCAGTCATTCGATCCACCCCAGCTCCTCGAGAAAGGCCAGCAACGCCTTGGTGTTGCTGACAATCTCACGTAGGGTACCTGGGTTACCGAAATATTTAGCCCTGTAATTGGCGACCACCGGGCAGTTTAACAGCACGTGCTCATGTCTCGTCGTCCTCCATGCAGGCTCTGCACAGCGGACTATGATGATGATGATGATGATGGGACTCCCTTTTCCGCACGTAGACTCCCATTCGGTCCGTTGTGCGTGGGGATTCTGGCTAACATAGCCAGCCTAGCTCCGCCCAAAAGCACAGAAGCTTCCTGGGAGCTTCACAGGCTTCGCGGAGCGACCTCACTGTTCCGAGGATTTCTACACGTTGAGAAGCCACGGCCTCGCATTCCAGGATGACGTGGGCGGCTGATTCCTCGGCGTCAAGGCAGCCCCTGCAAAGCGGGCTGTCTGTGGCGCCTATGTTAAAAAGGTGTTTGTTAAGTGTGTTATGGCCCGTAATTGTTCCTATTATTATTCTAAGGTTATTTCTACTCAGGCTGAGAAGTTTTTTGGTTAATCGCGGGTGTACAATCGGTAAAGCCAATTTTGACTGTCTACAGACTGTTGCCCGTGACCATCTGTTGTTATGGAGTTTGGTCGACCTTTGGCGAATCCACGCACGAAATTGTGAGAAAGGCAGGGGGAGAAGTGGGTACGGGCCTAGCACTTTCATATCAGAGCCTCTCTTCGCAAGTTCATCTGCGGCATCATTGCCTAAAGATCCACTGTGCCCTTTGATCCACTGGAGTGCAATACGATTGGACGTCGATAAGCTCTCCAGGGCTAGATGGCACTCAAAAATTAGTTTGTTGTTAGTTTGTTTGTTTTCCAAAGCTTTGAGCACAGATAGGCTGTCGGATAGGAATTTAATGCCGTAGTTCCGGATGCCTAAGCGCTTTACTGCTGTTGCGGCTTGTGTTAAGGCAACACATTCACATTGAAAGATCGAACTGTGTGTGCCTAGCGGTATGTGAAGGTTGATGTTGAGGTCAAGGGAGTGTACGCCAGCACCTGAACCGTCTTGTGTTTTTGAGCCGTCAGTGTAGATGCGCACTTCATTGGCTCCT
This sequence comes from Polymixis flavicincta, assembly GCA_949987655.1. Classification (NCBI taxonomy): domain Eukaryota; kingdom Metazoa; phylum Arthropoda; class Insecta; order Lepidoptera; family Noctuidae; genus Polymixis; species Polymixis flavicincta. The sequence continues at coordinate 22,286,894 of OX465173.1, forward strand.
GACTGATCCCTTTCTTCCTCTACTGTTTGTATGATATAGTTTTTGTTGAACATAGGTTGGTTTGGTGTTCTATCACACGGGGCAGCGATGAGAGGCTGGTACTCAATCGCCCGATCCAGGATTTTAGCGTGTGGACTGGTAAAGTTCTTGCCCCATATGCCTAGATGCATTAGCCTGATGGCAGCTAGCGCCGCCTCCTGCTGTATGTACAGGTCAAGGGGAGTTAGTTCAAGGGCTATCTCCATGGCTGCTGTTGGGGTGGTTCTCATGCAGCCAGTGGTAGCTGAACAGGCCAGTCGTTGGAAGCGTTGTAGTCTGGTAATGGTGGTCGAGAGTTCGGTCCTTGTCCACCAAACCAGAGCGCCATAAGCCAACATTGGCCTGATTACCGATTTGTATAACCACAGAGTGATCTTCGGAGAAAGCCCCCATGTTTTCCCTAACATTTTTTTACATTGGTAGAGTGCAATAGTGCTTTTATTAAGTTTGTAGTCAAGATGCTTGTTCCAGAGCAGTTTGCTGTCAAGGATCACCCCCAAGTACTTGACTTCGTCTTTAAGTGTTAGTTCTGTGTTGAAAAGTTTTGGAAGCCTGTGGGGTCCAAGAGTTCTTTTGTTGGTGAACATTATTAGTTCTGTTTTCGAGGGGTTAACCGACAGTTCGTGCTTCGCGCACCAACTTTCGATTATTTTGAAGGCCCTTCTCATGAGATCACATAAGATGCCCTCAAACTTCCCCGAAATCAGAATTGCTATATCGTCCGCGTAACCTACCGAGTAAAGACTGCTGGCGTTGAGCACAGCGGACTATCTGTTCCTCCTATGACAAAGAGATGTTTGTTAAATGACCCATGGCCAGTTACAGCTGCTGTTACTGTACTCAGCTGTAGTTTAGTTAAACAGAGAACCAGTTGTGTGAGGTGGGCATCGATCGTAGGAAGTGCTTCCTTAGCCTGCCTGCAATCACCATTTACCACGCATATTTTGTGATGTTGGTCCCTGGTTCGTTTCCTTACCAGAGTGCGTGGATACCCCAAGGGGAGCGTGGTGATGGGTTCTGGTCCCACTGGTGCCCATACTCGACCCCCTCCGGCAAGTTCATCGGCTGCATCGTTACTTAGCGAACCGTGGTGTCCTTTGATCGCTATGACTATTTGGTGTATGCTATTGAGGCTACCTACCTGGTTGTGGTACCCACCAGCGCCTGGTGGCATTCGTATATCAGCCCAGAGTCAACTGTGAGACTGTTCAGGGCTTGCAAAACAGCCATGCTGTCTGAGCGTATGCGGATCGAGTGGTCTTTAACTTCCCTGGCCATGATAGCTGACGCGGCAAGGGCATTCGGCCTGGAACACTGTGTTATGGACGCCCAATGGTGTGGCTATGTTGAGGTCCTCCGAGAAGACTCCAGCACCTGTGCCACTACCTGTTTTTGATCCGTCCGTGAAGATCCGCAACTCTGCGGGGCGCAAACCTTCGCATCGTCGATCCTCATGAAGTTGAATTCTGTATTTTTATCGAAGATAAATTGTTTGGGCACCCGGTCATTAATTGCCTTCGTAATGGGGAACTCACTGTTGAGTCCCTTAAGCAGCTCGATGTGTTGAATGTCTCTCTTACTCCAGAGATGTTTTGATGATTGCCATAAGGCGCGCCGCCGCCATCGTTGCTTCAAACAGATAGCTGCAGTCAGGGTGGTCCTCATGCAGTCCGCGGTAGCCATGCAGGCTAGTCTTTGCATACGCTGTAGTTTGTTGGAGACTGTAGCTAGCTTGGAGCGGGGCCACCAAACCACGGCCCCGTAGGTGATAATGGGGCGGATCACTGCGGTGTACAGCCATAGTATAATTTTGGGGGATAGGCCCATGTGATAGGCCAAAGTCAATCAAATCAAAACAATGCATATTTATGCGATGGAAGCAATCGCGGACTGTCATTTTTTTTTTTATATTTTTATCGTAGAGCTTGTCCTTTTTTTTTTGGTTCGGACATCATCAAATAAGTTCTCCAGCCAGATGGTGCAGGAGGGCGTGTCAGTCTTTACTGACTAAAACTCACCCGTGTTCCCCAGTAGCCTGTTGAACTGTATTTCGGGTCATTAGTAGGTAGTAGGTATACTAGTAGTTTTAGGACATCATCGATCACCCGCAATCCAGTTCCACCTTAACATACTTAGGCGCCAGCTATATATCGTGCTCAGAAAATAAACGAACCAAAAGTGTAGCTATAACCCTACTTGTGTATTAGTAGGGTAGCAACACATTGCACGAATATCTTCACATTCTATCAAAAGTTTCCAGCCTGCAGAATTTAAATCACACTCAAGAAAGTCTTTTAGTAATGTAAAGTGTTGAAAGTCTCAGAAGGCTCATATTACACGATCCAATAATAACTGAATATGAGTTGGTTACTCGATCTTTGACACTATTTAATAAAATAACACTGTCTTTATCCGAGAAAAGAGTGGCGGCTGCATTGATATGCAAATATTGTGTAATTTGTTGATATGTCGAGGGTCTTTTGCGGCGCCCTTTGTCGCGTAAACTGGTTGCGAATGAAACTGACAAAGGAACATATGACGACGTCTCTATTGATGCGCGGGGACTGAGGTTTTGAATGCCAGCCGACCTTTCTTCGTTCAGACTAATATATCAAGTCCATTGACTACGAGACAGTTGAAATAACAGTGTCGCTCCGACTGTGGAGCAGGACAGATTACTTTCACCGAGCTGAACTGGTGCTGCGACAGTCACTAGCGAATATTTAGCGACCATTGCTATTATAAGAATTATAAGTTGTGATGTATACAGCGCTGTGTGGTGCTTGTGATATTGCTTTATTGACTAATGATAACGTGATGATAGTGCGCGATTCTGACTGCGTTTCGGTGTGAAGGGTGCCGCTGGGTCCGGGGCAGGCGGGCGGTGCCATGGGCGCGCACCCGCAGGCGCTGGGCGGGCTGGGCGCCATGGGCGTGCCGCCACCGCACCACACGCAGCAACGACCACCTCATCCCATCAGGGCTATGCCTCATCATCCGCAAGCACAGCACCACTCCGTACCACCGGTGAGACATCTTACTTTACAATTTTAATTTTAATTAGTTTCTCGGCGAAACGACAACATTTTCTCATATGCATGAATGTAAATGTTGTTTTGGATGCACGAAACCGAATAGTTAAACTAAAACTTTGTCAACGTCCACTAGTCGTCGACTGTCTGATTAATAAATATAACTTGTCGCAACAGATTTATATCCACCAATATGAAAGCATTATTTGTGTTCCGCGTATGTTAGGCGTGAATTACACAGAGACGGCGTAAGGTGAAGGCGCGGCGCAGGCGCAGCGTACGCAGTACATTTTGTATGAAAACGTTTAAAAGCGGCATCATGCCTGTTTTCATGCGCGGCATCATGCGCGCCTTCACCTTACGCCATCGCGCTTTAGGCACCAACTAATATTTGCCGAACTTCACATGGCCAGTTTCCAATACCTAAGTTTTTGTCTGCCCCTGTACAACCTTTTCCAAGCTAAAGTAATTTACGACTCAATTGAATTGGTGACTCTGAAATCCGTCCCTTGGTAAGCTTTCGGTCAGGGTTCTTTTGGATTCAAACTTCAAGGTTCTATCTATCAATTTACCTTAATGAAAGACTAGATCTATTAATTATAGCATAATCTTTTTTTTTTGCCTTTAATACTTGCCAAACTCAATTATGACGGAAGATCCCCTTAAACTTCATGTTACTTCTCTGTTTCGCCACGTCAATTTACATCCATGTTGGACTGTATGAACCCTTCCATACGTTCTTGTGTAGTGTGTTGTAAGTAGTAATGTGTTGACGTTGGACAGCAACAAATGAAGGCGCTTCGCCGGTCGTACGCAGTGGGCGGCGGCTACGGGCCGGGCGCCGTGCTGCCGCCGCAGTATGCGCAGCCGCCGCCGCTGCAGCCGGCTGCTCTGCCTATCGCACACGCAGGTACCAAGCTATTTATAATTTTACAAACACTGGAGCACGCTTACAAACTTGTTGGGGTTGGCATTCAGCAAAGCCGGATATATTTATGTAGGGCTAAGTGATGCCAGCGGCACGGATCGATAGATCAGGTAAAGCTACGCTTGCTGTGGTTGGTCCGTAGATGGGTGACTATCTTTACATACAGAGACCCCTCTGTGCCTCGGAAAGCACATTAAGCCATTGGTCCCGGCTGTCATTTGTGGATCTTTGACAGTCGTTACGGGTCGTCAGAAGCCCGAAAGTCTGACAACCAGTCTTACCTAGGGGTATCGTATTATCCAATAACTGGGTGGTGGAGGTCAGATTGGCAGCCGCTCCATGTAAAATAGTGGTATTCAGCTGCATCCGGTTAGACTGGAAGTCGACCCCAACATACCTACTTGGGAAAAATGGGATGTTCAAAAAGAGACTTTATGACCAGAATATATTTTCATAATATTGAAGTTAAATAACAAGAAAGGGTCAGATCTGGAAATGTAATAATTTGTCTCTTAGCGTATCAATATTGTTTGAAGCAAAAAAGTTAAATTACGCTAATACCATTCGCTGACGCAGACATTAAGGTACTAAAATAGTTGTCGCATCTAAATCGAATGAAATGTTATGTATCGTTCTAGTAGTGTCGACCCCGTCAGTGCCCAGCGCGTGCCACGCGGCGGAGGCGTGCGGGGCGGAGGGCGCGGCGGGCTCGGGCGCCGCCCCCGCGCCGCCGCCCGACGACGGCGACGCGCTGGACGACAGCCCGCGCGGAGAGGCCAACAGTAAAGAGAAGACCCCCATGTGCCTGGTCAACGAACTGGCCAGGTACAATAAGGTAACCTTATAAAACTGACCCACTTTTTCTTCACATCAATAGATTTGTAAAAGGATACAGGGTGGCAAGGGGACTTCGACGCGCAACGTGTTACTTTATTCGGTACATGATTCTGGTGCATTTTCCCTTGCGTTGAAATTTTTCGTCGGCATTAAAAAATAACAACTGTTTCATACAAAAGTGAAATACCTATGCGGTTAACACGTATGGAGCAGCAATTTCTTTTTAAGGTCTGCAATTGTGTTTTTTGTTGCAAATGTTTTTCAAAAACGCTGTCAATGTCTTTCGATCGCCAAAAGATCCTTGTAGCATTAACATGGGATAACAGCATCCCTACAATGTAGGTATTTTTTTTTTTTTTTTTGGGTGGGAAATCATCAAATGACTTCTCCTGCTGAGTAGAGCAGGAGGGCGTGTCAGACTTTTACTGACTAAAACCCACCCGTGTTCCCTCAGTAGCCCGTATGCCAGGGGCCGTGGTATCTCTTTCGAACAAACCCGCACCCCTGGCAGGCATCGGCCCTTGCAGACCCCACCAGTGGTTGCTGACATCTTTGACGGCGCGCGTGTGGAACTCAACGCGCCGTCCCGTCTACCACTTTTCGGCCGCAGGGGATAGGGAGAGCGGCCGACGCTATACCGACACTCCTCTTCCCCTGCGGCCCCACCGCGTCCGCCATCAAACGGTGGCGGCCCCGTCCAGGCCACGGAAGGGAAGAGCGCTGCTCAGAAGCACCGGCACTCCTCCTCTACCGCAGCCCGTAACCCTCAGCCGCGATGCCTCCCATTCGACATCGCGGCCCACCTCAGTTGCGGTGCACCTCACCGCAACCTGCTTTTTGGCCGCTACGTCAATGGCTTGAAGGCAAAAGCTCTGACGAGCGGCCCCACTTTTGGGTTCCTCTTGGCTTCACCGTGGCCGGAATCCACGGTTACTGAGCCCCCCCGCAACGACAATGCGGGAACACAATCATCACATCATAATAAGCGTATAGTATGCCCACTGCTGTGGCACAGGCTTCCTTTCGTCTGTGACAGGAAGTGGGCAATAATCCACCACGCGGGCTCAGTGCTTGTTGGTGTATCCGACATGTCTTAGATTTTTTGGTGACGGCCTCGTGTCCACATCACCCATATCGACAACCTTGCGAGCCTAGTCAAGATTTCAATAGCTTTCACGAGTTTGTCGTCATGCAGGACCGCTATGACAATAATCATTGTGCGATGCTGTAATCCATCTACAACCACTGGCGTATTGGCAACAATAGTCTTGTCAGTGATGATAGATCGATCAATACAACGTGATTCTGCCATATTCGAGAACCGGGTTGGGCACATACCTAAAGTAGGTACTTCCAATTCCACAAGACTTTCAGAACATGGTGCTCTGGATAAGCCGTGCTACAAGGTTGTGCCTATGCAAGTAGTCTCCGATAGCCAGACGAGAACAGCCAGAAATAATGTGTCGGATTGATTCCCCAGGACGGTGGCATGCCCGACAGATGTCAACTGTGCCATACTTCACAATATATTTCCGGTAGTTGTTAGTCATCATAACTTCGTCCATAGTCGCAAAGACAAAACCTTCGAATACATCGGGCCCATGTAGGACCCGGTAAAAGCGCCCGTGAAGCTCTTCTCTGCATACCTTCCTGTGGTCATGAGTATCTAGTACGTTAGGTTTGCGCCATTGCTCGTTACGCAAGGAGAGCGGGGGGGGGGGGGATGTGGAGGCCTTTGTCTTCTGGTGGTCCTTGTCTGCTTCTAAGAAGTATTCCCGGAGACTGCATACCTCACGGTTGTGCATGGTCTTAAAATTTAAGAAGCCTCGACCTCCGCAATTTCGCATCAAATACAGTCTCACAACTAATGATCGTGGGTGATGCATCCGATTTTCGGTCAGTAGGTGCGGACCCTCCTTTCCTGGGGGTCAAGTTCCTTCTGAGTCCTTTTGAGTATGCCGAAAGAATACATCAAAACCAGCATGACCCAGCCGTTGAATGCAAATAGTCCTTTATTAGGCGGCGATTCGATTGAGGAGAGGAATCTTAGGTTTATGGAATTCGAGAGTTGGTTCACACGTATACCACAATAACCCCTTGCTTTACATGCATGAGTGCACATTTGTCCACACAAAATTTCATCCCGATGGCACTACTGAAAGTTTTGGTGACCTTCAGTAGTTCCATCAGTTGCAAATTGTTGGGGGCAAAAAGTTTCAAGTGACATGGATGACTGATGTCGTCCATGTCCAAGCAACCAGGTTCGCGTTAATCTGCAATGAGCCACCAGCTCTCAAGATCATAGAGACAGTGAAGATTTAAAGAAACTTAATATGCAACTTCAAAAGAAATGACACCATCAAAAAAAAACTTACTCGAACTACTCTGGAAAAAATTGTTATAAATGTATCAAGTAATAATATACCTTCAAACATGGGAAATGCTGTAAGAAACTTGTCCTATGATAATGATGAGTTTCAAATAAACTACAAATAACTATTTATCCGAAAGTAGTAAAAAAAGTTATACAGTGTTATTGGAAAAACACAAATAACCTCTAAAGAAGTCATTCTACTCATCATTATGAACAACTTTTGAGAGGTGGTTGGTGTTTTTCCAATAACCCTGTATACATCCACACCCACCTGAAAATGACAACATGATGGTGTTTAAAATGTCACAAGTATTTGGCAGACATGTTGTGAACTGGGTAGACCAAAATCATCAATATTTTGCTACGGTTAAAGCTCAAGATGACCTGATAAAAATTTAAAGTAGATTCTGCTTTAATTATACGAAACAGTGAACAAAACACAATCAGAAATCTGATATTAAACACCCACTATCTGGCGCACAACTATCAACTCAACGATTCAAAGCAGGCACATCTTAGATTCGGCGTCTTTACGCCCGCTGGAAACTATGGCAGGATACTCTCCCCCGTCCCACTTGCTAAATATCACCAAAGGAGCATCTCCCTGCAGGTAGTATGGGGTCTACTTGGAAATTCTAAAAATTGATGATGGAACCCTAAAAAAGTAAGTATTAATCAGCTTATCTACATTGTGTATTTTTTGAAGATAAAAATCGTTTATCAGACTACCAATTCCGTGTCATTTAGTGACAAGTGATTATTGACTGCTAAATGCAATATCGATAACGATGGAACTATTAATACTTAAATTTTGACATCAGTCACTTATCAGTATTAAAAATGACTCCGATAGAAACATACGTATTTATGGATTTGACGACTGAACGGAATGAAGTGAACAAAATAAACAGGATAACTGAAGTGAGCCTGTTAGCTGAACACAGGAGTCAGTATCAAGAAACGGATGACAGCAAGGTATCACCTGAGGAGCTTACATTCCGACTCTTCAGAAAACGTAACAGTAATGATGACCAGCCTGCGTTGGATATGGCTACTTTTTACGATTTTATTAGTTTTATCAATGGTCGAGATACACCTGTGTGCTTAATCTCCCAGAATGAAGGTGATTTCGATGTCCCCATACTCAAGCTACAGGAGCAGCTTCAAGAGTTTAATGTCAGTTTACCTAATAATATCATGTGGGCTGATAGCCTTACCGGTTTTCGTTATATACTGGAAAATAAAAACTGGAGACCTAATATAAATCCTAGTACATCAGATTTTAATCGCTCAACTGACCATAATGCTGACAATCTACAAAAAGAAATAGGCTCATATAAAATAAAGGAAATTTATGAAAAAGTAGTCACAAATCCTCATATACATGTACACTCACCTGATAGTTATAACGTGATGATGTTTAAAATATCACAAGTATTTGGCAGATTTTTTGTAACCTGGGCAGACCAAAATCAACGATCTTTAATAGAGGTGAAAGCTAAACATGTTGAAATTAAAGATAATAAACAAACCGGCAAAGGACGAGATGGGCACGCCAAACTTGGTTTCCGTACCAAACTAAAGCCTTCTTCTACTTCGTTGTGTTAGCTTCTGAAGTGAACACCTAAAGGACAAAATTAATAGTAAGGATATAACTCCCTTATTACCAGTGCCCGTTAAAAAAAAAAATACTTCAATGAAATTATTTGAATACTTAAATAAGTTTTGTAAGCTTTTTTTGGACAAGTTCCTCTTGCCCCACTAACTTAAAACTTTGTAAACTCTTTCTCTTCCTGTATGTTCGAAAAAATTGTCTGCTTAGCAACAATTCCATGAATGTTGTGGAAATGTCAAAATGAAAGTGATCCAGAGTTACTCCTCTGATACAGCCAAGCTTGTTTCTGGATATGGGAAATCTTAAGCACTTTGAGGTTGAAGACTGGGTGAAGGACGGGTGTTTTCAGGGGACTCTCTTATGTAATTTTGAAGTTCAAAAAGAGCAGTCTCCCAGCCTAGTTTGAATAAATGATTTTTGACATTTTGAATTTGGTTAAATAGTGAAATGTAATCATAATGAGATTCAGTAGTATTTTGAATTTGGTTGTATAGTGAAATGTAATCATAATGAGAATCAGTAGTATTTTGAATTTGGTTGTATAGTGAAATGTAATCATAATGAGAATCGGTAGTATTGTTTTAATTGTTTAGTTATATGTCAGAGTTAATACACAATTTATTTGTAAATCATCGCAATTTTTTTTGCGTCGTTGGCACAAATTCCATGGGTATCCGAATTCGAATGAACGAGCACGGTAAACCGCGCCGTCGCCATGTACAGAGGCCAGCACATCAAGCTACCCCAATCTGTCATATTTCTTTGATCGTTTTTCAACTTTATTCCAAAGGAATAAGATTCTTGTTCAATTGGGAAAATTTGACAGTTTGGGATAGGTTGACCTGCTGGCGTCTGTACTGTAGACTTAAATATAATGTATTTTAGTGTTAAGTAGATATCCTGTATTTTTATAAAAAATAAAGCAGTTTATAAAGTCTTCCAGTTTTTCTCTTGTGCCGCACTATGCGTTATCATATCACAGTGGTAATAATGATATTCCTACTGCTGAGAATAGCTTCTCAAAGCGACACCTTAATGTAATGGCTAAAAATTATTGCAACGTTGGATTTTCAACCATCGGCTCAATGCCAAGAGCTGAAAACCCAACATTCTAATCAAAATAAGGGAGATGTTATTTGTAATTTAGCCGCCAATAGACCTTGTAAAACGAGGATCTTTAATCGGCTCTTACGTCATTTTTTACTGACGTAGTTAATCGAAATAATGATAAGTATTGTGAGATAATCTTATATTATCAGCTAATAGTTTTGTTCGTATCGCAAAATACTTTGGTACTTCATTTTTTGTTTTTCCTGCTCTATTTATCGTAAGAGGAAGGCTACGTGAGCGAATCCGACTCGCACTTCCGTTCTTTTATGTTATTGGGTAGCTAACAAGCAACGCACTTGAGATTTTGTGATCACCACTAGAGAATGACAGCGAAAATAAATCAATTTGACCCAGGTTAAGGCAGACAACAAAAAGCAGAACAAAACTTAAAATAAAATAGTATGCGTCACAGCTGCCCTAAATGGACCCAGTTTAGCATAAATGCAAGAAAACTAGTCTGCCCTGCTAATTGTATCTAAATAAAATATTTGGTTACTGGAAGTATGTTTTTTTGAAAACGAGATTGACAGTAATTGCAAGAAAATTTTACTATTCGATTTCCGCGTTTTTCTCGAATTAGCTCTTTTGCAAGTACTGTATTTACAATTAGCAGGGCAGTAGTGCCTGAGCGCTGGTTTTCAACTGGTAAATCGTAAATCAGTTTTATATTGAGTATAAATATTTTAGTTTAAAAAATAGATTGGTCATTATCAATTATCAAATAAGAAATAGTAATTCGAATATTTGTTTACGTAAGAATAGAAGTGTTTAATTTAATGCTTATTTTGGTTTTTTTTTTAATTACTTTCAATTTTTAGTTTGGTTTTCTATTAACTTGTAAAATCCCGGCTAATGAGACACAATTAATTTTTTATTGTAGTGGCCACCAAAAAACATGCTACAAGTACCACGCGGTACTTGTAGCATGTTTTTTGGTTTTTAATCCACATATTATTTTTCTACATCAAACAGCCAAGTGTAGTTTGCGTCTCGATTTCATTCTCAATGTGAAGTGTCCGTTTAAAAATGGAGTTACGTGACTGCTGGAAGGAATTTTATAACAAAACCGAAAACGATCGTTTTGGAACCTTTGAATGAGCCGATCTGTGCGAGCCAACAGGCGCGGGCCGTAGACAGTATATGCGTAGTTTGGCTTAGACAAACCAGGGTTATAACAAGCTGCTTCCGTAGTGTTTCAGACAAGTATGGCCTAATCTTGCACACAACTTTAAAACCAGTTTCTTACCGAGTTGGCCACATGTTTATCAAACTGAAGGTCTTAAATACACATATAAAACCAAGTTTCAACGCTTCATAGACTTTGTTCATTGGTTCGCCCATTAGCTCCAGGTAAAACCTAGCAGGTAGCTTTGCTGGTTGTTGTCTTGTTCCAAAATAATACCATGTAGATATTTCGTTTTTTAATGCAATCGCCAGTGACTCGCGAGCTCTGTCTCGAAATCTCGTTCGATGAAAACGATTGAGAACTATATAGGCTGTGGTCTCGAGATCTGCCCAACTACAAATGTGTGATCATTTGAATATTCGCTAGAGTCGAACAATTACTCTTGGCATTTGGTTAAAATCTAGCTCATTTTGTAGGTAGATGTACTGTATAGTCTGACTGTTCAAATGGTGGCTAGGATTAAAACAGAAATCGTTTTTTGCCATTTATTTTTGTACGACCCCGAGCTTTTTTCTTAGTTTATATTTTCGTAACTTAAACTTGACAACATGCTACTGTTTTTGTTCACATTGTTTGTCGTCTCTTTTCAGATTAAGCATCAATATCGCCTCACATCAGAGACGGGCCCTGCGCACAAGAAAGTATTCACAGTAACACTCCGACTGGGTGACACTGAGGAATATACTGCAGAGGTGAGTGCGGTTTGAACCTGTTTCGGCACTAGCTTGTCCAGGTCCACTGCATTAAGTATTATGGGAAGGACGCAGTTGTTGATGTCTTTAACTCAATTTGGATCTGTGTTTCAAATTTATACCGACCTGTGATTATAAGAATGATTGGTGTATTTTAGGGCTCGTCAATAAAGCGCGCGCAGCACGCGGCGGCGCAGGCGGCGCTGTCGGCGACCAGCTTCCCGCCGCCCCCGCCGCGCGCGCCCGCGCCGCACGCCGCGCACCACCCGCACCACCGGCACGCTGGTACGTACGCCGTCACCTGTAGCCGGCTACAGGCTGATGTATAACACGACCAGCTTCTTGTAACATTCTTTTTATATTTTTTTAATAACCAAAAAATGTCAACTATATCGCTTCAGGCGCAGTAATGCCGACAGTGGAACTGAACGCGCTGGCGATGAAGCTGTGCCAGCCGGCCGTGTACACGTCCATCCCGCCGGTGGCCGGGCCGGCACGCCTGGTGCGCGCGCGCGGCGCCGGCGCGTACCGCGCGCACGCACTGCTGGCGCCCGCCTACGCGGCGCCGGCGCTGCTGTACCGCGTGCGCGTGTGCGTGGGCGGCCGCGCCTGGCTGGGCGACGGCGCCACGCCGCAGGCCGCGCGCCACGACGCCGCCGCGCGCGCGCTGCGCGACCTGCGCCCCGCCGCCGACGTCGCCGACGCCGCGCCCGCCGCCGGCACGCACGACGCTGAAGCAGGTTACTGACCACTCTCCTTTTGTAACGAACATTAACATTAGTGGCAGTGTGGAACGGTGAATATGTTATGCGGAATTCATGTAAGATCAAGACAGCAGTTTCAACATCGTTTCACATAAGTATAAAAAATGTGTCGGCCGCACCTTCTCGGTCTGTACGGATCAAGTGCACGTGACTCTTCGCCCGTAGCAGGAATTCGAATGTTTGGTCACCGTGAGTGAAAAGATGACGACGGTGTCGCGAAGGTTAAACGAAGGTTAACGTTCTCATTCACTCGTTCAGACACGCCGAACGCGCGCCTCACTAGCACGGACAGCTAACTAATTATGTTTACTAACCTCGGACGTCCCTAATATTATTACGTCTGTGGTTTGACTTGACATTTTATTGTTGTCAATAAGTTTTTAATGGATAGTAACGATACCACGTTACAATAATAGAAAGAGACGAAGAGAGGGTGAACGTCACATGCCTACTTAACGCTTTTTCCTTACGTGACGATTTCTACCAGTCCCTTTTTTTTTTCGGGTTTTTTAAAAATCCTCATATCTAATCCGTCCAATCTTTAGTCCTCTGTCCTAAGACGGGCGGCGGGGTTTGTCAGAATCTTACTGACTAAAAACGGTGTCCTCCGTGACACCCAGTGCACCAGCCCGCGGCGCCGCCTGCTATATATCGGCGGACGACCTGTAGAACCTGCCCAGAGGGGCTGGAACAGGACGTTGTCCGCCCAATCCGTCTTCTGCTCGCTCCCTTTCCGCAGCCTCGTTCTGCGTAGTGACGGTTCCACAGAAGGAGATCACTGCTTCGCACGAGCCTGCGCTCCCGACCATCGAACGAGGGACAGCCGGCAGTGACAGGTCCGCTCTGACTTCTCAAGCGAAGGCACTCAGTCAGATCCTACCGCGAGCCGCGTTAAGGAACTTCCTTCTAATAATCTGTTTTGATACTTTCAGCTAGCGACACTAATGCTGACCTACTGAGCTCCGAAGTGAAGTCGCCCGTTTCACTGGTACACGAACTCGCCCTCAAACGTAACCTCTCCGTGCAGTTCACCGTCAAATCCGAGCGTGGCCCGCCGCATATGCGAGTAAGTTTTATATAGATACCAATCATAAATTGATGCGGCAGAAAACTAAAAATGCCGAAAATTTACCAAAAAGTTCGAAAAACTCTAATTTCTAAACTTTTTTTTTTCTAAAATATTAGAAAAAAACGGACCTCCCATGCAAAATCAATAGTCAGCTGATCGCTTTTGTATGTGAGGTCCGTATTTTTTTTTTCGTATTTCTACCCATGTTCCTTGGAGAAAGTTGCTCAATTTCACGAGTACTACGCTGAAAATTTTTAACGGTGACTAAAAATCACCCAGTATAGCTACGTCTTCATCTTACTCTGATTTTTTTTAGTACTAATACTTCATAAAACAAGCCCCTGGTGATAGTTAAAACTGGTAATTTGCAGGTGTTCATAACGGCGTGCACAGTGGGGGACATGGAGACGGAAGGCGAGGGCAACGGCAAGAAGGTGTCCAAGCGGCGCGCCGCCGAGCGCATGCTGGACGAGATGCGGCGTCGGTGGCCGCCCGGCGTGCTGCGCGCGAGGGTCGGGCACGACAAGCGGCGCGCGCAGCCCAGCAAGAAGAAACCGAGGAATCTCATCAAGGTGAACAAGTCTATTTTCATGAAAACTTTAGTTTTTGGGGTTAAAAACGGAACCTTAGTAGAATCTTTCGTGTCTGTCTATCTGCCACAGTCAATTTGCTTTGAATATACTTAACTGATTAAGTTGACATTTAGTACACACTAGCTTTTGCCAGCGCCTTCGTCGGCGCGGAACTTTCATCCCCTATTTAACTCCACCAAGGGTTGATTTTCGAAAATCCTTCTTGTCTGCATTATAAAGGGAACCGCTGTGTAAAATTTGAACTTTCTAGGTCCAAAGATTTGGGCTGGGCGTTGATGAGTCAGTGAGTCAGTCAGTCAGGACTTTTTATTTTATTTATATAGATGAATTTCTGCGACTCGAACACGGATGTGTATATATAAATTTTGAAAATGGTCAGTTTTCGCAGAGAGACGCAGATTCATTCAGGGTAATGCGATCTGTATACCAAATACCCATGTCTGCTAAGTAATGAATGAGTCGTGCAGGAGAGCAGCGCCAGCTCGGGCGCGGCGGCGGGCGGCGCCGACAACCCCATCTCGCGCCTGGCCGTGGCGCGGCACGCGGCGCGCGCGCGCAGCCCGCAGTACCGCGTGCTGGAGGAGCGCGGCGCGGCGCGTCGGCGCGAGTTCCTGGTGCAGTGCGACGCGCCGCCGCACGCCGCCACGGGCCTGGGGCCCAACAAGAAGACGGCCAAGCGCCGCGCCGCGCAAAGTACGTCTCATGGGCACTATGGCCTGACCGAATATCTAGTAAGACAGCACAGCAATACTGTTTCCATTCTACTGCACGACTTACAGAATCCGTAATACGGCGAATCTGTTCAATAGTTCCATATTGCTCTCGAGCCGAACTGTTGAAGAAAAATAGCTTCCGGTACGTAGGTACGCATCCTATTTAGTTAGGAGTAGGCTTTATCGATCCGTACGAGGTTACTTCATGAAAAAGTTTGCCTGGTTTGGGTATCATTATAACCTACACAATATTACAGTGAACAGGATAGATTACCAGTCTCAGGCAGGCATTGTAGCTACCTTTGATGTAAATTACACCCTTTTTAGGCAGCAGATTGGATAGAGCCATGGTAAGGCCCGTATTACAGAACCTCACTCAAGAATCAAGCATTACTTAAAACTAGTTAAGAGCCATTTGATTGGTTGAAACTAGTTTTAAATAATGCTTGAGTCTTAAGTGAGGCTCTATAATACGGATCAGTCTATATTACGGCTTGACTAATCACTAACTCACGCACACTGAAACAATTTGCACCTACATCTCCAAAACACACTAAAATGCAACGCCACATGAGATAAACAAACCTGATTCTTTTTTTTTTCTTTTATGTTTTCTTACTATAGCAATAAAATAACTCACAAAACGTATGCCAAATACTAACTAACTTATATGTTACCCTCAACAAACGGCTGTATATGAACGTTCCAGACGTGTTACTAGCGATGGAGACGAGCAGTAGACCGGCAGACCAGCTCAGCTGCAGTCCAGACCCAGCCGCGCCCGGCGACGCTAAGACCAGCGGTGACGCCAAGCGAAAAGTAAGCCGTTTCCGATAATGTTTAAGTTTTGGGACCCAAACTCAGGCCTACGTTCAGCACAAACCACTAAGGTTTGGTTTCCTAAAAAAATGGTGAATGGTCACGGCTGTCCAATAACAGATCAATTTCTGACACCTTAATGTCGAATACTAGTGAAAGTGACAGATTTTCATAACGACCCTTATAATAAATAATTATGACGGAACCGTTTTTCTAGTTAACCAAAGCTTAATGCTTAGAGCGTTATATGTCAGCAAAACATGGTTCTGTCTTATCTACAAACGAAGCCAGAAACACAACAGTGGTTTTAAATTCGTTTAACGTTAAATGTGTAAACCGCAAAAAAAAATTTTTTGGTGCAAGTCCAGTGCAATCATAATTTATTGAGGATTTTTCGGAGATTAACGATGGAACCTTTGAACGTCGTCGAACTATACCACTAGCACATAACACCATACATGATGACCATCGCTTTTTGAAATGATAGATCGTAACGATATGCACGCATGTGTGTGAGGGTGAGTGCGAGTCCTACTTTACACGTAACTACATCTCGTTACGCATCCTTCTGAGGATCTTACAGCACTCCAATCTCGCTGTCATGGGGCCGCTGTTGGTAAACATTTGTGAACTTTTCTCTTGAAATGTATTAGAAAAAACAAGATGGCGCCGTTAGTTCCGATTTTGGTCACGCGCCAAAAGATATATGGCTGCTTCAATGATGGTTTTCTGAAATGACGTTCACTAGGTGGCAGCACTGAAACGCCAGGTCCGGGCACCTGCCGAAAGTTTCAAAGTTCCTACGGTCTGAATGGTGAACGAATGTATGAAACGAATGACATCCAATATTTTAAGTTCATTGTCGATCTGAAAGACCTCTTGTCAAAGTGGCGCCTACTGGTGGCTTTAATATTCATAAACACCCTCATTAAGCAATAACCGATAACTTTCTCGATAACCTCGTGTAACATAATGTCCGTGTCGCGCCCAGGAGGGCGAGGCCGGGGCGGGCGGCGAGGTGCGCCAGCCAGTGCCGGGCGTGCTGCTCATGGACTACCACACGCGGGCTGGCCAGCCGCAGCAAGCTAACGGTCGGTGCTACCCACTTGACATTCTTTATTTATAAGCCTTGTGGCCGATGGGGTTTCGCATCAGCAAAAAAAGAACTTTCACACTAAATTTCATTCCTATTTGGTTAAATATAATAATAACATTTTACAATTTCACCCCTTTAAGGGTTTTTTTTTTTTTATAATTATCTCGCGCTTGCTATATCTTCTATAGCATTCTTGCGTCAGTAAAGTAGTAAAGGCTACCAGACCATGAGGGGGGAATATAAATCTAGACTATGACTCCACTTAGTATGCATAATGCATAATTTATGGTGTTGCAGGTGTGAGCGAGACGAGTACGACGGGCGGGTCAGGCGGCAACACGCCCGGCGCGAAGGACCAGCTCATGTATCTGTCGCAGCTGTTGGGCTTCAGCGTGCAGTTCTCAGACTTCCCCAAGGTAACGAACCATTATAAATTTACTTGATATTCTTCTCACGCCAATCGTTGGCGCGAGTCAGCGCCGAGCTGTTAGCTGGAGTCGCTTCAAAGTTGTGCTGATCACCGTGAAGAAAAGACATAAACAATGCTTAGCATAATGTCCGTTCAGCGCGTGCACGCGCAGACGGCGCCAGACCTAGACTTCGGCATCCAGATCTGCCCTGTAGCGTGAAAGGGCATATCAATCTTGCCTCGTATTGTGACGTAACCTCATGAAATCTTCCTCGGTTAAAGACAAGGATAATATGTTTTTTTTATTGGCAGCGCAACCACGGCGAGTACCTGTCGCTAGTGTCGCTGTCCACGGAGCCGCCCATCATGTGCCACGGCGGCGGCGCGTCCACGGCGCACTCGCACGAGCAGTGCTCCCGCGCCGCACTGCGCGCGCTCACGCTCATGGGGCTGGATGCGCCCGCGCACCCGTACGTACTGCGCCCTCATGCGCACGGATGTACAAACACCCAAAATGCAATACACCTATAAATACATGTATATGCACCTATAAATACATGTAAAATTTTACGGCGACATATACATGTCGCCGTAAAATTTTAAATACCGTTAGATTATAATCTATCTCGCGAGATTTTGAGCTGTCGAAAGATTGTGAACCTTAACTTACTGCTTACAATTTGATGCATTATTTTTTGGTAGATTATAATCTATCGAAGTGACACCGTGAAATTATGAAATGGCATGCGACGGAACGCACCTCGCGCACTGGTTGGTTGAACAGTATATGCCCCGCGCCGCCTTATTTGTTTGTTATCGAATGTAAACAAACAGTGTTTTGGTGATTGTAAATTGATTTCGCGTTGAAAATAACTCACAGCTTTAGAATTAGTTATATAAAATTGTTGTGGGAGTAAAACGAACACAGAACGGCCTACTGTAAGATCAACCAATCAGGGACAGTTGACAATTTAACGCGCGACAGATTGTACTCCAACAGTTTCACTTCGATAGATTATAATCTACCGAAAAATAATCCGTTAAATTGTAAGCATTATGGTGCACTTTACAATTTATCATCATCATATCAGCCGAAAGATGTCCACTGCTGGACTTAAGCCTCCCCCAAAATGGGGGGATTTGCCATAATCGCCACGCTTGGCAGGCGGGTTGGCGATCGGAAAGTGGTGGTAAAATGCATAGACAACGCTGCTGCCCATTCTCTCGTAAGTCCCTTAGTCGCCTTCTACGACACCCAGTGGAAGAAATGGGATGGTACTATTCTTTTACGCCCGGCACCACACGGTTACAATTTATAGACAATTAAAATCTCTCGAGATAGATTACGAATTAACTGTGTTCACAATCTTACGGTGACATAATAAAAGAATTGGCAGGGTTAGAACATGAAACATGAACAAGTAAACCAGTTGGCAATATCGCTTGTTATATTATAATGTTCATATTTGCATTCCAGGATCCCGAATGTTGGTGGCACGCCGCCCAAGGCGAGCGTGGTGAGCAACGGCATAGCGGAGTAACGCGTCGCACACGAGCAGCTATCGTTCACCTGTCATGTCGCTTACTTACGTACTCTCGATTATATTGCAATATTACTCCATGTGAATATCTCACAGCACGAAATGTTCGGGACGACGCGACCTCGCAAAAACTCAACCTTTTGACTGTTTTGTGCCGTTTCCGGCTATGACATATTCACGACGTTTTGTTTGATCTCGAGTCTTGCAACAACTTTTAGTTGATTTGAACTTTCATATTATTAGAATTTCAAATGTATATTTTTTGTTATACATAACGATCTGTAAGAAACTATTTAGTTATTTTATTTTTACTCTTTCTGGAATGATGTATCGCTCACAAATTAAGATAAAGTTTTCTATTTATTTTTCTTGCTGAAGAAATTACTATCATTCGGTAGGGTTTCTGTTGTAAGAGCAGCGCTCATCTGTCATAAATAATTAAATTAGTCTATAAATACACGTTAGCCATAAACAATCTAAAATATCGCTATATTTATCGGCTATAATATATACTGAAACCTGTTATTATATAAGTGTAGTAGTAAATAAAGAAATAAAATATCATTAAAATTATGTAGAAACGAATATTGTAACGAAACTGGGGCTGTGAAGCCAAACCAAAAGTTTCCTAGGGACTGGACAGCGCCCCGCGACCCTCGCTGTTTGAACTGCGGCTGCGCGCTCGTACCCACTGGGCGTACCCACCGGGTGTACCCACTGGGCGTGTACCGGGTGTACCCACGGGGCGTACCCACCGGGTGGCCAGCGAGTGCGGCGCACGTAAACACCGGGCGGTCGTGGCCGTCCCGACGGACGCTAAAGTTACATCATGCGGCCATGGTGTCACCTTAGTTTAGCTCTACAGTAGTAATCGCCGTGGCCTTCGACTAGCTGTAGCTTGTAGGTGCGCGGCTCTCTGTCTCCAGTATTTTCTACGGTTCTTCGGTACTATTCCTGTATAGTTAGGATATAAACGCGGGGGCTACGGCGATTAGAACGATGTTTGGCCTCGATTTTTAACTGACTTTGTAGTGGATGAGCGTGTAAGAATAGTTCCCCCGACCCTAAGCTATGAAATGTGTAATTCTAGACTTATGATGAACTCTAGAGTACATGTAGCTGACGCGATAGCGATCGAAGCTATCGAGTATGTATATGGTTGAAGGTTGCTTTATACCTAGACTCTATGTAACCTATATTTAATGCATGTACCACGTAATTGATTAGTTTAACATTTTATTAATAACGTTATTTCTAGGTGTTTTAATAAGGTAGTAATACAATTGATCGGTACGACGTTTATGTACTGTAATGATAATCATATATTTTGATTAATGTGTGTATGTATCCTTTAATTTGTGTTGTCGTGAGGATGCGATCCAAGCGGGAGACCCAGGCACCGGTCAATTGTATGTTCAGGAACAACTGATTGTACATTTCATTGTAATGGGTCTGTGATCACACGAAAATGTATTGAAACCGTGTCTTTTACTTTTACAACTGTATTGAACTGTAGTCTATGTACTAAGCATATATAATCACTAGCGATGTGTTTACTTCTTCGTTTGTACGTTCAAACGATTTTAAATCGAGGCCATCGATCAATTTCTTCATGTTCAAAGTTGCACAAGTAACTAAGCATAAAGAAATTAACTTATTATTGGGTAAAGAAAAACGCCAAAAGGGCATTAAGAAGTTTATTTATTTTGTTGTAAGCAACTAATATTTTATATGATTACGTAGGTTGGAAGCAGTCACAATTGGATTTTGTGCTTTTAGCAACTGTACTGTAAGGATATAACAATAAAAGTTGAATATTAAATTTTGTTTTCTTTACAACACAGATGCTCTGCCATTGACCTTGTGCACTATTCACAAATAACAGCAAATAGAATCCGGACAGGAATAATATTTACACGTCCTGTACATGTCTACAAAACTAGGGTACTAATCATCTTTAATTTTATTTCTTACAAAGTCTATTACATTAAATTAAAACAAAATTGATATAAAAATCACACAATAAATAATAGTTATGTAAATTCTATCTTACATTCACAAAGTATAATATGGTTTACAAAAATCTGATTAGGTTGGCCGATTTCCGTTTGTGAATCGATTATGTGGAACAAAATACAGCAAAGCTAGTGGTAAGTAAACTATCGATTACAAATGCATTCCTATCTATGAAATTTAATATCGAAAACCGCTAGGAACAAGTATGAGGCTTGTGGCGAGTCATCCTTGACACGAAATTTAACACCTGTGTGAACATGGAGCGTTGTACTGCGATTTATAAACGTAATTAAAGGACAATGGGCCAATTTGTGGTCGGGGGATGGGCTTAACATATAAATTATCCGTAAGTGCCTACCTGCAGAGTACTTCTTCAAAGGTCACAATAATTGTAAGAAGCAGTTAACGAGTTGAAAAACCTGCCTAGCCATCGTACTAAATATTAATTTATCTAAATTTTAAATCTTGTAAGGTACTCTACCGACTTGAAATTCGCCCATTTTCCTTAAGGTGACTGACCTCAAGATTATTCCCTTGATCTCCGTGGACCGTTTCCAACAATTTTATAGTTGTAGCATCATTTCATTACGCAATTGTTACAAAATGTGGAACACGAGATCTTTTATCGCGCGATTCCGTTGTTCGTCTCTCAGGACCAGTGGCAGTGGTTTTACTTACTTTTTAACCGACTTCAAAAAAAAGGAGGTGGTTATTAAGTTTGCTGTTACAGGCTGTTACTCATAGTTCTAGTAAACCAAATCTGGTTAGCAAAGATCCGTTGAGGTTGGTTTGGTCGATTTGTTCAAACTGACGTCAGTTCGGACAAATGTAATGGAAACTATTATAGGTAGAGAAATTGAACAACTGAAAAACATCTTTCAAATAAAAACATCATCTAATTCAGTGTAGAAATGCCGGTGATATGATATCAATACTGTCCATAAAATAAAAGTACATAGTTTTGTAAACTCAATAGCAACAAGGGCAGCCGTAAGTGTGTATTGCCCGTAGGTATTGGTGCACAAAAGCTTGAAAAATTGTTCGTTTTTTTTTCTATTCATGAATGCCAATGTCTTGGCTAAACTACCAAATGGCACAACACTGATACACTGACTTGTATTCTACAGGTTATTCCGTATTCCTGACAACCGGCCATCACTAAAATAATATACAGTATATTTTAAAAACACGGGGTCCATAACGTACAACACGATATGTTAGTTAACAAAATTAAAACCCTAAATAAAACGCAACATGCAATAATAAAAACAAAGTTTTATTAATAAAAATAGTAGCAATGCGTAACAATATCACCAGTCTTAGCTAAGACCCCGAGGTAATCATCGAGACACTGTGGTTGTTGCTATATTTACATAATACTATTAGCGTTCATCTCGTTTTAATACTAGTAGTGACGTATGGCAGGTGGGTTCACTTGATGAATCTGAGGCCGAGCGCTTCGCTCATGAAGCATAGAATGTCTGTGTGCTCTTCAATCTGAAATTACGATACAGACATTACAATCGAAGGAAAAGAGAAAACGTAACTATGAATCGAAACATTTTGTCTCTAGTTCTGTTATTTTTGTAAATCATGGCTGGCGCTGTTGTGATTGGAGTTGAGAAATACACAAGGAGATCGTGTCTGAAATTCCTTGGTTTTAGACACAAATGTGATTTTGCCAGATAATGGCAAGCATAACTCACGGCCTCAGTCGAGACTGAAACTGAAAATCCAATAAACAGTAAAGGTCAGGCATAGTAATTAGACCACGTTCGTGTGGACGTAAAAATATCGTGACGGGATTTTACCGAGGTCTGGATTTTCAACTCTCGGTGTCAAACCGAGTATTGAGAATCCGATAAGAGCGCATTCCAGTCGTCGAAAAAACACTTGCGAAAACATTCCGCTACGATATTTTTACGTCCGTGCGAATGTGGACTTAATGAATTATGATTTTGTATAATATTTTGTCGGATCTGGGGCACTGAAGTTCTACCTCAGTGTATGTGTATACCTCTTGGTACTATTGTTTTTTTATTTTACTTTACTAGAAGATTCACTGAGGATTCCTCAACCATATATTTGGTAGAGACGCACATCGCATGCGCCCCTTACCCTGCGAGGACGCTCACGTTGACCGTGAGGAAGAAATGAATATAGGTGAACTGCGGCAATACTCACGATTTTGGCAGTAGGCTTCCCGCCGCCGTGGCCGGCCTTGGTGTCGACGCGCGCCAGCAGGGGGCGGCGCTGCGCCGTGCCGCGCGCGGCGTGCTGCAGCGCCGCGATGAACTTCAGCGAGTGCAGCGGCACCACGCGGTCGTCGTGGTCCGCCGTCAGCACTAGCGTCGCGGGGTATTCCGTGCCTGAGGATAATACGATATTGTTGCAGTAAGTGGCCGGAAATATGACACCTCGAGATTTAGAGAGACAGGAGTGACAGAGACGATCTACAAAGTCGGACTTTTTCTTAACTCGTGTTACGGTCTTATCTTCTCCGTTCGCAAAAAAACAATGAGCATGAATAAAGTCAAATCGTTATTATAAAATCGACATCGATGTGTTAACATTTCCGACCACCCATCTTTTTCTAAAAACCTGATTTTAGTACACACTAATGTTGCAATAAAATTTCATAGACTGAAACATAAACATGTCATTAAGAAACTCGAAGATCTATAAACTATGGCAGTTTAAACAAACATTTTTAATTATTATTTTACAAAACAACAAAATTCGGGATGATATGGATACATTTTCGTTCTTTTGGAAAAAAAAAATAATCACATTTTTCCACCAGTTTACTAGATTTATTATTAAGTGTTTGCAATCATCTGGTGACATTTTTAATAATAGAAAAAATAATGAAAGCTAATTACCATTAGGCTTATGTATGTTGTGTAGTGGCGAGTACTTGAGCAGGTACTCGAACTGCGTCTTGTTGTCCGAACTGCCGTAGTCCGACACCCACGCGTGACCGATCGTAAACTTTTGGAACCTCAGCATGTCCAGCACTCTACAATTAGTAACATTATATGATATCATAAGATAATATTGTTGTACTTTCCTTGAAAGGTCTGAATTTATTATCGAATGAAGATTCGAAGTTGATTGGCAATATTATAAATGCATTAATCAGGTTGACCAGCCAAGAGGGTGACCAGTCAAAGTGGACATGATAAAACAAGAACATAATGCAGATTTGCGTGCTGCGGCTGTTCTACTAATGTATTTGAGCAATGGCTGTCCACGTTTTTTTGATGTCATAAATTATAAGGACGTGTCTTGTACTAGATGTAGCTAGGATGAGAGATGAGAACGATGAAGTCAGAACATAATTTAAATACTTGTACCTAATTCATTATGTCTGAATCATGCGTGCGATAACAAAAATACTAATATCACATACTGCCAAACTCAGAAAAACCATCTGGTCACACAAAAATGTTTCGATGTAGAGATCCACGATAAAACAACGCGTCCCTCACCCCACTTGCACGACCGCAGCCCCGTACAGGTCGGGTCGCTGGTTGCTGCATGCGGCCACCAGCAGGCCGCCGTTGGAGCCCCCCTGGATGGTGACGAGCGCGGGCCGCGTGTACTTCTCCTGGATGAGGTACTCTGCGGCCGCCTGGAAGTCGTCGAACACGTTCTGTTTGTTGAGGAGGCGGCCCGCGTTGTGCCATCTCTCACCGTACTCTCTGGAGAAAAAGTCAAGTTTTAGTACAAATTATAAGCAAACCTTATTGTAGATACAGCTACAGAACTCTGTGATTAATACAGAATAGAATACGAAAAACCATTACCATTTATTTTGTGGGAGCACGTCTTTCTACATCGTTCTCGCACGAGAAATAAATCTAATTCATGCATACACAAAAGACGCGCTTTAACGTGGAGTTGCGGACAACAAACCGTTTTACCTATCGTTTTCGCATGTATAAATTAAAATTGAATGATATAATCAACATTTTGATTTAAAACAGTGTCCACAGAGTTTCATGCCCGTTCTTTTCCATAGGAATCTACGACGCTTTAAAATGTGAAACTAGCTTCATCTTTCTGATTGACCGTCTCCTTGATAATTCAAAAGTGCCTTGAAATAAATGCTTTGAGTTTGTCACTGTGTTTACTGTAATTATAAGCTGCTATGCGAAACGTATCTCCTGTACAAGACACTTTTTACATTTAAAAACTATGTTTTTTTTTCTCTAAAATAACATGCCTATAATTATGCTCGGAAAGAATAGGCAGGTCTATCGTAAATTTAAGTTCTATGTTGGAACGAGTCTATTGAAACTAGCCAGACACGTATTCAAGAATATTTCTGAATCCATACATTTTCGAACTTAAACTCACTAACAATGTCAAAAAACTTAGTTAGGAAGCAGTTTCTGGTATGTGCAATTAAGTTAATTGCCTTATTTCTTCAATGTCTTTTATATAGCAATGTTACTTTCAACAAAATTTATTTTAATTCTCTTTTTGAATGCCCGTATAACGCTGCACCCAGAAATGTAATAACAGTGGATGTATATCTCACCCTCCTCCACGGATGTTGGGAATGGCGACGATGCCATTAAAGTGTTGCATGAAGACGAGTCGCGTGACGCTGAAGCTCGGCTGGATGTTGATGTTGAAGCCTCCGTAGCCGTAGATCAGCGTCGGGTTGGACCCGTCGTGGCGTAGACCCTGTGGTTAACGAAGCGTTACTATTTTGGTATTCGAGAAAACAGAAACACATATTGTAATGATGGAAAAGATATAAAATGTGTTGCTCTGCCGTTGATAAAAGCACATAGAGTTCGCGGAAGGAAAAATATTACACAGGGTTGCAGGACCATCCAACGCACAACCATAGAATCAGTACATGTTTATGAAAACAAACCGTGCGTTGAAATTTTTTGCATTGAAAAAAAAAAATTCTGCTCTGCCATACAGACAAGAAAAGACCACACAAAATAGCAGATAAGATGTTACATGTCCATTTAGATATAATCTTGTGTAACGGAAAGATCCCCTTCCGCATATTTTGTTACCCGACTGCGTCGGAGTACATTAGAAAGGCTAATGTTTTTAATTGTCGTTAAATGTATCAAGGTTGATATTCATTACATATAGTACTTACAGATTTAAATCATGAACTTCGGCAATCGTCATATACCTACGAGTATGAAACTTTTACCGTAGTTATTGCATATGGTGTAACAAAGAATAGTAATACAATTTACAAATTACCTTTTTGGAAACAATAAACATAGGAACTTTAGTGCCGTCTTTGCTAGTGTAGAATATCTGTTTCGCTTCGTACTGCGATGCGTCGAAGCCTTTCACTTTCACCTCTCTGAATACCTGGAATATTAACATAAGTCAAAGCATTTATTTCAAACATGCAGTTAATAGGCACTTTTGAACGTCAACATTTACATTTAAATAGAATTGATTCTAGTCGCACTTTCCAAAATGTGGTTTCGAATGGAGAAGAATGGGCAAGAAACAAAACCGTTACTTTTTTTAAATGGCACATCAGGGTGCTTACTCTCGAATATAATTCCGATAGATCGTCATTGGAATTGTTAGTCAAACGTCAGGGATTGGCTCGACTCAGTGAGTCCAGCCAATCCCTGACGTTTAACTGATAATTCCAATGTCGATCTATCGGAATTATATTCCAGAGTAAGCACCCAGGTTTGTGTAAGTAATTACCAGTGATCGGAATAGGCTGACTATATTTGCCTAAACTTCGGAGAACAGAGACAGAAAGTGGAGACTTCCTTACGACTATATTTTTTTCCCGGGATCCGAGAAAAATCTTCAGTAAGTTGAAAATAAGCTTTATTTAAGATGTGTAAAGGCTATTTTTAACTAATGATAAATGATAAATGATTTTATTTCTGTAAGTAGGTTTGTACAAACACTTTTACACGTCAATCATATTTTTTAAACTAGATGAGGTCGGCGTTTCCTATCTGACTACTCTGAGAAGAAAGGCCGAAACAAACTCAGAGGTCACAGTCTCTTTTAAAGTCCAGACATAATCTTGGTCAGATCATGTGAAGACCATGTGGATTGGTGTCTGAAATGGTCTTTTGAGGAAAGAACCACACAGGTTGAGTGGACCTGTCCATTCAGTGCACGCATGTATCAGTAATCATACGGCTCAACTCAGAACTTGAGGAGCTCAACGATTTGACGAACAATACCAAAGAAAGGACATTTGGGTAGGCCGCATAAAGTACTCAAACTGCCAGATTAACATTAAAAACGAACTGAGAAAGAGACGAAACACAAAAACAAAAATACCACATAGTCCTCACATTCACAATAATTAAAACAAAAATAATATTATACTTCTCAAAGTAAATATTCATGTCAAAGTGTATATAATAATAATCAAATGTCAAAGTGTATATAATAATAATCAAATGTCAAAGAGCAAAACAAAGAAAAAACAACATTCAGTATACAAAATTGGAGCAGGTCAAGCCCCAGCTTTTTTGTCCTCAATATAATCTTTAACGGTATAAAAGGCTTTCAGGCACAACTTACGTTTGATGAATGATTTAAATTTATTGAGACTTAGATCTTGAACATGGCTTGGAAGTTTATTATAAAAGCGTATACATTGACATCTGAATGACCCACCTATTTTCTTGAGCCTTGTTGATAGTACAACAAATTTGTGTTTGTTCCTAGTATTTATACTATGGATATCACTGTATTTTTTAAACAATTTAATATTTTTATGAGCATATAAAAGATTTTCATAAATATACTGTGAAGGCACAGTCATTACATTTATCTCCTTAAATTTATCTCTGAGAGAGTGTCTCGGACTTAATTTATAAATTGATCGGACAGCTCTTTTCTGCAAGACAAAAATAGTCTGAATGTCGGCGGCATTTCCCCACAATAGAATACCGTACGACATTACACTATGAAAATAGCTAAAGTACACTAAGCGCACTAAACTTGGAATTACCAAATTTTCGTGATTTTCACGTAAAATCCCGAAATAAATAATCTAACTTTAATTCATGTATTCGAATTATATCCAACTAACTGTTGTATCAAATCATTGAAAACATTACGTTTTGTCAATAAGTATTTAAAAAAGGGAGAAATCCCGAAAAACGTGAGGTAGGAGCATCATGCTGAGGTCCCTTTTGGCCTCCTGCAGGACTATCTGTTTTATTTTTTACTTCCTGATGATTTTGAATGTGTGTCTATTTTAGTATGTGATCTTCTTATGCGAGTCACAATAAATACTTTTTATTTCTTTCTCTTTCTTTATTCCGTATTGGCGTAAACCGGCTAAACTGATTTGGATGAAATTTGGCACATGGATTGTTTATAACCTGAATGAACACATAGGATACTTTTAAATCCGACGGTACTATTCCGTGGGATATTTTCTAAAATCTAAGCAGGCAAATAATTTTTTACACTGCCGTATTTTTCATTTGAATTTCGCTGCTGTATCTTGCCTTTATTCTTTTGCTGAACTTACAGGGTTTTTATCTTAAAAACTCCGAAGCTGCGGAACCTGATAGTTTACATTTCGAGGACTAGCTTCCGCCCGCGGGTTCGCCCGCTAGGTATGTTGGTAAGAAGGTCCTCCTTCTCGGTTCAGAGTATCCTCATACCCAATTTCATCAAAATCGGTCGAACCGTTTAGGGAGGTAAGCCAGAACATACAAAAAAAGTAAAGAAAATTGTTTTTGTTTTAAGGAAAGTATATACTTTCATATGTATTTAGTAAAAAACTATTATTTTGACATAACAGACACTTAAATTATATTTATTTGCATATATATATATATATTACATATCTGTAATATGTATACGCTAAAGAATTACCTAACAATTAAATTTAAAAAATCATAAACACTCACGGTAGGCTCGTAGGGTTGCTTGGTGAAGTCCACGTGGTAGATGACGCCGGGCGATAGAAACGACATGAAGTGGTAGAAGATCTCCGAGTGCTCCTTCTTGCCGGAGAACCCGACCACGGAGCCCACGTCCAGCGCGAACGTTTGTAGTAGCTCGCCGGATGTCATGTTGTGCAGTTGGAGGACACTCTGCAATCAAATGAACGAAATATGTTAATTGTTGTTTATAGAATTGCATTTTCAAGATTTGAGGAGACATGGTCTGATAAACACTGCACAGATATTTATCATAACCAATTTTGTTCTAACACATTTGTTTAAAATTAAACTAAAATTTGTGCTTTTTAAATGTTTCAAATGGCCATCCGCATTCGTTTTGGTTTTGATCATCGACGATACATAGATCTTAATAATACTGAACATCCGTTTAAACGAAATCTGTTGTTCTCGTGTTAAGATTCATAACGGTTTTTCTTATAAGTCAGTTTGTAGGTACAGGCTGGCCTTTATCACTCAATAAGGTTGGCCAGTTATTCATTCATCTGTTGGCCATTGCAATCATCGGCTAATAAATTGTCCAAACTAGAATAGGAATAAAAACGTACCTTCACATCTCTGACGTAGTGAATGACCAGCTTGTCATTGTCTACAGCTGATGCCCAGTCCAATACGTCGCTAGGATGTTCCTGTAACAAACAAGAGGTGCATTAGCTAAATATAGCCTCATTGCATTTAACATAAGGTTCAATTTGTAATATTGAAACAAGTATCCAACATACACAAGCATAAGAGCTGGATACAACCTTACTAGTCTGCAAATTGGATTTGATTTTGATTGAAATATACCATAAATAGCAGACTTTTACGGTATTCCAGCTAAGTTCAACTGTACAAATAAGGTTTTAATATATTTTGTCTACTTACAGGTATTAGAGTCTGCCAGTTCTCTTCGGCGGGGTTGTGCAGGTCGATCTTGACGAGTCTGTAGTTTGGCGCGTTCTTGTTGGTACGGAATATACACACGGAGTCTTCGTTTGTTACGTACTGAAAAATTTTATACGAATAATATAGTGGTGTTTTTTTTTTAACTTTATTTCAAAAGTGACAACATAGTTACGTAAAATACAAATACAACATACTATAGTAGTACCATAAGCATAGGTATTAAAGTCAAATAAGTAATCATCGTAGAGCTCAGAAAACGGCGTATTATCACATCGCTTGGTTTATTAGGGTTTGATCAGAGTCCACCAATCAACCAATGGGTCAGGCCGGCCAAGTCTACATTGTAACGGGAACCAAATTTGAGCTTTCTAGATCCAAGGGTTGGGGCTGAGTGATATGTCACAAGTATTGTTTATTTCTCTTGAAGCTGACTGTAATTTCTTCAAGTTTGTCCACGCACTATGGGTCTTTTACCGGGTTTTCTTAGCAGGTATCAAAATCAATCAAAATCAAAATATTTTTATTTCATATAAACCTGCATGGGCACTTATGAAACGTCAGAAGCTAGGTGCACGGTTCCAAATTGTTGTTTCCTATGGAGAAGAGCCGGCAAGAAACTCCACGGTTACTCTTTTAAAAATAATTGGCTTTAACAATATTTTCAAATTACAGAGATATAATGTATGGGAGGACAGTGCAGGCCTGTCAATAAGTACCAGATACTTAGACGAATAAGGAATAGAAAATCGTCTACAAATCTACAGTCAGTAAGGCCTACAACGTTCTCTCTTTCACAATATGTAAAATAATCTACATAAATAAAATGAACCTAAATAAAATTGTTGTATAGTGTCAATTAATGACGAGAATATGTCAGTATTGTAAAAATAAAAAGAATAAAAAAGAACATTGTATTTGAGAGCAGTTAATAGACTTTCACATAGTTATGCTGTTAATGAGGTACCAGGGAAGCCACATGTGCAGAAGGAATTAATGCCATACTTCCCTGTCTTCAACATAGTCTTTTATCTTTTAATATGCTTTTTTTAAAGGGCACGTTTGATGGGCGTTTTAAACTTTCCATCGCTAAGTTCTGTAACTGACTTTGACAACTTGTTATAGAAGCGGATACTGTTTATTAGAAATGACTTGCTAGTTTTAATCAGTCTAAATTTTGGAATCACAATTTCATCTTTACTACGTGTATTCAGATTATGGAAATCGCATCGTTTTTTGAAAAGGCCTAAGTTTTTGCGAACATACAAGATATTTTCTAGGACATAAAGAGAAGGCAGAGTTAGTATATCAATTTCGCTGAATTTGTTTCTAAGAGACTCGCGAGGCCCCATTTTATAGATTGCGCGGATTGCCCTCTTTTGTAAAATGAAAATTGAATCTACGTCAGCTGCCGATCCCCACAGCAGAACGCCATAAGACATAATACTGTGAAAATAAGCAAAGTAAACTAACCTAGCTGTGGCTACATCAGTCAACTGCCTTATTTTTGTTACTGCGTAAGCAGCTGAGCTTAATCTACTTAAAAGAGCTCTAATGTGAGCACCCTATTGTAATTTTGAATCTAAAGTAATTCCCAAAAATACAGTTTCCGAAATAGCATCCAGTTTCTTGCCATCAAGTTTTAAGTTTAGACCTACTTGGGGTACATTCGGTAACGAGAAATTAAGACATTTAGTTTTGTTCGCATTGAGTAAGAGATTATTAGCAGCAAACCATTTCGAAAGAACAGCTAGACTATTATTGACATGTAAGACATCCGTATCTTTTCTATCTATTCTAAAAATAAGAGAAGTGTCATCAGCGAATAAAATGATGTCCGAGAAGTTAGCCATCAGGTAAGGAAGGTCATTTAAATAAACTAGAAATAAAAAAAGGGCCAAGAATTGAACCTTGAGGCACGCCCATCTTAACTAGAGACCCCGAGGACGTCGCCCCATTAACGTTTACTTTTTGCTGCCTGTTTGATAAATAGGAAAGTACAAGATCAGCAGCTTGTCCACGAATTCCGTAGTGGTGTAATTTACAGATCAGTGTATTGTGGTCAACGCAGTCAAACGCTTTTGAGAGGTCACAGAAAATGCCAATTGCGTCCTGGGAATTCTCCCAGGATTCCAAAATGTGACTGATGAGTTTTACTCCTGCGTCAGTCGTCGACCGACCTTTCGTGAAACCAAACTGTCGACTATGTAAAATCCCATTCGAGTTAAAGTGTGACAACATCTGGTCCAGCATGATTTTTTCATAAATTTTGCTCAATGCTGGAAGCACAGATATAGGTCTATAATTAGAGGGATCACTCTTACTACCCGATTTGAAAATTGGTACTACTTTACTGTGTTTCATTAAGTCAGGAAACGTACCGCTGTCTAAGCATTGATTAAATAATTATGCCTGTTAGGACAGGGGCAATTGTGTCAATGATATTTTCGAGAACCTTAACGGAAATCCCCCATAAGTCTTCAGTGTTTTTTATGTTAAGACTTTTAAATGCTGTTTTAATTGTGGCAATAGAGATGGGTTTGAATTCAAAACTTGGAATGTCCTTGCTGAAGTTTTCTTTAAGGAGAGATTCAGCTAATACAGATGATGAGGGGAGAGATTTCGTAACTTCTATTGGGATGTTGGTAAAGAAATTTTCTAGAGTCTCAGCAACTTGTAACTTATCTGAAATGGTTTCATTATCAATTTTTAGAGCTAACTCATTCTGATCTCGCTGTTTTGTGTTTCCAGTTTCTTTGTTAATTACCTGCCACACAGCTTTCATTTTATTTTTAGAGATGCTAATTATGTGTAATCGTAGTAGACTGACATACAGTATTGTCCAGTGTTAAACAGTATTCTTATTCTTTTTTTCAGTGTCACTTACCTCATAGTCAGCCTCGAACTTATGCACGATTTGCGTGAGGCGCAGCTTGCCGCTGATCTCCGGCTCTTTGCTGAGGTCTGCGTAGAACAACAGGTTGTCGCGACAGTCCTTCACCGGAGACACGATCAGATATCTGCCGCAGTCTGTCACTTCCGCACCGCTGTAACAACGGAGTGACACTTAGCATAAATGGTAGAAACCATTATATTGTTGTAAAACCTTCTTTTGGCGTATGTCCAAAATAAAAACTAACGCCATATGCTTGTTTTTTTTTTTCAATTCAATCACACTATCACTTCAGCCGAAAGACGTCCACTGCTGGAATAGGCTTCCCCCAAAAGGGGGGGATTTGCCATAATCGACACGCCTGGTAGGCGGGTTGGCAATCGCAGTATGGTGGTAAAATGCATAGAGAACGCTGCTGCCCATTCAATACAATACTCTGCTATTTTTCAATACCATACTCCAAAACAATTTCACGAATCTTTACCAACAGTAACATAAGAACTTTGTAACTGTGTAGTAGTCATGCGGTCTGCGATATGTTTATTAGCAACCCATTTGCTGCGGCTATCAAGACGCACTATTTTAGACAATAGGGTATTTTCCAATTTTTCAAAAACTATTCTAATTTGAAGATTGGAACATGATCTTTAATAGAAAAATAAAAATAAATTGATTTCTATCCATTTTCTCAATTAAAAACGATTTAAACCAAATTTATTTCTCGTTGTTTTGAATTTACCGCCAAAGCGCTTCTTACCATGACTTTTTATCACGTGACGTTAACTTTGTGTAAACTAAAGTAGTTGGTAAGTAAATAAGTGAATGTCGAGTTTATAATTAACAAGATTTTTAATGGATAGAAAGTGATATTACTGGTGTGCGGTGCCTCTGTGCACAAATACTTCCAAAACGGCGCCAAACTATGTATTTGTACTGGTGCCGTTTATACAGAGTTGACGTCACACGTCACGTGATAAAAAGTCATAGTAAGGAGCGTTTTGGCGGTAAATTCAAAACAACGAAAAATAAATTAGATTTTAATCGTTTTTTTATAGAGAAAATGTGTATTAATAAATTTTATTTTATTTTTCTGTTAAATTTATCGTCCCAATCTTCAAATTAAAATAGTTTTTATCATATCGGAAAATACCCTATTATAGCACTTAATAGGCCCTTAAATTATTGCGGTTTTTTTGCCCATCAGCGTATGCTGCACCTGATTAGGAAATAAAACTACATGTATGCGGTTTGCCGCAATGCGCCGTCGAATGAAGTTGGGCATTATTTGATTTCATTCTAGAACTAAGTGCCTACCAAAGTACCTACCTACGTTACAGCAAGTTACACTATGTAACTTTTTAACTTGATAAATAAATACGTGTTTTATTTTGAATGGATATGGCATATTATTACTCAATTAGGTCAAAGTAGCGAATGATTTTTTTCCGTAATTACTACAAGCAGTACGTTTGTTCAAAGTGTCCTAAAAGCAATATCAACGAACTTCATATTTCTACAATTAATTAAAGGAAAATTAAATTCTACAGAATACTGGAAAAACAAAAAAAACGATAAAAACGTTACGCGCGCTTATCTTCACTGAAGTACATCTGAGTGTGGATGTCACTGCAGATAAATTAAAAATATTCATTACACTTTGAACAAACATCATGCAAGAACAAGAAAAGAGCAAACTACACGACACGTATTATAAAAACAACCGACTTGCGGAAAATAACATTATAAAGTCGATGTTTCCTATCCGATTACCTTGAGAAGAAACACGGAAAGAAACTCGAGAGGTCAGCCTGGTTTAAAGTCCAGACATAATCTTGGTCAGGCCTTATTAGGACCATGCAGATAAGTGTCTCAGATAAGCTTTTGAGGAAAAAAACACAGATTTGTGACGTAACATAGATTTATTTGTGGCTGGGATTCTGATACGACTATAGTCATATTGCAGCATTTTTGGCCCATTGTTAACGGCCGCGACTTACGAATTGTTTGTTGCACACAGGCGCTTGACTTTGTGTAAATTATTTCATCACCAATACTCTCAAAACAGTGCAGGAAAACTACGTGAGATGTCCTAGAACCAAAAATTCGAAGACATGTCACATCTACCAACCCGCACTGGACCCGCGTGGTAGATTATAACCCACTCTCTCTGTCTCACCGAGAGGAGGCCTTTGTCTTAAGCAGGGGAAACATTATAGGTTGATTCTGATAGTATTTTTTTAATATGACTATAGTTTTTTCAGAACCGGATAGCAAACCGGTCACATCTACCCGATACTAAACTGAATCGCTGTCAAGAATTAACGTGTGTGTATACTCACATCCTCCATAGAGGCTCTTCGGGGAATTCAACAACGATGACGTCCTCAGCTTGGCCCGTGTTCACTCGGTGGTAACATAGCTTCTGGTCGCGGTTAACTTCAGTCTCGGAGCCGTCAGTCTTGCCTTCCTGGTCTGGGTACCGCTGTATAGAGGAACTTTAGTTACTATTTATTATGCCCTTCTAGGGTTAATTCAAGGCGGTTTTGTAGTAAGTAAGCGCCATCGTACATACAAATGATGCAACAGACAGTTATTATATCTATCATTACAGCCATTATGTCTTTCTGAATAGTAGCAAGGGCTTGTGGCTAAGTAACAATAGCTGCACGGGTCGATCGATCAGGTTAAGCTACACTTGCCGCGGTTGGTCCGTGGATGGGTGACCATCTTTACATACTAAGACCCCTCCGTGCCATGGAAAGCCCATTAAGCCGTTGGTCCCGGCTGTCATTCGTGGATCTTTGATAGTCGTTATGGGTCGTCAGAAGCACGAAGGTCTGACAACCAGTCTTACTAAGGGGTATCGTATAACCCAGTAACTGGGTTGTGGAGGTCAGATAGACAGTCGCTTCATGTAAAATACTGGTATTCAGTTGCATCCGGAGACTGGAAGTCAACCTCAACGTAGTTGGGAGTAGGATAGGCCGATGATGTCTATCTGAATATCAGCACTGCGACAAGTTTTTAAATGACGCATCATCATGCTAAGATAGAGGCCTTTTGACCTCGTACTGGACTTTACTTAAAAAAAAGTATATTGTGTAAATTTGTGTAGTTAAGTTATTGATATTACTGTATACTTTTTCTTTCTTTCTTTATTAACATTACTTTCTTGAATAACCACCCTGTTTCCTGACTATTTATTTTCTATAAAGGTTTTAAAATGTTACTACATTATTTTACATCATAACCCTATGCGTGTATTTCCCTAAAGGGCAGGCAGAGGTGTCGTACCCACATTCCACCGTTTTTGTTTTAATTATTATTCAAAAGGGGGCGCGACTATTGTATTTTTTTTTTAAATTGAAATTAAATATTAAAAATTGTACTCGTAATTCTTATATATGATTTTTTTTATATTTTATCAATAATTATCTATCTATACTCATCACCATCTACCAAACTTTATCCTCAATTTCTTACCTACCATACTAGGAAAAGATTAACCAAATTATAATTCGCATCACGTCAACAACCACATTGATGACGTACAATGTGGTTGCTGTCGTACGTGTCTGCGCAGGCGCAGCTTAAGTAGTTTAACAAATAAACGTGATCTTGATCATCAAGGTAAGGAAACAGGGATATTAAAGGTTTTCCTTAAAAAAAACCTATACTCACCGAATAGAATAACCCTTTATTGTCCTTGGTCCATGACATTGAAGCGAACTTTACTTTTTTTAACACCTCCGGGTAATCTTCACCTGGAACGTATAATTATTTATTGATTACAAAATCGTCTCGATAAAATCTACACTTTTTGCATAAACACATGTTAATAACAGTTGATGAATAAATGGTTGCGGAAAATTACATTATGGCAACAAAAAATGAACAGGAATCGTAAAATACCATTCTTTTAATATTGAAAAGTTTAGCAAAAAACTAACGACTTCTTAAGAACCACTACATAGTATAAAAAAACCCGACTACTACTAAAAAGTATGAAACATGAAAATATTGTTGTTGTATTTGAGCAGTACTTGGGTTTTCGTTTGCGAACTTAATTTTTATTTTTTAATTTATTTTAGGGTTAGCCAACAACAAAAAAAAAAATTAGTTTGAAAATGGCGCCCTCTTGAGAACTTAATGTCCTCTGGAGGGCAACCACATTCATTTTCGTTTTCTTTCATTTTCATGTGACGTCACATAGCCTATAACCAGCGGGCGATCAAGACTCTTCCAACG
Source organism: Polymixis flavicincta (assembly GCA_949987655.1). Classification (NCBI taxonomy): domain Eukaryota; kingdom Metazoa; phylum Arthropoda; class Insecta; order Lepidoptera; family Noctuidae; genus Polymixis; species Polymixis flavicincta. The sequence continues at coordinate 22,323,705 of OX465173.1, forward strand.
GTACCTCATTTGTCAAATTATGATAAGTAGTTTGGAAGTTATCAGGGAACAGATGAACATGCATACATACCCACATACATTCATACATACATACATACCGGTCAAAATCAAAACCCTCCTTCTTGCCTCGCCGGAGTTGGGTAATTAGTTCAGTTTCGGAGGTCGTTTCTTTTTTTTTTTTTTTGGGGAAATGGTTGGTACCCCACACGAATTCAGGTACCACTACTTGCTATTTGATAATATTATAATCAACATTGAACATGCGGATTTACAACATCTTCAAACTCAAAAACAGTTACTTCAATTAAACCATTTACAGGCACTTTTGAACCGTCGAATAGTCTTTGATTACTATTAAAGCTAACTCAAAAACTACTCAAGCAAAGTTATAAATATGTACATTGAACCAACGCGCGGGCGTACTCTACCAAATGAAAAATAATCACGAAAATCGGCACAGTTATCTCAGAGAAACGATGTACCGTCAGGGAAATTAATTGTATTGCAAAGAGGCACCCTACGTCTTTTTTCCGTATTATAGCCATTTAATACAACTGTCAAAAGTAAAGTAAAGTAAAATTAAAAATTATTTGCATGGGTCCAGTAAATAAGATCACAGTAAAAAAAATGGGTGATCCTTGTACAATCTACCATAAAATAGGCATGCAACATTATTATAACATGAGAAATTATTATTAAAAAATGAATAGCAATGTTTACATAGATCAAATATTTATTAAAGTAGGAATTACAGTTGAACAATAATAATCGGCATCGGCAAAGCATGACAGTTGTGATTGGAATTTACGGACAATTTATTTTCGTAGTCAATTTGCCCTATAATAAATTTCCCCGACTCTGCATGCATGAAAAAAAAACTCACCAAATGTATAACTCCCTCCTTTTATTGAAGTCGATTAAAAAGAGAATGGATTTAGGCGTGAATTTAAAGCAAATTATTAATGGTAAAAAAAAAAATGGAAAAATATCGTCCTCATGTTACAGTATTATTTAGAGGGTTACAATGTGCATTTAAATTCCACTCGTTCATCAGAAAAACAATATGTTAGTCAGTGATATTAAGATGGATGCGCCAATGTAGCTCGCGAAACTCATTTTCTTCCATGTTTTGCTATTTGCAGGGCGTTGAACAATGTAGACAACTAGCTTCTGACTTCGATCGCTAGCACTGACAAATTTTACAGGAGAGCGTTTCAAAGTTTCAAACACGTGTACATCATGTTCTAGTTAATGTAATGTCATGATGAATTTAAACTGCATTTTGCCATCTTAGACTTATTTTTATTAAACTAAACGATAGTATAGGCTGGCCTGAAGATCAAGAAAACAAAACATGCAAATCACGTTTCTACCACTTAGGGCAGGGGTCGGCAACCTGCAGCTCGCGAGCAATTTGCGGCTCTTTGGATGTGACGCTGCGGCTCTTTCGTTCGAAAATATTATTTATTTTCCCTTCACCTGGTGAGCTATCAAATAAACAATTTGGCGAGTTTGCAAATGGCGTAGCGTCGGTCACCTTGCGTTTAAACCCCGATTTCACGCAATATTACTATGAAACCAATACTAACTGTGACTTGTTTCGTAATCTGTATGATATTAAAAAAAAAATGTGGCTCTTTTTTTTTTTTTTTGTGAATTGTAATTTTTGACTCTTCCGACTCAAAAGGTTGCCGACCCCTGACTTAGGGGATTGTACGTAGGGACCGTCGATATTAAGTATAGATTTCATGATAAAATCATTCAATGAGATTAAATAAACTTAGAGTGTTGTATTAATGATTTTAATTATTACAATTAAGTAAATACATACGTGCTAAGGTCGCGAACTATATTTTGTTGAATATGCAACAAAAAAAAAACCGTCGAAAAAATTAAATTATGCGGGCTACGGTGGCGCTTCCACTATACGTTAAAGTTATGGGGATAAAGTTGTAACTGCCTTCTTATAAGGTCAGTAGCTGATTTATTAATTCACTTAAAAATAAGCATTCATTCATTCAGATATCAAAGTATATCATTCAACAGTCGCTTTGGGCTTTTGGTTCTTTTAAATGTGTTAATTTTCGGTTCGACTAAACTTTGGGAGATGAATCGATTGTAAGTGGCTAAAAATAGTTTACAGAACTACTAGAATGAACGCAGACGAGCGCGGCGCGACTCTAGTAAACAATTTTCATATTCATATCTTTATTTGCATTTTATTTCTATGAGAACTTCATGGAAAATGTTCTACCAGAGAGAGCCTTTATGAACAGGATAGTCAGCATTAGTCAGCGCAATATGTTGACTATATTCGTTACACAGTTATTTTACCTATGACAGAAGTAACCTAATAGCAACTTTAATGTAACGAGAATAAAGATCACTGTGATTTTGACAGTGATACAAAAACGAAGGTTAAAATAGCTGTGAAAAGATTTCTTAAATAACCCTGCTAAACCGGGGTGGCTTAGCAGGGTTATTTAAGAAATCTTTTCACTTTTTTAATGCATCCTATTTTTCAGAAAACAAGAGTCATTTTAAATTTACCCTAATTCTTACCTGTGGCAACATCTTTCAGATGTATAGTGATCCAATCGGATCCGCTGGCGGAGAGTCCGTACGCGAAGGTGTTGCCATCCTCCGTGAACCGACTGCCTGAGAGGGCAATGGTGCCGTCTTCAGACAGCATGTTTGGGTCCAGGAAGACTCGGGGCTCACCGTCAAGGGTGTCTTGTACGTATAGGACACTGTAAGAATATTAACATTCGTTAAAGATCATCATCATGACAGGGTAGCCAAAGAGTAAATATTAAAGGAATTTAAATAATTAAACGCAATCCTGCTGTATTTGAGTTGAACACAAAGTTAGATTACAGTGATGAAGCTACAGTTGTTACTAATATTTTTTCAATTATAATTGGCTGTATAAAGATAAATATATGCATGGTTCCGGGTTTCGTCGTTTTAGATGTATATAGATTTAAAGTTAAATCTAAAACTTGGCCACAGTAAAAACCCCTTTTTGCCTTTCTATTTGTTCCACTGGGCTATAATACTAATAACCGAAAATACTTTCACGGTAAAGCCTTCTAAATGGTCATTTAAATAATATCCTAATAATTTTTCAATGAGAAAGTTGTTACATAATAATTAATTATACGGAAGCTAAAATTGATGATGTGGAGATAAGAAAACTGACTAAAGTTGAGGTTCTTATGGACACAACATAAATGTATGGAATGGGTTTGTTTGCCACAAAACAAAACACTACACCAAACACTTCTTTTTCAATAATACAGGTAAAACACAAAAAAAAAAAAAAACTCACTTCTGATTTTGCAAGCCAGTATTTTTAAAGAAGAAATATCTATTCCCCCTTCTGAAGGGGCACGAGTATTTGGGATAGTTCCAGAGCTCCGTTAGTCTCTGGTTGATGTCGGCCTTTACAGGACACGAGTCCAGGTATGGTCGCGTGATTCTGTTCTCTGCGTCAATGAACTCTTTGGTTTCGTTCGAGTCTGGGTCCTCTAGCCAGCGGTACGGGTCCGAGATCTGTTGATGTAAAAAAAGAAGAATTAACGAAATATTATGATTGATGGACGCAAACGGATCTGCTTACTAAATAGTTTTATTAATCGATTGACGGACACTGAACGAGAGGTTTTATTGTTATTACGCTTATGGGCGTTTAGTATCCCACGAAGTTATAGTCAAGAAGCCACGATATTGTTGGTAAAATTCTAAAGATATTGTACTAAGAATAATAATAATGCTCTGAGCTTCTAGTTTGCTGTGTGCCTATTTGAATCTAGCAGTAAATAGGAATGGTATACAGAACTTGATCTCTGTGATTTGGTTAGGTATCCCAAACAAGAAAAATAGTCGAATAGCTTTAAAATTACCCGAGAAGGTTCTACCAATATAATTAAATAATTAATTACTCTGGCAGTAAATAACTACTGCTTTGTTTACATCTTAGTGAATTTCTTATACATAAACGCATTATCAAAACCTGATGTTTATTTTTATTTAAGTAACTAATATTTTTTCTCATCCTAAGTATAGGTATTTTATTTTTATAAAACTGCCTTATGACGAAATAACCAATTTTGTATGTTTGTCATAACTTTTTGTTAGGAACCGTTCCGCGCGTGCAAAAGCCACGTGTAGGTAACTGATCATAAATTATATTTTAACTACTGTTTTTACTGCATTGTGAACAATTTGTAATTTTAAAAATCTCTTTGCAATATAAAGTAACGACACAATAATAATGTCGGTATTTTAAACTGTTTGTGGATTGAAGACTACTTATTATGAATTGTATGTATAATTAACATAAATTGATGTACGAGTAAGAAGTCAGCTGCATAAAATAATCGTTTAAGAACAATGTACACAATACCTATTTAAGTAAGTCATTGGACGTAAAGAAAAAATCAATTGATGATAATAATAGCTTTTAAAATAGGTATTCCATTATGAAGAAACAATAAAATAATACTTCAAAGTATGACCAGTGAATATTACTGCCATCACTTACAATTTTAACATCGAAATATAAAGGAACTTAACATTTTTTGCATCAATGACAACGAATTAGCAATTAATTTTGTGTATGTTTACTGTAATAAATAATAAGGCAAATAATATAATTAAAAAATAGGTAATATGCTCGCCCCCTATAACATGTGACTTCAACATAAGTTATAATTAGGCCACACAAATTTTATGTTTTTTGACCATACACACAAAATGTTTTTAACCGTCCTTGTCACAGGTGGTCACACTTCTGAAACACCCTCTCCATTTTTCAATTTTATATTTAAAAGTACATACCTAAATGAAAACAGCAGTTTTTCCATTTTTCTTTTACTTAAAACATCATCATCATCATCACATCCGAAAGACGTCCACTGCTGGACATAAGCCTCCCCCAAAAAGAATCTTTCATAAAATTAACACAAAGCCAAATATTTTACTGTAACTGCGGAACTGGCAAAACAATGTTATAAATATTCATGTAACTGTTGTTATATTGATGCGGGCTTTGCAGTTCAGTTAGATAGCGATCGTTAAGCCATTATTCAAGAAAGAAGATAGACAGCTCATGGAATTCTACAGGCCTATTTCTCTGATCCCTATCTACTCGAAAATATTTGAGAAATTTATTCAAAAGGAATTAAACGGTTTCATAGAAAAATAAAATATTATGTAAAAGGGATTTCGCGAAAATAAGACGATAAATATGGCGATCTACGACTTTATACAACGTCTAACGGAAAGGGTACCTATATGCATATCAAGGGCACGGCTTCTTTGGATGATGTCAAATTATATTGAAAGGGTTTTTTAATCCTATCTTTACATGTTCGAAAGTTATAAGAATTTTTAATACGAATGATACCAGAAACCGAACTTTTCAAATTGAAATAAACACATCACTCTGAAGAGATTTATCGTGGTATTCGCAAGTAACGTGGAAAGTTATTAACCTACGTAGTGCGGTGACACGTTTGTTATGATTTGAATTTAAGAAACATTTGAAACCGAGAATTTGGTATCAATTGTTGGAGTATTTTAATTTGAGCTTGAGGTCCAAAAGAGATGCATTAGATCTATGTTTGGCCTAAAAACGGTTGACACATGTAATCCATATTTTATAAAGAACAAGATAATTAACTCTTCCCTGTATTTATATCCCTCGAAACCGCAATGTTTGTCAAAACAAAACGCAATTTGTTTCCATGTCTACAGGCGTTGTACCGCATAATAGACGAGACATAACCAGTCTTCGAGTCTATCCCGCAAAAACGGCACTCATGCGCAAAAGCATCGTCTGCATGGCGCCTACTATATTTAACAAATTGCCTAAACGTTGGAAGGAACTAAATAGTAAGGCATTCAAGCGCCAATTAAAATGTTTCTTTTGCAAAAGGCATTTTATAGTGTCTCCGAATTTCTAGACGAAAACGTTTTTGTTTGATTAAATAATTTTATCTTTTCCTGACACTAATCTTAAATTTATATGAATATGGATTTTTGACATTATAACATAAAACAATTTCTAATTTATAAGTTTCTGAATTATAAACTATGTAAATGCCTATTCCAGGTATTTTTTTGATTTTTGTTATTGGTAATTCTTTTAATGTTATGAAAATACTGTACGCCTATACTTACGGCTAAACATGAATGGACTCGCATCTAGTGCTTCCAAAATTACGGATTTGCTAATTACGTAACTAGTTACGCATTTTGATGCTTCAATTACGTAACTACGTAATTACGTACTTAACTGTTTTGATTTTTTAAAGCACGATAAATTCTGGGCTTATTACGTATTTTAGAAGTAAAAAATCAAACAACTTCAAATGAAAAAAATTATAATATTAAGGAATTAAAAGTAAACTCAATCAACAATTCAAACAAAACATGTACCACGCACAAATGGTTTAAAAGTAAGAAACAATATAAAATATGGTTATTTTTCCAATCTTTGTTCTTGATAATATGATCTCATAAATGATAACGAATGCAATGTTCTGTCACCAAGGGAACTTCTTAGTTTAGAACAAAGATAGCCGGCAGAAGAAAATGCCCGTTCTGCTTCAACACTAGTAGGCATTATACATAGTAAATAATTATAAGCTGCTGTTAGGAAAACTTCACGACCGCCGCCAGTGCTATCGTAGATACACATTTCAACTCTGATGATGGATTCAAGATCTGTGTTTACTCCAGATTTGTTTACTGTAGACATAGTTTTCTGTATTTCTTTTTCTAGTTGCTGTGCAACAGTCAACTCGTCGCCACAACCATCATTAGCATCATTGTCATCTGCTTCGGAATCTAAACTCATTTGTGTACTTGTAGGCGGTGTAAATTTGAGCCTTTCTAATAAGTTTGCAACATATGTTCTAATATAATCCGACGTCGGTTTTGTAAAAGTTTCTGTTTCTTCGGTTTTATAATATTCTTCATTATTATGCAAATACTGCAAGACACCAGACACATTTGTTCGCCTTTATTTTATTCTTTTTCTAAGGGATACAGCAAGCTTGTCACTGAGCCCATTGGACTGAGCATCAAGCTTATTTAACATAAACTGAAGCGCAGCATCTGCTGCTAACAAATTCGAGTCACGGCGACACAATGCCATCACTGTAGTTTTTATTATATCTAAACTATGATGAATGTTATGTAGATCTTGTATTTCTGTGTCTGTGAAACTTATATTTGATTTTAAGTCTAATAAAGCCTTAAATAAACTTGATTTCAATTTCAGAAATCGTCCAACCATATCTGATAAGCTGTTCGATCGCGTTTTGCAGTCTAGTATAAGATCGAGGCTTTTACCATGCTCTTGTAAAGAATATTTTTGCAACAAATCGGTCTTCAGTGGTGATTTTTTGAATGATTTAACAAGTTTTCTTACTTTTACTATAATATCTTTGTACAGAAACTCTGGTTCTAGAATTCTAGGTACTTCTATGAAAAGTCCGCCATCGTTTTCTTCAATTTCTTCAGTGTCAGTATCTGAAGCTTCATCTTCTAGTTCTGGTTCAGTAGTTGTACTTTTCCGTGTCTTATATAATACGTCCAGCACTGCAAGTTGTATTCCGTGAGCAAAACACAACTGATGGTGACCATCAACATTTTTGCCCATTTTAAACATAACACTGGCTCCGTCCGTTGTGAATGCAATTATATCTTCAAGTTTCAAATAAAAGTCATTTAGATGATTTTCTAACAGTACAGTTCCAACGTGAGCTGGCATTGAACCCTTTATCCTTACTAGTCCTAAATTTTTATATTTAGCTGGTTCTAGGTCTTTATTATGAATATTTATATTCATATACCTCCGGTTCCGGGTAGAGGTCCATTCATCAAACGTTATAGTCAACCGTTTTTTTTGGGACTTCATATCTTTAAACTGATTTATTAATTGTTTTTTTATGGCACAACTCTGTTCCAGGACAATTTTGGTAATAGTTGAAGGAGATTTCGGTAGATCATAGCCAGATTTTTTGAAAACATACCTTAGATCTTCAGAAGTACAAACTTTGATTGTGTTACGTACCGAACTATCCACAACCAACGGGGATTCCCTTCGTTTCCCGATTGGTCAACAATGAACTCTATTCTGTACGACTAAGAAATTAAATCTTGCGGACTCAAATTGGAAGTTATAAAATAAACCCCGGGAATTCGGGGGATACCCACAGAAAGGGTTTTGGTGTTGTCATAATGTAAGTCGTAGGTTAACTAAATTAAGGTAAACTGTAAATACACAGATAAACCCATGCCTTTTTCCCATGGAGTAGGTAGAAACTATAGAACTAAATAAATGGGTACCTAAATTAATTAATATTATCCTATAGTTACGTTATTACGGACTGCAGCTCTTCAGTTACGTATTTGTGAGATTTCTAAAATCTGTCCGTAATTACGTAATTGCGTAATTACGTAATTACGTAATGGAAGCCCTACTCGCATCTTGCATGCTCTACAAGAGCATCTTGTATGCATACAATGTTAGACAAATAAATAAATATCTGGGGGCACGGTAGTGCCCCCGCCAAGTCGAGCAACAACAAGCAGCACGGTACCATCCTTTTCTCGAAATAGTTCAGGCCATTTTCGACCCCTTATAACTGCGTTGTAGATAAAATTAGAAGCCTGATTTTTTAGTAACCAAACAGGCATTGTTTACACAATGCCTGTTTGGTTACTAAAAAATCAGGCATACTCGGTATATTTCAAATTTCATTTAATTTGAACCATTAGTTTAAGAATTATAACTAGTCAGTTTGTTAATTTGTCCCTCACTCACTGACTGACCGATCATCAAAACTCTAACGCACTTCTAGCAGACATAGAAGCTTCAAACTGAGAATACAATTAGTGTTTAGTGTCTAAATCAAGGAAAAACTAAAATATTTAGCAATTTCGATCCAGTTTTCTAGTTACACCAACTGCATTAATAACTTTGTACTACACTAAACAATCTAATTTAATATAATATGTATTACTTGTGAGATACATTGTTTTTAATAAAATAAAAAAATTACATTGTGTTTTCATGCGATGGCCAAGTCAATTTATTTATTTAAAACATAAAAGATTTTTAATATTGATATGGTCACTATAAGATGTTGTTAGGTTAGCTAATTACGTATTAACTTAAGACAGAAGGATCTTTAAGTAGGAACTGATTAAATTGACCGACTTGGTATGATATGGATCTCACAACTTTTTACGATAGAAGAACTGAGTTGCGAGACTTGTTTTTTTTTTACAATTTATGTTTTTGATGGCTTATCTTATCTAGTATTACTACTATTTCAGATTGGTTAATCTGTAAATAGTCTTTGGAACACAATAATTAAGTACATTTCTGTTTACGAGTTTTAGAAAGAATAATTTTAGAGAAATCTCCCTAAAGCATACACCAGAATTTCTTTATCAGGTTTGCCTATTTAAGTCATTATGGGCTAGGCCGCACACGATCACACCATGATCAACTGTTTTTTTGTCCATTTTCGAAATCTCAAAGTGGAATCCTGACCAAGAGGCTCTTTTCTGAAACTTTTCAAAGATATTTTCGTTGTTCACTCGTCATGCCGCACCTACTCAGCTATCAACTTTTCGCCTTGCATTATGCTTGCTCAAAAACCCTTTGGGCTTCTGTAAGGGTTGAAATTTAATCACATAGAAATATTTTAGGTATGACTATGATGTCTATATTAAACTGTAAGTTTTCTGTTCTTTACGATATGGAATAAAATGCTCAATTTCCCATTTTTTTTTGTATTTTAAATTCTTTACTGAAACTAAAATACCTGTATAAAGTTTTCGTCTTACTTTCTCCTCTTACATTAGAAACTGAGACCCGATCGTTTAGGAAACTTTATAATAAAAAAAACTATTTTGTTATTAAAAGGGGTCAATGTGCTATCATTGTGTGATCGGTGAAAAAAAACAAGCCTTTATGTTATTTTTCAATAGAAGGCCCCATTAATATTGAACACGTTTGCGTTATGCTTCAAGAATATTTAATACAAGGTAAACCTATTCCTAGGGTTGTCAAGATTCCAATAATCACTGGTCTAACAAGTTTTTCAAGAAAATTCGATAGCAGGCAGCTGCGTACAAGTCAAATCAAATCAAAATTGTTTTATTTCATTATTACACGTTGAATATCATACAGTTGGTGGCGTCTCCTTTTAAGCAAATAGATGCCAAGTTGTAGGCGGAATCTGGTATGAGAAAATAATACTTGGTAATTTATGGTATTCCCTGTTTAGGCTGCTTGCATTTAAATAAATAAATAGGGAAAGAGTTTTTTTGGCGGGATCGCGTTGGAATATGTCACACGAATTTTCATTTTCATGAAATTTCGTGAAATAGCTAATTAAATTGTATAATTTTGGTAGTGAATTCTTCAATTTAGTTACGTGTGAGTGCACATGTAGTGAAGGTGAAAATAAGTGACTAAAGTGGACTTTTCGTGTTCTCCCCAAAAACTCCTAATAGGTTGTTGTAAAGTTACTACCGCTTTACAATAACTTTGACTTGACTATGACTTTTTTGTAACTTCATGCCTGATATCGGGCCAATTACTTGATTGAAAAGTAAAATTACTTGACACTGGCTAAATGCACAAACCGTGCGAAGCCAAAACATAAAAAAATAAATAGGGAAAGCTTACAGCAGAATTACTTTTATCGATTAAAGATTTCGGAATATTTACTAATATAGCGTATTACCTAGTATTATCATCATCTCAGCCGAAATACGTCTACTGAAAACAAGCCTCTTCCAGACTCCTCCACTTCGACCGGTCATGTGCTTCCCATATCCAGCAGATCCCCGCGGCCTTCACAATGTCATCGGTCCACCTTGTGGGAGGCCTAGTATATTAGCTATTAACTAGTATATAACCGTATTTATGTTCCGATTGTTTTCATCGCGCATTGGATTTTTGACTTTCGGTATTGAACCGAGCATTCAGAATCCAACAGAGTGCATCCCAGTATGGCGAAATACACACTGTTCGATTTTCAACTCTATGCGCTAAGCCATGCGTTGAAGATTCAGAACGCGGAAACATCTGACCGCGATATTTGCGAAATGAGAACAAAACCTATGCTTCGCGGGTTCTGGTGACGTATGCTCATTGTTCATGTCACAATACCATTAAAGAATTAAGTAGGTACGACGTGTTTGTCCAAACATTAAGCATGACAATGGCATACTTAAGAAAAAAAAAAACAACGAATGAAGAATCCGCAAATCCAAGCGTTCGAAATCGAGGGTGAAAAGATAGTGTAGTAGAATTAAGGCAGACAGGCGCGACGAGACTCAATAAGTTGGTGGATTTCTATGAAAACTTCATGGAAATTGTTCTACCGGCGCGGCGTTGCGTCGCCGACGTAATAAAATCACGGCGGAGTAATACCGCGCACTGGCTCTTCAACGCACTGCTAATAGCACCTAAAGTTGAAAATCGAACAGTGTTCTTTCGACGCGCTGAGACTCACTCGCTCTGCACTCTGTTTTCTCAATGTTCGGTTAAACACCGAGAACTGTGTTGAAAATCCCCAGTGCCCGCAAAAATGCCGCTACGATTTTACTACGTCTATGTGAACGTCGACTAACTATAGGATAAATAAGGTCATTACCTTATTAGCTATACTAAATCCGAAATCTTTAATCAATAAAAGTAATTCAGCTGTAAGTTTTCCCTACTTATTTAATTAAATACAAGCAGAATACGATTTTATTACGTCCGTGTGAAAATCTACCAAAAGATGAACTTTGTTCGTGTTTAGTGATACTTTGAAATCTTTAAATCGTGATATTATTAAAAAAGGTTTGATTAAAACTTGGACATTAATAACAATTTGGACACACACATTGAGATAACATGCGATGGAGTTTTTCCATAGTCTTCTGATGACCAATACAGTTAGTGCGTTTCTAGGGATCATAAAATACAAATCGATTTTTTGTAGCGAGCAGTAGATTTGATTTTATTACACGAAATCCCGTTTTCAAAAACGAGATTACAGGTTTTAAATTTTTTGAACTTTTAATGTGTGTCTTAGCTGTTCTATACCAGTAGTAATAAGTAAAATAGAGCAATAAATTGTGCTTGTGTAAGATCGTTTTGTTTTAGATTTCTCACTCTCTTTTTGAAGTGTGTAATCGCCACCTTGAGTAAGCGCGGTGATTTATGCTCGTGCCTTAAAGCTCCCACAGACAGTCGCGCGACGCGACTTCATTACAACAACTTCCATGAGGTTTACATAGATATTATCCTACTAGGATCGCGTCACGCCAGTCTGCGGAAGCCTGTATAAGAAGAGGCCTTTGTCCCTTCGGAGAGTACCTAATTGTGGGAATAATGCTTCTTCTTACCACTGCAATACATAATCTTCCTATAATGTTCCCACTGCTGGGACACGGGCTTCCTCATCACCACAACTGCAATAGTTATTTCTAAATTCATCATAATATTAATGAGAATCTAGTGGCAGCCCTGCCGCCTGACCTCTACAAACCATAGGGAAAGGCTATGAAGCAGACTCGTTTTTGCTGTCCATCCATTGAATAAAATATTTAAGTTTACCTCATGATATCCAAAAGAAAAGACATAAGTATCCTTGTTTCTGTCTGTAAGATATCAAGAAAAATTTCCATTTGTTGGTCAATATTTTTATTTAAGTCTAGAGTCGATACTTAACATCACACTTTGCTTACCCTAAGGGTTGGGCAGAGGTGTACCTGTAGTAGACCTACATTTCAGCCGAAAGACACCCGCTGCTGGACATAGGCTTCCCCCAAACTCCTCCACTTCGACCGGTTCTGCGCTACTCGCATCCAGCGGATTCCTGCGGCCTTCAGGCCACAAGGATTGGCAAACTTAAGTGGCAGTGGGCAGGGCACATCGTTCGCAGAACAGATGGCCGATGGGGCCGAAAGGTTCTGGAGTGGCGACCGTGTACCTATCGGAAGATGTAGCGTTGGAAGGCCTCTCACAAGATGGACCGATGAAATGTTTAAGTCCCATATCCATGAGAAATTCCAGATAGAAAAACCCATTAACAATTCGCCCAACCTAGGAGTCGAACTCAACACCTCAAGTACAGCGGTAGCACTTGCGACTATTAGATCAACGAGTCAGTCTTCAGTGGACTGTGTATTTAATTATCGAGTTTGAAGCAATACATGAACAAAAACCGGTAAACTAAAAAATAAAAATGGAATAGGAATAAGTTAGGTAGGTAAGTATAAATAACTTATTCCGTAAGTGTTATCAATATAAAGGTAACACATGCCGAATAATCTGAAACTACGTAGTGCGTCATGAAAATGTTATTACAAAAACCGGTACTTGACGCCTTTTCAAATCGCCTTGAGTTAGGGCAACCCTATCGAACGTTAAATTGCAAGGTCTAGGTAGTCGTGTCTATTCTCTTTGCTACAAACAGTTACTAATTAAGCAAAAAACTTAGTGCGGTTTTGGTTTTTATTCCTCATTCGGTAGATTCTTGAAGATATTCTCATGACGCCGAGCATTGATCCCGGATCTTTTAGCAGTTATAGCAATTAGCAATCAAAGCTATTATTGTTAGTTTCGATCTGCAGGATACCTGTTTGGATACACGGTAGATTATACAGCAAAAAAACCTATCGAGATATTTGCCTGCAAGAATAGATTAAGGAATAGTACCTAAATGATCAATTATTTTCTATGAATTCATCAGCACAGCATTCGCATTATTATTGGCTCAGTTATTTTTTTTACGAGTCCAAAGCAACCTTTAACACGAAAAAGTTGTCAAAACACTTAATAAAATATCCATAAAAACACATATAAAGTTTTTACGTAAAAAATATTTAAGACCCAGACGTGGTAATAATGATTATGACAATTACAATAAACATAACAAGAGCACCTGACCGTGAAATTAAGTTCACAAAATTTCTTACATACATTTTTTATAGGGCTCAATGCATTGCAGCGTCCTTCAAGTAAGTCGATCGATTTATATGGAAATTACGTGCCTCCAAGGCATTAAATATCAACGTAAATACGTATTAATGTTAAAAGCCGGTAGAATGAGCTTTTGTAAAAGCAGTTTGCTAGTGGCTTGAGATTATTATTTACATTCAACGCTATCATTATTATTGAGAGTTATCTTAGAAGTTGGAACCTCTCTAAAAAAAATATTGTTGTCGCGGTTGTCGGATAAAAATCGTCACGTATGAATATGATTCCACAATATTATGTCTATCTGGTATTTATTCCCATGACCTTTGCCTATAAACCACTGATTATATTAAATTGCCATATAACAATCTGGCGATTAATATTAGACACTATTAAGTGAGTAAGTAGAGCGTTCGCGGCATTACCATTGTATTCCTAGTTGTGTCGCCCATTAGTACTTTCAATCGATTAGGTACTTGTACCGCTATGTAGTGCCTCGTTGTCGGATGTTCCGACAACTAATGCGCTAATGAAACTCTTCAGTAAGTACTTGTTTACATGCATTGTTTACATCGATAGCTTATTGTCTGCATTCTAAGAAATAGCCTACTTAAAGTGAACAGAAGTAATATTGATTCGCTATTTTCATTTTCAATCGATACTGTTTGTTTATAATCGTACCTAACAACAAAGGAGTTAAAGGCTAGTGTAATCAACTTTTGATACGGTACCTTAGTGCCATGGTAGTCATCGATGATGGTCTCATCCCTCCTCGCCTCCGGGTAGTGGAAGAGCATTTTCTCCGGGGCTGAAGTGGATGCGCCGGCGCACTGCAACAACGCACACACTGACACAACACAGGCATACTCAAAAACACGCATGGCGAACCTTGCGCGCTCTGACACTCGGTAAAGACTGGCCGCCTTCGGGGAAACCAACGACTTATATGGTAACACCATCGGAGCCAACCAACCGTGTTTAGTAAGTTACAACGCTCTTTCTGGCGACACAGCTCAGAAAATACAGTGCTTTGACGCTCTTGTTAGGCATTCTTGCTATTTTTCCATCAAATATTTGACGTGATAGGTTATTTTTTTCTAATAGACAGCCAGCTAAAGACTTCTTTGCAACCAAACAGGTTTGTTTGAGAAGTAGAATTTAAGTGTTTAGTTTAATAACTTGAGCGTAATCGAGCGATAAAAAATATTTGAATACGTTATAATCTGAAGTAGGTAAAAAGTATTTTCGCAGATTTCGCATTCATAGACGCTGAGTTATTAAGATGAAAGACAAAAATCGTTGGATTGTAATCAGCCCAACAACATTAAGAGGTCTGTGTCTGCCAAATCGTATGATCAACACTGATCTAAGGATTTGCCGATACGTGTTCGACCTGGGACAAAGTTGGATTTATCACGACAATCGTTTCACCGACATCCATATTACTTCAAACCAGGAAACAGGAATGCTGCTTAGAAGCAGAAAAACGAATAGTGCTACTTGCCCAGGAGCTTTCTCAACTAACTGCAGTAGCTACTTTTACTGTTTTTGCCCGTAACAGTGCCTTAACTTGCGAAACTGCCCTGTTGCGATTGTTTCCCCAAAAAAAGTTATGTCCGTGGTCCCAAATAGGCGCTAGGATGGAAGGCTGCTGATTGCAGAGTCATGCTTGTTTGGCAATTTATGAAACAAAGCAAGCAAGGAACAGGGTGCCGCATAAATAAAGGTGATGATGAAGTGTTTGACGTTATGAGCAGTTGGATGTTGGGTTGGTCTTGTATGGAATAATGGGGTGCGGTCCGCAACTTCACATCTAGGTCTTATGCCAGTCGTAAAAAAAGGGTTGAAAGAATGAGATAGTTTTCGATTTCAGACGTACTGGACGTGTTAGTACAGAACCTATTGACACTTTTTATTCCTAAATTTAATCCTTAATTAATGAAGTTTGGAAAAAAAAATGTTGCTCTACCCCAAATAAATTGGTATAAGGGCTGAAGAATGACGATGATGATGATTAATCTTTAAGATTTCACACGTCATGGAAGCTTCTTGCACGTCACGGTTTAGACACACTCCGAGTCTTCCGACAAGGTTCATTAGGGTAGTTGACACTTAGATCGCGAAGTGTCTAAAACTTATTTTTGGATTGTTGTGCTGTATGTATGAAGGTTCAGCAATAACCCTTGTAGTCAGGTGACGAAGGGAACTGGGAAGTTAGTGCCAACACGCAGCCCCGGATCTAGGGGGGCAAACCGGGGCCCCCGCCTCGGTTGGAAGTTTCAGGGGGCGCCAAAATCAAAATTAGTATGATTAAAAATAAAAATAAACTTGCTCCACAAAGCGCCTAGCATACGGAAGCCCGGTATGCTCACCGTAGACTTGTAAGAGAAAGGCGCCACACAGGCCCACGCCTAATTAATTTATCTCAAACGCTGGAGACAGGGGCGCCGGTTTCTGCCCCGGTTCGAAAAAATCGTAGAACCTGGGTTACCAATACGCAAAACAAGGGTCGGCTCTAAACCTCGTGGTTCTAAGGGCCCACGAAACAATAACGGCAGAGGATGAGACAAATTCAGATGGATGTCTTGACGGTTTGTCTTCGGGGGTTCGAACACACTCAATGCCATTTGCATTGAGTGTGTTCGGACCCCCGAAGACCAGAATGGCTATTAATTTGCATTGTTCGGGAGTGATTCCGTTATGAGCGAATACGTCATCTTCCCTAATTTCCCTAGTTAACTTAGTACCCGTTTGTAAGTGGGGATTTTTTGCTTGTTATTTCCCCTGAGTAATAAATAGGATACGAATGTAATGAAGGGTATGAACAAATCACGCCAAAGACGTTTACAGGAACTGGTTGTACCTATTATACTTTAATTTTCCTCCTTTCTATTAACTTTTTTATTGTTTGGTTCTCCGAAAACTGCTAAGCGACATAAAGAACCACTGGGAACACCGCGGCAGACCACGGCGGAGATTACGGGCCGAGCTTGATTTCTATAGAGACTGGCCCGCATAAGCAGAGGAACAAAGCACAAAAAAATCTCTGATAAAGGGAGAAGGAGGCCCTGCAGTGGGACCACACGAACAGACCTTATTAAAGACTTTCACACACACTGTACGCAAGAAAATCTATTCAGAAATACTCCTATTGACTCAAACACCTTACCTATTACAAAGTTAAATTTTCGTAATACTGAATCAAAACAGGTCTTTCTCTTATAAATTCAAGCATGTCTTCAGCATTCGACACACACAGTACCGTACTTGTTCTTATCATATTACTCCAAGCAACGTTGTTATCGCACGTAATAACGTGTTAAATTAATCATGTTTAATTAAAAAAGGGCTCCGTTTAAGATCATGGATCTGATTAGCACGCACGGCCACGCCATCTATCTATCTATCTATCACGAACAACGTCTGTAGGTTTAGGACGAGAACCGTAGAGAAGCGTTTTGTCGACGGAAGAGTAGACTAAAATGACGTTCCCGTGTAGACAGTTGACAGTTTTGAACCGAGAAATGTAGACAAGTGATTTCTATTCTACGGTAGAGTAGAAATAGAAAGCATGACGCTTTCTATTTATTATTCTAAGCCTGCTGCAGTCGAGTTTAATTGTAGTAAAAACTATGTATGAATGTAATCAAAGCATATAGAAAAGGCCAGCCCAGGATATATGTGTGTAGTAGAAGAGGCTCGTGAAAGCTACGGTAGAAAATTTTACCTTCGCATCCTATGCCGTCAGGTGCGCAGACGCACAAATCTGTTGCAGTGAGGGATTCAACTTTATACCACGGCACGAACTACCTATCATGAATAGTCTTGTAGGTACAGCTCGTGCTGACATTGTTCAAGAAGAAAAATTAATTGAATTGTGAATGTGAGTATACCATGCAAGCTAGATTGAATACATGACTTTAAAACTGTCTGGGGGGTTTCGAGTATTTTATATACAGGATAAGTTTTTAACCAGTGCGCAAACTGTAACCATGAATTCAGGATATCATTCTAGACCCCCGAGCGTATAAATTTTTCGTCGGTTACCTATACAAAAAAAAAAACATTCCCTCAGATCTGGTAGCCTCTTGTGACGGGTACGGGTCGTTGAGCTCCCTAAAATATGGTTGAGCTACACGATGACAGATGCATACATGCCGCTGTCAGCTCAAAGCTGCATTCAAAATGCCTTCACATGTCCCTGCATTCTTAGACTTACATAAAATTCTAGTTTGGACCTCAGACTTTATTCTATTACCGATCTATTAATAGTTCAAGCTACTTACGTGATGCTACGTACGGTTACGAAATCGGTGAAAGTTGTTGATATAATATTATTTTGCTCGTAATACGTGCACTATAGTAATACGCTCAGTTGGTTGTTCGTTATTATTTCATATTAATAGCGTTTCGTACTGTAGGTACGTGATTGATAACTGAAGTCAATAAAGAGATAAATGTAACTGCTCTCAGCGAATGTTATGTTAGATACTGGTATCGTATTTGGAGTGGAGACGAAAGCGTGATAACGAAGTAGGTGTCGTCTTGTGTAGTTGATTTGAGTTAATTTACTAAATTGAGCTAATACAAGATCCAATTTATAAGAGTAAAATTAGTTATACCTAATAATACCGTGGTTTGGCTGTCTAATGATCTGATGATGATGATGAAAAAGAATGTTATCTTTAATGTTAGGGTGACTTGCAGATAATTTTTACACATTTATTTATAGAACGTATAAAGGAAATTCTCAAGGTATTGTCAACTATTATGGGTGAAGACAACACAGCATAGCCCATTGTTTTAACTGACCATAACTCATAGGATATCGATTAAGCCTTATTATTATGCAGTTAATGTATGAGGTTGCTTGTTGCAAGTTGTTCACAATGCAAATTTTTCATTATATTTACTTTTAAGATGACACAGTAATAGTTTTATATATATATTCTATCTTGTTTCGAGTTATTAAAAAGTTTTGAAACTGCAGAAATACTTAATTAAAATTGTTTGTAGCACATAAATTCGAGATAATTGGAGAAGGGTACCTATGTTCTGCGGAGTATTTACTGACCTGGTTAGTAATATGCTTCCAATATGATAGGTGTGAAGTACTCCCAACCAGCTTGTGTGATTGGAATGTTCCATGAGCAGGCAAGAAGCAAAATGAATATGTGACGAATGTAGCATGTAGTGTTAAAAACTTTCTAAATACCCCCATCTTGAGGCAGTGAATATTCAATTATTAAATGTCCTTACAAGCTCAACTACAATTACACTTCCTTGGTGGATGTGCTATGGCCCGTGAAATTCAAATTTTCTCACATTTTTCTTACAATTTGTCGGGCAGTGTCAGATTGTATGAAATAGTCATTCATCATCATCATGTCAGCAGAAAGACGTCCACTGCTGTAAATACGCCTCCCCCAAAAGGGAGGTTTTGCAATAATCGCCATGCTTGGCAGGTGGGTTGGCGATCGCAGTATGGTGGTAAAATGCATAGAGAACACTGCTGCCCATTCTCTAGTAAGTCCCTTAGTCGCCTTCTACGACACCCACGGGGAGAAATGGGATGGTGCTATTCTTTTATGTTTGGCATCACACAGAAATAGTCATTCAGTGGGATTCAATGCAGTTACAGAGTTATGTTGATGATTTTAATTATTATAATTCTCTAAAGCCATATTTTCTATGGTAAAGAATCATATTTTAATCAACACTGACCTACAATTCCCAGAAACACATAAGAAAATTTGAATTTCGCAGTCTACCATATTGCATCCACCTTAAAATAATTGGAAGTAATATCCACAAATTGTCAATTAGAATAAATACAAATACTGCTAGTGATTGGAAATTATTCAGTCATCCCCATTTTACAATGGTGGGTTTGTAGCTTTCTTTTCTGCTTGCTAATGGTGTTTTAATTTAAATATGTCCAAAAGAAAAATAAATCTTTTTTAAATAGGGTAAATAAACTGAATTTTAGTAGCATTCTTTAATAAAGGCTTGTAGTTCCAAAAGTAATACAGCAATATACATTATATTGAGCTGAATTAGCACAAGGTTGATCAATAATTAGGTAGCATAACAGACCCATATACAGAGACGATGTGTTCCTCCATAACGATCAACATTCAATGTACTTGTGTTTGTGAATCAAATATCACTTGTAATAGGGGACAATATCGAAAATGGTTAGTTAAACGACCACAGCATGACAACAGCACAAAGTAGATTTATTCAAAAGGAAATAAGGTCGACAATAAAGCGCACCGTTCAATGGATATGCCACTTATTTGAAACATCATTATCGAAAGAAGTGACTGACAATTTTCTCAAACAACTGTAAGGTTACTTTGGCTTAACAAAACTTATCTTTGTAATTCTGACATAAATCACGTATTTTTTATGCTATAGCGGGAAACTGGCACACCGAATAAGTAGGACAATTTGTTCAAATTCAAATTGTAATCGTAGAAATCAGTCACATATTGCACTCAAGATATCAATGTAAACAAGAATAAAGCTTACCAATATTCCTTTTTTGGTAACCAAATTTGTTGTAGTACGTGCACGATTCAGTATTTTCCGTTGTTGAGTCGTAAATACGGGTATTTTTGTAGTAATAAGGCAATGATTGGCACAAAAGCGACGCACCGCCATGCAATTTGACATTCTAGCGGCGGTCCTGCCAGCCATGAAAATACATAATGATGTCAAAATAAAAAGTTTGGTAGATTTTAGTAGATCATCATTTTGATGAATGTAATAATCACGAACCGTTTCAAACCTTAGTATAAAGGCTTCTTCAGACTAGGGCGACGCAACGAAGCACTTGCTAAACAATTTCCATGAAATGTTCAAACAAATTGTTCCACAAGAGTCGCGTCGTGTTGTTACGTCGCACTTGTTTGTGGTAATGGACGGAACATTAACCGGCTAAAGTAGCGTAGCTTTGAACGATGAAATGGTTTAATAAGTTCAGTTTGTTCAAAATTAAGTATATACACAAAACCAAAGTGAGGTATGTACAGAGGCCAGCACATCAAGTCTGTCATCCAATCTGTCAAATTTCTTTGATAGGTTTTCAACTTTATTCCAAACGAATAAGGTTTATGTTCAATTGGGAAAATTTGACAGTTTGGGATAGCTTGACCAGCGGGCTTAGCATGACGCTTTCTATTTCTACAAAGAATAGACAGTGCTTTTTCAATACAAAATGACATTTAGTTCCTACATTTTTGTTATCGCACCGCAGATATCCTTCTACAATCTGTCATTTAGTCTTTCGTTTCTAACGATATTTGTCTAGGTCCTTATAAATGTAGACTATTTCAGAAGAATGTTTCTTCCCAAACTGTCAAAATCACACTGACAACAAAACTTTCTACTCGACGGCCATAAAGTAAGTATATACGATTATCTACACAATCATGATTCGTTTAGAGCGCATAACTGTGATAATTAATAGAAAAATATAGCTATCTTATCCTATTGTACATCATTTATTTAATAGTCATGTCTATTCTTCCGTCGACAAATCGGTGCTCGTGCTAAGCTTACTGCTGGCGACTGTACTAGAAATCGTCAGCAAAAAAAAATCCAACTTTCAATTAAAATTAATTCAATATCTACACAAAACCAGACTACCTAAGGCTTCAATAGTTTGCTTTTTTTTTGGCTATTGGCTTCGCACGGTTTGTGCATTTAGCCAGTGTCAAGTAATTTTTGTTTTCGATCAATTTTAAGGCCCGTTTTATGGCACGAAGTCACAAAAAGTCATAGTAGTCTTTCGTCAGTCAAGTCAAAGTTATTGTAAAGCGGTAGTAACTTTACAACAACCTATTAGGAGTTTTTGGGGGAACACGAAAAGTCCACGTTAGTCACTTATTTTCACCTTCACTACACTTGTGCACTCACACGTAACTAAATTGAATAATTCACTACCAAAATTATACAATTTAATTCGCTATTTCACAAAATTTCATGAATATGAAAATTCGTGTGACATGTTCCAACGCGATCCCGCTAAAAACTCCCTCGCGCGCCTTGTCGGTGACAGGTCACGCACACATCGTTCTGCGTGTAGTAGTAGTATTAGGTACCCGCGCACGGAGTTAGTCGATGTTCACATGGGCGTAGTAAAATCCCGTCGCAATGTTATTACGTCCGTGGGAACGTGGGCTTCGTATGAACCTTTTGTTCTGCTCGTTTGTGTCCAAAGGTTGTCTGGAAGACAACGCTAATCATTTTCATCGAAAAGCCCATTCCAAACCCAAGACCCCTGGAGATGTAACGGGAACTTGGATTTGGACTCGTGGCACCCCAGGTCAATTAGTGCAGTGCTTGGTATGCACTTGTTGCTAAAAACAAACAATTGTGGGCCTAAAAGTAGTTTTACCATTTCTCCCATCTGATACCATTCGAGAGAATATATAAAATCCGTTCATTTTTATTCCGGTTATTGCTATTCAGCCGAGGATCAAGAATCTAACAAAGCGCATCCTAGTGTGTCAAAAGATGGTAATGCAATGTTTAAAGCCAGAGCGCGATAAAATCATCGCGTTAAAAAATCGGCCATAAGAACGAGGTATAAAATAAAAATCGGAATAGCAACAGTACAGACGCCAGCAGGTCAAGCTATCCTAAACTGTCAAATTTTCCCAATTGAAAATAAACCTTATTCCTTTGTGATAAAGTTGAACAACTATCAAAGAAATTTGACAGATTGGGGTAGCTTGATGTGCTGGCCTCTGTACGTGAGGAGCATAAATAAAAGAACAATTGGGAATTCATATCGTTTATTTACGATGAGTGGTCACAGCGTCCTACACGAGCAACGTAACCCGTCGTCCGTCGTAAGGCACTAAGTAAGAAACGGACGCACCGGACATAAATAATAATTACTACATTTGAAATTAACACAAACTAATTAATCAAACACTACAAAAATATAATCCTTACTATATCAATTAAATATTGCTCTACGGTTAAGCATATAAAATTGTATTGAAATAGCACAATTTTATAAGCAAACCATTGAAAGTCTACTAATTTAAACCCAACACAGATATGTTAACATTTAGGTACCTCATGATATTTACAATGTTATTCAAATAATATGAATAGATTTGGTTCTTTTAGGATTTCTAATAACTCTAAAACTAGATTAGTAATTAGACTGTAAGAAAATCTATCGTATTGTCATAATACTGATTTTCGGTAATTTTAGTCATAAGAGTTGGATGTGTTACAACGAAATTTTATTGCAATTCTCGTTCAGATTTGGCAAAAATGGAATGAATCAGATATAATATTGCAATAAAAGTTCACTGTAGACTCCTCGATATTTTTAATTTAATTTATGATACATAAATATGAGCAATCTTAATAATATTTTAGTGGTAGGTAAATAACTAAGACGTAGGTATGCTGTAAATACATCTGAATAAAATGTACATAATTGGCATGGATCATTGATATACAAAAAACCAAAGATTGCACAGTCTCGAACAAAAGTAACACTAAAACTCAAAACAGTCCCCCCAATTATACCTTAGTGCTTATAGGTATGACAAAATACATATTTTTTTTCAAATTCAAGCTTACACGCATGACATAAAGTGGTTTTTATAATGCGATGTCCAAAAAGACTGATGATACTATTTGACACCTGACACATTGCGTCCTATGTATGCGGATGTTTTTGAGATGATGATTGTGTATCTTCGGTTTTTTGTAGTTAAATAAATGGTATGGATGTTGAATTGTTTTTTTTTAAATATTTTATAGACACGTGGCACGCGCCTACGGCCAAGAGCCACTGGTTGACACTGGTCGGCGGCAGCTAGCGACGCGGTTGCAGTTGCCTCTGCCGCTTGCAGCGTGCCGCTCGTGTATATGAGCACTACGACAAAGATGTATTTGCAGCACAAGACTTTCGTAGATAAGACGATAACAAATGTATAAAGAATCGATTGTTTTGGCTTCGTGATGCACTAGGTGGCTTTGTAAACTAATTATTTAGCCGTTATAGTGCATTTTGTGACATTCTAAATGTATCCTTAAATATCATAGCGAATATGGAAGAGAATAATGGCCTCGTGACAGTGCAACGTGAACTAAGGCCGCTGTCATACCATGCAAACAGTATGCTTACAGCTCACTATACAACGCGTAATAAAATTAACCTTAAGATTTCATAGACCCCAATTTTGAGTTAAAAGTATATTAGTATGACCAAAACTCTTTTTTTAAAGCTACCTGTTATTATTAAGAACTATCTGGATGAAGTTTCTGGATGTTTTTTTTTTACTTTTAAATAAATGAAACCTAGCCAGACCGATTTATCGCCCCCGAAACCCTGTATACTAAACATCGTGAAAATCATTGGAGCCGTTTCCGAGATTCAGATTATATATCAAGAATTACTAGTTTAAAGGTATTAGATAACGTATTGAACTTAGCATCACTTAATGCATTTAAATTTGAATCATAATGTCTTGAAACAAGATTTAATTTTCTTTGCCTCAATCGGCGGTCAGTATGGAAAAATACTAAATTTTTGAAAGAAATACCTATATTAAAATCCACTGAAATCGGTTCAGTACTCAATACTTTCAGGACGCAAGTCCATTTATTCTTTTACACGTTGTTTAGTCACCATAAAATATCTAACGCGTAATTTGAACGCTCTTTTCAATATAGGGCGCTCATAGACCTACAGTCACAAAACTATAGCCAGGTGCGACGGCAGCCTTAGTTGCAGAATATTTTTGAAATATTAGTTTCACCAAAAGGAAGACAGCTCAGTGCTATTATTTTCTATTCCAAAGTGAAATTATAACATATTTCTAACAATCTCAATAGATGAAGAGGTGATAGAATTTGTTGACAGTAAATAATGAAATCTTAATCTTTATCTAAAACATGGCTAGCCTCCGCAAATATAATCACAAAGTGCTTTTAATGTAAACAAGTGATGTTACGCAATTCCTAACATTTATTATGTAATTGAGATCATTTAATTAACAATATTTATGTGATTTTCATTTAAATATAAAGAATGCGATTAATTAATCGAATTTTAGCATTCATTTACACTCTAAAACTCAAAATTTTTAGTTTTTATTACTAAAGAATTAAATTAAAGATGACTACGCAAATACTCTACACCTATATCAATTTTGGTCTCAATTTTCACTCGAATTTAATATGCTACTTGTCTTTTAGTTTGAATACATGTATATTCTTAACAAGCTAAACTTAATACTGTTTAACGCACAACGAATCGGTACTGGACTTAAGTTAAAAGATAAAAGGAACAAACATTCTAATTAAAAAAACAAAATCCTGTATAGTTCGACTTTTAATTGTATTTGGTAACTTGACACACAGATAACTATATACTAGACTTGACAGTTCATAGAAAAATAATGTTACCATACTAAAAATAATAGTGTTGAGGTATTGAACGATTCTGCGTAAAGAGCGAATGATAAAAACGGTTTCATTTTAAATTAAACCATTTTTATCATTTGTTATAAAACTTTAAAAAATCATTTGTAAGATGTGGAACATAAGATTAATTAATAATTTATTTATCAAAGTAATTTCCTTTTTTAATTTCTTCTAATATAAAGAAACTAAATAAATTACCTTACTACTGAAAAACAAAATATTAACAAATTCTACAATTTTTAATAGTGCTTATCATGTTTCTAAGATAAGTTATTAAATTTAAAATAAAATAAAATGCATGTAAGTACAGAGGCCAGCACATCAAGCTACCCCAATCTGTCAAATTTCTTTGATGGTTTTTCAACTTTATTACAAAGGAATAAGGTTTAATTTCAATTGGGAAAATTTGACAGTTTGGGATAAGTTGACCTGCTGGCGACTGTACATAACTTAAAGTTCATTCAATTTCGTTCATTCTTACAGAACCAGACTAGCTTTTTTTTTGTCAACATCTGGTAACCCTTCAACTGTCAAGTGACTGAATACAATTAAAAGTCGAACTATAGGTATATTAATCATCCTAATCATAAATCTAGTTGCTGAAATAATTTACTTAGAATAATTCATTTCAATTTTGTGGCAACACGGAAGTGGATAAAGTGGCTACACTTTTGATATTTTAGTGAACCAATCACAAAGGTTAACAAAAGATGTGACGACAGAGTCACCAATCAGAGTGACTTCATTAAGTTTTCAAAAATCAGGGTTGAATCTCTCAAATACGTCGATATGAACTAAAACCTATTGACAATCTTATATTTAGCGTCTAGTTTTGACAGCACACGCGTAGTAAACGTCTTTAGATCAGAGACGAAGCAACAACGATGGCAACAGTGAGGGTATACTAATTTTATAAAATTTATAAACTGTTCTTGATAAATGTCACGTTATTTACCTTTTACTAAATAGCTGCGTCAAGTTCTTGTTCAAAAAGTTCTTTGACACTGCAATCAATTGGACTAAGTTCTCCCAAAATGAGCCAACCTACAGTTTCTCATTAATTCAGTTCATTACATCAAACTCCAATTCTTTTCTAGCAAAATGTCCAATATTAGACAAAATAGATTTAAAATTAATCAGCGATAACTATCCAAAATTATTCCAATTACTTCGGAAAATGGGTGAAATTATGTGAGTTGGTTCGTTTTGTCAGAACTAATCTCAAAGTATTGACTCAAACTGTATTTTACCAAAAGTGAAAGTATCTCTCCTCCTTCAAAAAAAAATATTTTTTCAGCCACCATCTTATCATCTGTATCTAACAATGAAATATAAAGTTTTTTTATGTGTCACCCGCCATCTCCCTAGCTATTATGCTCACGCATGTTCACTTTCTTAATTATGTAAAGCCTTACACAGCTTCCTGGCTATACCACAGTCTACCTATTACATTCTCGTTACATTAGGTCAATACAGGCGTATAATCGCAGAAAATTCATGTTGTAGAAATGGGCGGAGCTTATATCGCGAGTCGTCGTTCTGCAACTCGGGAGCGTACCTTTAAATACAAGGTGCACATACCATTTCTTTATGAAAAGCTGTCCTGTTCACACTCATCCCAGCTGTCACATTCGTATTGATCGCAGTCATAGTCGATGTCGCAAGCCGCATGGCCGGTCGCGTCCGAACTGATATCAGTCAGCGCGGCTTCGGATACCGGCTTTGATGATATGTCCAAGATCTGGGGAAAAAGTTGAGGTATGCTTATAAAGTTTATTATCTGAGTTCAAGGGTGAATTCTTACAATAAGTTTGTTGCAGCAATATTTCTGATCGATTAAGTTTGTGTTGATTGACAAATCGATCGTTTAATACAATTGTTACATACAGGATAATTTTTTAACCAGTGCGCAAACTGCAACCACGAATTCAGCATATGATTCTAGAACTCCTAGCGTAGAAATATATGTATAGTCAATAATAATAAAAACTTTTTATTAATAAAAAAATTGAACCGCCGAAAAACCGAAAACTAAGTTCGGAAGGCGGTGACATTTAATCAAATACATATCCAAAGTCACCGACTTCCGAACTTATTTATTGGGGTTGGACAAAGCTAGTTTATTATTTTTTATTTTTCGGTTTTTCGGCGGTTCAATTTTTTCATTAATAAAAAGTTTTTATTTTATAATTTTTTGTGGCTATAATCTACTAATTACTACATGCTTAATTTTTGATTTAATACACGACTCAGTATTAAAATCTGTGAGTAAACAATCAATCATCCCCTGTTTTCTTACCCTTAGGGTTGGAATTTTTCTTCGAAATTTATATGGGACCAACTTCGAGGTATACCCTTTCCAATAAAAAAAGAATTATCAAAATCGGACTACTCTGGAAAAAGTTATGCGTGGTCATACATAAAAAAAAAAAAAAAAAAAATATACGCGTCGAATTGAGTAACCTCCTCCGTTTTTTCGTCGGTTCGAAAAGTCCATTGCCCCATACATTTTGATCGCGAGGTTGCACTTTTCTATGAAACAGTTTTTTTTGTTTAACCATACCAATTTCCCCCCCGAGTGGGTTCCCGCATTGTCGTTGCGGGGGGGCTTAGTAACCGTGGTCTCCCATCCACGGTGAAGCCAAGAGGAACCCAACGGTGGGGCCGCTCGTCAGGGCTTTTGCCTTCAAGCCATTGACGTAGCGGCCAAAAAGTAGGTTGCGGTGAGGTGCACCGCAACTGAGGTGGGCCGCGATGTCGAATGGGAGGCATCGCGGCTGAGGGTTACGGGCTGCGGTAGAGGAGGAGTGCCGGTGCTTCTGAGCAGCGCTCTTCCCTTCCGTGGCCTGGACGGGGCCGCCACCGTTTGATGGCGGACGCGGTGGGGCCGCAGGGGAAGAGGAGTGTCGGTATAGCGTCGGCCGCTCTCCCTATCCCCTGCGGCCGAAAAGTGGTAGACGGGACGGCGCGTTGTGTTCCTCACGCGCGCCGTCAAAGATGTCAGCAACCACTGGTGGGGTCCGCAAGGGCCGATGCCTGCCAGGAGTGCGGGTTTGTTCGAAAGAGATACCACGGCCCCTGGCATACGGGCTACTGAGGGAACACGGGTGGGTTTTAGTCAGTAAAAGTCTGACACGCCCTCCTGCTCTACTCAGCAGGAGAAGTCATTTGATGATTTCCCACCCAAAAAAAAAAAAAAAAAAAACCATACCAATTTTGTTCAATCATATGCTGAATTCATGGATACAGTTTGCACACTGGTTAAAAATGTATCCTGTATAGATAGATAATTTTTGTCAATAACTTTTTGCCAATTAAACTAGTCAAACAATAAATTGTATAATCACTGTTACTGTGTAAAATATTAATCGACGGACGAATCCGTGAAAATTAATAGACGCGGATTAATCAACATAATATGATGTAATCAAAGCCAACAGAATGGAAAAACGATAGAGATGTTTTTGTTGTAAAATGGTAACGCGTTATCACTCTATTTG
Organism: Polymixis flavicincta; assembly: GCA_949987655.1. Lineage (NCBI taxonomy): Eukaryota > Metazoa > Arthropoda > Insecta > Lepidoptera > Noctuidae > Polymixis > Polymixis flavicincta. Next base: position 22,352,673 of record OX465173.1, read on the forward strand.
TTCACGATTACACGTTCTCCCCTCTTTTTCAATTTCCCTTAGTACCCAGTACATTGTCTACATACATCGGCAGAAGACCGCAGGCTATAGTTGTCGGACTGGGCATCCCTGTCAGCTGTGGAGAGCGCATGCAACGCTAAGGAGTTACGTTTGGGCTCTTCGCGCGATAGGTTCTTGCCGTCTGATCGAACCGCAACTTCGGAAGGATTTGAACGTTCTGTAAATAAGCATAAGCATTATCAGCCTACAATGTTCCCACTGCTGGGACAAAGGCCTCCTCTCTGTAAGAGGGAGTGGCCGTAATCTTCCACGCAGGCCTAGTATGGGTTGGTAGATGTCGCATGTCTTCAAGTTTTGTTTCTAGGCATGCAGTCTTATCAAGATGTTTTTCTTCACCGTTTTGAGAGCAGTGGTGATGAAATTATTTACAATCTATATAAATAAAAAGAAAAGTCCTGACTGGCTGACTCATCAACGCCCAGCCCAAACCCTTGGACCTAGCAAGCTGAAATTTTGCACAGAGGTTCCTTTTATAATGTAGACAAGGAATAAGGAAGGATTTTTCGAAATTCAACCCCTGACGGAGTTAAATAGTGGATGAAACTTCCGCTCGGGCAAAGCCGCTGGCAAAAGCTAGTTTTACATAAAGCTGCGTGGGTTCGCACCCATGACCTACACCTACCTACCTGTAAGACCAGCCGTTACTACACTTTACTTAGTGGGCCAGCACTGCTGTAAATTACAATAAATGTTTCATCTAGAATAACCTAAACTCCGTTTGAAATAAGATTAGACATTTAAACAAACCTTTTTACAGTCCGTTTAACCGATTTTGACTTCTATTGCGTTGGTGGTGATACGTTTTGTAAACACTTTTTTTGCTTTTAATGTCATCCTTGGGAATAAAAGTCAAAATCGGTTGAAGGGATTGTACAGTAGGATCCAAAAGCGGAGTACCAATCTCAAAAAGTAATAGATTGACACTACGGTTTAACTTACGACCTTCTTATATTAAGTAATTTCTATACTGTAGACACACACACTCTCATACGTCTACAAATGATTGTATTCCATAAATTCAACCGTTAAAGTAAATGACGTGATAGCTTAGTAGTTCCTGAACTTGGATTAGCGAAATCGTGCGCAACGAGTCTCGGGTTCGAATCCCACGCGCGGTGTGCGCTAGCTTTTTTATTGTTTTAAAAATCGCTTTTGACTATAGTTTCTTGTTCTATTCGTCTTGTTCACTAAACTCGTAAAACTTTATCAATATACCCACAGAAACCTAAAGAAATTTAAATGATAGTTAACTTACGACTCATTCGACGTGACATATAGAACGGTGTTGGTTGTTATTGTGTGTAGTGACGTGTGTTTAATCTATTAGCGGTCTTCTAGTTCATTTTAAAATGTAAGCAAATTGAATAATAGAAATGAAAGCGAATATTATTGCGCTGCATAAAAGCGGACTTAAATATCACAAATAACTGATGAAACCGGCCTGAGTGTGAGTATTATGATTTAATTATTTTATTAAGCACTTATTTAAAGTATAACTGCTGATCCTTGTAGTAATTTTTAAACGTTTTATAAATATCATAACGTCTAAATAGAAGAAAAATATAAAATTTCAAAGTAAATTTATTTCCTAGATTAAATATTTATGTGAAATTTATATTTCAAATAATTTTGTTTCTAAATAGTAATACATATTAGTATGTGTTTTGTTTAGTAGCCTAACAGTACCCCTTTTTTGTTTTAGTGAAATACTCTGAGTCAGTGGATGAAAAGATATGAGGAAGGGGGTAGCCTTGCCCGTCGAAAGCAAAGTGGAAGACCCCAGCTTATAAAAGAAAGCGACAGCACAAGTGGTTTCAAAAAGACAAGACATTTTGCCAAATTATTCATAGTGCGCTGTGCACTCCACGCAGAAGGTTTGCATCATGGAAAACCAGCTCAAAAAACATAAACATTAACATTAAGATATAAATTAGAAATATTTATTATTATTGACTTTTATTGATTTTAGTAATATTCACATAATATTGTGTCATATCCGTAATATGGATTATTTCGAGGTTTAGTTTCAATCTTCTTTTCGTAATGAAAATGATTACTTAAGCTATAACTTCGATAAGTCCTATTAAATACAATTTGTTAACTTTGAGGTTTGAGAGAACTAACTCACTCGCAGTAGATTTATTCCAATAGTAGTACTACTGAGTAATTTAATTGTATTGTGACAACTTGTCTGCATTTGTTATTTTTAGGTGGGTAGATTTGCGTAGAAAAATGTGATTTCTTTAGAGTACCGCACATTGTAGTAATTACAGCACAATATTATTATATTACTAAGATACAATAGCCTGATTATCATGGTTCACCAATTAGCTACTTTACTTCAATAATTGTTCTTTATGAGAAAATAAACTGTTAACAGGAAGTTATTAGTAGTTATTTTTATACCTACTTCATAAAATTATAACGAATAAACATTTTGTTATCACATAATCTTCTTAATCCTTTGTTTAAATAATAATTTAAGTAATTTAAAAAAAACATTCTCGTATAACGAATAATAAAAGAACTGATGAAATTGTTGAAAAGAAAAATAAAAGTCTCTTCGGGAGATTTGAACCCAGACTTTTGTGTTTCTTAATCAATGACAATACGCTGCGAGCTACCGAGACTTGATATTAAAACGTGAATTTTAGCGATCGTATGAACCGACCAAGGTCATACGTAGTTACTACGTTACACAGTACAGACAGAGACAGAGTACTCTGTGCGACGGTATGTTTTTTGTATCTTTCGACGACAGTGGTGTGTGAGTACCTACTGTGGTGTGCGGTCTGGTTACATCACTTATACACACAGCTGTAGGTACGGCCTGGACCGCGAGTCATAGCAATATAACCCTTAGCATGAGAATGGACTCTTGACCGCGACCGTACAAAAAAGTTTGTTTAAATGTCTAATTTTATTTCAAATGGAATTAGCAGAGCTTAGGTTGTAATAATTTTAATCTAGTACTAGGAACTGTGCAAATGGTCTGCATGTGGATTACACGCCTGCTAGAATAATGATACCAGTTTAAATGCTGTTTATGCATTTAAACTGCTTACATTATTGTAGCTAGCGCGCAGTCGGAATGCGGAACCTGATAATTGTCGAGGAATGGTTATAATAAGTCAACGGGTTTAAGCGCGATGACCTTCACGCTGATTTGTTTTAGTTTTAGAGGGCCATGCTTACAGCGGCCAGACTAAATTTTTTGACTGTAGACTTTTTTATTGAGTAGGTACACAAATTAAATTGAGGTGTCTGTCTGTTTATCATGTCAAAATAACAGCTTTTTACTAAATGCATTTAAAGTATATACAGTACGAAGATAAACGAGATTGTGGTGTACAATAAAGTATATATAAATATAAATAAATAAATAAACTGTCTTTCTCAGATTGAAAAACACCTGCCATCTAATCTCTTCACCGCCCTTGGTTGACTAGAAAAGTCCGCCTTTGTACCGTTTTTTGTGTGCGAAAAGTTTAAATATAAGAACGTTCACAGTCTGATCTCAGTGTCAATCTGTCAAAAATACCTCGATTTTTCATACATTTTTGACATTTGCTTATCGCTGAGATGACACTGCGACTAGATTTGGAACGGTTTTGATTACGAGAATTGGCCTTCTGATGTTATGAGGAGTTTTTGTAGAGAGGAGGCTTTTTGTCCAGGTAGCACTTTCTCGTGGGATAATTTCAGGGCGAAGCCGCAGGGCAGCAGCTAGTCATATTGTAAAACAAACTCCCCCTCCCCGCCGCCCACGTCTTCAGTCAGTATGTCTGCACGCGATAAACTCAAAACTACCGAACGGATTTTCATACGGTTTTCACAAATGTACGGAGTGATTTATGTGGAAGGGTTTACGTGTATTATTCATTACGGTTTTGTGTAAATAAGCTGAAATATGACGATGCTTTTTGAAAATGTCTGTGTTTTATAGAATTAATACATTGTTAACCTAGATTATTATGGTACTTGCAATCCTGGTTGTGTTTTTATTTCCGACAACGAAGCGAGCGAAGCCCCGGGAAAAAAGTTAGTTAATTGTATAAAAGGTTTGAAAAGACAACTAACCTTTTACAAGTGGATCTGCAAGTGACACTTGTGATCCGCTGCGAGGCGAGCCTAGACTACCGCTAAAATACATTTCAGGATTCGCCTCATGCCGATCTGCAACGAAAATTTATATTGGCATAAAATGTTTTAAAATTTGCTGAAAATAAAATCTTTCGGTTTCAGACTCTTTTCTGGCTTGGTTTTGGCATACTATTTGGCAACACAGGACAAAGCTTTTGTGCCTGATACCAACACATAGCACATTGTAAGCATAGTAAACCCCACTACTGGGACACAACTGGCCTCAAGCCGTTTTCCATTTTGAGACCTGGGTGCTTACTCTCGAATATAATTCCGATAGATCGACATTGGAATTGTCAGTCAAACGTCAGGGATTGGTTAGACTCAGTCCCCCTTATTACAAAACGAGGTTTTTCTTTAGGTATGGTTTAAACCGTCGAGCCTGTTTTTTAAATAAGAACCTAACTGAAATCGAAACACAGCTCTTTTTACAAAACTGACAAGTTAGTCCAGTGCTAAATTGTCAGTTTTGGAAAAGGAGCTGTAATTCTATTTCAGTTCTAAGTTCTTATTTCAAAAACAGGCTCGATGGTTTAAACCATACCTAAAGAAAAACCTCGTTTTGTAATAAGGGGGACTGAGTCCAGCCAATCCCTGACGTTTAATTCAACCAACTGAAGTTTGACCAATGTCGATCTATCGGAATTATATTCCAGAGTAAGCACCCAGGACCCTGATTCACTATGACCACTCAACGATTCCTTACTTCAAAACCATGTAAATTCCTTTATTAGATCACACACGACATCTGCTAATAAATATCGACAAATTGTCTTGGAACATAAGTACAGAATATGACATTTCGATTCCTTACCGATACATTGGTTTCTACAAAACACGATATTGACGTAGTTTGAACGTAGTAAGATTCCGTGGGGAATCATTATAACCTTATTACTGTATTGAGGTCCAGTGGAGATGAAATAAATTGTACAAAATGCATGCCTGCTTCGGTTCAAACCGATACCACAAGGCCACAACTGGTCCCGGTGTCTACACAAATATTAATAATGTGTCCAAGTTACCACAGTCGACAATCTCGTGGAACACGTAGTTGGCAGTGACGACGGGTTGCCGTATCCAGGGGTGTGCCATCAGTTGCGTTATCGTGCATCTGTTGGCTGGCTCTTTGCACAGCATCCAGCGGAGGAGTTGTTCTAAATCTGTGAATGAAATAACCCAACATATCTCTGGATCTCAGTAACAAGAAGAGTGGAAGCAGTCTCTTTTAAATTGTTTTTTTATTATTATTCTAATTTGAAGATTGGTACGAAATATGTAACGGAAAAATAAAAGTAATTTGATTTATATACATTTTCTCAATTAAAAACGATTTAAATCAAATTAATTTTTTGTTGTTTTCAATTTACCGCCAAAACGCTCCTTACGATGACTTTTTATCACGTGACCATACGTGACGTCAACTTTGTGTAAACTAAAGTAGTTAGTATAAATAGTAAGTAAACAAGTGAATGTCAAGTTTATAATTAACAAGATTTTAAATTAATAGAAAAAAATACCCTATTAGCAAAGTCGTTCTCAACGTATCTAAATAGGTAAATACAAAAAAAAAAAATGAAACTTAAAGTAATGAGGTGATTGACACATTACAAAATATTAAAGGAGACGCCCTTAAGTTTTTGATGCAAAAGTACCGTTATATCTACAGGGAAATTTTTTAACCAGTGCGCAAACTGTAACAATGAATTCAGCATATCATTCTACACCCCCTAGCGTAGACTTTTTTCGTCGGTTATACAAAAAAAAAGAACAATCAGCTGTTCCATACATTTTGACCGCATAGGTATCCCACTTTCTATGAAACAGCTAATATTTTGGTTTCAGTTTGCGCACTGGTTAAAAATTTATCCTGTATACACTTTACTTCTACAGCAAATGCCAGAAATAACAAAAGTAATATTTACCTTCAGAAACTACCTGCGGGAACGCTAGCGGCCCTTGTATTGTATCCTCAATGTCAGAAAACGGGTTAACAAAGAATGTCAGCACATACAGGGTTATCCCCATTGACCACATCTCTAACTCAGGGCCCGCGTATCTGTGAAAGTAAGTGAGGTTTCTTTCATATGATAAATTTTACAAATTTAGATAGACAGCCAAAATAAACGGGTTTAAGGGTATATTGCTATATGGTAGGCCCTTATTGACTGACGGCGAAAGAACTAACCGCTGGTGGAAAGAGACAAAAGTGGGCCAAGTATTGTGACCTGGGGAACACCAATCGTGCCAAAGACCTCGAAAGTATTATTGTGGTAAAGCTGACCTTGTTGACCGTTCTTATCGAGTATGTAATAAGAAGACGCATATATCTTCATTTTATATCTCACAGGAACCTCAATGTTCGGTAAATAATCTGAGATGAACACAATCGAACGCTTTCAATAAATCATTTTCTACCATCGAACTTACTTGTTCCCCGCTAAAACTTCAGGGCTGCAATACTCTGTGGTACCGTAGAAGGTGGAGAACAGCGTGTCTTTGCTCATGAACGTCGCTGAGCCAAAGTCTATGAGTTTGACGTGGAATTTGTTGTCTATGATCACGTTCTCATCTTTGATATCTCGGTGTAGGATGTTTAGGGAGTGCAGGTACTCGACTGCTAGTCCTATCTGTAAATATAACCACGTTAATAACTGTAGAATAATTTTATCTCTTTAGTAATAAAAATGCAGTTAAGTTGGATAATTATGATACGCAATGAAGGTACCTCTGTCTAAAAAAAACAGAGAACAATGAGAAATAAAAAGATGAAAGTTTTGATGTACTGTCGGGTCATCACAGAAGCTGTCAGCATTAAGGTAGCTTCTTCGAATCACACCTTGGGTTTTGTTGTGAAAGCACGTAAAGCCATTAGTCCTGCGCCTGATTTCTCCTGTGATATCTTCTGCGTAGTTGGCTAGTCTCTGTTTAGATTGGCCGCCGTGACCAAACTACGATCGGGAGGCATCAGCTTTGCCGGCTGACTTTCGCTGTTAGTCCTTAAGAGACAGTGCATATTTTATTTTTGGAATTGATGTTCTAATAAATTACCTGTCTAAATATGTAACTTAGTAGTGGTTCGTCGAGCCTCGGTCTTCGCTCGATAAATTCAAATAGATCCATTCCCGCGCCATGCTTCTCCATCACCATTTGGAAATACTTTTCGTTCTCGAACACGTCTACCACGCTCACCTGTCATAAAATAAATAAAAATAGAAGAATCTAACTATATTGTATGAGGGTGGGTATTTATTTCAAAGAAACGACCGAGTCCCTTAGATAAAAGGACCAAATGTGATAAGCCTTTATTGTTCCCCCTGTTGGGACACAGGCCTAGTTGAGTGGGAGCGGGCCCACGCGGGTACAGATGTCAAAATCTTGGAATTTTTAGTTGTAGGATATGCCCACGATGTTTTCCTTCACCGTTTTGAGATCAGTGGTGATGAAATAATAGGGTATTTTCCAACAATTTAATAAAAACTATTTTAATTTGAAGATTGGAACGATATATTTAACAGAAAAATTAAAATTAATTTATTTAAATCCATTTTCTCAATTAAAAACGATTAAAATCAAATTTCGTTTTGAACGAAAATGACAACAACAACGAATACTTTTTATCACGTGACGTCGTGACGCCAGCTTTGTGTAAACGGCACCGGTACAAATACTTAGTTTGGCGCAGTTTTAGAAGTATTTGTGCACAGAGGCACCGTACGCCAGTAATTTATTTATTTATACTTTATACACACACATGTACAGAGGCGGACTTAATGCCATAGGCATTTTCTACCAGTCGACCTTTGGGTGATGCAGAGACAAACAGTGGTAGGTGCAATAAATGAGAAGAAATTAAGTGCATAAAACTATTTAAACTATAAATATAATACATATACCTAACTATATATAAATATAAGCACAAATAAATATACATAAATAAACTAATTAACTAAAACCAAATGAGTAAAACAATGAGAAAACATTACCGTTGTAACTTTCTAATTCTATACATTAAAAATCTTGTTAATTATTAACTCGACATTCACTTGTTTACTTACTAACTACTTTGGTTTACACAAAGTTGACGTCACGTGATAAAAAGTCATCGTAACGAGCGTTTTAGCGGGAAATTCAAAAAATCGAAAAGTAAATTTGATTTAAATCGTTTTTAATTGAGAAAATGGATACAAATCTCGTCAAATAAAATATTTCAAAATATTTCGTCCCAATCTTCAATTTAGAATACTTTTCAATAAATTGGAAAATACCCTATTTACAAAAAGTAAAGTGCCTGTTAGGGTTCGAATATACGACCAACAGTCGCAGCCGTTATCACTAGGCCATCACTGCTCTAAAGACTAGCAAACGTAATTTTGTGAACAATTTTGAAAAATCAAACCAAAATTGTGTAATACTCACAATATTAGTATGTTTGAGCGTGAGCAACAGACTCAACTCCAGTGGCACACGTCGTCCATCGGGCCCGTCCACCCAGAACTGTGCGCCCACCTTCTCTTTGAGTATGAACTTGGCAACTGTCAGTAGTCTGTCAGATCGACGGTATGCCATCTTGACGCAGCCGTAGGCGCCTTTACCTGGAAGGAGGAGTGTTTTGTTTTGAATCTGCGTTAGAAATCTTGCCGGCTGATCTTGGACATGAAAGTAATGTTGCTCGTAACTTGGTCAGCTAACGGTTGCGATGATACAGTTAATTGTAGAGTAGCTTGTGTTAACTGGTTTCGTTTTTTTTACTATTGATAAAATAATATTTGATTATAATTTTACCAGCGACCTGCCCTCGCACGGTGCAATGGTGACAAGTCAAAACATCGAAATTTCTGTGCTTTATCTAAGTTAAATATGAATGTACACATACATTTTCCCGAATAAATGCTCTAGTTGACGGTGTAAACCACATAAAAAATTCTTTGAGTGGTTTAAAAGACCCAAGTGATTACAGAGATGAACGCGATAAGCGATTTTGTCAAGATTTCTGTAAATTCTTTATTGGTGTTTAAGAACGAGTTGAAAATGTAAACCAAACAGGAAATTATTTAGTTCAGAATACGTCCCATTTTATTTTAACAAAAATCCGATAAAAAACACCCATATAAGAAAACGTGTTGTCCATTATTTTTTTAAATTATTTAATGTGTGCTTACCAATCTGCTTGAGCGTAACATAATGTTTATTGTATTCGCCGGCGACTTGCTCGTCGCCACACTGACTCACTAGCGACATTGACTGAGGCCTGCTGCTCGCCGATTTGTTACCCTAACAGAAAAACAAATAGAGTTGATTTTAGAATGCACTTTTTAAGGAAAGGTTGCTACTGGAATTTATGAAAATCATTACTTGATATTTTGGACACGCTTACGCTTGCTCTTTGGGTATAAAGATAATGTTAAAAATATTATTAAGTAAAAGATAATGAGATGATGATAATCATTATCATCATCTCATTATCTAGCTATATAGCGTGTTTATAAGATTAATATATTAAGATAATGATATCGCAGTTGTTGTAATAATGCACATTTTCGGAGCTAGACCTAAATAATTATGTCATTATCATCATCATTTCAGCCGAAAGACGTCCACTGCTGGACATAGGCCTCCCCCAAGCTCCGCCACTTCGACCGGTTCTGTGCTTCTCGCATCCAGCGGCCCTCACAAGGTCATCTGTCCACCTTGTGGGAGGCCTTCCAACTTTACGTCACTTACTTCAATAATTATCTAGCGAAACTTTATGGACGTGTCATCGCTGTATTCAAGATAAAACAAAACAAAAAAAACTATTTTTTTGAACTAATATTAAGTTACTACGGGGTCTACAATCGCAGGTATGGAGCTACTTGAAATATGAATTAAGGAAATCAGTATATTTTTTCGCCAGCGTATTTAATTTGAATGTGACGTGGGCGTGGTGTGTCGCACCGTGTCCTCTAGCTGTACGCCAAGCCAAACTGTGAAGGACATCTGGAATGTTTGTCTAACGAGTACACAAGACATACTATACCATAGTGTTACTAACGAGGACTAGAGAGTTGTCGGCCGTGGACGCGATGCTGGACGCGAGCGTGGTGTGTCGCACCGTGTCCTCTAGCTGCACGCCCAGCCATACGCAGCGGACACGACAGCCTGTGCTTAGCTGCATGCTCGATACTGTGTACAGGACATCTGGGAAAGAGAAGCAGTTGCGTTAAAGTAAAAAAAAAAAATGTTTACATATTTTTTAAATATTATTTTTTGGTCTGTCTAGCGTTCATCAGCGAGACGTGTCACTACGTGTCAGTAGCGTCGTTCGCGCGACGTGTCCCCACCCCTCTGTTGATCCCTTCAAATGTCAGTATAATTGCGTTTTTTTTTTAAACTCTGTAACAAATCGGTGTCTGAGTATGTGCCTAGTCATTGAGAATAGGGACCCCTATGACATGGGATTTATTGTAAAAGCAGAGGTTTTTTTATGAATGTGTACAGACGCCCGCACATCAAGCTACCGCAATCTGACAAATTTCTTTGATCGTTTTTGAACTTTATTACAAAAGAATTAGGCTCATGTTCATAGGATATTTGAATTTGGCTTCATGGGAATATTTGACAGTTTGGGATAGCTTGATGTGCTGGCGTCTATACATCATCAATGTTAAGAGCTCTGCCACAGATCCACTAGCGCCACTCCTTCAAAAAAATATTATCTCGTGACTGAAAAGGAATTATGAAAAATGGCTCAATCAGCTGTCTCGGTAAGTGTGTAGGTCTAGAATTGTCTAATAGCTTTTATAAAGTTTCATATTGAGACACGAAGCAACAAAATACGATCTAGAGGAATGTGGCCGTTTTTCTTTAGATCGAACTTTGTTGCTTCGTGTCTCAATATGAAACTTTAACTTAACTTTGAGTGGCGCTAGTGGACCTGTGACAGCACTCTTAACATGAGAATACTCACTGAGATGAGTTCCATCCTTGTGCAGCACTACGCCCCTGTAGGTGCCGTCTTTATGCTGGCAGTCGGTCGCACATTCACAAGGATCCGGTTTGCTTCGCGAGTGCTGCGGCGTTGACGTCATCACTAACGTACGAACTACACGCTTTGGTACGCACGGAGTTTCGGGCGCGTCGTCTGTTGAAGAAAAAGTTTTAGACTTACGGGTTTTTAACTGACGAAAAAACGGAGGAGGTTACTCAATTCGAAGCGTATTTTTTTTTTGTATGACCACGCATAACTTTTTCCAGAGTAGTCCGATTTTGATAACTCTTTTTTTATTGGAAAGGGTATACCCCGAAGTTGGTCCCATATAAATTTCGAAGAAAAATTCCAACCCTAAGTGTCTAAACACACTATGCCGAACGTACGCGACCGAAGTTCCGCGGCTGATTTTACGTTCCAACGTATTCGGCTGATATGACACACCATAAGTGCCGAACTTACGCGGCAGAAATTCAGTTGCGCAATTTTGTGTGTACATTCAGTGTTTCGAGCGCTGTCGTGGCGTCGTGTCGTGTTATCTAAACAGCCGGACAGACAAATGCAAAATAAAGTGATCCTGTTAGGGTTCCGTTATTACTTTTGAGGTGCGAAAACCGAAAAATGGACTATTTTACAGTAATAGCAATTGCAGAGGCTTTAGAAGAGGACAAATACAAGAAAGAATATTGGGTGCACCCATTGAATTCTACGAGACTACAAGATGGCCAGTTTCAACGTTATGCAAAATACAGAGCCTATCCCGTTCATTTTTTTAAGTATTTTCGCATGACAATACAATCTTTCGACGAACTGTTATTTCTCATCAGTAACAACATTTTGAAAAAAGATACTACATTCAGAGATTCCATTTCACCTGCAGAACGATTGATGATCACTATACGGTAAGTAAATAAAATTATCCATATTTGCAAATATTCATTTATTTATAAGTATACACTTATACATTATACTCATCTAATCAATCAATCATCGATCATCATTAAATGTTAAATCAAGTTTTCTCCGCTAATTTTACACCATTCAGCCTCTTTATTAACTATGATCAACTTGTTTATTGCTCGCATTATCTCCTTATTGTTTATGGTTCACTTTCAGGGTTGTTATTAGGCAATAAGCCTGACTGGGTGCCAATATTCTGAGTTTGTAATATCTCTTCAAGGTCGTCACTTGAATAATGGGTATGTGCGGGTGTGTCGACATTATCGTAATCTTGAGTACGAGTCCTATAACCATAATTGTTATCTGAATTGTTGTTGGAGCCAATGCTTGAAGGATTATACCTGTATTGATTATATTGCACCGTTGATGATCTTGGTAGATATTCATATGTACTGGTAGATGGAGCTGATGGTATAGGTTTGCTATACTTCATCCTTTTTATTGCACTCATAATTTCAAATTTGAAGTCAATTTTTCACTGTCTGACATTTTTTTCATATCGGGTAATAAGGATAGCAAAAAATTTTTGTCGGGATCATTTTCTTCATTGACAGACATTCTATTTAATATAGATTTTTGAAATGGTGTTAACTTCTTGTTATTACGCTCGGAATTGGTTAGTGTGTTCGACGGTAGCAATGGTGGAGTAGTTAGTCGCGGTGGACTAGTAGTTGGTGGTAGCGAATCACAACTGGTACTATTTTCATCTTCGGGTAAACTGAGATTGCTATCAGTATTTCGATGTTCTATAGTGATATCCAAAAAAGATAAAATCTGAAAATATGAAGTGTTTCTCTTCTTGGCTGGCGCGGCACTACCACTCTTTAAACTGTCTTTTTTCTTTTCTCTTACGTAGTAATCCCTTAAATGTTTCCATTTTTTTTGTAAGTCATCAACTGAAATAAAGAAATATATATATTTAGTAATAACCAACTTACACTAACAGAATATTATTGTTGTTCACAGGTACTTGTCAACTGGAATGACCTTCCAAAGTTTATCAGAGGATTTTTTAATAGGCCGATCAACAATTGCTCGTATAGTTAAAGAAACATGTGTTGTAATTTGGAAGATATTACAACCAATTGAAATGCCAGAACCTACAGAAGAAATGTGGCTCGACATTGCAGAAACTTTTTTTTCTACAACAAATTTTCCAAATTGCATTGGTGCCCTAGACGGCAAGCACGTGCGGATTGTGTGCCCAGCACTATCCGGTTCTCGTTTTTTTAATTATAAAAAATTTTCCTCAGTTGTATTGTTGGCTCTTGCTGATGCCAATTTAAATTTTATTATGATTGATGTAGGTGCTTACGGCAGGGAGGGGGACAGTGCCATTTTCAAAAGATCAATATTAGGAATCCGATTGAGAAGAGAAACATTAAATTTAAAAGTTAATAGAGAACTACCTAACACAAATGAACCAAGGCTTCCATTTGTAATAGTAGGCGATGAGGCATTTGCTCTTGACAAACATTTAATGAGACCATTTCCAGGTAATAATTTAACCAGAGAAAAACGTACATTTAACTATCGTCTCAGCAGGGCACGAAGGTGTGTAGAATGTACATTTGGTGTTTTGTGTAATAAATGGAGAATCCTACATACTCCAATTTTGACTTCTCCTGATTATGCAACTCATATTGTAAAAGCAGTTTGCGTTCTTCACAACTTCATCAGAAAACGTGATGGATACAACTTTAAGGATCAATTTTTTGAACACAACTTAGAATCTATATCATCAGAATCGTCACATCAGAATATCACAAATGCCACTACTGCAAGGCAAAAATTCATGGAATATTTTAACAATGAGGGGAGGGTAGCTTGGCAGGACCGCATTGTACAATGATCGCTTGTGATAAATAATAAAAATATTTAATAAAATAAATAAACTTACTTGTTTCATTTTTCTTTTTGGCACTATAAGTACTCCAATCTTCGTAAAATTCTTCACCTATTTGTTGCCAAGCTATTTTTTTCCTTGGTCGATCACTATAACTTGCATCTCCATTGTTCCATAAACACGGTCGCGATTCAACCGCGATAATTAATTTTTCTGAATCAAACATGGAGTACGGTCTACGTTTTAATGACACAACAAAGGACGTGCATCTCGTGCGCAGACAGAGGCGAAATAAACACTACGGGCGGACACGCGGGGCGCGGGCGGGGGCATGCCTGCCTCCCGCTGCTCCCCGCTCCCGATCTCCGTCGGCAATCGAACCGAACTTCGGTCGCGTATAATGTGTGTTCTACAGAATACGTTGCCGCCGAATTTCCGCTGAACTTACGCCCGACTGAAGTTCGGCTGTACGCTATAACGCAACGTAATTTCGGCATAATGTGTCGCCAGTAATTCAAATAGCATTGCAGGCGTAATCATGCCGAACTTCCGTCGCGTATCCTCGGCATAGTGTGTTTAGACACTAAGGGTAAAAAAACAGGGGATGATTGATTGTTTACTCACAGATTTTAATACTGAGTTGTGTATTACAAAAAGTAATAAAAAATTAAGCATGTAGTAATTAGTAGATTATAGCCACAAAAAATTATAAAATAAAAACTTTTTAATAAAAAAATTAAACCGCCGAAAAACCGTAAAGTAAAAAATAATAAACTTGCTTTGTTCAACCCCAATAACTAAGTTCGGAAGTCGGTGACTTTGGATATTATATTTAATTATATGTCACCACCTTCCGAACTTAGTTATTGGGGTTGAACAAAGCAAGTTTATTATATTTTACTTTTCGGTTTTTCGGCGGTTAAATTTTTTTTTAATAGAAACTGGCCTATGCAGGCAGTAGACGTCTTTCGGCTGGAATGATGAATAGACCAAGGGCTGATTTTCCTAACGTCACATAATTTTTATCCATGGAACAAAATTGACGTCTAACAGATTTTGTATTGGAAATTTAATCCCCGGGCCTAAAAAAAACAGGTGTTGAAAAATCAGCGCTATCGATAAAAAATAAATAGATTTAGCTTACCGGAATACAATTTCCTAGGTGCAGATTCAGTCTGTGTCTCCAAATCGATATCATTACTCAAGCTATCAACGCTTTCATTGCCGTTGTGTTTCGGCAAGTCTTCAATCTCACAACCAGGGGGCGGCATCTCGTTTATAGGCGTCAAGAAGTCTGCACTAGTTTCATTTGAGTCACAGAAGTCCAAAGACAAACTCGTCTTATCATCCTTCCCTGGCAGATTAGCTTTTAGGGACCTATATTTACTTGAATCAAAAGACAGTCTTAGAGAAGGATCGTTAACCCTCACTCTAGGAGTAGTCCCAGTTGGAGTTACTTCCTGAGAATGCTGCGAAGTATAATAAATAGAATCAGATTTCTCCGTAGACTTGGCAATAGGTCTCGCAGGATTACTCTGTTCAGAGCGGAGAATATTCTCACTTCGAGACTTCGATATGCTGCTGTGACAATAGTTTTCGTCATCTATAGATATTCCTGACATCCCGGATGTGACGTCAGGTAGGGCGGATATGTCGTTTCGTTGTTCCGTAGTACTGATGCTGGAGACCATGTCTTGTGTGGGGGTGGGTGTGTGGGTGACCATACTACAGGACTTGTCGAGACAGAGGGCACTGGACGATTTCTCTCGTGTGGTGGAGAGGATGGATGGATGGACGTTTGAGGACATGCAAGCGGACTTTTGGCTACCGTTGAATGCACCGCATGAATCATCGTCAGTGTCTGATGCTAAAACAATAAATGAAAAAGTATATTTCGGAATGTAAATGGTTTATATGCATATTTGACGGCGATTTGTTTGACCCTTGCAAAATTATCCATTGGAAGGTAATCCCAATTTTACAACAGCAAAAGTAGAACAGATAAAAAAAAGAGAAATGTGGTAGACATTTCTCTTTTTTTTATACTTTTGCTGTCCATGTATGTTAAACCGCAAATCAGTGGTATCTACGTAACATTGACAGCGCCTTTATCCTATAGTAATTATATTAATTTAATGACGATCGGTTCAGCGGTTTCAGCGTGCAAGCGGACAGACAGTTACTTTCGCATTTATAATATTAGTAGGAAAGTAGCGATTAACATACCTGAAGCATTATCGTCATTATTGACCGGCGAGAGTGTCATATTCCTGTTTCTCTCAGGCATCTTCACAATATCAGCTGCCTGACAGAAGTTCTGTATGACGTCCTCAATGTGATGGCCTATGACTTCGGTGTGCGGCTTGCCGAAGGTCAGCATGGCAAAGTGGTGGTTACAGGCGGTTATTATACCGCTCTCGTCTACTACTAGGAGACCGCTGACGTTGTAGGTGACCTGGGAATGATGTGGAAGGCTTACAATATTAAATGGAATTGTTGTAAAATCTGTGTTATCGTCAGGTTGAATAGAAGTAAAATGCTGGGCTTTATGAAATTCATCATCTGCAAATGCTAGGCATTTTCCCATGTTGGCTCCTGGCGACTGCCTATCTGACGTCTACAACTCAGTAACTGGGTAATACGCTAACCCTTGGTAAGACTGGTTGTCAAACTTTCGGGCTTCTGTAAACCCGTAACAACTGTTCAAAGATCCCAAAAAATCAAAATCAAAGATCTTGGTACCAACGGCTTGTAAGTGTTTTCCGTAGTGTCTTGGTATGTGAAGATGTGCACACATCCACGGCCCTACTGCGGCAAGCATAGCTACTTGGCCACAAGCCGCTCACAACCTCACAAGGCTTAGTAAAAATAAATGCAGCTAGTGTGTTATTCCTTTTATTCGTTGTGTAAATTAGTAGTTTGACTCAATTGAGTTTTTCCGTATTTTGTTTTCTGAGTGTACTGACCAAGTTATACTGGGTGATCTTTTAGTCACCGTTTAAATTTTTCAGGATGATAGTACCCGTGAAATTGAACAACTTTCTCCAAGGAAAATGGATCGAAATATGAAAAAAAAAAACCGGAGCTCTCATACAAAATCAATAGTCAGCTGATCGATTTTGTACGACAGGTCCGAAAATTATTCAATTTCACGGGTGCTATCACCCTGCAAAATTTAAACGGTGACTAAAAAATCACCGTGTATAAGCTAACCTTGAAAATGTCAGTCATCCAGCGGAGAGATGGGCAAACAACATTGTTGTCATCGCGCGCAAAACTTGGATGAGGCCTGGCACAGGAATATGGGGATCGGCACAAAAAAAGAGAGGCCTATGCCTAGCAGTCTAATGATGATGAAGCTTAAAAATGTAATGTGATCATGAAAAACAAATAAGTATTTTAATTTCTTACCCTGACATTAACTTCAAACACAGGTCTGTGTGACTTGACACCACAGACAGTAGACCATAGGGAGTTGTCTGTGGTATCTGGTTTTGATATCCACAAGCAAAGCGGGAAACATCCACCATCCAGCGTCCTACCTGTAAAGTAATTGTATTGTTTTAAGGGGTTTATTTAATTTGTCTTCAAACACAACATAGTACAACAGTATAGTATAGTACAACATAATACACCAATGATTGGACACTAAAAGCAGGCTTCAAAAGCAAGTACAGTATTTTATGTCACAAACCGACGCACGCTTTAATTGTGGTAACCTAGTGTACAAACTAGCTGCGAATATCTGCGTGGAGACGAATATATAATACACACACTTCCGTGCCTCGGACGGTACAAAGAGCTCCTGCACTTACACACACATTTACAGCGTGTTTGTACACTTGTTTACCACAAGGAAAGCGCGGGTCCCTTCGTGAGATAAAAATACTGTATTCAGCATTTTCATTTTATTAGTCAGTGAATCTAAAGAAGCCGTGAGACGAACGGATCACTGTAATGTGCCATGAAAGATATAAAACTAACTAAGGACTAAAATTAATTTGATAATACCGAACTAGGGAATGCAATCTCGCGAAATCTCGCGAGTTTAACGAGATTGCATTCGAGCATAAAAACGTCTTATTTTTGGATGCGCGACGGCGGCTGACACGGATGGTTTTTTTGACTTCTCGTTGTTTTGTTTGTTATAAAAGAACTGTTTTATTACTAAAAGATTTTTGTTTGATATTAGTAGAGAAGACTGTACGTTTCTTTCATTTGTTATTTGATAGATACGTACGTCAAAGTTTACTACTTAGAAGTTTATTAAAAAATTATAGATAGATACGTCAAACAATGTTTAATGCATAAAAGTATATTGAAAAAAATCGTGAAAATAAATGTTTATCTTATAATACTTATAATTTTTTTTTCCCAATTTATTCAAATATTGTGATTATTTGCAAAAAACACACAAAATTGCCAATCCCGCGAGATCTCGAAATTGGCGAGATCTCGCAGTATTTTTATTCATAAACTCACGAGATCTCGCTTGAGCCCCAATCTCGCGAGATTTATATTCCCTATACCCAACCCACCTGTGAGTTTTTGCTTAGCCATATTCTTCGGCATAGGTGCATCATAAGAAGGCAGGCGCGCGTTAGGTATGAGTGAAGCGAGCGGCACTCCTACTAGTTTTTCGCGCGACTCTGCCCCAAATAGTGCCGCCGCTGAAGCACCCTCGCACGATAGCACTATGCCTGTGTCCGCTTCTACTGTTAACTGGAAAAAAATATAGTTTTAGCATGGTAGTAATTAATTATGCTCTGATCAGTCAATAAATGTTTGCCCTCTAATTTTTAAGTTGCGGTATATTTTTATTAGAAACGGAATCTTATGAGAAAGTATAAAGATTGGGGTAGTTGGGAAATTCAGGGATTATTGTTCGATTACAATATTTATATTTAATTATTTTCATATTTGTGTAGTAGCAAAGGCTACTACATCTGGGTCAAATTGCATCAGTAGAAGAAGTTTAAAATTCCCCATCACAATAGATTAACTGACCATGGACTTGATCGGCTTCTCGAAACCAGGAAAAAATCAAACCTAGTTATTTTTTTTTTAATATAAACTCACCACAACATTCTTACAGTTGACAGGCTCAGCCACAACTAAGCATGGCCCATCATTATCCAGCTGTCTTATCCATAGCGACACTTGGACTGAGCCACCATCCTTTGATATAAGTTCAACTACCTGCAACATTATATTTATATACTTGTTTGACATTTATAAAAAGGTCAACCATTAGTAGCAGCTGTGAGGAAAAGGTCTAAAAATAGAACTCATCCCTTTTATTTATACAAGGGATGTAATAATAGCTTACAGAATAAAGGGGCATTTAAATAGCCTCCGCAAGTGGCAATACTGAAATGTTCATTCTACACTTGCTGAAACTTACTATCCTTCTTAAGGCTGATTTTACCAAAGTCAGATATGTTTTATCCGTAGAGAAAAATTTACGTCTGACAATTCTACTATGGAAGATTTGTCAAAAATTCAAAATTTATTCTCAGGATAAGACTTATTCTAAGTATAAAAGTTTGGTAAAATTCGCCCTTAATATTATAAATGTGAAACTTTGTATGTTTAGGTGTTTGGATATTTGGATGTTTGAATGTTTGTTACTGAAACACGCAAAAACGGCTGAACGAATTTTGATACAATTTGCCACACAAATAGTTTGTAACCTGGAATAACACATATGATTCTTTTTATTCCGGTAATACGTGGGATAATTTTAAGCCTCCACGCGGGCAAAGCCGCGGGCTAAAGCTAGTAGCTAATAATTTTACCACAACATGAACTAATGCTATTTCTTGCAAATATGTGTTCATAGAGTAGTCTTTTTTATGTGGTATGTGTTACACTGATATGCTTTCCATTAACAAACACAAAGACAAAATTTATTTACCTTCCCGCTAAGCAAAACAACAGTCCCATCTTCTGAAGTATCACAATCTTCAGGTTCATGTAAACTGAATGTCTTACAATTTCTGTTGCGGAGTAGATCTGAGAAGCGCAGTCCACACAGCTCTCCTGATGAGTAGCCTAGCAATGAGCAGGCTTTGTTGTTTACTATCAGAATCTGGAAGTTGTTAATAGGAAATCACCTTGGAGAATGTGTAATATTATCTTAGGAAATCATGTGAATGTGATGAGTATGTGGGTGTTTTTTTTTGTTTGGTTCCTTTTTTTTTTCTCATTTAGTCATGGTCTAGTTTGAGTAGGTAATTTAGGCGGCCTAGCCAAATGTCTTTTCTTTGGTATTATTCGATAAATCGTTGAGCTCCTCAAGTTCTGAGTTAAGCTGCATGATTACTGATAAATGTGTGCATGCGGACGGCGAATGCGCATGCTGACAGACAGATCGACTGGCGACAACGCACGGGTTGTAAGCGCGAAATAAGAAGATGCATTAGACCTGCTTGTTGTGACACGATAGGAGTCTGCTCACAAAAAATTGCAAGAGAGATGAATTTATATTCTGCTGTGCGTAGCTTATAGAGATAAGCTGTTATTTTGCAACTTGGGAGAGCCCAAGTTGCAAAATAACACAGAATATTTTAGAAATCACCGTCTTGCATCTCCAGTCTGTCCTATACATCATTGGATTCCTTAAGTTCTGCGTTGAGCTGCATAATTACTGATAAATGCGTGCACTGATTGGACAGGTCCACTCAATCTATGTGGTTAATCTCAACCAGACACCAATCCACATGGTCTTTACATGATCCGACTAAGATTATGTTTGGACTTTAAAAGAGACTGTGACCTCTGAGTTTGTTTCGGCCTTTCTTCTCAGAGTAGTTAGATAGGAAATGACGGCCTCATCTAGTTTTAAAAATATGATTGACCTGTAAAAGTGTTTGTACAAACCTACTTACAGAAATAAATTCATTTATCATTATCATGCTCATTAAGCTATTCAAAGAGGTTATTATGAACAGGCTAGCTTGTCAACACACAATATTAGTATTGATTATTATTATTCTAGGCAAGGGTGTGGTTTAAAAGATGTAGTGACAAAATTGAAAAGTGTAGGTTTAGTTAGATGGTTTGGTTCTGTTGAGAGGATGAATGAAGGACAACTAACAAAACATATTATTAACAAGGCAGATGTGAGTGGAAAACGCCCGGAAGGGGATACCCTAGGAGTACTTAGTGAATAGTGACCTCATTGGTGATGTCTTTCAGAAAGGACCCCAGATGTATGAATGTAAATGAGGCAAAATGATGTAAGGATCATAGGATGATGCATTCTGTTATTTCTGCCTACCCCTATGGGAAGCAGGCATGAGCTTATGTATTATAAACCATAGAAATAGAGAATGGACTGAGTGTTATCCTCACAAAAGTGACCATTCTCTAGAAAGAGACAAAGCAACTGTGCGGCCAATTCCTGCCTATTTTCTGCAAGCCTATAATAACATACTAGAAAGAGACAACTACTGGCCGCACATTCGCTTTGTCTCTCTCGTACTTTTCGGTCTGTATTTACTGCACAACTGAATATGGAACGCACAGTCTATTCTCTATGTCTATGTTATACACCAACCAATGGTTGCTGAGGTTATAGAATGGTCAGGTAATGAAATGTCAGGGTTTGAGCCTCACATAAAACCTATGCTGTTTGGCCAACAGAATATTATACTGTGAATGTTTGATTGCTACCCGTGCATTAGTTAGTCCTTATAAAATAGAATATTAATCTGAAAGAAGTCTATTATTTCTTACCTTAGAAGTGTTTGGTTCAATGGTGAAGACAGCCTTGCTTGGGTTGATACCCTGTTGCAAGCGTTCAGTCTGAGACGGTGCAGGGGATCCTGCAACTTCAGTTGCTAGGGATGTGTTGAATCTGAGCCCGTTTGGCCCATCCACTGTGGACAATATTAATAATTGTTTTCTCTGTCACAGTAATAGGCACTTATGCAGTTACTTGATTTGATTGTCGTTTGCCAAATAAAACAATTATTATTGGTAAAACTATGTTTCATTTATTTCATATCTTGCTGCTTTATTGAAAATTAACTAGGTAGCTATTGATCTGTTTGACCATCCACTATTATAAGACAGCACATATGTAACATTAATATACTATTTACTGGTTTACCAACCAAAATTAAAAGGTAGAAATATTGTACAAACCTCTAACAAGATCAACTGCTTGCTTTAGTTTGGTGGGTGTCTCCAGTTCCATGGTCATGGGTCGCACCTTGCGGCTCAGGCGCGGGAAGCTCTGATTTCCTTCAAAGGAACAGTTGCTGAACACATTCCGGAAACGGCATTGGGCTTTTGCAGTTCTATAAGCGAATATGGGATTAAACACTTCCTGGTCATAGATCGCACAAACATAAAAGTTTTTTTTGTTATTATTTCACCATAACAACTAACTGCAGAAATATTTGATAAAAGTTTGAAGAAAATAGTAAATATCTAAGCATAATAGAGAGTCAGTGAAATGTCAGTTAGTAAATGTGTTACACTCACCTGCATTTAAATTCAACTTCAGGAAACTTTTCAGGGGTAAGTAAATTTGGACTATCATCCCTGGCTTCAGTGAATGTGAGTTTTGGTTTCTGCAATATGTACCAAGAACATGCATCAATAATTCAAACAACTTATTGAATTTTGCTATTACTTAAAAAATAACTCACTGGTCGCGGTGTTATATTTAGATGCTCGGGCGAGTAAACATCCACAAATCTTCCGAGTCTAGGCTTTTCAGGGGTCAAGCTAGACGAATCCGCGACACTATTCCTAGAATACACAATTCCTGTTATCAAAACACCTGGAACTCCGATTAAAAGCTTGCTTGATAAACTAAATGGTAAGAAAATGCTAAAGGTCTGCTTTATGATTTATTTACATCGTTTCAACTTATTTTGGGATGGAAAATCAATACATTATAGCGCGCAAGTTCAAAATATGAAGGGAGGAGAAAAAAGTTTGTATATCACTTTTACCTTTGGTAGTTTAGCAAGCCAGCAGATTCCATGTTTGGTAACCACAAATTAAACGAGGTCCTTTACAATATTCTGTTGGATGAAATGATTACGACTTCGACTATTCAAAATGCACCGTTGCTAGAGTTTTCAAACAAAAGAAACAAATTGAACAGCTGAGTCGGTTGTCAAACTCGGAGTTGTTCATGTTCAGTTTCACGTTCATTTTTTTTTTGTGATCGTAACATATAATACGTTTTCAAGACCTTCAAGTTTTATTTTGAGTTATGCTAATTTTATTATAGCTCACAAATAGCAACTAGTTAAAGAATATAAATCATTTTTAAATATTGAAATATCTGGAAAACTGCGGATAACGCCACCTATATGTTAAATTTCGTTTTAATTTCAATCAGAGTGCGCTCCAGTTGGTTTAATGTAATATTGTTAGATGGCGTTGAACTTTTGTTGGTAATTTTACCCAAAAACGGTAAATAAATCGAGAAAGTTCAAATCTCAAAACTTACAATGCTAACAAGAATGTAAAAAGTTGTCATACACAAACATGTTATTTTTTATGATTTGAATGAGCGACCATTTAACAGAAAATGTGTGTGAATTTCAACCACTCTTTCGACTGGGAGCGTGGCGTCTCCTGTAATCCGGCTTCTCGGAGGTCGGAATCGGAGGATGGTTTGAGGTCGGGGGTCCTGGTACTGAGTGGCCCATGTTGACTGGACGTCCACACTAAGCCCGGTGTAGATATGGATCCCCCGGAGGAGTCTGGGGGATGCAGGTCTACTAAGGAGGGGCGAATCGGGCCAGGGGGGAAACCCAGCAGCCAAAAGTCCCCGCATCGGGCAGTAGTGGGATAGCGGCCGGGAGTGGGCGCTCAGTATCAGCCTGACCAATAAAACCAGACCCGTTTCTTTTGCCGTTTTTGCATCCGAAAAAAAAATGTTGTTTGAATAATTTTTTAGTCTCTTGAGTGTTAAAATAACCCCAAACCTGTAACTATTAATCTAAAAGCGCAAAAGTTATAATTATAAATTTATTCTTACCCACTTATTTAAAAACTTCTGGTTTTTTAACTTACTGGCATGCTTCATGCTGGAGATGTCGATAGCGATTTTTTTTTTCTATAAACATTATTTTATGGCGACTTAGTTTTTTCGAAGGAAGGTCAGCATTTTTCTTGATAGTCTAAAATGATAAACCAGCAGTCCAGAACCTATTTTGTGAAAAGGAAGATGGTCTGTCGAGGTCGAGGATTTCGAACTTACTACATATAATGTACTCTGTGCTACAGTCATATTTTTATCTGGTGGATTGGGCCGACTATGACGTTGGCCGACTAGTCGGCTGCAAAATGGTCGATTAGTCGGCCAAGCCGATCATTGCTTTCGGTTGAGTTCGGGTGACATCGGCAATGTTCAAAATGGCATACCTACTACATATTGCCAATTGTTTGCTATAGAGTTTCTTCTTTTTCGTTAGAAGTATTAATTAGGTATTTAATTTCTAGATCTAAGTCCAATTAAATATTGAACCAAACGAATTTCTATTCCTTCCTATCCTATTCTAGATTGCACTGAAAGTAAACTGTAGAATTGATTCAATTATAAAAAAATAATAACAGTAGGTAAGTACAGATTTCAATTATTATTTCATTTCAATCACCGTCTTTTAAATTTTTAAGCATAACTACTTAGTCGGCAAATAACTTTGTGAATAATATATTAATGAAAAAAAAATGGATCACAATCAATTTGAAAAATGTTGCATGTCATAAGTCCATTACACGAGATCTCGTAACGACATGATGAAGGTTATCATTAAAATATCACTTTTTATGTTCTCGACTTTTCCTGGAACGTAATACGGGTTAGTTAGTACGTCTATGTTCCGGTTACTGCGTGCACTTTCAAATCCCAAGGTCCTTGTAGATAGTGGCACGTTCACGTTTCAAATCCGGATTATAACTCTTATTTTCTAGGTCATAGAGGCGATTTTCATTGTATGTTAATGAACATGTTCTATAAATTGTAGATTAATTGTTATTATAGATTTAGTAGGGCGTTGTTTTACGGATGTTGGTGGTTTTGGCTCGTAATTGTGTATAATGATGGACTGGCAGGTTTGTGTAGGCACGATCTCGAATTTAATGTGAAGTACTTTTGAATAAACAATAATTTATAAAACAGTCGCTAATTTGAGTTAAATAGTATAATTATTTAACATGGTGATACGCAATAGTGACTTTTTTCCGCAGAACATTTAAAATCAGACTAGTAATCGAAACAGGCAGTCTTGCCAACCCTAAAAACAACAACGCACCAATAAAAAACAGGAGAGAACAGTGGGTGAAGTAAAAAAAGGCAGATTTCATGCTTTCCTCATATAATTAAAATAATCATCTACTTTTATTAGTTACCAGGATTCACATTCATTGTTATACATATTATAAAATTGATCACAAACAGAAAAATCAAAGTAAAATTATTTTCCTCGTTCATCCTCTATTGCCTCATCTTCAGTATTTTCACTCATTTTTCTTTTTAAAATCAAACGTATTTTTGTAAAATTTCTTCATGTGTCAGTTCTGACGATCCGATCTGGGTGCTTACTCTGGAATATAATTCCGATAGATCGACATTGGAATTATCAGTTAAACGTCAGGGATTGGCTAGACTCAGTGAGTCGAGCCAATCCCTGACGTTTAACTGATAATTCCAATGACGATCTATCGGAATTATATTCGAGAGTAAGCACCCTGAGCCGAGGACGATAATCATCAATAGACACGTGTATTATACGACGTTTTTCAACACACTTGTGAAGAAAATAATATAAAAAATCATTTTGTCCTTGGAGGTTTTAGGTAGTAAACTTTCCATAACGTTAAGGGCTTCACATCATATACATATAGGGCGCTGTTACAACATAAATAATTTTCTTCATAACTAGTACTTGTAGTCATTATAATGAATAAATAACTAACTTCAACAGTGAAAACGAGTTGAGTTTTTTTTTGCCAATGGCGAGAAAAAGTATTCAGTTTTCCAATGCGCGCGCATCTAACAATGGCGATCGGCCGCATTCCGAATTAGAAAAATAACGCTGTGAGCGCTCACATCGATATTTTGCGTTCCGAGTTCGATATCACGATTCTGACAGCTAAGACCCGTCATTTTTGTCATCAATACGGAATGCTCGTGATCGCGATAAAAGTGTTCACTCAACGTTAAAACATATATTCACCATATTAAACTTGTATACACCACACATTTTTTCTTCTTCTAAGAAGAAAAAATCTAAATTAACTAAAGATTCGATGTGACTTAAAACAAAACAGCACAACTGTCATTTTTGACAAGATGGCGCATGTCATGACGTCATCTATGACGATTCGCGAGACGTCGTGTGTGAGCGCGGTCAAATCGTTATTATTGTAACTCGGAACGTTGCCTAAAATAATGACGTTTCTTTTTTTTTAGCTTTTCGCGGATAGGGCTTTAGCCACCACGTACAAAATGGGGAATTCAAAGTTTTCTTTATTACAGAAAAAAACAAAAGTTATATTTGAGTGAAAGTTATATTATTAAAAACGTACAAGTTGAAATTATCTATTTAATTACGAAGTTGCATGAAATGAGCAAGCAATAGGTATATTAATTTATTTGTACTATTGAGCACGACCTTTTTTGTAGCGAAACTTTTTAAGAACAAAATAATAAAAAACCTATAACTCACTTGTGAATCTTAGTAATGAAAAAGTCACAGTTTTGATAATAGGTGTCATTATGTGCCTAATTGCGGTGAAATTAGAGCCATTTTATGAGCAAGTGTGTTGAAAAATACTATTATTTACTTTTCAAAAAATATTTGCGGTTGTGTGTGGATAGGTTAAAAAACAGTAAATCTTCTGTTAAATAAAACAGTAGGGTTGGTAAGTAATACTGGATACAGTCTTCCGAGTTGTGTAAGTATTCAGCAGAATACAATCACAATGTATCTAATGCAAGTTAATGCTTGTGAAGATTATTATACAGAAATTATAAGGGGGACGGCGCGAACGCAGTCCCCACTACCAAAAATAACGCATCCGAGTTATCCACATTAGGGATAATCGCAGGGGTCAACTAGGCATGGGTTCGATATATCAAAACGTAACTTATATCGGATATGTGTTTATTATCATACCATATCGATATCTAAATATACATAACCGTTTTCACAAAAACTTCATCGAGCTATGGCATATCCAAAGCGCAACAACGAGAACGAACTACGAATAATGTCGAATAAGTAATAACGAACAAAACGCAAACTTCACATAACGAGCGATATGACATCGACGGTTTTTATTCGCTTTGTCTCTGTCTTACCATTCAATGTTTTACTAGCGTAAAAGTGATGAAGCGAATATTACGTAACTTCGGCTAGTGATTGGTTATTTGGTTAATAATAGTGCGTGCGTAATATCTATATCCTAACGCGCTAGCAATAAGGTCTAGTTTCTATTTATTTAGTTACAACAAATATTCCATAAGTTAGCAACTTTCCGGCGGCTACTCGATATCAGGGAGAAATTCATTCTTTAAACCAACTAGTTTCGTTCGTTTCAGTTACTTGTGCAAATCGTACTACTGATATCGATATCTGAAAACGGTTTTCGATATCGATATGAAAACTGAATATCGGTTACATATCCGTTAGCAACTAAATACGAAAACGCCCATGTCTAGGGTCAACCCAACCGCAGTGCAATGGGAGAGCCTCGCCCTGGGGGAACCGCCTAGTTGATCACGGTTTCCCCTATGCCAGGTAAGTATGATAATGCTACAGAAATTCGAGAGGGTCATTCAACGGCGGAGAATCTTAACACCGCGATTCAGAAATGTGACGTAAATGTACAACGCCATCTAGTTAGAAATATAAAAAACAAAAATAATCGCGATGCCATGTGTCACTCGCAGCTAACGTCACACGAGTATACGATCGACTCAAGACTAGAATAGAAACCTATAGGAATAGGTACCTACCTACTCGTATAGGTTTGGAATTGATAATTGTAATAATTTATAGTTTGTCACTGGGTATTTTTAACTGATAGCAATTTAAGAAAACAGCTGCTCAGGTTGTATGAAATCGGTTGTTGTGTGTGGTGGGCAAAGAAAAATAACCTCAGAGCAAGTTACATTATCTGTATAGGCATTTTTTATTTTTTTAATACCTAGATTGAATAAGAAAATACCTACTTTAATTTAAAGATGCTACAGTAGACAATTAGTTATTACCAGAGATCGGATATTCGGATGCATATTTAACTAAAGTTGAGGTGTTGGTTGGTTAATGTAAAAAAAAATGTTATAACTAACTCACACCACCCCTTTTCTTACAGGCTTACACTCTACATACCTGCACATAAAAATTACTTGCATCGGGGTTAACTTTAAATGAAAAATATGCATTTGAATACAATCCTAATAATTTAGAAGTCGCTTCCATACTACATCTACACCTGACTAAAAAGCTTTATAAATTGCTAGTGTTCCTTGAATCCCGGGATATTTTTACAAAATTAATAATTTATGAAGCCACTTCCATACTTTCATAACTAAAAATTTACTTTAGGTAAATATGCATCTGATTATCCGTTCTTTAGTTAATACTAGGGCTCGGATAAATATGTACTAAAAATCCCAAAATATGTACATATAATATGGATCTAAAAAACGATAATATGGAAAAATATGGACTAAAAAGACAACTAATACCAAACATAAAACACTTTATTCCTATATAATTGTTTGTTTTTTTTTTTTAATCGACGAAATTAAATTGCTTAGCTAAAATGTAGTCTGGCTCTTTATTCGAGTTGTTGCAGTATACATCAATACATTTCTTAAAATTTTCATAATTGAAGCTCCTTCTGTTTCTATCGGTGCGGCCGGCGCGGCGCATCGATAGAAAAATAGCGCACGGCTGTTTCACGACACGACATTCATGTTTGCTGCGCAACGACAATGTATTCCCGCGGCCCTATGAAAGCAAAAATTATGCAGTTTTTACTAGTTTAGGTACTAAAGATAGGAAATATGGAGTAATGTGATTAAATTCTAAAAAATATGGTCTTAACCCTAAAATATGGAAAAAAATGGATTCTAAAAACCTCATTTTCCAGCTCATACCATTATAATTTATATAGAAAACCAAATAATGCAAATGATTCAAATAAAAAATATGTGTTTACATATTTATCGGAGCCCTAGTTATTACCTATTAATGTGAGCCGGATGAATAACGAAAATGCCGTAAGGAAAGTTTTATGTAAGAATTATGGATGGCTGTAAGCGTTTAATAGGTACCTAAATAAATACTTAACACTGCGATGACCCCAAATATATTGGGATAACGTTGGGCAGGAATATGATGAAGAAGATGATAGAGATGGGATGGAACATGTAGAGACGCTACGTCAACTCGATTTGAAGCATAAACACGGTGACTGTGACAAGCAACATTATGATTTATTTTGGTTACTCGGATTGTCCTTACATAAGTTCTTATTTAACCGATTTCAAAAGGTTTTCAATTCGTGTGTTTTTTAAAATAGGTATATTTCTCGCGATATCTCCGGCAAAATGTGGATCGATTCCGATTTTTTTTAAATGGATATTGTATGCCTCGGGTGTGGTCCCATATTAATTTATTGTTAGTAGGTAGATACTAATAGCTATGATAGAAAACTTTAAAATGATTATTATTGACTGTATTATTTATTGACTGTAGCAGTATTTAAAAGAAGAGTGAAAGAACACTATCTCTCCACTTTGTCATGAGTTGCATTTGTATTTATTATTTAAATTACATTATAATTATATATATTTTGTTGATATTTATTTTAGTAGTATGTATGTATGTATATTCTTATATGATATGTGTATTTATAAATTAGATTAGATACAATTTGTGCTATTATGTTTTCCCTTCTATTATTATTACACGCGTTGTCTACATCTCTGTTATCTTCTCTCCTATCGCAGGTGTGCTGGAAGAGATTTCTGTAGAAATAAGCATTACCTTTGTACGTATTTTTCTGTTCCTTTATTCTTGTCTGTTTATATGTGTGTGCATAAATGGTTAAATAAATAAATAAATATTTTGGACATGCATGAGCGACCAATACCTCAGGATTTGGCTGTCCATATGTCCGACAGAAGCGAAAATACACAGATCCAAAAACTCCGTATTCGTAAATATAAGCAATTTTACACTTTGTAGTGTTTTTTGGAAGTCGGATGTTTTTTTTTAAGAGGCAAAATCAACTAAGAGGAAAGAACGGCACTTGCTCCATAATCTCTAAAGTGGTCTGTTAACAGTTGAGTAACCCATAATCCTAAGTCTAGACTGACACGGGCGTGCGTAGGCGATCAATTTTTTTTTTTCAATTATTTATTTATTAAAGTTGCGAAAGACTTTGAAAGTAGGTACATTGTGTATTTGTAAAACTGACTTCGTCATCAAAGCCTTTGTTGGATGTAATGACGCTGAGACCTTTTAAATAGTTAATTTAATTTAGTCTTCTTTGTAGGAAATTGATTTAAATAAACTTGAATGATCTATGGACGTGGGTGACTGATTGAAATGCCTGGTAAACTAATACGGGTTTCAGTTAAACATTAAATAGGAAGATTGAAAGAATAATGTAGTTTTCAGAACGATGGATCATAGGCATCAAAATCAATCTGCTTCTCCTCCATCGGTCGGCTTCCAGTCTAACCGGATGTAGCTGAGTACCAGTATTTAGCAAGGAGCAACTGCCTATCTACTTCTTGGAGTTCTGGTTGTTAGATTTTCGAGATTCTAGTGTCCTGTCACGATTGACCAAGATCCACGAATTACAGCCGGGAACAACGGCTTAACGTGCTTTCTAAGGCACGAGGTGGTCTTCTATCTATCTGTCTATATAAATAAAAAGAAAATTCCTGACTGACTGACTGATTGACTGACTCATCAACGCCCAGCCCAAACCCTTAGACCATGAAAGCTGAAATTTTGCACAGAGGTTCCCTTTATAATGTAGACAAGGAATAAGGAAGGATTTATCGAAATTCAACCCCTAAGGGAATTAAATAGGAGATGAAAGTTCCGGGCGAAGCCGCTGGCAAAAGCTAGTGGTATATAAAGATGGTCACCCGTCCACAGACCAACCGCGGCAAGCGTAGCTTAACCTCGATTGACCTGTTCGGATGGTATCACATAGCCACAGACCCATGAGATTGTGATTGATAATGTGTAACGCAATTAGGACGCAGCCGCGTCGACTCCAATGTTTATGGGCAGGATAGTGAAGAAAATAACCATTCAGGAGGAGGTTTTGTACTAAAGTGAAATGAGATACAGGGTGTATGGGAAACGCTTGAAAACGAAGACCCCCTGTCTTCGTTTTCAAGCGTAAGCGTGATTCTCGATACAGTACCTACAATCAATTTTTTTTTTACAATTTCGCCATTTTTTTAGCATTATTTGAGATTAAAAACGATTTCAAAACGACCTCAAGTCCAGGCGGCGACATTAGTTGCCAAAATAAAATAAGTAGAAACATTACAGAATTGTCAAACGTTTCAAATTGATGCAAAATAACCAATTTAAGGCAAAAGGTTATTGATATCCGTTTGCATATAAGTTGCATATAACGTACGTTCTGGCTTCGAAAGAGTTCCCCTTACAACTTGTAGGAATACTAAGATACATAATTTAAGTACGTGGTATTGCAATATCGTGTACGTAAGTCCATGATTAAGATGCATACATCGTATATTACCAATACTAGTAATTACCGAGGAAGAATTCAAATTGGACTAATATAATTGAACCGACAAATCCAATGAATACTAATGTCAGTTGCATTTAGGTAGGCTCAAATTGCATTTGGATCGGACATTCCGTGGGCTGGCGAATGGTAGGCCAACCTTTGGCTCTGCGTGACATTACGTTCACCGTAGCGGTCATGGGATAGACATACGACGTTGTAATCTAGGCAACTATAGTTGAAAGACTGTCGTAACTCGTATGTCGTGCAATGAATCATTAGAATGGTTTTTAATTGTAAGGCATGCAGGTGGGTGACGGCTTTAAAAATTAAAAATAATTTGTACTAGCTATGGCTAGCGATTTGGCCTCGCCTTCAACTTCCCTTGAAATTTCGTCGTGGGTCCCGACCCATCGTTTGCCCGCACTATTATTTTGTTTTCGCTTGACGTTATAACTGAATTATTTTTCTTTTGGCTCAGCTCTTAAGGGTCGTAGCGTGATGTTACGTACCTTTGGCCTTCCTCATGAACCGGGCTATCAAATGTTTTTATTTTTTTCTGATCCGATTGGTAGTTCTAGAGATTACCCCCTACGTACAAATTTACAAACAATCAAAATTATTTGGCTCGTGGCTAAATAAAAACTGGGTCCATCTTCAAGCGTAAGTCGATCTGTGGATGGGTGACCATATTTGACATACTCGATCCGTCCACAACATACCGGGATCCTTACGTGCCTTGGAAAGCACGTTAAGCCATTGGTCCGGCTGTCATTCGCGGATCTTTGACAATTGTGACGGGTAGTAAGACGCCCGAAAGTCTGACAATCAACAGTCTTGTCAAGAGATACCCAGCAACTGGGTTGTGGAGGTCAGATTTTCGTAAGTTTACACTTTCAGACACTCGTGAATTTACTGTCCATTTTCATCAGAAAATACCCTCTGTGCTGCTCTCTGGACAGTCTGAATACTCATGATAACCTAGGCTTTAGCCTATTCGTAACCAGCCTATAATGTTCCCATTGCTGGGACATAGGCCTCCTCTCGGCGTGAGGGAGTGGGCCGTAATTCACGCGGGCCCAGTGTGGGTTGGTAGATGACACATGTCACATGTCTTCGAATGTTTTGATTCTAGGACATGCCGATTTCCTCACGATTTATTCCGTCACTGTTATGAGAGAGTGTCTGACTGGGTTCGAACCTACGAGTCCTACGACCAACAACTCGTAAGTCGCAGCCGTGATCTACCACTGGACCACCACTCCTCTCTGACTTTAGCCTATAGCTTTGGAAAACGAACGATATCAATAATAACTAACCCCTTTATTTATAAACGTTTGCTTAAAGTTAACACAGGTTTGTAGTAAGTTAAAGTTTATAGTTAAGTTGACGTTAATCATTACTTAACTTTTAGTAAAGTTTAAGGTGGATAGTGTTTTCGCCACAATACCTACAACTATAAACACCATTTGTTACACTCTAATGTAAAACAACGCTGTTGCAAGATATCCCTCAGAAACGTTAATATTTGAAATTACCTACCTTTGATCTGACCTACTGCAGTCTTAATGACTTTGTAATTAAAATGAATGAAGACACTCAGGGGGAAATATCGTGCCCATGAGTATTTTACTTCCCCCAGTCTCGGGTTTCTTGTTTTTACATCCATTTCCTACTATTTTTAGTGCGTTCCTGGGTTATGATTTTGACTGGTATATTTGTTTGCGTGTATGTTCATCTGTTCCCTCATAACTTCTAAAATGCTTATGATAATTTGATTAATGAGTATCGTTGAAAGCGTCTTGATCGTCTACTGGTTATAGGCTATATTATGACGTCAAATTAAATTGAATATTGCGCCCACCTACGAGAGGATATGAAGTGATGAACGAAATAACATTTTTTTTTAAATGATGCCGCGTTTGGTATCGACTGAAAGAGATTAACTTACCACATTTCAATGGTTAACTTACAAAATGATTAGAATGAAAAGTGATTTGAAAAACTAAATCCCGGCTACTGAAAAAGCACTTTCTAAAAAGTATGAATCAAGAAAATATTCTCATCTGAAATGATCTCATCAGTGGCATACGACCACGGCGGTCGTATGCCACCTACTAGGAAGTGGTGAAGGGCGGGCGTTTTGTGGGACTGTCTCTGTAATTTTGACGTTCAAAAAGTGCTGACTCTCAGCCTTGTTTGAATAAATTACTTGATTTTGAATTTACCCTAACAAAACAATACATTCTAAGTAATAAGCGATCATAAGCTTTAGTTAGGGCAAAGTGATTTTTCAGGTTTCGGGTTTTAGTTTTTTTTTTTAATCATTTTTTACGACATAGTGTTCAAAATTGGTAACGTATAAACGTAACAATATCGAAAGTAAAATAATATACCAAAAAAATATTACCGTTTTGCCAATTTTGTGTGCAATTTATCTGGTCGATTAAACAGCAGATCAGATTATCAGCAAATACTTAAACTAGGCTGTAATTAGATTAGCGATAAATAACCTATAAGATTGTGTAACATGTATCGGTTCATCGCATTCTACGATCACAAAATTGACACAGATATTTATCGCTTAATCATTTTCACTTTCAATTTGGTCTACTGGGATTTAGGCACAGTAGTTGCCTACAGTAAAATTAAAACACCCGACTTCCAAAAAAACACTATACATATACGAGTACATAAGCAGCTTATAGTGTTCGCACTGCAGCGACACTGGCGTCCTCTCGGTGAGAGGGAGTGGGCCGTAATCCACCACGCGGGCCCAGTTTGGGTTGGTAGTAGGGTTACGAACTTTTTCTAGAAGAAGTAGAGTATTTCTGATTTAAGAGAGAGTAACTAAAGAGTACAGATTAATAAAATGTAGTGTCATTTATTCTTTTTTATTTGCTATTTCACCCGCGTACTTCCCGTTCCCGTGGGAATACGGGATAAAATATAGCCTATGTCACCCGGGAATAGTGTAGCTTCCCAACAGTTTCGGAGCATATTCAATGCAAACAAACGATCAAATCTTTCCTCTTTATAATATTAGTAGATTAGTCTAGAATGCTTGTAATGTTCTAGCACTGTTTGCGGTACATAATATTTTTATTGATCTAAATCTATACTAATACTAGCTGACCCGGCAAACGTTGTTTTGCAGGTAATTTCTAGTGAACAAACCAAAAATAGATAGTAGCCGATTCTCAGACCTACTGAATATGCATATAAAATTTGGTAAAAATCAGTAAAGCCGTTTCGGAGGAGTAAGTTGACTAACATTGTGACACGAGAATTTTATATATAAGATTATAAAGAGGAAAGGTTTGATTGTTTGTTGGCATTGAATAGGCTCCGAAACTACCGAACCGATTTGAAAAATTATTTCACTGTTGGGAAGCTACATTATCCCCTGGTGACATAGGCTATATTTTATTCCCGTATTCTCACGAGAACGGGAACTACGCGGGTGAAACTGGGGCGCGCTGCTAGTTTTACATAAATTGAAGGACTCCAAACATCCTAACTCTACGTTAAAAAAGATCAGGATTTATAAAGCCCTATTCCTCTTTTCTCGTTCTTGACCGACAAATAGTGGAGTCACAGTGGAAAATGTAGAAAAACAGCAGAAAAACTAAATCACTTGTTTAAAAAAAGTGTAATAAGAGTATTTTGGCGTACTCTTTAAGTGTTATAGATTATAGAGTACACCCATAGGAAAACAGTACAATACTCTATTTTAGAGTACGGTTAGACCGTTGGTAGACGTCACATGTCTTGTAATTTTTGGTTCTAGGACATGCCGGTTTCCTCACGATTTTCCTTCACCGTTTTGGGAGCAGTGGTGATGAAATAACTTAAACTAAGTAAAGCGTCTGTTAGGGGTCGAACCTACGACCTACAAATTGTAAGTAGTGGCTGATTCTACCGAGCCCCCACTGCGCAAAAAAAAAGACAGTTCAGCTTAGACCCACTGTGGTGGAGTGATAGTATAGTCTGTTGTTCGTAAAGTTTGAGTTAAACATGTCCTGGCATTAATATTCCTTTCGTGATGATTTACCTTAGTACTCAATCAAACTTAGACAAATAAAGGTACACCCTACACACTACATAAATACATACATACACACATATCACTTTAGAGAACTGGAACATCTTATCCTAATTTATTCATAATTCAATAATCACAATATCTTTATTTTTTCATAATTCAAAATAATAGGAATTAAATGTAGTTATTAATATTTTAGTTAAATAGTTCATGTATTTACTTACTTTTACTTTAGATCTTTATAACTTTTTTAATTTAATTTTATGGCTTTAGAATTATCAATGTTGGAACGCCAACGTCTCCTCTCTCGGAGGTGAGCGCTAATGGCTGCAACACAGTTTTTTAAACTATCGTAGCTGTTAACGAAACAAAAAATTTGTAAACCTGTTTTTAGTTCCAATAAATATTGGATTTGATTTGAAAGTAGGTGCATTCAGCAACTAAAATATAAAATCTACTGCAATTAAATTAGTAATCCTAATGTAAAAATAATTGCTCTATTTAGAAGTTACTAAATGTCCACCATCTGCTAGCCACCACCTGTTACCATCTGCAAAGCACTATTTACTTATTGCACAGGGTCGTTACTCTAAGTAATTAGACAATTAAACTTAAAATATTCGTACATGCAACGTGTGTAATTACGATATATAAAGCGATTTCTTATAGAAAGGATGATGTAACTCCATACGATTGATATAAAAGCAATTAATTGTAACGCATTAGATAACTGGACTGAATGTGTAATTTGGCTATTGTTTAAATATAAAATGGAGGCAGATGTTCTAACGAATTGGTGTGTTTCCATTGCACTAATTGGAATAGCTAAATGTGTTAACATTCAGAATCAATCATCGTCACTACTGTCCTTCTTCCTTCCTTTTGTACCGTCCTTCGATGGTCTCTGAAAATCTAATAGATAAGGTTAATTCCCCGTGTAAGATTACAACGTTCGCATTCTAAACTCACAGTCTCTATTCTATTCTTTTTTATTAAATTGCAACAAAGCTTATAGTCGACCATTCTGGCAATGTCAAAAGCGTGTTGGAAAAGCAAGTCACTCAACTCAGCCTATCGCAATCCACTGCTGGATATAGGCCTCTCCCAGGCTGCGTGACAACAGTCTATCCTCCGCCTTCCGCGGTCCACACTACATTTGCCGATACGCGGTCTCCACTCCAGGACTCGTCTGCTCGACCGTCCATCGGTCCATCGACAAACATGAACAAATCAACAAAAACATCACAAAAAGTGAGCAAGCTATGTCGATGGAAAAGCAAGTGTGAATGACAAAAAACATACAAAAGGTAAAACTGAAGACAACTATTATCTTTTCGATTTATACAGTTCACCATTGATATCAATCTTCATTGATAAACGATGGAGATCTTGTTGCTAACAACCCAACAGGGACGGGAATATCAGTCTTCATCTGTCTAAAGATTACGACTCCGACTTACCTACATTTTTGACATTGATTCTCGCTGGGATGAAATTGCGTCTGTATTTAGAGCGTTTTTTGCTAGGGTAATTGGCCGTAAGTTCTTACTTGTAATATTCTTAATGTCATCCACTCATCTGGCTTCACAGATGAGCTTAACTATGAGCTTATTTTAATTTCTCTAATCAAGGCTAGATGTAGGTACCTACTTAATACACTTCTGGCTTTTCTATTCCAGTTTATTTGACATTCGACGTTTAGCAAAATATCGTGTAACAATGGAACCACACAACTAAAGCATCCCAATCGGAAATGCAGAGCAGAGAAAAAAAGAATCGTTCCATAATCAAAACATATCCGTGATAGGTTTCGCGTGAAAGTGACGTGCACGTGGGCCGGGCGATGGGCCGAAGATTAATGGCAAGCTGATCGATTAGATGGACATTGTATTGTTTTGAGTGGGTGCAAGTACTGGCAACATAATCGAATTTAATCAGCGATTATGCTGGTTACTTTAAGCTATGGTAGATAACGGAAGTAAAGAAAAAGCTGCATAACTCCGACATGGTTATAAGATATTAGATTTTGACAGCGGCTTCGCCCGCGCGGAACTTTCATCCCGTATTCAGTTAAATAGGGGATGAAAGTTCCGCGCGGGCCCCATTATCCCATAAGGGAGTTCCCTTAGGGGTTGAATTTCGAAAAATCCTTCCTTATTCCTTGTCTACATTGTAAAGGGAACCTCTGTGCAAAATTTCAACTTTCTAGGTCCAAAGGGTTTGGGCTGGGCGTTGATGAGTCAGTCAGTCAGTCAGGACTTTTCTTTTTATTTATATAGATAGATGAGTGAAGGGAGGACGATGACAATAACAATTTCATTAGTAAATGCCGTTATTTGAGATACATATCATATTATTATGAGAAAGTTTAACAGTTATATTGAATGATATAGCAAATGTGTAACAACTGGTCTGAATACAGTCTACGATATATGAAATTCATACCAACCACATAGATTCCACACCGAATGACTCTGTGAATAAAATGGCATCATCAGGCATATACCTAATTGTCCTCGATGATTCCATTACAAATCACTTATCAAAGAAAGCAACCTCAGAAGTGAATTTTGCGAGGCTGAAGAACTTTTCATACTATCTGCTTTTTCTTGTCTGTTACAGAAACCAACAGAAAAATTACTGAATTTTGTAATGCAGATCCAAGCGCTCATTTACCTATACATATATTATTTGAGTGGGGCCTTATAAATTCACCACGATGAACGAGAAACCTTTACCGGAGGTTGTAACGACTATTATCCGTGTAAGTTGTAAAAGTCAAGTGAATGTAACTGTTTGCACTGGAGTGATCTTTATCTTGGTAAGCTGTTATTGTTGACGTGCTACAGTGCTAAAAACTTTACCCTTTCGATACGTCCTCGCTTCGATTCAATATAGCAGTTCATTCATGAAGATGTATTCATACATACATACTTCATTCATAGATAAAGCAAAAATAGAAAATACATTGAAGTGTCTGTTTGCAATATCAAAATAACAGCGTTTTACTAAAAACATATACGGTAGGTATTTATAGTGAAAAATCATTTTTTTAAATCTTTGTCTGTGTTTTTGTTCCGGCAAATCTCCGATATGACTGGTCAAATTTTGACGGGACTTTCTCTGGCAGATAGCTGATGTTATTTTTGGTCCTGGTAGCACGTTTCCCTGTGATAATTACCGACATCCACGCGGGCGAAGCCGTTTGCACAGCTTGTATTGAAATAAAATGGATACTTTTTTAAATCGTTCACATCATCTGACTGATATTTTCAAGACTACCCTTCCTTGTATGTTCTCAAATTTTTTCGTAATTTATACGAACTGCAATTAACCGGTCCATTCAAATTTCACAGAGTAAAAATCTCACCCTGAAAACTTAGGAGGTGAAGTGAGTGGTTAATAATGTCAATCCCTAGTGCTGCATGTCGATTCTATACCCATCTCACCGGGTGAAGTGAGCGTGGAGTGAGCTGTCAGTGTCATTCAACCTGATGCTAGGGATGTCCAAGCATTACATTTACAATCATAATCGAGATTTTTTTATCAATCATAATCGAGATTTAAATGATAGTTTTATTACGAGTACAAAGCTAATATTTAAGTGTGCATCATGCGTTACATTTAGGAAGGTTTTTCAATTAAAGTATCAAAAGAAAAACTCAGTCAGAAACTCAAAGTTGTTTCGATCTATTTTTTCTTTGACTAGTCTTTAAACTTATTGCCTGAGGCGCAAGCGCGTCAAACACGAACGAAAAATAAATAGAATAAAAAAAACACGTCTTTAGGATAGCGCCTACAGAAAATGCGAATCGACAATGTTAGTTTTTATGAACCCATTGTATACGGATTATGGTTTAACAAACGCAATCCCATGGCCTAATCGCGGTGTGTTTTGGAGAAGCGATTGTCGATCGAGTCGAGTACTTATAGACTGTGCAGCGTTCTTCAGCCAACGCTGCTACCAAAGTATCAAGATCTAAATATATTCAATGAGACTAGATAACCGAGAGTGTAAAGTCATCGAGTGCTAGTCCGCCTGACTGACGGACCATAGCGTTAAATCTCACACAAACTATGTGGATCCCAACCCATCCAAACGATTTATGAATATAAGTCTTAAGTAAAAATACGTGCGGATTATTAAATCAAATATTTTAGTGTATATACTTATCATCATAACTGACACGAGCGCATCCCGTAATACTTGCTATGGCTTCGAGAATCTGGTGGAGTGATTAAGATGACGCCGCGCTTCCGCGTAAGGCACTGATAAAAAACTGCAATACCAACGTCCAATATATATATAAGTAGGTACCTACTAACATTTAATTGTCAATAGATACCTAGGTACTTAATTAGTATGAACTGAGGAAAGCTATAAAAACTTTGGACAAGCGAGACCCCTCAGTATCCTTTTAGCATTTACGTTATCCCGAAATCCTCTCGACTACTCTGGGTCGGTGCACTGTTGGCATAGCAGACCTCATTGACCGAATACCTATGTGCTTACACCACTGCTTCTAAGGATAGTTAAGTTCTTCAGCGCTCCATTGTAGCAACATCTTGATGGATAAGCATTCAGGACAGTCTTTCGATTTTATTTTACTCAAACCGTCTGGTCCGCCCTAGATACCTACTCAATTACTCTTTGTTTATTATCAAAGAATATTCATCAAATTACCTTCATCAATAATACTAGGTACCTACATCAAATTGTATTATTTACTGACATTCGTGAAGCGTGCTGCGCGCGCATGTAGGTATCTCACCGTGTTGTTGCCATGGTAACAACACGGTGAGCCATCACCGCGCGAATAGCTACCAGCATCGCGTGAAGTGACTGACGTCATTGTCATCACAGTGAGGTTTTTTTTTAATTTTTCGCCTTTGAAAGTCATGTCCACAAGCATTGACGCCCTCGGGTTTACAGCCTATTGGTACCTATTTATTTCAATGCTTTTAGATTTTTGTATGTCTAAATCCAACCGTTTTTTGCACATTTATAGTCAGTTTAGTGCCTCCATTTTGCATGAACTAGATTTTTTTTATTAACTGCATACATAATGGGACTTACCTACTCATTTAAATAACGTGTCACACATGCGCACTAACAACATTAGGAAAATACAATACCAACGTATAATAACAACTTTTGACCATTCATAATATTAGCCAATGCTTTTTTATGTGTTGAGGAAAGCTGTAAAAACTTTGGACACGCGAGACCCCTCAGTTTCCTTTTACCATTTACGTTATCCCGAAATCCTCTCGACTACTCTGGGTCGGTGCACTGTTGGCGTAGCAGACCTCATTGACCGAATACATACGTGCTTACACCACTGCTTCTAAGGATAGTTAAGTTCTTTCTTCAGCGCTTCATTGTAGCAACATCTTGATGGATAAGCATTCAGGACAGTCTTTCGATTTTATTTTACTCAAACCGTCTGGTCCGCCCTAGATACCTACTTAATTACTCTTTGTTTATTATCAAAGAATATTCATCAAATTACCTTCATCAATAATACTAGGTACCTACATCAAATTGTATTATTTACTGACATTCGTGAAGCGTGCTGCGCGCGCATGTAGGTATCTCACCGTGTTGTTGCCATGGTAACAACACGGTGAGCCATCACCGCGCGAATAGCTACCAGCATCGCGTGAAGTGACTGACGTCATTGTCATCACAGTGAGGTTTTTTTTTTTAATTTTTCGCCTTTGAAAGTCATGTCCACAAGCATTGACGCCCTCGGGTTTACAGCCTATTGGTACCTATTTATTTCAATGCTTTTAGATTTTTGTATGTCTAAATCCAACCGTTTTTTGCACATTTATAGTCAGTTTAGTGCCTCCATTTTGCATGAACTAGATTTTTTTTTATTAACTGCATACATAATGGGACTTACCTACTCATTTAAATAACGTGTCACACATGCGCACTAACAACATTAGGAAAATACAATACCAACGTATAATAACAACTTTTGACCATTCATAATATTAGCCAATGCTTTTTTATGTGTTGAGGAAAGCTGTAAAAACTTTGGACACGCGAGACCCCTCAGTTTCCTTTTACCATTTACGTTATCCCGAAATCCTCTCGACTACTCTGGGTCGGTGCACTGTTGGCATAGCAGACCTCATTGACGGAATACATACGTGCTTACACCACTGCTTCTAAGGATAGTTAAGTTCTTCAGCGCTTCATTGTAGCAACATCTTGATGGATAAGCATTCAGGCCAGTCTTTCGATGTTATTTTACTCAAACCGTCTGGTCCGCCCTAGATACCTACTTAATTACTCGTTGTTTATTATCAAAGAATATTCATCAAATTACCGTCATCAATAATACTACATCAAATGTATTATTTACTGACATTCGTGAAGCGTGCGGCGCGCGCACATTCGCGATAACTCACCGTGTTATTGTCACGGTAACATCACGGTGATAATTTTTAGCCTTTTAAAGTCACACAAGCATACGACGTCTTCGCGTTTTGAGCGTATTATTTTGGACGCTTTAGGATATTTTAATGTAAATTCGAACTACTTTACAAACTCAAAAGTCCGTTTGGTAGGTCGCTACTTATACTTTGTTTTCAACAAATGAATATTACTTGACAGGTGAGAGAGCTACTTCGAATACTGTGGTAAGCAATGATTGGCGTATTGTTCATTTACATATTATTAAGTAGGTATGTACATAATACGTAAAAGTACCTACATGGGTTTTTTTTTAATATCCTATCAAATAGATAAACCACACTACAAGATACAAACCTTATAACATTTAGGCAGGCATATCAATAATCTAGATAGGTGCTGTTATGACATAAATTGCTTTTCTCTCTTGCTACCAAGATAATATTAAAATCATTATTGTAAGTATTTATGATTAGGTTGGTATAGTATAATTTACTCTGTTTTCTGTTTTATACATTGTACGCACGGCTACACATCAAGCTATACATTTCCAATATAAGCTGATCTCGCATTGTATAAGATTTCCGTACAAAGCGAGATCAGCGTAAACTGGAAATGTATAGCTTGATGTGTAGCCGTGTGTACCTATCTACGTTTCGCATTCAACTATCTTTGTGTATTTTATTTTATTTAGTGTAGTGTGTTCATAAATAAATAAATAAGATTTATTCAATCATGAAAAAAACACTTTTTCTATTGAGCGTGCTGCTTCCCGAGGTTCAACTTCATGATGCCGCGAACGGAGGGTCATTTGATGTGTGTGGACTGCACGACACCACCAAGTCCACCTGGAAGTAATGGTACCAGTTTTATTACTAAGCATTTCATTAATTTCATTCCTACACTCATCAAAGTATACCTTTTTAAATCTATTGAACCACATCCATATAATAAATAAAAATAAAAGTCCTGACTGACTGACTGACTCATCAACGCCCAGCCCAAACCCTTGGACCTAGAAAGCCGAAATTTTGCACAGATGTTCCCTTTATAATGTAGACAAGGAATAAGGAAGGATTTTTCGAAATTCAATCCATAAGGGAGTTAAATAGGGGATGAAACTTCCGGGCGGGCGAAGCTGCTGGCAAAAGCTAGTAAAATATAAAATAAATAAAAATTATAACAGTGACTTATTTAAAATACAATAAAAAATCAGTGTCTTAAACAATTTAAATAAATCAAAAGAGCCAACATTATTCCTATATTTTGAGTACCATACTAGGTTCTCAAAATAATAATATAAATATTGTAACTCATTAGTTGCAATGCCAGCTTTTCCCAATTTATCGGGTGTGTTATGTTTATTAAAAATAGTGTGGATTAATGAACACTTACCTCGGACTGCCACTATTGACAGACAGCCTAGATTGATATGATCATTAGGAGGTAGTGTTTTTTGTCTTCAGTTCCTTAGCAGCTGCAGGGTCCAATAGGCTCATCTGCCGAGAGGTAGAGTATTCAGAATAATAAAATTCACAGGTTTATTTTTTGTGATCCGTATGTTGTCCCTCTGCTAGGCAAAGGTCTCCCCATACTTCTCAAGTTTTCCTTTTTGTGCCCTCTCCGGATAGTAAGTAAGTATACAATGTTGATATAGCTTAATGTTTGTATAGCATCTTGCCAAAAAATTTGTTATGGTGAACCTGATGTAAATAATGCGGTGAGAGATTCCTTCTTCACATCTTATTATTTAAACTAGTACCATTCACAGGGTTAAACTGGTCATCATATTTAGATGGCTCTAACTCCTCTCCCATCAGCATTGAGCTAGAACAAATGACACTTACATTAAACTTGGCATACTATGTTTAGTTAGTTGAAGAAAAAAAAATTGACTTTGAGTTTGAATAACAGAAAATAGTTTATTAAATTTATTAAAATCACACTGATGAGATTAATTACTGGCAAATAAATAAAAACAAATATAGCTGGGAAATTACAACATTATCATTTCTAGATAAAATGAACAGGATATTGCGTCCATATTTTTTTATTATTAATATCACACAAATACTTACAAGACTGAGACATATAAATCTACAGTGGCTGCAACCAGTTTCTTTTTTTCTGAGAACTCAGGCCCAGTGTTCTAATATCAAAGGCACTGCACTCAGTTACCTGAAAAATTGATTTGGTTTAAATATTATTCACTTAGGCTTATATATACTTAATTATAATATCAGTCTTACTAGACAGACAGGCATAATAAT
Source organism: Polymixis flavicincta (assembly GCA_949987655.1). NCBI lineage: Eukaryota > Metazoa > Arthropoda > Insecta > Lepidoptera > Noctuidae > Polymixis > Polymixis flavicincta. Next base: position 22,397,160 of record OX465173.1, read on the forward strand.
ACGATTTTCATGTTATTTTTTTCTGAACAGTCATTATAATCACAATTATTATTCTGATAGATATCTGAAAAATGCCGTTTTTTTTTTTTTTTTTTTTTTTTTTTTTTTTTTTTTTTTTTTTAAAAACGTTGCCCCACACTAGGAATTTCTCCTGTATTGTGGGTGCGTTTACAAACATTTAAACTTACATACACAAACAGCCAGACCTGGAACAATTACCTGCAGGTCATACAAATATTTGTTCCGTGCGGGAATCGAACCCGCGACACGCAGCGCATCAGTCAATCGCTTAACCTCTGCGCCAACCGTGTCGTCAAATAAAAATAATAAATAATATAATGTTAAATAGTATAAGTTAGTACCTATTCTATAAACTATGTTGACAGGCTTGTTTGGAGTGAAAAAGTGTTCAATATTGTTTCTTGGTCTGAGATTCTTTGCAATTCTTTTGGAAGGTTTCAGTTAGCCTAATTAAATTTGCCACTCATACATACCAGTTTGCTCAAATAAAAGCAATGCTGGCAAGGAAAACTAGAGTGGATTGGATTGAAATAAACTACTTTTACAAGATTAAACCTTTAGATTAATGATAACTTACGAACCTTCGTAAACTTTTCGTGACTAATCCTGTGGTAAATTTCTCGGCCTATTATAACGAGAGATAAGACCGACTTTGAGCCAATTCTTCTCATTGATGTAACTTTTACAGTGTTTCTGGCACAACACACAATGTGCAATCCTTGTCGTACATCTTGCACGGTCAGTGGGTCGCTTCACGGCTAATGCAAACTAATACACTTTCAAATCACTGGAAAGGTAAGATCGGAAATCAATCAACGTAAAATTTGCTAAAATAATCAACATAAAACTTAACACCAAAACCGAAAAATAAACTGTAATCCCGCCATAATTTGACATTAAAAGTTGGGCGCATTCCGTATTAGAAAAATAGCGCTGTGAGCGCTCACATCGATATTTTGCGTTCCGAGTTAATTTATCACGATTCTGACAGTTAAGAACCGTAATTTTTGTCATCAATACGGAACGCTCGTGACCGCGATAAAAGTGCTCGCTCAAAGTTAAAACATATTTCACGATATTAGACTTGTATGCACCACACATTTCTTCTTCTAATATAGAAGCACTATTTCAAATAAATCAAAGTTAGTAAAGATAAGTACAATGCGAATCAAAACAAAACAGCCAGACTGTCATTTCTGACAGCGCTCACGGTGATATTAGTAAATTGCATGGTCGGCGTTATCGCAAGATGGCGAATGTCATGACGTCATCTAGGACGTTTCGCGAGAAATCGTTATCGCGCTCACGCCAATTCGGAACGGGTGTGAGCGCGCTCAAATCGATATTATTGTATCTCTGAACGTAGGGATGATATGACAGTAACATTCATAAGAAATTAGAAAAATTAGAAAAAAATGGTAGCGATGGGCGATTTCGAGATGTTTTAACAATCGAAAGAATCGAAATCGTTAAAATAAACCATCGAGTCAACCATCGACTCGCCGTTCTACAAAACAATCGAGATGTTTTTCGATTGTTTCGAGTCAGTGGAATCGACTGCTAGTTTTCGATTGTTCGAATCAGTGACCGAGTGTCGCTCGGTCCCCGAGGTCAGTCGATTGTATGCGTCGAGTCGAGGCGCATGTTAGTTAGAGGCGAGAGTGTGCCAGAATCGAGTTGTTGAGCAGGCTTCGCGTAATTTTTGAACGTTTTCCTTTACTTACGATTACGATGCTGTTTTATATAAAACTAGTTTTTAAATTCATCAAAATGCCACGGATTTTTAAACAATCGCGCCAACCAACCAAATCGCGAATTCCTATACCATCGAGGAACAACTCTCGACTCGAATGAACGCGTCATGCACCTGTCGCAATAACAGACCGAGTCGGACTCGAGTCCAAGTCGAAACAATCGAGAACCATCGAGATGTTCGAAAAATCGAATAAAACCTCTCGCCATCGCGCATCGCTTTAAGGGACATTCCGCTACAAACAAAAGTAGATGAATTCGTACTTACTTAGTTTTGACATAAAACCTTAACCATAATTACATAGATACTATATTGAAACGTAAAAAATCTAAGCATTTGCTTCCTGATATTTTATACATAATATACAGAGATAGAACAAAAAAATATCTCCATTGTATGGAAAACCATAGCCAATTTCTTATGAATGTTACTGTCATATCATCCCTACGTTCAGAGATACAATAATATCGATTTGAGCGCGCTCACACCCGTTCCGAATTGGCGTGAGCGCGATAACGATTTCTCGCGAAACGTCCTAGATGACGTCATGACATTCGCCATCTTGCGATAACGCCGACCATGCAATTTACTAATATCACCGTGAGCGCTGTCAGAAATGACAGTCTGGCTGTTTTGTTTTGATTCGCATTGTACTTATCTTTACTAACTTTGATTTATTTGAAATAGTGCTTCTATATTAGAAGAAGAAATGTGTGGTGCATACAAGTCTAATATCGTGAAATATGTTTTAACTTTGAGCGAGCACTTTTATCGCGGTCACGAGCGTTCCGTATTGATGACAAAAATTACGGTTCTTAACTGTCAGAATCGTGATAAATTAACTCGGAACGCAAAATATCGATGTGAGCGCTCACAGCGCTATTTTTCTAATACGGAATGCGCCCAACTTTTAATGTCAAATTATGGCGGGATTACAGTTTATTTTTCGGTTTTGGTGTTAAGTTTTATGTTGATTATTTTAGCAAATTTTACGTTGATTGATTTCCGATCTTACCTTTCCAGTGATTTGAAAGTGTATTAGTTTGCATTAGCCGTGAAGCGACCCACTGACCGTGCAAGATGTACGACAAGGATTGCACATTGTGTGTTGTGCCAGAAACACTGTAAAAGTTACATCAATGAGAAGAATTGGCTCAAAGTCGGTCTTATCTCTCGTTATAATAGGCCGAGAAATTTACCACAGGATTAGTCACGAAAAGTTTACGAAGGTTCGTAAGTTATCATTAATCTAAAGGTCTAATCTTGTAAAAGTAGTTTATTTCAATCCAATCCACTCTAGTTTTCCTTGCCAGCATTGCTTTTATTTGAGCAAACTGGTATGTATGAGTGGCAAATTTAATTAGGCTAACTGAAACCTTCCAAAAGAATTGCGAAGAATCTCAGACCAAGAAACAATATTGAACTAGAGATGGGTCGTCGACGTATTTGGCGTCGACGCAACTAGACCGTCCATTTTCGTTTATCGACTAGTCGATCAACTAGTCGAATTCGTCGACTAGTTTACGCGTTAACTTAATAAACTTTGCGACGTCGACTATGGCAGTCGACGACGTGAACGCAGGCGGTAGACGTCTCGTCTTTCGCGGGCTGTACCTATGCATTTGAACTTCCCTTCATACTTTTCCAGGCTTAGGACTGGCTGAATACTGAATAGAGTTAATTATAAAGTCGTATTCTCTATACCTGTGTCCCAGCAGTGGGAACATTATAGGCTGATGATGATGATGATGATGACGATGATGATGATGATGATGATGGTGATGATGGTGATGATGATGCACTATTCTGGCGTATTTAGAAGATCAATTGATTTTATGTACATTAATTATTATTTTGTTAAATATTTACAAATTCTGAAATCAAAACAATATGAAAACACACACAGTTTGTTTAAACAAATACAAACCGGTTTGTCTCGCATCGCCCGACCAGTCCATCGCCTTCCTCTTCCCACACGCGAAACTACTATAACTGTATCCTTTCCTTCCCATGACAATAATTTTATTCGACCCGTACAATTACCAACTCCCTTGGACTAGATTTAAAGTTCAAATTTGTTTGCACGATTATTTTATTTCCAAGGGCGCACGGACGAATGAATCGATTACGTTCTAGTCTACGTTTCAGTTATGCCGTCAGAGGCGTCTACGGATTCGACTAGTCCATTGATTAACGTTGAACCGTCGCATCGTCGACTCGTTCAGTGTTTCGGCGTCTAGCGTCTACGGATTCGACTAGTCCATCGATTAACGGTGAACCGTCGACTCGTTCACAGTACGTCGACGGTCGAATTAACTAGTTCGTTCATTCAACGCCCATCGCTATATTGAACACTTTTTCACTCCAAACAAGCCTGTCAACATAGTTTATAGAATAGGTACTAACTTATACTATTTAACATTATATTATTTATTATTTTTATTTGACGACACGGTTGGCGCAGAGGTTAAGCGATTGACTGATGCGCTGCGTGTCGCGGGTTCGATTCCCGCACGGAACAAATATTTGTATGACCTGCAGGTAATTGTTCCAGGTCTGGCTGTTTGTGTATGTAAGTTTAAATGTTTGTAAACGCACCCACAATACAGGAGAAATTCCTAGTGTGGGGCAACGTTTTTAAAAAAAAAAAAAAAAAAAAAAAAAAAAAAAAAAAAAAAAAAAAAAAAAACATGGCATTTTTCAGATATCTATCAGAATAATAATTGTGATTATAATGACTGTTCAGAAAAAAATAACATGAAAATCGTATTATTATGCCTGTCTGTCTAGTAAGACTGATATTATAATTAAGTATATATAAGCCTAAGTGAATAATATTTAAACCAAATCAATTTTTCAGGTAACTGAGTGCAGTGCCTTTGATATTAGAACACTGGGCCTGAGTTCTCAGAAAAAAAGAAACTGGTTGCAGCCACTGTAGATTTATATGTCTCAGTCTTGTAAGTATTTGTGTGATATTAATAATAAAAAAATATGGACGCAATATCCTGTTCATTTTATCTAGAAATGATAATGTTGTAATTTCCCAGCTATATTTGTTTTTATTTATTTGCCAGTAATTAATCTCATCAGTGTGATTTTAATAAATTTAATAAACTATTTTCTGTTATTCAAACTCAAAGTCAATTTTTTTTTCTTCAACTAACTAAACATAGTATGCCAAGTTTAATGTAAGTGTCATTTGTTCTAGCTCAATGCAGCAGGCTTAGCACGAGCACCGACTTGTCGACGGAAGAATAGACAACACTATTAAATAAATTATGTACAATAGGATAAGATACCTATGTTTTTCCATTCATTATCACAGTTATGCGTTCTAAACGAATCATGATTTTGTAGATAATCGTATATACTTTGTGGCCGTCGAGTAGAAAGTTTTGTTGTCAGTGTGATTTTGACAGTTTAGGAAGAAATACTCTTCTGAAATAGTCTACATATAAAAGGACCTAGAGAAATATCGTAAGAAACGAAAGACTAAATGACAGATTGTAGAAGGATATCTACGGTGCGATAACAAAAATGTAGGAACGAAATATCACTTTGTATTGAAAAAACACTGTCTATTCTTCGTAGAAATACAAAGCGTCATGCTAAGCCCGCTGATGGGAGAGGAGTTAGAGCCATCTAAATATGATGACCAGTTTAACCCTGTGAATGGTACTAGTTTAAATAATAAGATGTGAAGAAGGAATCTCTCACCGCATTATTTACATCAGGTTCACCATAACAAATTTTTTGGCAAGATGCTATACAAACATTAAGCTATATCAACATTGTATACTTACTTACTATCCGGAGAGGGCACAAAAAGGAAAACTTGAGAAGTATGGGGAGACCTTTGCCTAGCAGAGGGACAACATACGGATCACAAAAAATAAACCTGTGAATTTTATTATTCTGAATACTCTACCTCTCGGCAGATGAGCCTATTGGACCCTGCAGCTGCTAAGGAACTGAAGACAAAAAACACTACCTCCTATTGATCATATCAATCTAGGCTGTCTGTCAATAGTGGCAGTCCGAGGTAAGTGTTCATTAATCCACACTATTTTTAATAAACATAACACACCCGATAAATTGGGAAAAGCTGGCATTGCAACTAATGAGTTACAATATTTATATTATTATTTTGAGAACCTAGTATGGTACTCAAAATATAGGAATAATGTTGGCTCTTTTGATTTATTTAAATTGTTTAAGACACTGATTTTTTATTGTATTTTAAATAAGTCACTGTTATAATTTTTATTTATTTTATATTTTACTAGCTTTTGCCAGCAGCTTCGCCCGCCCGGAAGTTTCATCCCCTATTTAACTCCCTTATGGATTGAATTTCGAAAAATCCTTCCTTATTCCTTGTCTACATTATAAAGGGAACATCTGTGCAAAATTTCGGCTTTCTAGGTCCAAGGGTTTGGGCTGGGCGTTGATGAGTCAGTCAGTCAGTCAGGACTTTTATTTTTATTTATTATATGGATGTGGTTCAATAGATTTAAAAAGGTATACTTTGATGAGTGTAGGAATGAAATTAATGAAATGCTTAGTAATAAAACTGGTACCATTACTTCCAGGTGGACTTGGTGGTGTCGTGCAGTCCACACACATCAAATGACCCTCCGTTCGCGGCATCATGAAGTTGAACCTCGGGAAGCAGCACGCTCAATAGAAAAAGTGTTTTTTTCATGATTGAATAAATCTTATTTATTTATTTATGAACACACTACACTAAATAAAATAAAATACACAAAGATAGTTGAATGCGAAACGTAGATAGGTACACACGGCTACACATCAAGCTATACATTTCCAGTTTACGCTGATCTCGCTTTGTACGGAAATCTTATACAATGCGAGATCAGCTTATATTGGAAATGTATAGCTTGATGTGTAGCCGTGCGTACAATGTATAAAACAGAAAACAGAGTAAATTATACTATACCAACCTAATCATAAATACTTACAATAATGATTTTAATATTATCTTGGTAGCAAGAGAGAAAAGCAATTTATGTCATAACAGCACCTATCTAGATTATTGATATGCCTGCCTAAATGTTATAAGGTTTGTATCTTGTAGTGTGGTTTATCTATTTGATAGGATATTAAAAAAAAACCCATGTAGGTACTTTTACGTATTATGTACATACCTACTTAATAATATGTAAATGAACAATACGCCAATCATTGCTTACCACAGTATTCGAAGTAGCTCTCTCACCTGTCAAGTAATATTCATTTGTTGAAAACAAAGTATAAGTAGCGACCTACCAAACGGACTTTTGAGTTTGTAAAGTAGTTCGAATTTACATTAAAATATCCTAAAGCGTCCAAAATAATACGCTCAAAACGCGAAGACGTCGTATGCTTGTGTGACTTTAAAAGGCTAAAAATTATCACCGTGATGTTACCGTGACAATAACACGGTGAGTTATCGCGAATGTGCGCGCGCCGCACGCTTCACGAATGTCAGTAAATAATACATTTGATGTAGTATTATTGATGACGGTAATTTGATGAATATTCTTTGATAATAAACAACGAGTAATTAAGTAGGTATCTAGGGCGGACCAGACGGTTTGAGTAAAATAACATCGAAAGACTGGCCTGAATGCTTATCCATCAAGATGTTGCTACAATGAAGCGCTGAAGAACTTAACTATCCTTAGAAGCAGTGGTGTAAGCACGTATGTATTCCGTCAATGAGGTCTGCTATGCCAACAGTGCACCGACCCAGAGTAGTCGAGAGGATTTCGGGATAACGTAAATGGTAAAAGGAAACTGAGGGGTCTCGCGTGTCCAAAGTTTTTACAGCTTTCCTCAACACATAAAAAAGCATTGGCTAATATTATGAATGGTCAAAAGTTGTTATTATACGTTGGTATTGTATTTTCCTAATGTTGTTAGTGCGCATGTGTGACACGTTATTTAAATGAGTAGGTAAGTCCCATTATGTATGCAGTTAATAAAAAAAAATCTAGTTCATGCAAAATGGAGGCACTAAACTGACTATAAATGTGCAAAAAACGGTTGGATTTAGACATACAAAAATCTAAAAGCATTGAAATAAATAGGTACCAATAGGCTGTAAACCCGAGGGCGTCAATGCTTGTGGACATGACTTTCAAAGGCGAAAAATTAAAAAAAAAAACCTCACTGTGATGACAATGACGTCAGTCACTTCACGCGATGCTGGTAGCTATTCGCGCGGTGATGGCTCACCGTGTTGTTACCATGGCAACAACACGGTGAGATACCTACATGCGCGCGCAGCACGCTTCACGAATGTCAGTAAATAATACAATTTGATGTAGGTACCTAGTATTATTGATGAAGGTAATTTGATGAATATTCTTTGATAATAAACAAAGAGTAATTAAGTAGGTATCTAGGGCGGACCAGACGGTTTGAGTAAAATAAAATCGAAAGACTGTCCTGAATGCTTATCCATCAAGATGTTGCTACAATGAAGCGCTGAAGAAAGAACTTAACTATCCTTAGAAGCAGTGGTGTAAGCACGTATGTATTCGGTCAATGAGGTCTGCTACGCCAACAGTGCACCGACCCAGAGTAGTCGAGAGGATTTCGGGATAACGTAAATGGTAAAAGGAAACTGAGGGGTCTCGCGTGTCCAAAGTTTTTACAGCTTTCCTCAACACATAAAAAAGCATTGGCTAATATTATGAATGGTCAAAAGTTGTTATTATACGTTGGTATTGTATTTTCCTAATGTTGTTAGTGCGCATGTGTGACACGTTATTTAAATGAGTAGGTAAGTCCCATTATGTATGCAGTTAATAAAAAAAAATCTAGTTCATGCAAAATGGAGGCACTAAACTGACTATAAATGTGCAAAAAACGGTTGGATTTAGACACAAAAATCTAAAAGCATTGAAATAAATAGGTACCAATAGGCTGTAAACCCGAGGGCGTCAATGCTTGTGGACATGACTTTCAAAGGCGAAAAATTAAAAAAAAAAACCTCACTGTGATGACAATGACGTCAGTCACTTCACGCGATGCTGGTAGCTATTCGCGCGGTGATGGCTCACCGTGTTGTTACCATGGCAACAACACGGTGAGATACCTACATGCGCGCGCAGCACGCTTCACGAATGTCAGTAAATAATACAATTTGATGTAGGTACCTAGTATTATTGATGAAGGTAATTTGATGAATATTCTTTGATAATAAACAAAGAGTAATTAAGTAGGTATCTAGGGCGGACCAGACGGTTTGAGTAAAATAAAATCGAAAGACTGGCCTGAATGCTTATCCATCAAGATGTTGCTACAATGAAGCGCTGAAGAACTTAACTATCCTTAGAAGCAGTGGTGTAAGCACGTATGTATTCGGTCAATGTGGTCTGCTATGCCAACAGTGCACCGACCCAGAGTAGTCGAGAGGATTTCGGGATAACGTAAATGGTAAAAGGAAACTGAGGGGTCTCGCGTGTCCAAAGTTTTTACAGCTTTCCTCAACACATAAAAAAGCATTGGCTAATATTATGAATGGTCAAAAGTTGTTATTATACGTTGGTATTGTATTTTCCTAATGTTGTTAGTGCGCATGTGTGACACGTTATTTAAATGAGTAGGTAAGTCCCATTATGTATGCAGTTAATAAAAAAAATCTAGTTCATGCAAAATGGAGGCACTAAACTGACTATAAATGTGCAAAAAACGGTTGGATTTAGACATACAAAAATCTAAAAGCATTGAAATAAATAGGTACCAATAGGCTGTAAACCCGAGGGCGTCAATGCTTGTGGACATGACTTTCAAAGGCGAAAAATTAAAAAAAAAACCTCACTGTGATGACAATGACGTCAGTCACTTCACGCGATGCTGGTAGCTATTCGCGCGGTGATGGCTCACCGTGTTGTTACCATGGCAACAACACGGTGAGATACCTACATGCGCGCGCAGCACGCTTCACGAATGTCAGTAAATAATACAATTTGATGTACCTAGTATTATTGATGAAGGTAATTTGATGAATATTCTTTGATAATAAACAAAGAGTAATTAAGTAGGTATCTAGGGCGGACCAGACGGTTTGAGTAAAATAAAATCGAAAGACTGTCCTGAATGCTTATCCATCAAGATGTTACTACAATGAAGCGCTGAAGAAAGAACTTAACTATCCTTAGAAGCAGTGGTGTAAGCACATAGGTATTCGGTCAATGAGGTCTGCTATGCCAACAGTGCACCGACCCAGAGTAGTCGAGAGGATTTCGGGATAACGTAAATGCTAAAAGGATACTGAGGGGTCTCGCTTGTCCAAAGTTTTTATAGCTTTCCTCAGTTCATACTAATTAAGTACCTAGGTATCTATTTACAAAATGTTAGTAGGTACCTACTTATATATTGGACGTTGGTATTGCAGTTTTTTATCAGTGCCTTACGCGGAAGCGCGGCGTGATCTTAATCACTCCACCAGATTCTCGAAGCCATAGCAAGTACTACGGTACGACTATGGTCCGTCAGTCAGGCGCACTAGCACTCGATGACTTTACACTCTCGGGTATCTAGTCTTATTGAATAGATTTACGTTTTGATAGCAACGCTGAAGAACGTTGCACAATCTTTAGGTACTCTATTCGCATTTTCTGTACCTAGTCGCTGTCCTAATGATGTGTTTGTTTTATTCTACAAATAGCTTTTGCCAGCGGATCCGCCCGCGTGGATGTCGGTTATCGCGTAAAAAATTAGCCTGTGTCCTTCTCTATATTTGCTAGTTGATTTGAAAAAATCCCCAAATTAGTACTTACATATCTAATGTATGATGCACACTTAAATACTAGCTTTAAAATCTAAAATGATCATTACAATCATAATCGAGATTTATCTCGATTATGATTTTTAATGTTATGCTTAGTCAATCCCTAGCATCCGTGGGATGACACTGACAGCTCACTCCACGCTCACTCGGTTCACTTCACTCGGTGAGATGTTTACAGAATAGCACTGCAGATCTAATCTGTAAAAATATCACCGTTAAAACTTAGGTGAAGTGATATTGACGTGGGCTGTCAGTAGTGTCATTCCCTAGCATCAGATGGACCGACGGGTCACTCGCCTCACTTCACCTACGATTTCACGGTGAAATTTGAACAGAAATAGCTTGGCTGGTGGAATGACAGCTCATTTCCACCTCACTTCACCCTAGATTTTACGGTGCGATGGTTACAGAATAGCAATGCTGATGCTAGGGTTTGACTCTAAACATAGCTCATTTCACGTTAGTTTTCACGGTGAGATATTTACAGAATAAGAATGCTGTTAACTAAAAGTCAAAGTCAAAGCGTTTATTTCAAACAGGCACTTAAATAAAAACTTTTTTCAAAAATATAACAACCGACTTCCAAAAAAACACTACAAAGTGCAAAATAACTTTAATTTAGGAAGGAGGTGCATAACAAAATATGAACATGTCGAATTGATAACCTCCTTCTTTTTGAAGTCGGTTAAAAAACACTTTTACATTAATAGTACATTATGGTACAAGTGTGTAACGTTGGTGATTATCGCTGAGGCGCCATTGAGACCCGAGCCGTCAGGCGAGGGTCTTAAGAGAGCCGAGGACGATAATCATCAATACACACGTGTATCATACGACGTTTTTCAACACACTTGCGAAGAAAATAATACTAAATCATCATCATCATCCATCATCATCCATCGTCATCCATCATCATCCATCATCATCTATCATCATCCATCATCACTCATCATCACCCATCATCATCCAGCATCATCCATCATCATCATCATCCATCATCATCCATCATCATAATCCATCATCATCCATCATCATCCATCATCGTCCATCGTCATCCATCATCATCCATCATCATCCATCATCATACATCGTCATCCATCGTCATCCATCATCATCTATCATCATCCATCATCACTCATCATCACCCATCATCATCCAGCATCATCCGTCATCATCATTCATCATCATCCATCGTCATCCATCATCATCCATCATCATCATCCATTATCACCCAGCATCATCCATCATCATCCATCATCACCCAGCATCATCCATCATCATCATCATCATCGTTTTTAAGAACAAAGCAACTCAAACAAAAAACAACCTATAACTCACTAAGAACAAAACAACTCAACCAATTCTATAACTCACTAGTGAATAATAGTAATGAAAAAGTCACAGTTTGATAATAGGTGTCATTATGTGCCTAACTGTAGTGAAATTAGAGCCATTTTATGAGCAAGTGTGTTGAAAAAGTATTTTAAAGTTATTGTGAGGAACATGGTCTGCTAAATTAATACGATGATTATTACAATATCAAAAGCATTGTTTCTTAAAATAGCGGTCTTATCAGAACTTTAAATAATATTTTGCAAAAACATACTGAATACTGACTTTATTCCACACGAATTGTAGAAATTTCCAGATGAAAAAGTTCATCACCAAAATTATTTCAATGAAATCGTTATAGCAAGGATAAATAGGCAATAAAGACAGCAAAAATATGAGCCTTCGGCTTTTTGCAGTGGCAAATTGTATAGAGTTAAATTCAGCAGGAGAATACAGTCGCATTCACTTCCTGACTTGCTTGGTAATTAAAAATTAAATTGATCAAGTTTTACAGCTTTATGACATTTCGGAGATGGCTAAGATCACTTCCGTGTCGATATTGATATTGGTATTAATTGCCTTTTTATGCGATTGTACCTAGGTACTTCTTCCTGGTGCCTTCATATTTTTGTAATTATTCTCTGGTGGTTGTGTACCATTATAATAGTGACTTGCTCTGTAAATGATGTATTGTCGTAATAACTTGAAAACTTGTGCTAATTTAGCAACTTTTTCACAGAGTAGGAAACAGACTAACTTTAGTTACAAAAGTAAGTCAGTGCTCTACATTGTTGGCACCATCCCATTTCCGTAAAGGATACAGTGTAGAACGAAAATAAAGAAAACACGTTTATTTGCGGCAAAACATGGCGCATAAAAAAACAAACACAACAAAGAACAAGATGTGGAAAATATGCATCACATCTACACAAAACGGCCATAGTAGCAGTGGACTGCAATAACAGCTTGAGGGCAAATTTCACCTATGAGACGGAACGCGATTAACAAACACATCTAAACTGCGTTCAAGAGCTGTCAGTGTTATCATTGTTGGGTAATATTGAAACTGACAGCTTCTGGAAGCGGTTTAGATTTACTGAACGCGTTCAGTTTATTGGTAAAATTAGCATTAAGTGCGAAAGTCACCAATGAACATCTAACTGAACCACGTTCAAGAGCTGTCTGTGTTTTTTTTTATTCCATAGCAAGAATGACACTAACAGCTCTTGAGTGCGGTTTAATGAGAGTTTTATGACAATTCACGTCACCTGGTGGCGTTTCACAATTTGTCCTTCATTTCGACAGTGAATATAAAATAAATGATGACGTTCATCATTCGTTTCGTTCATTCGTTCGTCATTCAGTCACGGTTTAATGAAAATATAGATGCTTTGACACTTTTGACTGGTGCCCGGACGTGACGTCTCAGTGCTGCCAGCTAGTGTTGGTCATTTAAAAAAATCCCTCATTGTACTGATCAGTTTGTTTGGAGAAATTCGCTCTTAGTAGGCCTACACCAAATAGTTTGAAGAACACATAACATAACATCACACCCGTAGTACCCCTAAGGGTTAGGCAGAGGTGTACGTTAACATGCACCCACCCACATTTCACAAGTTATGATTAAATCCCATATAATAATTGGGAGCGAGCAACCGGGCATAAATACAAACTTCGGGCTGGTATTGAGAAATTCCTGACAGAAAACGCAATAACCTTTTGCCCAAGCTGAAATTGAAGCCAGGACCTCATGCTCAAGTAGTACCGCTTGAGACCTTTATATCAACGAGGCAGTAATATGAAGAGCTGGCTTTTGCCAGCACCTTCGCCCACGTGGAGGTCTCGCTTTATTATGTGTTAATCCAAGTTATAAAATATCTGTGTGGCAAATTTCATCAAAATCCGTTAAGTAGTTTTTGTGAAAGAGTAACAAACATCCATCTATCCTCACAAACTTTCACATCTATATAAATAAAAAGAATAGTCCTGACTGACTGACTGACTCATCTACGCCCAGCCCAAACCCTTGGACCTAGAAAGCTAAAATTCGCACAGAGGCTCCCTTTATAATGTAGACAAGAAATAAGGAATAATTTTTTGAAATTCAACCTTTAGGGGAGTTTAATAGGGGATGATATTTCCGCGCGGGCGAAGCCGCTGGCAAAAGCTAGTTTATAATATTACTAGCTGATGCCAGCGGCTTCGCCCGCGTGGGTGTCGGTTATCGCAACCAAAAGTAATCATGAAATTTTGATCCCGTTCCTGCAACCCATGGGAACCTTTCCCATGGGTTGCAGGAACGGGATCAAAATTTTCCAGGGATAAAAAGTAGCCTATGACTTATTCCGCCCATTTTTTTAAGTATTATAATGGATATAGTATTTTATCCTTAAAAGATACACATATGCCATCGCGGACTTTTCTGTAGACCTGTATAAGATACACAATTCCAGTGTAACACATCATTTTGTTATATCTCAAACCCCCTTATTACAAAACAAGGTTTTTCTTTAGGTATGGTTTAAACCGTCGAGCCTGTTTTTTAAATAAGAACCTAACTGAAATCGAAATATGGCTCCTTTTACAAAACTGACAAGTTAGTCCAGTGCTAAATTGTCAGTTTTGTAAAAGGAGCTGTAATTCTATTTCAGTTCTAAGTTCTTATTTCAAAAACAGGCTCGATGGTTTAAACCATACCTAAAGAAAAACCTTGTTCTGTAATAAGGGGGAGTGGGTTTAGGTAGGTTTAGGCTTATTTTTTTGAACAAAAACAAAAGCTTGACAAATTATATACTAAAACCTTCCTCGAAAACCACTCTATCTATTGGTGAAAACAGCATGAAAATCAGTGCAGTCGTTTTTGATTTTATCGCGAACAGACAGACAGACAGACGAGGCGGGGGACTTTGTTTTATAATATCTAGTGATTAGTAGGATACACGTAAAATGATCCCATTATACAATGTTGATAAAACCAGTCTTCTTTTCAATTAATGTGATGATGTTGATGAGTCTATAATTAAATCGCATCATCATCCGTGCTCTGGAATGTTATGTAGTTTGACGTAATAGTTTACACAATTTAATTGAAAGTTAGTACGTAGGCCTTTCTACTAAAACGTGTTCCACCTATTAAATAAATTGGATCATATATAAATTACTTGAGTCATAAACTAGACCGGATGTTATTGGTTCATTTATTTCGTAATATCAAATCCTTGTAAGGATTATGTTCTTGTATTTAATTGTAGCTGCAGTTTGTCTTTCGTATAAAGTTTTCGGAAGTTAAATCGGAACGTAAGTTCCGCCAATTGCCCTTAATTCTTTTGACAGCATTTATTAGGTTTGAACCCTGTTGTCAGGACTCAGGTAGCAGAAACTGAGCCCAATCAACCTACCAACCAAACAATTGATCTTCCAATATTTTGGAGTGTTGGAGTGAAGTTATCCCAATAGCTTGAGAATTGAATTGGATTAGAGGATAAGATTCCCAACTCCACCCTTTACTGCACTGTTGACATGAACCCTAGCATTTACTTTAATAGGTTAACTTTATAGGTAAATGATATACTTATGATTTTACTTTTTGAAAGTAGGTTTGTACAAACAGTTTTACATGTCAATCTTATTATAAAAAAAAACACGCCAAACTAAAAACGCAGAAAATAATTTCAAAAAAGCGTAGGGTGCTTTTGGAGGTAGATATTTTTGTAATCAATTAATATCAGTCATTTTTAGTTTAGTTTTTAAAGCGTGTTTTTTGATTTTTAAATCATTTTTTTTCTACTAACTACAAAGGCGTGATTTTTTTTTTTTTGTTGAAATCATTGAATTGTTTTCGGTCCTCGATAAGTCTACAAAGTTTAAATGAAATCTGACCGTTTGAAGTGGGCCTATATCAAGTCCAAAGGTGCTAACATGCTTACAAACATACAAATAGGCGAGGCTAATAAAAGCATGTTAAAAATAGATGAGGTCTGCGTTTCCTTTCTGATTAGTCTGAGAAGAACTCCATCCTTTGTTGACGTGAATCATTACCTTAGTTGGATATCTTTACAGGTAAATGATTAATGATTTTTATTTTTGTAAGTAGATTTCAGACAGATTTACATGTCAATCATATTTTAAAACTAAATCAGATGAGGTCGGCGTTTCCTATCTGACTACTCTGAGAAGAAAGGCCGAAACAAACTCAGTTCACAGTTTCTTTTAAAGTCCAGACATAATTTTGGTAAAATAGCAGGAACTGTTTGAACTAATCAAAATACCAGAGAGGCCATTCCCGTAATTATAAGAACACTCAGATCAAAGATGCCAGTCGCAACCTGTGAAAAATACCTCTAGTTTCCCTACATTTTTCACAAGTTTTTGACATAGATTGTCTGATTGAGTTGAGAAGAGATTGCGACTAGATAATGAACGTTTTTAATTACGTGAATTAGATTTCTGAACAACAGCCGGCCTATTTCGTAAAATCGTCGATGAAGTGAGCTTGAAGAAAGCGGTCAATAGTTTATATTACTACTCAACTAACATTCGTTTCTCATAAGAATTTCTGTGTTACCAACAATGTTATGGATGAACTTGAATATCGGAAATTGAATATAATAATAAAAAATAATAGTGTCAATCCCTAGTGGAAGTAGTAAGTTTTCACGTTGAGATTTTTACAGAATAGACCGATGTTGCTCAAGTGATTTGATGAGTTCAAACGGTTATAGTTCAAACGGTAACAGTTCAAACGTTACAGTTCAAACGGTTACAGTTCAAAATTACAAAACATAATATCACGTTGTGTTTCCCCGAAGACAAAGCCAATAGCACTTTGCCCAACCCGGGAATTAAACCCAGGACCTCTGGATGAACGGAGAAGATATGTTTTTAGGGAGCTTGACAACTTAGTTCGCACACAACGAACCCTAATTAACATACAGAACGGAATATAAACTAAACAAACATAAAACCGTCAATAGAATGATAAATACGACCTTGATAAGTGCACCGTCTCACTGTCCGAGTGCCGGACACTTACACAACGTAGTGAAAGGTGTCTATTGTGCAACCCCCCTTATCAACTGAACTATTTCACTGAATGTCGGCTACGTACATTATACACGACGGAATCAGGTGGCCGATGTCGCAAATCGTTGCCAATATGATAACAGGTTCATTGCAGTGATAATTTTATCATTAATTGCTTTAACTGGTGTTACGTTTGTTTTGCAATTTACAAAATGGTTTCTCCAATTGATATCTACTTTTATTACGATCCGACCTGGCTTATTATTTTCTCCCGAAATTATGGGAAATTTGGATCGAATCGAAATAGATTCGAATTAGTTTCAAATTGACATTTATTTGGGACAAATTGACACTCATTCGAGTCAAATTCGATTTGACACAATTTCAATGATGACAGGAGTTGATAATCCCGCTGTCTTTAGAAATTCATTTAATTTTTGAAAACTTGCTGTCAAATTAGGTCAATTAAACGATAAATCAGTTGACATGCTACTATTTTTGTCAGTATTGAATGACATATTAGGCCTTAGACCCTGACCATACAAAAGGGGCCACGATTATGTCAACATAGCGACATTCATTTGTTTTATCATGTGCCAGTCTATGACATAATGCAAACCGACATAAGCACAATGTCAATGACTTATATTAAGTACTAATTACATTCCGTTTGTAATAACATAATCAAGATGTCTGTGCCTAGTAAAATGTTCTTTATAAAGGTCTACATAGGTCAGATCATTAGCTGCTTTGATATGCACCGAGGTAAATTGCCTATTGAATAGACGGCCTAAGGCAATACATTGCCGGACAAAGGCCACTCCTAAGTTCTATATTTCGCAAATATGTAACGACGTATTGTTAAAAGTGAAATAATTTTCATAATTGGGTCCGTCGCCACAATATAAAATAAGAGCCTTAATGGTATTTCATTGCAGAAAAAGAGTTAAGAGCTCTTCAGTTACATGCATTATCTAAACTCACGCCATCTTCCTATGGAATTAGGCAGAAACTACATAACGCGAACTGCTGTGATCCATACATACTCCTTTCGCTTCGGTCGATGCGTTAGTACGAGGAGGCCCATGTGTGAGTTTCATTTAACAATCTCGATCATCGATGCCAGGGGTGCTGGTTTTTCGAAAGAGGCCGTGTCTCCTGGCAATCAGGCAACTGAAGGAACACGGGTGGGCTTTAGTTTGTTACGCCCTCCCGCTCCGGAGAAGTTATTTGATGATCCTCACAAAAAAAAACCATCTGTATAAACGCATCGAGTGCGTTCGGCGCTCCGATTGGCCCTGGATTGGTGAAGGACCAATCGCAGCGCCGAACGCCGTCGTTGCGTTAGATCGAGATGGTTAACATAAACTCACACTAGGGCCCTGATCATTCACGCACATGGTTGCAAGTGCTACGCACCTGATCTTTCTGAAGAACATCACAAATAAGGTGCTCACTATACGAGTATGTCCTCCTATGGTGTCCCCTGTCGGCGTTTCCACTCACAACTACCTTTCGTTAGTCGCCTTTCGTTCATCCTCTCAACTGTCACGCAGTTTGGCAGGTTATGGAATTTGTACAAGTTTTGGTCCAAATAAATGATTTATTTATTTATTTTTATTTATGACCAAATCTACCTAACCATACACTTTTAAATTTTTGTGACTACCTACATGTTTTTTTAAACCGCAACGTTGTCTTAGCACATCATTCCTCAATTATTATTCTCATTCTCTCGAAGAGAATGACTGTGTCGGAAACATAGCTTTTAGGAGCATAGGTGACAAAAACCTATAATTGCTGTACATGCTATTAGAAAAGAGAGAGCAAAGGAAAGGTGAATGGATTGCGTGAATGATCGTATGGCTCGAATAGGACATGATTATTGAGAACGATGTCCCACCTCCTGTCCTGCTCATTGCAACAATTCACCTGCAATTTGAGAATTTGTCCGAAGCCATAGAAGCGATCGAGTTCTAGGCTCTATTTCATATCGCTGACAATGCTTTTGGTTAAAACATTTTAAAAATTACACATTTTCACGACGGGTGCTGTTTAATAACAGAAACCTATGTTAAATAGGCCCCTGGTCGAAGCTCATTTCAGTTATTGGAACGATCAACAGGACCAAGCAAATTAAGATGACTGCATAAAATGCTTGCTAAAGAATACAACATCGGAAACAGTACCCTAATTGCATAACCCACGATTAATCATAATTAGAATCATTTTGAAACAGATTACTCATCCATTGCTTCATATGTTCTAAAAATGTGTATGGTCATGAGCATACACATTTTTAGAACGTTACGCAATTAGGGTACTGTTTATCTATTTTGTATCCTTTAGCAAGCATTTTTAAGCGGGCATCGGAAATAACGCAATGAATATTGTTGAACTGTCAAAATGAAACAGATTATGATTGATCGAGAGTTACGCAATTAGGGTGCAGTAGTCACTACCTATAAAGGGTCGATGCCTGCCAGGTGTGCGGCTTTGTTCGAAAGAGATACCGGCATACAGGCTACTGAGGGAACACGGGTGGGTTTTAGTCAGTAAAAGTCAGGCCCTCCTGCTCCACCCAGAGTGGGAGATGTTATTTGATGATTTCACACCCGAAAAAAAAAACAATATTTACCTACTAAGCTTTCTTGCATGTTTTAGTCTACAACCTATTTAATGAGAATGACGTCTTCCCACTCACAAAACACCTGTGTAAGAAAACACTCAACGAATGGATTGAGACTCTGGACTATGACACAACTGAAAAACTACTTTCCACCCAAAATAGTCACCGCTTTCCATCTATGTTTAAAAGTTATTGAAGGTACTCGTACATACTATTATCGCACTCAACAAATAGTTTAATACGCACCAACCTTTATAAAACCCCCACTCACACACTCACACACCCACACACATACACTCACACAACCACTCACCACACAAACACTCCTATTATTGTCTAGTTTTAGTTTGCGGAGACCTGGAGGCCTGAAATATAAGTTACGTCTTAGCTTAGGCATCAGTCTCCCACAATATTATTCTATGAGCCCATGACTGGACAATGTTCTATGTAACTATTTTATAAGGATATTGCTGAAAAAGAAAATGAAATAAAAAATAATAATGACGTAAAAGTGACTCAATTCTACAACTCTACAATAGAAAGGTTGCAGGCTAATAGGCATTTTATATAGCTATTACTCACTGTTAGAACACCGGACGACTATACAATAGTGCTACAATATCTATTATTCAACCGTTTCCTATCGGAAAATCCATTGGTTACGTGTTTGTGAAACAACTTGACTATAATATAACAGTGCGGATAGAGTCGTCACTACCTTGTAATAGTGTTTATTTTGGATGGTCACGGGTCAATGATTTTGTATTAAAGCGAGAAATTTAAGCCATTTTTGTCGATAATTTTAATTGTGTTGGTACGTGTTGCCATATTTCCTCGTTGGTATAGTGGTCGCAAGCGCCACTGCTGAGCATGAAGTACTGGTCGATTCCAAGGTCGGGCAAAGTATTATTGGGTTTTTTCTATCTGGGATTTCTCCATGCCATGAGTCTGTGACCGGTTGTTGGAAATAAGGTCGCCCCCATTCTTCTTAGCGTGTCGATAGCAATCTAAATACAGTCAGCCCAGAATTTGGCTACGAGCTTGGCATTTTCAGCAGCGAAAATCCTATAATACTTTTCCTGATCTGGGAATCGAAACCAGGACCTGATGCATATTAGTAGCGCTTTCAAACACTAGACCGATAAGGCAGTCGCTACTGATTTCAGAAGGCCAATTATCGTAATTAAAAACGTTCGCAGTGTCATCTCAGCGACAAACGAATTTCAAAAATTTGTCAGAAATGTATGGAAACTCGAGGAATTCTTGACAGATTGACACTGAGATCAGAATGTGAACGTTCTTAAAATTAGCAGAATTGCCCCTCAGATCTCATATAAAGCCTTATTCTTGCTATGAATGGTAAACTCGGCGCCATGTGATAGTCAGAATTTAGATCGATACGTACAGACGCCAGCACATCAACCTACTCGAAACTGTCAAATTATCTCAATCAACTTTGAACCTTAAACTTTAGCGATAAGATTGAACATCTATTAAAGAATTTTGACAGATTGAAGTAGGTTGATGTGCTGGCGTTTGTACATTTTCTTTTGCTCTTTTGGTAGGAGGATAGAAAGGAAGACATTTTTTTTTAATTTAATTAAAAAGAAATTCACGCTGGTTGCGAGTAGGTACAAGTGTGCTTATGTAGGACATAACTATTTACTAGGTCATAGCTGTGTATTTAAGGATAAAAGGCAAAAAGAGAAGAAACTTAATGCGATCAATTTTAAAATTTATTGACCCTACTTCGCTGATTGAACACTGATTCATCATCATCATCATAATTTCACCCGAAAGACGTCCACTGCTGGACATAGGCCTCCCCCAGGCTCCTCCAATTCGACCGCCGTCTTGTGCTTTCCACATTCAGCGGATAATACTAAAAAATAATATTATGTAGGTAAATGATATAATAACATGTCTTTTACAGATTCACTGTCACATTTTAAGGTATAATTCTCCATAATTTATTATTTAATCACTAGGACGTCCATATTGATTAGAATGTAAAGTTACCACATTTGTTGACAAAAAAAAAACTGTCAATTATTTATTTAGTACGCCTACCAACTTATTGACATTTTGTTCCAGCCATGACCCTAAATCCGTCCGCTGATTGGACGACATAAAGGACCAGTTTAAGATACATTATTTCCTTCTATAAATCTTATTTATTAACCCAGTTTAACCAGGCGCTATGTAACATAAGTAGACGTAATAAACTCTCGAAAAAAATCAAAAGATAACCAGAGTTTTACTGCAGTGCATAGATTTAAAAAAGTAAAAAAAAAAACTTGTTAAGTTAAACGGTTTTATTGAAAAGAAAAATAATATATCATGTAGATAATGTACCAAAAGCCAAAAAATAATTAGTTAGGTCCTAGGTACTGGTTGGTATCTAAAAAAAATTAACCGCCATTTTTTGGCTCCGGCCATCTTGGATTTCCGATGATACTGGATATATGAAATTGTATTATCAATGGGCTGTACCTTTCAGATCAATCTGACAACAGAAAGGGGGATAAATTTTAATGACAAAATTTGACCTAAAAACATCAACAAACGGGGCAAACTAACTTAAACCGTTTTCAACGTCATTACGTTAGATAACTACGTACTTAGTTGTTGTCTGATTGGACCAAGAGGCACAAATTAGGGATCATTTGTCATGCAAACAAAACAGCAAATCTGCCTAAGATTAGACTATAATTTACTGTGATTGATGATCTTTAAGTACTTCATACAGTACGCGATGTAAGTGTTAATTAATATAATTAGTAAAATAATAATAATCTGTGTGAAAAGGTCACGGTGTGGTTCGGGGCTTAGCCTTGCGCTTGCGTCGCTTTTGTGTCAAGCGTGAACTGATATTTTAATTAGAGGTGTAGATAAGTGAACAATTACTGTGGGTGGACCTCGTTTGGATGCTTGAGAAGCTGTATTTTATTTTGTCAGTGGACCTCAACATTTTTATTATCTCATTTTCGTTCGTTATCAACTTATCATTCAAAGTATTCTTATTATTAGGCCGTTCGTTATGTTTTGTAGTGTTAAATTTATTTTTTGTTTAAAATTTTCCACACTACTTTTTGGATCTTAGACATGCCTACTATGTTTTCTTTCACTGAGACCAGTGGTGATGAAATAATTTACACAAAGTAAAGCGCCTGTTTGGGTTCGAACCTACGACCTCCATTTCGTAAGTCGCGATCGTTACCACTGTGCCAGCACTGCTCTTTCGTCTTTTTGGGTTAATCATCAACATGATAAATAAAAAATAAAAAAAATGATGATTTGTTTTGTGGGGTTATTGACCGCAGTTAGTGTAGTCACTTGAAATAACAGTCTTTTTGTGTGTGAATTTCATTTAGGTAGATACGTGATGGGTATCGATATACACAACAAAACAGTTTTTTTTTTAAATTTAATTTTACCATGTTTATAAATTTTACCCTATTAAATTTATAAACAGGGTAAAATAAAATACAATAACACTTATTATTTATATTAGTATTTACCAGATGCATAATTATTGTAGGCTTTTGTTTTCAGCTCCATCATAATCGTAAATATTTTGTATGTTTTTCAGTGTCGACCACGTGTCGACCAAACAGTTGATGTTGGTACTACCAGCATTTTATCTTAGAGCCGCAGCTGAAATATAATTGTTGCCTGATTAATTACATTCTCTTACTCGTATATGTTTATAGTCATTGCTTTAAAACTCTCCAACAGGCCTACACTACACAATCCTTGTAAGAGTGTGAACAATTTCGAATTCAAATGAGAGATGAATGGCACACAAGCACAATAGATTTACTATCGAATAGCATGTGTCTACTCACATTATTCGCTTTTAATAGTACGTTTCACTAATTACGACCGTGTAAATCTCATAGCCTTGGCTATCGATAAAGCGTATACGATCCAGTATCGATCATTGACATGCCTATAATCGATACTCGACAGCAAATATGACGAATACAGATCGTGATGGAAACGGCATTGGGCATTATTGTCTTTGTTGCGCGTGCCCCGGATTCGAACGAAATTAGGTTCAAGAACTAATATCATAATGGCAACTTGAACTTTTTTAATGCGTGTCTAAATTATGAAGGCTTCATAAAAAAGTTCTAATAATGACTCCTTGATTTAGGACCTTTTTTAATTCAATTATCGATGGTGTTGCGAAATCTTTTGACAACGATCACGAAGTCGGTTACAGGAGTTAATTTTTATCGACCTCTATTATGTACTCATACGATATTTATGTGTCTATCTACCATTGAACTTGTGTGACTTTTGTTTAAGTTTCGAAACTTAGGCATTGTCGTGTCAAAGGTCAGGAGCGAATTTTGTTATGAAAATTAGTGGTGAGGTGCCAAATTTTCTGTTTAGACTATTGGGGGTGTGAATGGGGGTGATGAAATCAGCCTTCTAGTAATCGAGGGTTGTGAAATGTTCGTTGGATAATTTTGTTAGCGTGTGTTACCCATTCTTACGTCTCTCTTGTAATATTGTTGTCGCGGATTCGATAATTGACCTCTTCATTCAATGTCGCGTATTGTTTCAATTGATTTCACCTTCAACTGTTGCACTAATAATGCTTTGAAAATACTCACCTTAGAGGTGCAACCAACAGCAAGACGGACGGATAATTTACAATAGCGTATCACAAATTTCTTTGAAAATTCGAATGACGTTGAAAGAAAGTTTGAAAAATTCGTCTGTCCGACAACGTAAATACTTAACGCAATTAATGTTGTCGAATTGTCAAAATCACAGGATTACAATAATTAGTGTGTTACGAAATTACCCCGCAGGGCCCCATTTTAAGAAACTGAAAATGTGACGAATTTATCAAAAACTTACAAAATTGCCACATTTTCAAGACTAGCGCTGTGCTGTGTGTGTGTGAAGTGTTCCTATAAAGCAAATAACTATGGAACAGACTTACAAAATTGTCGGATTGTTAGATTGTCGCCTGTCCTGTCACCAGTCGCCGCTCGGTTTTATTAAATAGACTCCTGGATCAGGGAAGTATACTGCAAATGGGAGATGACTCATACTCAGCAAAAAAAGACTGCCGTTGATAAGAAATAAAGAAATAAATATTATATTTGGGACACTCAAGGAAATACAAACAATAAAAAAAGACAAATTAAATCTAACAAAATCATGAAAACAATAAAAAAAAGAATACCTGTGCGAGGCTAAAAAGGCTCCTATCTTAGCGATGTTGCTTCGATATTTGAAAACAAACAATTCCCGCAGCCCTGGTATTCTGATAGGGCCCTGTGATGATGACGACAGCTTTTTACGCAAGAGTTTGGTACATCTAAATGGATTAAGTCAAGGAGTTTAATGAGTATTCTGTTAACTTTGGCGTTTTCCGTGTCAATTACAAATGTGGGTGCTTAATTTTGATGAAACAATAGGCTATATAGCGTGAGATGCGGCCGGAACGCAATTTTATATATTTTTTACTGTTTCCATTGCATTACGTGAATGCTCTATGGAGCGTTACAAAATGATAAAATTAGGTTAACATTTTAATGGAGTGCAATACTCCGTATTTACTTAAAGAATCCTACTATAATCCTACAAATTTGAATGTTTGTTACTCGATCACGCAACAATGGCTGAACGGATTTGGATATAATTTGGCACACAGATCGTTGATAGTATTCCAGGTTATACCTGGAATAACACATAGGATGCTTTTTATCCTGGTAGTACATTCACCTGGGATGACTTCAGAGTTCCACGCGGGTAGAAGCTACTAGGTAATAATAATATTAAACTACCTTTACCGACTGAAGATGTCCTTAATGCAATCAACAACAAATTTAAGAGCTAAATTGAAACCAAAATACATTTATATCGGTGCACTTAAATTTGTTTAATGACGTTTTCGCTTGAATAACTGCGACTGTTAAACCGCTAATCTACCAAATAGAAACTATAAGACCTTGGTGTTACCTAGAATGGAAGCTAAGGTTTAGCCGAACCTATAAACTTTTCGACGAATATATATTATTTATGATTCAATATTTATCTTATTTCTGACTACACCCAACAGTTAGTTATGCTATTCGTTATTCGCCTGCTAGAATAAGCATAACCATAATCAGCGTATAACGTTGTAGGCCTTACAGACTAGATTTGTAGACGATTTTCTATTCTGTATTCGTATAAGTACCTGGTACTTATTGACAAGCCTGCACTGTCCTCCCATACATTTTATCTCTGTAATTTGGAAACATTGTTAAAGCCAATCATTTTTAAAAGAGTAACCGTGGAGTTTCTTGCCGGCTCTTCTCCATAGGAAACAACAATTTGGAACCGTGCGCCTAGCTTCTGACGTTTCATAAGTGCCCATGCAGGTTTATATGAAATAAAATATTTTTATTTTGATTTTGAATGTTCCCACTGTTGGGACCCAAGCCTCCTCTCGGTGAGAGGGAGTTAGCCGTAGTCCACCACGCGGGTCTAATGTGGGTTTGCCGATGTGGCATGTCTTTTTGGTTTCTGGTTCTATGACATTACCGGTTTCCTTACGATGCACGATGTTTTCCTTCATCGGTTTTAGAGCAGCGTTTAATTTTTACTTGTAGAATATAACCCTAGAGTTAAGGGATGACAAAAAAAAGAAACACATTGTGTATTATTTAAACAAAGATTTGATGTTTGAAGATTCATCTTACTTCTTACTGAATAACTGCTGGGAACACCCAGCAGTTATTTATATAATTCGCTATTCACCTGCTTTGCTATTTAATGACAGCAATCCATGTGAATTACAGAGGTCGTATAAGGCTTCCATCGTTGTGTGATTGCAAAAAAGAGATGCCGCTATCCGTACTGTAAAGCTCTATCTTTCTTTTACACTAAAACTATGATGACGCCCAGGGCCCTACGGATGAATTTAATCATTTTTTAAACTTTAAGCAATATGGAAGCCACAAAGGTGGACTTAATGTATCCTAGATATATGGCTTTGTATCTTATTGTATCCTAGATATTTAGCATTGCATCTTAATGTGTCCTAGATATATGGCATTGTATCTTAATGTATCCTAGATAAATGGAATTGTATCTTAATGTATCCCAGAAATATGGCATTGTATCTGAACGTATCTTAGATATATGGCATTGTAGCTTAATGTATCCTAGATATATTGAATTGTATCTTAATGTGTCCCAGAAATATGGCATTGTATCTGAATGTATCTTAGATATATGGCATTGTGTCTTAATGTATCCTAGATATATGGCATTATTTCTGAATGAATTCTAGATATATGGCGGTGTATCTTCCAGGTCCCGTCCCTAGGTCATTTGATTCTCAAACCAGACGAGGTTAAGGAGGTGTCCTAAGGTAGTCCGTCAAAATCAAAATTTTCTTACGTTTTTCTGCAAGTTGCAGGTCAGTCTTAGGTCGCATGTTGATTATAATATGATTTGCAACCGTAACAAATATCTGCCAGGGGTGCGGGTTGTTCGAAAGAGATACCGTGATACCGTGGTCCTTGGCACACACGCAACTGAGGGAACACGGGTGGGTTTTAGTCAGTAAAAGTCTGACAAGCCCTCCTGCTCTACCTAGAGCGGGAGAAGTTATTTGATGATTTCCCACACTCAACAAAAAAACAACCGTTACAAATATGGCATTACAGAATTACAATAATTATCCCTCTAGTTTAATTTAATACCATTGAACGACTTTTTAATGAAGTAGTCAGAGCATAGTAATGGCAAAACACGTAAAGGCGGGCTTCCCTGTTTCTTCCCCCTTATGCCTAAATGTTTACCACAGCCGACGTCTACGTATAATGTTCCATTTTTTGAAAACACAACTTCATTATCGTTCAGATTAATGGACACAACTCTTGCGCATGTGGTTGCCAGTTGCTATTGTTATTGTGTCAATATCTAAGTGTTTTTGTACAACGCTATATTTCCCATATTCGCTTGTAACTCGTGTGAGGTAATATTAATGAATAGGGTATTATCAAATGTTTGTAATGGCCGATTGAGTGAGGCTGACGAAACCGCGCACGGAACGCTTATTTTAGCTTCAAATATGGTATAATTAATAATAATTAACAGCTATTTGTACGCATTGTTATGTTAGCCGATGATTTGTTGATGTCGAAATTCTAGCACTAATCGCGGGTAACGGACTGCTCAGGAAAATTAAAAACATTTTTTTACCGGTACGTTACTAAAGCCGCAGTCTGAATAACATTGCTTTCACTAAGTAAGTAAGTGCGGGGTGCGTTTTGGAGGACTGTCAGTTCGAAAAGTGCTGATTTTCAGACTAATTTGAATAAATGACTTTTGAATTTGTCGTTTATATGCAAATATGGGTACAGTACATGGTAATAAATAGATAGGATAACAGATAGGTTCAGCCATATTTTACCAACAGGCATGCAAAAATTAGAGGTAGTTTGACGTTAAACGGTAGTAAGGCAGTTACAAGATAGTATACATTGAAGTTTTAAATCACAACATAAATAGATCACTACCACACAATTTAGCTATACAATTTTTTTTAAATAAAAACACTACACAATACTTAAATACAAAATTCTTTCTCAGTAAGGAATTCACTGACATTATAGTAAGCTTTATGCGTTAAAAAGCTTCGGAGCCTGTCTTTGAACAATGACGGACGGTTTGAAGGAATTACTTCTTTTTATTTTGGGCCTGTGAAACTAATCTAGAAAGAATGTTTTTGATGTAGTTTTTCTTTGCATGAGATTTGAACGCGGTTCGAGGGGGTTCGGGAAAAGAATTCCTGGATGGACTTGGGGGTGGGCTCAGCAGTGGGACACTAAAGTTCACTAATCCTTCATAGAAAAGGGATGATCATCCGACCGGACCAGTGTTATGTCTAGTGAGCTACTGCTCGACGATCGTGTGATTCGTAGTTTGCCTGTGACAATGTAAAATTGTAGATGCCGTCCCAAAAAAGAAAAGATTTTTGTAGGTACAGTCGCCAGTAGGTCAAGCTATCCCAAACTGTAAAATTTTCCCAATTGAACATAAACCTTATCCCTTTGTGATAAAGTTGAAAAACTATCAAAGAAATTTGACAGATTGTGTTAGCTTGATGTGCTGGCCTCTGTACCTACTTAAAATACGAATACTTTAATAAATACAAGAAAAGTTTTACTCAAGTTAATGAAATACGTACAATCCTCGTGTTTAGGTAATTTAACGAAATAATTAACACGAAAAAGAAATCAGCACGACTTAACATTGTACACCAGTTTATTGTGTCTGTAGCTTGCATAATCAGGAACGGGGTAAATCATGTCTTTAAGAGTTTAGACAAAAAAATAGAAACAATAATAGCTTTTTTAACAATCGATTACGTAAATCGAGCCACGACTGTTATCCAGTGGAACGTCTCATTTGTTGAATGTAGTATTTGACGGAAAATTTTGTTTCATGTTTTGCTTTCATGTTCATTGCGTGATTTGTATGGTTCCATTTTGATATAGGTTTGGTAGAAATGCAGCAATGGATTACGAACGATTAGATTTTGATTGTTTGGTTTTGGTTGGGATTTAATTTGTGTTGATAGGAACTACTAATTACGTTAAAAATTGTTTAGGCTTCATTTCAAATATTTATTTGGGGTAGACAAATTTTTAAGACAATTCCAACAATACTTTTTCTATATCAAGGAACATGATTCATGTTTTTCCAACATAATTCAGATTTAGAGAAACGAGTGCTTTTTAAAGTTCGAGATTATTTAGAGGCACAAGGGTCCTTTATCCAAAACTCTGCTTCCTCGACTTGACAGCAATTTCCTGCTACCAGACATATTTTGAAATATATTCAGGTACTTTTCTTATTAAAAGCTATAACATTAATTACATAATTAACTTCCTACTACTGAAAGCCATTCACGAAAGCAAAAAGCACATCTTAATGAAAACTTGCATCATTAGAACGTTATCATTTTATCAAACGTGATCATATATTGTCATGCACTTACACTTCCTGAGAGATTGCACTGATAGGCCCCAACCCGGATGCAAACTCAGCACTCTCCAGGTAACACAAGTGTTCGAATGAGAAGTTAGGTACAAGAAATACCAGGCCACTCAGAAAGTATTGCGAAAAAAAGTTTTCATGTATGAGAGACTGGCCAGTTATAATCTATTTGGAAATATGATTATGTGAAAGTAAAAAAGGTACGTTCCCATTTCAAAATTTTCCTCCACATTGTTTGCGAGCTACTTTAAATTATCGTGTCTCATTAAAAAATGGATCTGCGCGGGGAACATTTCCGCGCTATGTTTTTTACGATTTCAAGTGTCGCCTGAAACCGGACGAATCGTACGATATTGTTTATTTATTTATTGTTAATTAAAACGGTAACACCAATTACATTAATTAACATAGAGATACAGGTATAGCAAATAAAAATATTACAAATAGGTACTAACAAATAATAGAGGACAACCTAGCATACTTACTCTCGCAAAACATCAGACTTATACGCATAATTTTGCTCCATTCATCAGCAAACAGATCACATTCAGGATAGGTTCAAAGTGGCATTCTTGGATGAAGGCCCTTCTAAGGCAACCATGTATCGTTGGTTTAACAGATTCAAGCGCGGTCGACCAACCTTGGGGGGATGAAGAAAGAAGTGGTCGCACTTTGACGGCTGTTACGGAAGAAAACGTGCTAGCAGTGAAAAATTTAATCCATGACAATAGGCGAGTTACGTATCAACAGATTCAGCACATTCTGCAGTTTGGATCGGAAATCCTTCACGAAATTCTAAACATGCATCTTCGTATGAGGAGGATAGTTTCATGCTGGGTGCCGCCACCCTCACCGATTATCAGAAGCAGGCCCGAGTGGAATGGTGCCGTGAAAAGATAAAAAAAAAATGAAGCAGGCTCGTCTCAGCGTGTTTACGACAGCATTACAGGTGATGAGTCTTGGATTTATCAATATGATCCAGAAACGAAGAGCCAGTTGACAGTTTGGGTGTTTCAAAACGAATCAACGCCTACCAAAGTGAAGCGATCTACAAGCGGGGGGAAGATTTAGTTTATAATAGTAGTGCTAGATTGTAGTAAAATGCTTGAGCAGGTGCAGAAACAGGTGTAGGTGTGATTATAATGTTACTGTCACAACTGTCATTTGGTCAAGTTTTGCCTGCAAAATTGAGTCAAAACTATTTTTGATTAGTTCACATATTAAATATAGAAATATATATTATTATTCTACGTCATTTTTTTTTAAGTTTATGGAGCGAGCCTTTTGCCATTGCATGAGCCCAAACCCTGATAAGTACATACATGTGTTTTTGAAAGCCTAATCTATAATTAATAAATAATTTCGGTATTCATTTCAGTCAAGCTATCAAGTTTTTAATATCGAGTTAAGTATTTTATTTTCCAGTCAAATCAAATCAAAATATTTTATTTCATATAAATAAACCTGCATGGGCACTTATGAAACGTCAGAAGCTAGGTTCCAAATTGTCGCTTCCTATGGAGAAGAGCCGGCAAGAAACTCCACGGTTACTCTTTTAAAAATAATTAATTGGCTTTAACAATGTTTTTAAATTACAGTGATAATAGGTACCTATGGGAGGACAGTGCAGGCCTGTCAATAAGTACCAGGTACTTAGAGGATTGAAAATACAGAATAGAAATCGCCTAAAAATCTAGTCTGTAAGGCCTACAACGTTCTCTCATTCACAATATGTAAAATAATCGACATAAATAAAATGCACCTATTTATACCAAGTGACAGGATTTCCATGACAATCACTCAAAAAGAGTCGATGTATAATGTCAAATAATGACGAGAATATGTCAGACATTGTAAAAAATAACAAGAATAAAAAAGAACATTGTAATTTGGGAGCAGTTAATAGACTTTCACATAGTTATGCTGTTAATGAGGTACCAGGGAAGCCACATGTGCAAAAGGAATTAATGCGAAACTTCCGTCTTCAACATAGTCTTTTATCTTATAATATGCTTTTTTGATAAGGACACGTTTGATGTGAGTTTTAAACTTTCTATCGTAAAGTTCTGTAACCGACTTTGGCAACTTGTTTTAGGAGCGGATACTGTTTGTTAGAAATGACTTGCTAGTTTTAGTTGATCTAAATTTTTGAATCACAATTGCATCTTTACTACGTGTATTCAGATTATGGAAACTGCACGCCATCACTTTAATTAAGAATAAATGGACTGTATCAACGCTTATTTTTCTGCAAATTAGAATAATTCATAAATGCTAAAGTGTCCCTCGAAAGGACATATTGAACCGTGTGATTGGATGATCGGATGGTTCAACTTTCTTTATTTTTCCAAATTGAAGACATAATTTACAATACGTTATTTTTTGTTTCTTTTCAATTAAACCATTTACATTTGAATTGTCTGAGTCGGTCAATCAGAAATAAGAAGCAAGAAAGATTCTTTTGAAAAAGAAAATATTGTTACAAAATACGTATAAAGCAGTTTCGAGCCGTGTGTATCGTGTAATGTAATGCGAATAGAGTGTATACGGCATACCTACAAACTCAACGCGAATCCTGTATGTGCTCAACTGCGAGTGCCTTTGTGTATGCGCTAAAAACCGAAAGCCGATGAATCAGCAGGAGCGTTAGGTACATGTGATGCCCACACGCAGAATTTGCGTTACATTACATTCGCCTGTACACGGCTTTATATTAATGAAAATATGAAACTTTATACCGACTATTGTGTACCCTGCCCTCTTTCATATATGGTCGCTATAATACATTTTACATACATTAGGTAAGCAATTCAATTATAATTAAAATGAATAAATGTAAGGGACATTCTTTTCATAAGGTGATCGGTACAAATGTACGTACAGTCACCCGTAAATAGTGCTCAAACCAATCGACATTGACAGCACCTTTTGTCGTAGCCATTAGGGCGATTTTTGTAGTGCAAGTGTATCCACTGATGTCCGGTTGACTAGATGTTTTACGGTTACTTCTAGGTACAGGTTACCTGTAAGGTAAAGTATTTGGTACCTATCTTGTCTACGCCGACAGACGAGAATGTCAAATGTACCTTTAATAGTTTTGTGGGGTACCTAAATGTCCGCTGTTGATTTTTTGTCAGGACGCGTATTTTCTAATGTCGGTATGTGTATTTAACCATATACACGACTGAACATCACAGTTGTGATTGGTTGAATTACACAGGCATAGTAAACGAATGTACTAGCCCGAAACGGGCGAATCGACACTTTTAAAAAGTATATTATTTTTTGTAAGCGATTCGCACAATAGCGAAAATAGTACCTATATAATTGAAGAGTGTCCATTCATCCGTTTCGGGCGAATCGACTAATAAGCTGAATTAAACATCACCCAAATAACTTGATGAGAGATTTGACAACTTATCTATCCATTTCAGAATTGAAGCGGATAATTTTCGTTCCTCTCAGCTAAAGTATTGATCTCAATCTAATTTCATCTAGGCTTCAATCAAGTGACTGAGAAGATTAAATGTTAATTGACTCCAGTATCATAGAGATCTTAGCACCAACTGGTGGGGTCTGCAAGGGCTGATGCCTGCCAGGGGTGCGGGTTTGTCGAAAGAGATAGCGTGGTCCCTGGCACACAGGTAATTGAGGGAACACGGGTGGGTTTTAGTTAGTAAAAGTCTGACACGCCCTCCTGCTCCACCCAGAGCGAAAGAAGTTATTTGATGATTGCGAACAATAAAAAAAATAAAAATAACTCCAGTATCGGGATGTGTCAGCTTAATTTTATTTATGACACAATCATTTTCTAACTAACATAACATTACGCCTTGTTTCCTCAAAGGGTTGGGCAGAGGTGTAACTATAAGTACCTACACCCACATTTCGCGAGTTATGTTTAAGTTCCATGTAATAGGAGGCGAGCCTATTGCCATCAACCGGTCAGAAATCCAGACTCCTGACTAATGAGACATTCCAAATTGAAAAACCTAATAATAATTTGCCTGAACTGGGAATCGAACCCATGACTAGCGACCATTAGACCAACGACGCAGTCCAAAAAATCTGTTATTATCAAACAAATTCTGTAACTACCACATACTATTGTCCTTTCTTTGGCATTGTTCGTCAAATCGTTGAGCTCCTCAAGTTCTGAGTTGAGCTGTATCATCATCATCATCATCATTTCAGCCGAAAGACGTCTACTGCTGGACATAGGCCTCCCCCAAGCTCCGCCACTTCGACCGAAGACGTAAAGTTGGAAGGCCTCCCACAAGGTGGACAGATGACCTTGTGAGGGCCGCAGGAATCCGCTGGATGCGGGAAGCACAACCGGTGAGCTGTATGATTACTGATAAATGCGTGCACTGACTGGATAGGTCCACTAAATCTGTGTGGTTCTCTCCTCAAAAGACCATTTCAGACGCCAATCCACATGGTCTTCACATGATCTGACCAAGATTAAGTCTGGACTTAAAAGAGACTGTGACCTCTGAGTTTGTTTCGGCTTTTCTTCTTAGAGTAGTCAGATAGGAAAAGCCGACCTCACCTCGTTTAAAAAAATATGACTGACGTGAAAAAGTGTTTGTACAAACCTACTTACAGAAATAAAATCATTTATCATTTACTTAATATTTTTATCGTACTCTAGGAAATCATAGTTTTAACTGAGATATTAGATCACTTAATGTCTATTATACTACTAGGTTTCCTAAAACTGCGGCCGATCTAAGCAGTCTAGGAGAGTGGTGGACCTTGGGTCTTGGTGCAGGCGGACATTCGACCAAAAATAGAGCGTTCTCGTGCCAAAGAGATATGTGTCGTGGTAATATGCACTTATATTTGTTGGTGTCATTTATTATGTTGGTTAC
The DNA here is from genome assembly GCA_949987655.1 of Polymixis flavicincta. Lineage (NCBI taxonomy): Eukaryota > Metazoa > Arthropoda > Insecta > Lepidoptera > Noctuidae > Polymixis > Polymixis flavicincta. The sequence goes on from OX465173.1 coordinate 22,431,614, forward strand.
ATTTATAATAATAAATTGATTTTTAATGGTATTCCTTACAAAGGTCGATATGAATTTTTATAGGTATTAATGCTAGTCTAATTTGTGAGACATTATGCAGTGGTTACTTTTTATGGTATTAATCAGGTTGCAGACAGCAGCAGAAAATTCTAGCTTAACGTGGAACCGTATGGTGTTAATCGGGTGTTCAGAGAGCTCCAGAAGAAAAAGATAAGAAGTAGGTCTCAGCTATGAGCTCAATCGATTTTCGGAGAGGTAGGTAACTAGGTACGAGTACCTATACATGTTTATTATTTTTCCTAAATTAATCTAGAACAATCTAGCAGCATACATTATTCACGGCCTGCCATGTCATGACACGAGTAATATTGCAACCAGCACAGAAAGAAAAATAAAGAGACTCATGTTAACTCAGGATATTCGTGTATGGTAATGGTATTAAAATGACGGAAAAAAATATAGCATCAGGCCTCCACTCGGTGAGCGGGAGTGGGCCGTAATTCACCACGCAGGCCCGGTGTCCGTTGGTAGAAGACACATGTCTTGGAAATGTTGGTTCTAGGACATGCCGGTATCCTTACGATATTCTCCTTCACCGTTTTGAGATCACTGGTGATGAAATAACTTACACAAAGTAAAGTATCTATTTAGGTTTAAACTTCCTACGATCTACAACACGTAAATCGCGGCCGTATTTTATTTTTGGAGGGTGGGAAATCATCAAATGACTACTCCCGCTCTGGGTAGAGAGCAGGAGGGCGTTTTAGACTTTTACTGACTAAAACCCACCCGTGTTCCCTCAGTTGCCTGTGTGCCAGGGGCGACGGTGTCTTTTTTGAAAAACCCGGGGCATTGGCCCTTGCGGACCCCACCAGTTGTTGCTGACATCTCTGACGGCGCGCGTGGAACACAATACGCCGTTCCGCCTACCACTTTTCGGCCGCAGGGGAGAGGGAGAGTGGTCAAACCGCGGCCGTTAGATACGACTGGGCCACCACTGCTCTCAAAAAAGAAATATGGTTAGTATTAATTATTGTAACCTAAAACAAAGTTATGCTAATCCATGTATTAGTATTATATCATAACGATTAATACCACAGGCTTTTAAAACCAACAGCCCTACCTTAAGAACAGCCTTCTAAAACAGCCAACTATTATTTAAAGCTTAGGGCCGTGTTACAATAGCCACTAATACTTAGAAACTTATGTCCATTGACGTGGTAAATAATTTTGTAATGTGTGTTATGACCTTAGGTCTAAAAACTAGTCTTGTTTGGCAAGGTCCTGTTGATAATGGTTCCATTAAATAATATACAATGTTGGCTGTGACTGAGATTTATTGAATGGGTAACAGTTCGTTTGACAATCAATTAAATTAATGTTATTTGTATTTTGTTAAGGTGCTTTGAAAATTATGTATTAATTTAGTTAGTGGTCGCCAAGTGGTGTAAATTCAAATCGTCGAAAGACCATAATCCATTTAAATCAAATATATTAGCTTTTTGCAGTCCTCCATTATAAACTTTAACCGAGCCAAATTCTTCTCAGTCACCGTAGGCGCAGGCTTGCGGATGGCGAGTAGGGTAGCTTGCTGTCCGTTAAAGACCAAACCCGGGTCGACGGCGCGTTGTGTTCCACGCGCGCCTCAAAGAGATGTCAGCATCAATTGGTGGGGTCCGCAAGGGCCGATGCCTGCCAGGGGTGCGGGTTGTTCGAAAGAGATACCGGGCCCCTGGCACACAGGCAACTGAAGGAACACGGGTGGGTATTAGTCAGTTAAAATCTGACACGCCCTCCTGTTCCACCCAGAGCGGGATAACTTATTTGATACACGTCCACGTAATTTAGACTTCATCAAATAGATTTCAGGGTTCAAGATAATGTTGTCTCAGTTTCTGAGGACGATGGACCTATACAAGATGGATCCCATTTTCACTACGGATTTGAGTAGGTACCTGATACTTAAAATATATTTTGTAAAAATAATTGCAAAATTTCTATTAACATTTATGCAAGTTTATGATTGCATAATCATTAAAATATATTTTTTAAAGTGAAAGGATTTTAATTATTCTTTTTTTATTTAAGTGCCGATTCATCAACTTCTTTCATCATTGCTTCATTTAATCTAGTCCATCTTAACATCTCATCAATATTTCAAGGCTTCTCATTGGTACAATTAGATTTAATATCTTTCTAACATTTAAGTGAACAAGGACATATTTTATTATCCATTGCAATTATCGATCATCGTCCTGCGTCAACATGAACCAATTTCGAAATGCCAAGGCGTAGGACATTACCAGCTGGAGTTATGTTACCGGCTTACTTAACTTGAGCTGCCGAAAACTATAGTTACCCCTTTAGTGGCCAATATTTTTGAGGAGCCAAGGAGGCGAGGCAGGTTTTCTGTAAATGGTTGATATAACTAAGTGTCCAGTTCAGATTTTATATGGCGTTGGTTCTCACAGTACCCATTAATATGACTATTTATTTAAAGGTCATTCTAGAATAGTTGAGACTTGAGATACAAATGAATTAGATCAGATTAGAAGTGACTTGCAATTAATATGGTGTTTTTATGCACGCAATAAACGAAGTTTTTTGTGCAATTTGACTTGGTTTTATGTCTGATATCTCCATTTATGCTAATTATAATATTAACCGTGAAATGTCCTCTCCTGTGTGGGATATTTGTTTTAACAAATTTTCACAAAGTTTTGCAGATTTTTTTCAAATTTCTAACATTTTCTTTTAGTGTTTAGCGCTAAAAATAACTATGTAGTGGTTTACAAAATCCTACCTTAATCAATATTTTATTAATTAAAATAAATGACTCTCAATTTCAATTAGTTCCATACTAATATTACTCTAATACGCAGTATATTTAATTACATTTTAATACAGTTAGCATTTAAATGTCTCTGCCGGCAATGTTAAGGCTAGGAGGCTTTCAAAAATCGATAAACACAAAATGACGGCCTTTGTTAACATTTTTGTTATTGTGTTAAATAACACTAATGTAATAAAAGTCTTGGTAGCTGAGGTAGTAAATTAAATATCAATCAAAATTGGGACCTTGGTACACGATATGTTTTTATGGGCTTGGCTATAATATTTTATTGAGACACTTATATGTTTTTTGTCTCTTTCTTATCAGGTAGGCCGTCATTAATACAATTTTATTTAAATGCTAAATATTTAAACACCTTTCGGCAAGGTGTTTACGGATTTAATTGTGACTGGTTCTTACTGCCTGAAGGGAAAATTAATATTATAGAAATTAACATTTGAGTACAAAGAATTTTTATGATCCCCAACGGGTAAATTGTTGTAAATCGATAAATAAGTATTCATTTCTTGAAATAAATAATACTTTTAGGTGTTTATTTATTTTGTGTTAGCTAATATCTGTGGTGTTTGATTACCTTCAGGTATTCTTAACTTAAAAAGATTTTCTGGCTCTTTATCTGAAAAAATCGAAATAAAATAAGTATACGTTATATTATATAACGCTGCATTAAATACAAATCTTCAAACTATAAATTCACTAAAAACGCCACAATTCCATGCAAATTCGTTCTCAACCGTGCCCAATTTTCCACAAATAACATAACGTATCCAGCGCTCAATGTTCATTGGTACAGATTTTCCAGCACGAGGGAATAAAGCAAGCCACGTCATGCTCAGAATGTCTAATTTGTATTGCAATGGGCATGGCTTAGGCAAGTGGGCTAAAGGTTAAGTTATGTGGGAACTATCGCGTCCTTGATGATGTGGTTCACGGCGAAAATGCACGTGACTCACTGACTGAGTTGATGAAGTGGATGATGATTTTGGTGTGAACGAGGTTTAGATATCTTTTAGGTATAAGCTATTTTGGGTTTTCAAATTCAAATCACGTCTTAGAATTTTAGGGGAGCTATATTATCGCCTAGAGCAGTGGTGGCCCAGTGGCCTAGGCCACGACTTACACGTTGTAAGTCGTTCGTAGGTTGGAAGTCAGACAGGCGCTTTATTATATGTATTTTTTACCACCAGTGCTCTCAAAATTAAACACCTGTGACATAAACAATGCGGGTTATGGGGCCCACGTGGTGGATTATGGACCACTCTCTCTAACAGAAAGGAAGCCTGCGTCCCAGCAGTGGCAAGCACTGCAAGTCATGGGAAGGGTCTTAGGTTTCTTAGCAATTGGATGAAACAGACTAAAGGTAACAGTATACTTTCATGTTCCTTTCCTTATTGTTAACATGAATGAGTATTAGGGCCCTATTTCACCAGTGACGGCGCAACCATGTATTGTTGGTTGCGCAACTGATCAAATGCTTGGTGAGATACCCACCATACAGCTGTGTATATTTGCTGGCAGCGCCAGCATGGTTGTGCCACCATGGTGTCCTAGTAAGATGGGGCCTTAGTAAGAAGTTATGAGTAGGTATACTGGTAAAACATTTTGCCACAATTTGGCAAAATGGTAACCAAGACCTAAGGTCTAAAAATGTCACTTTGGCAGCATCATAAAAGCATCACTTTATGAATTGATTGAAAATTAGATGATATTATGAATTGACAGTTTGTGACCATTTTACAACCTTTTATATAATTCACTAGCTGACCTGACAGACGTTGTCCTGTCCGTCCAATAGTCATTCATACAGAATCCCTACCCTACCTACCCTACCTACGCTATAAACCTCACGGAGCCCGAGACCTTTCCAACGAATGCAAAACCGTGGAAATCGGTTCGTGCGTTCTGGAGTTATAGCGTCAGGAAGGAAAACCCGACTTATTTTTATATAGTAGATTATAAGTTCCTTTTATGATTCTGCCAAAGTGGCCTTTTTAGACTTCCAGAATGTAGTCATATATTTTTATCAAAGAATACATAATGGATTTATATTCATTCCGAAAGGCTAACTATCCTCTTAAATATTTAAGGCTATCAAACAAAATAATAAGTGTGTTTACATGCAACTCTTCTATGAATAACGACTCGGCGACTTCAAATCATGTCGGTTCCACAATTTATATTCCACTTTAAACTATGTTAACACCGTCATTTCAACTCGAACATGTTGCAAGTACATGCGACACACATGCAGATAGGTGCTACAATTTATTAATATCTACATTTCGCATTTAGCAACGCACCAAACTCGCAAATTAATGTCATACGGTGTACCGCGAATTGCGTCAATTGAAACCAGGTCCCGAATTATTAAGGCAATAAAATTTACTTTCGATTACAAACAAACTCGATTTCCATAGTAGGGCTCCACAATTGCTATGCAATATTATTTGGGGCGTATTGTTTGTTTCATAATGTTCGATTACTATTATGGTCTTAACAATATAATCTTTCATGACCAATAGTCCCGCCTGCCGAAAGATTGCCGAAACTCTATAGAAAAAAGGTATTGTCTTAAATTCTTTCTTATCTCCGCTTTCTTTGTTCGGGAATCTGAATGTAAGTCAATTTGTAATAAGTTTGCATAATTGCTGATGATAAACAGGTTTTTGAATTGATTTTCATGCAAATAGGCGCTTTAGTTTGAGCAGGTTAAGGATTAAAATTGTTCAGCGTGTGTATTATTTGTAAAATAATTGTAAAATAAATAGTTTTAAAGTTATTTAAGAAAGTAGATGAAGACTGAGCACCCTCGCCTTATCTTCAAAATTATTGCGCTTAGCATTTTGAAAAAAGTACAGAAAAATAGTTATACTCTATACATACATAATAGAAAACCTATAAAAAGTACGGAACACTAAGAAGCAAAAAAAGCACTAGTCCGGTTTTTTTTTAGATCGAGAAAACTTTTAACTCGTGTAGATTTAGTCATGTACACACGCCAGCACATCAAGCTACCCCAAATTGTCAAACCCCAATTGAACATGAACCTTATTCTAATGCGATAAAGTTGAAAATCCATCAAACAAATTTGACAGATTGGGGTAGCTTGATGTGCTAGCGTCTGTACCTGCTCAATCTATGGTAATAGCTTACGCGTCGATGTCTCTGCCACATTGTATACCAAGGCATTAAACCTAATAAGAGGTCTCATTCTCAGTCATTATAGATTGTTCAATTAAAAATTAGTTGCCGATACTTACCTATTGACTTGCAAGCATGATTATTAAAAAAAACAACAAAGTTTTAAGTAAGCACTAACAATCAAAGTTTTCCCTACACAAGTAATCATCTTATCCGTTTATTATCTTTATATGACTAAAACTAATTAATGACAATTACACAGAAAACTTAATTACCAACGTATACCATTACGAATTATCTAATATCCTGTGATTCCAATTAGTTTTATGATTTCCGAACACTGGAATTTTTTGCTTGTCTGATTCTGTATGGCCTTGGCAGTAATATTTTAATGTTGTCGCCTGAATGAGATAGAAATAGGAAATGCCTAATGTAGATCATAATCAATGTTGCAGAAATTGATTTGGGTTCTGGGGCGAAAAAATATCAAAGTGTGGGTAGATTCAATTTTGTGATCGTTTAGAGTCAATTTGAGGGGCTGATTTTGGAGAATGGAAAAGAAAAAAGCTATGCGCCTACATCAAGTTATTATGAGTCAAGGGAATAAGAAGATCATAGAGTCAAAGTTCCTTAAAAATTAGGAAGATGGCGGTAACAGTTTGATTTCAGATTTTGACATAATTTACTGGATCGTCATTCTGCCTAGCCTTGTTCCAATTATGTTGGGACCAGTTTCCAGTCTGACCCGATGCAGTTGAATACCAGTATTTTACATGGAGAGACTGCCCTGGTGACCTCCGAAACCCTTTTTGGGTAATAGAAAACCCCTTGCTAAGATCAATTGTCAGACTTTCGGGCTTCTGACGACCCGTAACGACTGTCAAAGATCCATCAATGACAACCGGGACCAACGGCTTAACGTGCTTTCTGAGGCATGGAGAGGTCTTGTAAAGATGGTCACCCATCTACGGAACAACTTCGGCAAGCGACCTCATCACAAGACACGTGTTATAATTTGATTACTGGATGAACTATCTACAACCCTAGTTTCAGTATGTGCGAAACCCGAAACACGTGTCTAGTTTTTTTATGTAAAGAATTTATATACAAAATTTCAAAACTGTATCATGAAAAATCACAAAGTTATAAGCTTGTTATGTTATCTGGTTGTCTACATAAAAATTGTCACCGCCCGTATAGCCCGCGCGTATAGCGTCGTATTGTGCTCATTGATAATAATCAGGCAGTAGATACCTAACCAGGCCATGGTACGGAGCGAGAGGGCATGGGTAGCCGTCACCTCCTTCAGCGAAGCAGTGATGCTCGCGAAGAGGGAGGCGGCGCACGTGAGGGAGAGGCAGCATATGCGCCCTCGCGACCCTAGCCGCCGCAGGATACGCAGACGCCCTGGGCGTCGGGAATTCCAGGCCGATTTCCGGCCACCGTAGACATGACTGATGCCTGCCAGGGGTGCGGGTTTGTTCGAAAGAGATACCTCAGCCCCTGGCATACGGGCTACTGAAGGAACACGGGTGGGTTTTAGTCAGTAAAAGTCTGACACGCTCTCCTGCTCTACCCAGAGCGGGACAAGTTATTTGATGATTTCCCAACCAAAAAAAAAACCGTACGGCGATTGTATTGTTACTTATTAACTGGTGATAAAAATTTCCATTACGCTGAAATATATAACATAGTGTTAAAAAAAAATGGAATTGATTCAGGTACTTATTCTGAACAAACTATATTCAGGGTTTGCACATACTAAAAATATTGTTATTTAAAACCATTTGTACACCATAACACTTATATTTCAAGACGGTTTAGCTCTAAGACATTGAAAACTATGCTGAAATTAATGGTTTCAGTACAATTCTTAGAGCTATAAATAAAGAAATTTCGATGCTTCTTTGAGTCGTTAAAACGTACGAAGCCGGTCTCTCATCGTCATTTCAGCCGAAAGACGTCCACTGCTGGACATAAGCCTCGCCCCAAAAGGGGGGTTTTGCCATAATCGCCACGCTTGGCAGGTGGGTTGGCGATCGCAGTATGGTGAACAAATGCATAGAGAACGCTGCTGCCCATTCTCTAGTAAATCCCTTAGTAGCCTTCTACGACACCCACGGGAAGAAATGGGATGGTGCTATTCTTTTACGTCCAGCACTACACGGTACTCCGGCACCGGCTCCGGAAGGCGGTCTCTAGTCACATAATATAATAACAAGTAGGATATACGGAACTCAAAAGACAAGGACTTGCATCAGCTTAGAATTGTATATGGATTGATTACTAGAGCAATTTTTGGTAATTGATATTAAATAACCGGATTTTATCTCATGCTATTTCCTCAAGTCTGTCTGGTATATGACCATAAAATCTAAGACACGCAATAATGTAATGATACATGCCTATATTAGTCTATATTTTGTTAATTTAATAAACGAATTTAATAGGTTTGTTATAAAAAACCGCCATAATAACTACATAATTAAGTTTGATATCATTGGATATTATTTGGATTGAGTTGACGAATAAGGACTTGTTTGTTGACTTGAAGAAAGGTTTCGTATGGGTAAATTTTATTATTGCAAGGAATAACATTTTGATTTTAAGATGAAATTCAAAATATTTCCTAGGGATGACTATTGTCACCTGTGTCGGTTTTACTTATATTTTTTACTGACAGAAAAGTACATTGTTAAGCAAATTGAAACCATACGTATTTTTTTTCTCGTTAAATCTATTTCATAAAACTGTCAAAGAATGACAGTTATGGATTGAATATACGGACTATTGAATTTGTTTGTTTAACAATAAATTAATCTGACTTTACATACTGGTACCTACTATCTTTGCTATTGTTGCGCTACTCGGCCTCGCACGTACACTATCGTGACAAGACATGTCACGGATTTTCTCGAATCTGTCTTACAAAATCTGACAAAATCCATGAAACATGCAATGCATGCAGTATGTCTTAAGCATTTATCATTTTTACTGACTAAAATGACACGGTACTGTCCAAAGCAGCTGTTCATAGCAGTGGTGGCCCAGTCGTAAGGGCGCCGACATACGAGTCGTGGGTTCAAATCCAGGCACACACTTTACTTTGTTTAAAATTCATCGCCATTGCTCTTTAAACGGTGAAGGAAAATATCCTGAGTAAACCGGCATGTCCTAAAACTAAAAGTTTGATGACATGGGACATTCACCAACAGGCACTGGGCCCGCGTGGTAGATACAGCTTTCTCTCTCTCGAAGAGAGGAGGCTTATGTGCCACCAGTGGGAAGTTTATAGGCTGATTATGGATGTCCAGAGCTGGCCATATCATATAGTAGAGTGCACCAACAAATTGGCACAAGATTAAAAGTTACTCACTGGTTGTCCCAGACACCGCGCTGACGCAGTTGCTGTAGGGATTCGGACGTGTTTGCAGGCTGATGGAAATAGAGCAGTTTAGCCATAGAACCGATGACCATTCCGGTAGACGTGTTCTTGAGTGGAGACCGCGCATCGGCAAACGTAAGTTAGGACGCTCTCAGGCTAGGTGGAGCGACGATCTTCGCAGGGTAGCTGGTGGCGTGCAATTGGAGGGAACTTTGATTCTATGTATGTAGGCTGATGATGAGAGCAGTTTAGATGGAAAATGGGTTGACCTTTGCTCATTGTGAATGAGCAAAGGTCAACCCATTTTCCTTCCCCTTTCATAGCATTCCCGTACGCTAGGTAGGTACTCGTCCTCCATAGAGCTTTACAGGCCGACTTCGAGCCCTTGAGACTAGGCAAACACGTCAATTTGGAAGGAAAATTCCTGTCAGTCGTTTCCCAGTCATTTTCTAAAGACACGATATTCACCTCCTTACAACAACATCCACGTATGCAAGGTTGCACACGTGTTAATAATCTAATACTAATTAACTCGACATTTAACATCTAATGCTGTAATTAATCTTCCTTAACGGGCAATATCTTAATTACGATCGACTATTATATAGAATATCGATGTGAATTGATAAATGATTGATTGATAAAGTTATTTCACATCTAAGCTTAATGCATCCGTCGAAAGATATCTAGATTTATTAAGATGTCTGGAAGAAAAAATGTTAATACTGATATGAAAAAAAAGAAATGAAAAAGTATTTATTGTGACTCGCACAGGAATCACCATCATCATCATTTCAGCCGATAGAGGTCCACAGCTGAACATAGGCCTCCCCCCAAAAAAATGGGGGGTCTGCCATAATCGCCACGCTTGACAGGCGGGTCGGCGATCGCAGTATGGTGGTAAAATGCATAGAGAACGCTACTGCCCATTCTCTAGTAAGTCCCTTAGTCGCCTTCTACGACACCCACGAAATGAAGAAAGAAAAAAAATGATGGTGCTATTCTTTACGTCCGGCATCACACGGAAGGAACACCACAGACTAAACTAAACACAATATACTTAATAAAATTAAATGTATGTAAATTTAAAACGAAAGTAAAATTAAAGTTAGTTTGAATAATTTTATATTATAGCCCTACAATTTATATTCATCATCGTCATCATCATTTCAGCCGAAAGACTTCCACTGCTGGATATGGGCCTTCCCTAAATGGGGGGGTTTTGCCATAATCGCCACGCTTGGCAGGCGAGTTGGCGATCGCAGTATGGTGGTAAAATGCATAGAGAACGCTGCTGGCCATTCTTTAGTAAGTCCCTTAGTCGCCTTCTAGGACTGGAAGAAATGGGATGGTACTATTCTTAAACGTCCGGCACCATACGGAACGATGTAAGTATTATGTAAGTATTTCAATTTAAATAAATCGTGGTCGAATTACGACCATCAGGGCGACGACTAGTTAAGTTAAAAACTACTGCGTACATTTTTGCATAACAGTTATGTTACACACATAAACATAATATTACGCTTGTATTCCCCGAAGGGCTAGCAGAGGTGAATCGATAGTACACTGAATTCTCCACAGTTAGGTTTAAGTCTCATGTAATAGGGGGTGATACCATAGCCATCAACCGGGCACAAAGACTCCGGGCTGCGACTGAGAAATTCCAGATGGATAAACCCAACTACACTACCCGACCCGGGAATTGTATCCTGGGTACGATTCCCGGGTTCTTCATGCTTAGGACTTAGTTAAGCACTTGCGACCACTAGACCATTGTGGCATCAAATTTAAATTAGCAAGCGAAATTAGCCAGGCTTAGCCCCATTCGGAAATATCCTACGGCTACCCTGTCCAACAATATACTGCTAAATAAATTGTATATAACTCGTAACACAAATTTCGCTGAAAAACCTCAAAAGAAAAAACGCACGTCATCAGCACGTCGTCTTCATCCGCCTAGACTTTTCCCAACTGTGGGTTTTGGGGTCGGCTTCCAGTCTAACCGGATGCAGCTGAACACTAAGATTTTACATGGAGCGACTGCCTATCGGTCATTCACAACCCAGTTACTGGGTAATACGATACCTCTTGGTAAGACTGGTTGTCAGATTTTCGGGCTTCTAACTTACTGTGACGACTGTCAAAGTTTTACAAATGACATCTGAAACCAACGGCTTAATGTGATTTCAAAGAAAAGAGTGGTATCCATATATAAGTAATGGTCATCCATCCACGGAATAAACTCGGCAAACAATGCTTAACTTCAAAGATCGACCAATGCGGCTGCTATTATTTAGCAACGAGAAAAAAAAAAACATTCATCAAAATCTCATTTCAGCCGAAAGAACTGCTGGACATATGCTTCCTCCACCCGCATTTCGGGTTTCTGTGTTTAAAAGGTAAATTCATCATCATCATCATCATTTCAGCCGAAAGACGTCCACTGCTGGACATAGGCCTCCACCAAGCTCCGCCTCTTTGACCGGTTCTGTGCTTCTCGCATCCAGCAGACTCCAAAGGTAAATTTGATCTCTTAAAAGAAAACAAACGTTTGAGCAAATGCGGACGTTTATAACAAATCACGATTAATGACTAAACAGCAACGCAATGACAATTGCAACATTAACACAATCATCGAATGATCAATCAGTGGAATCGAACGTCTGCTGGTCTGCAGTGAGTGTTGCAATATCCTCTAATTAAAACATTGCTGTTTTTGTTGTACTTACTGTGCAATTTACTTAAATACATAGTGCTGTGGTTATGTCAAACGCATAGTTTTTACACAGCTAAGCGTTTTGTAAATCAGCGTAATCGGCCTATAATGTTCCCACTGTTGGGATACAGGCCTCCATTCTATGAGAGGCCGTAATCCACTACGCGGGCCCTATTGCGGGTTGGTAGAAGTCACATGTCTTCGAATTTTTAGTCTAGGACATGCCGGTTTCCTCACGATGTTTTCTTTTACCGTTTTGAGAGCAGAGATCCTACTATGCCACTAATATTATAAATGTGAAAGTTTGGATGTTTGTTATTCAATCACACAAAAACGGCTCCACGCGGGCGAAGCCGCTGGCAAAAGCTAACGATGAAATAATTTACACAATTAAAGCAACTGTCTCGATTCGAACCTACGACCTGCAAATCGTAAGTCGTGACCGTTAACTCTGTAGCGGCACTACAAAATAAAAAATGCTTCGCAATCCAAGAAACGCAAAAAGAAAAGTGGCGCCATCTACAATGCCACAGGCGTACTATTTAAGAAAACAAAGTTAATCAGAGTAATCAGAGTTTACCACGACACCCAGATAGGTACAAAATCCCGACATCGACTGTCGGACAGTTGCCCACCAGACACAATACCCGTCTGGTCGGCGGATCCTCCTTTACCAGCCTAGGTATGAGTGAACTTTACACCCTGTTCCTCATACCCCTAAACCACCACTGCTCCTGCTGCTTGAAAATTAGACTTTCTTCTAATTACCTAGAAGATGCAATGAGAATTCTTAAGTGAACCTATAACCTTATCGTTCGATTTTCATCTCTAGCGTTGAAAATCCATAGCGTGAATAAATCACGCCACGATTTTATTACGTGCGGGGGAACGTTTGCATCAGATGCGTCCGTTAGTTCCTGTAATGTTCTATACATAGAAATTTCTGGTTTTTGCAAGGGCCAGATCGATAAGCCATTGAGACTGGTAGTCGGCTTTTCTTGTCGATTTTGATATATGCTGCAACTACTAGTGGTAGGTAATAATTAGAGGCGTCCATTAATTTCTGTAACGTTCTTTATAATTCTTCTGCTTTTGCAAGGCTTAGATCGATGACTTTGAGACTGTTATTTGACTGTTCTTGACGATCATAATATGTGCTGCGACGACTAGTAGGTAACAAGTACCAAATACATGTAGGTACCGACACCATTGCTCTTGAACATAATCAGAGGTGTTCATTAGTTCCTGTTAATTTATATATTATTCGTCTGGTTTTTGCAAGGCTCAGATCGATAAGACTTAGAGACTATTCGGATTTTCTTGTCGATTAGAATTTATGCTGCAACTACTGTAGGTTATAACTACTGGTACCTACACCAGTGCTCGTTGGCTACAATCATTCGAGTTGGATTCAAGGCGAGTTTACAACACATGCGTGTGAGTGTCGCAACATTGTTGTTTTGGTGGTCAATTCACATTTACCGAAACAATGTTGATTTGTACAGTCAGCATGGCAAGTCTGTGAATAACGTAGGATATGTGTAGGTATAACTTCAAAAGCAATTTTGTTTTATTTGGAGGAGAAAATTCAATCATAATAAGTTTAACATTGACTTCAGTATGCAATATATGTATATGAAAATCAATCGCTGTTCGTCAGTCTCGCTAAGTGTCACAAACGGTTTAACCTGATTAAATATTTTTATGTTTTGTTCGCTCTAATATTATGGGAGGTTTGAAAAAATAAATAAAACCTAATTGTAAAAGCCCAACATTTTCTATGGGAATTTTGTATGAATAGTTAAAATTTGGATAGGAAAACGTATGTCGGGACAGCCAGTACGTAAAACGGTCCGTACAGTTTGAGAATGGGTCATCACTGGATACAACTTAGTTCATAGTTTTTTTGGCACTATTTTCTCCATATGAAAAATCCAATCTGCAAAAACGCATCACTTTTATTGCTGATGGTACACCAGAAATTCAAAAGAATCAGTTACACCCTTGTGCGGTCGATAGGCTGAACGAATCACTAAGCCCTTTATATCTCAACACGGTAGTTTTGGATATTTGACGAAATAAGTGCCGTGAGAAATTCCTGTGGTTTATGAATATTTGTTGTGATATTTTCATCTATCTATGGCCTTCTACATACTAAACTGTGTTTTTAAAAGTCTGGTTAAGTTTTAAAGAAACGGAAATCAATTTCTGTAATAACCGGAACCGAAGTTAAATTAATAATCTATATACATTTCTAATAATCTATATAAATAAAAAGAAAAGTCCTGACTGACTGACTGACACATCAACGCCTAGCCCAAACCCTTGGACCTAGAAAGCTGAAATTTCGCAGTTCTAAATTCAACCCCTAAGGAAGTTAAATAGGGGATGAAAGTTCCACGCGGGCGAAGCTGCTGGCAAAAGCTAGTTTATCACAATTCTAATATACATATTTCCATTACAAAAAATATGATATCACGATAATCATATCACGAATGTATTTATTTGGGAAAATCATGCACAATATAACAGACATACGAGTATATCCTAGTTAAATATTACAGTGTTAATTTCAATAAAAAACATACGCAAGGAAAGTAATTCAGAAGAGTAGACTGAGAGGTTTGTCATTTACTTAATACCACTTATCTGTCTCTAAAACTTCAGCCAGTCACCGACAGAGCAGTATATTGCTGTACAAAACTCGCTGAAAAATCGTATACCTAAACTCCTACTGTCCTTCGTATGACACCCATGGCTCCTCGATATCTCATGTATATGCTGCAAGAAAGCATTTCCATCTTTGACAGTCATCATCATCATCTGCCTAGCCTTTTCCCAACTATGTTGGGGTCGGCTCCCGGTCTAACCGCATGCAGCTGAATACCAATATTTTACATGGAGCGACTACCTATCTGACCTCCACAACCCAGTTACTGGGTAATACGATAACCCCTTGGTAATACTGGTTGTCAGACTTTCGGGTTTCTGACGACCCGTAACGACTGTCAAAGATCCACAAATGACAGCCGGGACCAACGGCTTAACGTGCTTTCCGAGGCACGGAGGGGTCTTGGAATGTAAAGATGGTCACCCATCCACGGACCAACCGCGGCAAGCGTAGCTGAACCTGATCGATCGACCCGCGCAGCTATTGTTGCCACAAGCCCCTTCTTTCACAGCACATCCATCCCATCAGCCCATCTTTGACAATCATTACGGGTATAATAACTGCAGTTATTATACTACTACCTATTATACCTATTATACTACTACCTATTATACGACTACCTATCTTACCTCCACAACCCATGGGTTGTGGAGGTAAGATAGGTAGTCGCTCCATTTCATGTATAATATTATACTGGAAACCGACCCCAATATAGTTAGGAAAAGACTAGGCTATGATGATGCTGCAAGAAAGCTGCTCCACGTGAAATTAGTCGTGGACGATGCGCTTTACGACACTAGGAAAGATTGCAACTATAGACACGAACCTTGTGCCACTTGTGTGCTACCATCAATAGGTGTCCATTTCAAGCACAGGACAATATTATACCACCAGAACACAATGCAAGGCATAATACGGTGTATTCCACCATTTTACCAATTCGCCTCAGTTACTCAATGCAGACATTATTTGAGACGTCACTTCGCAATGGCGGGTATCATCATTGTCCAACAATAATAAGGCTGTTCGTGTATTTTGTATCTATTGTTATTTTATTGCGAATGGTCGCGATGTGTTATTAAATGGATGGAATGTAAAAGGCGTTTGTTTTGTGGAGCGGGCTTGCGGTTTTAGTTTTCGGTTCTGCGGTCGGTGCCTACATATTTAATCGTGATAACTATTAGGTACTCTGACTGAAAATTAATAATATACCTGTAGAATTATCTCTAGCAGATCAATAGCAGTGGTGACCCAGTGTAGTGATGGGTAACTCATCAATTTAATGTGAGGATGAGGGAACCCGTCAATTTGCTTCGCGAAGTCCTCACGAGTTACCCCTTATTTCCTATTATTAATGATGTCTATGTGAATTTTTAAGTGAGGGGTGATGAGGAATGACGTGGTTCAAAATTGAAATTCGAGTACTTAATTCTTTCAATTTGCGATCACGAGTACGTCAAATAAGGTGCCTCATGAGTAAGGGACACATCACTAACCCAGTGGTAATGGCCATCTCGTAAGTCGGTTACGGGATATAGGTCGTGGGTTCGAAATTAGGCATGCACTTTACTTTTGCGTAAATCGGTGAAGGAAAACCGAAATGTCCTAGAACCAAAATAATGTAGTCATGTGACATCTACCAACCCGCATTGGGCTCGTGTGGTGGCATGGAGGCATGTGTCCCAGCAGTGGGAACATTATAGATGAATTATTATGATAGAATGATAATTGTTTAAAAGTATCGGTAAAATTCATAGTAAGATTAAAATATACTTTCCCCATGATTCTGAATATTTATTTTATAAATTCTTTCAAACTTGCTCCACCTGCAGGCTTAGCATGAGAACCGTAGAGAAGCGTTTTGTCGACGGAAGAGTAGACAAAAATGACGTTTCCGTGTAGAAAGTTGATAGTTTTGTACCGAAAAAAGTAGACTATTTCAGAAGAATATTTCTATCCTAAACTGTCAAAATCACACTGACAACAAACTTTCTACTCAACGGCTACAAAGTATTTACGATTATCTAGAAAAACTTGATTAATTTAGAACGCATAACTATGATAATTTATAGAAAAACATAGCTATCTTCTCCTATTGTACATCATTTAGTTAATAGTCATGTTTATTCTTCCGTCGACAAATCGGTGCTCGTGCTAAGCCTGCAGGTAGATAAAGGATTTATTTTTTGACCTACTTTATAGAAAGCTTTTGTAAGTTATAGTTTGTTGAACTTGAGAACTGGAATTACGATCTCAAGGACGTCAGACGCACCTATAATAGAACCACTGAACTAGAAGCTATTAAAAAGCCACACAGATTACCATAAATACCCCTGAAATAAGCTCACCGATTAAAGCAGAGCCAGATGCACTTCCTGAGAAGAAAATCAAGACAAGCTCACAAAATTAGCAAAGTCAATCTTCCCTACAAGGCGTTGTGGTTTCCGACATCAGTTTTGGCATAACCGTGATCTCATTTCCTTTGTCTGAGGGCAATTTACCCCCAGAAAAGGTAAGATAATTGTCTACGGTTAGCAGACCTCTATGGCTGCGAATAATGAGGCAATTTCGTGAATTCTGCGTTTACATAGTTCGTCTATGCAAATTTTGGTAGAGTAATTAGTGTTATGCATTTAATGGGATTGCGGAAAGCGGAAAAGGTTTCTTGTTTGTGAATATATAAGATTAATGCTACGATTATAGATATTTATTTCGGTTAAGTACATTCAGAACTGCGTTATAGTGTACATGATTCTGATTTGATGTCGGTCATTGAAAAAAATAATTGTCGTTCGTACATTTTGACCGCCTTTTCTGTGAAACCGCAATTTTTTTTTTACCTGCGCGATTTTTCTAAGCTAAAGGGAAGATTTATGTGCTTAATTCGTGGTTATAATTTGCGCGTTCATTATGTCCCTGCCTCCCTATATCTAATGAGAAATACCAGGAACTTGTCAATTTTTCCAATATCCAAACGAACCGGTATTCAAATCTAATTCACATGAACTTGCATGGGCACATAGGAAACTTCAGAAGCTAGGTGCAAAAAGTCTCGGTCACCAATCTTTCTAGTTTTTTCGAAACATACATACACCGTTGCATTTGGTTTGAAATCAGTGGTGGCCTTCCGAGATGTAGGTCGTAGGTTCGAACCCATACAGACGCTTTACTTAGTGTTAATTATTTCATTACCACTGCTCTCAAAACGGTAAAGGTAAAAGTCGTGAAGAAACCGGCATGTCCTAAAACAAAAAATTCGAAGACATGTGACATCTACCAACCCGCACTGGGCCCGCGTGGTGGATTACGGCCCACTCCCTCTCACAGAAAGGAGGCCTGTGTCCCAGCAGTAGGAACGTTATAGGCTGATTATGATGTTATGATATGACAATATGAACGTCTTAACAACTTTTGAAAGACAAACAACAATACAACATAACGCATTTTTCTCCGAGGGGTTGGGCAGAGTCTAGTACACCCACATTTTGCAAGTTATGTTTTAGTCCCATGTAATAGGGAGCCTATTGCCATCAACTGGGCAAAAATCCAGACAACAGGCTGCCACTGAGATATTCCATCTAAAAAGACCTAACAACACTTTGCCCGACTTGGGAATCGAACCCAGCAGGGTAATTGCGTTACTCTCTAACAGTAGGAATGGCTTCCATTTTGACCTTCCTTTATTGAGAAACCCCTATAGCCGGCAGTGGAAGCGATAGGCACAGCATTGCACATAAATAAAGCCTTGACGGGTCGCCCAGCAAATTCCACGACTTATACGTTTAGCACCCCTGAGCCAAATTGCTTAAAGTAGTAATTATTTAAACTGTTAGCAACAATGAAATATCGCAATTAATTTTATGTCTAAATTAATGAGCATGCAAAAGCAAGCAAGGACACATTCCTTTGTTTCTGATAACTTTTAAAATATAAAACGTAAAGTTATAATTTACATATTATACGTAATTAAGGACCGTTTAAGTCACCATATTTTGCAGGGTTTTTGTTCTGACCTATAATAAAACAGGTTAAAATTACCTTATATTATGGAATGATTGCGGAGATTTCATGGAAACGAGCTTAATATCAATATTTTACACTTTAAGTAGTTCCCAGTGACATTTATGGTGCATTTCCGTGTAGTTTCCATAATATGAGGCTCGTTTACTGAAAATCTGATTACATCTGTAATCTGTTTATTTGCATAAGCAGTCGATAATGTTCTCACTTCTGGGACATAGGTCTCCTCTCTTCGAAATGGTAGGATTTAATCACCAACGCAGGCCCAGTGCGGATTGGTAAATGTCACATGTCTTCGAATTTTGAGTTTTAGGACATGCCGGTTTCCTCACGACTTTTACCTTTACCGTTTTGAGAGCAATGGTGATGAAATAATTTACACAAAGTAAAGCGCTTGTCAGGGTTCGAACCTACTACCTACACCCAACTCTTAAGTCACGGCCGATTCCACTGGGCCACCACTACACTCATCTGTTTATTTGATGGCTGTCAAACTTCATGTTTTCTATTGGTCGGCGGAAATAACATCATAAACGTGTGCATCTAGGTGGGGATTTGTCTTAATAGAGAAAGCATTTCTTCAACCAATAATGCGCGATTTCATTAACTCTAGCGCGCTGTTGGATTTTTAACGTACAGCGTAGTGCCAAAAGGTGATAATCTAACAGCGCTCTTTTATTTAGGTATTAATTTCGATGCTGTCCGGAAAAAACGTCGCCCGAATCGGGAATCGAACTCAAGACAACTGCTCAGTAGCAGTGCTTGCGACCGCTAGACTACACATGATATTCTGTTTTAAAATTCGCAGTTTACCAAGGCTGTTAACACAACAATCGAACAACAAAGCGAAATGAGCTCGCCGTCTTATTATGGCCGTATGTGATAATTACAACCCATATACAACATACTTAAGATTTCAGATAAAAGTACATTGTTGCAAATCATGGCGGCGACCGCATAATGGCTTGCCCGTATCTAGATTACTATTATTAGGCAGATAATATACTAGGCTAGATTATATCATCATCATTTCAGCCGAAAGACGTCCACTGCTGGACATAGGCCTCCCCCAAATCGCCACGCTTGGCAGGCGGGTTGGCGATAGCAGTATGGTGGTAAAATGCATAGAGAACGCTGCTGCCCATTCTCTAGTAAGTCCCATAGTCGCTTTCTACGACACCCACGGGATGAAATGGGATGGTGCTATTCTTTTACGTCCGACACCACACGGTAGGTTTTTAACCTGTACAAACCTATTAAAGTTTGCACCAGTGAGTCGGGCTGTTAAGATAATTAACAACATCAGTTTCTCATCGTTTCGACATTTTTTCCTGCTCATTGGCGGAATTCCAGAGAGTGATAGTTAGTGTGTTGTCCTCTATGGCACACTGTGGACATGGTCAGTCATGGACCCGTGTAGGTGTGTGATCAGTTTTTGAGTAGCGTCTTTGGGTGTCGTAATTGTATGACTACTTTTATTACCTTGGGTTCTGCCTGTAAAACTAATTGCATGTGTAAATGAATAAATAAATTAATATATGACGGGACATAATCTAGACATAAAATCTAAATACGAAGACCAGAAGTAAAAGGGTAAATTCTAAAATTATCTAAAGCTTACACTTACCGTAACATCACGACTTGTTTCCCCGAAGGGTAGGGCAGAGGTGTACCTACATATAGTACACCCACATTTCACCAGTTATATTTAAGACACCTCTGCTCAACCCTTTGGGGAAAAAACGCGTTGTGTTATGTCATGTACAATACAAAGGAACTATGTAGATAATTTTACAGGAAATGTATGTATGTACACACGGCTACACATCAAGCTATAACAGTATTTATAAGCGAATCTCTTATTGTATAGGATTTCCGTACAGTGCGAGATCAGCGTAAACTGGAACTGTATAGCTTGATGTTTAACCGTACGTACAACTCAAATGCGTCTTATTTAATCCAGTAAAGTATAACATTTGTTACAAACACGAGTACATAATATACACATTGAATTTTAAAAATGCGGATGTAAATATTTGACCATATTGACCCCTTAGCGTACTTGACCGCAGGCAACCGCATTTTCATAAAAATAAACTTTGGGACGGAGGACTAAAATGTGCTCTATATTTGAACAGTTACGGTTATTATTTGATCAACACTTTAAAAAGCTAAACTATTTTGCCGTTCACTTAGAATAACCGACGTAAATATTAGTATCATATTTCGCAGTAGAATGTAACACCATAAATATCTTCCAAAATACATGATGAAAACGTGAAATCAGTACAAGATTTGACGTAGAAAATTTTCTCAGGTTATAAAAAAAACTACTGCTTCATAGAAAAGTGCAATAAGTACCTACGCTGTATAATATAGAGAATAGCATTTTTTTTTCAAATATCTGACGCAAGGACAACGGTAAGGAAATTTTATGACGTTCTGTTGTCTCCGTGACGGGGACACAGATTACGGGGACAACGGGAATACACGAAAACAACGCAAGGGTGTTCGGAATCATTTAGGGACTGAATCGATGGTAACACGTGGCAACAGGATGCGCGTCGATGTTCGTACCATGTATACATAATTGTGTCACAAGAAAAATGCAATCATAATTTACCATTCAGTTTAGGCCTGTTTCTCGAATATTGTACAAACACTTGCACCGGAATTACATGCACACGCACAAAAAACCCTCACACATTCACACACTATGCACACAGACCTACAATAATATCACCTTAAGTTACACTTCACAAATATAACCATAACTTTATTACAGTCTTACCTCGCTTTCAAAATTGTTTGCTAATAGTGTTATTTTATAATCTGAATTAAAATGCCGTAAAATATGATCATGTTTAAAGGGGTGTGAGCCTGGAGATCTGTCTTACCGGTCTCGAACCTAGTTCAGACTCCAGCTCTCACAAAAGTTCTAGAATAAGGCAAAATTGGATAAATAAATTACTGGAAACAATGTACCTTTATGAGAGAAATAAACTATATATTATTGTTTAAGTTCCACAAATTAAAATATGTAACAACAAACAAAACGTTGTCACTTCAACGCTGGTGATAGTTGAAAAGGTTCCCCAGCTGACGCAGAGGTCATTCGCAAGGCCGTCACAGGCTAATAATATAATTATAATGTATGAATAATTCCTCGGAATTAGGTCCCAATAACTAGTGGAAGTGTTAATGACTTGCGATTGGTTGGTTTAACATTAAATTATAATTAATGACAATGTACTGAGCCGATAGTGTTTTAATTGGTAAGCTAATTTATGTTTAGCTCTAGATTGACAATATTTTAACATTTGAACGATGTTTTTTCTGCCATGTAGACCTTGAATGTACAGGATAAGTTTTTATCCAGTGCGCAAACTGTAACCATGTATTCAGCATATCATGCTAAATCCCCCAGCGCAGAAATTTTTCGCCGGACATACAAAAAAAAGAAAACCAGCTGTTTCATAGAAAAGTGCAATACCTACGCGGTCAAAATGTATGGAACAGCTGATTTTTTTTTTTGTAAAATCGATGAATATTTTCTGTGGTCTAGAATGACATGCTGAATTCATAGTTACAGTTTGCGCACTGGATAAAAACTTATCCTGTTTCTATCGAGTTCTGAATGACTATTTTCGGAAACATTTTGTGTTTTATGAATCAATATCTGTGATGGTTTTTAATAAATTATCTTAAACATTAATAAGAAAGGTTTTAATTTACAAATGAGATTTACCTCAGCCCTTTCGCGAGCGTTGGAAAAATATTTGCCACAGCAGTATTTTGAATCTGGCGCGTAATCAATTTGAAACAATGATATTTTAATCTATAATTTAATAGCGAGCATAGGCAAACATATTGCCACCGCATAAACGTAAATAGGAGTATCTGGGGGTGCAATTGTTCAGAAATGTTATGTAGGGGACCTCTAGCTACGTCAACACTAATTAATACAAAAAAACTACGTAAATCGTACTGCTCGTTATAGGGTTAGGGGCTTTTGGCTAAGTAATAACAGCCGCACGTTCCATCGATCAGGTTAAGCTACGCTTGCCGCGGTTGGTCCGTGGATGGGTGACCATCTTTACATACCAAGACCCTCCGAGCCTCGGGAATCATGTTAAGCCGTTGGTCACCGCTTTCATTCGTGGATCATTGACAATCCTTACGGGGCGTCAAAAGCCTGAAAGTCTGACAACCAGTCTTACCAAGGGTATCGTTTTCCCAGTAACTGTGTTGTGGATGCCAGATAGGCATTCGTTCCATGTAAAATACTAATATTCAGCTGCATCCGGTTAGCCTGAAAGCCGACCCCAACATATTTGGGAAAATGCTAGGCAGATGATGATTTTGAACTTTTACCCGCATGGGGTATTACGGCCCACCGAGAAGAGGCCTGTGTCCCAGCAGTGGGAACGTAATAATGAGTATGTAACATTCCATACACCAGGCAAAATTAAATCCTGAAAAAACAAACAAAATACAGTTGATATTAACCCAGGATACATGAGACGATAGAGACTATTCCCGCTCCATATTACACAATGCAGATGACACTTCATGCAGCTCACAAAGTCAGACCAAAACAGTCCTACAATTAATTATTTCCATGTTAAAACATGTAATGCATTCAGAATAGCGTCAGCTACGTTTTAACAGCGTTTTGTACGCTTAATACCAGCTAGGTACTAAATAAGGTCGTTGCCAAAGAGAACTGAAGCAGCAATTTAGAAAATGCTTTGTTTTATGACCTCAATTTTAGTTAATGAATGTTCAAGTCTATGGAATGAGTTTGGACAAGTTGTACACGTGGAATGTTTGAAACTGTTTTGCATAAATGGAGATCTTTTTTATGTCTATTTTGTGGTAAATTTAAGAAAAATATATTTTCACAAGATCACACGTAATCATTATCATCATCTATTTAGCCTTTTCCCAACTATATTGGGGTCAGCTTCCAGTCTAACCGGAGGCAGCTGAATACCAGTATTTCTGACCTGGCCTTTCTTACCTACATAACCCAGTTACTGGGTTACTGTTACTGGGTTATAAGATACCCCATGGTAACGTATCCACGACATTTAGGACTGGACGTTAGGTATTTCTCTATAGTCTATTTAACAATAAGTGATCCTGACAGATTCAAAAAGCCAGTTTTAATTACAGCAAAAATCACTTGGATGTAAGCTCTCCGGTCACACCAGCAGCCTTGCAATAATAATGTGGAATAAGTTGCTTACCTATAAACTAACTTAAAATGACGTGCCCAACATTGCCCAATTTTCACAGGAGTCAAAACCGACTGCCAACTAGCCTTAGCCGACACCATCACGATTATGCTGTAAATTTCACAAAATAGATCATGTTTTCCATAACGAAACGTGACAGTCATCACCCACTTGGGTCACAAGCGCAAGAGACGATACAAGTCGACGTGTGGAATTCGATAAGTGACCTAGGATCACGCACGAACTTGCGCGTGCGGCTCTCTGAAGGATTTCCGCATAATTCGCGAGGCAACCTTGTAGTTGTAAGCGTGTAAGTACGGGGTTACAGGACTGATCTAATTTCGATTAAGAATTACATGTCGAAGTTTGATAGGTTATTTTTTTTTGGGTAGGTACACACGGCTACACATCAAGCTCTAATGTCCAGTTTACGCTGATCTCGCAACTACAGATCCCGTACACGGGAATCCTAAACAATGCGAGATCAGCTTATACTGGAAATGTATAGCTTGATGTGTAGCCGTGTGTACGTGTTTTAGGTGGGTGCGCCCGCGTTCCTGATCAAAGATTTTTGTTTAAGAAATTCCGCATCATTTTTGGCGGAAGCTGTATCATAATTAGCTAATACCAACAAACAGATTATACGTCTAAAAACTCGCGTTATGAAAGCTATCAAAAGTGTAACTACTCGTACTAAGGTTTTCATGATTCCAAGCACATGTTGCAAGATTTTTTCCAAATTATAATAAGTATTATAGCAAACAACTTTAGACAGTTCATTGAAGTTCTCGACTGATTTACGAAACAGTAAGTACTAATAAAAAAGTCAATTAAGAGTACATAACAAGAGTAGGCACTCTGAATGATTTATTGAACAATTGATGAAATTATTACAATACATACTTTAATAGAAGCCAGTTGTTGAAGACCACTGTTAGTACAGCATTTGGTTTTGTAAGGAGGTCTTGTTGTCTGGTCGTTTGTGAGATGAGGCCGAATGATAACAAATTACTTAATTATTATTTCGACAATGGCTTTGTACTTGGGGTGCTCCTAAGTGATTGGGTTAATTTCAACATTGTTTTTGAAAATAAGCGATACTAAAAAAGTTACAGAGACACGCTCTTATTCATCATTATATCGTACATCGTAACATCATTAATGAGCGCATCTATGCATTTAATTAATTTTATTTATTCATTGTTCTCTCGCACTGTTTTTCTGGCTCCCAACTGGTGATCCTAGTTTATTTATTGGTCTCCTGCACTGATATTTTGGCTCCCAACTGGTGATTGTGATCCTAGTGTATTTATTGCTCTTCTGCACTGATCTTCTGGCTCCCAAATGGTGATCCTAGTTCGTTCATTGCTCTCTTGCTGTGATCTTCTGGTTCCCAACCTGTGATCCTAGTTTATTCATTGCTCTCTTGTACTGATCTTCTTGCTCCTAACTGGTGATCCTGGTTTGAGTGTTTTCGCGTATTTTGCATCTTTACAGCATAGTGTATTCATTCTCGTTTTCGAATCCGAATCCTGTTCATAGATAGCTTATCACCCCTATTGCCATTCTATGTACCAATAATTGACCAACTAAATGGATTTTGATTGACCTTTTCTCCTCATGTAACCATTTCCTATATCAATCAGTAAGGAGGTCATACACCATTAAACTATGTTGAGAGGTCAAACGGTTAAAGTTAACAGAACAATTGGTAGATAAAACTAAGTAGTCTCTTGTAACATAGGTAAGTAATTGATTAAGTAAGGGCAAATCTAACTACAGTTTGCTGCGTGCGTTCGCTGTCCTTCGATCGAATTACTATCATTACGGAGAATAGATCGTAGGCTTTAACGTCCAGGTGGTATTGTACATGGTTAATTAGTTTAATTTAATTAATAGCCGCACGGGTCGATCGAACAAGTTAAGCTACGCATGTCGCGGTTGATCCATGGATGGGTTGACCATCTTAACATACCAAGACCCCTCCGTGCCTCGACAAGCACGTTAAGCCGTTGGTCCCGGCTGTCATTCGTAGATCTTTGGCAGTCGTTACGGGTCGTCAGAAGCTCGAAAGTCCGACAACCAATCTTTCCAAGGAGTATCGTATTACCCAGTAACTGGGTTGTGGAGGTCAAATACGCAGTCATCATTCATCATCATTATTTCAGCTGAAAGTCGTCCACTGCTGGACATAGGCCTCCCCCAAAAGGGGGATTTTGCCATAATCGCCACGCTTGGCAGGCGGGTTGGCGATTGCAGTATGATGGTAAAATTCATAGAGAACGCTGCTGCCCATTCTCTAGTAAGTCCCTTAGTCGCCTTCTACCACACCCACGGGAAGAGATGGGCAGTCGCTTCTTGTAAAATGGTATATTCAGCTGCACACGGTTAAACTGGAAGCCGACCCCAACATAGTTGGGAAAAGGCTCGCCAGATGATGATAACTGGCTCGTTGTTATAGGGTTTTTCAAGCGCTGCTGTTGAGCATGGGGTCCTGGCTTCGATTCCCTCTATTATAACAGACTTGAACATGTCTGGTGAAATGTGAGAGATTTCGATGGGGGGCAGATTTTTCATACTTTTCATGCTGGACATACAGGATATGGTGGCTTTAATCACTAACGCCTACGAGTAATAAAACAAGACACTGCCAGTTCTCATCAGCAGGCTTAGCACGAGCACCGATTTGTCGACGGAAGAATAGACATGATTATTAACCAAATGATTTACAATAGGAGAAGATAGCTATGTTTTTCTATTAATTATCACAGTTATGCGTTCTAAACGAATCATGATTTTGTAGATAATCGTATATACTTTGTAGCCGTCGAGTAGAAAGTTTGTTGTCGGTGAGATTTTGACAGTTTGAGAAGAAATATTCTTCTGAAATAGTCTACATTTATAAGGACCTAGACAAATATCGTTAGAAACGAAAGACTAAATGACAGATTGTAGAATGATATCTACGGTGCGATATCAAAAATGTAGGAACGAAATGTCACTTTGTATTGAAGAAGTACTGTCTATTCTTCGTAGAAATACAAAGCGTCATGCTAAGCCCGCTGGTAGATGATAATATAATTACACTATTTTAAACGATAATTTGATTGTTACCAGTGAAAGCCTTACCTACTTTACATACCAAACTTCATAAAAAAATTAAAGGTTTTGTATATGTGACTGATTCACACATGGCAGTTTGTGTTTAGAATTCAGATTTTTAAACACTAATTCATCATCTTTTCTATACTAGATACCGATTAAGCATAGTCAACGGCTGGTATTATGAGAAATTCAGTAGAATGTATTTCACCTTCTATTAAATTACATAAAAGTTTCAGTACCCACAGTCACAGCCCCAGGGTACAAAGACTTTATCAGTAGCCCGAGTGAGACCGATGACAAAACAATTGAGGTCATTTATATTATGTATCTGCAACAATATCGCGGCATATCTCACCTACTTATCTGATCTACTTATTATACAACCTGTACCTGAATATTTGGTAACCCACAATTATGTAGGTGTCTACTTATATGATTATCATAATACTCGGTGACTATATAAAAGAACATTTACTACAATGTGGGCCTTTGCTTTTCTGCGTATGTGTAATAGTACAATCTTGTTCACAAGTGAATTTGAAAACGATTGCCGATTTATTTTAAACGATTTCTCTGTTAGTGAGCCTGGTAAAAAGCATGCTGTCTCACTAGGCTTCGAGTCCGACAGAGGTAGAACCCGTGATGAGCAGTTAGAGGCTAGTCTACACCCACAACATTATTGAGTGAGCTGCAGGATCAGTTACATATAGTAAAACAGGCGCGTAAAAAATCAAGAAAAGTCCTTCGGAAGATCAGGTTTTCTAAGAAAATCACTGCATAAATCAATGATCAATTAAGTTTATTGAACTTTTCGATAATTGATCTTTGTCAGTACCGACTTAGTTTTGGAGATTTTACACTTCTTTTATTACTTAAACATGTCCAAAGTTAGGTTACATTAGCAAGAAAAACTAATCTTTGTTGGCTCATAACTTTTTAATGGCTTTTTATTTTAGTATTCTGTTTCCGTACCTTATATTAATAATGAGACAAAACCATACCATGTTTAAGTTTTCATGTAGATTGTCAAACAGTGGAGTAAAACCCTCCCGAAGTTTGTATGGAAAAAATTTGGACAAGTGTCACCTTATGAGAGAAGAAGCGCGTGAAATTAGAATTTTCTTAGGTTTCTTTATCTGGTCAGTGCTAGGTGGTATGTTGAATAAAGTATGATTCGCTACAGTACAAATTATGTACCTATTTACAAAATATAATCAACAATACAATGCTCTAAGTTCATATAACCCTTCAGATTGATATATCATGAAATATTAATTCAATAGGATTAGATGATGTTAGAGGGATTCGGGGAGCGCTTTCCCCTTAAGTGTTACTAGTAACACACTCCGACCGCGTAGAAGTCGGAAATCATCCCGCGGGAACGTACTACCGGGATAAAAAGTATCCTATGTGTTAATCTAGGTTATAATCTATCTGTGTGCCAAATTTCATCCAAATCCACTCAGTAGTTTTTACGTGAAAGAGTAATAAACATCCATACATCCATTTAAAAAAAAATCGCGTTTATAATATTAAAGTAAGATAACATTGGGTTATTATATCCGGAATTTCTCAGTAATGGATCTAAGTCTGGATTTGTGCCCGGTTGATGGTAATAGGCTCGCCCCCTATTATATGGTACTTCAAAATAACTGGCGAAGTGTGGGTGTATAGATAGAGAGAGGTAGAGGTTCACTTCTGCCGAAACCTTTGGAAATACAAGTCGTGATGTTACATTATTTATTTTTAAGGTTACTTAACAACTTAAGACTAGACACAGTTATGTTCCATTAAAATAGCCTTACGAGGAACGATAGTTAAGTACTTACATCCGCTTTGGCAATGACGCCGTTCAAAACTTTAAGAGAATCTCTAAGTGTCCAAACATCCTGTACATTCTGGGCAGTCAATGTCGCTCCTAATTTTGCTGACTTGCAATTCTTAATAAATAGCGTGTCTATAATAGGCCTTTGTCCAGCAGTTGATTAGGTATTTTATTTTGGAACAGTTCCCATCGACACTAGAACACCAGGTCTGTGAACATACAAACACACTGTCGACACGCAAAATCCTGCATCGTGCAAGCAAATTTTTTCCCGCAGCTAGCATATACAAGATAAATTTTTAACCAGCGCAGAAATTTTTCGTCGGTTATACAAAAAAAAAAAAAAACTGTTGTTTCATAGAAAAGTTAATACCTACGCGGTCAAAATGTATGGAACAGCTGATTTCTTTTTGTATAACCGACGAAACATTTCTGAGTAGAATGATATTATGAATTCGTGGTTACAGTTTGCGCACTGATTAAAATTTTATCCTATATTCAACGTCTCAACATTAATCGTAGGCCTCACTCAAATCCAGCCCATCCCTTGCTGCCCTCTTCCAGAGACGCCCTAAGCCAAGGCCATGTAAAATACTGGTATTCAGCTGCATCCGGATAGACTGGAAGCTAACCGCAACATAGATGGGAAAAGCCTAGGCAGATGATAATGATGATGTTGATACCGACTGTACTCGCAATTATTTTGCTCTAAAAAGTATTAAAAATGTTAAAGATATCGTAATTGCACTGAATGTTTAATTTCTCATTTAAAATTGTAATTTATTACCGTGTGTTGTCTAATAAAATAATTAGGGCCAGGTGTTAAATCTGTTTCTAATGTCTATTAAAATATTTCGTTAATTGTTGCAAATGCGTTCCTGGTCAGTTTATTTAAGTACTATCTTTTGCCCACGGCTTCGCCCACGTGGATGTCGGTTATCGCGTAAAAAAGTAGCCTATGTCCTTCTCAATATCTCAGGCTATATCTCTGATAATTTCATGACGATCGGTTCAGCGGTTCAGGCGTGAAAGCGTAACATACAAACATACAGAGTTACTTTCGCATTTACAATATTATAGTAGGGATTATATTGGATTTATGGAAATATTGGTTTTGGACAATGTAAACTCGATTTTAGATTCCTATTGTCATTCCCTGTAAGAGTTCAAATTCCATTGCAACACAAAAACTAAGTAGAACCATTGTTATGACAAATGGGCACTCAACAATAAATTTAGAATACACAACGCGTGTAGATAATGACAATTAATGTAAATGATCTAAGATTCATAAATTAAAGTACATAGGCACTTTAAAATCAAAAAATCAAAATTAAAATATTTTTATTTCATATAAACCTGCATGGGCACTTATGAAACGTCAGAAGCTAGGTGCACGGTTCCAAAATGTTGTTTCCTATGGAGAAGAGCCGGCAAGAAACTCCACGGTTACTCTTTTAAAAATGATTGGCTTTAACAGTGTTTTCAGTGATAAAATTTGTGGGAGGACAGTGCAGGCCTGTAAATAAGTACCAGGTACTTAGACGAATCCAGAATAGAAAATCGTCTACAAATCTACAGTCTGTAAGGCCTACAACGTTGTCCCATTCACAATATGTAAAATAATCTACATAAATAAAATGAACCTAATTAACCGTATAGTTCGGAAGCGCCCCCGAAGGGACCCGAACACACGAACCTCCGTCGGCTCGGTAGCGGGTCCCAAAGGACCCAGGAATCACGACGTACGACAGCCTAAATTGATCATGTGAATATATTTAATACTACCCATCAAATCTTATAAATCTGCGTTAGTTAAGAGAGTTGGTTAAAAAACTCATAAGTTAACCCTCCTAAATCTTTCATATTTATTGCGCAAGTTTATTAATTCACCTTTTTAAAATCTAAGTCTGTAAATGCGTTAATCGCCATTTTGGGGACGGTGGTGTTCGAGGCTAAAAACATAAAAACTGGAGATTTCAAACAACCAAACTCCATCGCGGGGCAGTGGCAGCATACATCATTTAATTACTTGACAAATTTATCCATTTTTCAAGTTACATGAGTGGTGGTAATGAAGTTTTTTGATTTCCAAAGTCGAAGTTTCGCGCCAATCGTGCGTGTTTACATTTTACTTTTAACAAATATCGCACACACAGATGTAGTTGCGTATTAAAATGTGACAAATAATATTTGAAATATTATGAAAAATATGAAAATGTCCAGATCTTAACGTAATATTCAAACACAAGTCCAATATCACGTAATATTCATTACCACTACTCAATTTGTGTACAAAATCGCCGACCATTTTTGTTTTTTTAATTGTAAAGATGTCCGAAAGCGATTGTGCCAAACCATTTTTTTTTTATTTCGATCGACTCGATTCATTCGATTCATTCGTATGTCGAATGTCAGAAATCGATACTTACTTGGAAATTGCAATTAAATTGGTTTTAAGCATTAAATACAATAAACATTGTTCATAATAATATTTTATACGTTTCTAATATAATTTTGTTATTTTTCGAATATTATATTGAAACCAAATCAACAGTCAGGACCTATGACCACAGGTACACACGGCTACACATCAAGCTATATATTTCCAGTTTACGCTGATCTCGCACTGTACTGAAATCCTATACAATGCGAGATCAGCTTATACTGGATATGTATAGCTTGATGTGTAGCCGTGCGTACCTACCTCAATTCGCGCTGAATTGTTTCTCGATATGAATTTAAATTCGGAATCCGCTCGCTGTTCAAAATTGTTTTTATTTAATTGTTGTGAATTTCGTTTTTGATACTTTTTGAAAGTTTGCTACAGAATGCCCAGTATACATTTTAGGTAGGTTTAGCAATATTTTGTTTGCGAATGATAATTAATTAATTTTCAAACTATGAAAAACAAAGTTCATTCTACGCTTATAGTCGGTTACAACTGACAACCGTAGCATGAACTTTGTTTTTCGTAGTCATAGAATTTATTATTAAATTCCCATATCTCAATAACCATTGGCTTAACAATCAAAGTCACTTAGAAAACCCTTAATCACATAAAACCCCACACGCTATGTGCATAGACTTTTTTCTTCCCGGTTATATGTATGGGGAATGCCACACCTAATTAGTTTATCATAATTTCACTACACGATTGTTCTGCGGTGCAAAGAATAGGTACAACTTCTTTAAAATCATCGATATAATGTACAGACGCCAACACATCAAGCTACCCCAAACTGTCAAATTTCCTCAATTGAACATGAACCTTATTGAGGCGTCAACCAGCTCGCCGGTTGAGGGCGTCCCATAGGGTCATGGCGATCAGAATGATCCGGGGATATCGCACGATCTCCGGCGAGGCGGCGGGCCTCCTTACCGGATTACTGCCATGGGATCTGGAGGCAAAGGTCCTCGCGCAAATGTGGGAGTGGCGCGAGGAGGCCAAACGCCGGGGCGTAACTGCGCTGCCGCGGGAAATCGCGGCACAGCGGACAGAGCTCCGGCGGGATCTCATGGTGACATGGAGAGAGCGATTGTCGCAACCCAGTGCTGGGCACGCCACGATTGCGGCGGTAAGTCCCCTCTTTGAGGAGTGGTTTGAGAGGCGGCATGGCGTCCTCACCTTCCGCCTGACGCAGGTCCTCACCGGACACGGTTGTTTCGGGAGGTTCCTGTTTCGGATAGGGCGGGAGGAAACGCCCGGGTGTTTCCACTGCGAAGATCGCCCTGAGGACACGGTGGAGCACACGGTGGCGGTCTGCCCTGCTTGGGCGGAGCACCGCGGTGTCCTCGTGGAGGCGATCGGCGGCGGCGATCTCTCGCGTCCGGCCCTGGTCCAGGCCATGGTACGGAGCGAGAGGGCATGGGGAGCCGTCACCTCTTTCAGCAAAGCAGTGATGCTCGCGAAGAGGGAGGCGGCGCACGTGAGGGAGAGGCAGCATATGCGCCCTCGCGACCCTAGCCGCCGCAGGATATGGAGACGCCCTGGGCGTCGGGAATCCCAGGCCGATTTCCGGCCACCGTAGGCATGGGCTTGCGGACGGCGAGTAATGGGTAGCTCGTTGTCCGGTAAGGACCAAGCTAAAGTCGACGGCGCGTTGTGTTCCACGCGCGCCTCAAAGAGATGTCAGCACAAAAAATGATGGGGCCCGCAAGGGCCGATGCCTGCCAGGGGTGCGGGTTTGTTCGAAAGAGACACCACAGCCCCTGGCATACGGGCTACTGAAGGAACACGGGTGGGTTTTAGTCAGTAAAAGTCTGACACGCCCTCCTGCTCCACCCAGAGCGGGAGAAGTTATTTGATGATTTCCCACCCAACAAAAAAAAAAAAACATGAACCTTATGCTTATGTTTTAAAGTTGAAAATCTATCAAAGAAATTTGACAGATTGGGGTAGCTTGATGTGCTGGCGTCTATACTTAAATAGTTTCCGAGAGAAATGGATGTATGGCACACTGACACGGACGGGTCACAACTTAGGAAGTTGTATTTCGAGTATTGATTTAAGATATTATATTTTGGAATAGCCGCCATCTTAAAATCCAGATTGTTCATCTTATTTGATGGCAGCACAATCCCCCGAAAACCATGCCAAAAAATGGTCCAATTTGTAATAGCCTCCATCTTGGATTTTGATTTTCGGTCTCGGCACCTACCCCAGAAAACATAAATACTGTGATAAAAAGTTGGCTTTAAAGATTTTTTAACCGAAATACTTAAAAAAATGATGAAAATAGACCATTAGGCTCAGTAGTTTCGGAGATAAGGGGGGGGGGGTGCTTATATTCGATTAGATGTTATTTAAAATGATCAAATACATACATATTAATTTGAGAAACCAACAAAGTAATCAAACATGTATTAAAGATATGTATGTCACACTGTACCTACATCTTGCAAAACTTTTTTTAAATTTTTCTATTCTTTCCCCCAAAAGTAAACCCCTCATTCAAAATTCATTTATATACGTTACACGTCTGTGTTTGGGTCACAGAAATTTTTATGTGTAACTTAATCGGTCCAGCAGATTAGAAGCAAATTGGCCGTACTGTAACACACGGACATACCGTTCTTCATTCGGACGTACCGAACCCTAAAAAAATACACCTCTATCCTCACTGCACGTGTCTATAAAATAATTAATAAAAAAACAATGAATTAAAATCATACCAGTTTTTATTCATTTTCAACATTTTTTTTCAAACTCGATTTAATTGCGAGTATCGATTAGACTGAATACAACTTTTCAACCGAAATAAAAAAATTGGCGGCCGGTCAGCACTAAGAAGTGCCTTGTTGCAACACAATTTTTAGGATTTTTGGACAATATTTGATCGTGTTTTTATGTAGTTTAGGTATGAATAATGGTGAAAGTAAGAATGCAGAGCGAATTATTATATCTTTATTTTGTCCTTTTGCATATTTTCAGCAAGAGAGTAGGCTGTTAATGTACATATTGTCAGCGAATTTATGATGCCTACGGTTTGGAGAGGTGTAGTAATACCTATTTTATACAACTTTCGCAGTAGACTGACGCAGATTGACCGGCCTCAATATATAATTAAAGATATTTGTCACAAACTTATTGTACCATATAATAGGCGTGCTAACATATTTTTCTTAATAAAACCGAATGCTGAAAGTTGATGTTAAATCCTGAAATTCATGGCGTAATTTGCAACATCCCGCCGAGTCAGCTGATGTGTCATATGTCAAAATCTTGTCGAGCAGAGAGGTTAAACATAGTGACATGATTAACATGACAATCACTAAAAAATAGTTGATATTAAAATTGATGTGTAATGTCAAATAATGACGAGAATATGCCAGCATTGTAAAAATAAAAAGAACATTGAGAGCAGTTAATAGACTTTCACATAGTTATGCTGTTAATGAGGTACCAGGGAAGCCACATGTGCAGAAGGAATTAATGCCAAACTTCTCTGTCTTCAACGTAGTATTTTATCTTATAATATGCTTTTTTGATAAGGATACGTTTGATGTGCATTTTAAACTTTCCATCACTAAGTTCTGTAACTGACTTTGGCAACTTGTTATAGAAGCGGATACTGTTTATTAGATATGACTTGCTAGTTTTAGTCAATCTAAATTTTGGAATTTAGGTATACGTATTAGGGGGACACGCCGTACCTATGTCAGATGCTACTGTTTTGGGAATTACTTATCCTAATACATAGTATGATGAAAAAGATGTCCAATTTCTTCGCTTTTCCTAATAAGGCCCACATTCACGTTTGAGGGTCGATGATGTTACAAATTTTGAATGAGGCACGACGTTTTGCCTTGGTCTTCCATGCTACCACACACGGCGATGTCACAATCAAACTATTCTACCAATTCTGAGTAATGAATTTAAAACATGCCACTCACAGGGTACTCATACGTGTTAAGAGTATCAATATATGTGTAGGTATAGACAAAAACTTTCGGCTACTCTTGAGCACGAGTAGTTCCGCATGCAAAGTCGTGTCTATGGAAATACCCGAACCTATGTACTGTTTAGTACCATGATTTACTATTTATACACTATGTAGCTATCACTGACCTTAGCAACAGGATCTATTGAATATGTTAATTAGAAATAGTGACGTTAAGGTAACATATGCTACGTCACAAAATGTTATGACCCCTTCATAATAGGACGTAATTCGTAACTTACCTAGATAAGTGGTGTAAGTATTTCAGAATCCCAGTATTTGTCCCAGCTACTCGTATATAGAGACCTGATTAACGTTCTCTATTAGAGGGGAAATTGCTATCAGTAGGAATCGCTTTCATTTTGACAGTTCCACAACTTTGTATGCGTTGTTTTTTTTGCGGTTGGGAAATCATCAAATAACTTCTCCTGCTCTGGGTGGAGCAGGAGGGCGTGTCAGACTTTTACTGACTAAAACCCACCCGTGTTCCCTCAGTAGCCTGTGTGCCAGGGGCCACGGTATCTCTTTCGAACAACCCGCAGCCCTAGCAGGCATCGGTCCTTGCGGGCCCCATCAGTTTGTGCTGACATCTCTTTGAGGCGCTCGTGGAACACAACGCGCCGTCAACCTGAGCTTGGTCCTTACCGGACAGCGAGCTACCCATTACCGGCCGTCCGCAAGCCCGCACATACGGTGGCCAGGAATCAGCCTGGGATTTCTGACGACCAGGGCGTCTCCTGTGGAGGCTAGGGCCGTGAGGGCGCATAGACCTCTCGCTCACGTGCGCCGCCTCCCTCTTCGCGAGCATTACTGCTTCGTAGAAGGAGGTGACGGCTACCCATGCAATCTCGCTACGTACCATAGCTTGGACCAGGGCCGGGACATGAGAAATCGCTGCCACCGATCGCCTCCACGAGGACACAGCGGTGCTCCGCCCAAGCCGGGCTGACCTCCATCGTATGCTCCACCATGTCTTCAGGGCGAACTTCGCAGTGGAACACTCGGGTGTTTCCTCCCGCCTTATGGGAAACAGGTACCTCCCGAAACAGCCGTGTCCGGTGACGACCTGCGTCAGGCAGTAGGTGAGGACGACATGCCGCCTCTCAAGTCGCTCCTCAAAGAGGGGTCTTACCGCCGCAATCGCGGCGTGCCCATTGTTGCAGGCAATTTTTTCGAACAAAATTTATTTAAATGCCTTAAAACTATCCTTACAGGTCATAACCTAATGCTATAGCAAAGTCATACGCAATTTTTTAGGGTTCCGTACCTCTAAAAAAAAAAACGGAACCCTTATAAGATCACTTTGTTGTCCGTCCGTCCGTCCGTCCGTCTGTCAAGACCGTTTTTCTCAGGAACGCGTGGAGGTATCAAACTGAAATTTCTATATGATACTTAGTTCTACTGTCCCTGGAAGCTGTAGAAAAATCAACCTTCTAAGTCAACGCAATCAAAAGATACAGCCATTTAGGCCGCAAAATTCCGCAAATTTTCGAAACTCGCACGGGAATCAAAACCTACAGGGTACTTCCCGTGAACTTAGAATCTTGAAATTTTGTACGAAGTCACGTCTTATAGTACAAATATAGGAAAAATTACGAAAACCGTAAATTTTTAGTTTCGTCATATAAAAAAAAAAATATTTTTGACAATTTTGAACTTTTACTTATATACCCACAGGTTTGTACGGAACCCTCGGTGCGCGAGTCCAACTCGCACTTGACCGGTTTTTTTTTCTATGAAAGTAAGTATTACCATTAACCTTCAAAATGATTCAGATTCACAATGATCGTATGTTATGCAATTAGCGCCTGTTCAGGAGCACCTGATCACCCTATGTCCCATTTTCTGGAGTGTTCAATGTGCGCACATTCTTGTACATCTGAGAAACTGTGGCTAGTAAGCTGTAAGGTGTACGGAATGGCTAACTGTTATGTCAGTTTTTTCCACTTAAATCATTCATAGTGTATCACTCACTCGCTATCGATGTTGTCATCAACACTATAGGGTCCGAATTCCAAATGCGATCATTTTCAATCATGCGTCTATGTATGTCAGTAATTCGGGCAGAGCGTGGCCGTGATCGGCTATCTTCGGCCATCGTCGGCCACCGTCGGTATTCGGTTCACTTCGTGCGAAAACGAAAGTGTTTCGCGGCCTACATCACGTTTTTGGGCGGTTGCGTAACGTTGCACTGGTGCATTGCCTGTTTCGATCGAAAGTGGAAATATTGGAGTATTCGAGGTTGTGGTCTGAATGACAGTAAGTCTTTTGACTATTGTCTTAGATGAATTAGTTGTATTTTAATAAAAAAAGGAATACAATTTTGCTATCAATTTCAATTGAAAGTGAAAATTAAAACTGGGTTAATTTGTAACTTTGTAACGCAAAGTAGAGATTGATGGTTAGCGGTAAGAGGTATTGAATTTAGTTCTGGATCAAATATGTATGTTTTAGGTAATGGTCTCGACTTACGAATACGACCTACATACAGGTCGTAGGTTCGAACCGGCGTTTTTCTTTGTGTAAATTATTTTCATTACCACTGCTCTCAGAACGGTGAAGGAAAACATCGTGAGGAAACCGGCATGTTCTAGAAATGAAAAAATTGAAGACATGTGTCATCTACCAAGTCGCACTGGGCCGCTTAGGGGATTATGGCCCACTCCCGCTCACTGAAAGGAGGCTTATGTCCCAGCAGTGGGAACATTTTACAGGATTATTGTGCTTTGGTTATGCTTAAAGTTTCTAAGTAAGCATTAAATATAATATAGCCTTTAAAAAAATCCTATTTGAAGCGAAAGGAGATGTGGTTAAATATTGATCGAAATCGTTGTGTTCAAGTTTAATTTTATCGAAAAAGGAAGTCTTTATAGACATCCTGCACTTTCCTTTTTATTTAAATTGAAAGCAAAAATAGCAGTTTTAGGTATTAAGCCGTTGAATTATAGGTTCAAGTTTTATTCGAAAGTAGACGTTAAATGTAGTTTAAGTTATTGAATTTAATTGCAGCGATTATTGTGGAATCATTTCCATGGCTAATTCAGGGGAAATTGATTGAATATATGTATATTATTCTACGAAAATGTAGTGTGTAAATACGACTTCGTTTAATAATATATCACATAATAAAAGAAAAGAATGTGTCTTCTTTTTTATTTTTAATACATTCTTATTCTAAGTTTGGAAAATAAAATTTGTATGGTAACAAAAGGTAGGTACAGTCACTCAAGAGATAAATTGATAATAGTTAAGTAAGAAACCAATGTACGTTTCCGAATAAAATTTTATGTAAAAACCGAACAGTTAATTTATCGAACTAAATTTCATTCGAAAATACACTCAATACTTTATTGCATTCCACATGTAGATGTTCTTAAGTGGTAAACTTATAATTAGATCATATAGAGGGTCCATATGATCTAATTATAAGTTAGTCGTAAGTTCGTAAGTAGTTAGTAAGTAAGTCGGGCACAGCAATATAAGTTAGTTAGAGAGGAAGCGAAAGAATTTGTTAATTATTAAACATTTAGTAAAACTACTGTATTATAACATTCATGTAGGTAAAACTGAGAAAATCCAATAAATAGTAATTAATAATCTAAAATATAATTAATTGATATAAAATAAATAAAATAATATAAAGAGGAAAGATTTGATTGTTTGTTTGCATTTAATAGACTCTGAAACTACTGAACCGATTTGAAAAAATCTTTCACTGTTGGGAAGCTACACTATCCCCGGGTGACATAGGCTATATTTTATCCCCGTATTCCCACGGGAACTACGCGGGTGAAACCGCGGAGCGCTGCTAGTATAAAACAAAATAAAAACCATTGGTAGATCAATAATGTCGGTAAATATCCATCGGTTCCTTACTAAACTTCAACTATACCTGACGATCCTGGTTACCTATCTCTTTTGGTGACTGTACATAACGAATCTGCATATATCTGCATTCTTCTACAAACTTATGACGCATTTTTGGATTCTTTTTAGCCAGTATTTCTTATCAAGTTTAATCAAGCGCGAAGAAAAAGTTAATTTAACTAATTAACATTCAGATGAATAAAATTAAAATAAAGGTATGCCACGCGACCTTGAACTCTTAGGACATCTTTTTATGCTAATTATACCGTAGATGGCATCATCCTTACATATTATCATATTATACAACAAACCGTAGAGTCTGTCTATCCGTCAATTAGTGCGAATACACCTGCGTACTCGTACCTTAGGAAACGCTGTTCCGATTTTCAAGATTTTTGTTTTATTTCACAGAAACGTTTTCTAACTAGGTTTCAAAATATATTTTTCCACACGATGACATCAATGCACTCACCCCTCTATTACAGGGTGCGGGTTGTTCGAAAGTGATACCGTGGCCTCTGGCACACAGGCAACTGAAGGAACACGAGTGGGTTTTAGTCAGTAAAAGTCTGACACTCCACTGCACTACACTGCTCCTCTCAGAGCGGGAGAAGATATTTGATGATATCCCACCCTCAAAAAAAAAACCCCTATTATATGGGTAGTAAATATAACCTGCAAAATGTGAGGGGCAATTCCCGTAATTTTAAGAACGTTCACAGTCTGATCTCAGTCTCATCATCATCATCAGCCTACAGCAGTCCACTGCTGGACATAGGCCTCTCCAATTGCACGCCATTCAGCTCGATTCTCGGCAAATCTCATCCAGTTGCTACCAGTATCCCTGTGAAGATCGGCACTCCACCTAGCCTGAGGGCGTCCTACCTTACGTTTGCCGATTCGCGGTCTCCACTCAAGAACACGTCTACCCCAACGGTCATCGGTTCTACGGCTAATGTGGCCGGCCCTTTGCCACTTCAGCTTGCTAATTCTATGAGCTATGTCGACAACTTTGGTTCTCTGCCGGGTCACCTCATTCCGGATTCTATCTTTCAGAGAAACTCCGAGCATAGCTCGTTCCATAGCTCGCTGAGCGACTTTGAATTGATGGACCAGCCGTACCGTGAGTGTCCACGTTTCAGCTCCGTAGGTCATAACAGGTAGGACACACTGGTTGAAGACTCAGATCTCAGTCTCAATCTGTCAAAATTATGTCGAGTTTCCATACATTTTTGACAAGTTTTTGACATTTGATGTAGGGTTACATAGAGTAGTTCAGAGGATCAGAAGGCGTAAATTCTCATCTCGGCGACAATCAAAGGTCCATTTAAGGATGTGTAGTAGGATTGTAGGTGTAATAAAAATGACTAAAATATACAATAAAATATTTCACAAAATGGTGGTTTGGACTTCCATACAAAAGACATCAACGCATTCACTTAAACTTGAAAACCTGCGTGAATCGAGAAAAGTCACTTTTCGTTTAAAATCACTTTTAGTTGTGGTCTGCTCTACAGTACCTAGAGCCTTATTTATTTAAATGGCACCAATAAAAAGCTTTGCTATATCGCTATAATGACTGCTTAATAAATATTTCGGACCATTTACGGGTTATAAATGCCGTAAATATTTAAGTATATAGGAACCGGAACCATTTCATAATATACATATATGATTTTATTCCCTTGGTATTTAAATCTCGTTTTCTTAGTTATTTTACGAGTTTACCATGTCCGAGATGAAACGCGTAAATTGATTTTTGAAGCAAATAGCGCACATTACCTTTAAATTAGCGTAAATAATTGCTTTTAAATCGTTACAAGGATTGTAATTATATCACTTTTTAAATTAATGGGTATCATATATTTGTATAATTATTATAATTTAATTATCAGTTTTAAAAGCATTATTGTAGCATTGGTAATCTAGTTATGGAATGTGCGTTCGAGTAAGCTGTCAATTCAAGGTGTTGGAAAAAAACCAGATAGAATATATATTGATTGTACCGAAAGTGTAACTGTGTTTTTATTAGTGCCGAAAGTTTAACTATATGGTTGGAGACATAATGGACAGGCTTGCATGGAGGATGAGGAAACTGTTGTGCATATGTGCTCTTTGAATGCTCAGGCATCACCCAGTTTAGGACAACAACCGTCGGGACATCCAGATGTTCTCAACAGACCAGGAGATATAATCAACTTCTGGAGGGAGGTGGATTAGTTGAAATAACCTACAGTGTCATTGAATAGCCTGGGGCATACCTTAAAGCTTGTATCCACGCTAAGGACCTTCAGCATTTGGGCGCACTAAATTTGTGGGCCAGTGTGGGGTTGATGTAGCCGCCGTCTTTATTCGGTCGCATTTTTTATTTTTTATAATAAAAATAATGCATTTTTGCAAAAAGTAAAAAAAACCAAATCATTTTCCTTTGTATTGCAAAGCAGTAGATTTTTTTTAAACTCTTTTGTTAAAAAAGGAGTAAAATTGTTTCATCTCAACGATTTGGAGGTGATTTGGTGTTTTTTTTTCTTATTATTTGATACCCATAGAAAAGTTATGCCTAAACCAAATGCCGTATCATATTATGTAGATTATTGACAATTTTCTTCAAATGTAATTTCTTTGTAAATGCCGACGAAAAGTGGTTTCATCTGCATGCTGTTTTCAACCATTTTTTAAGAGGGCAGCCTTAAGTTGAAGCAACAACAAACGTTGCTCCTTCTAAATATTGTTTACAAGTCATCGCGTCGCGTCGGTAGCTTCAATTTTATTAAATGCCATATCCGCAGGCAAGAAATATTTAATATATTTTTAATACAAGAAATATTATAAATAATATATCTTGTAAAAAAAATCGAAGAAAAATACTTTAAGTTTCTTACAAAAATAAGTACATATTATTATTATTTATCCTATGTATGCTATATTTAGGGTTGGATGTACTGATGAACTTATTCTTATTTTTGTATTAATACTAACTTATTCTGTGAGAACCCCTGTGTAGGTGAAGGTGTCATCATCATCATCATCCTATTAATGTTCCCACTGCTGGGACACAGGCCTCTTCTCGGTGAGAGGGATTGGGCCGTAATCCACCACGCGGGCCCAGTGCGGGTTGGTAGATACCACATGTCTTCGAATTTTTGGTTCTAGGACATGCCGGTTTCCTCACAATGTTTTCCTTCACCGTTTTGAGAGCAGTGATGATGAAATAATTTACACAAAGTAAAGCGCTTGTAACTCGTAAGATGCGGCCGTTACCACTTGGCCACCGCTGCTCTGCTCTGTGAAGGTGTCCTCTAAAGAAAACCAATTTTCTTTAGCTTTGGCTGCTTGCATTTAGCCGAGATATAATCAAGAGGCTGGCCCAGGCTGGCCTCATCGTGTATACGAGCCTTTAATCTATCTATCTCGTGTCTAGCAACAGAGTATTCAAAAACTTACAAAAATATTTCGTTATCAACTATCGCTGCGATTTTGTCGTTGAAACTCGTTTCAGATCAAGCCATTGTATTACTGAATTAATGTTCAGACAGACGTTCAATTTTCAATAATACAACGTTGCTAGTTGCTATCTACAGTATCTACTGGTCGGTCAATCGGAATGTTGCATTATCCCGCCCTACTCGATATCCGCCTTAGCGCCAAATCCCTGACATTTCGCTCGCTTCCGTAACCCTTGGGCGAGGTCTCATTGTCAGCGGTATTTAGGGCCTTAGACGGTAGAGGAAGCGATTACAATCACACAGTAGTAGTACTAAGGTATTTGTGAGCTTTTAATCCGATTGACCTCAACAGCGGAATATTTTTATCCAAAAGATGAATATAATACTGAAACAACTTCAAGTGTCTTTCTTTATTGAAAACATCTTTGGAAAATAGTGATTAATGCACTGTATTGATACAGATATCTAATGTTGAATCATGTCACATCAACGAGAAAAGCAACTAAACCTTCAGAGGCGGAAAGTCTCACAGTACTCTAGGATTATGCCAAAGGAAATCCAACTCTAAAACAAGTGGCTAATACTGAGACCTTAATCCTATTGCTCTAAAGTCAATCTAACCGCTATCACCACCGCCCGACCCTCAGCCTTCAAGTGTAACAATTGTATCGCAACCCCCCACCACGACAACCGCGGCCCACCGGCGCAGGCGCACCT
Source organism: Polymixis flavicincta (assembly GCA_949987655.1). Lineage (NCBI taxonomy): Eukaryota > Metazoa > Arthropoda > Insecta > Lepidoptera > Noctuidae > Polymixis > Polymixis flavicincta. Next base: position 22,475,047 of record OX465173.1, read on the forward strand.
CGCCGCGCCAACGATCACTCTGCGCACACGCGCTGAGCTTACGCGCGTCTCCTGTGTAATATGCGTCGGTGGTGATAGTGCCAGTGTTGTGTACGATATCGATTTTGTACAAAGACCGTGATCTGTGCTTATACTGCAAACATGAGGTCTTTCAGCGCTGTGGCGCTTCTTACTCTAGCGATAATAACAGGTAAGATTTTTTTTCGCTTTTTCCGCTGAAAGTTGAGGTTTTTTTTTGTGAATTTAATTGGTCTGGCAGTGTAAAAATGTGCAGTCATGAAAATGAATGGTGTAGGAAGTTTAGAATGTTTGCGCACGGCAGTGTAGTATCTGACTACTATTTGGTACGAAACTTACGTAAAATAATTTCTTTATTAAAAAGCATTTTTTTGGTTGGAAAAATAATTTCTTCAAATATAGTGCTGTGAATACTTATAGTCTACATTTACAACAACTTAGTTGTGTTATTTCGAAATCGTATAAATTAGACCATGCATTCATTACTATTTTGGTAATTATCATATGACTTTCAATGCCAGCCAAGCCAATAAATAAATATTTAAAAAAGATAACATTTCGCAACAGTTTAAAATATAAAACGGAAGCCTGTTAAAATTCTAACAAAAAGTCATACTTTCGAATTTTAAGTTTTTATTCGTTGAAATATTCATTTTATATTTTTTAATCACTTTCATTCTCTATAACCAGTTGCGCTTGAGCCGCCCGAGGCGCTGTCAACACAGTTTTCATTGCGCGCGCATGGGAAAAATGGCGGGAGAAAAAGTCTATACTAGTCTATAGCATTATTACCTTAGGCAATACATTTGCCTTTACTTCATGTAGTAATGTATTTTTTTTAACTGCATTATTGTGTAGCTAATTTTGAGACACAAATGTTTAACCTGGAAGGAAAATATTCTGAGGAAATACGGTCGAAAATCGCTCGCAGTAAACAAGGTGTCAATATGTTTATACTATACAAGAAATGGCCCTACAGTATTACAATTACAAGCTTACTTCATATAAATAGTAATCATTTTACGCATTGTAATTCATAAGTATGTCTATAATTACTATCGTATATTTTGCGTAATCTCCGCTTTGTTTTTCCAACGTTGTATGCGCGTACGCTCCCGCAAACATTTACTGTGTACAACTGCCGGTGAAAATTCATCATTCGTTTTCCTTTTTGTGATTGGCTGGTAAACATATTAGTCGCTTATTGATAGTTACAAACATTATGTAACGATGATTTGTTGAAAAAGTCAGTTAGAAATGATTATCAGGCCATTGACGTCTTGTTATTTTCTTTCCTTATGTCTGGTGCGTCTTTATGTTCAGTAGTTTAGTAATTATGTCTGCCTGTTACTTTGGTAATTCATACTCGGATAATTAAAAACTTAAAAGGATGTTGTTATAAGTTACCTATGTAACTGATATTGAGCTAAACATATTAGCCTGAAATGGCAGAGAGTCCGAAAAAAAAAAACTTTAATTTGTTTAGGGATGTATGTACAGACGCCAGCAGGTCAACCTACCCCAAACTATCAAATTTTCCCAATTGAACATGAACATTATGCTTATGGTATAAAGTTGAAAATCTATCAAATAAATTTGACAGATTGGAGTAGCTCGATGTGCTGACGTCTGTACTACCGTCTTTTAAATATAAAGGAATTAATCCTCTGTTGGTAAATTTTTACTTTTTAATAGAATCTAAGAGAGTTCACAATTCTCTTTCTAACAAACATTTTTACAATTCAAATAGTTCCCAAGATATGAGAGTTTGTAGGACGTTAACTGGAAAGGATTCTTTAGGATAAACAGAAAGAAATATCAATTGATGTTTTCTACAATCAGTAACGTAAGTATCACAGTTTTTAAGAAATAAAGATTCGCGCGTGTTGTGCCATTTTCTCGAAAACAACTTTTAGAGCTTAACGCCTGTCTAGTTAAAGGATGGCAGAATAATTGTTAACGAGTCACAAATAACAACCTGTATATACCACGTTCGCACGGACGAAAAATGTGACGGCGGGATTTTTTCGCACATTGGATTTTCAACTCTCAGTGTAGAACTGAGCATTGAGAATTAAATACAGTGCATTCCAGTGCGTCGACAAAACATACTATCTGGGGGCCTACTCTCTAAACAAAGCTAAGTCACGGGCGGTTCCTACAGCGTATCACTTACGGACCTATGATTAGTTTGGGGCCCAGACGGGTTCGTATTTTCGTTGACGGAGATAGAGAGTAGCCCCCCTGATTTCAACTGTCCACGCTAACCAGTGCGTTGAGGATTAAGTGCGCAAAAAATCCCGCTCCAGTATTTTTACGTCCGGGTGAATGTGTACATAGTTTCAAAAAGATGTTTCCCGTATCTCCATCATAAAATGCAAAAACGTCGCATTATCCCTAATGGCATATTTAATGTCCATAATAAACTTACATAAATATTATATTTATCATTCTGCCCCTTTTTGTAATGTCTAGACTGAAGAGGCGTAAAAAAAAACAAAGCTCCAGTAATAAAATATGGCGTAATAAGCATAAAATTAAGAAATTTTATGGGCATGTCATGATGTATAGAAATGTAAAAAAACTAAATAATGCCAATAAATTCTTGAAAAGGTAAATGACATAGGTGACTCATAAGTCCCGTAAATGCTATTTAAATGTCTTTGGGTCAATGTGGCAAAAATGTATTGTTCTCAGTTTTTTGCTATAAGGTGTTAAAAAACATTAAATAAATGAAGACTAATAGTTAACTAAATTTTTTTGGCTAGTTTCGTGTGAATCCGGTTTTAAATTTATTTTTATATTATAACAGATAATGTGCATTTAAATTATGCATCTAAAGTCCCACGTCTTAAAAATCTTGTTTTGATTTAATATCATTTAATTTATAGACTATTTGAATTGCTGATTTTATTATCCATGTAATGTGCGACGCGCGTGTGGCGTCTAGGCGTCTCTTTAAAAAAAAAACACGAAGTTCACTTGTCTCTTGTTTTTTCTAGAAACTATTTCGATATTTAAAAAATAATTTAGATTCAAAATGCAGCGCGTAGTCTCAAACAGCTCATGAATTGCCCAATCAAGCACGATCAAATAATTTCAAAATTGTAATATTTTACATGCTATAATTTTAATTTTGAATGATAAATAAATATTTTATTATTATTTATGTTTAGCCTGATACATATTTAAATTAAAGCTCGACAGCCATGAACTAATTTCTACCCGTTCTTTCTCCGCCCTAAATTTTCCGGCCTTCATGCCTTCTTTGTTCCATGCATTACGCTTCTCTACAACACAAACCTTACACAAACTACAGTGTAAAAAAAATTATACGTTTACGGCCATTTTTCACTACACGAGCAACAAAAGGAATAGTTACTTAATACGCATACAGACATTATTCTCGGTGCTTTTGTTATGCAAACAGATTTTCCAGTTGATGTACTGTTCTTTGGTGTACTGTGGCTCATGGTCACTTTCCCGCGTTGCTTGGTACTTCGAGTGACGACTGTGGCGAGTAGCACTGTCACTTTCTTGTCAAGTCATATGGTCATATCGATGTTATATGTATATGGATATATGTAATACGTGCGTAATGTGCGTGTGTATGTTATGTATTTTAAGTAATTGAAAATTGATTATGTGCTGTCTGACTAATTTCGAAAATGTAATTCAAAGACATTATGAGACTTCGGAAAGACTTTTATACGAAGAAAAGATGTGTCTCATCTTGGTTTCGTCTTTAGGACTGATCTGAACTCTGTAGAAAACGGCTTAACTAACTCAAACATACGCAAAATTCCTTTGAAATCTCAAAGACTTAATGAATTCACTGCAATGTTTGTCTCAAACACCGATGGTTTTTACAGCAATGGGCAATACTTAAGTATTACCTCATAGCCGTATAAGTGGTAGAATTTTATAATAAAAGAAGAATAGGTGCGGCACTTGGACTTTTACATAATAATTCTTAAATAATATAACATAAGATTTAAAACACACTTACCAAACAAAATGTCAGATTTATGGCCATAAATCCTACTATGCTCAATAATGTCGGCCAAGGCTACTGCAGTTTCACAAACGCTACCATTAGACATTCGAAGCATGTCTATCTGTCTGTTTGTCTCGTCCTAGGCACAGATGTAGGAACAAAAGAATCTAGGTCAGTGTTTCTTTAAGTAGAGTACATCTCCTGGGGTTGGTGGCAAGGTCGAGGATAGTAAAACAATGTGCTTAGTTCATCGTGTTTTGAACTGAATCATATTTTATCTTCAAACTGTCAGATACATGAAATGATAAACGATTTTGTTTCTGTAAGTAGGTTTGTATAAAGAGCCCCTCTTGGCTAAGCTAAGTAATAATAGCCGCACGGATCGATCAATCAGGTTAAGCTACGCTTGCCGCGGTTGGTCCGTGGATGGGTGACAATATTGACATACCAAGACCCCTCCGTGCCTCAGAAAGCACGTTAACCCGTTGGTCCCGGCTGTAATTTGTGCATCATTGAAAGTTGTTACGGGTCGTCAGAAGCCCGAAAGTCTGACAACCAGTCTTTCCAAGTGGTATCGTATAACCCAGTAACTGGGTTGTGGAGGTCAGATAGGCAGTCGCTCCATGTAAAATACTGGTATTCAGCTGCATCCGGTTAGACTGGAAGCCGACCCCAACATAGTTGGGAAAAGGCTAGGCAGATGATGAAGTAGGTTTGTACAAATGTATTTGTGGACTTGAGCAGTGGTGGCTCAGTGGTAAAAGGCTGCAACTTACGAGTCGAGGTCGTAGGTTCAAACCCAGACAGGCGCTTTAAATTATGTAAATCATTTCGTTACCACTGCTCTCAAAATGGTGAAGAAAAACATCGTGAGTCCTAGAACCAAAAATTCGAAGACGTGATATCTACCAATCCGCACTGGGCCCCCGTGGTGGATTAGGGCCCATTACCTCTTACCAAGAGGAGGCCTGTGTCCCAGCAGTGGGAACCTTATGGGCTGGTTATGAAGATTTCTAGACTGTAGTTTATTGGATCAATTCAATTTCATCGATCAATCTTAATTTGTAAACACAAGTATTATTACATTATAGGTCTTATGTTTACATTTTAGTCGGGCTCTATGTCCTACCAATGAAATTGGTGTACAAATATATTCGTTTTTTTTAGTAATAAGTCTGAATGAAGATACAATACAAAGTCATTTATATGATTATTAATTAATAAATGATTAATAAATTACAAATTATTTGTACATGCATGTCAATGCGGTTCTTTTCTCATGTTAAAACGAAGTGATTTTCCCGGAAAGGAAAATTACCTACCAAATTATACCTTTAAATTTTGGAAATTCGTTGTTTGAAAATCAGATAATGCAAAGTTACCAAATAGTTTGTTACAGTCTGTGACCTAGGTCTAAATGTCGACATTGAATGAATGCAAACTGAATTCTATGTCTACATTTTTAGCACCAGAAATCAGTGATTTGGTCTGCATAAGAATGCTAGTTAATGTTAGTTGACAAATAAATCGTGGTAAACGATGTAGAAGACATAAAACTTGGGTAATTTTAAGTACATCAATTAGTATGAGTATAACGATGTTCTATCGCAATATAACATGTTTTATTAGTACTTGAAACTGTGGCCAAGACATTTAATTGTCTTTAAACACTCATTATCTGCCTAGCCTTTTCCCAACTATGTTGGGGTCAGCTTCCAGTCTAACCGGTTGTAGCTGAATACCAGCATTTCACATGGAGCGACTGCCAACCTGACCTCCAACACCTAAGTACTGGGTATTACGATATCCCTTGATAAGACTGCTTGTCAAACTTTCATGCTTCTGACGACCCGTAACGACTGTCAAAGATCCACGAATGATAGCCGGGGCCAACGGCTTAACGTCCTTTCCGAGGCACGGAGGGGTCTTGATATGTCAATATTGTCACCCATTGTATTTAAAGATGTTCACCCATCCACGGGCCAACCGCAGCAAGCGCAGCTTAACCTGAACGATCGACTCGTGGGGCTTATTTTATTTATTTATTTTATTATTTATGTACACACAGTAAAATATATAGGAGATACGGCATAATTAAACAAGTGAGTACAAAGGCACTGCTTATTTCTTTAGAAATTTCTTCCAGCAGACCTGCGAAAAGAGAAATGAAAAAGAAATGTAGACTTACTTACACATATAATGCAGAAAATTTACATATACTTAAATAAATACATACTTAATAATAAATATATAAACAGATATAAATATATATGTATATACATACACAATTAAGAGGAAACGTAAGGTAAGGGGCTTATATTACTTAAAACAACACTACTTTCCTATATATATATTATATATTGCTTAGCACTATGTTCATAAAAAGTAAACAAATAAACTACGTGTGACAGGTGTGACTGCTTCGTTGGTGTAGTGGTCGCAAGCGCTTCTGCTGAGCATGAGGTTCTGGGTTTGATTCCCAGGTCGGGAAAAGTGTTATAGGGTTTTTCTGTCTGAAATTTCTCAGTAGCAGCTTGGAGTCTGCATTCGTGCCTGGTTGATGGCAATAAGGTCGCCCCTTATTACATGGTACCTATTTAACTGGCGAAATGTGGGTGTATACCCCTGACGAACCGTTCGGGAAATGAAGGCGTGATGTTATTTTATGTTATAAATAAATAAATAAAAATCTTGATTGCAGGCCTCATGATCCATTAAATCACAATTTAAATTTACAAATTTAAATTAATAAGTACATTAAAAAATTTAACCGTGAAAAACGTGATTCTTTTTTCCCTTAAGTTTGTATCTATTGATTAAGTAAAATGTATGATTATGATAGATAGGAAAGTTTAATAACAAGAATTACCATCATATTTTTAAATCGTTTTCTTTGTTCTGTTTAATCGAATCTGTCAGTTTGACATTTGACATGACACTGACACAAATCTTTGTGTAAGCTCTTGCTTTGGCCACTTAATACTCAAGTTAGCGATTATAGCTAAGCTAGCTGTGCCGCTCAGCTTCGCTTAAGTGATTATTTTTAATTTCTTTTATATTAAGTGCCGCCATAAAATATTATAAATAGCCATGAAAAGAAGGTACCAAACAGCCACCACGACTTACTGTTGCATTAGTAAATATTGCAAATGTTAGGATTATTAACTTGCACTTTAAGGTGACACTTGTCCACATTTTTTCCATACAAACTTCGGGAGGGTTTTACTCCACTGTTTGACTATGTACATCAAAAATTAAACATGCTATGGTTTTGTCTCGTTATTATTATTGTCTGTACGGAAACAGAATACTAAAATAAAAAGCTATTAAAAAGTTATGAGCCAACAAAGATTCGTTTTTCTTGCTAATTTAACCTAACTTTGAGCGTGATTACGTAATAAAAGGAGTGTAAAATCTCGAAAACCAAGACGGTACCGACAAAGTTCAATTAACAATAAGTTCAATAAACTTTATTGGTCATTGATTTATGCAGTGGTTTTTTCATAAAACCCGATCTTCTGAAAGACTTTTCTTAATTTTTTCGCGATTTTTTTGCCAAAAATGCTCCTGCATCTCACTCAATAACGTTGTGCGTGTAGATTAGCGTCTAACTGCTCACCGCTGATACTATATCTGTCGGATACGAAGCCTGGTGAGACAGCGTGATTTTTAGCCAGGCCCACCAGTGAGTTCGAGCTCGCGCAAAGTGTTCCCTCTAAAGAAAACGAACACAAAAATTCACCATTTCTATTTAAAGGGGTTAAAAACATTTTTACCATAAATTCACAATCGGCCAACAGCAGGCGTCGACAACATTCTTGTTCTAAGTTCAAACAGGGTTCGACCATAATATCTCAACGACCGGTATGACCTTATGACCTGCCAGTCGTTAGTGAATGTCTTAGCAACGGTCTATCGTAGCCGTGGCCATTGTCGGCCACAGGAGATCGCCTTTCGCGCTAGATATAATAGATAGGTGACTAAGTGTTATTGATGTTTTGTGCTTCTAGAATATCGATCAGTATTATTAATGGGCTTTGAATAAGAGGTTATTGTCCTATACAGAGTTGTTCTGCGCGATAAATTGAGGTGTTTTGTTTTAGATTGTCCCAAAAACACTTATTCCGACTTTTTGACACGCTTTTATTAGCTTCACCTGTATGTTTGTTTGTAACCGACTCTTTTTTGGACTTGATTTTGACCCACTTCAAACGGTCAGATTTCATTTAAACTTTGTAGACTTATCGAGTACCGATGAAAATACAACATTTAAAAAAAATACGCTTTTGTAGTTACCAGAACTAAAAAATAGAAAATAAATAATAGTTTTAAAACAAAAAACAAATTAAAGCAAACTACAAAAGTAGAAAGTATTTTAATTCTATTAAAAGCGCGGGGTGCTTGATATTAATTGATTATATATTACCTCAAAAAAAAACCCACTCTTTTTTATACATTTATAATTAAATTATTTTAAATTTTTTTAGTTTGGTTTTAAAGCGTGTTTTTTTGTTTTTTTTAAAGTATTATTTATTCTAGTAAAGATAGGCTAAGTGTATTTTCTCCAATTAGCAGAAGGAGTGCTGTTTTCAAGAATTACTTCCACAAAGATTTAATAAATCTATTCTTTACCAAACACGTGTATGTGGGTTGTCGAGGTAAGATAGGCAGTCACTCCATGTAAAATACTGGTATTCAACTGCATTCGGTTAGACTGGAAGCCAACCACAACATAGTGGGGAAAAGGCTAGGCAGCTGATGATTTACCAAACACGTGTATCATGTGTAACTAGTTGTATAACCAACACTAATAAAAATCGACAGACGTTTACGCGCGTGAGACGCGCACGTTTATTGATGAATATTACCATATTTACCATAAACTTTGTGACATAAATATCGAAGGGGTCAAGGCTTTCCATGGCAATATTTTATAGTTATTTAATTATAACAAGACTAGGTCATATTATCCATATTTTCCTTATAAGCTACAACAATTTATGGGATAGCACTTTAAAATATAAAATGGTTTACGTGTAGGAGTTCCTTCGAGCACATTTTCATAAAAGGATTTATGTTTTGTCTAATTAATTGTACAGATAATTAAAGGTCAACAACTTTGTCGTGACTACCGTAAATGGTGGGTCAAATATTACAAAATAATAAAATAGGAAATAAACAGTAGCACATGTTAGTTAGTTAGATGAATAATGTCGTAAGTGATGTTACGACAATTTATGATGTAAATAGGGTCAATATTTGACGTAGGCATTTCTTTTCACTTACAATACAACAGCAGAGGGGCAATTTTCGTAATTTTAAGAACGTTCACAGTTTGATCTAAGTGTCAATCTGTCGAAAATTCCTCGACTTTTCAAATATTTTTGTAAAGTTTTTGACGTTTATTTGTCGCCGAGATGAGACTGTGAGTACATTTTGTACGTTTTTAATTACGAGAGTAAATTTACCTTCTGATATTTGTATTATTTTAGTCTACTGTAATTGGGGCAGTCCTTTTGGTAGGAGTCAATTTCGTCCCTCCATAGTTGTCTTATTTTAAGTCCCATAAACTTTACAAAAATACCAGTGGAATCAGCCTCGACTTACGGTAGTGAGTTCGAACCTAGGTACTTTACTATGTGTATTTAATTTGTCCACTGGTCTCAAAACGGTGAAGGATTTATATTACTGGCATGCCCTAGAGCCAATAAATTCGAAGACGCATTAGATCAGCCTGGTGGATTACGGCCCACGCCGGCTCACAGAGAGGAGGCCTGTGTCCCAGCAGTGGGAACGATATAGGCTGATTATGAAAACGTTTTAATTGACACATGTTCGTGCGATTGCTATCATTTTGATATACCGTAGCAAGCATGCCCTTAAATGTTTTGTGTGTAAATCAATTATTTTGTGTATAAATCTATTGTTGCAACTAGTTAGGTAGGTAGGGTTAGCAGCCTTTAGTTTATTGCTTCATAGTGTTGTAAGATTAATGTTACGACACTTTAACTTAATTGCTGTAACTTATTTTATTTTATGGAAAGCGGATACGTTTATTTACCATTGAAATGTTAATAGTGTTTTAATAGAGTTGGGCGAGAGGTACTGTTTACTAAACCTTGAACCAGTAACTCGGTAATAAAATTATTCTAATTAAAATTGATTTAAAATTTTAATAAATTATTTAATGTATTATTATGGTTTTGAAAAGAGGTCTATTACAGATTACAGTTGATAATGATTCATTCTTTAGTTTGTATATTTTGGGAACGTGTTATCTCGGTAATTGCTCTATTTTCACTTGCATCGAGACGAAGATAGATATAAAATCTTTGTATGTTCAGAAACAGCATCCTTATACGCATTGTAATGTCGTAGCCATCAATATAAGATGTCGATTTCACATTAGAAATTTTTGTAAAGTAGAAAATTCGTCAACAAACGCCCACGTGTCTCACGACCTTCTATCATCGAGATAGCTTCCATGTAACTACATTAATAGCAAGAATTCTTCAAGACACTACAGTAAAACTAGTGTTTAGATTTAGTTACATAATATGTCAAAGTTTGCCAAATATATTGACGATAACATTTGCTTAGGAACATAAGAATCGTGAGATATGTCACGAATTGATAATTGCATTCATTGCCTACTGATGTCGCACAAAGTGTCCTAGAAGTTTGTAATCTATTGTCATTTAAATGAAGTCCCTAATTTTTTATTAAGACAGGAATTTATTTTGGAAAAGATGGCACTACGGTACTAATAGTTAAAAATGTGATGATAATCGTTACTTCATAGAATTCTTATGTAAAATAATTTTTTTATTGGAACCCCCCCAAAGACACAAGATCACAGTACAAAGTCATTGAGTGTAGGTGCTAAATTATTTCGATGACTAGGTCATCAAAATGTGCTGTATTACATTGGAGTAAATCTTTATCAAATAAGCCATAATTCAGAGATAACGTATCATGTCATCTCTAGTATACATTAGATGATAGATATTTCTAAAAACATTTTAATATTAACAAAATAACCTAGGTGTGAACAAGACTGATGATATCATGGCACAATCATCCATCGGTTACGACCATCTAACGAATGGACAGACGGTCAACTTTAACACGCGTGTAGGCTTTATTGACACATATTTAACGACAGCCTTGTACATTTGTCATTAATCATGGCGGGTATTGTGTGGTTGTGTTAGTCTTACGTGTCTTATGTAAAATATAATAAAATTTTGATGTAGTCTTGGTCCAGTACCCTAGTTGCGTAAAATCACTACGGTGCTAAACGCCGAAAATGAGATGGTAATTATTACTTCAGATAATTATTTTGTCAAATTTTAATTTTGTGGGAACCCCCCAAGGCCTTCAAGGTCGTTGAATCTTTTTGGAGAATATTGTTACATTGCAAATAACGCAATGAATTTTGTTGAACTATCAAATTGAAAGCCATTCTTAGTATGTTACCCCGCATTTAAGGTTTAAAAGAAGCTCATTATTGAAACGGTTTAATAAATAAGCACTAAATGGAGAGTCGGGGTGGTTTATACCATAGATGTCAAGTCTTGATTTAAGAGGCTAAAACTTTACTTGTCTACTACATCTTGCTTGTTGGCATAGCATTGAAGCATCTTAAACCAACCTTTGAAGTCACTTGTTTTTTTCCTGTTAACTTGACGTTTATATAACCGAATTTACAAATTGAAAACATAAACTATAGTTCAACTATCCAAACATGACTTACAGACAGTAACTCTAGCTTCGTTTCATTAATTACCTCGTCAAGTTACAAGTTACACTTAAGTAGACGGCGATCATTATCGGTTACATAACTTACGTTGCCCGACGTGAAGTCACGGAACTGTAATTTTTTTATTGTTTCAAACGTTTCGTGCACTTTCACGGTCATGAATGGTGCGTAGTGTGGGTGACTTTCTTTTGGTGCGCAAGAGCATTCAACAGGTGTTTTCCACTCGCGCGCTGACCGGGTGATGCAATGTCACCGTCGGTAATTATTTCGGCTAATCACTGCGATTTTATTTTGCGTAATCGATTATGTAACTACAAATCGATTTTGAAACAGTGTTGTCTTTAAGTAATGGTGCGTGAATTGTTTTTTTAAATGTCATTTTATTTTTGCTTCTGTTCTAGATCGAATAATTTGAATGCATTTGGTATTGAAATTATCCTCAGTATCTATCATGTTTGCAGATTAATTTAAGCCAAAAACTTGTTAAAATTAAGTCGAAATGAATTTATTAAGTTAATATTATGTCATGTTAATATTGTGATCTTTTTATTGTCTATATCAAAGGTTAAGGCGTAGAATATGTTAAGTTGACAGATAACACTTCTAGTTTTTTATGTGCATATCTTGTAGAAGTACGTAACATCTGTTAGAATTAAATTGAACAAATACAATTTTATATGTAACTAGAAAAATAAAACATAGTTTACTAATGGTACATGACGAAAGTATTTTCGGGACCTGTTTTTGATGAAAGTGTAATTGAAAAAGTGCAGATACATAACAGCAAAAATATTGTATTGAGACCCTACAAGCAAAAGCGAAAACCTAATAAATTGATATGCTTATGTTGCACAAAGCAATCGGAAAAGAAAAAAATGAGTGAAAAGTTGTTTATTTTGCACATATAAAATATAAGTTCCTAAAAGTCCCGACGGAGATGGCGGGATGAGCTGGCACCCTTTAATAAATATTAGTCTTTGGCAGCTCTTGACGGAGAGAGGAGGAAAGAGAGTACGGACGCTTTTCCCAACAGTGGGAAATTAACGGCTAATAATAATAACTAAAAAAAAAACATCCTCTAGTCAATTACTTTCAAATCTTTCATGCGAAAGTAAATAAAGATTCCGCAGAGAAAAGCAATAAAATATTACTTTGACGTATGAAACATTATTGTATTTTCTTTCCGTTTCCCCTATAATAAAATGAAATTACTTAATTGATCAATAAACATCAATTACGAACGCAACGGAAGGAACATTGACAGTTCAAATTGATATTTATTTCCTTATCAATCAATGAAAGAGATCTTATAAATCCGGTTTGTACAGAATAGGTTGGATAGAAAGGATAAGATTTCCTGAAGATACTTATCCATTTTATGTTCTTATTTAGATGATATTTCATGTTAACCAGTAAAAAGTATTTAATCAATTAACTCAGCCTCATAGTCCAGTGTTGGCCATAAGCCTCTCCCAGCCTCTCCCTTTTGCATTCAGTTTATCCCAACCACCATCGTCGGTCCATCTAAATTGGAGGCGACCCACACTACGCTTGCCGAAATGTGGCATACTCTTGGACTTGTCTGCTGCACCAGACATCGGTCCTTCGACAAACATGGCCATACCACTGCTACATCAGCTTGCTCATTCTGCAAGCTATGTCGGTTAATCCAGTTCTTTTATGGATAACAGAAAAAGTATTTTAAACGAATAAACTACAAAAATAATAGTTAAAAAAAACTAAAAAACACGCTTTTTATAGAAAACCGAACTAAAAATTAGAAAATAAATTTTATGAATTTAAATTAAGAATAGTGTTAAAAATTTCAATAAATATAGATTAATAATAGTGTGAATAAAAAATAAAAAAACAGCGTGGGGTGCATGGTGTCAATAGTTATAAATATTTTATTGACAGATATGAGTAGAGTGATTATCATTTTGATAATATCTTAAAAAGCACCCCACGCTTTTTTATTTTTTTATTCACAGTATTATTAATTTATATTTATTGAAATTTTTAACACTATTCTTAATTTAAATTTATTAAAATGTATTTTCTATTTTTTAGTTCGGCAAAAGACAGATAAATCTCACGACCAGAATTGAATAATGTTGTATGTTCAAACGAACATACAACATTATTCATTCACATAATCACTTGTGCACTCAACAGTACTTGACAAACATAACCCATAAGTGCCAATGAGTTGTACTGTCGCGAGCAGTAATCTGATCATGTTATGTTTGTTCGCTCGTTTAGTTACGATCTTTGACGAGACAGCATGCTTCTCTACGTTTACGTATTCAAGGTTCAGGTGCTTTATGTTGATATACAAATAATAGTTTTGTATGTTCATCATCATCTTCCTAGCCTTCTCCCAACTATATTGGTGTCGACTTCCAGTCTAACCGGATACAGCTAAATACCATTATTTTACATGGAGCGACTGTCAATCTGACCTCCACAACCCAGTTACTGGGTAATGATACCCCTTATAAAACTGGTTATCAGACTTTCGGGCTTCCACCCATAACACAACTAAAACGGACATCATAAGTAATGTAACCTTTTTAAAATAACCATTTAAAATGTCTTTGGCTCTTTAAAAATGTCTAAGATTCACACTACAAGTGACAGCCGGGACGTGTTTTCCGCATTTAACGTAGTTTACGTCATTGTTCGATATGCCAAAAATGTATTCATCATTTTGTTTAGTTGGTATTTACACCATTGTACCTATAACATTATTTTGTTCAATAATGTACTGCTGATTGATACGCCTATTGCGATGATTATGATTTTTGTTTGTTTATTCACGTTTCTTGCTTGTTATCATACTTGATTATCAGGAAGATAATCGCTTAGACCAAATATAATTACGACTGTTTTCTATAAAATACTCCATGATTGACGTGTTAATAGTAAATATTTTGATATATTTCTTTACGCATTGTTTAAAAAAAAAAACACGTTTTATTGAATGACTAAATTTCCGCTTCAAAATAAAAGATTCTTTTTTACGGATCAGATTTAGTAGTCCTCTCAAGGTTTTGTTCAATGTCAGCCTAAATATCTCTCGGTCCAAATTCGAGCCAAATCATATTTCACGCGATCAAGCTCGAGTGTAATATGCAAAGTCAGTGAGAAATATTGTCAGCCATACACTCTCAACGTTTCTGTTGAGGTGAAATGGGCACTTTCGCATTTCTCGAGATCGCGCATTCTTACGTAACGAATATGTCATCTAATTACTTTGCATGTGCTGTGAAGAATTTTGGACAGAGTAATGTAGGTTTGTATCTACCTGTACGTTTTCAAATTCTGTCTAGCCTTTTCCAACTATGCTGGAGTCAGCTTCCAGTATTTTACATGGAGCGATTGCCTATATGACTTTAACAACCCAGTTACTGGGTAATACGATATCAGTTGACAATTATTCCCAGTATTAAGTCATTTTGACTCCCAGGTACTGTAAATTATTTACTGTATAAGTAAATAAATGGTGGATACATGATAATGTAGTTCAGTGCTGTTATTTCGTTTTGATTACGGAAGTATTACAGTCATGCCAAAGGTGTTATTTGTGTCTTTGGATTTTGTGTCATTCATTTTTATCGAGGTTTTTGTAACTGGCACTAGCCAAATATTACTTTGCATCATCTATTTACTACGTTCTAACATCGTCATAGCCAAATTTCCCGCGAAAGAACAATTTAACAAAATTATTTTGAAAATTAATATTAAGTTAATAAATTGTGTTAATGTAATAATGTGTTTCACATTTTGAAAATAAAATTCTAAATTATAGAAATACTTTAAACAAGATTGACATATTTAATTTATTTAATCTTGATTGAATTTGCCGGTCATTCAATCATACCTAATTAAAACTGTCAACTGGTTGCAAGATTTCAAATTAAAATCCGAACATTTAATATCAAATACCTACATCTTTAGTTTTTTAAGAAATATATTTTACATTATTAACTTATTTAGATATCTATGCATCATCGCCTGCACCTGGTTGCAACTCTTAAAATATAGAAACGATTGATTTTTAGTACAGTTTTGGGCTATTAAATGAACAAATAGGTACTCTTGGGTACGTCTCCTGCACGTTATCGTCTAGCACGTCCTAGTACCTACTAGGACGTCAAAACCAAGAGCAACCGAGTCGAGAACATGCGCGACCCTACTGTACATTCATAATTTTCTACTTTAAACTATGGTTATACTATTTTCAATGGAGCCAGTAAATTGCTCGGGCATTTCTCTGTCTGAACTGATTCTAATTAGTCCCTTGATTGTTATTTCATCGCTGTTAAATTGCACTCGCCTCTACTAAAACGTATAAACAAACAATTGAAATGTGTTCTGCAATTTTAAAATAGACGATCTTTACTACAGTGTCTGCTAATGTTATTAATATTAATGTGAAAGTTTGTATGATTAGATCAGGGGTCGCCAAATGGCGGACCGCGGTCCGCATCTGGACCGCTGACCCATTTTGTGCTGACCGCGAGAACACAGCTTACTTTGTTTGGGTCAACATTTATTTGTGAAGCAGCATTTTCGAAGATGAAGTTCATAATGAATACATTTCGATCTAGACTTACTGATGAACATCTCCAGGATTTAAACATTTTAATTTAATAGCTTGCATCAATTTTACTCCAAAGTTTAGACAGATAGTCCGCAACAAAAAAAAAAAAAACATTTTTCTCATTGAAAAAAAGAAAAAAATAACCGTAATTACATTTGTTTTATAAATATTTTTTTCTATAAAATGTTGTGCGGACCGCGATGGTCATTTCATTTCTCAAAACGGACCCTGAGCGAAACTAATTGGTGAGCCCTGCACCCTAATTGCGTAACTCACGATTGATCATAATTGGTTTCGTCTTCACAGTTAAACAATATTCATTGCGTTATTTATGTTGTCGAACAGACACATTTTTCGAACATATGAAGCAATGGTTTAACAATCCGTTTCAAAACGATACAGATTATGATGAATCGTGAGTTACGCAATTAGGGTGCTGGTTTAGATGTTTGGATGTTTGTTACTCAATCACGCAAAAACGACTGAACGGATTTGAATGAAATTTGGCACACAGATAGTTTATAGTCTGGATTAACACATAGCATATTTTTTATCCCGGTAGTAGGTTCCTGTGGGATAATTTCCGATCTCCACGCGGGCGAAGCCGCTGACAAAAGCTAGTAGAAAAGTATTCAAGAACCTCACAATACTACAGGGTTGTCACGATGTAATTTTCCCAGGTTACTCATACAATTAACGTAGACTTTTCCATTACGCCTCCAGCTTTATTCTTCTTTTCTCTCATGGAAGTAGTAATACAGTCAAAGTATCAATCAAGATGCTTCTTATGGAGCACTTCCTATATTGTGCAATACTTGTGCAAGTAATTAGTACCGAGTAACGTAAGTATTCCGTTTATTAAAGGAAAGAAAGTGTCGTTCTATAGGAAGGAAGCCGTATACTGCCGTTCTGCTAATATATGCACATATTCGTGGTACACAATTGGTGTATTTGAGAACGGTAATTTTATTGGTGGGTGATTAGTGAGACGGAAATGGTTTTAGTGGGATGAATGGTGTGATAATGTTTGATTATTAGACGGTTGCTTATTGGCTGTTATGGCAGGATCGTTATATGGTTCGCTATAAAATAATCCAAGGTCACCATCGCCTGCCTAGCTTTTTGTAGTGTAACTGTAAGCAGCTGAATACTGGTATTTAATATGGAAGTGACCGCTTATCTGATTCCACAACCCAGTTAGTTGGTAACACGATACGGGTTGTCAGACTTTGGGCTTCTAACTATGCGTGACGACTATCAAAGATCTTCGAATGATAGCCGGTACCAAAAGCTAAACGTGCCTTAAAATGGTCATGCAGTCAGTTCTTATGATACAAAAGTACTAATTGTAAAATCGAATACTTTTTTTCTTGTTATTTTTTTACTAATTATACCAAACCCTGATCATGAGTACCTATTGTTTAAAATATACAAACTAAAACCTGCTTGTTATAGCCCGTGGGTAGAACACAACAATTCAATTAGTAAACAAAGACATTAGAGAGCCATGTAGACAAATATTGCACGAGTTTCGAAAGAAAAAGCATTACAGTTTCTGAGACGGGATCAATGTAATTATAGCTGATTACTTATCAGTTTTTGTGAGTCCTGTCGACGGCGCGTTGTGTTCCACGCGCGCCTCAAAGATGTCAGCACCTACTGGTGGGGTCCGCAAGGGTCGGTGCCTGCCAGGGGTGTGGGTTGTCCGAATGGCACACAGGCAACTGAAAGAACACGGGTTTGAGTCAGTAAAAGTCTGACACGCCCTCCCTCTCCACACAGAGCAGGAGAAGTTATTTGATGATCTCCCACCCAAAAAAAGGGTTAATTAAGTTCTCCGGGGATAATTGAAATATTCTGCTTCTTCTTAGCGTGACGATAGCAATCTAAATGCAGTCAGCCGAGAATTTGGCTACGAGTTTGGCATTTCCATCATAAATCAACATTCGTTGTATGAGAGACTTGGTCTAGTGGTTGCAAGCGCTACTGCTGAGCGTGAGGCCATGGGTTCGAATCCCAGCTCGGACAAAGTGGGTTTTTCCAATTTTAAAATTTCCATAAGCAGCCCGAGGTTTGGAGTTCAACCCTTTTGATGTCAATAGGAATGGAATGGGACATAAACATCACTGGTGAAATGTGGGTCGGTGTCGGAAGTCGGTGACTTTGGATATGTATTTAATTATATGTCACCGCCTTCCGAACTTAGTTATTGGGGTTGGACAAAGCTAGTTTATTATTTTTTACTTTTCGGTTTTTCGGCGGTTTAATTTTTTTATTAAAAAGTTTTATTTTATAATTTTTGTGGCTATAATCTACTAATTACTACATGCTTAATTTTTTATTACTTTTTGTTGATTACTTTTTATAACACACAACTCAGTATTAAAATCTGTGAGTAAACAATCAAACATCCCCTGTTTTCTTACCCTAAGGGTTGGAATTTTTATGGAACTTCGAAGTTTATATGGGACCAACTTCGGGGTATACCCTTTCCAATAAAAAAAAGAATTATCAAAATCGGACTACTCTGGAAAAAGTTATGCGTAAAATATACGCGTCGAATTGAGTAACCTCCTCCGTTTTTTCGTCGGTTCAAAAAATAACTTTTCTCCGTAAGATGTTCACTCCGACATCGGTTTCTAAATAGTGTAGTATTAACGTAATACTGATCGAGCATAATATGCAATATTTCGCTATTGAGGACAGCTGCGGTTTAAGTTATAAATATCCTAGGTTTATTTCATGCTGTATATCTATATAAGATAATAAATCAGAAACTTTAAATCTTTTACTAAATATTTCATCGAGTAATGATTTATTGATGAATGAAATGTACACAACATAATAGCACCACTACTTATATATTTTTCTAGAATTTTAGTTCATCAATTGTTTTTCCGATTTATGAAGGGATTACATGAGGGGCTTGTGGCTAAATAACAATAGCTGCACGGGTCGATCGGCCAGGTTAAGCTACGCTTGCCGCGGTTGGTCCGTGGATGGGTGACCATCTTTACATACCAAGACCCCTCCGTGCCTCGGAAAGCACGTTAAGCCATTGGTCCCGGCTGTCATTTGTGGATCTTTGACAGTCGTTACGGGTCGTCAGAAGCCCGAAAGTCTGACAACCAGTCTTACCAAGGGGTATCGTATTACTCAGTAACTGGGTTATGGAGGTCAGATAGGCAGTCGCTCCATGTAAAATACTGGTATTCAGCTGCATCCGGTTAGACTGGAAGCCGACCCCAACATAGTTGGGAAAAGGCTAGGCAGATGATGATGATACATGTCATGTACAAGACATAATATTACGCCTATCCTCTGAAAGGTTAGCCAGAGATGTACAGACGCCAGCACATCAAGCTACCCCAAACTGTTAAATTTTCCCAATTGAACATGAACCTTATGCTTAAGCTATAAAGTTGAAAATCTATAAAATAAATTTGACAGTTTGGGGTAGCTTGATGTGCTCTGTACCCAAACTTGGGCTGCTGCTAAGAAACTTCAGATGGACAAACCCAGTAACAACAGTTTGCCCAACTCTGGAATAGAATCTGGGATCTTATGCTCAGCCAGTAGCGCTTGCGAATATCACTTGCCACCACACACCAATGAGGAAGTAAAAAGTATTTTTTTTGTAAGACATAATTCGATGGAAATTTTTTTACTATAACATAATATCGTATCATCGATTTGCGGTATTTTTGCCCCTTGACCCGTTCATATACTTTATTTACTCCTAGTGTCAATTTTAAGTAGAAATATGTTATTAATTTATGTGTTTAACTGCCAATATTATTTATTGCTCCGGCCGTAGCTACATAACGGGTTTAAATTGCAAAACTACGAAACAGGTGTTTTTGACTTTTAAACAACACACACGGGGTGTTATAAGTTTGACGTATCTTCATGTGTGTGTGTCTGTCTGTGGCATCGTAGCTCCCGAATGTATGAACAGATTTTATTTTGTTTTTTTTTGTTTGAATGGTGAATTCGTCGGGAGTGTTAATAGTAATATTATAATGTGAAAGTTTTTCTGTTTGGATGTTTATCGATGGTCGAAAAATATCCCACGGGAACATAATACCGAGATAAAAAGTATCCTATGAGTTATTCCAGGTAACAAACTACCTCTGTGCCAAATTTCATTCAAATCCGTTCAGCCGTTTTTGCGTGAAAGAGTAACAAACATCCATACATACATCCATACTCACAAACTTTCATATTTATAATATTAGTAGGATATTATGGCTATTAACAGTTGCACGAGTTGGATTGATCAGCATAAGCTACGCTTGTCAATCGTTACGGGTCGTCAGAACCACAAAAGTCTGACAACCACTCTTACCAAAGGGTATGGCGTTACCCAGTTACTGGGTTGTGGAGGTCAGATAGGCAGTCCCTGCATGTAAAATACTGGTATTCAGTTGCATTCGGTTAGACTGGAAGTCGATCCCAACATATTTTGGAAAAGGCTGGGTGGATGATGATGAATAAAGTATAATCATCATCATCTGAATAGCCTTTTCCCAGCACAGACGCTGTTATAATTTTGCTGTTTTAATATGATATACTTTGGTAAGGTGTGGCTAATATTACTTAACCACAAGCCCCCCTGATGATATACTTTATTGTATACAACAAAAAAAACATAATTTAACAAAAACGAAATCAAATGGTACAAAATATACAATGGGCGACCTTGTCGCTTTTATTATTATAGGGGTTAAACTTCTTAAACTTATGACATATAGCCAAAGAAATGTGACTTGCGCCAATAATACTGAACTATGAAGAAAGAGTTAACTCACACACGCAAGCGTACGTGTGTGTGCGTCTATGCGCTTGCGCCGCCCGCCGCCGGTGTCGTTGCGTTTTCACCTTGTTGCAAACTGGAAGTGTCGGCGTTATAATAAGCGTGATTTTTCCAGGGAAATATTTGTTTAAACGTGTGTGTTAACAAAGTGAATGTTGACTGGTTTTAACGTAAAATATTGTTAGGCACTTGAATTCTTGTTAGTCGGATTTTGCCTGTTTTATAGGATGTGGTTCAGACAAAGAAAATAAACAGATGAAAGAGAAAACATTACACTGTTTACAAAAAACTCTGTTTGTAAACTTGTAGAAACGCACAAAATGTGTCTATTATCGTGTTCAGAAAGAGTTACTGTTTACATATATTTTTAAAATATGTGAAGCCGACGTTTCCTTTCAAAATACATGGTTATGTATTTTGAAGCCGGTTAGGTTATAGCACAAATCCTCTTAGCATTAGCTATTGAATCTAGTATTAAGCCTGTATTTATCTTCAAACTACTTCGTTGGTTTACTGGTCGAAAGCGCGACTACAGAGCATGAAGTCTTGGGTTCGATTCTTAGGTCGGGCAAAGTGTCCCCGGGTTTTGCTATCAAAGTAACAGCTCCGAGTCTGGATTTGTGCCTGGTTGATGGTAATAGCTTTGCCCCCTATTACATCATCTGCCTAGCCTTTTCCCACTATGTTGGGGTCGGCTTCCAGTCTAACCGGATGCAGCTGAATACCAGTATTTTACATGGAGCGACTGCCTATCTGACCTCCACAACCCAATTACTAGGCAATACGATACCCCCTAGAAAGACTGGTTGTCAGACTTTCATGCTTCGGACGACCCGTTAAGACTGCCAAAGATCTACAAATGACAGCCGGGACCAACGGCTTAACGTGCTTTCCGAGGCACGCAGGGGTCTTGGTATGTTAAGATGGTCACCCATCCCCGGACCAACCGCGGAAAGCGTAGCTTAACCTGATCGATCGATCCGTGCAGCTAATATTACTTAGCCACAAGCCCCCTATTATATGGGACTTAAATATAACTGGGGTTTCGGGGATTACAGGCAGTGATGTCATGTAATATGTGTGAGTGTGTATGAGTGTGTATGTGTGTGTGTTTGTGTTACTATACAACATGATCAAACTGTGAACAATACGAAGAAACTAATACTATTTGCATTTCTAATGACTAATCCAAGGTTACGTTTTGCGTATTTTGTCACACCTCAAAAGCATAAGATAATCATTTGATTTATACCAGATTGCCGATACGGTTGTGTCACTGTTATTGCAATTATTTAAATATTTATGTTGATTTTTAATTAAATGATAAAAAATCTAGATAAATCTAAAGCATAGCTTGACATATCCGAAGATTTATTTATTGATGTTTTCAAAAATTTCGTAATTTTCACCTCGATTCAAGATCACCCAGGGCAACTAAGTATTTATATGGAGTGCAATAACTACTTAAGCTTCTGTAAATGCATACTCGTTTATGGTCCAAGGACTTTCTAGATGGTCGACGATGGTTCATTAGCAGAATGAGGTTGTAATGAGGTGTAGTAAGATATCTAAGTTAATGATGCTCGGAGAATAGTAAGAATGGTGTGAATCTTCTAAGCAAAAACTCCAGAACAGATAGAACATCTGCCTTCATGTATTTTAACATGCATTATTTTGTCCGCGTGTCGCGTTTTTGTAGGTTAGCAAAATTATGTTAGTCAGCCTTTACCTGTACAAGGATCTATTGACGTGTGGTTGAAAACAGAACTGACGCTGTCGTCTTGCTATTACAAAAAAAAAAAAAAAACCATCAGCGCCCACATGTCAACGACGTTCGAGCCCATAAAGATCATTGGAATCCTAAGTAGTATCAGTAAGTTTTTTATAGAGAAATTAATTAAAAATTAAACTTCATATTAAACCATACAAGATTAACCCGTCGCCTCATTGACAGTTGAACATATGGGCATTTTAATGCACGTATTACGAAACATCGTCTTATGGCGATGTCACTTATCACATCTGTCTCCGGGTAGACCCCCAGTGTTAGCAGGAACGTTCAGAACTACTTTCATCAGGTATTGAATATACTTGAATATAGGCTGTAGGAGCGGTTCCCTAGCTTCCTGAATTAGGTGACTTTTTTCGTGTTCGTAGTGCACATAAATTTACACCTAATGTCGATTTTAGAGTAGGAAGCTTGTGTCAAATTGGCGTAAATTATTGTGCAATAAATGTTGCTTGTGTACAGTCGGCAAAAGATTTAAGTATCATCTGCCTAGCCTAGCCTGCCTTTTCCCAACTTTGTTGGGGACGGCTTCCAAGCTAACCGGATGCAGCTGAATACCAGAATTTTACATGGAGCGACTGCCTATTCGACCACCACAACCCAGTTACCGGGTAACACGGTTCTTTCTTGGTAAGACTGGCTGTCAGACTTCATAACTTGGATTTACGTACGCATAAAGGGTATAAAATGCGACCAGCCTGCAGATATTTGGTGGCGCATGTCAAGAAATTGAGTTTGTTTCCTTGGTTTTATTTTCAAATAAAACATTTTACTACATTTGTACTTATTGTATTTTCTACGTGTAGGTAAATCACGGAAATTGAACCAGTAATGACTTAATTCAAATTGAGCTTGCGAAAATATTTCGTTGTCTACGGCTAAATAACAATCATCAACCACTAAATGTCATAGCGTAAAATCAGTTTCAAATAGACGAATAATGATTGCGTCAGTGTCAAAGTTTGCATTATTCAGCTGCTAAATACGTCTTTTTATTGCAATATTATAATAATATTAAAAACACGTGGTTGACGACTCGTCAAGTCTCGATCGTCTTTCGTTAAATAAAATGTTCTCTTGAGGCAAGTCAGTTGGTCAAGTTATGAGGGTTTTCTGAAATGACGTTTACTAGGTGGCAGCACTGAGATGTAAGCTCGGGGCACCTGTCAAAAATGTCAAACCGCCTATATTTTATTTAGTCGTGATTGAATGTTGAACGAATTAATGAAACGAATGATGAACCTCTTGTCAAAGTTGCGCCAGCTGATGGCGGGAATTTTCATGAAAAGCATTGGTCGAGTAAAGTCGAAAACAAAAGTTGATCAACGCCGTAAGCGTTGATCAACTTTTGTTTTCGACTTTTGTTTAAGTTATCTCATGATACGATTGTCATTTGATTCCAAAACAGAATTCAAGTTGACCGATTTAAATAGCGTCGTGAGAACAAAACCTTAGGATGAAGAAGATCACCTCGAAACGTGAAGGCTGTCAACAACAAAAAAAAACTGCGTTATATCAATGTTTCGTTTATCTATGTAATAAAGAGAATTGGAAATTTTACTAAATGTACGGTTACAAGAGATCCGGTTTGGTGATCGACCGATATGGCTATAAGTCATTTTGTTAGTAAAAAATATTGTATTGCTTTCTTTTTACGCAGAATAGATGTATGCAGTTTTCAAAGCTCTTATATTCTGGGTGATAAGATTGATTTTAGATTGATAAGGTTATTTAGAAAAATGTTTTAAAAACTTTTCTCAGTGTTTGATAATATTGAGAGATATACGAGTGACGTCATTTTTTAACATTAGTTTAACTGTGATGTAGCCAATGTTAACGAAGCAATTAAACATGTTTGTGTACACCACACCTTATAATTTATTACTTTGATGCGCTAAAAACATTTGCGATGTGTTTCGTCTTTTTAAAGCGATGATGCAATTGTTAAGAAAGCTATATTTGTTTTTATTGTATTAAACGTGTTTGTAATCACCACCACTAAAAATACACTTAGATTTCGCCAACCAATGTTTGTGAGTAAAAATATGTATTTTTGATGGGTGTAAATTTGTGGATGCTTTACCAAATAATAGTTCTTCTTTTAAAGGAATTTTGAGAGTTTTTGCATAGAATACATTGAAATGTACAGGGTTTAATTAAAACAGAGAGATACAGAAAAGGGAAGACATACATTTCAAACTTTAATTACGTCTTTTTTTACGAAATTCATTATTTTCTTTTGTACGGTAAATGAGCTCTGGGAATGTAAGAATATAATAAAATTGGTGCTTATCTTCTTGACTTTAAAACAACACTATAATTAGCAACTCTTACAGCAGTCAATTGAGAATTTCTACGACGCTCATTTGGCACCGCCTTTATGTCTCGATAATAGCATAAAGAGACTTTTCTTTCTTATATCGAGACACTGTATCAGTACACCTGAGTGTTATTAGTAGGCTAGAATATACTGTTGTTACCTTTTTTTTTTCTAATTGGCAACTGTAGTTGCCAACTAAAACAAAGTTTTTCTACTTGGCAACTGTTACTTAGCCACGACCCCTTCGTGGCTAAGTAATAACAGCCGCACGAGTCAGTCGAAGATAAGGCTACGATTGCCGAGGTCGATTCGTGGATGGGTTCCATCCATTACATAGCCTTTTTCCAATGTTTTTGGGGTCGGCTTTCAGTCTAATCGGATGAAAAATAGTTAGATAAATGCGAGGCAGATGAAACCGTTGAAGGAACTTGGTGCTGGGTGCTGTGACCCCAGGAAGACTACAAGACAATTTTGCTGATAACAATTTTAGTTTTGAGTGAACTTTGGAAGCCGCATCATAGCTTTGGTTCTATCTACACAGAAGTCCAGCTTGCCCACCACTGTCGTGAGAATTATTTAAAAAAAAAAAATCTGCATTTATACATAGACATAGAAAATAAAGCTTGGATTGCAAAAGTGTGCTACTTACTGTATGAGATCATCAATTAGACGAGTATTGCGCCCGCGCAGTGCCGCTAACTCGCTTTGTTTCACACTCTCACAGGTTGCGAATCTCTGCAATTAGTTTTCTTCTCACAGAGTGTTGGTAACCTCTGCCGCGGTGACTATGGTCGGGTTTTGATATTACAACAAGTGACAGGACAGGACTTGGGAGGAGGGATGATGTTGAATTAGTTTTTGACGCGAAATCAAAAACAATGTTTGAACAAAAAAAATCATCTGTGCATGGTTTGAGGCATCGGTTGGTTTGCCTGCAAGATAAAACGGGTGGGTATATTTCATGCGAGATTTGATCTTGCAAAATTGATTGCTTCTTCCTAAAGCATCGACATTAAGATTGATAATATTACATATTTAGCTCTCACCACAAATCCAACGTTACACTCTGAGAAAATGCCAGTCTGAAGACGACTGTTGCAATTCCACCAAACAATACCACCGAACAAAATTACAGAAACAAAGCGCGATCAACATTCACATTTTAGCACCCTTGACCAAATCGTTCCATTCACTCAATCCGGCCCTGAAGCCAGGTGTAACCAACTGTTTTCCCATAAGAAATGCGGTTGTGCGGCCCGCAAATTGCACGTCATTTGCGTATGGATTATGTGGAATTAAAGTGAGGTAACTTAAGCCTCTTTGTTGTTGAAAAGCCTGCTGGGTGTAGGAGTCTGATGGGGTTATCCTTTTAGGACATAATTGGTTCAAATGGAGCTGGGATTTGTTGAACTTTAAGATTTAATCTGTAGTTATAGTGTGGGTGTTTTATATATTTATTGTTTCTACTGTTACAAATTTGTCTTTTAGACTGGTATAAAGACGGGAAGTTAAGGAATATGTATTGAATAAATAAAAATAACTTCTTTCTTTGTTTTCTTTCTTTTTCTCCTTTCTTTCTTTTCTTCTGTCTGACCCGCATAGAATAGAACCATCTATATTATCATAATTATTCAAAGTCCTCAGACCAACCAGAGTGACATTATATATAACGTGGCAAACGGATTGGTTATCTTGTTATGATGTCATGATTATACTTAATACCCACTTAAGACACCCACTACATGTAACAAGGCGGCTTCAGAAACCACAAAACACATACTTCTTAGTATTCTCATACAAGTGTTCAGGTTGAATTAAGTAAATAATCTTGTTTATTTTAACCAAAAATGACAGCTTTTTTATATATTTTTCAATTTCTGGTTTTATTCGCGGTATTCCACTCGGAGCACTGATTCCAACGACACTTGAACGAATGGCACCTAAGCTATTCTACTAATCGAAACGAAATTTTATTGATAAGTGCGGTTCGGTTATTTTTTTTTTTGGGTGACAAATCATCAAATAACTTCTCTCGCTCTGGGTGGAGCAGGAGGGCGTGTCAGACTTTTACTGACTAAAACCCACCCGTGTTCCTTCAGTAGCCCGTATGCCAGGGGCTGTGGTGTCTCTTTCGAACAAACCCGCACCCCTGGCAGGCATCGGCCCTTGCGGGCCCCATCATTTTTTGTGCTGACATCTCTTTGAGGCGCGCGTGGAACACAACGCGCCGTCGACTTGGGATTGGTCCTTACCGGACAGCGACCTACCCATTACTCGCCGTCCGCAAGCCCATGCCTACGGTGGCCGGAAATCGGCCTGGGATTCCCGAAGCCCAGGGCGTCTCCGTATCCTGCGGAAGTGCGGTTCGGTTGGCATGAAAATATATTTTTTTTCAGTCCCGTTTAGAAAAAATATTATTTTCTTTCCACGAAAGGCACCTATGTTAAATAAGTCTCTATCATGTCTATCCATGCTTTTTTGTTCAAAACAAAAACTGAATGTTTAATTTCAAAAAGCCTTATGTGTCTTATTTCACTTTCTAATAACGACCTTTTGTTTTTGTTACAGGTAAATACTTTACTGATCGTGTAGCCGTGAGAGAAAATCTTATTCGAATGTTAAGGTATGAATGGGAGGAAAAATTCGTATACTTTCGTATTGTCACCTTAATTAAGTAATAAGTGTTTTTTACCTTGATTTTTATTTCACACGCGTGAAAGTTTATCGTGTTTTTTGTGGGAAAGGTTTGATTTGAAGGCCATTCAACCCTCGAAAACCCTATATGAAATGAAGCCGTCATCATTGTATAGTTTTAATCACACAGTGGACTATTAGATGGTAGTACCATCAATAACTAATATATCTGCCATCATACCGTAAGGGTTGATTTTTCAAGAGTAAGATAACTTTAATGGAATAAATATTGCGATTTGACAAAAAAATTATAGAAAACTGGCTTCTGCCCGCAACTTTGTCTGCGTCAAATTTCTTGCTCCCCGACCCACCCCGTCGAATCGAATCGCCTGGCCGTGCGAGTCCTTCGCATTTGATTTTTTTCATTTTTCTCGGCTCCCGAAGGCCCTAGCGTGATTTCATATAGCCTATTGCCTTTCTCGATAAATGGGCTATTCTACTCTAAAATGATTTTTCAATTTGAACCAGTAGTTCCTGTGATTAGCGCATTGAACCAAACAAACAAACTAACTCTTCAGCTTTATATTATTATATAAATATAAGTAGGTATAGATATATGTCAAGCGGTCAGATAGTCTTCAGATAAAGTTATCTGACTTTTGAAAAACCAGCCTTAGTTATAATAATTATAATCTGCCTATAATGTTCCCACTGCTGGGACACAGGCCTCCTCTCTGTGAGAGGGCGGCCTCCACCACGAGGGCCCGGTGCGGTTTAGTGGTGGAAGTCACATATCTTCCAATTTTTGGCTCTAGAAAATAACAAACTTTGAAGGAAACCTAATTTCAGTGCTATTTGTAAAATTTGATAAGACAGGCCTGCAATCCCTCTCTGTACAGAGTAAGTTTTTATCCAGTGCGAAAAATTTCTGCGCTAGGGGGTCTAGAATGATATGCTGAATCCATGATTACAATTTGCGCACTGGATAAAAACTTTTCCTGTATTATGGTAACAGAGACATAATAATATATGTGCTCGTATTGTTGCAAGCACCAATCATAGTACGTTTTTATGTCTGGTTTTGATTTACAACATAAGAAAAGCCTCTGTGATATTTAAAGCTAGTTACATAAGCGCCCTTTAAAGTCTCATGTGGCAACTGACTGTAGGTGTAGTTGAGGTTAAAGTTCACGACACTGGTCAATGAAAACATACAAGTAAAGATTTTTTTTTGGTAATCCCGTTGGAAGAATTATGTATCGTAGTATAGGTGATCTCAGACGCTCCACTTTTTGTTCACGTATGTTCTTTGGTCGAAATGAATCTTCAGAACACAAAATGAATCGAAAGTGAAAAATGAATTCAATATTGAACCGAACCAGTGATGTCGGATTTCGGAATTCGGCCAGCTTCTACTCTTACATCTGTTTAAATTCAAAATGACAAAAGTATCAGAGGTTCTGTCTGTGTATCGGAGTCTTAGATTTGGGGTTCCGTAAGCACCCTTGGAGGCTAAAAAAGAATTAATTACACAAACTAATTGTTAGTGTACGAAGTATTTCCCACGTCATTCACACGAGTGAGGCGGTACAATGCCTTACAAACCCAATGTTTTGTAACCAACTCGCGCGCATTTTCCCATCTTAAAGGTTAATAGTTCTTTTAGATTTATCATTTAATAACACCTTTATATTATTATGTTAGTGATGCAATTAGGAAGATGTACTATTTAGTAGGTTATTTGTAAATAAATTGATATTTTGTAAGTGATCGTCAGTGAGGTTGCGTGATTTGAAAGAAAATTGTCGGGCTAATGTAGCGTCCAATGAGGTGTCGGTGGCGACACTCGACTGATCAAATGCCACTGCTCTGTGTTCGATATACTTAAAAAAAAAATCTTTCGTCTTGCTACATATTATTTGTAAGAACCACAAAACAATATTAAGGAAAATAAATAAAATCACGTCTATATGCCCCAAGTAGACACAAAGGTGTTAATACGTTCTGCGGTTTTTTTAAGACCCTGTAAATTGGTTATCTTGTCAAAAATGTAGGTAAGTTTTCGGAATAAGCGGAGGTCTACGTCGCAAGACAAATAATGCACGGTTAATAACCAGAAGACAAAATTTTATATAAGAGGAAATAAAGTCTGTTTTTGTTTGTTTATTTAAACTGGTAACTAGAGCTGACGGATGCTGCTGAAGGTGCCAAGCTCCTAGCCAAATTCTGGGCTGACTGTATTTAGCTTGCTATATCGACATGCTAAGATAAAGCCTCGTATTCATGGTAAACATTTGTTTAGCAACAGTTGATCAACGTTGTTGATGAACGGCGAGAATGCTGTTGGAAACTTTGTTTAAATCAATATGGGTTATGTCCACACACGCCAGTCTGCGAAATTGTTGCCCGAGGAAGTAGTGTTGTTGTGTTATTTGTATCTGATGTATAAAATGTTTGTAAACAGTTGCAAACACGTCCACACACGTCAACATTTGTTGATAAACTCATGTTATCGCTCGCCGGGCGTCAACTCTGCAACATGGGGTGATCGTCTCCGCAACACAAGTGTTGCCCGCAATATGTTGACAGCAACTCAGCAACATGTTTATGCAACCATGTTGCTAAACAAATGTTTACCATGAATACGAGGCTTAAGGACTGGTTTCCTAGTTTAAGAAAATGTCTGCTGATTGCAAAATCAACGTTCTATTCATCGCCTGCCAGGGGTGCGGGTTTGTTCGAAAGAGATACCACACCCCCTGGCATACGGCCTACTGAGGGAACACGGGTGGGTTTTAGTCAGTAAAAGTCTGACACGCCCTCCTGCTCCACCCAGAGCGGGAGAAGTTATTTGATGATTTCCCACCCAAAAAAAAAAGGTTCTAATCTCCGTGGCCAAATGAAATTTGAGCATACCAAGCAATATGAAATAAAATGCTTCTCTTTCTTTATTTAAAGTGTGAATTTAAGTTAAAATGCATTCGCATTTCTCCGAATAAAATTAACTTTCGATCTCAGTTTGCATGTTAATTCATAAGGTCAATGCCACCATGACCGTCAATTATATGGAATTATCATTTTTATATAATAACTAGCTGACCCGGCAAACGTTGTTTTGCAGGTAATTTCTAGGGAACAACCCTTATCACTTAGGGGTATGAAAAATAGATAGTAGCCGATTCTCAGACCTACTGAATATGCATATAAAATTTGGTAAAAATCAGTAAAGCCGTTTCGGAGGAGTAAGGTAACTAACATTGTGACACGAGAATTTTATATATATAAGAGATAAAATTATGTGACTGGTTTGAATCGAACGTTGTTATCATATGCTAAGGTTTAGCTATTTAGTTGTATTGAGGACAATAAACGGCTTATTAGTCAATTCGAGTCGAAAGTATCGATTCACCCGTTTCGGGCGAGTAATTTCGTGCGAATCGACTTATAAACCGAATATACATGTTAATTAAAACCAAGCAATGTAGGGATGGGATCCTAATTCGTTTGAGATTATTCGTTAATAAGTATCTTTACGCGAAATAGGTAAAATTTACATTTTTGTTGACTTGAGGTCAATTTTGTAGGGTTATCACTTATCACCTTACATCGTTGAAAAATGTATCGTTTTTCAAGCACATCAAGACCGGCTAATGAGACACAATTAATTTTATATTGTAACGTGCCATATGTGGCACGCGCCGCCTCCAGGCCGGAGCGGTTAACAATGGTAAATGCACTATTTGCTGTCTTTTACAAAATTGGAACTAATTGTATATCATTAAATATCCTGTTTGATCTTTTGCGAGCTTATAAAGTAGTAATTACATGTCCATACCTAGGATATTTTATGAATTAAATTATCCAACAGAATCCGGTGATAAAATCTAAAGATATCATGACGTTATCCGTTTGTAGTTAAGATACAAAGTATCAGGTTATACATTTAGCCAGTATTTCAAAGGAAATGTTAACTGTAAGGCCACGTAACCTTTCTCTGATTACAACATTATGTGAACTGAGAACGTTGGTAATTATTGTTTATAAACTGTTGAAAGAAACTTTAAAGGGTATTAGGGAGATTTCTAAGGAAGGAATGGATGGACTCGTATGCATTGTTTTGACCAAGAATAATGAAATGGTTAGGTACTATAACTAAAAATAAAAAATAAAAAAAGAAGTCGGTTGTGTTTTTATTGGAAAAACTTTTTATAATTCCGCAATTTATCAATGCTAAATATAAATAAATAGCTTTTGCCAGCGGCTTCACCCGCGCTGAACTTGCATCCCCTATTTAACTCGCTTAGGAGTTGAATTTCGAAAAATCCTTCCTTACTCCTTATCTACATTATATAGGGAACCTTTGTGCAAAATTTCAGCTTTATAGGTCTAAGGATTTGGGCTGGACGCTGATGACTCAGTCAATCAGGACTTTTATTTTTATTTATATAGATTACTAGCTTTTGCCAGCGGCTCCGCTCGCGTGGATGTCGGTTATCGCGGAAAAAGTAGCCTATGTCCTCCATATCCGAGGCTATATCTCTGTCAAATTTCATGACCATCGGTTTAGCGGTTTAGGCGTGAAAGCGTGACAGACAGACAGAGTTACTTTCGCATTTATAATATTAGTGGGGATTATTTTTAATGAGCGGGGTCTTGTTCATCCTAGACGAGCAACAGCTTTGATTAATGAGTGAAATGGAACCTGGACTTCGGTCTTTACAGATACAGTCAGTAGTACTGTCGAGATGATCAATGTCTGATCTTTCTTTGAATGACTACAGTGTGCTTACTCTTGAGTTCAATTCCGATCGATCGACATTGGAATTGTGACGTTTCGTACTCTTGAGTTCGACGCTAGCGCCAAATCGTGTTTAAATTGCGTGTCTTTTTGGAGAACTAAGTGAAATCGGGATCGGGCTTGGCGCGCGGTAATCGCTACTCTTGAGTTTTTTTGACAGCTGTGTATTGCATCAATATTACGCTGGGATTGTTTGTAGATTGTGATTTTTCCAATAGCAAAAGTGTAACTTTTTTGAAATTGTTTTGCATTTTAGGTGGTTTTAAACAAGTAAAAGGAGTTTAATATGGCACGATTAGCAGTATTAAACAGTGTTTTACGTAATTCCCTAAAAAAGAATGGAAACAAAGACGAGAAATGTTAAGAGATTTTGGCTCAACTCAATGTATAGGCTTCTAATTAACTAGTTAATTTAATTTGATCTCATTACTATCTACATAGTTTTCATAATAAAATCCAGTTGTACTTATTTGAGTTTTATACGGAATATTTGAAAATAATGTAAGGTTCTCGTATAATTACGTAAGTTGAAAATGAGATTTCTTATTTATGTACAGTTTTTATTTATTTTGGTTTTAAACGATAGATCTATGGATAAAACCACTTTTACAGTTGGAATTATGTAAAGCGTACCACGGGTTCCAAAGATATTCAAGATTTAATGTAAGAGAAAATATACCACACTACATTTTCATTGGTTTTCTTCTAGGTTTTTTTATTATTACTAGACACACTCAATATTGTTATTTTACATAAATAAAGAACGCCATTGGATTGGGTATTTCTTACTACAAAGGAACCAAACGCGAACAATATCTAACTATTCTAAACAAACTAAAACTTGACTACTTTTACTATAGAAAATTGAGCCCTACGCCGTCTTTTTTATTAGTAGATAGTGTAGGGCATGGCAACGATCCTACCGCATGCAGCCAAAGTCATGGTTAATTTTATGATTTTAATCATTTTCTTACGCCCAAATGAATTGATTACGTCACAATTACTCAATTAAGCAACTATCTATACGATATTTATTTATTGGCCGCGTTATTTAAAGGATAAAGCATTTTAATTCTCTATTACCGGTTTATTGTAATGAGTCGAACAACACTATTGCGGCCCGTAACGTAGCTAACTTCACGTTGAATAAAATAATGGCGGGGCAATCCCAATTTCAATCCAATGTTGACACTATTGTGTTCAAGAGTACCGAAGCACGTGACTGCAAAATTGACATTGGAATTGTATTGGGTTTAGATTGAAATTAAAATTAGTTTCAAGAGTAAGCCCCCAGGTCTTCGCTCACATAGAAACTTCTTAAGCTAAACAACCCTAGTTTTAGTATAGGTATGTGAAATCCGAAACACGTGTCTAGTATTTTTGTGTAAAGAATCTATGTACAAAATTTCAAACTGTATCATGAAAAATCACAAAGTTATAAGCTTGTTATGTTACCTAGCTGTCTACATAAACATGGTCACCATGTGGCGGGCGGCTCGTGCCACCCACGCGTGCAGCGTCGTATTGTGCTCATTGATAATAATTAGGCAATAGGTACCTAATCGTACGACGATTGTATTATAATTAACTGGTGATAACATTTACCATCACACTTGCAAAATTATTTAGGGGAAAAATATAACGTGGTCTAAAAAATATTGGAATCGATTCAGTTACTTATTTTGAACAAACTATGTTCAGGTTTTGTATATATTATGCTAAAAATAATGTTATATTTACATTTGCCCTACAGTAGGGGAATTACAGGCGGTATTATAAACCATGCATAGGTACTCACAAAGCTAGCATGGCTAATGATATAGTCAATGGAGGTTGGAAACTTTGAATGCGTTCCCGTTCGAAGCGGTTAAATTGTTTGTAATCATAAGTCATTTTGCAACAGATCATTGCTACTTGTGTTAACGCCATGTTGTATGCACATGCATTACTGGCGATATACTTAGCTAAGTAGGTAACAGTTTCAAGTGACAGCGATTTAGAAGGACCTACTGGATTGCAGCAGATCGCTCCATGATCGGTCCAGATGCCTCCAGAACGTCGTTCCAATAATTTTCAGCCAGGAAATTTATTGGACGACGTTCTTCTAAGCAACTTACGGTACGAATAAAATTGTAGATACCGGTAAAAAAAAATTGGGTGGGATATCATCAAATAACTTCTCCCGCTCTGGGTGGAGCAGTAGGGCGTGTCAGACTTTTACTAACTAAAACCCACCCGTGTTCCCTCAGTAGCCGGTGTGCCAGGGTACCACAGTATCTCTTTCGAACAACCCGCACCCCGGGCAGGCATTGTAGATATCGTCGCGTAACGAATAAAGTTTTGACCCTCCACGTGACTTTTTACTGTGTGTGTCAGAGAGAGAGAGAGTCACATAGTTTTCATGGTTTTTGAGGGTGTTGAAGCAAGGTAACAAATAAAAATCTGTTTTTAGCTATTTAGGAATTTAGTGGCTCATGACTGCAAGCCGCTGAAGACCTTGAATAATATAATCAAAACGGCTTAATAATTGTGTAGGTAGTAAAGATTTTCTTTACTAAGCGTTTTGTGACTGTATATTTATAGATCAGCTGATAATAATCAATATACAAAATATTTTATGCCATATCTGTTTAATTATTATGTAAATATTTAACGTAGTTAAATAACATTGATCAACAGCAGGTTGATATTAAGTGCCTCGTGAATTGAAAAATTAAAATTAATATCCAAGATCTTGCTCGCTAAACATAAAACTAGCAGATATTATCAATATCTCAAGCTCATATCTTGCAGCGGCCTCATATTTCGTAACTAGCCTACAAGAACTGGTAAACAGCCATATATTACCGTGCATTGAGCTCAAATAGATGATCACATACTAGATAAGGCTGCGCGTAGACCTGAGTCAAGTTTTATCCCGATTGCTAGGGACAGATCGGAACTGTTAGAATATTGACCCAGTTTTGACCTGTCCTTAGCTTTACTCTCCCCTCAAAAGTCCGGAACCGAAGTTCCTTTCTTTATACAGTACCTACGTAGCCTGTCAATGTTAGGCTTGCTGAATAAATATCGATTCAACGATTTATATCGATGATATTTCTTTGATGTATCGGTATTTTTGAGCGATATTTAATGTTTCGATTTAATGATTTATCGACATAAAATTCTAAAAATCGACACCGTGAGTAGTTACTTTTTTTAACAAATGACTAGATAAACTAATTTTTAGAGCACCAATGTTATCTAAGCGACATTTTCTTAGTGCAAAAAAGATATGAAGCGATACAAGTGATACTACGCCAGTCAAAACTGTTATTACCGTGGTGTGCAGCTACGAGCACTAACATGTATACGCTTACCAACTTTTAAAAGTGATTTCCTCCTCTTGTACTGATCGTAATTTTATGTTATTATGAAAATAATATTTTGGAACCCACACTGTAATAAAATACTTAGGTTATCTCAAGATTGGATGCTATTGGATATGGAAACTGGATGCTATTTCGGAAACTGTATTTTTGGGAATTACTTTAGATTCAAAATTGCAATGGGGTGCTCACATTAGAGCTCTTTCAAGTAGATTAAGCTCAGCTGCTTACGCAGTAAGAAAAATAAGGCAGTTGACTGATGTAGCCACAGCTAGGTTAGTTTACTTTGCTTATTTTCACAGTATTATGTCTTATGGCGTTCTGCTGTGGGGATCGGCAGCTGACGTAGATTCAATTTTCATTTTACAAAAGAGGGCAATCCGCGCAATCTATAAAATGGGGCCTCGCGAGTCTCTTAGAAACAAATTCAGCGAAATTGATATATTAACTCTGCCTTCTCTTTACATCCTAGAAAATATCTTGTATGTTCGCAAAAACTTAGGCCTTTTCAAAAAACGATGCGATTTCCATAATCTGAATACACGTAGTAAAGATGAAATTGTGATTCCAAAATTTAGATTGACTAAAACTAGCAAGTCATTTCTAATAAACAGTATCCGCTTCTATAACAAGTTGCCAAAGTCGGTTACAGAACTTAGCGATGGAAAGTTTAAAACGCACATCAAACGTGTCCTTATCAAAAAAGCATATTATAAGATAAAAGACTACGTTGAAGACAGGGAAGTTTGGCATTAATTCCTTCTGCACATGTGGCTACCCTGGTACCTCATTAACAGCATAACTATGTGAAAGTCTATTAACTGCTCTCAAATACAAAGTTCTTTTTAATTCTTTTTATTTTTACAATGCTGACATATTCTCGTCATTAATTGACATTATACATCAATTTTATTTAGGTTCATTTTATTTATGTAGATTATTTTACATATTGTGAATGAGAGAACGTTGTAGGCCTTACTGACTGTAGAATTGTAGACGATTTTCTATTCTGTATTCGTCTAAGTACCTGGTACTTATTGATAGGCCTGCGCTGTCCTCCCATACATTTAATCTCTGTAATTTGAAAATATTGTTAAAGCCAATTATTTTTAAAAGAGTAACCGTGGAGTTTCTTGCCGGCTCTTCTCCATAGGAAACAACAATTTGGAACCGTGCACCTAGCTTCTGACGTTTCATAAGTGCCCATGCAGGTTTATATGAAATAAAAATATTTTGATTTTGATTGATTTTGATTGCAATCATTATATAAGAGAAAATTGCTTTTGGATTTGATTATGTGTTAACATATTAATGCTCGTTACTGTACACAGTGTCTTATAATTCTGATCCTATCAAAACTAACCATAACTTGAGTGTACTTGAGAAACTTCATTAAATTTTAGTGTATTTCTGTCTATTTTAATAACATCGTTATTTTCAAATTATTGAGAAATCTGTGCATATTGAATTTCAATGTTATTTGGCATTAGTAGGTTAATCAGTTGAAATATTGTGTAGGTAAAATAATTAATGTACAATTATTGATTTAAAGTAGGCAAGTAATGTGGTTTAATTAAATTCTAATAGCTACTGTAATTTAGTTGCTTCAAATGCCCTTGAAATTTGCATCTGTTTAGAGCCATAATTAAAATTTACCTTAAGTTTTATATTCATAAACGAATTTAAGGAATCCTCTGTATCGATTTACTAAAATAAATAATACATAGGTTTATCGTCATGATCAACACAACACTACAGCAAACACAAACAAAAGAAAGTGAACCCATTAAAAATAAAACACGGCGCATCTATTTATACCATTGCCCAGTGCTACACGTCGGCGTCGTTTTAAATTCAACTCACTAATCAAGGAAAAGAGATTTTTACTATGTATTACTACACACAGTTCAATTAGGATTCAGTTCACCAATTGTTATGAAACCAGTCTGATTCATACGAGCCACCCGTCTTCTATACTGCGATCGCGATTTATTTTCCAAAATTGTAAACAAATATATGCTTTGAAAAATCAACTTTAAAGCTGTAACGTAAAGTTCAGTTTGCACTACAACTCCAAACATTTTTGAAATTTTCGGTTGCAGCAGTCACTCTTTAACCAACGTAACTTAAAACAACATAAAGCTGATTTTCGTTTAAGTGAAAATGACATCAATTGGAATCAAGGATTTGTATAGACTCTACTAACAAAACACTCATTCAAGGATGCGTGCACGCATAGTTCGTAGCATTAAGAGTTGCGCAACTGTTGCGACACACTTCATCACGTAGTTTGCGATTGAGAATTGGTGTTCAGTGACATATTAACATGTCTGCTTTTTTGATGATGTGTTTATTGTTGTATTTGAGTTTTTAATAATTCAAACATTGGTTCAAAAATAATAAATAATCGTGATGCTTTAGTTTCTATTAAGGAAAATCGTTCGGTTTCAAACTAAAAATAGTTGATAAAGTCTTGGACAGTATGGCCTGCTTTTCTAGTGCAGCATTCTCAACGATAAATCTGATATACCTACGAGCATGTGACTAAAGAGATAGGTACCAAGCAGAACGTATTATGATATGTAGCATAATATTTTCCGTTACTGTTTTCCCGACATAACAACAGAAATAACCTTATATCACACACATTCGTTATACATAAAAGAAGCATCAATCACTCATCTCAAAACGACGTAATAATCATAAATATTCACACAAACACACACACGCAGTATTGTTTCTCTTCCGACAGCACTAGTGACAAAGTAACACACAGACAGACAAAACACAGTGTATGAGGTAACTTCCGAACTGTGTGAAACCTCTTCATCCGTTGCTTTGAAACAATGGATAAGAACAATAGACAGAACTTAAATAACTTATAAGTAGGTACAGGTACTTTTTAATTAAGTAGCATGTGTACGGAAATTGAGTATTGTGATGTGTGTATTTAAAATTACCTAAGATTAGAGCCTTGATATTAAGGTTGCTAAGAATAGATTCAGGGAATCGTGAGGTTCTCTTTGATTGCTTGACATATTATATACTTATTGTTAATAGGGTAAGATAGTGTCCTAGAGTACACGCACATTTCGCCAGTTGTGTTTAAGTACCATGTAACAAGGGGCGGCCCTAATGCGATTAACCAGGCACGAATCCAGTCAGGCTGCAGCCCAGCAGGGCTACCACTAAAAATACAAATGAAAAACCAAATTACACTCTGCCCGACACGGGAATCGTAGCGCTTGCGACCACTACCACTAGACAAACGAGGTACGTCACCTTAGGAAAAAAAAAAAAACATCTAAAAGAAGGATGTAAATGGCTAGGTTTTTTCCCTCACTGGAGACTTTTCTTATTAAGGTACAGGCAAGTCCGGTTAACCACTTAAGCAGACGAAAACGAAAAAAAAAAGAAAAAGTTTTTGGTTTATATTGACCGTTTAACGTTAGATGCTAGCAACTTTCAGTTGGATTTCTTGTCTACATTGAAAATAGACATCTTTAATAAGATACATCAAGATATCGTACTCTTAGCAAGCTATACACGGCAAATTCCCTCAGATAATTATCGAGGAAACCAGCTTCACCCACCGTTCCGGATGCCAACCATTCCAAACTGTCGCAGTTGGGATTAAGTTAATTTGATATTAATAGCTTCAAACACATCACTAGCGGTCACTGTAGCGTGTCCACTTTGCCATCCATATTCATCAATGTCTACAGCAGGAAGATAATAATATAGTAGGAGGAAAATCGATGAAGACATAATAGACAGTTAACATGAAAATTATTTTGTTTGCGTTTTGTTGCCACGTCAAAAAATGCACTGTGCGATGGAGGAGAAGGGATTGGTAAATGTTGAGTTAAATTAAAAAGAACAGTGCTCCAAATACAAACGTATTTGGAATGCACTGTCTTTTCTTAAAAAAATAAAATAAAAGAAAAGACAGTGCATTCCAAATACGTTTGTTTTTGGAGCACTATTTTTTTTTACGTAGAAAGTATTTTTTTAGGTCAAAAATATCATACATAGTTTGTTGTATGGGAGAGAAGTGCTTATAATGTTATTCGAGAGCTGGTTTTAGTGCCATAAGATGGGTAATTGCCTGTCACACTAACAGTAGGGATAGCTTTCATTTTGACAGTCGGGCGACATTCATTGCGTTATTCACGTTGTTGAGCATTTTTTGGACATTCATATATTCAAAAAATTGGCAATGGATTAGATCTGAATTTAAATGATTCAGATTCTGGAGAATGATGTGTTACGCAATTAGGGTGCAGGATTATATTATTGTGGATTTTTGAAATTTAAATTTTGGTGTTTTATTTTTTTCTTAAATGTAAATAATGTAAGAACATTAAAATCAATAGTTCCCGTAAAATTCGAGTAATAAAACAAAATCTGTTTAATACAAACATTTGCAGTCAACAAGGAAATGTAAATCTAAATATTTTTACATCATAAATTCTTCAATAAAATCGCACATGTTTTAAATATTAGTAGTAATTAAACATCATAATTACAATCACAGATTTATACGAGTAACTTCATAAAAATGAAATTTTAATGAGATTCGTGACTGTATCAACATTAAATGGTAATAGTTCCTCTATGATATGATCAAATTCAATGATAAATGATGATGTATACTGTACATAAGTGCCGAATTTATAAAGCTATGCTTTAACCTGAGTGTAGTTATAAAGCAAAAGTGAAAGAACAGTAGTTCGTACCTAGACAAGCGCTTTGCTCTGTTTAAATTATTTGACCAAATGGCAAGTTATACAGGATGTTTGGCAGAACGTTGAACTTACGAAAATGGTGGATAGGTGGGGTCATCTGCTAATTACTATCCCTTATTTTTTGGCCCTGGCCCCCTGGGAATTTTTTGTTTTAATGCAAGTTGAGTTGTTGAGTTGAGATGTCGCATCTACCAACAAGTACTGGGCCCGCGTGGTGGATTACGGACCACTCCCTCTCACGGCTTATGTCCCAGCAGTGGGAATATTATAGGTTGGTTATGATAAAAATAAAATAAAAAAATAAAGAACAAGGGTTACTTTATCACATTATAACTACTTTGATAAGTCAGAGATAGATAAAAAAAAAATAGAAGCCTAAAATAACCGCCTTAAAAATAAGCCAAAAAAAAGTGTTTTAGCATGCCACAATAGTTTTCTATTAAAGGTGCTTCGATTCCCCGAAAAAACTTAATTCGCGTAAGAACAGGTGATGAAGATCTCCAATTAACTGTCAATGAACATCAGCTTCTTTGTCAGTTACTTCTGCTTCATTACGCAGAAGTAAAACATTCTTTGGAAAACTAACCTCATTGTCACCTCAACCTCGTTGTTTGTTGTAAGCGTAAAAAAAAAACGTAAAAACCAATGAGTATGGGGAAAAACACTAACCTCATTTCCATAAACTCGAATAAAAAACTATAATTGCACACTTATTCACATCATTACCTATCGAACGCCTTAGCCGAATTTATCAATACGCCATTTATGTAATGATTTACAAAATATGGTTTTGCAAAAGCTAAAACATGTAGAAGTTTGCTTAATGAGACATTTATCACGTTGTGACATAGACTGTTAGCAGTAAATAATTATGCACAGCCACCCACGTGACTGTCAAAGTAGAGGCCTCGAAAATACGAGATAATAATGCTGGTCGAGATTGTTATTTACTACGTAATGGTATCCTTAATTCTGGGTGGACCCTGGGAATTTCTAGTAGGTGCTCGTAAATTGAGGCTGTGTTGGCGCCTACTTAGTAAAGCTGTGACGCAATAGCCCTTAAACTGTTGCTACCAAGTATGAAAGATGTGGAAGAAAATTAGGGTCGTTAAATTAGATACTGGCGACATCAAAGTCGTGGCTGGGACGGAGTTGATGCAAAAGGCAGAAGGCAGAGTGTTGTGGCCTGGGAGACGCCTATGTCCAGCGGTGGACTGCGATAAGCTGAATTGATTGATTGAATTTAGATAAAACTGAGACCATAATGCATTTTAAAACTTACTTATTTTGTCTCTTCTTCTTTGTCATGCAAATTTAAAACTTATCAATATTTTAATTTATCATGGGTGTTGTAATCATCAGCGGTTCTGATCACACCCATTTCCATTTGGCAACATCAAGACATGCCTTTGTCGAACAGCAATTTGTAGGTACTTTAATTATAGCTATCCGCAGAATTGAAGTTTGCATTACCATTAGTAGATACACACAAATTTATTTAAATTCAATACAAATAGTAATGGTACAGCCGTTCATTATGTTATGTCCAATTTAATTATAAGTTTGAAAGAGGATTGAGCGTTTGTGACTAATTTAAGGCGTTAAGGTCAAACAGGTTACGAATACCACAATTCAAGCAAGGCATCGGTCATCGCCTTATAGACGCTCTAGTGACTATGGCTCGCGGCTATGGCTGGGCCACAAAAAACGTAACAGCTTCCTATTGAATGTAGGTTTCCTCCAAAACGGTCATTATAACAAGTAAGGTGGTTTTGTTTAGAACCGGTAGGTCTACTCTTGTTTTTAACCTGATTTTGAGTTGAACTACGTTTTTGTTATGTAAGAAATGTTATCTGATTTTAGCGAAGAAAGTTATGAGTGTTTTTTTGCCCTACGCATGCTTAATTAATGTTTTGGTAGATTTTTGATTGGACATGGTGACTTATTTTTAGTTTCAATTTAGTTAGTGTTAGTTTAAACGCAGATACTAAAACTTAACGATCATATCTTGTATCATGAGCCTTTTAATAATATTTTAAAAAATCTTTTATTTATGACTATTAACCATGTCAAGGATTTAACTAATGTTAAACACATATAAATAAGACTTAGGTAATCACAATAGTACTTCAAGTAATTCATAAACTATGTTTCATTTGTTCTATGCATTATAAATTATACAACATCGCTATTTTATAGAAGTATAGCTTCTGCCTGCGACTTCGTTTACATGAAAGCCGTTACAGGCACAATATACTAAAATAACAGCTACATTTTTATAAACTGTCTCGGTCACGGGTCTACCTAGTCGCATCGCTAGCCCGCCTTCTTATTTCGTTTTCGCTTAGCGTTCTTTTCGACTTTAATTATGTTTGCTCAGCTCTTAAGAATTGTAGTGTGATGTTTATTAGCCTATATAAGGGTATTATACCCTTCCTCAAAAATTAGGCTATCAAATACAAAAAGGATTTTTAATATCTGACTCCACGTTTCAGATATTAAGGCGTTTAAACAAACAAACTCAGCTTTATACAGGGTGTGGCGGAAATAGTGGTCCACCGTTAAGGATTCGATATACCAGATAATTTACATACATACATACATACTCAGCCTATAACTTTCCCACTGCTGGGACACAGGCCTCCTCTCCATGAGAGGGAGTAGGCTGTAATCTACCACGCGGGCCCAGTGCGGATTGGTAGATGTCACATGTCTTCGAATTTTTGGTTCTAGGACATGCCGGTTTCTTCACGATGTTTTCCTTCACCGTTTGAGAGCAGTGGTGATGAAATTATTTACACAAAGTAATGCGCCTGTCTGGGTTCGAACGCACGACCTACAACTCGTAAGTCGCGGCCGTTACCACTGGGCCACCACTGCTCTCCAGGTAAATACCATTTTCACCAAAGGATTCCGAAAATATAATTTTTTTGTTTTATAAGTTTTTACGAAATTTCTACCTTGTAACCAATGAAAAAATTTAAAAATAATGGTTTTTGTTGAAATTACAATTGTAATTTCAAAAACCTTTTTTTTTAAATAAAGATTTTTATGGTAGAAATTTCGTAAATACTTATAAATCAAAACAATCATTTTTTTCGGAATCCTTGGGTAAAAATGGTAATTTTTTTAATATGTTATAGCAAATTATCTGGTATATCGAATCCTTAACGGTGGACCACTATTTACGCCACACCCTGTATAGGTACGTCGGTTCTTAACCTCTGCATCTGCGTCTAACCCTGTCACCGTGACCTCTGCTATTTCGTCGAACAATTTTATTGACTTCGTGAATCGGACGCGCCTTAGCAAACGCCTTAATACTGACATTACAACGCCTTAGACACGGTACAGACCGGACACGCACTTCATTTGGTCCCACATGTATTGCTTCATTTCTAACATGTA
This sequence comes from Polymixis flavicincta, assembly GCA_949987655.1. Taxonomy (NCBI): domain Eukaryota; kingdom Metazoa; phylum Arthropoda; class Insecta; order Lepidoptera; family Noctuidae; genus Polymixis; species Polymixis flavicincta. The sequence continues at coordinate 22,519,311 of OX465173.1, forward strand.
ATATTTGTTTTATATTTTCTTTTAGAAACGATGTGCACCTTTAAGGCTTCCACAGACAGGCGCGGAACAATTTCCAGGAAGTTCTACCAGAGTCGTGTCGCGCCTGTCTGCGGGAACCTTTAGTCTTCTACATTTCTTCTTTTCCACATTAAATATATTCAGATAAAATTCACTCTTGAAACCTGAAATTTTCAGTGTGTATTTCTATTGCCACTGTAATAACAAAAATAAAAATAAAATAAAATAAAAAATTAAAGGGGTTTAAAAAAAAATCGTGCTAAATTCTGTACGGTGGCACAGAACCCTTCGTGTCCGGCTCGCACTTGCCCGGCTTTTCACATATTTTCTTAAATCAACTATTTCGGTGTACTCAGCTTAACTGTGTATCAAAACTGTGTATTATACCTACCTTATAAAACGTTACTACAGTTAACGGTATACCTGTATTGCAAAACAAATTACCGGTAACAACAGTGAAGTGCCGTGAAAATCACTTAAATGTCACCACTTAAGGTCATGTAGATAGTTTGGTTTGCACTTTGAGTATCATGTACCTAGTATGAGAATATTGACTTTGAGAGTATTTAATTTACAATCATTTTGTGGGACTAAACATATGATGGGAGCGAAGTAAAATACCTAGTTAGTTAGAAAAATCCCCCTATGCGCTAAACATCAAAATCTGTTCAGTCGGTTTTTCGCCATTCGGGAACCCGATAAACGGACAAAAATTCTTAAAACTAGATTTTTTGAATAAGACTCGTTCCCCTTGTAGTAAATAAAAAAAAATGCAGTGTACATTTTGACTTCGTTACTATTTTATTATGTATATATGGATGTCCGTGGGTTAGATGGGATGATAGTTATAGGTACATTGATTAGGTACCTAAATAAGAATTTGATTTAAAAATGTGCCAAGTTTTATAACTATGAAAACTGAAAGCACTTAGATGTATGTGTCGCGGCTGTGAACTGCAATAGGTTGATTTGGCATTTATATGATCAAATCAAATTAAAACATTTTTTTCACATATTAACATGGGCACTTATGAAACGTCAGAAGCTAGGTGCACGGTTCCAAATAGTTGACAAGAAACTCGACGATAACTTTTTGAAAAATAATTGCCTTTAACAATGTTTAAAATTTACAGTATTAATAGGTATGTCAACAAGGACCAGGTCCTTAATGAAAATAGAAAATGATGTATAACAAATCATTAAAATATGGTCATAATGCATCTATGGTCTCATGCACTTGGTTAAAAAGTTATCTATCTAATCGCCAACAGAGAACTGTTATTTCAAGGATAGAAAATGATCATAGGACGACATATCGCTCTAAACTAAAAATGAATGGTTCCGGCGTCCCTCAGGGAAGTGTACTGGGTCCGCCACTATTTATATTATATATTAATGACCTCAAAAAAGTTTTAAAATATGAATGTATCCAATTTGCTGACGATACTACTTTGACGATAAAATGTTCCAATAAAACTGATGTGGAAATTGATACTAACATTGAATTAATTAATGTGATAAAATGGCTGAGGGACAACAATCTTCATGTTAATATTGAAAAAACCAAAATAGTTCAATTTCAAACATGCAACTTGTCAGTAATACCAACAGAAATTAGACATAATAATGCAATTCTGCAGTCAGAACCATCGGCTTTATTTTTAGGTATAATAATTGACAACAAATTGAACTGGAAGGAACATGTAGAAAGAGTATGCAGTAGGCTTGATAAGTTTGTATATGCTCTTCGCAAGTTAAGACTAGTGTCTAGTAAAAGAACAGTCCTAAATGCTTATCATGGGTATGTTTCATCAGTATTGCGTTACGGCCTAGTGATATGGGGTAATTCGGTGGATGTGGAAAGGGCGTTCATAGTGCAAAAAAAATGTATTAGAGCCATGAGTGGAGCGGAATACTTAGACCATTGCAGGCCATTATTTAAGAAATTAAAAATTCTCCCTCTCCCATGTCTGTATATTTTTGAAGTCTGTCTATTTGTAAAAAAATATCCTCACTTATTTCTTTTAAATGAACAAGTCTCTGAAAGACTGAACAAAAAAAATGCCGGGAAATTACTAGTACCGGCTCAGAGATTGCAATTATACAGTAGAAATGCCAGTTGTATGACAATTAAAATTTATAATAAATTACCACCTGCCCTGAGAATGTTACCAATTAATAAGTTTAAATGTAAGATGTTTGATTGGCTTTTAGACATGTGTTTTTATTCCGTCAATGAATTTTTAAATCATACTTTTTGATAATGTAATTTTAATTTTGACATTGTGATTTATATTTTTGACATGATTTATTCTTTGACATTATGATTTATATTTTCGACATTATGACTTATATTTTTGACATTATAAATAATGCTAACCAGTCGAATAATTTGTAAAAATCCAGGATTTCATAATTTTATATAATATGCTCAAAAATACCCAGTTCTAATTTGCATGTACCTAGTTTACTAATTAATATTTCTACACCAGCAATGGTAGTATGTGTGAAACAATTTTTAATGTAAGATCTCAATGTACCATATACTGAGAAATAAATTCTATTCTATTCTATTCTATTCACTACCCATCGAAGAATGGCTGAACAGGTTTCGGTAATTAAAACCCAGAATGTACAATAAATCTATATTAATAAGCATGATACAATCGATAAGAAGATGACATCAAGAAGGTATTAGTCATTACAAAATGCAACAAGAATTTAGCCTTATGATCTTTTAAAAAATCTTATAATATTACGTCATTTCATAAATAAAATTATGAAATTGTAAAGCAAAACGGCAAGTCCTGTTTGGGTCATTGCCTTTGTCAAAAGGGTCAAGTTGAAAAAAAAAGTTTTGTTGGTTTTCGAGACAAGAATGTTGCCCGTTACAAAATAAAAATGTGATATAAATTGGTACTTAATAATCAAGCTTGTTTGTAACGTATGCGAAATTTAAAATAAGAAGTAGAGACATTATTTTAGAAATTTTGGAGGAACCTTTTATTTAAAAACCTTGCTTATGTTGTTTTTCCACGTTACTAAAAAAATACTAAATAACTACACTTGTCTGCTCTCAAAATGGTGAAGGAAAATATCGTGAGGAAACTGGTATATCATAGAACTAAAAAGTCGAAGACTTGTGCATCTACATAAAAAAAAAAGTCCTGACTGACTGACCCATCAACGCCCAGCCCAAACTCTTGTACCTAGAAAGCTGAAATTTTGCACAGAGGTTCCCTTTATAACGTAGACGAGAAATAAGGAAGAATTTTTGAAATTCAACCCTAAAGTGAGTTAAATATGGGATGAAAGTTTGCGGGCGAAGCCGCTGGTAAAAGCGAGTCCTTATATACATAAGGATACAATATAATACACTCTTACACACATACCTTTACACGCCACACACAAACACCACACACACACGCCAGACACCACACAAACTTTACACATACACTCAAAATATCATATTTGGAAGCACCTCTCTAGTGTCCACTTTAGAATTCGTATCCTGAACCCCAAGATTCAGATTAACTGTCTAGTTTGGGGTTCATTGTAAAATAATATAATTATGTAGCTAGCTGTCGGTAATATTTAAGTTACTCACTATGTCGTCTCAACTTAATGTTAACCTATGTATGCTTACTGTATTACCTGTACAATAAATATTTTCTATTTCTATTTTCTATCCATAAATCCGCAACGGGCCCGCGTGATGGGTTACCGTCCACTTTCTCCCACAGAGAGGAGGCCTGTATCGTAAAAGTATGAACATTATAGCCTAATTATGCTATACTTATCTAAGAATTCATTTGATTAGGATACGATGTCTCAAAACGGTAAAGGAAAACATCGTGAGGAAACCGGCATGTCCTAGAACCAAAAATTCGAAGACATGTGACATCTACCAACTCGCACTGGGCCAGCGTGGTGGGTTACGGCCCAAACTCTCTCACCGAGAGGAGGCCTGTGTCCCAGCAGTGGGAACATTATAGGCTGATGATGATGATGAGGATACGATGATGATGAAGTTACTGTTTTTCTCCCTACCTACCTTTATTATATTCTAGCTTTTCAAGCAGCTTCGCCCGCGTGGAGGTCGAAAATTATCCTAACGGAACAAACTATCAGTATCCTGTGTTATGCCAGGTTTTAAACTATCTGTGTACCAAATTTCATCTTAATCCGTTCAGCCGTTTTTGAGTGATTGAGTAACAAACATCTAAATAACCAAACGTCTAAACATTACAAACTTTCACATTTCTGCTATAATTAGGATCTACCGTAGGTACTCATAAATATCAAAACCATAAACAACATTTTCGGTAGATAATTTTGTTGCAAATATGAAAAGAAAAATAAGAAATCAGATTAGGTAATGGATTTTGGGAATTCCCAAGAAAAGGTAGAGGTTAAAATAAAATATTGACCGTTTTCAGAAGAAATTCCTTTACATGCACCCAATCGTTTGAGATTTATTGAAAGTAAGGAGATATTTTAGGTTCCAGCATTTAGGGTCTGATACACTAATCCTGTTTCTTTTGAAAGGCCAGGTCAGTGGCCTTATGGCTACCTGAGGCTTCAAAATTACGTCACTAAAATTCAAGAATCCATTTTTAATTAATATTTCGTTTGGTCCTGCTAAAAATAGGTGACCTTTAATAAGAGGGGCATTTAAAAGGGTGCAAAACATGCTGAAGATCGGATTAAAAAAAAAAAAAAAAAAAAGTCTCCTTATTTCATCTATCGTCTATCGTATATCTGAAGACGTAATTCTATCGAAATTATATGAGGTTCCTAACCCACAGAGGGTGCCCTCAGCATGCAGTCGCTTTAGGTTAAGTAGGTTTACGCCCTGGCTGGAGGCTTTTAGAATCACTAAAAACCTTCACAGGAAAGCCCAGTTGAGCAGTCACGGCCTCTCAAGGTCAAGTGCGAGATGCCATACAAAAAAAAAAAACGAAATTATGGCAAATACAAAGGTGATCACTAAGCCAAAGGTGGTGATTACAACGAATGATGGTTAGAAGGAAGGCTAGTCTCTATACTTATCATATAATAATCACTACATATTATAAAACAAAGTTTCCCGCCGCGTCTGTCTGTTCGCGATAAACTCAAAAACTACTGAACGGATTTTCATGCGGTTTTCACCAATAGACAGAGTGAATCATTAGGAACTCTTACTCGTAGGTGTATAATTCGTTGGTTAATTTATTTTTATAGAGAGGTATAATTTCTTTGTTTGTAAGTTTGTATGGTGATGGTAATCTCTGGAACTATCAGTCGGATATTTTTGTACTAGAATTATATGTTGAATTCATGGTGCTAAATTCAAAGTTTGCGCACTGATCAAAAATTAACCCTGTATAATACAAGATATCTGGATGACCGAGCTTTGCTCGGTTTTCTTTTTTTTGTTTGACGTTTTCATAAAATTGAAACCTACCTGGATCGATTTATCGCCCCCGAAACCTGCATACTAAATTTCATGAAAATCGTTGGAGCGGTTTCCGAGATTCAGATGATATATTTATATACAAGAATTGCTCTTTTAAAGGCATAAATTAATTAACATTTATAATAGAGTCGAAGCCTACTCATCTAACTTCAATGGCAAAGATTTGGATTAATTTGACATTTGAGGCTTCCGGAAGGTCAAATGTCAATGACTTTGATTTATGTTTTACATACAGAAGCGAAAGGAGGTAAACTATATAAGAATAGATTTCCCATGCTCATAGAAAGATGAAGAAAAATTTAATGAAACATTGTCGAATTGCCCACAGAAAGAAAACCCAAATGCGTTATAGCTCCCGCAGAACAGCGCGACGCGACTCAGCATATCAATTTTCGTGAAGTTTTTATATAAATTGTTCTATAAGAGTCGCCCTTAGGCCCTTTTTATTCACATGTTTTTCTTGCCGTGATCAACTACGGTTTATTTGCCGTATGTAAGCACGATGTCAGTGTTGTATGGATCACTATGGAAGCTTGTTAACGGACACGTTTTTTCTACGGCGCGGTTGGTACGCTGTACAGTAACATAGCTTGTAGAGTGAGCAAGCTGAAGTGGTAGTGGGCTGGCCATGTTTGTCGAAGGACTGATGGACGGTGGAGCAGACGAGTCCTGGAGTGGAGACCGCATATCGGCAAACGTAGTGTGGGACGCCCCCCAGCTAGATGGACTGACGACCTTAAAAAGGTGGCTGGGACAGACTGGATGCGGAATGCGGAAGATAGTGTGTTATGGCGCAGCCTGGGAGAGGCCCATGTCCAAAAGTGGACTGCGATAAGCTGAGTTGATTGACAGTCATCAGTTCAGCCAAAAGACATCCACTGCTGGACATAAGCCTCCCGCAAAAAGGGGGGTTTTGCCATAATCGCCACGCTTGGCAGGCGGGTTGGCGATCGAAGTATGGTGGTAAATGCTTAGAGGACGCTGCTGTTCATTCTCCAGTAAGTTCCTTAGTCAGTTTCTACGACACCCACGGGAAGAAATGGGATTGTGCTATGCTTTTACGTCCGGCACCACACGGAACACGGATTGACAGTAACATAATGTAAATTCGAATGTAATGTAAATGCCTTAGTGATATAATGTAGATCTGTCCACTAATGTAAGAGATAGGCTAACCACCCAATAGTGAGGTTGACGAAGGACCGACTCTAGTCAGTCAATTCTTCATCAACTCACTTGTTTTAGCGCAAATACCAAACAAATTACGTCACTCAACAATTCTACTTCGACATACTTTATTTGGAACAAACAAATTCAGGTTAATAACGTCTCCTTATGGCAATTTCACAGCACATAAAAAATATATGTTAATTTATCAATCAGCAGTCGGAAATTCTTCGCATTGTCGCAAAAACTATTGTTACATAAGAAACTTCCGTCGAAACTGTATTAAAAACAAAGGAAAAACGACTCTTCTGTGGTGTAAATGAACTCATAATGGTGTCTAGTTTTTGGGTGAACTCGTTTTAAAGATGAAAAAAAAAATTATTGTGCCCGCGGCAGGCAGGTGAATCTGTTAGCTACTATTATTAGACGATCAGCTGATTTGATGATACCTGTTTTTTAATCTAGTTTTAGTTTTGTTGTTGTTTGATTATGGTGTTCTATTTCTTAAGAATTTTGTTTTTATCTCAGCTCTGTTATCATCATGAAAGGGATCGTATTTCAAGTTACAGCTTCTTTGTTTATTTACAGTACACACTGATATACGTGCTGCGAAATGTCCTGACCTGTTTCATGTTTAATTATGCAATTATTCAAATTCTAATTAAACGTCCTTATAAATTGATTAGTGGGTGCACATGTAGGATGCACTTCTATTTCAAGGTGCTGCGTTGTGATGCATAGTTAGATCATTCTAATAGTTCCCTTGATTAACAACCTAGATAATGCACGTTGTGCTAAATATTCAGTGCAAAAAAGTATTGCAAAACAATGTTATCCTTAAAATGTGAGCTTTTGGCGTAGTTTTTACTAGTCATATTTTGAAAGTCCCTAATGCAACGCACACTGAAAAACCGAATAGGTTGAATTCCATAATGTTGATTTCATGTAAGTTGCGTTAACCTAATATAATGTTTAAACAACTATTATATGACATTTATTTCTACAAAAATAAAATTGTTAAAAATTAATAGGTTAAACCAACCACTCAAAGAAGTTAAAACGACACAATATTCGAATCTAAGTAAGTCTAACTGATAATATAGTCAAGTCAACATATTAACGAAGTAGAGTCAACAAAATAACTAAGTTAAATATATATAATCAGTTTAAACCAAACTGAACACAGGTTAAATTTACCTTTATAGTTCAACTATTTTTATTTTGTTAATTCAACAAATCATGTCGGTAGGTGCTATATTAACCTAAAATAAAGGTTGAAAAAAGGTTAAAACAACCTATCCGGTTTTCAGTGCAGATAGGACTGGTCTAACGTAACGTGCCTAAGACTGAACTAAGTTCCCACTCTACGAACGTAAAACCACCGGTCCCACTCTCTAAGTCCATCAACTAAGATACGGACCCGTCCCGCCCGAAAGTATTGATCGGTCAAAACAATTGACAAATTCCATTTTACGAACGGGCAAAAAGATTGTTATTCATTCATAGTTCGGGCTCCGAATTAATCTTGTGTCCGTAGGTGATACGAAGGTGGAAACACCCGTTATTTCGGCCGAAACCACGGATTTCGTGCTTAGAGAGGATTGCCCAACGTATGTGCTTAGGATTGGTTCCTACGCACGTTATAAGTATATTTTACTGTACTCTTCCGTACGTTACATCATCATCATCATCAGCCTATAATGTTCCCACTGCTGGGACACAGGCCTCCTCTCGGTGAGAGGGATTGGGCCGTAATCCACCACGCGGGCCCAGTGCGTGTTGGTAGATGTCACATGTCTTCGAATTTTAGGTTCTATGACATGCCGGTTTCCTCACGATGTTTTCCTTCACCGTTTTGAGAGCAGCGGTGATGAAATAATTTACACAAAGTAAAGCGCCTGTCTGGGTTCGAACTCACGACCTACAACTCGTAAGTCGCAGCCGTTACCACTTGGCCACCACTGCTCTCCGTACGTTACACGGAGACTGACATTCACCCAATGAACGTATGAAGGGTTAAATCTTTGATAAGGGTTAAATAAAATGAAATATGTCTCTATCGGAGGAGGGGCTTGTGGCTAAGTAGCAATAGCTCCGCGGGTCGATCGATCAGGATAAGCTACGCTTGCCGCGGTTGGTCCATCGGATGGATGACCCTCTTCACATACCAAGACTCCTTCGTGCCTCGGAAAGCACGTTAAGCCGTTGGTCCCGGCTGTCATTTGTGGATCTTTGACAGTCGTTACGGGTCGGCAGAAGCCCGAAAGTCTGACGACCAGTCTTATCAAGGGGTATCTGACCTCCACAACCCATTTACTGGGTAATAACCCAGTAAATGGGTTGTGGACGTCAGATAGGCAGTCGCTCCATGTAAAATACTGGTATTCAGCTGCATCCGGTTAGACTGGAAGCCAACCCCAACATAGTTGGGAAAAGGCTAGGCAGATGCATGATGTCTCTATTGAAAGATTTACATTTATCACAGCCCCGCTGTTCTAGTTGAAAGATCTTAAATTACATTTGAATGAGATTAAATTAAACTGACCACCAATAAAAAAGAGAAAATACAGGATGCGTCCGAGGTTAAAATAATTGTTAAACAAACATTTAATTAGGTAACACTGCACATATTAACCTTCTCGTGTTGTTGGTCGAGGCGTTTATGAACGTTTTAATTTCCTTTGTAGCCCTGACACGAGTACGAGTTGCACGAAGCAAGACGGTGGTATTGATAGTAATTGTACTATCCGTAGGTTATCTAATGATTTTGAAGAGAGATTAGGTGTGAATTCAGAGATTTAGTACGCTATGGTCTGTGAGTTCTGAACGGTTACTCTGAGGCCAAGATAAAACTAGATTGGCCAAATTGTTGAATTTTCAAGTTATCACATAATCTACCTAATATTCCCCACTACTGGGACAAATACTTCCTCTCTGCGAGAGGGAGCAAGCTGTAATCCCCCTAGTAGGCACAGTGCGACTTGGAAGATGTCACATGTCTTAAAATTTTTGGTTCTAAGACACGCCGGTATCCTCACGATGTTTTCCTTTGCCATTTTGAGAGCAGTGGTGATGAACTAATTTACACAAAGTATCGCCCGTATGGGTTTGAACCTACTTACTACTTACAAATCTGAAGTCGCAAGCCTTACGGCTGTGCCATATTTTGATACGATATTGTTCTCACTTTTCTAGACACATTCGTTTAAGATTGTGAAAAGGTTCTAATGACTGATTGTTGCTGTTAATTGATTAGTTCTTGAGGCAATCTCAAATCAAATCAGAAATGAAGAGATCCGCAGGAGAACCAAGGTAACCGACGTAGCCCGAAGAATTGCCAAACTTAAGTGGCAGTGGGCAGGGCACATTGCTCGCAGAACAGATGGCCGATGGGGCCGAAAGGTTCTGGAGTGGCGACCGCGTACCGGAAGACGTAGAGTAGGAAGGCCTCCCACAAGGTGGACCGATGACCTTGCGAAGACCGCGGGTATCCGCTGGATGTGGGAAGCACAAGACCGGTCGAAGTGGAGGAGCCTGGGGGAGGCCTATGTCCAGCAGTGGACGTCTTTCGGCTGATATGATGATGATGATGATGATCAGGCAATCTTAAGCCTGAATTTCAAAGTGCAAAAGTTCAGTTTCAAAATCATTGGAAGGAACAATAAGTTGAACAGTATTAACAGTGTTACACGATGCTAGTAACTTGGTGCTTTAATTTTATATTAAACTAAGGCAAGAAAGAAACTTGTTAAAGTGGCTTTGTTCAAAGAAAGAAAGAAATATGCGTTTATGGGCATTACAGCTTAAAAAAACCGGTCAAGTGCGAGTTGGACTCGCGCACCGAGGGTTCCGTACAAACCTGTGGGTATATAAGTAAAAGTTCAAAATTGTCAAAAATATTTTTTTTTATATGACGAAACTAAAAATTTACGGTTTTCGTAATTTTTCCTATATCTGTACTATAAGACGTGACTTCGTACAAAATTTCAAGATTCTAAGTTCACGGGAAGTACCCTGTAGGTTTTGATTCCCGTGCGAGTTTCGAAAATTTGCGGAATTTTGCGGCCTAAATGGCTGTATCTTTTGATTGCGTTGACTTAGAAGGTTGATTTTTCTACAGCTTCCAGGGACAGTAGAACTAAGTATCATATAGAAATTTCAGTTTGATACCTCCACGCGTTCCTGAGAAAAACGGTCTTGACAGACGGACGGACGGACGGACGGACGGACAACAAAGTGATCTTATAAGGGTTCCGTTTTTTCCTTTAGAGGTACGGTCCCCTAAAAATCCTTAAGGGCGCTGTCACGTTTTTTCTTGAATTTGAGCGTTTGACTCGAATTTTGATGAGTGATTATGGTTTCGATATAGCCAAAAAATAAAAATAAACATATGTCCGAGAAAATTTCATTATTAATCTAGGGAGCCCTCTAAAAAAAAATTGCAATTTGTTTACCTAAATTAGTAAAAACCTTGTCTCGGCAAAGGATGTTTCATAAAATTTTACTTTCGGCCAACTTTTGATGCTTTTTTACATGGAAGATATAATAGTTTAGTCATTTATAAAAATGTCTAGGGTAGGACTGTACCTTTTTGTTTGGAGTGCTGAAAGCAATTTTTTAAGTTTCATACAGAAATACACCAAAAATAATTCCGAAAAACAGAGAGTTAATGATAATTTTTCGTCTGAAATTACATTTTTTATCTATGTATGTTTAATCCAAATTCAATCAAAAGTTAAGTAATAACTAAGGGTACTATGTCAGCTTGCATGAAAAAAAAAAAATCTGTTTATTTTAAAGTAAAACAATATTTTTAAACAATTTTTGTATGCAATGCTATAAATCGATATAAATTTCAAGACGCGCGGACCTTAGCTTTAGTCCGCGCCGCGCGCTTCCAGAGGGAGGACGTATCGCTCGCTGTTGCCACTTTATGCGCCACGTAATCTCGCCAATTCGCCAAGAATATAGCGTGACCAACACATCTTGATACAAGGAAGTATTTTTTAATTATTTATTGTAATATATTCTACACATTTTGCTTTGATATTCTAGAGTGAATATTTTAAAAGAAAATGTAATCTAAAATATAAATTCAATCCATTATTTTCAGACATAGTTCATGATAATGGTCAAAAGAGAAAAGAATAAATCTTATGGTTCAGTCAAAATGAAAAAATAAGTTTTGGCCGATAGTTTAAAAAGCGCAAGGGAAGCTTATAGGTAAGAATGTTACATTTAATATTTGAAATGTTTACTTTACATTTATTCTGTAATATTATAGTTAACAGGTATTTACATAACAACACACGCCGATGTACTCTACACTTTTTCGCGATAGGAACTTCTCAATGTCGAGGAGGTCTTGTTTCGTTATTTTTTACACGACTGTTTAAAATAACAGTGTCATGTTTCTTGGGAACTTGAATGCTTATATGTATTTTGACGTATTCTTTGTATTCCATTCTATCAAAAAATCATGTTTACCTATTTATTTTAGGCAGAGTAAAGCTGAAATGCAGCAGGGGCCAGTAAATTCGCCAAATGAAAATATTGATTCTCATTTAACAGAGGTAATTTTTCCCTATCTATACACCTACATCGTTTTTTTCATGTATTGTTTTTTTCATTACATTTATGAAAAAAGAACACACCACTTATTATACAGGTACATTATCGGACTGATTTACTGTTACAGGAGAATGAAAGCACATTTGACCAAACGACACGTTTAACAGTGCATTGACAGAAATATAAATAACATGGTCATTTATTTCATATCATTTGTAATGTAGGTAAATAGCGTTTTAACCGCTAAACTACGTAACTTAATTACAAGTTTAACCCTTTTTTTAACTATCTACATTCCCGGTTTTCATTGTTTCAGGAAATTCAAGATGTAGATGGAAGGCGAATTATAGATTGTACTTATTTTACGAATCAATTGCTTTTAATTGACAAACATGGCGACAAATTTGGCTGCCGGTTGAATAGTTTACAAATTGTAAAGGAAATACAAATGGCACTCATTTCAAAATTTGATTTTAAATGTTTTATGTGTGGATCGCTTTTTAAATTAGAAACATGCAACGAAGATAACTTAAATTTAAATGTCAATACGGGCTTATTGTCAGGAACATTAATGATAGAAATTGGTCTTTCCAATCTGAATGAGCTTACTGCAGCTATGGAATTGTCAACGATGCCAATTTGCTTGTATAGCTATACAAACGAATTGGCATCGTTGAAAATTCCATAGATGCAGTAATTCATGCAAATGTGGCTGAAATGTAGCGTATTACTGCAGAAGAGACGATGCGAGAAGCTGCCAAAAAAGAAAAGGCATCTGCAATATCACGGGGTGAAGTCAACAATGGAGGTATTGCAATGACACCAGTAGAAGTAGATGCATGTTGGAGTAAACGGTCATACAGAACGTTTTATCGCATAAATAAAGTTTACCAATACAGTTGATTGAACTTTTAGATAATTGAGCTTTGTCGGTACCGACTTAGTTTTGGGGATTTTACACTTCTTTTATTACTTAAACACGCCCAAAGTTAGGTTAAATTAGCAAGAAAAACTAATCTTTGTAGGCTCCTAACGTTTTAATGCTTTTTAATTTTAGTGTCCTGTTTCCGTACAGACAATATTGATAATAAAGCAAAACCATACCATGTTTAATTTTTGATGTACAGACGCTAGCAAGTCAACCTATCCCAAACTGTAAAATTTTCCCAATTGAACATGAACCTTATTCCTTTGTGATAAAGTTGAAAAACTATCAAAGAAATTTGACAGATTGGGGTAGCTTGATGTGCTGGCCTCTGTACATTTGCGAACAGTGGAGTAATACACTCCCAAAGTTTGTATTGGAAAGATGTGGACAAGTTTCACCTTAAGGATTGCATCACTTTAAAATCGCGGTGAATTCTTTAAATGTGCACATTTGATATAAATATATGAGTGACCGCTTTAAGACACAATTAAATTAAAAATAAAGGGAGCCCCAATACAAGAAACGTGATTTTATCGGTGTATAATATTACCGTGGTACTAAACTATTCGTGTGCAAGTCCAACTTGTACTTGGCCGAATTTTTTAAATCATCTTTTACATTTCATACTAGTAGGTACAGAGGCCACCACATCAAGCTACCCCAATCTGTCAAATTTCTTTGATAGGTTTTCAACTGTATCGCAAAGGAATAAGGTTCATGTTCAATTGGGAAAATTTGACAGTTTAGGATAGCTTGACCTGCTGGCGTCTGTACTATTGAAACTGTAGAAGCAACATCACAATGCATTTAGGTTTATAAATAAATATCACGAAATAAAATTCAAACTGTGCTTTTTGTGTAACAATACCCACTAAATACGCCGTTCTAGGTGATAACATTCATCAGTACAAAAAATATTTAACGAACTATAAAAGAGTCATATAATTTATTTCGAATACAAAGTGGCAAAGGCTCATGTTGGTTTGTTCCTGGCGTCCGACGCATAGCGGTTTGCATGTGTGCGTAGCGTACTTCACTAGACACACACGCGTGCATTTTCTGCCGCGCGCCGTCAAATTTACCTACAACTGAGCAGTTTCATTTTGTAACAGCGCTCTTAAAACCATTAAAAAAAATTCAAATCAAAATATTAATGCCAAAAGGGTCTCGGCTATTGTCCATTCTTGAACTTCATTAGATTTAATAATAATATTATAATGATCAACATCTTAGCCCATAATACGTGGGAAGCAAGCAGCCTTAACAAAAAATCTTTCTTTTTATCTTCACTTATAAAATTTCATAATACTTGAGATGACAAACTAAAATTACAAACTGGATTTCGTATTTTCACTTCCACTTTCAGTGTCAAACTTTTATAAAACTGCTATGAAGATAATATTAAACTTTTACTTGTAGGTTTCACATTTGCATTTTTGAGGCTTTAGCCTGCCAAGGTCAGACTCCGGGGAACGTTGAGAGTGACCATTCTTTTAAGGATCACGTCAGATCAACGTGTTATTATTTGCTTTAAAATATTGTGAGTGAAATTTTTTGCAGGTTTTAATTGAATCGTGTTTTTACTTTGTTTCTTGGTAAATAAAGAATTTAAGGAACGTAGAAAAATCATTATTTTTTCATCCTTTGTTCGGTGAGTATCTGAACTCGTCTAATTTTAAGCAGGTGCCCAAAATCAATCGATAAAATCAAATCAAAATCAAATCAAATCAAATCATTTTTATTTCAGGCAATCAATCAAGTAATGCATGACGTGCTTACAGAAATTGGTACACTAGTCTATAAGTATATTGGATGTATATCATATCTTTGTATTAGTGTATTCAATTGTTGGTGAGCCAATAAAATATGTAAATAATAAAGTACAGTCATAGGTTCGAATCTAGACAGGCGCCTTTGTATATATTTTTATTAAGGATTAAATCAGATCAACGCGTTATTTCTTGCTTGTAATTTTGCAAGTGAAATTGCAGGTGTTGCTTAAATCATGTTTTTGTTTTGTTTCCTGAATAAAGAACATTTTAAGGAAAGTAGTGATAATAATGAGATCAGTAGTGGTCATAGGTTCAAACCCAGACAGTCGCTTTAAATTGTGTAAAAAATATTTCATCACCACTGCTCTCAAAACGGTGAAGGTATACATCGTGAGGAAGAGGAAACCGGCATATCATAGAACTAAAAAGGTTGATGGCATGTGACATCTACCAACCCGCACCGGAGGATCCCAGGCCAGTGTCCCAGCAGTGGGAACATTATAGGCTGATTTTGCATTATGCGGTGACAATAATTATTAGTTCAATTGATGACTTAGGTGTCTGTGGAAGTGCTTAGTGATATAACAATAAGAAGTATTAGTTAAAATACACAATGGTAAGGAATTAACTCTTCTAGTTCCTACAGTTAGTGCGTTCTCGTGGTGCGTTCCATCTATGTACATATTATGCATAAAACCGCGGCTGGGAACCGCGCTTGCAAAGCTGCACTTGTCAAATCAGCACTGATCACAGTTCAATTGTGCATTATATTATACCTCACATAGAAAGTATCTTTACATCCGTTCATGTAACAAGAGCTTGATTAATCGCCTTATTATTAGTGTATTCTTTCCGCAGCCGCCATTGTACAATGGCCGCCTTGTCTCAACGTTGTCATGCGTACCCGGTGAAAACTCTTGCGCAACTGATTATGATCTGCGACAGTTTAAGAGGATTTCGAGGGAGAATTTCCAGATGCTCTCTTTGCTGTTGATGTTACTCTTATGCTCATAGCAATAGAGGTAATATTGGAAGAGAGCAGAGAAAGAAAATGTTTGTCATTGTGACGTTTAATGCTGACATTGACATGACTGGATTTCAGATGGGTTGAATGATCTTGATTTAGTGATTTGTAGATTTTATTTGCATTAGTGTCTGTAGAGTTACAATGTGCAAATAGGTTTTAATAAGCAGTGAAAGATTATAAATTGAAAGCTTTCTAATAAATTAATTTGTCAAGATAATTATGTTGTTTAATAAAGTGACAATTGGAAAATATGTTGCTGAACCAGAATTTGGTGGTTTTGCTTAAAATTTTAGAACCAAAATCCAAAAATATTGTAATTATTGTAAGACACTTGAGAATTTTTATTTATGATGTAGCAAGTTTGCGTAAGAGGAGTGGCTACCTACCGTTTTAATGTTGCCAATAGAATTTTATTGATATGTCTACTTTCTCGAGGTTATAATGTTTTTCTTATACAATGATTATAAGAGTTCTATTAAAACTCTACAGCAATGGTATGCCATGTTTTGATTAAATATTTTTTTAGTTCTGTTTGACTTTTTGTGTCATGTTTGATTTCTCTACATCAATCAGATTATGTTAGGTACGAGTTTTAGTTTTATGCTTTAACTTGTTTAGTTCTTTTGACGTGAGTAACATACAAGGAAATAATCTTAAAATAGCAACAACAACAACAACATCACACCCGTTATTACAATATAAATACAATAAACTCTCATTGGTCATCGTTTCGATTAAATTAAATTAAACAACTTTTGTATTTGTATCCGATGTCTAATTGTTTTATTCATTACATTTTTGACGTTTAAGTAACTCATAACTTTAAGCAACGCTTATAAATAAACCCCCATAATATTATCCTTATAACATCTTAGAATTAGACTATTATTTCAAACCGTACCAAAGAATAATAAACCCAATTGTATTGTTGTAAAGTTTAATTTTCTTAAGCGACTGATCTCTAACCGTGACCTAGGCACTATAACCAACTAATATGTATTATAAGAACATAGAACCAGACTATTTTATTTCAAACCGTGCCAAAGAAATATACTCTCAATTATTTTTGTGACAAAGTTTAATTTTCACTAATTCCTTTGTCGATTCGAAAGTGTTGCCACTATCACTTTAGCTTAAGGAACTAGTGTTGTGAATAGTTAAATGGCGTGATTAATATTGTCAAGGTAATTATCGACTATTAGCAGTATTATATGAGTCGTAAAATAAATTATTGTAAAATATGTACCTACGCCACGGGCCTTATCAGAAGGCTTAAAGTCACCCAAAGGGCAATCGAGAGGGCTATGCTCGGAGTTTGCCTACGCGAAAGAATCAGAAATTACGAGATCCACAGGAGAACCAAGGCAATCGACATAGCCCGAAGAATTATCAAACTTAAGTGGCAGTGGGCAGGGCACATTGCTCGCAGAAAAGATGTCCGATGGGGCCGAAAGGAAGACGTAGAGTGGGAAGGCCTCCCACAAGGTGGACCGATGACCTTGTGAAGGCCGCGGGAATCCGCTGGATGTGGGAAGCACAAGACCGGTCGAAGTGGAGGAGCCTGAGGGAGGCCTATGTCCAGCAGTGGACGTCTTTCGGCTGAAATGATGATGTGCCTACGCGTTATTTTGATAATAAATTGTGTTGGTTGAAATAAATTGATCCGTATAATTATAAACAAACTACTTAATACTTTTTTGTGGACTGTTTATGTATCTACCCAATAGTTATGCGTACAATTATATGACGGATATGGCAGGCGTGGGTTGCTAATTAATTTGCATTCAATTGATACTTGCTTCGTCGGTCTGGTCACAAGTGCTGAGTATTTACCAGCAGGCTTAGCACGAGAACCATAGACAAGCGTTTTGTCGTCGGAAGAGTAAACAAAAATGACGTTTCCTTATAGACTGTTGACAGTTTTTCTCCGAGAAATGTAGACAAGCGATTTCTATTATACAGTAGAGTAGAAATAGAACGCGTCTGATCGAGTAGTATTCTCCATCAGGAAGTTCTTGGTGGCAGATGTAAGCAGTCCAGCCCAATCTGGATTTGTACCCAGGCATAGGTTCGTTTCCATGGTACTTAAATATATATTCAATAATACATAAAACAGCTAAGCTTTTACTTACACTTCACTTACGGTAGGTAGATAAGCAATTATCTACCTACCGTAAGTGAAGTGTAAGTAAAAAAAAATGGTGTACGTCTGTCTGTTTGTTCCGTCTTATCTCCGAAACTGAGACTCACTGACATATATGTCTGTTGCTGATGATACTTTTTGTCCCTATAGCACTTACTTAACACATTTCCGACAGCCACGCGGGCAGAGCCACGGGCACAGCTAGTATACATACATGTATATAAATAGGCATTATACATACATAATTATATAAGTAAATAGGTAGGTAGGTATATTGATTTGTTCATGACTAATCTTATGCGTGAGTTAGTCTTACAAGATATTGTAAGTAGTAATGCGTGTAAAAGATCAGTTCGCAAAGAGGCAGTTCGCTTGTTTAATATTTACTTACATATTAATAGAGCTGTAAGTAAATGTGACCACAATGACATCATTACACATAACACACATCACATCATGATTGTTTCCTCCAAGGGTAGGGAGGAAGTGAAGGAAACCTTTTCCTTGGTCTGATGTTTTATGGCGTATTACTTCAGATTCGAAATTCAAAATACAAGAAGGAACTTTGAACGCGCTTTTCCTTTTTCGATTAATTTGTCCATACGACTAGAGATGCCCAACAGTCTCACATTCTGTCTATTAATATGTGGTCATCTGTCTAAATAAATATCAGTTATATAAAATATACAGACAGAAAGGCTTGCCCACTTCAATGATGCGTAAGATAAATTACAGTGTGAAGTTGAGATTATTTCTTATTATGCAATATCACTTGGACCGCCCACTGTTTTAGCTAAATGGCTAAACAAATAATAATATTAAGTATCACATCAATCGTAATGATAAACAAATGAGGCTCATATAATGAGGGTCATGAACCTATTCGGCGTGGGATGCTCTAAGCAACTTATAAAGTTATAATACTTATAATATTTAAGAAGGCCGCTGAAAACCTGAGAGACAGAGTAATTGGTGTTGTGGCACGGTTATAGAAAATCTGAAAGACAGAATAATTGGTGTTGTGGCATGGTTATAGAAAATCTGAAAGACAGAGTAATTGGTGTTGTGGCATGGTTATAGAAAATCTGAAAGACAGAGTAATTGGTGTTGTGGCATGGTTATAGAAAATCTGAAAGACAGAATAATTGGTGTTGTGGCATGGTTATAGAAAATCTGAAAGACAGAGTAATTGGTGTTGTGGCATGGTTATAGAAAATCTGAAAGACAGAGTAATTGGTGTTGTGGCACGGTTATAGAAAATCTGAAAGACAGAGTAATTGGTGTTGTGGCATGGTTATTAAAAATCTGAAAAACAGAATCATTGGTGTTGTGGCACGGTTATAGAAAATCTGAAAGATAGAGTAATTGGTGTTTTGGCACGGTTATAGAAAATCTGAAAGACAGAGTAATTGGTGTTGTGGCTTGATCAAAGAAAATCCGATTAGGAAAGCATTTATTCATTTGTCGTGTTGGTGTTCTGTTGGTGAAGGACTCGCGTTTGCATCTTTGAGTACATTACGCAGGTTTCAGTATCATTACATACAGTACTAGCTTCTGCCCGCTACTTCATCCTAAAAAAAACACTGTTCCCCATCTTGTCGTATTGCGATTGTCTGCCTGCACTTTTACTGCGTTTTTTCTTTTCTTTGCTTTCTTTCGGACTAGAGATAGACGGAATGTTCTAGAACTAAAAATTCGAAGAAATGTGACGTCCACCAACCCGCATTGGGCTCGCGTGGTGGATTATTGCCCACTTTGTGAGAGGGCTCACAGAGAGGAGGCCTGTGTCGCAACAGTGGGAACGTTAAACGCTGATTAAGCTTAATAGACTAAAGCTTTATTTATGAATTTGGCTATGAAATGTAAAAAGGTTTTTTCAAATCCAACTAGTAGTTACAAAAACTTTTTAATAAAAAAATTATACCGCCGAAAAACCGAAAAGTAAAAAATAATAAACTAGCTCTGCCCAACCCCAATAACTAAGTTCGGAAGGCGGTGACATATAATTAAATACATATCCAAAGTCACCGACTTCCGAACTTAGTTATTGGGGTTGGGCAGAGCTAGTATATTATTTTTTACTTTTCGGTTTTTCTGCGGTATAATTTTTTTATTAAAAAGTTTTTATTTTATAATTTTTTGTGGCTATAATCTACTAATTACTACATGCTTAATTTTTGATTACTTTTTGTAATACACAACTCAGTATTAAAATCTGTGAGTAAACAATCAATCATCCCCTGTTTTCTTACCCTTAGGGTTGGAATTTTTCTTCGAAATGTATATGGGACCAACTTCGGGGTATACCCTTTCCAATAAAAAAAGAATTGTCAAAATCGGACTACTCTGGAAAAAGTTATGCGTGGTACAACATAAAAAAAAAAATACGCGTCGAATTGAGTAACCTCCTCCGTTTTTTCATCGGTTCAAAAAACAAAGAAACTCTTCAGCTTCATTATTGGAGATGAAAGTCTATGCCATTTGAAAAAAAAAGACAACCTGCACACGTGTAATATTTGACTAAAGTATAAGTTTACAATTAAACCAGAATTTACTAATAATACACTACGTAGAGCTACACATAACTACGTTGAAAAATGCAAACTAATTTGTCATACACTACAAAATAAAAGCAAATAATCTTGAATGTATAGTCAGGCGGTGTCAAGCCTTTCTCTTATCTATTAATTCACATCAACCTATTAATACCTATTATTATTTGGTATTTAAAACCTGGTACGAGGTAATTTGAGCCATTTATCAATGTCATGTCTTAAAACAAAAGACAAATACAGCTGCAACTGCATTTGATTAAATTCTGAATTTGAGTTTAAATTTCGACATCACTGTCCTATTCAAATGTATCCTTGACCTGAACTGTATTGTTTAAGATGATCTACTATCCTTATGTTGTAGTTAAATAGACAATAATGCTATTTTTAACGCTACTCTAATAGGTAATTTTGAGAAGATCTACATAGAGCTTGAAAACCTTTTAAACAAAGTATTTTTTTACTTACTTAATAATCCGAGAGAAGTTGTCCTATCCAAAAGTCTTGGAGATCATACAGCCATGCAAAAAATCACTAATGTTTTACCAAAATTTATAATTTTCTGGGAAACTTTTAAAATTTTACCTATTATTTATTTATTTATTTCATTAACAATTTTTACATTGTGTCGAAATGTTTTACAGTAAAATCTAAAACTACATGAACACATATAACTTAAAGATAAAAGAAATAACAAAGAATTTACATAATGATTATAATGATTTAAAACAATATTCGTAGTTAAACAAAATTTGAAACATTCTGCAAGTCCACTGGAGTATAGTTATGATATGTGAGAGAAAAAAAAAAAAACAATTTAAGATACAAACCAATACAAATGTCAAGAGAAAGAATAATAATACAATATAAATAAATGTCAATTATAAGTTCCATGTCAAAACGGTCCATAAGTAAAAAAAGGGTTAATAATTATAAACGTCTAGATCTGTACGTCGCCTAGAAACTCATCAAGCGTATAATAGCATTTTTCTATCAGAAATGACTTAAGCTGGTTCTTGAACTGATTTAAATTATAAGTAGACTTTAATTCTAAAGGTAGTTTATTAAATAATTTAATTGATTGATAGCTTGTAGCTTGTACCTTCCTTAAAACCTATTCGAACTATAGCGCACATTTAAAAGAAAACGACCAAATGTGTCTACCATTTTTTTGATGTGATGCGCTTACCAAAGTGTAATAAATAAAAATGATATACTGTTTGTATTTCATTTTTATTAACACTGATGTCGGTTGCAGCCACAGCATACGTAGGTAATTATATCCAAAAAATAACGATTACAAACAAACACATTCCCAGGAAGCCCCTAATTGAAACAACAAAAGACAGTCGCAATAATAATTAATGACTGCTAACAAACACTCAATTAACGAGCTTGTAATCGATTTGCGAAATCTGTGACAGCGATTTATCGCGTCACATCAAAATTATGTTCGAAAATTGGTGCAAAGTGTTATGTAAGTGAGGGTCTTTTATCAGAGTCAATAATCGATACTAGAATCGAGAACCCATGATAATGCGAGCGGAACAAATCGATGGTTATGTCAATTATGGGTTAAATCGATGGTGAATTGGTTAACCTATAGTGATTTACGTTTTTATGGAAAATTGTTTTTATGGTTATGTCACGTCTTGTTTGCAAAAATTCTGTTTAAACCACTGTGTATTGCACGTTGTTTTTGTGTCTAACTGCTAGACAAAGGCCACTCTCTTCCTTGAAAACCTCTCTGTCTTGCGTGCGATCTCTGGTCATGTTGGCCTTGCAAACATCTTCAGATCAGGCACTTAGGTAAAGTAGATAAAATAAAAACACAAAATGATGAATGAGTGCACGGTGGAGCAAAAGTTCCACCGTTTAATGTGTCAGTGATTCTGCTACATAGTTTTTATACCGCAAAACTAACGATATTTTATTATTTTTGTTACAGGTAATCATCATCAATATTAGTCCCGACAGTAAGTTAAATAAGTTAGACTCAAGTCAGCTAGTCTACTTAAACTTATGCTCTGTGACATTGAGTGATGACAGTCTGCCTGCTGTATGAGAACAAAAACAGACGTGTTACATCTAGATAATTGTTAGCATACAAAAAGTATGGCTGACACTTAATTAAAATGGTTTCCAACAGCAAAAAAACTGTTACCATATTTTTTTTGACGTCAAAATAAATGTTAGCCACACTTTAAAATAATGATAAATTATTACTAAGATATTTAAATGTAGCTAACTAGACTAGATGCAATGTATTAACCATTACAAATTGTAAAATATCGTGTTCATCTTTCATTCACAATAACTGACAGGCGGCACGCGAAACAATTGCGCAACAGTCAAAACTCAAAAAACATCTGTTACATTTCGAAAACGGAAAACAACAGTTGCTATTGATAGCAATCTGTCAGATACTATTTCTTTTATTCTAGAAAATAAATCAATCTAATATGGAGCTTAAGAAGTCAGTGTAACGACTATTCAGTACTGACAACCATTATTAATTAGAACCTCTTTGAATGCGTTACATAATTCAGCAAGTAGGTTAGGATTTAGATTATCAGCTGTGGAATGATTTTTTTAATCTGTGTTACACAATTTGAATTTTGAACAATAGAACGTGTGTGGATACTTTTGGTGTTGACAGCCAGGTGGAAAACAAAAAAAAAAAATTGGTTCAATTATGTAATGAAAATGTAATATTGACGTAATGACGAAATAATGATTGGAAATATATACTTTTTCTTATAGGCTGTTCGCATGAACACTTCCGGTTTTTTCATGCACTTTACTAAAAATACTTAGTGTTAAAAAGCGTCATTATTAATTATTCCCTTTGTAAAAGTATCTACATGTGTAGTACCGATAAGTTTTCTATGATTTATTCTTGTGTTCTATTTACGTGCCGTTGAGCAAAAGTTAGTACCAATTAGACCTAAGGTCCACCATGTCCTACGGCTCGATCGTATTGATAATGGCCGTTATCACGACTTCAAGGTCTTCGGGCGACTGTTAGGCATTTATTATAAACAATTACTTGGCCCACTTTGCTGGACACGACATAATAAATAATAATATTATGTTGTGTAGCTAACAGCTTGTGACCATAAAATGGTGGAAATAAATATAGGTTTTCTTTATTGCACAATATTTTATTAAATAATAATAATTATATATCGTGGTGTTTACGCATTATTACGCTGGATTTTGTAAGCCTAGAAAACGATGAAAATCATTTTATTTAATGACGAAAATTGTCAAAATTGCACTAACTGGCTTATCATAATTGGTATTTCTAATTGAAATTAGACAGCGAGCTTATCTTCTCAATTTCCTCATTTAGTTATAAGCAAAATTAAAACATGATAAGGGTAAAACGATACCGTTATGTTTTTTATCGTAAGACACATCTGTAAAGGACCAGACGTGACCACAACCCTATTATTAGAACACAGCACTAACCTCCCAGAATAGCCATTCAAAATTACTAGTCTCTGATTTGGACACGAATTACCACATACACTAACAGGTACATTGTCACTTAATCTGTACCATACTGAACTAGAAATACCAGTTCCGAATCAATTACATTATCGCGTCACTACGGCCAGACAAGAGTTTCAGCAAGACATTACTTAAAATGCACTTGTTCCAATTAACCTGTACTAATCGAATCGAGTTGTCACCCGACTCAATTCAGAAACGTTTGCGAAATATCGATTTTGTTATTATCGATAATCGGTAGTGAAGTGACTGTCTTTTGTTTCAATTTGCGGTTCCGTTATGAAGTAAGTTGTTGAAATAAGAAATTGGGTGTTACGTTTTGTTATGGTAATTTGTATTTGTAAGGGAAATCATTACTTAACATTATGGAATGGTCGTAATTTTCTGCGATTCCTTCGAATATAATATTTTCAAATAGAATGCGTATTGTCGTATTATTTTCACTAAATTCCTTTTCTTTAGAAGCCTATCTTGATGAGTGTATGTTGTTAATATTTCCGCATAAAAATCATATGCGTAAACGCATAATCTAAGCTAAAACGAACGCAATATGCACATTAATTCAAATAAGGTGAGCCACTAGAAATGGAGACTACTACATAATGTATGAACAATACTTTTTCAATGTCTATGACACAAATCAGTCCAAATCTCGATACTACTTTTACGTAAGGAAAATATCGACAATTCCGCAATAGTAATGTCTTAGATCTGAGCGAGATATCGACAATAGGTTACGAAACGTGTCCCGTTGCTACAACAGCCTTTCCTGGTCAGTTACATTTAAATCGATATTTATCTTTCGCCATCACTACGGTCCTAAGTAGGGCACATTTTGTTCGGTAGTAGAAATATATAACCTGCAGCGTTCTGTGTTAAATAATACGGTAGTTACTGGATCTTAGTTATGAGTCAACTGATTCTAATTTTATGCTGAACTTCTTCCTTGTAGATTAAAATATGCAGAAATATCAATTGGACTTTCTCTGTTTAGCTACTATTTCCTTCATCAAAAAGCAAAGTCATCATCTGCCTAGCCCTTGAACCAGATGCAGCTGAATACCAGTATTTTATTTAGAGCGACTGATTTCTGACTGCCACAACCCAGTTATTGGGTAACACGATACCGCTTGGTAAAATCGGTTGTCTGAGTTTTCGGCTTCTAACTATGCGTAAAGATGTCAAAGACCAACGCT
Organism: Polymixis flavicincta; assembly: GCA_949987655.1. Lineage (NCBI taxonomy): Eukaryota > Metazoa > Arthropoda > Insecta > Lepidoptera > Noctuidae > Polymixis > Polymixis flavicincta. The sequence continues at coordinate 22,544,662 of OX465173.1, forward strand.
TGACAGCCGAGGCACAGCAAAACGGACTTTATGCTCTGAATTCTATTCTATTCTCGAAATGAATACCTAAGTATGTTCATCTGTTCAATAAGTGAATAAATATTCAGTCTAAGCGGTACCTGTTCTTTTCAAAGATTTATTATCAAGATTCCGCCAAGCAACCAACAAAACTAGTTTCATAGGAAGTTTAGAAAGAAAACTTCAAGGATATCTTCTTTAAGTTCGGATGTAATTGAAACTTGTTCCGATATCCGTCAGTATTTGTTTGCCTCTCCACAACCACACGTTTGTCGTGTCTCTCTCTATGTTGTTTGTTAACAAGAAGGTCGTATGTGAACGCATTGAGTGCATGTTGACCATGTGTGAACTATGTTATTATCAATGGTTCGCTTTTAATGTCAATGTGAAGCTCATCATCTGTTTTATTGTGAAGTTCTCATGTGTCAAAATGTATTACTGGTACAGGTTTTCTTTCGTTCATGTTTTTCATTATTATTCTTTTGACTCTTGTAGCTAAGTAATAACAGCCGAACAGGTCAATTGATCAGGTTAAGCTACGCTTGCGGCGGTTGGTCCGTGGATGGGTGACCATCTTTCTCATCCTTATTTTTGTCATCTTTCTTCTGTGCCTCGGAATGCACGCTGAGCCGCGCTGGTCCCGGCTATCAGTCGTGGATCTTCGACCGTCGTTACGGGGTATAGCGATACCCAGTAACAAGGTTGTGGAGGTCGGATAGACAGTCGCTCCGTGTAAAATACTGGTATTCATCTGCATCTGGTTAGACTGGAAGCTGACCCCAACATGTTGTGAAGAGGCTGGGCAGATGATGATGACTTCTTTTTTTTATTAATTTTACTACATTACTGACCTAATTCTTCAATTAGATGTCCCTACTTTGTTAATAATTTCACCATCATCCTTAGAGGTAGTTTAATGTTCTGTCATACAAGTTGCAACATTCAAAATTCCTTGTACCCCATACTCTATTACTATGAAAATTGCCATAAACCGATCTACAATGTCCACAGTAACAAGTAACTTGTCCAATAAGGTGGTTTATGTAACATTGGTAACTAGAGCAATTGCTTCAAGAACTTACACCACCTGACTGCAAAGGACTTGACGTTATGACGCTGTGCACACCAGAGGCTTAATAGTTTTGTTTACCGTTTTTAGAGCAGATAGTTTTATGCGAGTGCTTGTTATGGTAAGAAGGCTAGATAGATAGGATAGCTCTATATTCAACACCAAATATGTGTAGGGAAAAGGAAAGAAGCATAACTCTATGATTGTTTTCAATAGTATTGTTTTCAATAGTATTGTTTTCAATAGTATTGTTTTCAATAGTATTGTTTTCAATAGTATTGTTTTCAATAGTATTGTTTTCAATAGTATTGTTTTCAATAGTATTGTTTTCAATAGTATTGTTTTCAATAGTATTGTTTTCAATAGTATTGTTTTCAATAGTATTGTTTTCAATAGTAATAGTCAGTCAAAAGACAGAGACATACATAGGTTCAAACTTTTGGACAGTTTTTAAGACTTTTATAGGATGGCTATGTGCAAAATATATTAACATTTTACACTAGTTGCGACTATGGAATTATATTTGCGTATTTGACCGGTTGACTGCCGTAAGTATAGGCACTTATTAAGCTGTGTCTCGCGTGGATTTACATTCAAGAGTATTATGTGTCTGACGCCAGAGTAAAGACAGTCTTGACTCAAATCTACGCACACTCGCTATCGACGACTTTCTCGCTCAAAAAACATAAAAAAAAATTGTATGTCCCGTTTAAGTAAAAGAGATATAATTATTACTCAATTGCTGAATGTCCACACCTCCGCAGTCGAGTATCTACTTGTTACACGGTACTTTTTAGCTACAATAGCTATCAAAGAGAGTTCGCTCAGCAACGCTAAGAAATTTTACTGGGAGACTAAAGCTTACGAGCGAGTAATCGATCGCGGCCGTCGCGCATTCGTTGCTAACTCTGCGCTCGTTAATCGCCATCGGTGGGACAGATGCCTTAGGCGGTTAGTTAAAAGCAGTTGCTATGGTTACTTCATTGTCATATTATACATTAAAGTATTCGTATCAGGTGTATCATGATCTGGATCGTATTCTTTTGGAATATGTTATGTGTGCAATTGCAGTTTTTGGAGCGTTTCGAGTTGCGTGGAGGTTCGTTGGTCAGATTTTGATAGTATTTGGAGCAAATGTAATTGTTGAAATCGTGATATGAAATAAAAAATATATTCTATTGTACTTTCACATGTAAAGATTTTAAATTCACCATCTACTTAGGGCCTTATGGATTTGGATTGAAGTATGAGCACTGCCAATGTAGTTAGAATTTTTATTACCCAATAAATATATTGTAAAATCTTTCACATCGTTTGCGCCAAAAATTTCCATTTCGTCAATCTTTATCCAGATGATTTCGATGATGTAATATTATTTATTGATTTTCTTATATTGATATGGGAGCGCGATCGTAGATTTATTGAAAATGCAAAGAAAGACTTAAAACGATTTGCCCGCAAAGAGAAATGTACGTTTAGAAATAGATCGATTACTTTTATGTCTTTTATCGTTTTTGCGTCGATGTAATTACAAATGTTGGTATTACGCAAGTTTAATTGAACTTTTAAGTTATACATAGACGAACCAAAATGAATATGGAGATCAATTATTTTGCCAAGTGTAATTGAAACAGTTTACAAATAACTGTTTCAATTACATATGTATATATCAAGAGCAACATTAATTGAATTAGATAGTCATAAAATAATTAAATATTAGTAACGAGATGTCCAATAAAAATATTAAAAATATTTTATTTTTGTGATTACCTATCATAACATCACGCCTTGTTTCCCCGGGGGAAGGGGTAGAGCAGAGGTGTGCCTTTAGAACATCCACAATTCGTTTTATTTTGAGTCCCATGTAATAGGGGCGAGCCTATTGCCATCAATCGGGATACATTCTGGCTCCGGGTTGCTACTGAGAAATTCCCGACCTGGGAATCGAACCCAGAACCTCATGCTCAGAAGTACCGCTTGCGACCACTACACCAACGAGGTAATCTTCATATTCACACTTAACTTGAACATTATTCATTAAATCAGGTAAAAACGTGATAGAGGCAACTCCACTCTGCACGAATACTTCACAAACCATGAAGAATTATAAAAAAAAAAAATCAAAACAAAAAGCGTGATTGTAAAAAAACTTATGCAACACATCAAGATGTCTTGTACGAAGGGCGAAGAAGACCATATTCGTAAGAATTCTTTAAGAATTTCATAACGCTGAATGATACGGGCCATCAAGAAGATGTCACGGCTTATTTCTTGAGAATTCAGCTTGTATGATTCACTTTGTTATTAATCGGTATTGAGTAAGTGTGGTGGCATCATTACCAAAGCAAAAAGTCACTGTATCCTTTTGGGAAAGACCAATGAGAGGATTATTTTGACTTTCTAAAACTTCCTCAAATAAAAATCTTATAATGAGTCGCTTCTTTCGAAGCTATATAATTACTTCCTTCCTCAAATAACAGACACAAATAACCTATTAAGAAAGGATACAACAGTTGCCTTGAAGCAAAAGATATGGAAAAAAAATACTAAGAATTGGGCAAATAGTTGGTCTTCAATAGAAATAGCTGAGAATACGCGCGCCATGCATAAGATGCCGTTAATGTTCCGTATGGTGCCGGATGTAAAAGAACAGCACCATCCCATTTCTTCCTGTGGGTGTCGTAGAAGGCGACTAAAGGACTTGTTAGAGAATGGGCAGCAGCGTTCTCTATGCATTTTACCACCATACTACGATCGCCAACCCGCCTGCCAAGCGTGGCGATTATGGTAAATGATGGCTTTTAAGGGAGGCCTATGTCCAGCAGTGGACGTCTTTCGGCTGAAATGATTAATGTTCCCAAAGCTGTGACAAAAAACTTCCTCTCTGATTGATCCGAGTTCACCATAGTCCACCATGAGGGCCCAGTGAGGGGTGTTAGATATCATATCTTCGGGACTGAAGAAGAAGAGCTTAAAATGATGAGAAGAGGAAGATTTGGAAGACATACTTAAAAGTACAAAATCCATAATGCTACGGTTTGGCTCATAGATAAAGATGAATGTTAGCTTTAAATGGTTGCAACAGTTCATAAAGCTATGTTCACAACCCGAGGAGAGGTTGTCGACCCGATGTGTACAAACAAGACCAGAACAAATTGCGTACTCAAGCCTGTGACATACATACATATGTATGATGTAGGTTTATGGGAAGATATGTTAACAGATGAGGAAAACAATAATATTTTATCTAAGTTTCAAAAAAAAAAATCGGTTCATCCGTTCGGGAGCTACGATGCCACACACTGGGGCCCTTCCACACACACACACACGCACACACACACACACACACAACTTATAAGACCCCGTCGTTTTTGCGGGGGTTAAAAATATTCGGACTTAGCTACATTCGGATATACTGGAAGCCGACTCTAACATAGTTGGGAAGAGGCTAGGTACATGATGAAGTTTCAAAAATAACTCATGACATTATAAATTGTCTTTATTTTCGTAAGATATTCTCGAGGATCTTCAAAGAAATTTTTATCATTTATTTTACTTATTGAATTTCTCCATCGATATGTTGACTTGACTAATCATCGTTATTCATTATTTTTGTATCAGGGAATGCAATGAAATCTTCTGTAAATCACCGTACCAGGACCTTGTATAGTCTGATTAAATGAAAATCGCATTCAGTCCTGAATTAAAAATCCCTATGTGTTATTTTTATATATCGGAGGATATAATTTTGTAAGTTGGTGCTGTATTGTTTCAACAATGTTTGAACGTATTGTTCTATCACCATTTCGATATCCGAGTACCATGTATTAAATATTTTACTTATATAGTTTAGTATTACAACCTGATTGCGTAAAATATTGTCACGGATTAACAAGCGGGGCGTGATGTCTTGCGGTTGAATCTACTTAGCTCCTTTGTCTACAGTTTTATACGTAAGGAAATGGTTTGGTATGACGTGTTCGAAAACGTTAAAATATTTTACCTTTGTCAAATGTGGAAACTATGTAAGTCTTTGCTTAGCTTTATCCTACATCGTTTCATACTGACATCGTTCCATATGATCAATGATAAGCCATCCATCATCAGGGTCTCAATAAGTGATGAAAGGTCAAAGGGATTCTACCGTTCTTACTCTAACAGCAGTTTTGTACCATAATCATTAACCGTATATGATTTCACCATGTGTCAAGTTATCTTTCTAAGCATACTGACTTTATTTACTCCGTGCTTATTTTGCCCTTTCTCACGAAACACATTATCGTATATAACTTCAACAAAATTATTTGAATGACCCGTATATTATTCTAAACAGGTACATACTTAGCCATATACGACATTAGGCCGCGATCATACCAAACGTATAATCAGCCACCGACTGCTCACAGTCGTTAACGTCAAGTTCAAAGTACATGAGAAAACAATGGTGCTATAGGTACATACGAGTATAAATATACAGTCGGCACATTCGATATGGATTTGTTTGTTGAATCAAATTAAAATTAAAAATTTTATTCATAAAATGGTTAGTTAGGTGGTACACGATGCCGACCCGAAGCAATTGCTACAGAAAGATAATTCGGCTTTCATTTGGCTCGCGCAGATCGGAAAATTTCGAACAGCATGTCCTCTTGCTTAATAATGTGCGGGTCGGTCCAAGCTAAGCCTTGGTGTGGATTTTCACCGGACTTATATTATATCTGCATTATTCGATTTTGTAGTCCCCCTCACAGTCAGACGTCTTATACGTTGAATTTGAACGCAACCTTACCTCAGAATAAAATTTCTCACATCACCTATGTATGGTAACTTTAATACCCACGTTTGTCCACATAACGATAGCTTTTGTCACGAATTCCTAGTACCTATGTATTATATAATATAATAAGCGTCGTGATCGCTACTTTTAGTCGACTGCACTAAAGCCTTAAGGTATTTTCGTAATCCTAGTTCTGAGCATGCTAATTCTAATACACGACTGGTATGAGCTGTTGAAATTTCCGCTGAGCTGCAAATGTGTTTGTGAGGAGAATAGAATAGAATAGAATAGTTCTTTATTTGCACAGAAAGTAGGTACATGTCTCAGATGTGCAGTTTAAAGTGACCCTTATACTAACTACCTTAACTAGGGCATGCAAACAGTTCAAGTTATATTAATAAAGACTAATTTATCATACATTATTAAATACATTCGATCATATAATACAAGTTTACTATGTCGAAAACGAATTCAGTGAATACATAATGTCAAGTTGAATAAAATGTTTTGAGGATGTTTGAATGTTGAATGAGGCGTTTGTAGAGAACATCCTTGCTTACTCTTCTTAGATGTTGGTTTAATTTTCAGACCTTAGAATATTACCCGATATTAATTCCTAATTAATTAATATCAGGCAATCTGATGGAATCTGACAACCAGTCTGGCCAAAGTGTATCGTGTTACCCAGTAACTGGGTTGTGGGGGTCAGATAGACAGTCGCTCAGTGTAAAATACTGGTATTCAGCTGCATCCGGTTAGACTGGAAGCCGAGACCAAGTTAGTTTGGAAAAGCCTAGGCAGATGATAATGCTAATGAATAAATTACGATTTCTAAGATCGATACTTATAATTTTATCTACACCGATAATATCAAACTTCAGAGAATTCTGCAAGATATACTTAGATAGGCCGGAAATTAAGAATCAAGAGAAAATTCTTCGAGAGAAAATCAGATATTGGAAAATTCTGTCAGAAGATAAAATCAAGAAATTTCTCACACATCAATGCCTAAGGAAGCTGCTGAGCTTTCTAAAAATAAGTACTACATTGATGAGTAGCTGGAGATGCGTCAAAATATCCTTTTTCTAGTTTTTTGGAAGTCTAATTACTCACAAATTGTACTCAATAAATTCATGTAATATTAACATGATCAATTAATAGTTTCGAAAGCTACAAACTACAGTTTCGCCAAGAATAATGTCTGTTTATTATAAAAATAAAATCTTCCAACATATATTTATTTAAGAATTTATTGAGATAAATATAAAGTTGGTTTATAGTCGTTAATTCAAGGGTTTCTGACGGACGCATGAGTGCGCAGTATCGAATCTCTTCATTCGTTCAAATACGTTTTGTTTGTAGAGATTTCTTTCGTGACTGTTATATTTTTAATGAATTCGGAGAATCAATATTGTGAATGTACCTAACTTTATATTTGCTGACCTGTAAACCAAAATAACAAGTAAGTAATGATGAGCACATTTCGTTTTTGTTTTATTTTCTGGAGAAATACGAGTACATTTAAATGTGAAATTAGGTATTGAAAACTATACAGGATGACTGAGACAATGACGCGCAAACTGTCAACATTTTTTTTTTTGGGTGGAAAATCAGCAAATAACTTCTCTCGCTCTGGGTGGAGCGGGAGGGCGTGTCAGACTTTTACTGACTAAAATCCACCCGTCTTCCTTCAGTTGCCTGTGTGCCAGGGGCCACGGAAAAACCCGCACCCCTGGCAGAACTGTTACCATTTATTCAGCACAAGATTGTAGACCCAAAAAAAAAATCTGCAGTTTCATAGAGAAGTGGTCCTTCGCGGGCAAAATGTTCTCAATCCTGGTACAAAATGTATGTATGGAACATATTTTTTTTAAATAACCACCGAAAAATTTCTACATTTCGCTAAAAAAAATCAATGACATCTGCTGTTGAATTTTTACGGTTCAGAATATTGTCGCGTCGATGATTACCGCCATGTATATTGTATCAAAGTCACTATAAAGTACCGCAGACAGATTTAAAAAAAGTTTTCATTCATAATTTATTTACTTCAGCTGCGCATGAGTCTTCAACACAATAATTACAATGTAATGTTTTATTTAAAAGTCAGTTTGTTTCTATTTCATTGAGATTACTGTTCCGCGTCTGCTTATCACGCGTGCTACAGTCTTCACGTTTAATGGTGGTGTAAGGAAAACGATTCAGAGATCGCGTGCTACTGGATGTGACAGACGTGTGGCAGTGGTTTCCGTCACGAATTCAGTAGGATTGTTTTGTGCATTAGAAATTAAGCGTGAAGTTGACGTAGAAGTAGGTATTTCCTACCTTCCTTATGAAATACAGATTTAAGTAACGACCGGAAGAGTAACTGCGTAACACACAAACAGAAATAATTCATTTTGACAGTTCAAAAATATTAATTGCTTTATTTACGTTGTTGAGCATACACATTTTACGAGCATAATAATAAAACAATGGATTTGCAATAACCTTCAAAAAGATTCAGATTTAAAATTAATAGTGTGTTACGTAATTGAGTGCTGGTGGTAAAATAGTTCGCTTAAGAAAAGTTTTGCTTTTTAGGATATGCAACGAGCTTTTCTTAACATCAATTCACAAGATAGTAAGATTCTGTTTTATTTTTTAAATGCATCATTTTCTGTACATGAATACCTACCACAAAATAATTTGTCAAAATTTCATGATTGCACATAGTCGTATATTATAATTCGTGACGTGAAAACTGAAAAAAATCCATTCATGTTTTCAGCAGTTTCGTGGTTTTAGAAGAAGTCTTAAATATAATTTAATGAAAGAGTGGAGCCAAAATAAACCCAACAAATTTTGCTCATCACTAAAAAATACATTTTCTACAATTCCTTGCCACATCCAGCACATCTACACTGACTAATCTTCGCTCCCCGGTCGGGCGCTTCTCTCCGCTTTCCGCATCGATCCAGCAAGGAATGCATTTTCACTGCCCACCGTATCTCGATATCACTCTTCCGTAGTAAGATCTTAACGGTGGTTAACTCGTGTGGTTGTTACTGTATTCACGGTAGGAAGTTACTGTGACCGCAAGTGCGCGACAATATAGACTTTGATGATTTAATCTGAAGTTTCTTTTGAGAATACATGTCATTGGCTTGTGTATAGGGTGGCAGAGAGCGCTACGTAAAAAAAAAAAATCAGCACAGGATTCCAAAACTCCTAGCGTTGAAGCTTGATAATCTGATGTTTCACAAAGCAATAATTAGATAATTAAGTGCAATAATATGACATAAGATCTCCTTGCCACCCTATACAGAATTTTTTCACCAAAAAAAATCTGCTGTTCCGTACATTTTGACCGCGTAGGTAGCGGTCAAAATGTACGGAACAGCAGATTTTTGTTTTGTTTAACCGACGAAAAATGTCTGCCCTGGGGGTGTAGAATGATATGCTGAATTAATGGTTACAGTTTGCGCAGTGGTTAAAGACTTGTCTTGTATAATGTGCTGTTAGTATATTAGTCTAGACGAATACGATCCGTTTTAAGAAGGAAATGTATCGAAAACAGCAACATGTTTGCATCTAGCAGGAGCTTAACACAGTCATCATCTGCCTAGTCTTCCCAATTATGTTGGAGTCGGCTTCCAGTCTAACCAGATGCAGCTGAATATCAGTATTTTACGGGGATTTAATTCAACACAGTTTAATGCTTTTACGAAACTCAACAGTCTGGCAAGAGGAGCTGAAACGACCCACTTAAAGAAATGGTTCAAAAGAATACGTGCCTTGGTGGGATACTTTTGCAAATAATATTATCTACATGGAGTAAAGTTATTCTCAAGTTAGGGCATATCTTTAAGTCGCCTTATAAGCTGATAACTTTTTTGGATTATTTTATTAGTGAATGCATGTTGTTATTCATTGAATCTACCCATCGTCTTAAGCTGAGTGCCGTCTACTTCTGTTTTGATTGTATTAGCTAGCAGGTGCAGATTATTTTTAATTCCACAGCTCTGCTTGTTAATTATAGTGTCAGAATTAGTTGAGTATTATGTAAGCGCTCACTGTGTTGGAATTAAAAAAGACAATACAATGCAATGTTCCAAACATGCATTGTATTGTTTGGAAAACATTGTGATTAGCTAACAATTAAAAATAACTTTCTTTAGAAGATAACCAACTAAAAATTCTTTGCATAATCAGCCTATAATGTTCCCATTGCTGGGACACAAACCTCCACCCGGTGAAAGGCAGTAGGCCATAATCTACCACGCGGGCCCATTGTGTGTTGGTAGATGTCACATGTCTTCGTATTTTTGGTTCTAGGACATGCCGGTTTCCTCACGACGTTTTCCTTCACAATTTTGAAAGCGGTGGTGACGAATTCATTTACACAAAGTAAAGCGTCTGCCTTGATTCGAACATACGACCTACAAATACCACTGGGCCACCAGTGTTCTACTATAGAGAGAAATATGAATTATATTTAAATACATAATTTCTCCAATCTGAGTAAAATTGTTACCAATTACAAATGTCCATTTCAAACAACGCTATGGCAACCTTAATGCTGTTTTAATTAAAATTAAACGTGTAGCGGGCAACGACGGCCTGTGCACACGACTATTACGAAATCGCCTTCGGGTATTCTCGGGTTACCTCGGCTCGAGTTACCGCAGCCTGGGAGGCTGAATTATTGCATACAATTTATAAAACGTGAAATCCCTGATGTGTTCACGCGATAACTTTGACTTGACACCCCTAAATTGCATGCAATGGCTTTGAGGCTTTAATGCAACGCTCATGCAATTAAATTGATCACATTAAGTATTACAGTTCGCGCAATGAAGTAAGGTTGTGCTATAATTTTAGTGTAAACGAATGTAAGGTACAGAAATACTGACTTTTTGTTTATTGGCCCTGTCAGCCTGGTATTTGGTCGTATCGTGGTGATCTTAGTGTAGGCATAGAATGGAATTGGTACTTAATTTAATTTGATAATAATGTCATAAATGGTTACGAATCGAATCATTTTCAATTAACAAAATACTGCGACAATTTCGGACATGTTAATTGATACGGTGGCCACATTACGGATTTTCGTAAACATGATTAATTGTACTGACTGCGTCGCAAGCGCTGCTGCTGACCATGACCCCAAGGGTTCGAATCCTGGGTCGGGCAAAGTGATATCGGGTTTTGCCGCCTGGAATCTCTCTCTCACACCCTATTACATGGGACTTCAAACGTGGCTTTTGAAATGTGGGTGTACGATAGGTACTCCTCTGCATTACCGTAAGAAAAATACAGGTGTGATGTTATGTATTACTAAATATTGACTGTTATTTTTATCGCTAAAGGTGGCTAAAGATTGCCGATGAACGGTGGTATTTAGGTCCGTATTTATGAAAGGTCTAAGGTTTAGAATCCTTTATCGTTTAACAAGGTTCAATTAAATTGCATTCCAATCATGCGTCAGTGAACCGGTAATTAAATGTAGATTCAGCGTTAAGCTAGGAATGTGAAATAAATTAAAGGATTTTATATCTTCGAATCAATAAAAAAAAATCATTCTTCCTAGCCTTTTACCAACTCTGTGGGAGTAGGCTTCTAGTCTAACTGGATGCAGTTGCATACCAGTATTTTACATGGAGCGACTGCCTATCTGACCTCCACAACCCAGTTACTGGGTAATACGATACCCCTTGGTAAGACTGGTTGTCAGACTTTCGGGCTTTAATTCGCATATTTTGACTAAAATGGAATAATCGATTTTATTCAACTTAAATCGATTTTAATAATTCGAAACAGAATAAATAAATCTTGATCAATCCAACAACTTGTGTAGATAACATGTAATCCATAAAGATTATTTTACCCATGTCAAATACCCGGAAGACTAAACAAGTATCTGACAGATAAAAATAACCGGATCTCATTACAATTGTCGTTTCAATGTAAGTTTGTGGCAAAGGTACAAAGACTGTGGAGCCAACCAAATCTTTCGCAATACGATTATGAACATTGCGTATAAAGAATACACTCATTAGCTGCAATTAAAACGATTCCATAACTGTGTAATTTCGGCTTTATTGCTTCCTATGTGAACGTAGCCGAAAGCACAATACGAGGTCAAACACCCATGTATTATGGTTAATTGACTGTCAAGATTTTCAAGATTCTGTTCCGCCGGAAGCCAGGGCGGACGCACTAACCTTGCAACGTCGTCTTTGTTTATTTATTCTTAAACCAACACTTCTCTTTTCATAACAGTTGACAGATCTCGAACGCCTACTTCTGAGATACAAGGTCGTAACGACCGGTTTGAAAAGTAGAGCTTTTATAAGATATCGTATTATGCAAAGATTTGGATTACGTTATAGATTTGCCATTAATAATTATGTTGTAGTGACATGCGCTGTCAGTAAAACATGTGTTTATGTGTTAAGATCGTAACCCCATCATTATGAAGCTGAGTACGACTTTATTATCTCTTCTGCAATTATTGAGCTTGCTTGTAATTACATTTAAACTTTGACGTTCAACGTTCACATTCAGGAACTAATAAGTTTAATAACAGAATCTATGACTATACTTTTAAACAAAAGTATCCGTAACTTTTTCTTGGAACGAACATTGTACAATTTGCATACCAAGGCTTTGGTCAGCCGTTCTGTGTCATGTAATTAAAGACCTCGACGTGGATGTCGTGATTACGGCTCTGACACGTGTCACCTCACATCTACGTTCTCATTTCAATCAGTTCAAATTAATTGGACATTAATAAAGGCGTAGGTCCCGCATCTGGGCAATCGTGTGGTCTGTCACTATAATTTAATTAGTATCGCATCAGATCACTGAGAATTTATACCGAAGCTACTTGCCTTGTGTTTGTTTTGATATTGATAACATTTCTACTTTATTTCATAATTTACTGAGGTAACTAATGCCAGTTTTCCCCATAATAATAAAGCTGCCACTCGCCAAAACTTTCTAAATAACATTGCAAAACATCAAGCCTTAAAATTCAATTAACTCAAACTAAATTAGATTTGTTTATATCATACAAATTCGTATGCAAGCCAGCGCCGCCACAATGTTACGTCGAGAGGCCGGCTAGCGGCTGTCGTAAGGGCGTACGCGCAGAATATAAGAGTACCTACTCGTACGTCCTACTTACTGAAATGTCAACATCTTTGTTAAGTGTTAATGAAATGTTAATCAATTTGTTTTCTGTTACAGGTAATTATATACATCGATTAATGGAGACAAAATATGCATTCGATTCGAGCATAATCGAGGTTGCGGTAAGTCAGCACTCATTAGTCGAATTGCATCTCAAATCCGATCAGAGCGTAAATATTTTATGTAATTACCGTAATTATATGGCGAGATGGTAAACTAATTATCCGGAACGAAATTAAGATTATTTATTGTACACTTTCTTACAAAAAAAAAAACATATATTACTCAAGACAATTTGCAAGTTCTTGAATGTAAATTTTTATTGTCTCCATATAATTTAGTGGTGTTGATTCAGCAGTTTAAATGTACTTGCATGATGGTATGCGGAAGTCCAGTTGCTAATGACGTCTGTTCAAGGCCTTGGACACGCGAAGGTCGGAGACTGGTTCCATCCCTTGCCTTTCACTATGCAGCTGATTGATGGAATTCAGGTGGATTTATAGGTCTACTTTGATACATGGATGACTTTACGTGCCTAAGTAATAATTATTTATAGTAAAATTTACTTGGTTAATTGGAGTAAATTATATTTATATCCTTGCATTTCAATAACTTTGTAGGTTACACAAATTATAGTTCACACTAGTTTTGTACAAGACAAAACAAAACAATACAACATAACCAAGCTCCTCTGTGCCTCGGAAAGCATGTTAAGGCGTTGGTCCCGAATCGTAACGGGTCATTAGAATCCTGAAAGCCAGACAACCAGTCTTACTAAGGGTTATCGTATTACCCAGTAACTGGTTTGTGGAGATTAGATAGGCAGTCGATCATTGAAAAAATCTGGTATTCAGCTGCATCCGGCTAGGTTGGAAGCCGATCCCAAAACTAGATAGGATAAGGCTAAGCTTAAGATAACTAGTCTTGTACAAAGTCTCTTTCAAATAAAAACATAATTTTGTGAATCGATCCACAAATGGGGGAGAAATCGATGAACATGCATAAACAAAAAATACAGTGGAACATATAACCTTTTTGGAAGTCGATTAAAAGCAACGATTCCCATCAACAGTCATTTCAATTCGTTAGGTATTACTTGATTAATACACAGGTACACTTGAATCAAGCTACAGGCATTTACATCAAGGCAAAGCAGTCTTACTTAGTTCCTTGCATAATCAAACGACTGTACCTATCTACTATCTTACCTACATGAATTTGTGTCAATAGGACTGTGTCAGAAGGTTTTAATTTACCTTAAATGTTTGTTTGAGACTTAAACAATTCCTTAAAGTGATTGCTTAACACTTCATTTACTTGTAGACAAAGTGACTATTAGATAATCAGGTACCTAATCTTGAAATAGCTAAAGCCTGAGGCTTCGTGACCATATCCAGTTGTCCTATAAAAACCGAATCTAAATGTCGGACGATCGAAATCTGATAAAATAAATCGACTATCTGGTCAGAAACTGATTTAATCGTTCAGTAAATCAATTGCACCACTTTGACATTTAGAACAATGTCACATTTACTAAAGGAAACTAATCTATTTTTGCAGCTGCTAAAAGATCAGTATACAAAATGATTACACTGAGCTTAATTTTAACGATACTAATTTGGAACATTCTAAACTGTGTATATTTTACTTAAACAAACTTTTTAGAAAATATGTGCGGAAAAATTATGATCATCAATGATTCTTTGACCTGGGTCAGGACATAGGCTAGCTTTTCATCCTGGATCACAGACGAAGTCGCAGGCAACAGCTAGTAATTAATAAACCTTTAAATCAGACAAAGCCTTGTATCCTTGCGACAGGTCACGAAATTAACAAACTGCACCAGTGTCATTAACATCTGAGCCATATTCTTGCGTTAAAAGTGAAGGAATTTTGCGGTCATAAATTTTCCCAGGCTGCTCGGTTTCCGCGTGGCAACCAGCCCTTACAAGGCGTGGCTCGAGGTCGCCTAGTCCGCTCACTTGCGACTAGCCCACATTTAATGATACAGACGTATAAAACACGTCGTCGTTTGGAAAATTTTCTTGCACCCACATGTATGTGTGTGTTACGTACGTAGGGACCAGTAATTATGTAGTTATTGGTCCTTATTTGTACTTAGTAACAATGGGTCTATCTTGGTATGTATTGATCTGGATTGTGTTAATGAAATCAATAGCTGTAATTAACAATTCATGTCTGTTCATGTCATTACAAGGTGGCATCGACGCGCAACTTTTTGCTAGCATTCAGTGTATGATTTTAGACCCATCTGTGTTGAAACTTTTCATTGGTTATTAAAAAAATGCTATTCAATTCATTTTGACCGCGTAGGTATTGCACTTTTCTAGGATACGGCTGATTTTTTTAATTAACTGACGAAAGTTTCAACGCAGGAGGGTCTAGAATCTTATATGTATGTGAATCCATGGCAACAGGTTGTCCCTCTATGTCTGCCAACCTGTATAACAACCAAGTTGTCAAATTAAAGCCCTCTTTTTCTCTCCTACTTGGCGTTGCCCGACGTACCATCCATTGCCATTGTGGATGTGCTCGGCCCACAGCTACAAGGATCTTCTGGTTTTTGTACACCTTTTTTTTTAGGGTGGGAAATCATCAAATAACTTCTCCCGCTCTGGGTGGAGCGAGAGGGCGTGTCAGACTTTTACTGACTAAAACCCACCCGTGTTCCTTCAGTTGCCTTCGTGCCAGGGGCCACGGTGTCTTACGGTGTTTACACCGGCCAACTAAGTTAATCCTAAATAATATTATATATGCGAAAGTGCAATTGTTTGTTACACTTTTACGCTAAAACGGCAAAACGGATTTGGATGAAATTTCGCACATACGTAGACCATGACCTGGAGAAGGACCTGTGCTTCTTTTCGTGCTGGATTACAGGCAAAGTCGCGGGCAACAGCTAGTAAATATACATATGAATAGATTGAGTATTGAATATTTTAACGAGGAAAAATTTAAATCAGTTCAATACAAAATGCACTTATATAGGATTAGTATGCATCAATTGCAATTGCAATTGCAGGATTAGTATGTATATGTATTTAAGGTCAATCTCAGCGTATAAATGATTATTACAAACTACATCGTGTTGCAAAATAGAATTTATTGAATTATGCATCTACAACATCATGTAAACCAGTACAGCAATTTGAATTTGTTTAATTAGTTCTAAAATGCAAAGGTAATTAATAACGACAAGTAATAATAGCCACAAGGGTCGATTGATCAGGTTAAGCTACGCTTGCCGCGGCTGGTCTGTAGATGGGTGACCATCTGTACATAGCAAGACCCCTCCGTGTCTCGGAAAGAACGTTAAGCTGTTGGTCCCGGCTGTCATCCGTGTCTGTTTGGCATTTGTATTTTTTCCCTTTACTTTCCGTCAGGAGTTAGAAAGTCTGACAACCATTCTTACGTAGAGGTATCGTGTTACCCAGTAACTGGGTAATGAAGGTCCATGTAGAATACTGGCACTCAGCTTCATCCGGTTTGACTGGAAACCGATACAATTGGGAAAACGCTAGGCAGACGACGATGATGCATTTATTGCTCATGATATATTCATAAACAATAAACGGATATTACAACAAATTGATTGATCTGATTTGTATCTATATTAGTACTTAGAGCTTGCTACTAAATCTATTGTCTATCAATGCAGTAAATGCTTAGGACTCAATGTATAACTTAATATGTCAAGTAGCTCGTTTATCGTGACTGTAAAGATCTAAGGGCATTGTCCACGTTTGGCATTTATAATTAGCCTTCAAAATTACTGCTGACTATTTAAATTCCTGGTCTTGTGAATGTAAATTGATTTGGTTTAACAGCAGACGTACAGCGTGTCTATTTTCCTTTCATTTTTACGGTCTTGGATCTCTCTCTCTCTTATTATGAATTCGTATTCACCCAATTGCAACTTATATGATGTGACTGAACATTGTGCACGCTTGCTGTAAAGCTCCCTATTCATTCATCATCATCATTTCAGCCGAAATATAGGTTCCTCCACTTCGACCGGTCTTGTGCTTCCCACATCCAGCTGATTCCCGCGTCCTTCACAAATTCATCGGTCCACCTTGTGGGAGAAACCCTATTCATTGTTTTGACATAATCTTCATCTTTATAGAACCTACTAAGTATGAGAATGCTGTTGCTCAATAATTTACTTAAACTTACTTTATTTTCTTTATCATCATCGTCTTTACCCTCTGCCGGGCATAGGATTCTCTTTTGTTGTGATAATCCCTAAGCTCAGCCAGCCTCATCCAAGTTTGGCCAGCGATGGCAACATAAAATAAGTAAGTGTTCTCATTTACTTTCGTTTTAGCTTTTACTTCATCTTCCCATTCTTGTTTACTACTTGAACATAGCGCAATAAGATTTCTTCTTCCATATTCGCCTATCAACCGTCACGCTGTGAAGCAGTAATACTCGCGAACAGGGAGGCGGTGCACGTGAGGGAGAGGCAGTTTATACGCCCTCACGACCCTAGCCGCCGCAGGAGACGGAGATGCCCTGGGCGTCGGGAATCCCAGGCCGATTTCCGGCCACCGTAGGCATAAGCTTACGGAAGGCGAGTAATGGGTAGCTCGCTGTCCGGTAAGGACCAAGCCCAAGTCGACGGCGCGTTGTGTTCCACGCGCGCCTCAAAGATATGTCAGCACAAAGTGACGGGGCCCGCAAGGGCCGATGCCTGCCAGGGGTGCGAGTTTCTTCGACAGAGATACCGCAGCCCCTGGCATACGGGCTACTGAGGGGACACGGATGGGTTTTAGTCAGTAAAAGTCTGACACGCCCTCCTGCTCCACCCAGAGCGGGAGTAGTTATTTGATGATTTCCCACCAAAATAAAAAAACCGTCACGCTGTCATTCACTCCCATTTTTATCATAATATTCCTCATACAATCCATCCATCGTTTCTTTGGCCTTCCTCTTCCACTCCAACCACATTTATATCCATATTTTTAAGGTTTTCCGCTACCAAAAAGATATTGTCTGTTAGCCTGTCGAACTTGTGTGAAATTTAAACACCATACATTTTATAACAGTTTGTCGAAAACCACAAAAAAATTACTTGCATAATAAATACGACGTACTATGACACTTCCGACAAACTGTAATTGTTAAATTTTATGTAAGTAGGTGGTGCGTGTGCGCATGATATAACTTGATTACCTAACGCACACCACAATATGTTATATTGTTAGAGATGTGATAGACGACCGTAATCTTGGCTTTAATGTTATTTTCTGGGCATTGTTATGCATGTTTGCCAGATTTTCTGTTCGGATGATAAATTGGTCCTGGGAGTCTTGTTAGTGTGAAGATTAGTGTTTGAAAGATGATCAAAAAAGAAAGCGGACCTTTAGATTTTTTGTGATTTTATTTCACGTGAATCAAAATGAACGATCGACATTCGTTCAACATTTTCTTTGTTCCAAAAAAATAATTATACAAAATACAATACTGTAGCAAAAAAAATATAACAGAAAAATTCCAACAAGACATTGTTACATACAGTCATTTGAAATTGAATCCACAACCTTGTCAAATAATCATAGTAGCAAATATGAGCTCATTTTGTTAATGACAGACCGAAATAACAAGTCTAATATTTCGAAACATTCGCAATACTAAAGTATCCTTAATGATAACTACCAGAATTGGGACACATTGTTAACTAATCCAAAAATGGTGTGAATTTAAGTGTTGCTCCAAGGTATATTAAATTAAGCTACTAACCATCGGTTTTTTAAACAGATAGAACTCGTATAGTGGTTCTATATATTCATCGAATGTAGCCTATGTCCAGCCATATCCTAGGCTACAGATATGCCAAATTTCATGACGGTCGGTTCAGCGGTTTAGGCGTGAAAGCGTAACAGACGTACAAGTTATTTTGGCATTTATGATATTAGTAGGGATAGTAGGGATGATAAATGATTTCATTTCTGTAAGTAGGTTTGTACACACGGCTACACATCAAGCTATATATTTCCAGTATAAGCTGATCTCGCATTGTATAGCATTTCCATACAGTGCGAGATCAGCGTACAAACTTTTTTACACGTCATCCTTTTTTTAAAACTAGATGAGATTGGCGTTTCCTATCTGACTACTCTGAGGAGAAACGCTGAAACAAACTCAGGAGTGACTCAGAATCAGAGAATAGCTAAGGCATTCAGAAACTAGGGTTAAGAATAAATTAGTTCATTCTGGGTAGTCCATTCTTGCTGCCAACTTAATCAAATCTTTTTACTTAAGAACACTAGTAAGTCTAAGCTATTTATTTCTAGTTTGCGACAAGAGATAACAAGATTTTAAGTCATCATCAAATCAATTCGCAGACGTTTGGAAAACCTGTATTTACTAAATGTAGGTTTTCCAACGCAAAACTACTTTATCCTCATTATTTACGCTTCAAAGCGAATAAGTGAAACCAAGATTAAAATGTTCGAATGCTTGAAAGTATAATTATAAATACGAAAGGGCCTTAAGATTAATCACAGAGATATTTCGATTATCATACCGATATTAATTACAGTCAAAGAAATGGAAAGTAATATCATTTTAATGTAGCGTATATGTGACTTTCTTACTAGAAATTCCTTTCATTATTCATCATTACAGCAGAAAGACGTCCAATGCTGGATATATGCTTTCCCCAAAAGGGGTGTTTTGCTATAATCGCCACGCTTGGCAGGCGAGTTGGCGATAGCAGGAAGGTGGTAAAATGCATAGAGAACGCTGCTGCCTATTCTCTAGTAAGTCCCTTAGTCGCCTTCTACGACACCCACGGGAAGAAATGGG
Source organism: Polymixis flavicincta (assembly GCA_949987655.1). Lineage (NCBI taxonomy): Eukaryota > Metazoa > Arthropoda > Insecta > Lepidoptera > Noctuidae > Polymixis > Polymixis flavicincta. The sequence goes on from OX465173.1 coordinate 22,564,533, forward strand.
ATGGTGCTATTATTTTACGTCCGCCACCACGCGGAACATTATTACTAAAAGTTATTACATTACTAATAAGGAACATTGTGTGTTGGATATTTGTTTTGGAAAAGAACTTGCCAGAATTATTTTTAATTAGTTTTGGTGGTTCTTCTTTTTCTATAGAATAAGAGAAGGCGAAGAGGTATCAGAGTAGGGGCAGACCAAAGAAACGATGGATGAACTGTGTGAATGATGATATAGTTAGAAAGGGTGTGACTACTGAGATTACGACTAATAGAGAAGTGTGGAAGAAAAAATATGTTGCTTCGACCCAATTAAATTGGTATAAGGGCAAGAGAGATAATGAAGAGAAGGAGAAGAGGTAATTCTTAACGTGGCAAAAATACAGTAAGTGGTGGGGTCGCTGACTTCCCAGTAATCGCTGGAATACCTATATTTAAGCAGGACTAGAGCCAGCCGCATCTATAGAACGAAGCTCCAGGACGACCCACGCCACCCAATGCACAACTCTAGAAGAGACTCCACAGAGGCTTAGAAGCCACAAAAAAATATTGTGTGCATGAGTCCAGCCGATGGCAAACCCTTCAAAGGAAGACGTGATCTTTGGCAAGAACTACTTAAGCTTCCTGATTTCTTCATTGAACCATCAGAGAGCCTCCCCATCCAGCCACAAGTTACCGTGGCCTACTTGGAAAACATTAAAAAGACTTCGAACCCAAGTAGGTCGCAACGAGGATGATCTCCACAAGTGGGGATTCATGGACGGCTCATGTCTCCGGTGTGTGTGCGGCGTCTCTCCACAGACAATGGCTCACCTCCCATCTTGCACCGCATGCCCTATTACCTGCACACGTGAGGACCACGTGAGGAGGCTTTATCAGCGAACGGTATTCGCGTTGCTGAATTTTGGGCGAAACAAATTGAAATAATTGTACATGTTATGTAATTTTTTTGTTTTATTTTTGACATCGACACGCTAAGAAGATGAACAAGTAGGTACTCTTATGGAAGGCATTGTAAAGTTCTTGGTTGATAGTAGCTATACTTTAAAAAACGCAAGAAAGTTAAACAGTGCAGTTTAAATATCTCTTTCTGGAGATTCTTCTCATAAAGCAAATCAATAAACTTTCCATATCTTCAACCTATTGGCGAATGTAACACAAAGTTCATGATCAGAAGTCACATAAAGCGGCTAAATCATAAAGCACGTGATTGCCTCACACGGACCATCTGCTTGGATGTTACAACATTGGTCGGGTTACCTCGATGACGTAGCCAACTTTCACCTTCTGTGAGACATTTGCCCAGCGGCATTGAACTTGGTGCTATATTGTATAATGTTTGAGGTATGATGACGTCAGAGGCCGATGGTTAATAGGTGCTTAGTGGATTCTATAAATAGAAACCAATGCAGTTGGGCAGGTTTGGAAATGAAGGAAAAGTTTTGGATTAAATGAGAAGAACATTTTCGTCCATAAATACGTACAAAACCTTTTTATGACTGGTTATTCGACATCACACTGAAGCCAAAAGTGATTCACTCAGTTACTGGTGCTGTAAATCAGGTACGAAACCTTTATCTTAAATACCATTGACATTCATATCACCTGCCTAGCCTTTTCCCAACTATGTTGGTCGGCTTCCTGTCAAACCTGATGCAGCTGAATAACAGACATGGAGCGACTGCCTATCTGACCTCCACAACCCAGTTACTAGGTAAGACGATACCCCTTGGTAAGACTGATTTTATCGGGCTTCTGATGGCCAGCAAAGACTGGCAAAGATCCTCGAGTGATGCAGCCGGGACCAGAGGCTTCACATGATTCTCGAGGCACGGAGGGGTCTTATTTCCAAAAAAACAAAAGAAGATTATTAATCCTAAGATGGTGTGGACCGTAAAGGCTCCAAGGAATGATCTTGTACGATTACCCATGGGTCAGGAATTATAGTTTATTTGTGAACGAAGTTACAGCTAGGTTGAGGTATCCCTAAAAATGTTTAGTCTTTCCTCCGAGTCTGTCATTCACACAACGTTCCCAGCGCAATCAAACACAAATATTCAAATAACGGCCATTAAAAACCAGAATTAATTTAATTTGGCAACTTGTCCAGGTCCTTATAAGGTGTATTTAATTCAAGTTACCCAAAAGTAGCAGATATAAAAACACATCATGCGTGGCCTAACGATGTCGGTACTTCGCTTAAGGAATGTCGTCACACATATAGAACGTTACCGTGTAAATAGCGAGGTTTCTTTTGCCTTTTTACCTTTAGCTAAATATATTTATTTAGCACCCTCAAATAGGGTTGAGCTACACGATGACTGATGCAAGCATGCCGTCTGTTGGGACAGGTCAGCTCAAAACTACAATGGCTTTTTCTTCAAAAGGCACTTCTAGACATGGCCCTGCAAGTTAAGACTCACAATAAAATGCTAATTTATTTTTGGACTTTAAAAGCGACTTCTGAGTTTGTTTCGGCATTTCTTCTCGGGGTTCAGTTAGCTTGGAAATGCCGGTCTCATCTAGTTTTAAAATATTGACGTGTACAGGGCCTAGAGACAAAATACATTTCTGTTAGCGTTCAAGCCAAACGCTACGCTAAAATCTATGGGAATGACATTACCTGCGGAAAAGTTACGTCGTGTTCTTTCCGCAGGCAATGTCATTCCCATACATTTTGGCGTAGCGTTTGGCGTGAACGCTTAAGATATTGTGTTTTGTCTAGGCCTGCATGTGCCTTAGAGATTTCATTTTATGTGAAGGGTTTCTGCGTCGATTTCCATGCCATCCTCATCATCATCTGCCTAGCCTTTTCCCAACTATGTTGGGGTCGGCTTCCAGTCTAACCGGATGCAGCTGAATACCAGTATTTTACATGGAGCGACTGCCTATTTGACCTCCACAACACAGTTACTGGGTAATACGATACACCTTGGTAAGACTGGTTGTCAGACTTTCGGGCTTCTGTAACGACTGTTAAAGATCCACAAATGATAGCCGGGAACAACGGCTTAGCGTGCTTTCCGAGGCACGGAGGGGTCTTGGTATGTAAAGATGGTCACCCATCCACGGACCAACCGCGGCAAGCGTAGCTTAACCTGGCCGATCAACCCGTGCAGCTATTGTTATTTAGCCACGAGCCCCTCCATGCCATCCTGTATATTTAAAAAAAGTGCCCGAAATGGTTTTTTTTTTTGGCAAGAACATCTCGCAGTCCACCTAAGACGTTGTCGGTTGGTGACCTTTATAAATTAAGGCTTCCAGCCAGGGCCTAGAAAACTTGAAACTATAGCGACTGCTCGCTCAGGGCACCCACTGTGGGGTACGGACCTCGGCTTAGGTCATCGTTGGTAAAGGGCAGCAAGGGACAGGCTAGATTGGATTGACCCAGAATATCTTAAGAAGCGGAGGTTTACGAACCTAAACACATATTATTGTATAGAGGTATAAGGAACAGGGTGTAAAGTTCGCTCATCCTCTATTGAAAAGGAGGATCCTCCGACCAGACGGGTATTGTGTCTGGTCCGGGCAACTGCCCGACAGTTGATGTCGGGATTTTGTACTTATCTAAGTAGCGTGGTAAACTCTGATTGCGCGATGTAGAATTGCTATGATAGTTCGCCTGTGGCAATGTAGATGGCGCTACTTTTCTTTTTGCGTTTTTCGATATTTGTTGCGAAGTATTTATTTTTGTAGTGTCGCTACAATTGTAAGAGTTTTACCAGAAGTGCTGCCGAAAGTGATAATATCTATCTACGGTTAATTTATTCGTAGGATTCTCTTAAATGATTATTTAATTCACTTTTCATTTTCCAGGCTGGCATTATGGACGGTCTAATTATAATAATTTGACGGTTAAAGTGTTAGCGTTCATATTAATAAAATGCGAATTATTCGCATAATAAATTCACACGGACCATAAACTTCTCACGCTACTGTTGCAAAATACTATCTGTCAAGAACTTAATTACGACTGTTTTGTAGAAAATTCATATTTGTTTCTTCTTTAATCGATACTTATACTATAAATGCGAAAGTAATTTTGTTTGTCTGTCTGTGAAATTTTTGTAATCTAAAAAAATCCCCTATCCCAAATATCAAGGACCCGATGTTAAATCGAGTTATTACTGTAAAACTTTGCAGTAAAAGCAAAACTCAAAAATATAACAAGCCTAAATGGCTTGTTTTATTTTAAATTCTGCATAAAAGAGGATTTCATTTTGAATTTCGGATGTTGCAACATTTCACATTCTGTCTGAAATCTGAAGCAATACATAAGGTCTAAATTAACATAAATATACATAAAATACACGTATCGTTACATTTATCATTGTATATGTAATCGTAGCACTATCCTTCAGAAAAACTTGCAAAATTACGTGACTTACAAAATTACAACAGTGGAACAATTTTTTGTAATAGGACCTTCAATTAAAATGTTCTACTAATTTTACATATACTGTAACACTGGTTTAACTTCGATATAGTTTTAGTAAGTATACGTTTTATTTTTGTAATGTAATTTGACACGCACTTTTTCCATTCATATTTTTCTAGACTAGACTTGAAAGTAAACGCTAAGGTCAGAATACTAGATCAAAAATATTAATAGCTTACCTTGACAATTATTAGAATATTGTTACTGTTAGACCTGTCAGAATGAATTTGAAATGTCGTATTTCAAGATAGATTATTCGAGATTAAATAAATATTGTACCAAGTTGATTTAGAGAGCAGCGGTGGCTTAGTAGGTTGGTTGGTAGGTTCGGACCCAGACGGGCGCTTTACTTTGTGTAAATTATTTCATCACCACTGCTCTCAAAACGGTGAAGAAAAACATCGTGAGGAAACCGGCATGTCCTAGAACCAACTATCTGCCAACCTGCACATCACAGGCCTGCTGTGTGATGGATTACAACCCAATCCCTATCACTGAGAGGAGGTCTGTGTCCCAGCAATGAATCATTATTGGCTAATTATGATTAAATACACCAAAAGCTGCATAGTAATCACATATACACACACTTACGTACACACACCATCACTCACACTACCAATTCACACTGCACGACACTTCAACATACACACCGCTTGTTGATTAAATACTTTTTTAGATTAAAAAGTTTATGAAAACACATGGAAAAATCCAAGGAAAAACTTCCTACATCCAGTCCAAAGATAAAACAATTTATTGGAAACAACAGTCAGATCATTATCTAATGCTTAGCCGTTGGTGTGTTAAATTACAAAATAAATTACATTTTCATTCGTTTAGCAACACTGGCAAGGAGACAAAACTTAGCACCACTTGTATTATACAACCGACACCTCTTAACGATCCATTGTCTTAAAAGAGCGGAAATTATAATTTAGTTCCGCTTCTAACACTGCTGACTCTTACAACATCAATTAAAGCCTCATCTTTGGGTTCACTATTGTATGTTAAGCGTCGATAGGGTCAGTCCATTCATTGCTATTCACCCGTCCAAGGTTTAGACACATGGCCTCAGCTTCCTCCGTTACTCTTCAAGCGGACAGTACAATGCGTGTGTAAACCATTGTTGGCATCGTCTCTGCGAACAATTGCAAGCTCTATCTCAATGACATCTGGATTTAGCGATTCGTCTAGCATGTCGCCTGTAGGCTGTACAACCGTGTACTATAGATGAGAGACATTTGAACGACCACCTTGAGATTGAATCAAGTTAATCCCTTTGAGTTTGGATTGATTCGCTTTTATGTTACAAAAGGGATTTACATTGTATGTAACCTTGTTTTTTTAATCTCCATGTTCTGTTTCTCTTTAAGCCTTGAATTCTGATTCGTTTTCAATAAAATGTATTCTATTTTCTTTGTCGTTTTGAGATATGTCTGTAATAAAACATTCATCATTGTCATCACAAAAGTGACAGCACTTAGTAGCGGCAATTTACTGGTTTTCGATATAAATCGAACGGTTTACCTTGAAACTGATACATTAATTGCATCCGGAATATTAATTTAAGTAATATATCTTCTATTATCGATCGTTGTAAATAATCCTAAAACAGTATCTTGATCCAAATCTTGCGGCGTTGTTATGTGTGCGTTGAATTATTCATTGCAGCCCAGATTTCGTATTTGTTTCACTTTTTTTTTGTTGTTTAAAGTTACCGTTAAGGTATGTGCATATTTCAAGTATTGTAGCGGTAACTACAGTAACAATACGTGAATGTATGAAACCTTGAACAGCGCCTCCGAACATAGCACCGCAGTGATTCGGAAGAGAATTTGCATTTGAAATGTCCTTGCCAAATTCTAGCTTAGTCATCATTTTCGGTTTGTTTAAATTGGTCTTAGGAAATCTATTGGTTTCGGTGTTTTTGACTAGATTATTCAGCAATTACTAAAAATAGAATCATGATAGCAAATTGGTTGTATCCGCTTTTAGGAGATTTGTAACCTTCAGGTAATTATCCTATGTATCATTTGTTAAGATTTCTTTCTGGTTAAGTTAAATACCTAACTGCAGGTACAAGATTGTTTTCCTGCTCTCAGTCTGTTACCATGCCCAGTTCGAATCCCGTTAAGCACTAAAAATGTCCTTTTGTATTCAAGCCACGAATTCAACCTTTTCACACAATGACGTATGCCAAATGTGATGAAGGCAAATACGTCCTTTGGCTGTAGTTAGATTTAACTCGCCGATTGCGGTTTATTGCCACCCATTGCTCAGCTAACTGTAGTTTACAGAGGGACTAGCTAAGAGACAATCCCTTTCTAAAAATACTCACAAAAGTATTGACATACTTAAGCTTTTCGGTAGCTTATATCAGTCCCATATTTATTACTATAGATAAGAATAATAAAATGTCACTTTGTCTAGGCCATCAGTTTCTACAGACGACTTGATTTATAACTTTAAACTCATTAGTTGACCGATGATCGTGTGATCTATGATTGCTTTAATGTAACGTGCGTAGATTAAGGACATGTTGCTTCAAAGCTTCATCATACTTCTAGACGTTACCCAACTTTGGTCCGGTCAACTTTCCGTTCTGCCACAGCCTAAAGAAAATTGTGTTAGGTACTATCGCACTTTTTAAAGTTCATTATCAGCATACCGCAGTCCACTGCTGGATAAAGCCCTCTCTAATTGCACGCCATTCACATCGATTTTCTGCAACTCTCATTCAGATACTACCCTGCGAAGATCGTCGCTCTACCTAACCTGAAGGCGTTAACGTTAGCCTTACGTTTGTCGCGGTCTCCTTTCAAGAACGAAGCCAGCGATCATCGGTTCTACGGCTATTATGACCGGCCCATTGTCAATTCAGCTTCCTGATTCTGTGGAGCTATGTTGACGACTTTTAAAAGTTGACATTCTGTGGCAGTACCTCAACCGTACTGAAGCATGGTCAAAATGTGAAGCTATATGGCAAATTATGTTTTAACACTTATCTTGCCCTCGATATCCTAAAAAATTGCAGCCATAAGGAACTCTACGTCGTGGAAATGGCGGAATTTTGGGCCAAAAAAATTTGGACACTGTCATGCCTGTGGCACGCAAAGAAGGCGTTTGATAAATGCCTTGTATGCACTAGGCGACAAATATACCGAGGCTTTTGTCTTGTCGCTTGTAGAATCATCTTGGCAGTAACATCATTGTTTGTGAACAGAAAAAGTCCCGCCATCGACAAGTACGAGTATCCTAGCGATGTTCAGTAAAGGTAACAAGACTAATATGCATTCAAAGGTTATCTCTGCCTCGTTGGTGTAGTGGTTGCTAGCACTACTGCTGAGAATAAGATCCTGGGTTCGATTCCCAGGTCGGGAAAGGTGTATATTGGGTTTTAGTTTTTCCATCTGAAATTTATGGGTATCAGCTCAGAGTCTAGATTTGTAGTCGATTGATAGCAATAGGCTCGCCCTCTTTAGGGGACTTAGGCTTCTGCCTCGAATCTTGCGGGCAATGGGGCGGCGGCGGCGGCGCGGCGCGGTTGCGGTGCGGGCAACGCAGACCCATTCTCGAAAACAGCGGGCAGATCGCGCGGTGCTATAGCGGCGTAGTGATGTGTTCGTGGTTGCGTCGTTGAGATATTTGTTTTTATTCGAAAGGTCTAAGAAACGGCGACACCATCATTTTGATTCAAATTTATTCCTAACGCTTGATTTATTGTGGGCAAAAGAAGAAGTGAATCTCGCGCGAGCGGTCACCGTTTGACTGGAGCGCACCGCTCGTTGCCCGCCCCCGCGCCGCTGCTGCGCCGCTGTTTTTGAGGGCCGGTCCATTTGATTTTACGCATTAGATCCTGCCGCTCCCGCGCCGCCGCCGCCGCCGCCCCGCTGCCCGTAAGATTCGAGGCAGAGGCCTTAAACATAGCTGGTGAAATGTGGATATAGCAACACCTCTGTCGGGCATTGCAGACGTGATCTTATTCTACTAATATTATAAATGTAAAAGTTTGTATGTTTGGATTTTGATGAAATTTAGCACCCAGATAGAACTTGGATAACACATAGGATATCTTTTATCACCGTAGTACGTTCCTTAGGGATAATTTTCGACTTCCACACGGGCGAAGTCACTGGCAAAAGCTAGTGCTTCATAAATGCTGCATTTTTATCACAAATATAAACTTCTCTCTCAATGTTAAATGAAGCAACCGCTTCTACCTAGCAGTGTTAAGGCTAACAATCCAATTAATTAAGATTGCCAAAAGTGATTCGCTGTCAGTTTAACCCGACCACAGCATTACAATGAAGTTTAATTTCACGATTGTCGTCTTTAATAAACTCGTTTACTGATTCGTGGGCCTCAGTATGATTCTTTTCTTCTTCAATTTAAGCAGTATTACGAAATTTTTGAGTGAATTTATTACTGAGTGACACGTTTTCATAATAATAAGGCCTGATGGTTATGTATTTTATGTGTCATACTGTTCAATGTTATTTTTGCGTTAAACTTGTTAATTTATTGATGAGGATTTTTTTACTTTTAAAGCTTGCTAATGAAATGAAGAATCCGACTTAAAATGGTTTTTGGGTTTATTAAAGACATATGATTGTTTCATGGATGAGTTCTGTTTTAATACTGCTCTCGTATTGACTGCCTTGTTGGTCTCAGACGAAAAACATCCACTGCTGAATATAGGCCTCAAGCTCATCCACTGTGACCGGGCTGCGCTTCTCGCATCCAACGGATTCCTGCGGCCTTCACAACGTCATCGGTCCATGTTGTGGGAGGCCTTCCAACGCTACGTCTTTCGGTACGCGGTCGCCACTCCAGAACCTTTAGGCCTAATCGGCCATCTGTTCTGCGAGCAATGTGCCCTGCCCACTGCCTCTTAAGTTTGGCAATTCTTCCGGCTATGTCGGTTGCCTTGGTTCTCCTGCGGATCTCTTCATTCCTGTTTCGATCACGTAGGGAAACACCGAGAATAGCCCTCTCCATTGCCTTTTGGGTGGCTTTTGGTCTAGTGGTCGCAAACTCATACTACTGTTGAGCGCTAGGTTCGATTCCCAGGTCGGGCAAAGTGTTATTGGGTTTTCGTCTATGGAATTTCTCAGTGGCATCCCGGAGTCTGGATTTGTGCCCGGTTGATGGCAATAGGCTCGCCCCCTATTACATGGAACTTAAACATAACTGGCAAAATGTGGGTGTACTGTAGGTACATATTTGCCCAGCCCTTCGGGGGAACAAGGCGTAATGTAATGATATGTTATGTTCTATTTTCAGGATGTATTTTCTTTTTCTGTTTCACTAACTAAGTATTTATTTATTTTGTTACAGGTAACTTATCTCTAGAACTTGAACGCAGCGTGAATTGAACCATTACGTCAAAACCATAAGTTTATTAAGTAAGTAAGAACTTGTTTCATGCGCCGGCGCAATTAATATGAGGCAATTAAACGGCCGTTAGGCAAATTACTACCTTGATCACCTAGAACTATGTACTGTACATTGTACATTCTATATTGCATTAGACACATACCTATAGGCAGGGCCTCAGTAATAATAGCCGCACCGTTCAATCGATGAGGTTAAGCTTCGCTTGCCGTTATTGTCGTGTCGTGGATGGGTGACCATCTTTACATACAGTTCCGTGCCTCGGAAAGCACGTTAAGCTGTTAATTAGTCTCGGCTGTTGTTCGTGAATCTTTAACAGTCCTAACGGGTAGTCAGAAGCCAGAAAGTCTGACAACCAGACTTAGCAAGAGGTATCGTATTTTGGGATTGGGAAATCATCAAATAACTTCTCCCGCTCTGGGTGGAGCGGGAGGACGTGTCAGACTTTTACTGACTAAAACCCACCCGTGTTCCTTCAGTTGCCTGTGTGCCAGGTGCCACGGTATCTCTTTCGATCAACCCGCACCCCTGGCAGGCATCGACCCTTGCGGACCCCACCAGTTGGTGCTGACATCTTTTTGAGGCGCGCGCGAAACACAACACGCCGTCGACCCGGGAGTTGTCGTACTACCCAGTTACTGATACATTTTAAATATTCCTGAAGGATAAGGCAGTGTTCTACCTCAAGTACGCCCACATTTCACCACTTATTTTAAAGTCCCATGTAATAAAGGGCGAGCCTATTGCCAACAACCAGACGCAATTTCAGACACTGGGCTGCTACGGAGAAGAAAAGGGAAAATGAAAAAACCCAATAACTTTTTTCTGACCTTGGAATCGAACCCACGACCTCATGCTCATGCATCATAGAAATACTTATGATGATTTGGCTCATTATAACTAGAAATAAAATGTTAATGTTTTGAGGACAGTCAAGTAAAGTTACAAAGTTAGGGGTCAATCGAAGTCGACGTCCACATGGACGTGATAAAATTGCAGCGGGATTTTTTCGCGCAATGGATTTTCAACCTTCGGTGTTAAACCGAGCATTGAGAATACAATACAGCGCGAGTGAGTTTTAGCGCGTCGAAAAAATGGGTCGTGGGGCTTTTGGGACCGGGACCGCGGTCCCGGATTCCCCCATTAAATACAATAATTATTTTTAGTAGTCTTTTGGGACCACAAGAAAAATATGTTAAAGTACAGTTAACAAAAAAGCTGATATAAGTAATATTTTGATCAACTATGAAGCATGAATATTATCAGTAGGTGCCTAAAATAAAAGTTTAAAAAATGTATAAAATTGAAATCAAATAAATGTTTATCGTTTTATGAAAATATTTTTATTTGTATAATTTCAAAAAAAAAAAAAAATGGTTGACCGTACTGTACCAAGAACTTTGTTTATTTTAATTGTGGTCCCAAAAGATTACTTAAATTAATGATTGTATTTAAAGGTGGCATTTGGGACCGCGGTCTCGGTCCCAAAAGCCCCACGAACCAAAAAAACACAGTGTTCAGTTCTCAACTCTTGGCGCTATAAAGGACGTTGAAGATTCTCGCAATACCATAAACAACAGCGCTGCAGCAGACCTCAGCAAACTGCACAACGCAATGAAGCGCTGCAAACATCTCATGATTGAACAGTAATCGCATAACAATTGTTACAATCGATAAAAAGTGCAACAAGTGATCATTATTCATTACATCAGCCTACCTAATAACTCGATTGCAGTAATCGTTCACTTTCACTCGGATCGATGATTCGATGCATCGGACGGCGGGCGCCAGCGCAATCAAAGGTCGACCGACCGAGACCATTTCTTTAAGATTCGACAGATAATTTCGATATGTTGAGTAATTCGATCGATGGATGCCCATGTCAAGATGGAGGATAAAATGTTAACTGGTTATTTACAAACATTGCTACATTATGCATTATTTCCTCAACAGTGTTTGGATAAATAATTTACATTTGAAATTGTGGATGTGTTCTTTGAAATGTATCAAAAGCAATTATCAATATTTTGAAACAAAAAGGGAAACGTGCCTCGGAACACACGTTAACCTGTTGGTCCAGGATGTCATTCGTTGATCTTTGACAGTTGTTACGGGTCGTCAGAGGCCCGAAAGTCTGACAAACCAGTCTTACCCAAAGAGTTTATAGTATCTATTACCCAGTGAATAGGTTGTCATCATCATCATCATCATTTCGACCGAAAGACGTCCACTGCTGGGCATAGACCTCCCCCAGAACGAGGGTTTTGCCATATTCGCCACGCTTGGCAGGCGGGTTGGCGATCGCAGTATGGTGGTAAAATGCATAGAGAACGCTGCTGCCCATTCTCTAGTAAGTCCCTTTGTCGCCTCTTACGACACCCACGGGAAGAGATGGGATGGTGCTATTCTTTACATCCGGCATCACACGGACGTCGCTCCATGTAAAATACTGGTATTAAGCTGCATCCAGTTAGACTGGAAGCCGACCCCAACATAGTTGAGAAAAGGCTAGGCAGATTGATTGATCTTAAAACAAATGTCGATCGTTCCAGTATAGTGTAAACAATTACAAAAACTGATCCCAATTGTTGTTACTGTACCTAGAGATGTTACACAATCCATAAAAATCTTCAACCACGAACCATATTCCTCACCACACAAGAACGAAACAAACAAACGAACGAAAGCGAATTTAATAGAAACAAGAAAACAATCAATCCGCGACTCAGTCATATAAAATAGAAAGCTGTATCGAGTCGAAGAGGTCGCTAATGCACACGACCTCCGGCGCACGCGCAGCCTCGACCTTGTCGGTCATTAGAGTTGCGACATCGAGTACTGCAACCCTATTACCTAATGTCGATGTCGCGGGGAATCGATTACGTGGAATCTTCGACCTGAGGAACTGAGTGCAAGGTTGCGGGGTTTATAGGTCTTCCGGGTAAGATGGTTTAGGTATAGATTATGTGGCGATGTTGCATTGTATATGTCAATTGTTAAATTAAGAAATTATATATGTCCAACAGTGGGTGAAGTTGGGCAGTGGTGATGGTGGTGATGAAATTGGGAAATGAAGAATTTAAAACTTTTGCCTGGTTCTACAAATGTAGTTATGATTTTAGAATTTATCGAAAATAATTGAATTTGCTTATCGGAAAACACTATCTTGCTTCTGGACAGTTGGGTAGACCAGTATATATACAAATGTAATTTAAACAAGCGTTTTCACTTATAATATCAAATAATTAATTTAATCACATTTGAAATACACATACCCAGATCTGATAGTATTCATTAGAGGCATTGTCGGTACAAATTTCTATCGATCCACTAACAATGTAATTTTACATCAAGAATCGTTAGTCACACAGACGCAAAGTGAAGCAATCCGACCTTGCTAGTAAAACTCGCCATAGACGGTAAACGAGACCTCAACAGTTGATCGATTGATATATCTATTATAAATAAAAATGCCAAAGCTTTTGCAATATAGAACAATGTATTGATAACAAGTCTCTTGATCAACAACAACCTCTAATCTCGGGACAATCGAATGGCCACTCAATATCGATTAAATGCCATCGATACGTTAAATCGATTACTCGGTTGGAAGCTGACACAGATAAACAGATGCAATAAATTATGCTTCAATAAATGGAGAATAGAGTTTTGATTAATTTTCAAAATCGACGATTTCCTGCTTAGGTTTGATGCCTATCTTAAAACAGGTTACACATGATATAAGAGCAGGTAACTGAAGTTACAACATGGACTTATTTAATCCGGTTGGCATTACAAAATATATATTCATCAAATGTTCGATAGTCGTCAAAATCTATAGCCAGATTTAAAGAATCATACATGCTATTATCATTACTCTTTAAAGCGTTGTAAAGCTCATAGTTCTGTGCTTGTGTTTTGAAGATCTTATTTGGAGCGCTGTCAAACGTTCTCAATATAAGTGTAACATTATCCGATAGATTAATAATCATTCGTTTATCTTCTTTTTCTTTTGTTAGTTCTCTTCACTAAAACAATATTGGCTCAATATCATTATCAATGGTTACTCCACCATAATGTGGAGTGTTGAAATCTGAAAGTACTTTAAAGTTGCAATACTTGTGACTTAGGCTGTGTTCATACAAGAGTGTCAATCTTTGATGGAAAATCGCACTTGAAATCTTGATTATTTATAAAAGAACTCCGTCTTAATACTTAATGAAATAAAAGGATTTGAAATCTTCAGTGCATTAAGAAAAACTATCTTGTCATCTTAGCTTCTCTTTACTTTTAATTCTACCTTATCTTTATCAGCTACAGCCGATCGATAAAAACAATAGGAGATCATTTTTTACCGCCATTTCAATCTTCCCTTTAGACATGTCTTTACATCTACCAAGCTTCATAAGTTAATGCAATGTCGCAACATGTCGACCGCGAAACATTTATTAAAGTCCGTCGACCCAATCGATGTTTATGATCGATTATATCCGAGTCTGACGAATCGATTCCTCGTGTCACTACTTTACTAGTTAACGATTATATGATTGGCTCGTTATGATGTTTGTTTTTGTCTGGTACCTACACAATCTCGGATAATGTCCTTAAGTTTGTGGTTATCGATGATGAGGTGTAAAGTTCAGGGTTTTAATGAGTTTTTGTGGTTACTTACATTGTTGAAGCGAGTGAGAACCTCGTTACAACTTCTAAGTGTAATGACGTACGCGTCGTTCGCAAAGTAATTTTCTAGAATTCTAATCTCATTTTAGAATTGAACGGTGGATAAAACAACACATACAAACCACAATAATATCCTTTTCTATGGAACATCCTTTCATTACTACAGCATCTCATTTCCAAAGCTACTCAAACAAGTCGATTGCATCCATGCGTCCGAACGCAATACGCATCAGCGGAGATGCATCAAAATGATCTGTCGATCATCCGGTCGCGGTTCGTTGCCCTCAATAAAATGCATTTGCGGTTGCATCAACTGCGTCAGGCAATCAGATGACCGTGTGTACTGACCCTTATTGCGTGGTACAAGAAGAAAAAAGAAGCGACATGAATTATTATTAGTTTCCTATCTTTAAAATGCTTTTGTAATATGATTAGGTCGTGCACTTGTTAGACAATGACTGATTCTTATATTACTGTAAATGTTAAAAGCAGTGGTGGCCCAGTAGTATTGGCCCCAACTTATGATTTGAATGTCGTTGGTTTGAACCCAGTCAGAAGCTTTAGTTAGTGCAAACTATTTCATCACCACTGCTCTCCAAACGGTAAAGGAAAACATTGTTATGAAACCGAGAATCAAAAATTCGAAAACATATGACATACACCAACCCGCACTGGGCTCGCTTGGTAGATTTGGATCCACTCAAAAATAGAGATTTTTAAGGAGCCCTAAATCGCACCAGCAGTGGGAAAATTATTGGCTGATTATGCTATAATAGTGTGCAATATATTGATTATATTTATATCGCAATGTTGGTCGATAGATTCTCACATCTTAAGTCTTAATCCATTTTAGTATCGTGGTGGAGCAGTGAACAAATAAGTATAACTATTTTCTTTTTTCTAAACAAATTTAGAGACAATGCAGCGGCTCGATCTAGCGGCTTAATTTTGACGATATCTGCCAAATTCAATGTAATACTAAACTTTCTGCATGCCAAGTTTTTTTTTGTGTCGTATCAAGGCTCTCGCAATTTTCTTTTCGCTTTCCGTTCACCCTTTAAGCCACACAAGATGAGGCAACCCTTAAGTACAAGCATAAAGAATAATGGCGTAAGTAAATCATAAATATACCAACTAATGTGTTCCGTGGGAAGTGAGGTGTGTGAAAAGGCACCTACACGTAGTTCCTAATGGTCCAGTGTAATGGTGAATTACAAATAAAGACAAAACTTGTGACGATCCCATACATATGGGATCGTCACAAGTTTTGTCTTTATTTGTTTACGTGTGACTGTTTCCTTGTCTTAATGTGTGTCTCTCATATTAGTGATGGACACGGAATTACGGATACGGATTTACGGAAGCATGTGAATTGGATGTATAAACACAGATCTTTCTCGTGAACGTTTCACTGTGACTGAAAAATGGTGTGGTTATTGGTTATCTTAAGGGCAGGCAATGCTGAGTGAGGAATAAAAGTTTTGGGTATGAATGTGGATGACTAAAAAACATTATCAATCGTAATGCAACTTAGAAAATATGGAGGGAATGAAACAAAAATTAAAATATTTTACTTCAAATAATCCTTCATGGGCACTATTGAAACGTCAGAAGCTAGGTGCATGGTTCCAATTGGCTATTTCTCATGGAGAAGAGAAAGCAAGGTTACTCTTTTAAAAATAATTGGCATCTACCATTATTTAAAATTACAGTAGGTATGGGGTTCCGTGTGGTGCCGGACGTAAAAGAATAGCACCACACCATTTCTTCCTGTGGGTGTCGTAGATGGCGACTAAGGGACTTACTAGAGAATGGGCAGCAGCGTTCTCTGTTCATTTTACCACCAAACTCAAACTCAAAGCATTTATTTCAATTAAGCCTTTCACAGGCACTTTTGAATAGTCAAACAAAAATCGAAGTTGAAGCTAGGTGCCCATTCCAAAAACGTAGATCTCTATGGAGAAGAACGGGCAAGAAACTCCAAGGACACTCTTTTAAATCGTGGGTATTACAAAATTTTGGGAACATTTCTTGGTGCTTCTATATGTGAGAACAATGTAAAAAAATAAATAAAAAAAAATTAAGATTCAAAATAAGCCATGGCAGATAAGAGATGACCAGTCTCAACCGACGGCGCCCGTTCACGAACTTGACGCATGGATCAGCACCATCCAGCTCAACCATTTTCTAGGGAACCGAATGATCCAACACACACGCCACCATCAGTGAGACATTTAAGTGAGCATGACATACTCTCAACTACTCTATACGTCTTTCGGCTGAATTGATGATGGTGGGACAGTGTAGGCCAGTACCAGGTACTTAATAATATGAAAATGGTCTATAAGGCCTACACGATGAGAGAATTGCGATCTAGTATTGTCTATAACTATAAATATTGCAAAAGCTAGCAAATATACTAATAAGAAGATCTCAGTATTCATAGTTTCGATTAAATAAACAATGAACCCCTACAAATACCTTTAAATAAGATTAAACCTAAATCTATAGATAAGATGTTATCAACCGTTGATCCGACAGTTTAAACCATAAAGCTCAATTACGTTAACCGTAAACCTCGGTTTCTTTTTAATTGCTGTCTTTGCATCAGAATTAATTAGTGGCACATGATACTTTGAGCAATATCCGTCAAACTCGGTTATAAGAAGGGAGGCGCGCCATGCACCGGGGTTACAAAGAACGTTGCAAGAAATGTGTGGAGCGTATGTATGAATAATAGATTACATTTTGTAGATGTTACGATGAATACTTCTTGGAGAAACCAAGCAGAGTTTTAGGTATATTAGACTAGGCTTTTTCTGTGCACGACACGACGGTAGAAGGTCCCAAGTTGTAGAGAAACTCCAAGACTTTTATACAACTCTAACCCTATTTTATTTCTGCCAGGGGTGTGGGTTGTTCCAAAGAGATACCGTGGCCCCTGGCGCACAGGCTACCGAAGAAACACGGGTGGGTTTTAGTCAGTAAAAGTCTGAAACGCCCTCCTGCTCCATCCAGAGCGGGAGAAGTAATTTGATGATTTTCCTACGCTCAAAAAATACCCTATTTTATTTTCCGTCTCTCTAATTAAACGTTTTTGTCAAGAAGGCTGACACATTCTTCAATTAGGCTGCCCTTTTTCATAGTGTGTTGCGATGGCATATATCGTTTTTTAAATTAGTTTGGCCCAAAATTCAGCAACGCGATTTCCCTTCGCTGACGCAGCCACTCGATTTTCACGTGTGCAGGTGATAGCCATGTGGCACATGATGAAAGGCGAGCCATTGTCTATGAAGAGACGCCGCATACAAACCAAGAGTCTAACGCTAAGCCACCCATGAACCCTTTAAAATTACATACCTTTGTAAACAAAAAATATATTGATTAAAGTATTTTTAACTTCGCCTTAGGAATATTAAAGTAAAGGTGTGAAATAAAATGTAGAAAAAACAATTTGCAGCACATAAAACTTTGTAGCCTAGGGCTGGTTAATTTGATACATGTTACATTAATATCAACAGTCTCTCATTTCGCATTCTTGCTTACGACATGGCAATGCCAATGATGCGTGAAGTTTGCCAACCCTAGTATCCGTTGTTATTTGCATTTGCATTTCATGAAATTAATTACTTTAATGAAGTAAAGTAAAGCAAAAAGGTAAAACGCTGATGATTGATTTTTAAATAGTAGTTGTGGTATGAAATTGAACTAGGGAAATTTTTAATTTTCTATAATTTACGTTTATAGAAATTTTTTGTTTCTACAGTGTATGATTTTGAAATAAAATGATTGCGCTCTGAATGTATTTTACCGCGCTTTCATATTTCAATATGAATATGATACTGGAATACATTCAATCAGCACCTAGCGGGCGGTATTTCTCAAGAAATATGATTTGTTACAGTTCAAATGAAAATTAATATCACTGCCTTTTTGCAATGCAACTGTGGACTGCCGCAGTTAAAAACTGTTATTATATTGTGCAATAATTATTATTCCTATCGTCAACGAGGTAATTGTAGGCTTAGAAAGTGACAGTGGCCATGCATTTCCACCTCCGGGGCTTAACCAAGGTGAAAACTTCCAATATGGTGGCTCTAGTTCTTATAGTTCCCGCAGAGTGGCGCTATCCAAGGCCGTTCTCGATTGCCGATTAATCGGACGCGTACGTCAACAGGTTAACACTTACGAAATCGATAATCGATTCCGGAAAATGTATGAGAATTAATCGTTAAATTCGATTCTTTCCGCCATCTTGTTCCCGTCGAATTTCGTAATATAGTTAAATAATAAAGTTTATGAGTTTTATGAACTGTTTTTGTTCCTGTTGCTTGAGTTAATTATTAATTAGGTTGATTAGTTAATTATTCAACGAAATGATGAAGCGAATAATTATTTATAAATGATTTTAATTAGACGCTCTTTCATCTTCAAGTTGTATAGGACTTTGTATCCTCACAAAACTCCTTTCAGCCTCGTACCACATCTTAGGTCAACTTTTTACATTCAAATACAACCTCACGTTCGCATAATAGTCCATAAGTTTAATCTAGACGATATTATTGTATGAAATCGAGATCAGTAGTGCAAATGACCCAGATTTTGTTGTATAGCGGTTATGAAAACGTGCCCGCGGTCGCACGAGCGGTTGAATCGTGATGTCTGCGCCCGCGCCGATTGTCTCTGCATTGTCTCTAGCTTTAGGAATGGTGTAAAGATAAATATTGGGTCGCCCGTGGTTTATTGTTTGTTGTGTAATTCTCGGTAATGGGTTTTTTATTGGTGATTTCTGAGAAATAATGAGTGAATTCGAGGTTTAGTGTTAGGATCGAATAAAATTTTGGAAATCCTAGATCCGGTTTGGTTGGATTCGTTTTCGTGGAAAACATTTTATTTTTGTGGATAAATTTACTATTGAAGATATTGCAGGTTAATTGTTGTCTCTTATGGGATGTCTTCCCTACCATTATGGCGCCCCCTGTTCTACTACTTGATATACAATAGACATTCAATGGGATAATACGAACTAAGTTTTTTTTTTGAGGGTGGGGAATCATCAAATAACTTCTCCCGCGCTGGGTGGAGCAGGAGGGTGTCTCAAACTTTTACTGACTAAAACCCACCCGTGTGGGCTCAGTAGCCTGTGTGCCACGGTATCAGTTTCGAACAACCCGCGCCATACGAACTAGGATTGATGACTTTAATGATTATAATTATGTAAATACATACGTGTAATGGTTGCGAATCATAAAAAAACGTATGAAAATATTCAATAATTGCAAAAAACGTAAGAAAATATTGAATAATTGCAAAAAAACGTAAGGGCTATTTTAACGCATCCTCCTTGAAACAGAAATAATGTGGGCGTTAATTTCATTCACGAATGTCTATGCAGGTATCTACTTCTCAGCTCTATTTACAAGTTAACTAATTATTTCGTCGGAAGTGCGTGAATCTCGGGCGCATAGGCGGCGCAGGCGTCACGCCCGCCGAGCTTAACGCGCATGTGCGAATTACGCAACACTCACATTAGGGCCTTATAACACCAGCTCATTTATTTTGTAACACTGTAGGATGTAATTATTTAGGTAATACGAATGTAGGTTATTATTTAGGTTATATTTGAGTGTTTGGTTATGTCTAGTGTCCTAGACGTTAAGGTTATGCTTTCGATGAATTTTCTTTTAAATGAAAAGTACTCTCCTAGCTAATACATAAAGGTTTCTTACCAAACTGCCTCAAAAGAAGGGTACCTAATGATTTAGCGTCGACTTGGATTAGACTAAATTAAATAAATTAGCCTTTTATTTTTTGCTGTGTATTTGACAAAAATAATAATAATTTAAGTACTGCATTAAATTATAATTTTACATTAAAGTTCACCACCAGTACACCACATGAAGAATAATTACCTATCATAATTAAAATAAATTAAAATATTATATGTTACTAATATTAAATAATTAAGATTCTGTATAGATTTAGATACTTTGTTACATTTTATTTTTTTCATTATTATAGAGATTTTTTTTAAGTTTTTTTTTTTATAGCATGAGCCCTTTTTATTAGAAAGTGAAGGCCTGTCTGCTCTTCTGATGTATAGAGTAGAGAGAACTAATTTAGTCTTGCATCAAACATGTAGGCAGTAAGGACCCGTACAAAAAAAAAAAAACCCATTAATCTCAGAGCTCTTTAGTTGCCATTACAACATAAATGTACCAACTCATAAAAATAATTACTTATGCAGCCTCACAAAGACTATTAGCAACACGACACTACTTAGTTACGACAGTCCTAATATAATATAACAAGCAAAAGTAAATTAGGTTAGAATTTATTGCTCAACGGTACGCAACGCACCGAGCTATACGCAGCGCAACGCGATATCACTAGTACAGGTATAAAAAACACTGGGCTATAAACTAGGTATTAAAAACTTGTCATTCCAAGCTTTCGCTAACGGTCAATGCCAGAGATTGTCAATCTTGTTTCGCCACTTCCACTTATTCAACGTAAAGCAAAGAATTAAATCGGTAGATTCGCCCTACCATGTCAAAAGATAGTCGCGTTTCGTTTTGATACTTCTGACAAACAATGACATAGTGACTTGACTTGATTGTCATGGAAAAGGTCATTAATATTGAGCTCACTCTTCTCAGTCAGCCTAGCCTTTTACCAACTAAGTTAGGGTCGGCTTCCAGTCTAACTGGATGCAGCTGAATACCTGTATTTTACATGGAGCGAGTGCCTGTCTGAGCTCCACAACTCAGTTATTGCGTCATACGATACCTCTTGGTAATATTGGACACTGTTTCGCGCGTTACTCTAGTTCTCGCTAAGTACGGGAAGGGCAAGTCTAGCGATTTAAATCTTTGACCTAAAGTAGTGTTAGTATCTTTCTAATTTAAATGTGTAAAGAGTACTATCTTTCTAAGTCTTGTGGATTAATCTATATTAGTATTCAATGCAACTAGGGATGTGCTCGAATTTCTAATGTTTTCGTAAATCGATTAAATGTTAGGTATGTGACTTTTATAGTGCATGAAAGGAAAATTATATTTATTTTCAATTGGCAATTAAATCGTGGGCTGTTTTATTTCCTGCTTTATCAGCGTATTTAACTTGTCTTATTTCCTTTACTCATTTTAGTTCTTATTAAATACATTTTTAAATATTTTTATAAAACAAAAATTAAAAAAAAAACATTTAAAAATATATAAAATAGGGATCCGCCGATAATGGGAGCAGGGTCCAAGCTACCGGTGGTTAGGGCTCCAGAGACAGGAACCTCCTCACGATGCGAGCCGTATCGAGGAGTACTGCCTTCTGAATCAGGCCTTTGATCCAGCCGCCTAACGAGAGCCTCAAGAGATGTTGTTCGAGGCTTTCGGCCATCAGTCCATTGGCTGATACGACAATCGGTACAATGACAGCCGAGTCCACATTCCACATGTCAACAACCTCGTGTGCTAAGTCGAGATACTTAATTTGCTTCTCTTTCTCAGCTTTCACGAGGTTCCCGTCATGCGGAATGGTAACATCGACTATCATTGTGCGGCGCGCTAACCGATCTATCACCACTATATCAGGCTTATTGGCTACAATAGTCCTGTCAGTAATGATAGATCGGTCCCAGTACAACGTGACATGGTCATTTTCAAGAACTGGGTCGGGCACATACTTATAATACGGTACCTCCGAATCCACAAGTTTATATTGCAAAGCAAGCTGCTGGTGAATAATCCTGGCTACTTGGTTATGCCTGTGCAAGTATTCGCCGTTAGCCAAACGAGAACAACCAGAGATAATGTCTGATGGACTCACCCGGACGGTGACATGCCCGACACACGTCTACCGTCCCGTCCTTCATAATATGTCTCCGGTAGTTATTCGTCAAGATAACTTCATCCATAATTGCACAGACGAAACCTTCAGTTTCCCCGAAAAGGTCACCAAAACGTAGCCAGGATACGGACGCTAAGAAATCAACACCGGGCTCGTGAAGAGCCCGATAGAAGCGCCCGTGAAGCTCCTTGTTTCGCCATACTTCCTTGCGGTCATCGGTAGTTAGTATTACAGGTTTGCGCCAGTTCTCTTTAGCCATGGACAGTGGGGTGAGTCCCTTATCCACTGCGACCACATCACGGTGCATACCCACTTCGGCTTTTATAAAATATTCCCTGAGACTGCACACCTCGCGGTTGTGGAGGGTCTTGGCATTCAGAAAGCCTCGACCCCCGCACTTCCGTGGGATGTACAGTCTCATCACCGATGATCGTGGGTGATGCATCCGGTTTGCAGTCAGCAGTGTACGGACTCGTCGATCCAGGGCGTCGAGTTCAGTCTGAGTCCATTTGAGTATGCCGAAAGAGTAAATCAAAACCGGCATGACCCAACCGTTGAAGGCGCGCACCTTGTTTCCGCCTGAAAGAAGACTAACTGATACCTTCTTCAGGCGACCAAAGAAGCGCACCGTCAACGATTGCTTCATGTCGGCAGCGTTGATTCCCAACGCTTCCGACATACCCAAGTACTTATAGCTCTCGGATGAGGAGAGGGATCTGAGGTGTATGGAATCCGAAAGTTGAATTCCCTCGGATTCCATAATCTCACCTCGCTTTACATGCATGACTGCACATTTGTCCACACCAAATTCCATCCTGATGGCGTTACTAAATAACTTGTCTTTATTATTATGTTTATTCATATTATTTCTAAAGTTTCCCGTTACTAAATAACTTGTCTTTATTATTATGTTTATTCATATTATTTCTTCTTAGGTATTGCTTGCGCTTTGCCAGCATGGGTGTTGAAAATTCTCCCACGAGAACATACTAAATCCGTACAGCTGTTTTTGCGCCAATTTGGAACATACATCTAGGCAAACAAAAATTCTAAAAACTATATTTTCGGTATCAGACTCGTTCCCAAATCTCGTAACAATTACTTTTTTTTTTTAATAAACAATGTAAGGTTTTGACTTCTTTACTATTTTACTTTCTGTATAATTCTTGTAACTTTTAAACTTCATGTCTGTTACAGTGCAAGAATGATTCTCGATTCTCGATATTGATCGGCATTAAGAGCTTGAACGCCATTTCCTTTCGCTTAGTCTTTTTCTTTTAAGTTGTGCAATAATTGTTTCCTCGTAGCTTATTAGCACAAAGCTCACTACAAAACGCAGACAGTATTAACAAAATTATTATAGAAATCTTTCACAACACTGACCAAAATATCGATACTAAGATAAAGTGACATAACCGTATTAACCGTCTCACCTCCCACTTATCTTTTATCCTATTGTTACCTTTTGCATAATAACACTTTAGCTAAAAGCATGCAGGATAAACGTAACACTTCTGTGCTCGTATATATTCTGGTAGCGTACAGTCGCGACCACTTTCACTGGCCATTGTTGATTAATTCCCGAACTGTGCGGCGACGGTGGATTGAATCTAATGTTAAGTAGAGCGGAATTGTTGGTAATAACAGTATAGTACGAATGGGTTAATTTGGTTTAGATTAGCCCTTTTGTTTTTAACTGAAATCAAGGAGTAATTGGTCATTATAGTCAGCACTATAGTTTTATCTGATTGGTCAAACTTATGAGATTCGATCCGACAAAAGCTCCAAAAAAATTGTATCTTGAAAAATACAACACTAAACTACTATGTAAAACCAAGAAACACACTTCTCTTTGATAGTGACATCACAGTTAATCGTGGAATTCTTGCAGTACTAATGATATTTTTAATTTTTCTCAACACCACAAAACACATTAGAAAATGAAAGCAAACTCAATATTAAGACCCAAAATACACCGATGAACACTTTTGAACGTAGTATCGTATCATAATCGAGTAGTTTAATCGATTAAAAAGTTTCTAATTGTTATAATAATTGTTTTTTTTTTGTGAATGGAATGGTTATGCTTTACAAAATTTCAGAAAAAGAGTCTTTATTGGTTTTAACCGTTACATAACTGAAGAGGTTTGGATTGTGTAAAAAACTTTAAGCAGGTGTATTTCTGTGTATTCATCCTTTGTTAAAGTTATATCTCCCATATCTTGAGGCGATACAATTAATTAAAATGAAAAGAAAGGGAAATAATGGGTCATTGTTCTCCTTCTCTTCTTCATTATTAAAGTCAGATTGAAATACCTACTTCCTATCCGATTTATCCTTTTTTAAGTCATGAAAGGAAGCAGAAGGAGAGCAGTGGTGGCCCAGTGGTAACGGCCGAGACTTACGAGTTGTAGGTCGTGCGTTTGAACCCAGACAGGCGCATTACTTTGTGTAAATAATTTCATCACCACTGCTCTCAAACGGTGAAGGAAAACATGGTGAGGAAACCGGCATGTCCTAGAACCAAAAATTCGATGACAAGTGACATCTACCAACCCGCACTGGGCCCGCGTGGTGGATTATGGCCTACTCCCTCTTCCTGAGAGGAGGCCTGTTCCCAGCAGTGGGAACGTTATAAGGTAAGTATGTAAGTCATGAAAGTAAGTAGGCTAAGTTGGTGGTTGGCCAGTTTTCCAGATAAGCCGTTAGTCATATTTTCAGTCGAAAGACGTTCACTGCTGCAAATAAGCCGCCTCCAAGCGTCGCCACAATGTCGGCCGGTCCTTTGCATCTCCCATCCAGCGGCATTCTTGCGGCCTTCACAAGGTCATTCGTCTCGTCCAAAACGCATCCGCCATTCTAAAATCTTTCGGTCCCATCGGCTATCCGTTCTGCGAGAAAAGAGGAAAATCAAAAATCAAAATATTTTATTTCACATAAACCTGCATGGGCACTTATGAAACGTCAGAAGCTAGGTGCACGGTTCCAAATTGTTGTTTCCTATGGAGAAGAGCCGGCAAGAAACTCCACGGGTACTCTTTAAAAAAAAATGGCTTTAACAATGTCTCCAAATTACAGAGATAAAATGTATGGGAGGACAGTGCAGCCCTTCCTAATGCCATTTAACTTTAGACCTTAGTAATAAGGTTGACATTGGTCTGCTGGAAACTCTGGCGACTGTACATTTCACAGCCGCCATGATGTCAAATAAATTACACTTATAGCTATTTATTGTTCCTTATACTTTTAGAGCAATAATGCTCTGGATTTCTAATTAATTTATTAAAGATTTCTCTTCCTTGCATAACACAGACCGAAGTGGTTAAATGTCCGCGCTTAAGATAATAGGCATTAGTGCATATACATTTAAAACTATTGCAACTGTACTTTTTATTATCGCGCACTCATTCTTATTGTATAGACTGTATGGTTGTTATTCGAATGGCATCTACGCATGTTACAGTTACGGCTTATGCAAGGATTCAAATTATCTCAAATCACGTACATAAACATAGCAAGATCATTCTGTTTGTCCTTCCGTTTGTCGCAACTACTTTCTCTATACGTGGACGTAATGGTAAAACATTTGTGTTCGTAGTCGTAATAAATACGATTGCGTGTGGCGTAATGTGGGGCAGCCCTAAGGGATAATGCTGCGTGGAAAAATGTGGCGGAATTTTGAGCACGTAATTCTGCTGATTGTGGCAACGTTGCATGTGTGCGTTTTTCCGGACGGACATTTTCATTTGCAGAGAAATAACGCACGATAAAGACAATGTCAAATCTCATTAATAGTAATTATAATAATTTAAGTAGGGTATTAAAAGACACTGTTGATGTCAACTTTAACAATACTAGACATTTTAATTTAATTGCCTGGTTTAAAAAGGCAGTTTCGCACAGGGAAAATGGTCAAGAAACTCTATAGTAACTCTTTCTCTTAAGTACTTTTAAAATATTGTATAGTATTTTGAATATATAAAGTATAATTACATTATGTGAAGACAATGTTAGACGATAATTCGGCTCGTATTTTCTCTTGCCCAACGTGACGCAGCCCTAAAAGTACAGTCCAGCGCATAAGTGTGTTATGTTTTAATTAAATTGCGTTAAGATTAGAAGAGTAATTAAGATCGCTAAGCAAGTTGGTTTTAAAATGTTTATTTTTAAACATTTAAGTAAATAGTTTCTTAGTTCGTGTTGGCCTTTTTAATGGTTTGTTGACGTAACTGAGCATGTAGCGTGTCTTTGATGTATGGATGTACACACTTTGGGCGGTTTGGCATGATGCATACTAATTTTTGGGTCGATATAATTAAAACAAATTAGTAAGATAAGTGAGTTTGTACTTATGCATTTATTTATCTACCTAGTGCTTAATTTTAGGAGATTGAGTGGTAATGGGGATGTACATTACAATTTTGCAACCTCAGCGTTGTGTTTTTTTTTCCGAGCCCTTATTTGTCTATTTTCAGTAAAAAGTTAGACAAAGAGATTGAAATGTGATAGACTAAAACCGATAATCGTTACAAATCACTAAATACATTTTGCGCTAAATACCTACATATTAAACGATTAACTAAAATGAAACGATGTTTTAAATTCGTTTATCGCTATAATATGTATTAAGATTTTTATCGTGCGAGGTGGCTTAAATCAGAGAGAGTTTTTCTTGAAACAATTAATTAATACTAAAAGAAGCATTCCTATTCTCTGTTTGTTATTTTATGCAAATAAACTCGTCTTGCTCTAACTATTCAATACTTACAATTAAGTAATTTCCCTAAACACTTCCTTCCTTACTTCACGCAACCTCCTTCAGAGGCGTTTCCACGTCTGTCTGTTACGTTCGTTACGTCTTAAAGAGTAAAAGTATTTCCCAACGTAATTACTAGTTGTACAACAGTGGAGAATCGTGCATATTTACAGGAACTTAAATTGGCATCCATCGGTCGACAGTACCGCAAGCCGGCTGACTACCAATCGGCTGTAATGCCCTGGTTACACGAGGCGAAGTTTTGAAGCTAGCACAGCGAGATATTACTAGTCAGCTAGTCCATAATCCTCGTGCATTTAGAACTATACTTATTTTTAGGCTAGTAAGCTAGAGAGGCAGAATATTAAGCTAGTGTGATCGTTTTATGGAATGGGGTTCTATTTTGAACTAGTAGCGCCACCCACCAACGATTTCTTATCCTGGCTTGTTTACTAGCCTCGTGTGGTCAGCGAAGATAATACCCACCCAATCGGATCATTTGAGATAGGAAATGTCAACTAGTGTTAAAGTGATTCCGATATCAGCACCCTAATTGCGTAACTCACGATTGATCATAATTGGTTTCGTCTTCACAGTTAAACAATATTCATTGCGTTATTTATGTTGTCGAACAGACACATTTTTCGAACATATGAAGCAATGGTTTAACAATCCGTTTCAAAACGATACAGATTATGATGAATCGTGAGTTACGCAATTAGGGTGCCGATTTACGGAATAAAAATATCATTTCATTGCTTAAAATTTGCTTGGCACCATGCTAGACCTGTTTTATTGGCTTACTAGCCAGGATACTACTTGCTTGCTATCCTAGCTTGCAAAAGTAGCCTCGTATACCCCAGGCATAAATCGGCCTAGCAATTTTCCGTTCAGGAAACGATTTATGTTACAGTTTTGTTACGACACGCTTTTGTTTATTAAGTCATTTTATACTGTCGAAGTGTGGAGCAATGTTGCTGTACTTACTGTAAGTGTGGAATATTTATTAAATTGTTAAAAGGAGTATTACGTTTATGCGGTAACCGATGATAATTTGTATGAGGAAGGCGTGTTGTCACTTACGTTGTGGTATCTGTCAGGATTATAACAATCGTCACGCTCGTTTAAAATGGGTTATACTAGAAAGTGTCGTCTAGTTTGTGCCTACCGTTAATTATATAGATTTTTATCCTTTTGCACAACTAGGTCAAATCATGTTTCATTTCAATACGAAAATTAGTTTTGCTGAAATCCGGTCTTGTGCAGTTTCTTGGCAAAACTAAGTATAAGAAAATATTGTGTCCTATAGAAAAACCCAAAGAATAATTTTGTAACCACAAACAGAGAGCACAGTAAAAATAATGATTGAAGGTTAATCCTAAAGAAATCTGCGAAATATTGCGATATGAAATCGGAGAATTCTGTTTTGAGCCTACGCATAAATTCTTGAGTAGCTTTTATTCAATTCAATAAAGCAATAAAGTTTATTGTTTTATCCAAATCTAACGTTGCCTAATCGGAATTGTCCGGTGTTTGCAAATTATTGGAAAAAAAGGTTTGCAAGACATCAAAACCACTCGATTGTTTCATAAACACTTTTATGCAAATCTGTATTTAAATGACATTGGACGTTTGACTTTTTGTTGTTTCGTGCGTATTAATCTTTCGATTCCAAAAAAAATCTAATAATTATATTTTAATGTATTCGTTTTGGAAGACGTCGATTGGTTCTGTTATTGTTTTATTTAGATTCCACTTCGATGAAGTAAGCTCTTAATAACACATTTATGTTTGGTTCTAACCAATTAAAGCCTATATGCATTCACCTATAAGTACCTATGCACTATGTAGTATGTAGATACTAGTGGAATTTGCTTGAGAGTAGTCTCAAGCAAATTTCACTATATTACGCGTAAGTTACCTTACACAATCAATTCCTTATCTATACAATTTCCTCATACAAGCATTTGATTAGTTAATACTATTCGAAAATACTGTCAGATCAAATTAGCATAAGCTGAAGCAGGTACAAGCTAGTTGTTTTGTGCAATATTAGAAATGCGACTAACTTACTCCATACTTATCGTGTTTCTTCACTTCACTATCGTTTGGACTAAATCTGTCGCGAGATTTTCACGCCGAATCACGAAGGCGTAAGGTATGGGCTATGAATAGGGCTGCCATTAATTTTATTATGATGCTTTAGATTATTTTGGTGATAAAAATAATGTTATGCCATAAAATTAAGTAGGTAGTTATGCGTTGCCAGACAGTCGAAATAAGAAAATGTTTTCCAACTTTTACTTTGATAAATGAGGCATTATATTTTCTTCATATGAAGAAGTAGTTCATCATCATCATCATTTCAGCCGAAAGACGTCCACTGCTAGACATAGGCCTCTCCCAAAAGGGGGGTTTTGCCATAATCGCCACGCTTGGCAGGCGGGTCGATCGCAATATGGTGGTAAAATGCATAGAGAAAGCTGCTGGCCATTCTCTGGCAGTCTGGCGTCTGGCAGGAAGAAGTAGTAACATCTTTATAATATAAGTATAAATTAAAATGGGTTAATAACATAAAAAACGAATGCAGGTACAAAGGCACTCCAATTGGGAATCACAAAATATTTCTTTTTGATTCAATTTTTTTCATGATCCTATTGTTATAACAAAGAGAATTCTATTTATCTATCCATTCTATCTAATGCACTTATTATTTTGTTTGTATTTCAGCTGGTCTGTTTTGTAAAAATCTCACCGAGAAAACTTTGGCGAAACAACCTGTAACTTCACCCAGTGAAATATTTACACTATTGACACCTCACTTCAAACTTACTTCACGTAAATTTTCACGGTGTGATACAGAATAAACCGGTTTTAATCACGCATTGTCTGAATGAATGTTTGCCTCAAGGGTTTATACGCGGCAGCACAAAGTATTCCAAAACACACGAACATGTCAGATTTAATGGACCATATTCAAATGCAGTAAACTTCCTTGCTTGCTGTTTACGGCACTAACATAATTTATCCGTCAACACTATTGAAATATTACTTACCGTGAATGAATGATTACAGTACCATTCATAAGGTATTTAGAGCAAATACCTTATAAAATAAATACGTACTCGTACATTTATCAAATTAAATGTCGTTCAACAATATCCTCTTACTATTTGATAAATCAGGATGTACGAATCATTTTCCATTTTTTCGACTTTTTACGATTCTCTGACAGCCCTATTCTTATAAACTTTGAGGTCCATTGCCATTTATTTATCGGTTCCAACATTTGAATTAGGTTCTTGATTGACGTGACATTTCAGCAACATGTAATGATGTTGTTGAGGTTGTTATCGAGGCAACGCTTTGAATTTGAATGATACTATCGACTCTATAGTTCTTTTTGATTAGACCTTTCGAATATATGTATGTCGTTGTTGTCATTTGAAAGGGACGGTTGGCGTTAATAATAATTGGTTATACAGTGTTAAGGAAAGTCTAGTCATCTTTCCCACGGGTCCTGTTGTAAAAGGGTTTGAGTCGAAGATCATGTAATAATCAGTTCGATCCAGTTTGTCTCTTGCTGCCTTCTACCAGCGAAATTATATGAAATCGCCTACCAAGCGGTACTGCTGGGCAGGAGGGTTGGTCTGGGTTTGATTCCCGGGTTGAGCAAAGTGTTATTGGGATTTTTCACCAGGAATTTCTCAGTCTATGATGAGAGTATGGATTTGTGCTCGGTTGATGGCAAAAGGCTCGCGTATATTACATGGGACTTAAACAGAACTGGCGAAATGTAGTTAGGTACACACGGCTACACATCAAGCTATATATGTCAAGTACCTATAAGCTGATCTTTCATTGTATTTCCGTACAGTGCGAGATCAGCGTAAACTGGAAATTTATAGCTTGATGTGTAGCTGTGTGTACTATTAGATGTGTATGTTGTCTGTAATAATGTTGTCGTTGTGTTGATGAATAGGTAAATCGTTGTTAGCATTTACCACATACTATTGAGGAAGAACACCGTAAAGGAACCTGAACGTAGATAATAGCCAAAAGTTTAAAATAGCCACGACGCAGTGAGTGATAGATAGGTAACCTTCCTCTTTTTGTTTTGGTCTCTATATGAAGAGCTTTTTTGCTCTGCAGTGATACAATTACAGCACTTGCATAAGTAATTAAAATAACAAGCTATCTAACTACCCACCTGCTTTCCATGCACATTCTAAACTAGAAAACCACAAATCAGAAATGACCTAAAACACGATTACTTAACGTCCTTTGCTAAATTATTCCTGTAGCTTACACAAGAGTATGTACTTTAGTAGATACTTGCATTTGAAATATGGCTGACCAATTCCACCGATAAAGGAAATTATTTCCATTGACTAGAAGGCTTTTACATAAGGGGTACGTAACTAGATCGCTCTTGTTAGTAGGATAGCGTGTCTTAAGTAAGGACATGGCTATAAAGTGTTGGGAACTGGTCCAAGATGTTCAAAGTTGGCGATTATTTCGTAGGAAAATTAATCAAGCTATTCTTGAAGATTTAGTCAAAAGATTGTCGGATTTATTTGTTACTTTAGGCGGTTTGGTAGGCTTTCGATAGCGTCAAATGTTAGATCACGATTCTAACTCAGTATTATCTGACTTTTGCACTATGTATGCCTTTAATCTAAAGTTTTGGACTAGACTTTATTAGCTCAAGAACATTCTAATAGTGCGTGATTATTGTAATTCTGAATTCTTTATCAAATTGCGGATACGGGACACGATACTGCGCTCTAAGATACAAATCGTAGACATCAGCAGCCAAGCTCAAAAGAGATTTGGCTGGACACGTTTCCCGCATATTGGATGCATTGTGGGCTAAGATAAGCATGGATCGGTGAAAACATCTAACGGCATCGCGAAAGACCCAATACAGGCTAATTCATCATCATCATCATTTCAGCCGAAAGACGTCCACTGCTGGACATAGGCCTCCCCCAGGCTCCTCCACTTCGACCGGTCTTGTGCTTCCCACTTCCAGCGGATACCCGCGGCCTTCACAAGGTCATCGGTCCATCTGGGAGGCCTTCCCACTCTACGTCTTCCGGTACGCGGTCGCCACTCCTATATCTTTCGGCCCCATCGGCCATCTGTTCTGCGGGCAATGTGCCCTGCCCACTGCCACTTAAGTTTGGCAATTCTTCGGGCTATGTCAGTTGATTTGGTTCTCCTGCGGATTATATCTCATCAAATTGGCGTTAGCCTTTCTATCAATAGACCGTTCCCATTTTTGCCTCCTATGAAAAGGCTGGTGACATACATTGCTTCCCGATAAGAACCACTGACTCATAAACAGAATCTCACCTTCTATTACCTCAGATATTTATCAAACTTGCACCACGCACTTTAGAACGGTGGCGCGTGCGCAACAACACGTAAAAGACGTTTATCAGCGAGTGGGTACCGTGCACATAACAGTACTGCTTCGTCTAATGGCCATAGATAATACTAGACACTATTGGTTTCAGTGTAGTATGGGATTATCTTAAGTAACGTGTTCCTTAGAAATTCCTTCAATAAATTCCCTTGACCAAACAAGGGATTTATTGGTGGGAGTTATTTGCGATAGGGATAGTGTTTAAAGTACTCTGGTTGGTAAGAAAATAGAAGACTGTTAATATTTTCTGCTCTGTGTTGGTATTTAGAGAGTAATTGATAGTTTAGTAGCAAAATATACTGATCTTTATCGTGAGTGAGTAAATAATTATAATGATTTTCGGCCTATTCAACCCACTGTTGCACATTAATCTACAAATCCTTCATATGTCATCATACACTGATTTCACCAACTGACGAACGTATAAAGCCGATCTTTTCTTGTGCCAAACCCCTCGTTCTGCGCCAGCATCATCCAGATTCTGCCCGCGATGGCAACAATGTCGACAGACATCTCGTCTTCCGACCTTGGGCGCCACTCTGTTACAGCCTTACTCCACCTATCATCATTGCGCCTTGCCAGGTGTCCTGCCCACAGCTCCATTTGAGTTCCATAATACGATTTGCGATATCAAACTCCTTAGTGCTTATTTTTTGAGTACTTACCAGAGCTTGGTACTTTATGTGATAGCTTCTTTGTCGTCCTTCGTTTGTATCTTTTCTTTAAAGCCATTCTATTCCCGAGAAAGCACATTTCAAACTTCAGTTTTTAACTACAATTTCATTCTCAGTAAATAACACACGCACGCATATTGCATCGTGTTTGAAAATGTTCCTTTGTTTCACGTTACGTTCATACAACTTAATACAATAATATAAGCTCTTACCTACATGTTATATTATGTATAATTTAGCACATAAGTCGTGACTTATGTAGGAACTATCAAGAAGACACGAACTTTTTCACGAAGAGAGGCTTGAGATGACTTGATATGGCCCACGCGTCTGCCAAATGGTTCAACGACTTTTAAGATAAGATGATCGGACTGTTTGATAGCATTTAAGATTCAAGGTTGTATGGTGTGTCAAGAACAGAAAGTAGTTCAAAATGAAGTAGCATTTAAGCTAGTAAAAATTTCATCATCACACCCTTATTTTAATTTATTTAGGGTCGTCGCAACGTCTTTTTTCTTCCACACTTCTCTCTAAGGCCTCTTTTAGAGTAAAGGCGAGTGCGGGCACGGGTGCGGGTGCGGGTAGATTAGTATCTAGACGCCTCCCGCTCCCGTCCCCGCCCGTGCACTCTGAATAAGCACTTAGTCGTTATCTCGCTACTCTTCCATTCCAGCCGTGTCATATAAAAAATATACTGAGTAATTTTTCACTGAAAAAATTTGTAGACATTTTGTTTAGGAGTAGCGATTGAAATTGGGTAATAGTAACCAAACTTAATTGGAAGTGGGCAGGGCACATTGCTCGCAGAGTGGATAGCAGATAGGGCCGAAACGTTTTAGAGTGGCGACCGCGTACCGGAAGACGTAAAATTGAAGAAGTTGTTATCCTGTAGTTAACTTATATCAAAATAAATTTAAGTTCGTCATTGAAAACGAAAGCCCATAACGATTTTTAACATTAAGTAAGTACTATCTCTTCATGCATTGTGAAAGTACGACCGAATGAATTATATTTCAATCAAACATTTTGGTCAAGGCTTATACTATCGTTTTCATTTTAATAAGATCCGTGTCATGACTTTGTGAATGATTCAATGATATGCATGTGTATTGAAAAAAAAAAACAGTTCTAATGAAAGTAAGTAATGGTTTGTCTCACTTATTTCTTGTCTAATGGAATTAAGCAGAACCTTTCATTTGAATTGGAAACTCTAACATTGGTGTTTTGTAGCAAGAGTCTTTTGAATAAAATAGAATAGAATTCAATTTTTATTATATATAACTTGGTTGGTCTATTGGGTATTCTCAGACGGTCTTATGCCTCGTTGCTAACTTATAAAACTAGCATGGGTCGATCGTAGGCTAAGTTACCCTTGAAGCGGATGGTTCGTGAATGTGTAACCTTCTATTACCTATCGGGATTCCTCCGTGTTTCGGAAAGCACGTTAAGCCGTTGGTCCCGGCTGTCATTTGTGGATCTTACCCAGTCGTTACGGGTAGTCAGAAGCCTAAAAGTCTGACAACTAGTCTTACCAAGGGGTATCGTGTTCCCCAGTTAACGGGTTGTGAACGTCAGATAGACAGTCGATCCATATAAAATACTGGTTTGGGTTGTGGAAAAACTAGACAGACTGATGGCGTCAATATTTTGACCAACAGATGAAGAAAATGTTATTGCAAAAGCACTAGAGCTTTTTTTGCAGTTGAAAGTGTGCTTTAAACTTGCCTACTAAGTAAGGACGTTTATGTATAGGCCAGTCTAGGTAGGCCAGTACCTGCAATATTGCAAATCAGGTAGTGGCAACGGTAACGGTAGTGGCCCAAACAAATCAGCCCCGACTTACAAGCTGTAGGTCGTGAGTTCGAAACCAGACAGGCACTTTGTGTATTTAATTTCATCACCACTGCTCTCAAAATGATGAAGGAAATCATTGTGACAAAATTCCGAATATATGTGACACCCACCAACCCGCACTGTGCCCGCGTGGTGGATTATGGCCCACTCCCCTTCGCAGAGAGGAGTCCTGTGTCCCTACAGTAGAAACATTAGAGGCTGATAATGCTAGTAGCCACTCCTTTTAATTTTCTTACATCATCATCATTTCAACCGAAAGACGTCCAGTACTGGATGTAGGCGTCCCCTAAAAAGAGGTTTTGCAATAATCGCCACGCTTGGCAGGCGGGTTGGCGATCGCAGTATGGTGGTAAAATGCATAGAGAACGCTGCTGCCCATTCTCTAGTAACTCCCTTAGGTCGCTTTCTACGACACCCACAAGAAAATATTGGATGGTGCTATTCTTTTACGTCTGGCACGACACGGAACATACAGCCCATAAATCTTAAGCCTCCTACCAATTTTTCGCGACAATTAACCTCACCGAGTCCCACACTACCAGTACCTAATGTTACATGAACAATAATGCTCTAGAACCATTAAAATGCAAATTAACCTAGTCTACGCATAATATACGACAGTACAGCAATTAAGACCAAGATGAATTGCAACTGTGTTCACTTTTCTGTTTACTTGTACTTTATATATATTTTGTATCTTTTAGACCTTGTGCGCGAAATGATTTAGTTTTAATAACAGATGAGTGTACTGGTAGTTGGAGAAGTGAAATCATTGTAAATCAACAGGTTACTTATTCATACCTATTTTCCTACGTGGGTAACTCTTCTCCCAGTTTGTAAAAATATATCGGATTTTCCTATCAGAACATTCTCACTTAAGTCATAAGTCATTTATTCATTTGTTTAACATAGGTAGGTACAATAATGATGAAATATAAAGATTAACATAGAGTGCGCTATGTTATGCCAGAGGTTGTATAAATGTTTGTAAGAAATAAAAAGTTAAAGTATCAAGCCAGGCAAGTCTCAATGATTCAATAAAATACAAAAAGTTTGAATTACAATGACTGGTACAAGTAAACCTTTTCGGTTGGTTCGGAATTGAAGTCTGCTTATCACAGTCCACTGCTGGACATAGGCCTCTCCTAGGCTGCGCAACAAAACCCTGTCCTCCGCCTGCTGCATCCAGTCTGCCCCAGTCACTTTACCGCAGACCGATTGCGGATAAACGGTCTCGACTCCAGGAATACGTTCAGAAATATGGAGTTGGAATGATGGCCGCCAAATAGCTATTTTGAGTTTCTTTCTTACAACGACATCACATTTATTTATTTCTATCAACATATATGAGTGTTTCTCTATACAATTATCGCATTTATGAGTGTTTCTCTATACAATTCGTATCTAGAAGAACATTTCTAATTTCCAAGCATTTACAACAATCCGAACTGCATAGTTCTTTCACATTCCCGCGCTCCAGTTCTGTGCGCGCCTGTACTCAGTACAGCCGTCAACACTTGCTCAAAATCCAATTACATCAATTTGCCAGTATGCAAGCGTAACATTGCAATGGCGTAACATTATGGAACACTTTATGGAATCCGGAACACGAAATAGTCTATAAATTAAATGTTTCGCGCACGGACCGCGAGGTGCGCGGGCGCCTAACTTCGTGCTGAAATACTGTGAAAAAACTGTTTTTTTTTTCTGAGAACGGTTTATGGAAACTGTCTTGACAACTTTGTAAATTGAAAAGATATTTGGTAAAATACGTGTAGGCCTTGAATTATATGTGCAAAACAAACAAAACGTTCAGCTAAGCTTTTTAAATAGCTTCCAATAATAATATTGATATAATGATAAATTTAGAGAATCACAGCTGGATATAGGCCTCCCCCAAGCACGGCCACCTCGATTGGTACTGTGATTCTCGCGACCAACGGATTCCTGCTGCCTTCAGCAGGTCATCGGTCCATCTTGTGGGAGGTCTTACAACTCTACGTCTTCCGGTACGCGGTCGCCACTCCAATACCTTTCGGCCCCATCGACCATCTGTTCTGCGAGCAGTGTGCTAACTAAGGGAATGCCTGAGTTAAAACGGGTCATTGGAATGTCCATTTTGGGGGTGGGATACATAAATCTAGAGTGTAGCTGAACCGTGGGCTCACTTACTCTAGAACCATTCTCATTTTGTTCACGCATTCTTGCACGACAGGCGTTAATACATATTCCTTAAATGATTAACAGGCCTAGTTCCTATCTCGCCTTTCAGCACCACTTACCCAACTTAACAGCTTAAAACCTAAGCATAAATCAGATCCAACATAATGAGAATCGAATTAATTCACCGTATATCTAAATAGCCATCGGCTTCAGTATTGCATAACGCCGTCCGTGCCGCATTTTGTTATGCTCAGTCTATGCGTTAGTTCTGGTTCGTGTGCAGTGAATTATAAGATTAATGTGCTAGAGCAGGGCTAGTGGACCTGTTTGTATCTGCGTGCTTACTCAGGAACAGAAAATCCTGTCTGGGGAAAGTAAGGCAAAATTAATACGAAGGAACTATGAACTAAAATGTTTTTTTCGTAAATGCATTAAAAGTACGCCCAAACTTGAAACTTGAAATTTTGCATAAGAGTTCTTAATATACGGATAGTGTTCATTCAGGATGGATTTTTGAAAATGCAGCCCTAGAGGGGTAAACAGGGGATGAAAGTTTGAATGGAATTCCGTAATTTTTTCGATAGGAAATCTCATCGGGACATGATGGACTTAATAAATCTCATAATATGGACAATTTCTAAGATAATCAGATTTGGAAATGCAAGACAGATTTATACAGGAAAAGTTTTTATCCAGTGCGCAAATTGTAACCAAAAATTCAGCATATCATTCTAGACCCCCAAGCGCAGAAATTTTTCGCCGGATACACAAAAAAAAATCAGCTGTTCCATAAATTTTGATCGCGTAGGTATTGCACTTTTCTATGAAATAGCAGATTTTTTTTGTACAACCGGCGAAAAATTTCTGCGCTAGGGGTTCTTAAATTCATTTAAAACTTAATGTATTAACATTATTAACTAAAAAATATTCGTTTTCTGCAGTCCTGCATATAAAATTTAACTGTGGCAAATTTCATACTAAACCGTCCGCTAAATTTTCGTAGAAAGGGGTACAAAGTTTTTGGTTATAACGTATGAATAAATAGCTTATAAAAAATCCAAATAAATCTTATTCTAGACTTTGTTGTCACTTGCCATAGGCTCGCCATCCCTGCTTAAAGGAATCTACAGACTATTAAAACCTTGTGCTCATGATCATGAGGAAATTATAGAATCGCCTGCAATCACTTAAACGTCGGAAGTTATACTTGAAACTGACACTATTTATGGCAAAGTCTTTCAATTGATTCTACAAAAAAGTCTACAATTCCTACTTAAGAGATATATCAAGATTCTTGCTTGATTGTACCACATTTACTTAAGAACTAGTGAGCAAGTCGAAATTCTTACGATCTTTTTTTGGACTTCTCCGCCCGTTTTGCAGTCAACTGAGACTACACATGAGTAACTAAGCGACAAGGTGCTGGGCGAAATTCTACTAACAAAATTTATGAAATCTTGTTTTTAGCGTGTGGATACAAATATTAATTAAAATTATGTAGTGGAATCTTTAGCTCAGCAATATTACTAACATTAAAAAAGTCATTATTTTTGTATTTGTACTCCGATCGCAACTCGTTTTCAAAAAGGCATCGTTTTTAATCCATGACCAAAATTCTACTCAAACATTAAATAGATTCAAAACTCGTGTGCATACATCTTTCCATTTAACTTTCTACAAAATCACCTGCAAAGTAACTACATTACGTGCTAAACCCATTGTCCATTCTACAGCTGGCTCATAAACCAATGATTAATGATACATAACACTTTACTCCCGATTCGACGCGCGCGCATTATTATTTACGACCATAGATCGTGATCCAGCTATTTGTTGGATACAAAACGGCTTTATATACTTGCTTAAGTAGTTGGTGTAAATGCTGTTTTATATGTAGGTACTGGAGGTACATAGTGTTCTAAATATTTAAGATAGGAAATTAAATGTGCGCCTACGATTAGGTGATTTATGATATTACTTGATTTAGTGTTTCAAACAGCTATTATGATTATGCATGTTTAACTATTACGTAGCCAGTTGGATAGTAAATAGGATGCTAATATCCGTTAGTCTTATTCGATAAATTATTGCGATTAACTTTGTGTGAATTATAACTACAACGTAAGACGACTTACCCATGATTTTTCATGATATTGTTTCACTTTTACTGGTATTTATGAAATATTTTTATTTGTTTCAGGTAACAAGTGCTTCAAATCAAGACAATTCATTTAGGAGCAGTAAGAAGAAAGACGGAATGACAAAACAGGTTTTTAATTTAAACGAGTGAAGAAATGCTATCTTCTCCACCGATACAGAAGCCTATAGGCCCCGCGGCCTTAGGCTATGGGCTTCTGTATGGGCTGTTTACTTATAGCCTTCTGTAATACTGAGTTTAGTTCAGTACATCAGTATCGGAGTAGTAATCGTATAGCAGACAGAAGAATGCCGCCATCATGGATTTTCATTTTGACCTAACTATCAGCTTCAGCACCCTCGAAAACGATGAAAACGACACCTATGACGAAATATTTGAAGACATTTGCAGCCGCCAATTTGGATTTTAATTATGGCCTCACAATTGGCTTCAGCATATTCGACAATTATGATAACTATTTCTGTTTCTTTTTAATTAATATAATAAAAAGTCACATGGAGAGAGCTTACTGCTTATTGGTTACGTGACGATTTCTACAAGTTTACTCCTATCGCAAGCTGTATTAAAATAACTTAGTTCCAAAAATATGCCTACTTTCCTATAGATGGTTGAGACAGTTATGAAGAACACTTTCTTAACCGTGAGAAAATGTAGCCACTGAAACATGACTGGATATCGTGTCAGGTAGTGACAATTGTCGTGTGCGTGTTCTGTGCTACACTATGACTTTAACTAATTATGCTTATCGTATTACTTACAAAGTATTCACTACTTTTTGCAAGAATTTAACAAAAATCTAAAGACGATGTGGCGGTGCTTGCAGGCGGCCTATGTCCAGCAGTGGACGTATTTCAGCTGAAATAACGATGATGAAACGAATGGCGAAGTCGCAAGGTGGGCAGTCAGAACTGCTACCATTTGTTGACTAGCTAATATACAACGACAGCATGATCTATTCTAATGGCAGTACATAAAAATCAACCATACAATGTCAATTAAATGCGCCTTCGCAGACTTTGGCAGAATGTAGGGAACAGCTTATTGTTTCTCGCGATTTAGATCCCTGAAGAGGAAGTCAATTTGGAGAACAGGCTTGAACTAAATAAATACATAGTCAAAAATAAATTTTTGTTTCAAAATATACAATACAATTTCAAATTCGTTACACATTGATCCTGGCATGAATGACTGCAGTAGTACCAAGACACAAGTTCAAAATAATTTAGAAATATAATTAAGAATTTAAGCTGCTTTGAAACACGGTGTCTGGAAAAGTTGTGAAAGTTAGACCGCAATGGTTGGCAAAACTTGCGATATATTTGATGAAGGAATTAGTGCTGCGGTAAATGAGCTGCGGAAATTGTAGAATCTTAAAACGTAAGAAAATCGGTAAAGATGAGAAAGGTGAAGAGATGATATGGAATTGGCTGAAAGGACAAATAGGCAATTTAATTTTAATTTTGGGTTATATCTAACCAAATTAATTATAAAGAGAACAGATTTGATTTTTTTTGTATGTTTCGTTTTCATGTAGCACAGCTGAACATATTTGGATGAAATTTGGCACATCGGTAAACCATGACCTGGAGCTAACGCTAGAAAGGCAACTTTTTATCCTAGATAGCAGACGTAGCCTACCTAGGACGTATTATTTTGCAAACCGGGAGCGGTTTACTTACCATCAGAATGTATGTAGGTACTTGATGATTCCCTAAATTAAAGTTTGGCATACGTTCAAAAAGCTAGTTTCAATTATTCTAAATCAATTTAAATGTTTTCCAACTTTATCTGTCTGTAATGCCAACCAACCTAACGTTGTATAACCACGTGTGATTCGAGCACAATTTATAAGTGTCCTAATTATCTGACAACTGACAAGCTACAGTTTGTCACCTGCAGATTGATCTCAAGGCTCTAAAGCCATTACTTCTAATTATCTACAACCACTTGCACAATGCTCTTTTTACACTTGTGAATAATTACGACACTTAATTAGGTATATTATATTGTTGGTCAACGTTGTGTTTTTGATTGATAAGAAAAACGTTAGTTGTTGGCCCGATTGTGTGTATTTACGAAATGTTTAAGATTTATGCTTGTGCTGAGTGAGATCAGTGGGGCAATGCTCGTAGCTTTAAGACTGTTCACGGTCTAATCTCAGTCTTAATCCTGTCAAAAATACCTCGAGTTTCCATACATTTTTGACAAGTTTTTGACATTTGATTGTCGCCAAGGTGACGGCGACTATATTTTCAACGTTTTAAATTACGAGAATTAGCCTTTAGGTTAAAGATGTATGTTAAGTAGTTGCAAGTAATGACGTAGTTAGGTACTTCGGTCACCAAATCGTCTTACTAACGTGGTGAATTTGGTTATTTGGCCAAGATCCTTTGGTACTTTATTGTGCAGTCATTGGGATGTCCATCGTAAGAAAAACCTTTAATAGCTGAAGAGCAGTCGGCTTTAATAGATTTTTCCGAAGACTTATTTGTCACATTATAAGCCCATGAACTAATAAGTTGATGTTCTATGATCGTAAAAATAAAACAAACGGATCAGAAAAGTTATTACGATTTCGAGAAAATTTCAAAAGTTAGAATCAGAATCAAAATAAGAACTTTATTTGTTATGAACGTAGAACGAGTTTCGAATACGAACCATTTAATTGCACAAAATAATTCTGGCAAAATAATCTGCGTCTCCCTATACTGGATAATCTATCATATCCTTCCTTTGAGTTCCAAATTCTGTACTTTATATGGACATAATTAACTAATTCACAAGAAATCTATCGAAATTGCTATCGATTATCGAATGTTGAGTCGTTTCGAGTTTTTAAGTTTATGTCAATGCCAAACTGAAACTATTTAAGTGGGTTCTAGGATCATTTTGATTGACGTTCTTTAAGTTTTGAACCTAAGTTAAAGTCAAGTAAAGAATCTGATACATCCATTATTGACTAAGTTAGGCCGTCTCTTAGCTTAAGCAAGTAGATACTTACTTTGTCAATAAAGCCTGCTTGTGTTTCTTGATGATCTGGGTCAACAAGGTAATGACTACCTGCTTACTTGTTTAGAATAATGCAATAAATTAGTATATACTTATCAACTCATACAGT
Source organism: Polymixis flavicincta (assembly GCA_949987655.1). Classification (NCBI taxonomy): domain Eukaryota; kingdom Metazoa; phylum Arthropoda; class Insecta; order Lepidoptera; family Noctuidae; genus Polymixis; species Polymixis flavicincta. The sequence continues at coordinate 22,607,037 of OX465173.1, forward strand.
TAAAGTATATACAGTAAACATGCAATGGAAGGAAATATTTTCGATGAAAAATTACTCATTAATTGCACTCTAACATAACAACTACCAGGTGTGCATAGAAATGTAACTGATTGCTTTATCTGATACTCTTTGAAAGGATGTCCTATCAATTATTTAGAAATTGCAGTAAATACTTCACTTAGGAAGATAGCTTCTCATTTGTAAGACGAAGTTGTGAATTATTCATAAATCTCTGAATGTTTGTAATGTGTTTTATCTCAGATTGTCGCTATGCTGTAGACTTCGTTGTTAGGGAATGTTTTCGTTGTCATCCGATATTACCTACATAATTTCCGTCAGATAGGAAATGTCACTCCATCTAGTTTTTTTTAATATGTCGTGTAAAAGTGTTTGCGACGTCCTATTTACAGAATAAACAGTTTAGGATTTAACTCTACACAACTGACGGTTTTTGTTTTAATTGGAATAGGAAATTCTCGCAAGGTGTGCTGAAGGTATTCCCAACATAATGCTAAACTTTCTGCAGGCATGACAATTATGTTGAATCTGCGATAAAAAGCAATGCATGTCTGTTCAGCATTCTTTTTTCATTTTTTTAAATAAAAAAATCAACTTTCACAGAAAGTATTTCGTTCTTAATAATAGCGAATTCACTTAAAATTAATAACTTGAAGCAGTTTCGACAACTACCTTAATTCACCGCAAGCAATCCGTCAAAAAACTACACCTTACTAGTTCACATCCCGTATCGTATCGCATTGCACAGTGGAACCGCACTCCCAGCTTGAATAACTCAGCCGTGCCGGATACACGGCAGGTGGTGTCTTGCACAATTTACGCACGGTCCCTTGCAGACGCTTACAGGCTTGCAGGCTTGCACATTTCATTCTAATGTTACCGCCCTGCAAGTATTGTGACAGGGTAATGTAACACCCGCGTTTGTGTAAAGTAAAACAGTGCTGATTTAGATAAAATGTTTACTTGTAATGATGTAGAGGGTTGATTAAAATAATGTTAGCATTTTCTCTGTTTGGTTTATAGTTCATTAAATTATATAAGTAATTATAATAAGGACCTAGAAAACCATGTTTCTTGTTTGTTTGATTATTTTTATCGTTTCAATTTTAAAATAAATTAAGGCAAATGAGAAACCGGGATGATGAAAACCCGGGAGGAGACGCTCTAGGAGGTCATATAGTGCCTTATTGGTGATGTCTTTCAGAAATGTCAGGTGCGTTGTAATCGCAAGTATGGATAAGTATGGATGTATAACCAAATGTATGTACGTAAACGAGGTAAAAGGAGCATGTTACGATTTTTCTATGTTCGTTTGTTTGTATAATTTTAGTATTTTTGTGTAGGACTTTAGGTTCAAAAGATGTCTGGAACCCTGAAACAGTTGGTTGCATCGAAGTTTTGTTACTTATTTTATTGATTTCCTCCCAAAACAAACATATTTTTACTCATCCTTTCTACCAGACCCCATAGAGGGTGCCCCAAGTGAGCAGTCGCTCTCGTTTCAAGTTTTTAATCCCTGGCTGGTTGCCTTAATTTATTAAGGATCAAAGGCAAGTCCGGTTATGCAGCCGACCACATGAAAGGTTGAAATGCGAGATGCCATTAAAAAAAAACGGCTATCTGTACATAATATTAGATAACAATATTAAGTCTCAACGGTCATAGTGCGGTACCGCTGATTGACACCGACATTTTGAATAAATTCTATTGTAACGGGTCATAAGGTAATGTCCGTTATTCAACGTATGTATATGTGGTTATGGGTAAGTAGGTATACAGGTCATCTAATGATATAATGTGATATGTAATGGATGTAATAAAAACGGATATTAATACATTGTAATGTGTTGGTTGTATACTTAGTTATTACGAAGTTATGTCATGTATAACATAATAGATGTTTGTGAATGTGTGTTTGATTTGAAAATTCATAAAAATCAACATTTTTCCTTATCTAATAACTAGCAGTGTTCCGCGGTTTCACCCGCGTAGTTCCCGTTCCTGTAGGAATGTATAAAATATAGCCTATGTCACCCGGAGATAGTGTAGCTTCCCAACAATGAAAGAATTTTTCAAATCGGTTCAGTAGTTTCGGAGCCTATTCAATGCAAACAAACAAACAATCAAATATTTCCTGTTTATAATATTAGAATAGATTATTATTATTATATAGTACAGATAAGCAAAAATTTAGATTATTATGAATTTTTGGGTCGATTTCGTCGTTTTTTTTTAAAGTTGGAACGATTTTACTAGAACTACTTAATAAAATTAACAAAATTGCGCCTGTTAGCAACAGAATTCGAAGATTTAAACGAATAATGCTTTTGGTAATACTCGTAAAAGTCACCTGTTTTGTTTTACGATGTATGTCCAAATATGTTTGTTACCTTAGGTACTTCTCGCATCGATTAAAAAAGAAGCGTGATTTAAAATCAGTTGAGCAAGTCTCCATATTTTATTTTCTGTAATTATATAAATATATATAGTAAAATTGATCACCCTAAAATGATTGAAGAAATTGTTCAGTTGATGTAACAAACCATTAGAATTTTACTTAAATAAAATAAATAAACACGCCTACATAGGAAATTCAATGCATTTCTTTTCTGTATCCAAGAAGACATTTGTGTTCTCACCTGAAACCAAATAGAACATAAAGATTCAGTATTTATTACATGAAGCGATCACTGTAATACTGAAAGCGTGCAATAATTTTCTGCAATTTCACAGATAATTAGGCTGATACTGAAAATTCGTAAAAATCTAGAACTATTTGAATAGATATGTTGAATTTTTCCTTTCAACTTGTTGTTACCTATTTGATTGGTTATGCAGTACTCGAAAATTGGTTCATATTGGGTTACATCAAAACTTAATGCAATTACCTAATTGATTTTGGCTTAGTGACGTTCAGGTGAAATTCATAAAATTCTGTTCCGGTTTGCAATATGATGACGAATTCATGCAATGTAAATTTTATAGATGCAAATTTAGTAGATAGAATACAAATTTTAACTGAGGTTGTTAGGTCAAAAATGAAAATAAATCATGAAAGAATAGACAGTTTCAAGAGAAGAAACGTGACTTTTTTTGATGATCTTGACCTCCTCCAAACATTAATTTAACAACTCAAATTAAGCAAAAACGCGATTCAGCACATTATACATAACATCACGCCTTGTTTCTCCGAAGGAATGGACAGAGACGTGCCTGTAGGACACCCACATTTCGTAAGCTATGTTTAAGTCCCATGTAATAGGGGGCGAGCCGGAAAAACCGGGAAAAAATCCAGACTCCGGGATACTGCTACTGAGAAATTCCAGATAGAAAAACCCAATAACACTTTGCCCGACCTGGGAATCGAACCAAGTACCTTATGCTCAGCAATCGTAACGCTTACGACCACTAGATCAGTGAGGCAAACAAACGCGTGATTCAAACGTATGTAATTATTTAAAATATCTAACTACACGTATACATTATCCTTCAAAAAAAGTTATTCAAGGAACCCCTCTTCCTTATGAATTTAACATTAATAAGTTCAACATTACTCATACAAAAAACACATAATTTTTTGTCACACTACCAATGGAACACACAACAAATTTTTTTGCAATGTAAGAACCGGAACTAAACCGCCATCGGAAAGACCAAATGAAATAGCTTATACTGTCTCTATTGCTACCTATAAACTTTAAGCGCGGATTCGCCTACCAAACATAGTGAACAAGGTATGACAGTTGGGCAGTTTGCTATATCGGTCAATGGGGTCACTGGACGTCTATGGGCTGTTATATAATAGTTATATCATAGTATTGTTTGTAACTATTGATCCATAAATCAATGGTTGAATTGTAATGAAAGGAAAACTGGTGTCTTTTTTACTGACAATGAGCTGACAGGAAATTTGTCAATAGGTTTAGTGGCTATCAGAATTTAAATCTGAATCCAAATAAAAACCAATCTAATTTTTTGAAAAATTACTAAATTATATTGTGTTCAAATATATACAGGGTGTAACAGAAACCCTATTGCTATCCTTAATCACTCAAGATAACAAATGGTAAAGGATCCCTACACATCGTTTCAGCTCAAAATTAAATACTCTAAGAATTGATACTAAATTATCGGTTTCATATGTTTCTTAAATTCAAATCATAAAGAAGCTTGTCACCGCACTACGTAGGTCAATAACTTTCCAAGTTACTTGCCAATATCTCGATAAATCTCTTCCGAGTGATGAGTTTATTTCAATTGGAAAAGTTCGGTTTCTGATATCAATGTTTTGAAAATTCTCATAACTTCCGAACCTGTAGAGATAGGATTAAAAAACCCTTCCCGTATCGTTTGATATCATCCAAAGAAGCCGTGCCCTTGGAATGTACATATATACCCTTTCCGTTATACGTTGTATATGTATGTTTTATTAAATTGTGAATGAAATATTAAATTAATTAACTCCTAATGATTTACTAGGTACATTTTTCACTTCATATTAAAATACTTTTGAAATGTATAGTAGCCACTCTATTAATGTTTAATTTGATCTATTAAAAGATACAAATATCGCATTTATTGATCCTTACTGATCTTTTAATATATTGTTATATCCTAAATGAACGACCATTTAATCATGTTACCAACATTACTAATCTTCACCTAATTGAGGGAAAAATTACTACCTACTAACAAAATAACTTTGCTAAAATACCCTTGAAGTGTATACGTGCTAATGTTTACTTTACTTAAATTGTAAAAAAGGTGAGTTGGTTAAATGATATTGTGAGTCATCTTATGTCTGTCGTAAAAAATATACAGGATAAGTTTTTATCCAGTGCACAAACTCTAACCATGAATTCAGCATATCATTCACCGGTTATGTAAAAAAATCTGCTATTTCATAGCAAAGTGCAATACCTACGCGGTCAAAATGTATGGAACAGCTGATTTTTTTTGTGTAACCGGCGAAAAATTTCTGCACTAGGGAGGGGTGTCTAGAATGATACTCGTATGCTGCACTGGATAAAAACTTTTCCTGTATAACTAATGTCAAAATACCGATGCCATTTTAATTATTAAAAGAGGATTTATTTTTAGTGACATTGATGGGACCAAAAATAAAGGTTTTGCCTGGGTCAGAAAACCATAGTTACAATTTAATGGTGAAGCCGAAATCCGAGCTTTTGTGTACTTTAAATTTAACAATTTGCTTCAGTGAGTAAACGCTACATAGGATTTATATTATGAGTCGTTCATTTTATTTCGTCGCCTTTTCCCAAATCTGTTGGGGTCGGTTTCCAGTGTAACCGGATGCAGCTGAATACTAGTATTTTTCATGGAGCGACTGCCTACCTGACCTCCACAACCCAGTTACTGAGTAACACGATACCCCTTGGTATGACTGGTTGTCAGACTTTCGGGCTTCTGACTATCCGTAACGACTGTCAAAGATCCACGAATGACAGCCGGGACCCACGGCGTAACGTGCTTTACGAGGCACGGAGGGGTCTTGGTATGTATGTATTTTATGTATTTCGTCATTGTGTATGCTACGAAAATCGGCAAATTAAAACCTGGGGCCTAAGTCTACTAATTTATAAACGTTACAATGGTCTCTCAATGGTGTGTTTTTGACAGTTTTTGTATGGCAAATCTGTCAAAAACTTACCATTGAGAGACCATTGTGACGTTTATAAATTAGTAGACTTAGGCCCCTGGTTGGTTGACAATTCTGATTGCTCTATAAATAATTTAAAAACGAATTAGTCATTGATCTTATCTTCTAAGACGAAGGTGTGAATTTATTTAATTAAATAAATTACAAAGTAGCTAACCCGTTTCGAATTTAGACAGCCAAAATTATTTTTATCTGCTCTTAATTTTGTTTTCTTTTAATGTTAACCTTAAAAGGAAAAAAGTGCTCATAACTGAAACAGTATAAGGTATGTTACCGCTGTGAAATATATATAAGTACTTATGGTCCTGCCACTTATGGTCTTTATACAAAATAGGTAGTTACTTTTATAATATCGAGCTACTAAGCACTGGACATCATATTATTATTCCTATAAATTATCAGCGTCATGAAGGGTACAAACAACAGGCAATGGCCTCATAATTATTGTTTTGAACTTGTATTGGTGCACGTACTAGGGCATTATTTGTCCTAAACACAGGATACTTTGTAACCTATCTAGGAGAACAGCACGGCACCCATTAACTAGATTAAGAAACATATGCTTGTACTTCATATTATGTTACCTTGTCATGTAATCTAGTCCTAATTGAATATATACAAGGTGTAACAGAAACCCTACTGCTATCCTTAAGCACTTAAGATAACAGCTGGTATAGAATCAGTATATAAAGTTTCAGCTCAAAATAAATTACTCTAAGAATTGATACCAAATTATTGATTTCATGTTTCTTAAATCCAAATCATAACAAACGTGTCACCGCACTACGTAGGTCAATAACTTTCCACGTTACTTGTTAATATCACGATAAATCTCTTCCGAGAGATGTGACTATTTCAATTTGAAAAGTTCGGTTTCTGGTAACAATGTGTTAAAAATTCTCATAACCTCCGAACATATTGAAAAACCCTTCCAATATCGTTTGATATCATCCAAACAAGCCGTGCCCTTGGTATGCATATACCCTTTCCGTTACACGTTGTATATGTATATAAGTTAGTTGTTTATGTAAGTAGATCTTTTAAAACACTTTTACACACTGTTTAACAAGCTGTCTAGTGACTGGTGGTCCCTAAGGAGAATGCCGAAACAAATTTAGAGGTCATTGTCAGTTTTAAAATCTTGTTAACAACATGTCTGGAAGGCCCTTTTGAAGAAGGTACCAATGTAGTACGTAGTAACTAAGTACTTAGTTAGTCGAGAACACTACCTTTTTTAATATAATGTAGCTTTTTGTTGATTTAAAGAGCTTCCACAAGTAAAGATAATTATGTTCGGCGCACTCTATACCAATGGACACAATGTTTTCTTTGGATAGGTCAATTACCCTCAGATACAACTGACTATACCCAAATAAATAATAATCAACATCGATATTGCCTTCTATACAAAATAACCTTTTAAGTTTAATTCACTTCACACTTACATGCTTAATACTTTCAAATCTTCATTAAAGCTTAGATCTGATTATTATATCTACTTCAAAAATGATGATAAGTTTAAAATGTCTATCTGTGAGGCCATTACTCATATTAGCATAGAGCTGTCAATACTATAAACATAGGTTGTGAATACATGTAATCAAATGTTTAGATAATATACTGTTACTATGTCTTATGTAAGTTGGATTGCGATAGTGTTGTGATAATGTTCAATTTGGCATAACAATTCCTATGGTCCACTTTTTCAGAAGGGTCTTAAATCAGATTCTGATAAGGGCCTAAGTCTGCTATTTTTATAAATTCATCATTCCAATACGATCCCATTGTCATTTTGCTAAAAGATCGTAATCTGCTAAATTCATAATGGTCGATCAGTGGTCGGTCAAGGTCTCGTAATAGAATTGTGTTTTAAAGGCATTGTCGTATTGCCATTCATTTGTCATTATGTAGATACGAGATTACCAATAAATGCCATTTCTTTCAATGGAGTGTCAGTGGCTGACCACTGGAAAGTCATAATGACGCCATTATATTAGTAGATTACCAAACTTGTCAAACTCAACAATTATGAAATCAATGATAAAACATTCTGACAGTATTGTAATAGCAGACTTGAGGCCCTATTTGTCGTCATCCATTTAGTGCATGATTCTGAGCTCCTCCGTCGAAATTTTTCGTCGGTGATTAAAAATAAAATAAGCTGTCCATGTCACGCGAGTCGCATATAGAAAATTTTACATTATTTGAAAGTTCGAATTTCGAAGAAGACGATTCGCCCGATTCGGGTAGTTAATTCATGCGAGTCGGCTAATAGCCATCTTCACCATCATGTTTTGTTTTGTAACAAGTGCAATACCTTCCAAAAATGGCAGACAACCACCCGAGGGGCGTGTCTAAAAACTAAATCAGTACCTGTTACATACTTTATCGTTATTATTATATCACACAATAAAACTCAAAACATAATTTATGTAATTTGAAAGCGATACAGTTCTATCCTGTCACGATTCTCTCGTGATCAACCGGCTGATCCGATTCCGTACACGGAATGACGGAACTACGTTTGTTACCGAATAATAATTGTTATTAGATTATCTGTTACCGGTATTGATATGTGTGAAAGTTAATCAAGCGTTTGGTTCTGACCGGTTGTGGGTTTTTTTTCTATCGGTACGATACCGAAACCAGCTGTTAAGTCGACGTTGCTGCACTGGATTTTCAGCTCGCGTTGTTGAACATAAAATTGAGAATCCAACAAAGTGCACTGGCAACGTGTCGAAAAAATACAATGTTCTTTTTTCTACTCTCGATGCTATCTACTACTAAAAAATTCCGCAGCTATTTTAACATCTATCTATCTTATAAAAAGTCCTGACTGACTGCCTGTCAACGCCCAGCCCAAACCCTTGGACCTAGAAAGCTGAAAATTTGCACAGAGGTTCCCTTTATAAGGTAGACAATGGTTAAGGGAGGATTTTTCGAAATTAAACTCCTAAGGGAGTTAAATAGGGGATGAAAGTTCCGCGCGGGCGTAGCCGCTGGCAAAAGCTAGCTTGAAATAAAAGGTTTCGCATCTATGAGTGACGTGTTTTGTTTTTGTTTACCTCTATTTAACAATCTAAACCTATGGAGTACAGTGAAATAGGACCCTTAGAGTTGATAGCTTGAAATGTCGTCTGATGAAAGATATTTCAGTTATTTATTGGTGGTATTTATATGCGTTTCTTAATGTGACATTCTATCTCAAAGCTTAATAAATAATTATCAATAACGGTTGCTCAATGTTCTCTATAAAATGACACAATGCTCTATAAAATCAATAGTAGGTAACTCTTTTTTTTAATTTTGACGCTTTTTGCATTTTCAACCTTAAGACTATTTATATATTTTACTTATTTAAGCCTTTTTAATTCCTTAATAACAATTTTAATTTTTATACATTATTGAAATTTTTCTTTAAATTAAAGACTATTTAATGAAAGTATTAATTACAAAACGTAACTGGCTATGTATTTATTAGCATTACGGAAAAACAGGACAATAAGCCATTAAGCTGTAATTTATTGTTTTAATTTATGATTGTGTTTTGTTTTTAACAAGATAAAAAAAAAACAATATACAATCACACGAATCCGATTTATATTGCAATGGAATAATGATACAACTTTCTATAAATATGGTGTTCTAATAAAACAATAACAATTTTTAGACAGCTGTTACGAATCGCTTATAGTTTGGAACTTCGTCAAGTCACGAGCGAGCCGCGATTTCCTCTAAATAGAAAATAATGCGACAAAAAAGTCGTTTCACAAGCAAGATGCAAAAGGTTGATATGAAGAACATACTCTGCAGAAGTGTGTATAAAGCTATCTATTTCTATAACAATTCTTCGTTACTAAACTACCTTGCAAAAGCGTACAAACCGTGCAAAGCAGGGTCAGGTGGGGTGCTTTGCACGGTTATTGCGACATGACAGAATATCGTGATTTCTTTATTAAATGTTAGTATAATATAAATGTATTGTACAGACGTCAGCACATCAAGCTACCCCAATCTGTCTTTCTTTGATAGATTTTCAACTTTATAATCTACGCATAAGGTTCATGTTCAATTGGTCAAAACCGCATCAAAATCTGTCGCGTAATTTACAAGAAGAATTTTGTTCATACTATGTAAACGATAGGGATTAGAACCACTAAACTATAGTTATAAATCAAGTGACATAATTTCCTAATACATTTGAAAGGCCTTATATGAACTATTGATATTAAAATCTACAGGTATCATAGCCAGTTATGGCCTATAGCCCACCTACATTTCCGCCTCACATTTGACCTTTAAAAAGTCAAAATACCTAACAGCCTAATTGCGATAGTCACGAATTCAAGATAGTCCGCGGTCACTGCTTGCTGTCAAGTACTATTTACTTATATAATATTTATCACAATGAAAAAAAAAAGGTGTCAGATGTGTCAGCTTGGCGTTATATCTACTTACTTGATAAAATTATCGCTTACTTATTGTGATGAACATCAAGTGTGACAGCGACAGTCTTGTCTGATCGTGCAGTGCCGCTTTTCGTTTATTGCTTACGCCATAGACGCAGTAAAAAAGTGTGTTTTTTAAATGAAATATGCGTAATTGATGATTTAGTAACGCATTGTTAGATTATTTATTTGTTTGTATTTTTGGTAACACGTGGGTTTTCTAACTTCAATTATGTAAGATTATTAGGGTGGTACTGACTTCTGTTTCTGTTCGATTTGTTGGTAATCATTTTTAATTTGGCAGATAATCTTATTAATACATTGCAGTAAATAGCAGTAGTTAAACCGTCTACTGAATAATCCCATAGTCCATCTTCAATCTTTCTACAGACAACATAATACTACTAGTAGTCGCCCATTGGATACATTTCATTTAAGCTTAATGTACTTTAATGCATTATTATATCCCTACTAATATTATATATGCGAAAGTAACTCTATCTGTCTGTCTGTCATGCTTTCACGCCTAAACCGCTGAACCGATCGTCATGAATTTTGGCAGCGAAATAGCCTGGGATATGTAGAAAGATATAGGCTACTTTTTTACGCGATAACCGACATCCACGCGGGCGGAACCGCTGGAAATAGCTGGTTAAAATAAAAGCTTTCTCCACTCCTTTAACATAAAAAAAAAATATGTGCAAAATTTCATGCTGCTCCATCCACGTAATTTTCGTAAAAAGGGATACAAGGTTTTTGCTTCACGTCTGTATTAATATTTAGATAATGACTATCCACCACCTAAACATTTTCTAACCCGCTAACTTGTCATCGCTTGCGCCGACCCCGCCAACCGTTCGGCATTATTGCGATAGTCACGCGCGGTGTCGCTGTCTGTCGTCGCGTCGGGACCGGGCACTTGCTGCGCCTGCGCCCACTTGTCACGGGGAATGTAGGAAATGTCGAAATGAATCCAATCGAACGCGGGCAAAGTGGCCCAACTGCCCGACTAGCTATGATGTAATGGTGAGTGGACAATGGGAGTTTATGTACACAGCGAAATTGTAGGGTGCCTTTTGAGGTTAGTTTTGAGTGAGTGGGTATTTAAAGCAACTACACAGTTCTTCAAAGTTTTGACATCATTTTGAGTATATATTCAACTACAGAAATGTTTTGCCGTTAGCTACCTACATATAACACGTGTTTTCTTTAGTAGGTACTTCTGCCCTTCATGACGAAGAATTATCTAGTAAAGAAAAGAAGTGCCGATTTCCAAAATTCGAGCAAATCTGAAGGCATCTTTAAAAAAAAATCTTGAAGAGTGTTATTTCAATTTATCTACTGGGGATATACTTTCTTAGACACAAGACATTTCTGTCAATCGTGTGTGTCCAATATTTTGATGCTCATTAATTTTCAAATAGTATTTGTAGTACTACCGGGATAAAAAGTATCCTATGTTCTAACTTAGGTCATGGTCTACTGCACATTTATATGTCTGTGGTCTACTGTTTAACAAATTTCATCAAATCCGTTCTGCTGTAAAGGCGTGAAACGTAACAGACAGATTTTCAAGTTCTTTATAATATTAAGGATGGCTTGTCATGAAACTGTTTCCAAACTGTTTTCATTGTAAAACCTACTTCTCAAGCCTCGATCTGTTATCCCGGACAAATAAGTAGTCAAATGACTTCCAAGTGACACCGAACACAACTCTCGAAAATACCAAACTCTTAGCACAGTTTCTGGTCGATACAATTTCACAACTAGCACCTTTCCTACATTCCTCCATAGAGGCGTGGACTATAAAGTTACCGATCTGTCACATTAAGTCAGTTTTCGACTTAATGTTTATGAACGGAGTGGGTAGCCTGACCTATCACGAGTAATAGGATAAAATAATAAAGGATAAAATAGAGACTACAATGGTTGCTAAAGAATCCTGAATTGTAATGTGGCACCCCTTCATTTGTTTTGTCTTGTTGTGAAAGGCGGCTAAAAAATTAAATTCGGCATTCTAGATCAAGAACGTCACGTTTATAAATACATATCTCCAAAAGAAGCTGTCTGAAGTCTTTCCCGTCATTTTACCAGGTACGCTTATACCTAAGTCTTTTGTACGGCTTTTAGAAGCATTCTGCCATAAACGCATTTTGCAGATGAAACATTAGGAGCTCCAAATGTATGTTGCATGAAGAAAAGTATTACCTAGTCCTTGAAAAAAGGTTAAAAATAAATTTACAGAACCTTCAGATATATATCAGAGGTTTAGCAGAAAATCTGTAGGCGCCCAATATTTGACCACTTTTAATTCAAATTCAAAGATTTTATTTCAGACCATTGGATCCATATAGTGTTAGTATAAACTTAGCCTATGTTAGTAATCTAAATAAATTAAAAATAAAACACCTAAACATTAATTGGCTACATGTACATGTGCACGCACATGTCTGCCAGCCCAGAGCTTGATAAAAGGTCCATCAACCTTGTCCGCCAGTGTAACTAAAATATTATTAGGGCTACCCCTGAATCGCCGTAGCATCGAAGCACACCGTTTGCGCATGATGGCGTGAAAGTCATCTACTCGCGCTTCCGCAAGCATACTCGATGCACTGCAAAACCGAGGCAGCCCCAACAATATCCCCAGCGCATTATACCTAATTACCGCCGTATACCTAATTCTGCAAGTCACACATGCGACTTAATTATTCTAAAGCGAATGGTGTGAGCTATATATACAATTAACAATATCATGCTAAGATGTTACTTAAATTTCAACCAAAACCCAAGTTTCTTCACACGAACCTATTATTATAATGTTTCGAAGGCAATCAATCGAAGAGGGGCTAACATTTAAGGTTACAGCGAAGATTCCCATGGTCTATTGTCTTTTGCTAAATATTAACGGTATAGACATTTAGTGTGGCCTATTACAATTATAGGTATCGTCACGGAAAACATCGAAGTGCTTTGTGGGAAAATTAAGCAAGTACATGGTAACACCATCACTCATCACTTCAGCGGAAAGACGTCCACTGTTGGTCACCATCGGTTTTGCCATAATCGCCTCGCTTGGCAGGCGGGTTGGTGATCGCAGTATTGGGGTAAAATGTATAGAGAACGCTGCTGCCCATTCTCTAGTAAGTCCCTTAGTCGCCTTCTGCGACACCCACGGGAAGAAATGGGATGGTGCTATTCTTTTACGTCCGACAACACACGGAACAAGTGCAAATACACGGTTGCTAGGTAATAAAGTTGAATTGTGATACTGGGACCTGCACCCTTAAATACGTAACACACTATCAATTAGAATCTAAATAATTTTGAAGTATGCTAATCCGTTGCTTCTTAATATGTTCGAAAAATGTTTCGACTCAACAACATAATAATTATCGTATTATTTATCACATACTTAGTATTATTTAATTAATTTTAAAATATTTATTTCAATTGTAAATATATATTTTATTTTTTTCTTCATGGATCTTTAGGAGACCCTTTTTATTAAAAGGGCCTCCTAACGATCCTTGAAGACCCAGAAAGAACCTCCAGGACTATAGTCAGAGTTTCAGTCTTATCAAACAAAACCACGCTAATGAAAATCACGTTAAATTAAAACCATCATTTTACTTCACACTAAAATTAAACACTAAAGCGATCGAAATAATTTTGTGAAACGTCTAAAATACCTAAGTATTAATAATTTCTACCACCAATCGTGACTAGCTGTCAGCTGATTTGTGAATGTAATTGAGATTGGCTGCCCTTTGCAGACAATAGGAATTTCAAGTTATCGCATTACTTAGTCTTGAAAATTACCTTACTGTAAGATTCTTGTGTTCATATTTTATTAAATTCTTGATTTATCTTGTTTAATAAATATTCTTCGTCCTCAGTAACAAAGTACTTGAGACTTTATTCTAAAATCTAGTCTAGCTTGTGTGCTTTTTAGTTTTGTTTATTTCTTGAGTTTATAGTATCTTTCTTCTCTCTTTTAGTCTCTTTTAATCTTAAACATAACTGGTGAAATATAGGTGTAATATAGGTACCCTGTAATAACCTACACCTCTGCCCAAACCTGCAGAGAAACAAAGGTCTTTTTTTTTGGGAAATCATCAAATAACTTCTCCCACTCTGGGTGGAGCAGGAGGGCGTGTCAGACTTTTACTGACTAAAACCCACCCGTGTTCCCTCAGTAGCCCGTATGCCAGGGGCTGTGGTATCTCTTTCGAACAAACCCGCACCCCTGACAGGCATCGGCTCTTGCGGGCCTCATCATTTTTTGTGCTGACATCTCTTTGAGGCGCGCGTGGAACATAACGCGCCGTCGACTTGGGCTTGGTTCTTAAGCTACCCATTACTCGCCGTCCGCAAGCCCATGCCTACGGTGGCCGGAAATCGGCCTGGGATTCCCGACGCCCGGGGCGTCTCCGTATCCTGCGGCGGCTAGGGTCGCGAGGGCGCATAGACTGCCTCTCCCTCACGTGCGCCGCCTCCCTCTTCGCGAGCATCACTGCTTCGCTGAAGGAGGTGACGGCTACCCATGCCCTCTCGCTCCGTACCATGGCCTGGACCAGGGCCGGACGCGAGAGATCGCCGCCGCCGATCGCCTCCACGAGGACACGGCGGTGCTCCGCCCAAGCCGGGCAGACCGCCACCGTGTGCTCCACCGTGTCCTCAGGGCGATCTTCGCAGTGGAAACACCCGGGCGTTTCCTCCCGCCTATCCGAAACAGGAACCTCCCGAAACAGCCGTGTCCGGTGAGGACCTGTGTCAGGCGGGAGGTGAGGACGCCATGCCGCCTCTCAAACCACTCCTCAAATAGGGGACTTACCGCCGCAATCGTGGCGTGCCCAGAGAAACAAAGGGTGATGTTATGTTAAGGTATGTGTTCTTAAATCGCATTCGAAGTGTAGCTAAAATAAATGCATATCTCTTTTCATAAAACGTTGCGAAAACTATATTCCTTTTATAATTCACCATAACTGGTTTAAAAAAAAAAAAAACACCATAAATATTTAACCACACGTCCATGCAACAAAAAATAGCAAAAAGTTATCATAATCTCGGCTACAAACTGTGGTTCTAATAAAACCTTTTTTGTCTTAACTCTACGCTTGTAACATTATCATAACTTAAAGAGCATTGGCCGTTCTCACATTGAGCCAAGAAAAAACATGCCCGTATTACATGAGGATTCATTTTCAAGCTAGGATAGCCAGGCTCTGCTAGTAAGCTAGCAAGCTAGTAACTCTAGCCTCTTAGAAATTTTATTTTAGTGATTTGCATTTCGCTGTTCCTAGGAGGTTGTTAGCCTGATAACCGGGCTATCCTGAAGATACCTTAATAAATTACGTGTGGCCTCGTGTGGCCGACGAAGCAAGTATTTAATTGGATCATTTTACTCTACGGAATAAGATACTGCAATGTTAATGACCAGTAATCTTATAGCAACAATGAGTAAACAGTTCTAGCTTGTGCCAAGACAGGATATAACTAGTTTACTATTCTACCTTCGTGTAAACGGGTCATTAAACGCTCAAAAACATTCAGTAAAATAACATTGTAGATGCTCATTGTGGCTATATTAAAAACTAGCAGCGCTCCGCGGTTTCACGCGCGTAGTTCCCGTTCTCGTGGGAATACGGGGATAAAATATAGCCTATGTCATCCGGGGATAGTGTAGCTTCCCAACAGTGAAATAATTTTTCAAATCGTTTCTGTAGTTTTGGAGCCTATTCAATGCAAACAAACAACCAATCAATAATTATAGTTTAGATTATGTATAATAGTATAGATTAGAATATATGTATAATAGTATAGATTAGTATATAAGTATAGACTAAAGGGCAGAAATAAAAGTACCATAGTATTGCACTTTACCTTGCATTTACCAGTCGTAGTATTTTAATTTAGGTACACCCGGAAACAGATAATGTTGCCTTGGCATTCACAAGAGGGAACTGTCGAGGAATAAGAGCTTTTTATTGTAAAAAAAGAAAAAAAAATCCACAGTGACACAAATGACAAATTCGCTGGACAAAAATTATAAACACGACTTGTGATTATAAATAGGATAAGACGATAATAAAGATATAAAATTAAATGGTAATTTGCATTTTTTATTTATTGTAAACTATTAATATTTTTCATGTTTTAATTAAGACCAATCTTTACATCCTACAACAGATTTAATCAATAAAACAGATGGCGTTTAATACATTGGAGTTTGATTAAAATTTTATTTGCAAGACTATTTTTTGTTGCTGGAGACATATTAAATGATACTTATTTTTAATTAAGATTTTAATACGATTCTAAATTAATTACCTAAAAGTTTTTTGGGACGACTATTATGGCTAATTTTGAAGTACATTTGGTTACCGAAAATGACATGATATCCTTTGATATATTTTATAGGATTTAAGGTTAGATTGAAATATTATTTAGACTTTATAGAAACTGTTCTTTGTTTAGACGATTTTCTTATAACCGAGGGCATACGCCATCAACAAAGCTGCACTTATAAATCTTTTAAGCTGCTGCAACGGTTTTAACTTAACATTGCTACAGCACAGTATCAACATCATAATTTACATATAAATGTTTTATCTCATCGCTCTACGCATTATGTTGAGTATCACGATCTGCCACCCACAATACAGTTAAGAATCTTGACATTTTGTCGAGTTCAAAGGAAACACTATTAAAAACAATTTGCATATTATGAGAGCAATATCTGTTCAGAATAACCCCGTCTAATAGTGCATGGAGGTTGAAATGTGCCTCGGCACAGACAAAAAACAAAAGCGAAAACTTTTTTATTATTTTGTCCGAGGATAAATTGAAAATTAATAATTTAAACTTTTTATAATCCAAAAATACTGTACGAAAAAATAAAACAACATAATTTAAATAATCGTTTTCAATTGACTACTGGACGAAAAGAAACAAAAAGCGGTTTGGGTGTAGTTGATTTATTATCGACATGCGAATTCCGCTCATGACATTACAAACGTAATTGTTCAAGGTAATGATTTAAATAGAGCAGGAAGTTATTACGAGCAATCGCTAGGCGTCAAGTGGTCATAAATTCACTTTTTTATAAATCAAATTAGATCAATTATTAAACCACAAACAGACAATATTAAGGAGGTATGCGGCCTTGATTTTACACCGATATCTACAATTATGTTGCAGTTCACGTACGTTTTTATGGAAAATACCATCTAACTCAACGAAATGCCAAGGCAGGCAGCTTGTCTCGAGATAAGTGTTACATATAAAGGTAAATCATGTTTCTGGGCGGTCAGACATTTTTCTTCCACATTGACAAATCAATACCTAATGCGTGTTGTATATCCTACATGTTTATGTAAATTTGTAAACTATGTTCACAAAAGACAAATAAAAATCATTGTTGCAATTTTTACTGCAACAATTTTGTCGTTATTTAAAAACATCGTGGGAGTAATCATTAGCAACAGATTTTACCAACATCCTTCCCATGGCCGTGGTCAAATGAACAGTACTCTATTAACAACTCTCGTCTAGAACACTGCTACATTATTCTATTACGCAAAACAAAAGAATTATATCTGTTTAGAATAACCTTTCCTTCAGAAAAAATAACAGTATGGACCTTGAGACATTTTCAAGTATCGAATGTTGCAACGTAAAGGCATATTTTAGAGTAGTTGTGCATAAAAAAAAGTGAAAAGGCGGCTATTATTACGATACCGAGGCCGTGCACCGTGACAACTAAAGTAACATTGAGGCCCAAGCGATGAGTGGGACGCGATAATATCGTACCTCACGATAATACCATAATAAATGCTCTATTTTTTTTCCAGAAAGTGCAGATGGTGGCACACTGTGTACTTTATGTGGAGTGAAATCTTTGTGTCACTGGATTTAAGTGTTTTTGAAGTAAAAAAAAAAATGTGTGTTGGATAAAACTTGATTTGTTACCTACACAGGTAATGCTTATAAAGGTTTTATTTTATTTATTCTGTCTGCACGCCGCAGTGTAACTATGGTATTCAAATAAATAAAACAGAAGTGCCTGTTTATAATGTCAAAATAACAGCTTTTTACTAAATGCCTAGGAAAGAATAAACGGTATTAATAACAAAAAAATAACTTTGAAAAATATTTTCTGTCTCCGTCTGTTTATTCCGGCTAACCTCCGAAATGGCTGAACCGATTAGCAGGGGACTTTAACTGGCAGATAGCTGATGTTATAATTCTTTACACTAGTAGCACGTTCCCATGGGATAATTTCCGAGAATCCGCCGCGCGCACAGCTAGTCTGTAATAAAGTAAAAAAAAAGTAGGTATACATTCATATTCGATCTAGTGGTACAAAGATCTTGTGGTTCGTGGCCGAAAAAGGAACTAGTACTTAGCCCGCCATCTTGTTTTTTTAAACCTTTAGCAAAAATTGTAAGCAACAGCGCCCCTCCTGTCAATATCAGTTAAGTGCTAAAAAATCCTTCAACCACTTAATCTAAGTGTGACGAATGCTAAAATAAGCATAAATGTAATTCCTTCAAGACCCAGGATTTTATTAGTTGTAACGGCAGGGTCTAAACTCATTGGTAACAGTCATAACCATCCCTTATCCAAATCAAAAAAAAAAAAACAACAACACTGATGTTACCTAGGCTAAGTCTTTTGGTAAATAAATACTTTACTACACTTTACTACTTACAGTACTAATTTAGTAAAAGTTGCTTTTCTCTATGAGTTTATGTCTTGCACAGTGTTCAAAAACACGGACGCGGAAAGTAACGTCATGTCGCAACGAAGTGCAATGATCGACCAAATCCACGCAGTTCTGTGTGAGTGCCATGTATAATTTATATTTCATACTCTGTATGAGAAATCACTATAACTTCTATTTCACACAAATTAGACTGAAACGACTTTAAATTGTGCTTAATTTAAATGAAAGAATTTTATGGCGAGAAAAAGTAATGAACCTTTTTGCTATCTTTGTTAAATTAATTAAGAATATAAGCACAATGCTATCCTCATAAATCCAATGTCAAAACGCATCTCTTAAAAAAAAATAAACGCAAAACCACGACCAATAGCCAGTCTTGTATTGTTAAAGATAAGAATTCCAGAGCAAAGAACTAAAAGTGCACTTAAAATACAATGTAAACTCTCTTTTTACAATTCAGATATCTTACACTAATGTAAATACAATGTCTGAAAACATTCTACCGATAAAGTATGCAGTCTCCTCCAGAATGAAAAAAGACTCTCCACTTTTGTTTCCAGAGAAAAGGTATCAACGTAATTTACAAATAGGCGCCAAAAAAAGAATTAATTGATTCGAAACTCCATTACAAAAACAGACACACCAACAAATTTTGGGCGTGTTCCGACATTATTAGAGTAACATTGCCTGGGGCAATGTTGCCACATACAACTTGCGTTCAAAACTATTAATATTGCGGCAATAAACAGAACGTGCATGAATTACTTTTAACGAGAACATTAACGATAAATCGTTCATAATTATTTTAGAAGTTATAATATTTTTGGTCCTACCACTTGTAGGATATAAAGAAATGGCAGAAACAGCAAAAATTGACTTAGTTTTCCTCGTACAGACGCGCACTGGGCCTGCTTAGTGGATTACGGCCTTCTCAAAGATAGGTGGCCTATGTCCCAGGAGTAGGAACATTGTATGCGGAATGTGTTAGGTACGCAGTCCACATAATCCACTAGAACAAATATTGTATTCACGTGGCTTTGTCCAAGTCGCAGTTTGCTCTAAATAAGGTCCTTTACTTAAAATAAGTCTTTCGCGGACGAGGCACTTTGGTTTTTTTAGTATCATCATTATCTAAAGCCTACAGCAGCTCACAGCTGGACATATCCTCTCCAATTGCACGCCATTCATCTTTTGGCAACTCTTATCCAGCTGTTACTAGCCACTCTGCAAAAATCGTCGCTCCATCTAGCTTGAGGGTGTCCTACCTTACGTTTGCCGATTCGCGTTTTAGTATAAAAGAGTATTTTATACTAAAGAGAACGTTGCAAATTGCTCCACTATTACTTCCGTTCGCGCTCCTAAAATAAAGATATTTACTGTTTAAGTGACTAGCATTGAATTTGAATTGCATCTTTTGTTACACGATACTAAGTTATCACAGTCAACATTAATATCGTTGTCGTATCGATACAAAATCACAGTTGTGTCAGACAGAACCATTGTGAAGTAATCGATGTTATTTAATCATTGAATCGAGTTATCTCATTCCGTTTTTAACATCTTATATTGAGTGTCCGATTGACTCGGGGCGAAGATTTATAATCGATTTGCTGTGAAGTTAATTGGATCATGTATCATTCGATTAGCTGCAGATAGTTACACATTAGACATTTGTATTTTCAAAATATTGATAGAATAAGAAATATCAGCTGTCAAAATAAAATGGATTGCATGAGACATTCGGATATCTCGCCCACGTGACTGTTATTGTTAATAATGAATTTATTGTTAGTGAGCGGTCCAAGGCCGATTTTGACGTATCATTATCTATATTGTGCAGGCGAACCACGAATGGGCAGTTTGGCGAAGTGATATAGGTTGCAGATAGGAATTAAAGCTTAAAGGTCAACGCGCCACAAAGGGCACGCGATCACGATTTTAATGTATTGTTCATGTGTACAGAACATAAAATTTTTGCTCTTGCCTAATACTAGAGCAAACTAATCATAATTGCAGCAATGTCTAAAAATAACGAGCTACTGACCTCTGACTTAGATCTAGAAGTAGATGCTCCAAACCAGATCTGAAGATTCTATTGCATTGAACTCTAATGTTTCTTTAAAATGTTTTGATGTAAATATTCACGTCGATTGATACAACCTTTACTTACACCTTTGTTAAATCGAGTATCTACCATATCTCAAGTTAGCCATTTACATGTCTAGAGAACATAAATCGCACTGGAAACATCCAACTTTATTTCCTTCAACATTTTGATCTTATTTGCATTAACTACATTAGCATTTCGAGATTACAGATATCATAAATCATTCAATACAATCACGTTTGTCCATGCTCGCCTACTCATCCCAGGAGTTGGTTCACCCACCTATTGACTATCCTGGTCCATTTACCTCCCACGTGGTCACATACATATCCTGCCGTCATGTTTTCTCTGGCCCCACGGCTCTGATGGTGTTGCCCGCTGTGAAAATCTTATACAACCAGTTAACATAGATGGCGGGGTGATCACACATTCATTTTACTTGATGTATGACGTTGGTGAGCTCATCATAATTCAAGCATTGTTTGTGAAAACATATTTCATTCATAGTTAAGAATTTCCTGCGCAGATAATTCTTTCTATTGTTTGACAATTCTTTGGCAATTTATTTCCGAGAAACTGGCAGACATTGAAGTAATGTGTTTACCATGAAACAGTCAGCTTGTTTGTAGGTGTCGTATAATTTATTTGTTTTGCTTCTATCCTAATTAAAGAGATAGGGATTTTTGTTTTGTTTCAAGTGCAATTTAAATCTGTTTCTGAGAATTTGCAATCACAGTGGGTGTACGTAAATGCATTCAACATGGTGCAGAATGCAAATATGCTCGCAACACTTGGCGATATTCGACGTTTTACCGCCCACACTTATCCTGTAGTTATCGCCTAATAGTGTCGAGTTTCTTTTTTTATTTCACAAACATGGAAACGCAATTGCGGTAGGATAGGAAGAAAACGCTTGAGAATGTCGGAGTCAACGATCTTGAAACGTCGGATTCGATTTATTTAGAGCATCGAGTGTATCTACACAATGGTTGTAGAATATTTCAACACGTCATATTGCAATGTGCAGATTAATCGCCTATTGCCCGACAATTTCCCACACAACTAGGTATTATTATGGATCTCATGCTTCTATGGTTCGTCCACGGTGAATAATTATGGATTTATTATAGTTTGCAACACTTTGGAACCACGATCAGGGGATCTGGTGATTGATTAATAAGCGAATACGAGTTTAAAGCCGGTCGTTGCGACAGTTGGGTCGACTTCGTTGTTCGCTAATTCTAGAGTTGCGTTTTACCAACGATTTTGCCATGGTTTAGCTAACCATTAGTGTGGGCGTGTGTCTACTTAACATCCGTCGTTTGTACGTTGCAACTGTTTAATGCAATTGCGGATTGCTTTAATTCTAAGGGAATTAATTTAATTCCCTTAACGTTTTCATTGCAGAAATTATTAAACTGTCCGTCCAATAGGTACCTCATGACCAAAATAACATAAAGAGTTGTTTGCTTGATTTATTCGGAGTATGATCCAAATACAATGTTTTTTGCGTCATATTAAGTAATGATTTGACAAAAAACTGTCCTGTATTTGAAGGTCGTCGATCTGCAAAACGGACTTCGAATTTGCATACAAAACTTATTGAGGCGTAAGTCATTTTAAATATGCTTGAGGCTAAGATGTAATGTCGAACAGATTGTTAGGTTAAATAAAATTGGATGGATAACACTAATAAACGATTGATAAACATCAAAATTATACGTGAGTGAACACTATGCCTTAAGGGTACTTGAGGCAGCGCGTGCTCAGATCACGGCCCGAATGTTGACGGTCGTGTGTCGACACTGGGATAATAAATGACGATAGTTTGACTCTTATGTCGTTTGTTTTATGGACGATTTTCTTTTTACAAGTTTTCGGATTAGCTACTTGTGGGAAACTCAAGCATTTGTTCGACTATTACTATTGTTCGTAGATTGTATGTAGTTGTCTTAAACACAAGGTTGTCTTGCAAAACGTATGGTACGAGTATGATGGTGGCTTATCTAGATAACGTTTGCTTATTACCTTTAGAGGATGATTATTATATTGTTTGGTTATTTCTACCTGTGCCTTTGGTATTGTATGCAGATTTGGATTTAATGTGTCTTTGGAATAGTTCTGTGGGTGGAAGGCGCGCCATTGAGTTGCAAACTTGAATTGGAGTGAGGCGCCTGGAGTTTGTGGCCTGTTAACCAAATATATACCATATTTATGATATGATCGCGAGCGGTAATACTGGGTTAAATTTAACTGGCTAGCGAAACCCTGGCATGATGGATATAGATATCTACACGATAAAATAAAATGATTTGATGTTTTTTGGGACCCACGACCGCTGGTACGTTTGTTACTTGAAGTTTGTGTTGAGAAAATCTGTTTGATTTTATCGTTGTTACATATCGAAACCCAACACGACTATGAAGTTTAGAAAACAGAAATAACTGATAGTTTAAGTGACTATGGACAATGACCTCACAAAAATAACCATCAAATTATTTTATTTTTTTGTTTTATCGTGTTTAGTTAACGATAGCCACCACGTCTTCTGCTAACTAATTTCATTTGACCCTGTATATATGTTCTTAAGCATCAACGAGATCAAAATCTAGTCGGAACTGTCTCTCTCAAATATTGATTCTCACCCAACAATTCGTTATTCATACTTCATAAGTCTTTCATTTACAATAAAACCTGTTATGTACAGACAACAGCACATCAAGTTACCCCAATCTGTCAAATTTCTTTGATAGATTTTCATCTTTATATCATAAGTTTAAGGTTCATGTTCAATTGGGAAAATTTAACAGTTTGGCGTAGCTTAATGTCCTGGCGTCTGTACGGCAATAAATATTGTTATTATTATATAATCATAATTTTCAAACAAAGTTTTAGAGAAAACCTTATTAGAAAGGTCTAATTGTCCAATTACTCATTTTAATTGTTATTTTAATACGTTGTGAATCATTCAGCTTGCTTTTACCGTGTTTCACCTATCTTTAATTTAAATTCCATCGACGTAGATTGTGGAACCGTTCTTGTGAAGTAAACACAGTTTAGGTAAGCAGGAATTCTACTCATTACATAATTAACGTAACATTTGTTATATTTAACGCAATCAACAGTCTGTATCGAGAGCAGTACCATAAAAAAATTACATAATATCATAACAAGATCTTAGCTATGTGTTTGTGGCCATTAAACCAAGAAAGTATACCATACTTTATGTGCTATTATTGCTCTGTAGATTTATGTGGCTTCACACCATCGGTGAGTAATGGCAGTTATGGTTTTGAAGTGTAAAAAGTTGTGTGGAATGGAGCGTGAATTATGGTTATTATTGAATGCAAGGTTTTATTTGAGAATAAAAGTATCTCTATGAGGGACTTGTGGATAAGTTATAGCCACATTGGTTAAGCTATGCGTGCCTCCGACTGCCAATCTTGGATCTTTAACAGTCGTTTCGGGTCGTCAGAAGCCCGAAAGTCTGACAACCAGTCTTGGGTATCGTGTTACCCAGTAACTGGGTAATGTAAAATACTGGTATTCAGCTGCATCTGGTAAGACTGGAAGCCAACCTCAACACAGTTAGGAAAAGGCTACATAGATGATGATTAAAAGTATCTCTACGATAAAAATTAAACTTGAAGTATATAAACTATTCGGTTCATAGCGTACGTACAGAGGTTATTGAAAGATTAAATATTACCTATACTTTCATAGACATAGATCCTTTTAGCCCACTTAAAGAAACCAATTCCTAAAATTATTTATTTATTTAAGGATTACTAACGAGATACATTACAATTTTTTTTTATATTTAAGTTTAACAGTAAATATGTTCCTGTAATGCATACCCAATTACAGGTAACCATAGCTTACACAATTA
The DNA here is from genome assembly GCA_949987655.1 of Polymixis flavicincta. Classification (NCBI taxonomy): domain Eukaryota; kingdom Metazoa; phylum Arthropoda; class Insecta; order Lepidoptera; family Noctuidae; genus Polymixis; species Polymixis flavicincta. The sequence goes on from OX465173.1 coordinate 22,631,907, forward strand.
CAATTATTAGGTGTAGTGTGTAAAATAAGATAAGCCTAGCAATCCTAGATTAAAATGAACAGGTAATTACACACTTATGCAGATTTTTTTTGTATTTACATTTCATTACAGACAAGGACTATTTGCTCACCTAAAGACACGCATTAAAATTTAAATAATGAAGTACAAAATTAGGCAACAACAGACAGACAAACAAAGAAAAAAGGAGCTATTTACTATTTAATAACTTAATCCATGCGCGAGATTCGCTGTTTGTCCCAAATCCCACGTAATTCGTGATACAATGTGAACGTGACAAAATTGACTGCGATTTAGATAAAAGCTCTTAACTCTCGGTTCCTTTTCATAATGCTGATAATAACATCGCCATGTGAATTTAAATATATGTTACGAAAATGTTTGTGAGCCAGGTACCGGTGGCTAAACTATTTTGGAAATATGTAGATAAGTGCACCATTGAGGGCTATGTATAGACGCCAGCACTTCAAGCTACCCCAAACTGTCAAATTTTCTCAACCGAACATGAACCCTATGCTTATGCTATTAAGTTGAAAACTTATAAAACAAATTGGCAGATTGGGGTATCTTGGTGTGCTGGCGTCTGAACAAGAACAATTCGTGAGATAACGAAAAATATATATTGAAACGTACGTGCACAATCCAGATAACATTTTGCAGAAAGAAATACGCTTAGCGAGTGTGTCCCAAAGGGTTTAAGTTGTCACGAACTATCTCTGTAAATAGCTCATCCAGGGTACACCGTTCGTACATACTGGAGTCGCGACAGGAGTGGAGGCTTTTTGTTTTAAAATTATACGTTTTGCGAGGCCCATTCATGGGACTTTAATGTCTTCTCGAACTGAACAGAATCGACACTCTGGTCAAGCTCGGGCCGCATCCGATAGAGTTCGATACAATAGAAAATCAATTGTGTCTCATTAGCCGGACTTGACAGATTAAAATAATGTATTATTTTCAATAGGCGCATTGCAAGAAGTTTTTTTTTTGGACGAATAGACAACTCTAGAAAAATTCGTATTGGGCAATTGACACGCTTTGAATTTTTTGCACTTTATTGTATGTACTTGCAGTGACCTTTTCTTAAAATCTTAATTCCATCATAACTTCCTGCGAGTCGCATAAAAAACATAATAAATTATTTAAAAGTGTCCACGTGCCCGATTCGGGCTAGTGAATTCGTGCGAATCGACTACTAAGCCGAACAGTGGAGTTAAGCTAAATTTAAACCAACATTATTTTAACCATTTCCTATCCAATAGTCAGACCACTGTGCGAAACAGTGTTCAATGTACTGTGCAAAGTTTCGCTAATTACCAACAAATTACCAACTCATGTAAGACTATGTAACGTGATTATGTTAGCCCCGCTAATTTCAAACGTTACACAGCATCAATTGCCAATACATGTTTTCCACCATTATTCTGTAAAAATGTGGAAAAAAAATTACAATTCCTATTGTTACGGTAATTTCATATTACAAAATTGAATGTGCTATAAAGCTGACGATTCAGACTTTTGCACATTTGCGAAATCAATTAGGTACTGCGGATAGCGTAGATCTGATAAACGGATCGCTGTGTGAAGATAGTGGGATAAGGAATTCGGTTGCAGGTGCACGGTGCATGAGCTTGCAAGGACAGTGAGGCAACTGTATAGTTTAGTGCAGGGATCTGCAGGTACATAATTATATCGAAAGAGTAGATGAGTATACTAAAAAAATGTCTAGGAGGGTTTTAGACAAGTTATCATAACTTAAAAAAAAAAGAAAAAAAAACGTTAAACCTATTTGTCTGATGCCTAATTCATACTAATCTGTTCCGTAAAGAGCAGGGAGTGGGCCATAATCTGCCACCTAGACCCAGTATGGGTTAGTGGATGTCAATGTCTTAGAATTTTTAGTTCCAGGACATGCAGGTTTCCTCACGATGATTTTCTTCACTGTTTTGAAAGTAGTGGTGGTGAAATTATGTACCCAAAGTAAAGCAGCTGCCTGGGTTCGAATCCACGATTTTATAACTCATAAGTCGGGGCCGTTATTTCTGTTTTATGGACTAGTTTACAACTGACAACAATGACGTCAAAGAAAAAAAAAATTGGAAGAGTGTCGATACTACTTGATTGCTTGAAAAGACTTTCGGAAAATCATCTAACTGGTCTTTAACAGAGATCGTTGTAAACCAGCACCGACAAGAGCTTAAGCTTGTAAGTAATGGAAGAGGAACAGAAATATCGATAGAACATATCGGTACTTTTTTTCCAATCCCTACTTTAGTGCTAAGTATGGCTAATAGCCACTCGCGTCGGTGGTTTTAGCTTATTATTCCGATTAGTATGCGGTTATCTTAAAGTGTATCGGCGACGGTTTCGTTGTTCGTGCTATTGCAGCCGCTTGCGACAATTGTTTCATATCACTTTCGAAGCGTTTCGAAGACAATGTGACTGCTATGCGTGTTGCATTCGATACACTTACCTTGCGATAGGCTATTATTTCGATCGATAATCAATTGTGGTCGTTTATGCGTAATTTGGTCCAATTTGTGATCAATGGTTTCTATTTTAATAACACATTTATCGCTTAGGTTAAGTAATTTTTTGTTTTGAAATATTTCTCAATCATATTTGTTAATATTGTTTAATTCATCCAAAATACATGCAGATACAGAAACTATATTTTGGTAAAATCTAACTCGAGAACCTCAAACGGGCACGCATTTTGCACTTTGAACGTAAAATATACTTGCATCCTATCGTTTTCTATTTCTGAATTCCATAACCAAATTCTATTTTCTAATTCCAGAATGCTTCGGCGCCCATTCCGACCGGTCGCGGTCCCGATCCGGCCCGGTCCGAAGCGTGCCCGTAGCAGCCGACATCAAGCGTGACATCGACTTCGACTGTCCCGAAGAGTTCGGTTATTACCCCCACCCCACCGACTGCACATTGTACTACGTCTGCGTGTTTGGCGGCGCACTACTCGAGTCATGCACTGGTGGCCTTATGTACAGGTGAGGAACCATCATCATCATTACCATCGCTACGTAATTATTTATAACCTACAGTAGATACTCTAATAGTCTACCACTAGCCTACGGTAGATACTCCTCAGTAGGTTTCCAATGGTCAATTTTATTGCCAGTTTTACGCTTGCTAGTAGGATATATGATCATGTTATTATTGATGATCAAGAAGTAGTTGATAATCATTTACTTTGTTTAGTGTTTCAACTGCAAAATTAACACACACTGTTTATTTTATTGTATTCCACGGATACCATCCTCAGTTACTTTGTTCATCACATACAAGACGAAATCTTCTATCCCTTTTCCAATTTTTGTAGAACTACATTTCATACCTATCCACATAGTCATGTTATAAATGGCTAGAAGTTTTCTATGCTAGATATAACATGATATCAGATTCTGATTAGAAAATGCCATTGAAATAACTAACATATGCGTGACAATATTAACATTATTCATATAAAGAGATACGCTGTCGGGTTATATGGGAACATCTTGTTAAGCGTGGGAAATTCACACCGAAAAAGTTTATTTTTAAATGAAGATAATGAGTATAGCGCCAACAATATTGAAATCGCTGTGTAGCATGACTTTGAGGTTGTTGGAAACTTAAAAGAATATCAATGACCTAAATGGCTCAATGATTTTATGCTTTATACCAACGTTACTAGACTAATAATCTACTATGGTATCTAACGTTTGCTGAAATCAAGTCGAGTCCGATGGCAAAAAAAATGGTATGACAGACTGTACGTGTGATCCTTTCACACGTAAAGCCATGTAAATATTAACAGACGATGAGGAGCAATGTGTTAGGGCAGTAGGTATAAAGCACTTCTGATGTTGATGTTTTATCGTATCTTTCTAAATATCCGTTTCATGTTTTCTAGCCACGAGCTCCAAACGTGTGATTGGCCGCGCAACGTAGGCTGTGACGGCACCAGCGCGGTCGGCGGTGAAGAGCTGGAGCGGATCAACGAACGCGACCCACCCACTCGCCCACCGCCACGCCGCACACCCCCACCACCGCCGCCGCGTGCTCAGCCTAACCCTGTCATCACCTCAAGAGGACAGCCTAAGTTCAGCCGACAAGAATATGAAAAGGTATTTATAAAATGTCCAGTTATAAAGGACGGCAGTGCTCCTTTAAGTATACTTAACTAATTAATATTTTACTTTGATTAAAGCAACAACAACTGTACGCGGAAGTAGATGACCTACCACCCGTCGAGGAAATTGAAAATGACAGACAACAACGCGTTTACCGAGGACAGCCTCCTACCATCGGACAAGTTCAAAAGGACAGAGATGGTTACGGAGTTCAACAAACCAACTCTGGAAGAAATTTTAACTCTAACATTATTCCCGCGTCTATTCCTCAAAACAGTGGTAAAATAGGCTCCTTCTCATTTGGCTCACAAGTAGATGAACGACGAACTGCTACAGTTACGCCCGCCCCCCAATCTTACAGGTAAGTCCTTACAAAAATATAACACAAGACAATATATTGACTGTGAATAATGAATTAATTGACAGTGTCGTTATTTGCAGTGAAGACAAAAGTGACAGCGTGACTGACTCTTCTAATGACCGACTATTAGACGTTGAGACGAATGAAATAATTACTAATGACCCGACTGAAAAACCAGTCTTAAGAAAGAAAAGGGAAGTGGTAGGAAAAGACTTAGTTGCTAATAAAACTAGTACTACTACTACAACAAAGACAGAAGAAATGTCTAAGAGAAGTGACAGTGGCGAAGAAATGGAGTATGTCGAAATAGATACTGATGATGATGAAGATGGTAAACCACTAGATGATACCGAAAGAGGAAAGAGACAAGTCAGATATTATGTAAAAAATGGCTACAAGTTTCCTGGGAAGAATTGGGCCTCGGTGAAGCCATATAAAATAGTTGAATACCCACAATACAACACCAATGTTCAAAATTCTAGATACCAGCCAACGTATAATAGCAACCCAAATAATAACCATTATTATGATATCCGCCGTCCACAATCCTACAATAGTAACTTATATTCTACAGCCAATCCTTTTTTATCTTACCAAGCAGGCAATTTACAATCGCAAGCACTTTTTAAACCAAGTTTACCAGACCCATCTAGTCAGCCGTTAGCTCATAACCCTTTGCATGCTGCAACCCAAATAATAACCAAAAGTCCACCTATATCATCGCTTAATAGTGACCCATTCACTTCATTAGCTGGTGGTTTTTACAACAATGCTCCCAAGCAAGGTAACGGCCAGTACATAAATCAATATTATTCTTCGACGCCATCGAATGTGAATCATCAAAACAATCCGATCTCATTTCCCGATTCGTCGCATGTTCCTAGTACTATTGTTACGGGTAAACCTGTCCCAGTGCCAACATCTCCGCGGCCCCAAGATAACTACAGAACTCAAGAACAAGACAGGAATAAATACCAGCAACAGAACCAGCATCCTATTAACAATAATCAACAACCAATTAGAAATGTAAAGATATTACAACAACACGCTGAGAAAAGACCATCAGATGATAAAGATTATGACGATGAAGAGAATTCTAGTGAAGAAGAGGATGAAAATTCTGATGAAGACGATGAAGATGATGATCATCACAAAGATGGTTTCCCAGCACCGCCTTATGAATTCACACACCCGAGTAATAGGTATAAAGATATAGAAAATCCCTTTGCTAGCCCTAACTTTGATTTTGACGCATATTTATCAAAATTAAGCAATGGTCAGTATACAGCTGGCAATACCAATACTAGTCCAAGGGCAGCACCTATAGTTAATCCCACTATTGAAGTAACAACAGTATCACAACTTGGTTCTCGAGTACCCAGTTCGACATTAAGCTATAAAGGAATGAGTACACCAAAACCTTTCACTGTACCTTCTGGGCCTGGTAGCTCAGCAGCAACATTTGTTAGTAGTTTAAGACCATCTTCAGCACCAATAACGCAAACTCAGTCATACGACCAAGGAATCCAAAGACCAGAACTGACGAGACAATCTCATCAACAACAACAACAGCAGCAACAACAACAACAGCAGCATCAACAGCAACAACAGCAACACCAGCAGCAACAACAAAAACAGCAGCATCAACAGCAGCAACAACAACAGCAGCAGCAGCAACATCAGCAACAACAATACCAACAACAGCATCAGCAACAGCAACAGCCACATCAGCAACAACAACAGCAACAGCAATATCAACAACCTCAAGATCAAAACACTTACATTTTTAGACAAACTGCTGGTACTCCTCTAGATGCTAACAGACCAAAGTTAAAACCACCAAATTTCAATGACGACCGCCAGTTACCCATTAGTTATAGCTTCAACAGACCAATAAGCAGCACTCCTAAACCAAATCAAGATAATAAAATTAAAGGACAGTCTCAGACATTTTCTGCTAGCCCTAAACCATACTTACTAATATCCGGAACAGGCTCACCTATCATTGTGTCAACACCGAAACATCAGTACTTAATAAAGCCTGAAAAAATTGTAGCACTTCATCCACATATAACTGCAACCGCAAAACCATATCTAGTGTCCTCTATCAAACCCCATAATGCCTATATTGTACTAAAACATTCCACACCTAAGCCCCTGACGACGTTGGTAAATCAACAACTTTCTACTTTACAACAGTATTGGAATAATCCATCGACTGAATCTTCTTTCCGTGCTGTTTCATTCAAACCAAGTACACCAAAGAATATTCAAAATCTAGGAGATTTGTTTTCTCAAGCCATAAAATCTACTCAATCTCCGGTAAAAAATTATAGTCATCATCAAAATACAGGTAATTCATACAACAACCAACAACAATTCATAAGCAGCCCCATCACTACAACGACAAGACCGCCAACTAAACGAAGACCAATACCAAAGCCGTCTCCAGAAATGAATGATTATTATTACGATGACGAAGATGAGCAATATTACTATGAACCTGCAGTCAAACCAAAATACATGCCAAGTACTGAAGTGCGACCACAAAGACCACCCATGGCTCAAAATTATAAGGAATATGATGACAGTTATGAAGACAATTCTGCACCAGCTAATGTTAGGCCAAAGCCTACAAGAGCACCAATCAAATACAATAACCAAAAACCAGAAAGTGCCACTAAGAATCATAACGATGTATCTATTGTGACAAAATCTCCAGTGAAAGATTACAACAAAAACGTAAATGGAAAAATTCCTATCCCTGTGTTAGTAGACTACGGTACCCCTACTCCGAATACTCTGATTCGTCCTGAGGTATCTAATTACCAAATTATACACCATATGCCTCGAAACAGAACTATGCATATAAGAAGACCAGTTACTGAAAATGGACCTAACACTGTTAGACCTCCCAAATATTTGAACCAAACGACTTTGCGTCCCTATACTGTTAGACATAGGTTAGCTAAGCCGACTACTCTAAAAGAAACTTCCCAAAATGAAGATAAGCAAATGAGGGGAAGAATAAGACATCCGAATATTGTTGCACAAATGATATCGACTACTCCTCGTGATAGCCACAACCAAGAGACTAGATTTACAAAGACTAAACATGACGGTAAAACAAACAGGTAATTAGAAGAGTATAAAACTTTATAACTACTAACTATGAGATATACTGAAGATGACTTCTCACAAAACTAACTTACACTTTCTGTACATAATTCTTCGATATTTTGATATCTATCGCACTAAATGTATTCTGACTAAACTAACATTGACTATAATGACTTTGACTGTAGAAAAGACTGACTCAATTGCTTTGTATATTGCGAATTGTATATACAATTTAGTTGTACATTTAGAATGTGCGATAAGTTTTACATGTTTATTGAGATTTCAACAGAATCAATGGTATTTTTAGCTTGGAACCGACAGAAAGCGTAGCTCCAGTCTCCTATTCAGCAAGTCCCCGTCCGAAGATGTTGTACAATGGATCTCAGAACTACAGTCCCGATCAATACGACCCCTTCTATGCTGTTTATGATGAAGATGGTGAATTGTACAAAGATACAGGTAAGGTTAATAATAACAAACGTTCAGGACTTTGTCATTTTTTAAATTCCATGTTTGAAATATATAAATATATTTTACTAAATTAATTTTAACTTAACGCATGATGGTCTATTATTTTATAAATTAATTCATTTAGGTCTCAGTGTGATTTATGATTTCAGTTGAAAAGCTATTCTCTTAGTTTGTAACAGTCTAACTACTTGATATTAGCATGACTTTTTATAATCTTATTACGTATAACGGGACTTCCTTTCCTCAATAATGATTTCTAATGGATATTTTTAATATGAGGTCAGCTGAAAACCAATATGACAAAAGTCGGTGGTACATTTACAATTGTAATAACAGTTACCTAATACTTACCCATAATATGTAAGAAATGTAAATAAGATGGTCATATTATTTAAGACTTTATAAGGTGTAATCCCGCATAAATTTAACACCGAACTTCTTAATTCAAGTAATGGTCAAATTTTAACGATTTCAAACAAAACTGCTATGACTTGGATTTTGTCTTCATAACTGGTAATGCTGTCTTCAACCCTATCCTATAAAAACAACCAACCTCTTAATCTTAATACTTCAACACCTTGTAAACACACACAACCTTATAACTTCATGCACGTAACCCACTAACTGGTATCGGCAGACTACGTTCAGCAATATAACACGGCCTCGCTCCGCCCAGCTGTGCAGCAGACGTACCGAGGTACACCTCCCCCCGCGCCGGCTAGGCGACCCGTTGAGACCTACACGCCGAGGCCAGCACCAGTTGACTATGATGATGAACTTATACGACCACAGGTAATTTTCGATTATTTTGGCTTGGTAGTAGTTGTAGCATGTCAACAAGAAGGCAAAATAAGAAGAGAAAAAAATTACCATCATGTCAAAAGCTATGACTGTGAATTGCCCTATAAGATGGGTTCAGATGGGATCAGTTACAAAGAGTTCAGTCTTCTTTCTGGGCGCATTTCCTGATGACAGCGATGCGGACGAATACTACTACGCCTAAGTGTCCTTTTGTTTTTGTATTCATTTATAGATTTAGTTAATTACAAAGAAAATTGTTTCAAGGAATAACAAGATAATCACAATATTTGCGATATCATTAGTTAAACACCGGAATACTAATCAAGCTAAATAACATTTCAGATAAACAACAACCAGAATCAATACCAAGCACCAATTCGCCAGTCGACTAGGTAAGTTTTAATAGTTCAATTATTAATTATTAAATCTAATAAAGCTAAATATAAACTTAGCAAACCAATTAACATGGAAATATTGCATACGATCCAGGGGCGAAGGTAATGAATTGGGATACGATCATAACCAAAGCAGCGGGAGGACGACTGTGTACGAAACTACCACTTTTAGCACCACTCCTTCCACAACCAGCACAAGCACAACAACACAACGCTCTACTACAGCACCCTACACTGAAGCAATGACCCCGTCTCGATATAGCCCAAGGTACTACAAAAGAACAATCTTCAAACTTAAAATCATCCCAGCTTAAATCATTCTCTCAAATTTTTCATTAATATCATTCTATCATCTTACGTTTTCATCTAAGTTTCATCTCTCATTTGCAACCTTTCAACTGATTCAAACATCTAACTTTTTACTAATTACTATCCTTCTTTTGTATCGGTCTTAAGGTTGTTTAAAATTTCATTTCAGTATCTAGTTTTATTAGTTCTATTTCTTTTCTCTCTTTTAATATTATACTGATGTAATTATGTAGCTTTTGTGGTATCTTCATCTGTCTCAGCAGTGAACACTAAACATATTATAACATGTTTCCGTTTTCACTAACTAAACTAATTTATTTGTACAAACGAGACAGTTTTCCGCCTGATAAAATAAATATTTATATAAGTAGTATTGTTTTAGAGCTTCAATTAGAAAGATTTTTTTGCTTTGTATTCAACAGATCATCCACAGATGAAAGTCCAATTCCTGAATCCTCTTCAGAACCTTCTGACGAGATCTCATCGTCGATCCCAACCACACAACCACCCACCTTAAACTTTTCTTCCCTTGCCAAACCCTTTGAAGCGACTGACAATTTATATAGATTAAAAGAGACATTATCTACGACTGAAGCGCTTGCAACCGCATCAAGACGTTCTTCTGAAGTGACTAACAATAATAATAACGTGGAAGTGGTAAGATCAAAGTCTAGGGACAATAAAAAAGTGTCACTAACATCTGGTTTTTCAATCAGGCGTAATCCTAATAATGCCGATAATACTTATACGTTGACAGTTTTAACGCGTCCATTAGAAGATTTCGATAGATCTCGTAAACCAAGTAGTCGAGGTGGTAGCAGTACCAGTAGTAGGCAAAGACAGTCTTTTAGGTATTATTATGATAATAATAATAATAGTAAAGAGGCGCCCCTAGAACCATCGATTGTAGAACCTGCATCTGTAGAACCAGTAGTTGAAACCGATAGTAAATACGAAATATCTTCTGAGACCTCGAAGCGTAGTAATGATTTTGGTCCTGACAACAGCGAAGACGACTATGATATTCCTGTTTATGTTAGACCAACGAGCAGAACAGTACCCGTAAAATCTAGGATTAGAAGCACCACCTTGCCCTCCACCACATCGATGAAATATTATATCAAAACACGACCGACGCCATTTTCTGCAAACTATCAAGAAGTAGTTGACTCCACCGAGAATGCTATTAATACTGAAGCTTTGATTGAAACCGGTTTGCAAAATGTCCGCACTAATGAGTTATCAACAGAAGCTCAAAATGACAAACTAAATGAGGAACCACCGACAAGAGAATACGATAGATCTCAATACGCTTGGAGCGATCCTTCCGTTTCACCTTTCAAAACATTAGATAATTTACGCAATACATACAGGAACGCTGATACACGTGACTATACTACCTCTACCACATCCACAACTGTAGCCACAACAACTACACGCAGGTCATTTCGACACCGCAATACTAAGAAACAAAAACATTCGCGAAAGTCTTCATACTATAGTTACCGATTAGAAGATGAAGCTATCCCAGACCAAACAACGGAAATATTTAATGGTAAAGTTAAAACTGTTATTAAAGCATTCTTGAACAATTTCGGAAGCTCTGCTGCACCACAATTTATCGAAGACTTTTCAACTACAACAACGACAACATCGACTACACCTGAACCTACTACAACCACACAAAGATATGAAGAGAAAGTAGTTAATATAGGATACCAGAAGAAGCCGTTGAAGTATGTGGATGAAAAACCTTTGCGCAGCAATGTGAAGCGTCTACAAATCATAACGGAGCCTCCTGTTAGTAGGTATGTTGCTCCTAGTGCTGAATCTATTAGCTTCACCGAAGCGGAAAGCGACATGAAAGATTTTTCATCGACAACTACAACTATGGCCACCATGAGTAGCACTCCATTCACATATGCCAACTTACCAACATCTCCAATGCCGATACACAGTTCAACAAGTGATTATAGAAGTGTACCAAGTAGGGAATCGTATCAATCTAAATTCAGTAGCCTTATAACAAGTACACCAGAAAATAAAGGCTCGCTCAAGTACCAAAATATAATTAAAGATAGTCCATCTACTGAGAGTAGTATTCGGGATGTTGATATTAACGATGAAGTAATAAAGTCAACTCAATCTTTAGTGGAGGATAGAGCTACGACTGAGACTGAAGGGCACTATAGTAAAGTCGAAAGCGAAATCGCATCTACGACCAGTACCACGAAATCGACTACGACTATGAAGTTCGAACCGACGACATCGACGACTAAAAGCATATCCTTTCCACCGCGAGCCTCACGAGTCAATCCCGCCATAAAGTTAGCTGCGACAAACCCAGGAGGTGGGCGCAGGAGTTATCAATCGTCGTCCAAATGCTCATCAGACAACAGTCTGCAAGCGAATCCAAAATGCAACGAAATCAAATACCAGAGGTACAAAACTCGCCGGCTAATAGTCTAAGCAGCCTGAAGTTATCTCACATTACTTATTGAGGGTGGAGGCTTCGTGTATTAAAACATCCTTATTTTCTGCCTCGCGAGTAACTAGCATGAAGTCAAACATCTTATTCGACAATCGTTTAATAGCACCTACATCTAAACTCTTTCGCTTAACATACTGTTCTCATTGGGGGACTTCATGTCGGTTGAGTTGAATTTCTGAATTGTTAACTCCTGACGCGACCTTTCCATTTCCTGCACACTATTGGTATTTTGTGTAGTTTGTGGAATGTTTGTAGTTAAGATAATTAGCTATTTGGGTAGCAAGTTCCTCAATGTAGCTTCACGTAATCGTATTGCACCACATTGCAAACTCATCATTAGTATAAGTGCACCAGTATCATAAGTGTATCGAAGTTTGTTCGTGTTTGGTACGCTAGTGCATGTTGTGTAACACCGGTATTAACATATTTGTGGTATCATAATACAAACCATGGAGCCACGTCTGGTAATCAAATGATTAGTTCATTCATACTTGGAATAAAACATTACGTCATGATGAAAATTAAAATATACTTGAATCATTATTTGAAAATAATTTTGAAAATGCTTCGTCTTTAAATTCACGCATACTAACTAAGGGTTATATGAGTGAACGTGTTGTTCAGTTAGTAATGTACTATTTGCAGGCCTACCAGCACTCGAGGCCGTGGTTCCGCGCACTACTCCACTGCGAACGATGCGCAGCCACCACAGCCACCACCGAACAGAGGAACACCACCAACGTTAGAATTGAATACAAACTCAAACATCCATTTCATTTTCACTTTTTTTTACTCAATTATTTTTACCTTTACCTGTTATAATTTTTGCAATCGTTATTAATTATTTCATGTATCATATTGCTTAAAGAATGCAAGTTATTCTCAGGAATCATTGTTCAAATCCATAATTTTCACAAATTATTTAAAATACGAATCATAATTGTTAAAAATGAAAAGTATAACCGCACATATGCACTTCATTTCATTTCTGTACGCACAATAGCATGATTACTTTTTGCAGCAGCTAAAACCGTTTTTGTTCTGAGCAGTCGCAGCCGACCAACATTGAAACCGTCGACGGCTATTGTCTCTAAAACGACTGAGTTCGTTGATGTCTACGCGCACCCACCGAGCAGGCCTGATCCTGTGTACCCACAGCCTACCCCAGACAAGACAGCAGCTAAGTGCAGGAAGGACGTTTGCCTACTACCTGACTGCTCCTGCGGTGGCAAGGAAATACCTGGTACGTAAAGGCAATCTTTGGACCTTCCAATAATACAATTTTTATGTTTTTTCTAATAAAGTTATTTACATATATACCAGCTTTATAACGTTCCCAATGCTGGGACACAGGTCTACCCTCTGTAAGAGGGATTTTGCTTTGTCAAGACAAAGACAATATTTCATCTACTGTAAATATTTAAATGTTTGTTGTAAATGGTATTTGTGACATAGGACATTTGCCCGTCAGCGAAGTACCGCAAATGGTATTGATAACATTCGACGATGCTGTGAATGATTTGAATAAAATGTACTATGAAGAACTTTTTGAGAGAGGGCGAAAGAATCCCAATGGCTGCCCTATAACTGCTACTTTTTACGTCTCCCACGAGTGGACGGACTATAGTCAAGTTCAGAATCTATACGCTGATGGCCACGAATTTGGCTCGCATACAGTATCGTAAGTCAATGAGCATAGAATTATCTCTGTACCTATCAGCATCTTTGGTAAACTACGGGTTTGCCACTAACAGGGTATCTACGGCCATCTCTATAATATATATTTTAAAAACTATCTTATCGTATATTATGTTGACACTAATCGTTTTTATTTTTTCTTTTCCTCAACTCTTCCGTCCTTCTTGAAACCTGTTTCTCTATTTTCCTCTTCCTGGCACAACTCACACACCCACACGCACATATCACATCCCGACACAGCCGACATGCCGGTGGAACAAGTGCCTCAGATTGTTCTTCTGACCTTCGACGACTCTGTAAACGACTTGAACAAGGGTCTGTACGCTGATCTGTTTGAGAAGGGTCGCGTCAACCCCAACGGTTGTCCGATCTCCGCAACATTTTACGTGTCCCATGAATGGACCGATTACAGTCAAGTACAAAACCTTTACTCCGCTGGACATGAGATGGCATCGCACACGATTTCGTAAGTTTATGGACTACTCACTACAGCACATTTGTCAGTTTTTGCACCAAGGACATGTACAGTTTCAATTAAGACTCAATTTTACTACTTCTATTCTTAATTTCTAACTTTGAATTTTCTATTACTCTAATTTCTGGCTTTTAATTAATTTTATGGAGTCCTTTTTGTTTTTCTTTCAAAATATTTTCTTTGCGTTTTTTTTTAAATTCTACTGTAATTTTTTCTACTTTTCTTAAATTTTACTCAACCTGTGGTAGGATAACTAACTAATGAAACTTAATGATGATTTTAGACATAGTTTCGGAGAACAGTTCTCCCAAAAGAAATGGTACAGAGAAGTGGGTGGTCAACGAGAAATCTTGGCCGCATACGGTGGAGTTAAGCTCGAAGATGTGAGAGGCATGAGAGCGCCTTTCCTCTCCGTCGGAGGCAACAAGATGTTCAAAATGTTGTACGATGCTAACTTCACGTACGATTCGTCGATGCCTGTTTATGAGAACAGACCACCTAGCTGGCCCTACACTCTTGACTACAAGCTGTTCCACGACTGTATGATACCGCCATGCCCAACGAAATCTTATCCAGGTAGATAAAAAAAAAAACAATGATTCAGGATTTCAGATAATTTGTAACGTTCATAGCCACTTACTCAATATCAACTTTATTGTTATTTAGTCTAAGTTGGTTTTTGTGTGATGGGTTGAAATTAAACCACCACCACCAGGCCATCCATTAAATTACGAGGCCTCTCCGTCCCTCGGGAAGCATATCAGGTATGGCAAGCTCAGCTGCAATTCGTAGATCATTGACAGTTGTTACGGGTAGCCAGAAACCCGAAATTCTGACAACCACCTGGTATTGTGTTACACAGTTACTGGGTTGTAGAGGTCAGATTCGGTTTGACTGGTAACTGATCCCAACATAGCTGGGAAAAGGCTAAGCGGATGATAGCGTGAAATTGAAAGGTAGTAAATACATTTTGGTTGCAATGGAATTTGAACCTTGTAAGGTATCTAAAACTTGATAATTTTCTGAAATTCTAAATGTTAATTACTAAAACACTTTTGGTATTAGTAGTATACTATTAACACCAATGACAGGTTAATAACTGTTACTAATGTCAAATAACCTACATTTACAGGTGTATGGGAGGTTCCTATGGTGATGTGGCAGGACCTGAATGGAGGCCGTTGTTCCATGGGTGACGCCTGCGCCAATCCTCCCGAAGCCGAGAACGTATACAAGATGATATTGAAAAACTTCGACAGACATTATACTACCAATAGGTAAGTTATTAAAACGAGAACAACCAGAAATCAGTAACCTAGAAAACCATCTCAAGAATAACCGAAAAAAATACAGAAGTCGTAGTAGGATGATTAAGGATCTTGATTTATGATCTACCGTATCTCTGTTTTATCAAACATAGTGAAAATAAGTACCTAATACGTTATTGGCCTCTTACAATAAATTAGAGTTAGACTAGAGACATTAATTACATGCGTTCGAATAGAGATTCTCCTCCTTTCGCAGGTCGTTTGAAATTACATACACTGCAACATCACCCCCTATTTTGCCGACCGATGGATGCAATAATCTAAATACATTTTAAATATCACAAACTAATAATGGTTTCAATAATTCCAGGGCACCCTTCGGTCTCTACTACCACGCAGCGTGGTTCACGCAGCCCCACCACAAAGCAGGCTTCCTCATGTTCCTGGACTTCATCAACCAGATGCAGGACGTGTGGATCGTCACGAACTGGCAAGCGCTGCAGTGGGTCAGAGACCCCACGCCGATCAATAGGCTGAACAACTTCCAGCCCTTCCAATGCAATTACCAGGTGTGTATGATCTTCTAACGTAGAGTCTGCAGGAAGATGGTGATTAAGTAATCACCATCTTCCTACAGACTCTACGTTTTCTTCTTCCATTATCCTCTAGCAACAGCCACGCTAACATGACCTTCTACGTAATGAAAATCTTCATTTCACTGACAGTCAACGCACAACCTAAAACCAGCGGTTTAAATAAGATTCCATACTTCTAAACCCAGCGGCCTATAAGCATGAAATCTAATTTAGCCCAAGAGTTTCTTATATAAATAACCAAAGTGGTAGTAAGGATGGATTTTCTAAAATGCATCCCCTTAGGGGGTTAAAAAGTAAAGTTCGTCATTGTAGCCGATGGAAAAGCCATGGGCACATGTTATGTTATGTACTTATGTTACTTATGTTGACAGAATTCAGAACACCTGGGTTCATTTTTCAGTCAGGTCAGACAAAGTGTTTACTGTATTTTCCGTTACGAATTTGTCAGTAGAAACCCGGAGTCTCTCTCCGGAATCTCTCAAATGTCTGTATAGGTACAGATACCCCTATACATATATCCCATCTTATTAGATCCCTATTGGGAGCGAGATAGACTCTGGGATCGAAGTAGATTTCGCCTGGTTTCCTCCAAGAGTTAAGCAGAGGTATACCTACATATATAGTTGGATGCGGGAAGCACAGAACCGGTCGAAGTGGCGGAATTAGGGGGAGGCCTATGTCCAGCAGTGGACGTCTTTCGGCTGAAATGATGATGATGATGATACCTATATCCTAACATAGGTATACCTCTGCCTAAGTTTTGAGGAAATCAGGCGAAATACTTTTTTAAGACGGAAGCAATAATGTGTTCCCTACCTGAAATCTAGCCGCTTCCTCCGAGATGGTTATATACGTGATTTTACTATGTGCTCCTTGAAAAGTCTCTGGATATTTAAATCACAATCACTCACATACCTGAATTTCAAAGTATATTTTGAGACGATACAGAAAAAATTGATCTTAACCAAAATGGCTGCTCATCATCGCGCGCCGTCACGTTGCCATACATGAGGACGGATTTTTTTAAACAAAATGAAAACTACACACCTTTAATTACACGAGAATTGAACGCTATGTTTCTGCCCACTGTTTAGTTTTAAGTTGATGAATGTCTTCGGCTACGGAGGTGACGTTATCACTAACTGATGAAATATATATAATATAAGATACATAAAGCATTATAGCTACGAGTATCTCAGCTTCTTTTTTTGGACAGATTACCCATAAAGACTAGGTACTAATTTCCTATCCAACATTTTCAGAAATATACATAGGCTAGTTTTCAGGTCACTTCCTGTAACTTTTTAAGGGTTTTACTACTAATTCGAATATCAGGCCTACAAAAACGGTTAATTTACCAACTACTAATATTTGTAGTAGGTACCCACATTTAAATAAGACATAGCTCCTCAATCCATAGGGAAATCTCAAACTGGCTAATCATTTATAATCAAAATGTTTTTATTTGTAAGTGTATCATTAAATTCTTATATTTTTATTACATTCCAGGATCGGCCGAAGAAATGCAACAACCCTAAAGTGTGCAACCTTTGGCACAAATCCGGAGTCAGATACATGAGGACATGCCAACCCTGTCCCGAAGTGTACCCCTGGACCGGCAAATCTGGCATCAGATCTTCACGCATAGACAACGATATTGGAGAATAAGCGGAATAGTTACTATAGCATAATAATACAACTATCCTCGATATACATGTTGATTGTTGATACATCAAATGTATCAAAGCCAACGAGGCAAGAAAGGTTTCGTTTGTGTAATTCACAGACTCATCAGTAGAAATTGTTTTGCCACCAACTGACGAGTGCCATTTAGATTTTGATGGTCACAAAGCAAGCTTTGACAATTTCTTAGTAACGAAAGGTGTTCGTTATTATTCTCTAAAATACGTCCTTAATGTATTGGAAACTGTGATATTAAGTGTTTTCAATCATCTAGTGTGAAGATAGCGTCGATTTCATTAGGTTTAATTGCATGATCTACTTGTAACAATACTCGTGCAATGTTATTTGCAATAATAATATTTCCTATTTTGTGTTCGTTTTAGTTTGTAATACTCTATAAATTAATGCAGATGTTTAGTTAGACGTTTTAATTTGTCATATCGTGATAATAAAGTTACAGTCTCCAGTATTTATCGCATACATCCTAAAAATGATTACCATTTTCCGAATAATTTTAAACGAAAGCCATATTAAAATTTAGAAAATATGTTTTTCTAATCTTGCCAGCTTTGTTGTTGACACTGCCTTTTTATAATTTGTAAATATAGATATAGTTGTTAGTATGTAAAGTTTAGCTAGGAGTTGTATTACGTACCTACGTTCTTAGCTGTGTTTAAATCAAAGTCCTCCGTCAAAGTCCCTATTATGATTTTTCAATTGAATTCAAGTATACAATTCAAGTTTTGGTTTGGACAATAAAGTTTGTAGTGTGTAGCATTGTGTAGATGTCTGTCCACATCGCATTTGTGTTTATCTGTGATGTTGCACATGTCTATACAACTGTTCATTCATTCAAGCACGTATTACAATACATCAATATTTATAGGTGAATTCCTGTTTGAGTCATAGGTTTCCTTTTTTACTTTGGCTTAATTCTTCTAGCTTACCTTTCTAGATTACTATACTATGACTCCAACGGTAAATTCGATTCTTACTCTATTAGAATTAAAGCTTTGGTCTGCTATTGCAACTAAAGTAATTGGAAGCGCTTGCTACGAATCTTATTTAAAAGTTATTCATTATTTAATAAGCCCTACTGTAAATATAGGATTAGTATTTAAAATTGGTAGTTTCACTTTTTTATTATCGTCTCGGCTAGAACAATGTATCTCGGACATGACTGCACTGAGGTCCATTAGTGCAAAACTTTAGAACAAGTTGATTTCGTATTTTGTATCGGCATCATTATTTATATTATTGTACAAGACCTGTAACAATTATGTGACCAGTGCTGAATAATAAAATGCTATAAATACGTCTACGTTTTATTTTGCTTTCCCTTTATAATATGAAAAAACACCTATATGTTTATTATAAAACGATTCACATTGGGAGTAGGAGTTTTATATTTCACCTTGTCTGAAGGAATATATGTTTCTATCCTTCATCAAGAATGTACCAAGAACGAAGAAAGAATTAATTCCACGAAATAAATCCAAAAGTCACGGCTACGACCGTGACCATAAAGAATCCGCAGTGATCATCAAAAATTAAATTTCAATCATAACACCTGTGTTGTGATGTTTTCGTAGACCAAGGTCAATGAAAGCCTATATAAAACCTCACACATGAGCAAACGACTCAAACATAATTCAGATAATATGGCAGTCGCTTGGTTTTGTGTGGTCATTCTTGCCCATTATGTTTTTGGTGCAGAAGTATTGGTAGAATATTATCCCTCTCAATCTGTCTTAGACACGCAAAATAAAATTGATAGAATTAAAAGGGAAATTAAAAGTAATATGCCTGAAAGTATACATTCAAATAATACCAGCAACCAAATTAAAAGGCAATTCAATCAAGAAGAAAATGATGATGATGGAGAAATTCATAAAAGAGCGTTAGATCCAGTGTTTCACGGGCATCCAAAAACCAGAGAGGAACTATGGAGCGAGCGTTTTTTAAACGAAACTTCATCATTTGATCAGACAACATCGCTTGCGAATTTATTACATAACATATCTTTGACTTATTTGAAAGATTGCACACCAGTAATACTATACGACAGTCAGGTCAAGTCCAAGGAAAGTTACTTGGTACAAAATCTTCTAAAAGGATTTCCAATGACTTTTGTTCATGGATATATCAATGATAGCGGTGAATTAGTTCAGCCTAAACTTTTACATGCTAACTCTGACTGCCAAAATTTTATTCTCTTCTTGTCGGACATAAAGATCAGCGCAAAAATACTGGGTAAGCAACCTGAGAACAAGATAATAATAATTGCAAGGTCCTCTCAATGGGCTGTGCAAGAATTTTTAGCGAGTGTTAATTCAAGAATGTTTGTCAATCTACTTGTAATTGGACAGAGCTTCAAAGAAGGAGAAGATGCGACTTTGGTAAGTAAAGATTTGCAACAAAGATTTAAACTTTTAATGGTGAACTTTTAATTACAATATTTAACTGTCTATCTAGGAATCACCATACATAATGTATACGCATAAACTGTATACAGATGGATTAGGTGCTAGTCAGCCTGTTGTGTTAAATTCTTGGACTCATGGAAAATTTTCAAGAAATGTTAACTTATTTCCTCCTAAAATGACTGAAGGTTACGCTGGTCATAGATTTGTTGTTGCTGCTGCTAATCAGCCTCCTTACGTATTCAGAAGGTAATAATAAAAATCAATGTCTGAAACTCAACCTGATGCCTATTCATATTTTTTAGATTTGTAGTGTTTTTAAGAAAGGTCAGGTGCATTGTACTCGTAACCGGCGTGCGTGTATGACCAGTGGGCCTTGTGTGAGTTTCATTTTACCATCTCGGTTCAACGCATCCAGCGTGTTCAGCGCTCCGATTGATCCGTTACCAATCCAGGGCCAATTGGAGCGCCAAATGCGCTCGGTGCGTTTGATCGAGATGGTTAAATGAAACTCACACTAAGGCCTCAGATGTATGAACGTAAACAACGCAAAAGGAGTATGTAAGGACAGTAGCTGGTGCCGTTTTGTAGTTTCTGCCTACCCTCATGGGAAGAATGCGTGGGATAAGTATGTAAATTTTTGTTGTTTAGGATAAAAGCAGATCTTGATGGCGGAAATCCTCGAGTTATTTGGGATGGCGTTGAACTACGGCTAATAAAATTGTTAGCTGAAAGAAACAACTTTTCTATAGAAATCATCGAACCTCAGGAGCCTAATTTGGGGTAAAAGAATGACATCAATTCTAATGATCCGTTTTAATTTAATTTTGATAGTGCTAACGAAAATTAATTATTTGTCAGGCCTGGAGATTCGGTAGCCAAAGAAGTAACAATGGGACGAGCAGATATAGGAATAGCGGGAATGTATCTGACCAGTGATAGAGCAAGGGATATGGATGTGTCATTACCGCATTCTCAAGACTGTGCGATTTTTGTAACACTTATGTCGACGGCTTTGCCCCGGTAATTTCTTCTAACGTAACTGCAACGTTTCTACACCAATCTATGCCAAAGTTGAATTTGAACCAATATTAATATTTTTCAGCTATCGAGCAATCCTTGGTCCTTTCCACTGGCATGTTTGGGTTGCTTTAACGTTCACGTATCTTTTCGGAATGTTTCCTTTAGCTTTCTCCGACAAACATACTCTAAGACATCTTTTGCATAACAGTGGGGAAATAGAAAATATGTTCTGGTACGTCTTCGGAACTTTTACAAATTGCTTTACGTTTCTCGGTAAAAATTCTTGGAGCAAGACGAGTAAGATTACAACGCGGTTGTTAATTGGTGAGTTTTGTTTTCATTGTTATGATAATCATGTACAAATTGAGTACTGATCTCTTCTATAATGTCTTTTTGTTCAGGTTGGTATTGGATTTTCACAATAATAATTACGAGTTGCTACACTGGTTCTATTATAGCATTTGTAACATTACCAGTGTTTCCTGAAACTGTGGATACGATAAAACAGTTACTGGCGGGATTTTATAGAGTTGGAACTTTAGGTATAAAATTATTATCTAAAATTTTATCTCTGTTTTTATAGCTGAAGTTACTTGTGGTTTTATTAATATTTTTATTTGGTTTTACGCAGATAGAGGTGGTTGGGAAAAATGGTTCTTAAATTCGTCTGATCCTGATACCGCCAAATTGTTGAAAAAACTTGAATTGGTACCGGATGTGGCAGCGGGAATAAGAAATACAACCAAGGCTTTCTTCTGGCCTTATGCATTTTTGGGATCCAAAGCCGAACTTGAATATATTGTCCAAGCTAATTTTACCGCAACTAAGTAAGATTGTGATACATAATCTAGTCAATAACCTTTTAAATCATATCGTTTTTAAAATTATTCTTCTCAGCCCTAAAGTTTTCATTTCTATTTATTCTTATTGCCTGGTGGCCGAAAATGGTATTGCTGAGCTGAAGTCCTGGGATCGATTCCCGGGTCAGGCAAAGTGTTATTGGGTTTCTTCCGTCTAAAATTTCTCAGTAGCAGCTCGGAGTCTGGATTTGTGCCCGGTTGATGGCAATAGGCTCGCCCCCTATTACATGAGACTTAAAAATAACTGGCGAAATGTCGGTGTAGGTACTATCGGAGCACCTCTGCCCAACTCTTCGGGGAATACAGGTGTGATGTTATGTGTGATCTATTTTCATGGTAAGGTATAAAGTAATTATGACGTAAGAGCAAAGAAAATATCCTATCTATACCTAATCGATACAATTTTCAGATCAAAACGGGCAGTCCTCCACATTTCCAACGAATGCTTCGTTCCATTCGGAATAACGATGGGATTTCCGAACAATTCGGTGTACTCAGCGAAAATGAACTTTGATATAGGTAGGATGATCCAAAGCGGACTTATTGATAAGATTACTGACGAAGTGCGCTTTGAAATACAACGAAGTCTCACTGGAAAGTTACTCGCTGTAAGTAGGTATTACTAATTAGATAAACAAGCATCTAATACGATGGAGTAAACCCTGTGGCAAAGCCTGTGGCATTAATACTTTACTTATGGGTAAAGTTGCTGGATGGAAATTACAGATGGTTGACGCGTGTCAAATTGAGTACAAAACGTAGGTATTGTAGCGTAAAAAAATAAAAGTGTGAGAGAAACACAAACCGCTACTTAATACGTTTAATTTTGATTTTTTTTAAAAAAAGGTACAAAACAAGTAATTAAAATATAAAAAAAGTTAAATTATCTATTTCTAAACAAAAATGATTTTTTTTCTTTTTGGGACCTTAATGCGTCGAGGTGGGTTTGCTTAGTGGAAAAAGAAAAAAATATTATTGAAAGTATTAAGCAAATATTTTAAATCTGACCTAACAAAAAATCGATTGCAATCGGTTAAAGTTAGGGGAATAAGCAATATAAGTAATTTTAATCGCGAAAACACTAAGAGAATCCAACGCGTGTTGATAGGCCTTAAATCAAAAAGTTGTTATTTTTTTGACATGAGAATTTTTGATAAAAATTATAAAAATCGGCTGCACTTTAAAATAAGTCTCTTGCTGCGAAAAACACGGATAATTGCTGGACTGGCGAACACGTCTGTCGGGTGAAATATAGAAATCAGGGAACCAGAGAACTGCGGCGTCCGCCTCTCACTCGAACACGTCTCAATCCTTGTAGATAGTCGTCTCGGCACGTGAGGTGTTTGGATTACGGGCGAGAGTGTCCCGACCTCCGTCGTCGATAACTGACGTCGCTTGGCCGTAGGGTGGAGCCGAAAATTGGCTTGTAACGGGATCTAAACAAAAAAGAAACTTCAGACCACCGATACAAGCTGAATCTTGATTAATTATGAATCTAAAGTGAAATAGATCGAAAAGAAAAAAAAACGACAATACATACCAAATTAACCAGAAAATCACGGACACTGTTATACTTGTGTTAAGATACTTTATATTATTAGGTTTGCACCAACAGTAAAACCTTTACCAACACATAATAATTTTCAATATTAAACACCAAAAAAGATAAGCTCGACCATTACGTATCGGGTCCCAAAAAAGCAATGACATCGTCTGAAAGGAAACAACCGACGATTTTTTCCGGATTCCTGGTTCAAATGAGAATAACAGCCATGAAGAAAAATTTTGTTGAAAAGTTTGGATTAGGATTGGAAGAGGTTTTAACCGTAGCGATTTTACGCTACAGTACCCCATTTCCAGTAAAAAAAAAAAAATTGAGAGTGGCAACACTAAAGAAAGGTGAGTGACAACCCTAAAAGAAAGGTCAGAGACAACCCTAAAAGAAAGGTGAGTGACCAACCCAAATGAAAGTATCAACCAGATTGACAACACTAGAACAGATCGACAACACAATAGGAATAGAATCAACCCTATAAAAGAGTGATGATAACCTTAATGATAGCCTAACTAACCTTAAACTAAATAGATCAAATCAACAACATCGAAGTGCAGCTGATACTGAATAAAATTGAAAGTCGGCCTTCAGCTTAGACGTTATCAGTGCGAGCTTCAGATGCATCTCCTAGACCTACGAGTTATCTAAGAACTAGAAGAACAAACGACATGAGAACTAAGAATCCCATAAGTATTTACAAGCACAAATACTACTAAACAACAAGTCAAAGAAACGACTTGGCGTCTATAGTGTAACTCGAATAAAAATACAAGTCAAACAAAGACTCGAAGTCAAACAGACTCGAAGTCAAACAGACACGAAGTCAAACAAAGACTCGAAGTCAAACAGACGAAGTCAAACAAAGACTCGAAGTCAAACAAAGACTCGAAGTCAAACAAAGACTCGAAGTCAAACAAAGACTCGAAGTCAAACAAAGACTCGAAGTCAAACAAAGACTCGAAGTCAAACAAAGACTCGAAGTCAAACAAGGAAGTCAAACAAGGACTCGAAGTCAAACAAGGACTCGAAGTCAAACAAGGACTCGAAGTCAAACAAGGACAGGACTGAAGTTAAAAAAGGGGCTTAAGTCAAAGAAGACAAGTCACAAATGGACAAGTCAAAAGAGGACCAGACAAAGGACATGCAGTCAAAAAAGGAGGACATGCAGTAAAAAAGAAGACGTGCAGTCAAAAAGAGGACGTGCAGTCAAAAAGAGGACGTGCAGTCAAAAAGAGGACGTGCAGTCAAAAAGAAGACGTGCAGTCACAAAGAGGACGTGCAGTCAAAAAGAGGACGTGCAGTCAAAAAGAGGACGTGCAGTCAAAAAGAGGACGTGCAGTCAAACAGGAGACTAGCAGTCAAACAGGTAGACATGCAGTCAAAAAAGTAGACACGCAGTCAAAAGGGAATGTGAGAAGTCAGTCAAAAAAATATGCGACCTCAGTCAAGAAATAGACCATTGTTCAAGCATATTTCAACACGTGCCTAATTAAGTCGACTTTCAGCTAAATAGATGCTTAGAGTCTGACCCATCAAAACAGGGATTAAATATGAGGGTTTATTTATGCCAAGGGAGGACAAATTCGAGATGAGTTAAGTCCGACTTTCAGCCAAATAGATGCTTAGAGTCTGACCATAGCACCCGGAAGAATCCATAAGGTCTTCCCTATCAAACAAAGAGGTTGTGTGTTTAACCAAGAGGCTAAACTATTATGAATTAAACTTCATATTTGAAAAGAAAAAGTTATTTTTAAATCTAAGGAGTACCGTACATTTATTTACATTACTTGAAGAAATGAAGAATGCTTCTTCAGAAGAATATAAAAACTTTACAAAAACAGAAGAGGGAGATCTGTTCAGTGTTGACAACAAATAAAAGAGAAGTTTGATAATACCAAAAATTAGTGATAAAAATTTCCATCATCGCCAAGAGTCTATGAACAAAGTCCCAACACTAAAGTTACAAATAACGCCATCTGTGTGCGTAAGCAAAAAACAGATAGTAACCAAAAATTGTCGGCTAATAAATAGTTTCCTTCGTAGCAACTAGATGTCGCTATTTTGGATCCGCCTAAAGTAAATTACGTAAAAATATTTGAAATAAGCTGTAAGCTTAGGTAAATAATTTTTGTTATAAAGGGAATAAAATAGTATGTGAAACTAACATTCCAGATGAAACCAAATAAAAATCGGACAAGGTGTGTGTATAAGTTGTTAGAAAACCGTATCAAAATCGGTTCAGCCAAACGCGAGAAAAACTAACATTCCAGATGAAACCAAATAAAAATCGGACAAGGTGTGTGTATAAGTTGTTAGAAAACCGTATCAAAATCGGTTCAGCCAAACGCGAGAAAATCGCGGACAAACATACCAACACAGGTCAAAGTGAGAAACTCTCTTTTTTAAGTCGGTTAGCAAATTGTAGAGGGAAATTATACCGAACTATATTTACTGAGTTTATGTTCTAAAACTTTAATGTTGAATTATGAAAGTGAAACAGAGGTTCGTCGTTCGATAAAAGGCGTACCATTTATTGGCACTTCTGTTGCGGAACAGCGGTCCGTGGGTTCATCTGCCATGTTAGAAAACACTTTCACAACAGAAGATTCCAAAGAATACACAAGACTGCTGTCTGCTAGTATGTAGTTGGAAAGTGACCAAATTGAGTAATGTGGCTGATAGAGGAATGGTGCGGCATTACGACGGCAAAGGAACCGATTGCGCTAAGTATCAAAAAATAGTAGATACTAGCAAACAACAGGAAAGCAAACAGTTGGGCTAAGAATCAAAAAAAGGTAGACACTAGCACACGACCGTTCAAAAAGCTTACCTTTGGTCACGACGCCTAACCATCCACACACCAAACACACAATACGGGAAACTAACTACAACTACCTACAGGGATCAAATAAAACTCGGGAATAAATATGTATTTTTTTGGGAGAAAATAAAAGAATTAGAAATTGGGTAGAGTTACAGAGTTAATCTTTAAAATTGTATTTCACAACCATCACACAATTAAGCAAAGAACATAAATTCAGTAAGCAGTTCCGTAGTCCAGTCGTATAAATCGGGGAAACATTCAAGACAGGTAATCCTTTTAACTTCCACACGGGTATCTGACCAATTCTAATACCTGAAACTCACAATGAGAAAGATGAAAATTAAAGATTGCTCTCAAGAGCAACCACACACGAGATAACAAAAATATAGGTATTTCAGTAATAATTAATAAGAAAACTTACTTTAATTCGGGCGCCATATTGTAGCGTAAAAAAATAAAAGTGTGAGAGAAACACAAACCGCTACTTAATACGTTTAATTTTGATTTTTTTTAAAAAAAGGTACAAAACAAGTAATTAAAATATAAAAAAAGTTAAATTATCTATTTCTAAACAAAAATGATTTTTTTTCTTTTTGGGACCTTAATGCGTCGAGGTGGGTTTGCTTAGTGGAAAAAGAAAAAAATATTATTGAAAGTATTAAGCAAATATTTTAAATCTGACCTAACAAAAAATCGATTGCAATCGGTTAAAGTTAGGGGAATAAGCAATATAAGTAATTTTAATCGCGAAAACACTAAGAGAATCCAACGCGTGTTGATAGGCCTTAAATCAAAAAGTTGTTATTTTTTTGACATGAGAATTTTTGATAAAAATTCTAAAAATCGGCTGCACTTTAAAATAAGTCTCTTGCTGCGAAAAACACGGATAATTGCTGGACTGGCGAACACGTCTGTCGGGTGAAATATAGAAATCAGGGAACCAGAGAACTGCGGCGTCCGCCTCTCACTCGAACACGTCTCAATCCTTGTAGATAGTCGTCTCGGCACGTGAGGTGTTTGGATTACGGGCGAGAGTGTCCCGACCTCCGTCGTCGATAACTGACGTCGCTTGGCCGTAGGGTGGAGCCGAAAATTGGCTTGTAACGGGATCTAAACAAAAAAGAAACTTCAGACCACCGATACAAGCTGAATCTTGATTAATTATGAATCTAAAGTGAAATAGATCGAAAAGAAAAAAAAACGACAATACATACCAAATTAACCAGAAAATCACGGACACTGTTATACTTGTGTTAAGATACTTTATATTATTAGGTTTGCACCAACAGTAAAACCTTTACCAACACATAATAATTTTCAATATTAAACACCAAAAAAGATAAGCTCGACCATTACGTATCGGGTCCCAAAAAAGCAATGACATCGTCTGAAAGGAAACAACCGACGATTTTTTCCGGATTCCTGGTTCAAATGAGAATAACAGCCATGAAGAAAAATTTTGTTGAAAAGTTTGGATTAGGATTGGAAGAGGTTTTAACCGTAGCGATTTTACGCTACAGTACCTACCGTTAATTTTAAAGAAACGGCTATATTGCGCCTCATTTTACACATACAGTTTGTGGGTAGATCTCATCGTAAAATCGTAGAGGCCCCTCAAGCCCTTGTAAATTATAAAAATGTGTTGATTGGGTTTTTTCGCTTCTGCAGCATATAATAATATATCAATTTACAAATACACATTGTTGTTAACAAAAATTGCAGGCTGGCAGTGGCACAATAAAAATACCATCAGCGGAAGAAAAAGGTCTCACTCTAGAAGATACACAAGGCATGTTCCTGCTCTTAGCAGCTGGTTTCATCATAGCTGGAACAGCACTAGTCTCAGAATGGATGGGAGGCTTCACAAGAAGATGTAGATTTACAAAAAAAGTTGATACACCAATCAGTGTCAACTCTAGAGAGCACTTAATTCCTACACCAAAAACTGATATTGACAGTGAGATAAAGATAATAGAAGACACTGATAGTAGACTGAACTTTGATAGTAGACCGTCTACTGCTGCGTCTACGTATACTTTAAATGGTCAAGTGATAAGTGTTACTGAAGACAATATTGATGTACACAACACTTTTAATGTCGGTAGATTTGATTCTAGACGGTCAAGCTCGTTAGATCTGGATAGAGAAGTTCGGGAGATATTTGAGAAAGATTCAAAGAGACGTAGATTTGTTTCTCATGATATGGAGTCTGTAGATGAAAATGGAAGCACAGTTTCTCATGCTGTCTTTGGTGATCCTATAAAACACGATACATAAGAAAAGTATGATACACATACTAATATTATTATATGCTTTAGAACTTTATATTTCTTGTGTTTTTGTTCTTGTAAATCTTGATCGAAATAGCGTTAACATTGTCATGAAATTATTGAATTACTGACGTATAGAAGCGGCAGAGGAAGTAGGGACGTGATTCGCGAGAAGTGTATTGATGGTTTAAATGAAAATACACACACACATGAACAAATAGATATTTGTTCTGGTAGCGAATTATATTTTGATAACTAATATTGCCCTACAAATTGCAAATAACGCAACAAAACTTAAATCTCGCGAGTTACTCCACGCTTACCCTCGCGTTTTCAGGCGAAATACTGCCTATAAAATAAATATTTACTTTACTTGACTAATTCGCTATCTCCCGCCGCATGAACGTCGACATTTTGATGCAAAATAAAAACTTTTCCAAAAAAAAAAAAAAAAAAACAAACTACTTCAAAAAAAAAACGTAAGTGAAAAATAACTTCGGAAGTCGGTGATTTTGGATAATGTATTTTATTAATTTCTTGTCACCGCCTTCCGAAATTAAAGTTATTTTTCACTTTCTAGTGTTTTTTGGAAGTCGGTTGTCTTTTTTTTTTTTAAGTTTTTATTTTTCATTTTTAGTTATAGTAACCCATACCAATTCGAAATTTCACTATTTTTGGGGTCAAAACAATGCATATTTATGCTATAGCAGCAGTGTTGGTTAATTTGCTGTCATTTTTCGAAGAGTTCCGTTGTCTGTCTCCAAAACGCATCATCCGATCTATATGAAATTTAAATGGGACCATATCGAAATAAACCCCTTTCGAACAAAAAAAGAATTTTGCAAATCAGTCCTATGACGGAGTTATGCCCGAACCTCCACCTAACTCCTAACCGTTAAAGAGTTGTACCTTCCTTCATCAGCTCAGCGTCATGAGATGATGATGACCATACGCAAATGTCTCAATAGCTTTAGAAAATATATGAAAAACATTGTTAATCCCTACAGAATTTGAGGGTTGCCCTCGATTTCCCTGGGATTCCATCATCAAATCCTGATTTGGTGCCAATGGGACCACTTCAGGAGTATATTCATTCAAATAAAAAAAAAAAATTGAGAATCGGTCCACAAATGGGGGAGAAATCGAGGAACATACATTAAAAAAAATACATACAATGGAACATATAACCCCTTCTTTTTTTGGAAGTCGGTTAATGAACTAGTCACCTGCGCTTTTTATCGACCTGTGTGAATAAGGTGGCGATTCGGCTTGTGAAGCGATTTGGTTAGCGGCCAGCCACACGGCAAAAATTGAACTAGTGTAAACCCCATACACACACACACACTTACACACCCACACACACACTTACACGACCCTTACACACTGAAACTTCTTCGATTTATTTAGTATTATTACTATTTAGTATTGTCATGTTATTTTTTATGTATAATGTTGTTATTAAATTAAGTATATGGGTAAGGTGTAGCTACAAAATAAACAACGAAACTTGACATCCAACTCTTTATTATCCTTCGAACAGTCATCAAAATAATTTATAACAATTTTCTAACACTGTCGATAAACATTAATATTTCATTCAGCCACTGAGATGTTCCATTCTTCATACAATTATAATACAAAGGGCAGAAATTGCTGCCTCGACACAGAGATACAGCGCCGTATGACCTACATTAATGCAATATTTGGCCCGGCCTTATCTTAAAAAATAATTACACAATTATGACTTAATATTCCAGAGACGCACCTCCGGAAAACCGACGGTGTTCTCTCTCATAATCAGTAAAAATATCAATAAAATACAACAGATTTTGCATTCTTTGTAAAATTCAAACGAAAATATACCTAATAACTACCTAAGCATTTTGTTATATATGTATTGCACGACTGTTGTTACAAGAGAAATTAATGTGAAATCGATTGAGTATTCAATAAGGATATGTATTATATTCCTATATTCTATTTGGATTGTTCACGATATCTGTAGTGCAATAGCAACGAGACGGGGAGCGTAAACACATTGACATCTACTGTGAAGAAGTTCAGCAAAATTTTCTGTTATCTTATGACTACGTATCTTTTTAAATGCAATGAACTAGATTATAAGTTAACTGAACAAGCCCTTTGCTATTGTCACACAGCGAGATAAAATACAGGTAAACACATATATTACGAAAGTAGGTACATATAAAGAACAAACAAACGCTTTTTACAATAACACACAACACGGTTGTGCGTCCAAATGAATAATTATATTAATTAATTAATGAATTAAACTTGAAACTCATTCCCGATAGCAAAGCTCACAACCTCGGAAATCATGCTCCCAATACCAGCTTAGGTGTCGTAATATTATACAATATAGTCGATACAATAGTCTGTGCAAGCGATAATAAATACATAACGTCCGTTAATTTATCTCTCTACCAGAGTACAAAGGAAACTTTACTTATTGTAAACATTTTCATCCGATAACAATGTGTTTTTGTGCAAAATTGCGTTCATTGATTTGGCTATGACCTCATGCCAGTGCAACTGTACTGTGATCGGTTTAAAGGTAGCAGTTAACGTGTTCGATATTGTACAATGCAACATTTAATTATATTATACCATTCTACAACGGACAAGTAGTAATGAACTCTAACAAGAAACAAGGATTTCGCATCATCGCCGAACATATTGAGCAAATTTTAATACAAAACACATCGACGTTTCCAGAGAAAGGAAGTTTTAGGAACGAACGACCGAAAACAGCAGATAACACAATTGTAGAATCTCAAACTACGGGGCCCAGAGGAGAAATTTACAAAGATCGCCACGCACCAACAAGCAACAAGGATCACCCTTGTACAAACGACCAATACAAAAGTGTGTGACGACTCTAAGGGTGATGTAACAATGCGTGGGCCCAGGGCTGTAACAGTGTAGGTAATTATATCACATTAACAATTTAGTCTAACATTCAAGGTGTACTTACATGATCTTTATAATATTCCCTATAAACGGGACAACATCCACTATGTTCCGGTAGTAAAATATTAATTCGTTAAACCTAACCGTGTACTTATTTTACAATGCGAAAATACATTTCATTTTTTTTTAAATATTCTTATGCGTTCAGACTTTTGAACTTCAAAAATGGATAACTCCCTGTACAAATTTAACAAATGTACATTTAAAATTTTGTTACTGTGATTTGAAGGTTTATACTAATGATATTCTATTATGCAAAGTTGTTAATTACACTTAATTATATTTTTACAGTTATAATCACATTTATACAGTTTGACTGACAAACGTGGTACAGAAATATATTATAGGTATCGTTCTGACCGTAGTATGCGCGCACAGTCGAGTGCAAAGATAAAAAGAGTTAAAACTGCGGGGTCAGATGTCACACTCTAAAAAGCAGGAATCATTTATATTTATCAGGACATCCAACATTTATCTAATGTTTATTACTCTTCTTACTTCTGTCTCTGACTGTATTCAAACATTTAATTGCGTGCTACGACCAGAACAATTAACATCATCAAATGACTTAAGATTACCAGGATGTGAATATTAAAGCAAAAATGCTATAACATACAAATTTTGGTACAAAATGGTACATTTAGGCACTGTGAGTAAGGCAACTACAGTGAGACGATATGGGAGGGGAGAAGGGAGAAGTGGTTCTTTGGGCCTCATGCAGGCCGTAACACAAAGAACAGTGGTGTTAGGTAACGTGCTACATACAGGAGCTGTAAGGAAAGCAACATCTAAGGAAAGCAGGGAGATGAAGGACGTTATGGACTATGGACGACACAATGTATAGTTTCTTTCAGACAATAACATCTATAAATAGGGCGGATCGTGATATAGTGCATATAATAGTGTAAATATTTTAATGTAAAATATAATTTTGTATGTGCTTAAAGCTGACTCGTAGGTATATTGTTCTGTTACAATAGCTACTAGTATTAACTTTATTTAAGTAGAAATGAAAAATACTTCAGATCACATTAACAAAATTAAAAGTAAATGTACTATCAACAAAGTTGTTCCATTCATTTTTGTAACCCATTATAGCCACTAAATAAACCTACACATACTTAACAAGTAATTACATAAATATGATATTCAAAATTGACTCGATAATATATTGGTCTGCAACGAGATACGACCATACATACATACAATATTATGAACGGGATTTATAGTATAAGGTATGATCGAAGCATAGACATCTGTATGTAAGTCAGAGTGAAATTGTATCTGCAGTGCTGCAGTGATCTTTTCTGAATATTGAACAATATGCAGTGCTATTATTTTAATAATAGCTGTAAGTAAAATCCAGAAAACCATGCAATATACAAACTATTGACTTCAGTTCATTCTGTCGTTAAACTCAACTATGTACTCAAGTGTCGAAATTTCAAGTCAAGAATTCTAAATTTTACGATATAAACTGTGTTTACTTACAAAATCTGCTTACAGTGCACGTGTTATCATAAGAAATTTTAAAGCTTCGTGTGGTACCTTTATATACTCATCTCTAGCTAACATTACCTACTTACTTACATAACATTCGTTCCTAACGGGACGTGTATACATATTATGTAAATATCATTATGATTCTCATGTATAAATATGTCAATAGATAAAGTAGATTTTACAATACATATAATTTTATTATCTTCTGTGATGACACTACGACTACTAATTTACAGATTCAAGTTCGGATGTCACACTATTATAATAAATTTTAAAATGGCACAAAAAACTTTTTAAAACACTAACACAAAAGTCAACAGTCGTTTGTTTATAATATAGTCTTCCTCGCACTTCACATGTTGCGGTCCGTGTCTATATGCACTACACAACTCCGTCCAGCCGCTTCTTGAACGCACAAACTTCAACATTAGTGCACTAGTACATGTTGCAGTCACTAATCTTTAAATTGACTAACTTTAAGCTAAACAGACAATGGCACGGATTGCACATACAACGTCGTCTATTTACAGGGGAATTCAATATCTATCTATATGTACTTAATGTTCAAAATTGTTCTGAAGGTTTGCTATTGTACTTAATTTTAACATTTAACCTTAATCTTTAGTGTACTCGTGTGCATTACAATAATTAATTACGTATTAATAGAGGGTAGTGTAAAGTTGAACATTCAATTATATAGGATCTCATTAGAGATTTACGAATATGTAACAAACTAGTTTTGCCCAGAGGTTTGGGCTTGATTCTCACAGGAGAAAATTAGTCGACCGTGCCATCAAAAATTTAAGCACCGTTTAATTTGGATGCACCTTTCCTTATCAGACTTTTGGAGTGATAAGATTAGCACTGTGCCGCGGGGGTAGTCTGTTTCAGTCCAGTTAGAGCATTTCGGGTTGGAGGACGGTCACCGAAGCTCGATAGAGAGAAGGAGCCGCTTCGCGTGTGTGCGGGGCCTCGGGGCCGCGCGGGGCTTAGCAGTGCGGGTGCAGGGGCCTCGGGTATGAACCGAAGGCCTCATAGCCTAGCTATGTGGCCCAACCCTCGATTCGCGGCCGCTTTGAGTGCGGCTGCTCATAGTCCAGAGGGCCTGCACTGGAGTGCCGCATGTCCTGGCCAGCTGGAGAGCCCATGTTGCTTGAGGATACTGAACCTGCAACGTGCCGATACACTGTAATTGGTAAGGTTAGTATTGGTTAATAGGTTTCAAATACACTTTAGTAACTAAATCATCTACTAATACAAAATATTTCATGCGATTAAGCAATACAAATCACTTAATTATTTTTGCTATGTAACATACTTTTCATGAGTACAACTTTTAAATCCACTGCTGGCAAAAGCATTTCTGGAATATGACCCATTTTAATTTAGTATGTTCCATCAAATTGACGTTGCAGCTCAAAAATAAAAATCAAATGAGGACAGAGAATAATGCCTTCCGTAAGTAAATCTTCAAACAGGTCTCAGCCGCTTCAAACACAAGCTGTTAGCAAAATCACAGTAAAACAAATACACACCATCAATGACTCCAGATAGATGGGCGGGCTGTGGCGCAGGCGCAGGCGGTGGCGCGCGGTGCATGTGGTCGGGCGCGCGCGGGGGTGACACGGGCTCGGCTTTGATCTTCACGTTACTGGGCGACGCCGCCGGGGGGGGCGTCCCGCCGCCGCCCAGTACTGGCAAGCTGCTACTGTTGAATGATTGACAAGATTAGGTATCGTGGAAGATTGAACAAGGCAGAGGAGGGAAGATTGAACAAGGCAAAGGAGGAAAGATCATAACTCGGACAATCATGTTATTACGTTGACTTCAGGAAGTAAAAGAGGGGAAAAAGAAATTCAAAGAATTCTTCAGTTTCAATTCAGCTTAAGAGGATTTATACAGGGCAACGCCTAGGTTCAATAACAAAATATGTATCCTGGCTTTCATAGATTTTAGCATATTCTTTACAAAACCTCATCATCATTATATGCATAGCCTTTTCTCAACTATGTTGGAGTCGGCTTCTAGTCTAACCGGAAACAGCTTAATACCAGTATTTTAAATGGAGCGACTGCCTATCTGACCTCTACAACCCAGTTACGGGGTAATACGATACCTCTTGGTAAGACTGATTGTCAGACTTTCGGGCTTCTGACTACCCCGTAACGACTATATTTGACGTTCAAAAAGTGCTAACTAGCCTACGTGCCTAGTTTGAATAAATGATTTTTGATTTTGATTGTCAAAGATCCACAAAAGATAGCAGGGACCAACGGCTTCACGTGCTATCCAAGGCACGGAGGGGTCTTGATATGTAAAGATAGTCACTCACCCACGGACCAACCGCGTCAAACGTAGCTTAACCAGGTCTTTCGACCCGTGCGGGTAATATAACTTGGCCACAAGCCCTACAAAAACCTATGCATAATAATTGTAATAAATTGTAGAAATTATGCACAACATTTTTTACAGCCCTCTCATTGAACCAACCCATAACAAATGAAAAATGCAGCACTTCATCAAGCGCCAGCGCACTGGTACCTGTCATAACGGCAGTACGTTAACCTGATAAGCAAGAATTAGCATTATGTTTAATTCATAACAGTCAATTAGAAACATGCAAAGAACTTAAAGAGCCCGTAGCAACCGATAAAGTTAATTTATGTTGTAATTATCTGTGCTCGATTGGCGCAGTCATGCGTAGCGACCAAGAGAAAGTAGTACTTCGTTTAACAGTGCGAACCCCCCTCTGTCACCTGGTTTCTGTACAAGTGCGGGGGACAGAGTATATTATCGATACTGGTACTGTTGTTAAGTAGGTGTACGATACAGTTGCAGGTTTTGGTGAAACGGTCACCAGCTCCGGTAGCCGTGATCGTCTAGTGGTTAGGACCCTACGTTGTGGCCGTAGTAACCCAGGTTCGAATCCTGGTCACGGCAGTGATTACACTGTCATGGTGGAGCTATTTTTTTGAAAAATATTCTTTGCAAAAACTAACAGTTTGAATGGTGTGACATGAATAAGTAACGAACGTTTAAAAAAGGAAGGGATAATCAAAGATGGTGGTTTGGCATTTTTGTCACAAACCATACAAGGCTTTTTTCGACAATACTCATCTTGTAAATGCAATAATAAATCGGTAGCTTCATTGACTTCTATCAATAATAGTACATTGATCGAAGTTTATTGATGATAAAACCACGCCATCTTTGGAGGTGTACAAGAATTTCTTGGTATTTAAAAATCAAGGGCATTAATTGGAGCAGTAGTGAAAGGAAATAATATTTGTTACTTTCGTATCAACTGTATTCACACAGTGGTCACTTTTTTCACCAATTCTGTCACCAGCTCCGGTAGCCGTGATCGTCTAGTGGTTAGGACCCTACGTTGTGGCCGTAGTAACCCAGGTTCGAATCCTGGTCACGGCAGTGATTACACTGTGATGGCGGAGCAAATTTTATGAGAAAAACGTAAAAATTTCTGCATGCAAGTAACATGCAGAAATGTTACCAGGAAATCTAAATTCATTTTGTTTTATCTAGAATCTTTAGATGGCTATCATGGTAATGTTTAGTATGCCTACTTGTGATTACAATTTCATTTAAATTGCATTGAATGTTGACACGGATAATTTGAAAATTTACATCACATTTAAATGCATTTTTTTTTTAATAATTTTCTGTAATATAGAATTATCCAATAATCATATTTTACATACTTCCATTTATCTGTAAGATCATTGACTGTATAATTATGAAGCTAGCACCGGTTCCTCTTTCTTTAGCCAATCTTGTTTATTGATAGAGGAACCCATCAATCTGTTAATTCCTATAGTCTGGCCATTATTTTCAGTTTGTAATTGATCTATTATTTATTTGACATTGTTTCGGATGCAATAGTGTGTTGGTGCTAGAGCAAAATGGTATTTGAAATAATCTAATGATTATATCTATGCAAATAAATCAAAATTGTAGTGTCTGTTTCAAATTTCAAAATGACAGCTTTTTTCTAAATGATTACGAAACGAATTACTTAAATACGGTAATTACAAGAAAAATCAGATTTTACTTTTTCATTCTCTGTCTGTTTGTGACGGAGGGGCTTGTGGCTAAATAACAATAGCTGCACGGGTCGATCGGCCAGGTTAAGCTACGCTTGCCGTGGTTGGTCCGTGGATGGGTGACCATCTTTACATACCAAGACTCCTCCGTGCCTCGGAAAGCACGTTAAGCCGTTGGTCCCGGCTGTCATTTGTAGATCTTTGACAGTCGTTACGGGTCGTCAGAAGCCGGAAAGTCTGACAACCAGTCTTACCAAGGGGTATCGTATTACCTAGTAACAGGGTTGTGGAGGTCAGATAGGCAGTCGCTCCATGTAAAATACTGGTATTCAGCTGCATCCGGTTAGACTGGAAGCCGACCCTAACATAGTTGGGAAAAGGCTAGGCAGATGATGATGTCTGTTTGTGACGGTAATCTCCAAATGGCTGGATAGATTTCACGGGATTGGTAAATAGTTGATGTTATATGGTACATACATAGGCTATTTTTTGTCTAGGTAGTAAGTTCCCGTGGGATATCTTCAGACAATCACTCGGGGGAAGCTGCGATACATAGATGTGGGTTATGAAGTATATTGAAGGGATTGCTTTATTGATGACATTTAGAAATGACAAAAGCGCCAAAATCGAAAAACTACAGTTTCTATTTTCTTCCATTTAATAGCACGCCATCTTTTATGACCTACAAGAACTTCTCAATGATCTGAATAACAAGAGCAAGGGCATCAAAGTCGAGCACTTGCAAAGAAAATTAGTCAACGACTTTCACATTGCAAAGCGATCGATAATTTTATAGATACAGATACAGCCTCCGATAGCCGTGATCGTCTAGTGGTCAGGACCCTACGTTGTGGCCGTAGTAACCCAGGTTCGAATCCTGGTCACGGCAGTGATTACACTGTCATGGCGGAGGCTTCATAATCTTTTGTTCTTTAATTTCTGATTGAAATTTCATAGAAGTTAATGATTCATTAGCTAAGCCAGAAAATATAACGTCGAGGTATATAAATATAGTTTTGTGGATTTCTTGTAAAATATGGATATTACAGTGTCATGGTGGAGGCTTCATAATCTTTTGTTCTTTAATTTCTGATTGAAATTTCATAGAAGTTAAAGATTCATTAGCTAAGCCAGAAAATATAACGTCGAGGTATATAAATATAGTTTTGTGGATTTCTTGTAAAATATGGATATTACAGTGTCATGGTGGAGGCTTCATAATCTTTTGTTCTTTAATTTCTGATTGAAATTTCATAGAAGTTAAAGATTCATTAGCTAAGCCAGAAAATATAACGTCGAGGTATATAAATATAGTTTTGTGGATTTCTTGTAAAATATGGATAGATGCCAAAAATGGCGATTAAATAATAGGAAACTTTAGTCATAGATTCTCGTGGTTTTTGTTGTTTGGCCTAGTTTCTAACTGGGTGCTCATAAGTATACTATTATTAACATTAGTTATAGCGCATTCAGTTGAATATTTTGTACCTTGTCGTCGTTTCTTTGACCAGTCTTACCAAGGGGTATCGTATTATATAAAAAAAAGGGGTATCGTATTACCCAGTAACTGAGTTGTGGAGGTCAGATAGGCAGTCGCTGCATGTAAAATACTGGTATTCAGCTGCATCCGGTTAGACTGGAAGCCGACCCCAACATAGTTGGGAAAACGCTGGGCAGATGACGACCTCGTTTTCGTTCGACCTCGACGAATTTTCAAAATGGGGACAAAGAGTCCCCATTTTGAAAATTATCTTAATTTGTATCTCCATCAAAATAATTCAAGAGTATTTTAAGTGTCTCTTAACGAATTTCTTATCAGATTCAACAATTCACTTGCTAGGCACAAAAACTCTTACAAATTAATTTGTGTTTTTTCTTCCTTTTTTCGCTGGTTTAATACGAATCCAATCTGAATCTGTTCATGCGTGACGGCCATTCATTTGACACGCTACGCCTCCCGGAAGACAACCTGATGCCAGATTTTATCTCGCGTTGTGTCCTTGGCAAAATGTCCTTGTATTTTTTGCTAACCTTCCAATCTTTTAGAAACTTCACTGATTTCACGCTGTTCTGTATTTTTACTTTTTAAATTACTCATCCTTTTTATACTTATATAAGAATTTATTTCTGAGGAGAAACTGCTCTTTAAGTACTGTTTATGTTCTAGATCATTAATTTATCTGGAAATGTGTAACAATTAATTTGCATTACTTGTTTTATTATTTTTATTATTTTCAAATTAATTTAATTGTTCACGTTATTTTACAATCAATGAACCAATACTTACTCAATTAATCAATAAAAGAAAACAAATGAAATATCAATCTTTACTATTTTTAGTCGTAAGTTTTTGATTACTTCCAATGCCTCGTGTAAGTACATTAACATTTTTGTTATTTAGTTTTTGGTTCTTACACGTGTCTTTCAATGTGTTTTTGGTTTTTCTCTCTTTGGTTCAAAGGCCTTCACATGGCAACCAGCAATTTAAATTCGTTTAGTTAATATTTTTTTCATCTAAATTACTTCGGTTGTTATTTAATATGGTAAGTCTATTTTTTCGCCTAGACAATGGAGATTACATAAAATGAGTTATACACAATAGAAACAAATACTGCAAATATAGCTCCTTTAAAAATAGACAGGCGTGATGCTAAATTAATTAATGCTTTTTTTACTGAACATTTATGAGGTAATTTGCCATTTTTACGCTCATTTGCGCACTCTGGCGCACGTAACAGTGAATTTTCATGAAATGTTATGTAACTGTTATAAAGACGTTGTTATTTTCGACAGTGCTACCAGTGGTTCCGACAGCCGTGATCGTCTAGTGGTTAGGACCCTACGTTGTGGCCGTAGTAACCCAGGTTCGAATCCTGCACCCTAATTGCGTAACTCACGATTCATCATAATCTGTATCGTTTTGAAACGGATTGTTAAACCATTGCTTCATATGTTCGAAAAATGTGTCTGTTCGACAACATAAATAACGCAATGAATATTGTATATCTGTGAAGACGAAACCAATTATGATCAATCGTGAGTTACGCAATTAGGGTGCTGGTCACGGCAGTGATTACACTGTCGCGGCGGAACTCTTTTTTGTTAGTTTGTTTACGAAGCTATTCAAAAACAATGTTATTTTATCTAAATAGATATAGTTTTCTCATCAGAATGTTCAAATACATTCATTTGTTTCTGAAAAACTTCGTTTGTTAGTCACTAAAAGCATAAATTAGAGGACAACAATCAAGCGAATCGTCATCAACCGAGTCCTTTATATCTTCCAACTATTTAAGTTTTCTATTATCTAAATTCTGATTATGAAAGCGAAAACTCTCATAACGAGAAGAAATTATTTTTAATTTACTGAGTTTTAAATCAGGATGGTGTTCATGACGATTTTTTTCAGTCCCAATTAACACAGACAGGCCGGATAGCCAACGCCGGGCCCACGGTGATATAATGTATAGATAAGTTACCCGTTCATTCACCAACTCGAACTCAACGCTAGCCCACAGCCCGATCGCATCAAAAGGGTCATAAGCGACACATATAAAAAGTGGTATGAAAGTGATCACTGACATGTACCTGTTGTGCTGTAGCGTCTGCAGCTGGTGCGCCCCCCACGTCAGTCCGATGCCCATGTCCGAGTTGATGCTGAAGTCTTGTGGTCCGAAGTTGCCGAGTCCTGAGTAGCCGAGAGGTGTCTGAAAGAAGAAAGGAATTGGGTCACTCCAGTGAACATTTAGAAACGAAAGGTGAATTTCGCCAGCAAAACTCGACGTGACCAACACCAGTATCAATATTTCTGAGCTTTAGATGTGCTGATTGCCTTCAGTTTCGTTGGTGTAATTCGCCTAAAGATATTGTATTAATCATACATTATCTTTGGGCGAATTTCAATTTTAAGATATAATAAATTAACAAAAATAAAACAAAATTAATCAGTAAAAACAAAAGATATAAAAATTCGAACTCATTTAAACAAAGGTTTAACTTCTGAATGCTACATCATACATATAGTTTATGTATCTGGTGTGAGTCTAATAAGAAGTTTACTTGAACAAGACAGAGGCTAGCAAACCCTAATATTATTTATTTAACAAACACTTTATTGCAAAACATCATCATCTGCCTAGCCTTTTCCCAACTATGTATGTTCGGGTCGGCTTCCAATCTAACTGGATGCAACTGAGTACCAGTATTTTACATGGAACGACTGTCGTACTGACATCCACAATCCAGTTACTGGGTAATACGATACCCCTTGGTCAGATTTTGTTGCAAGTAAAAAGGAAAAACATGTGTACAATAGGTGGTCTTCTCGCACAACGCCATCTCTTAGAGATTAGATCCCTTTATAGACCTTTAGATCGATTGGAAGAAAGACCAGACGCTTATTTTTCGGACTGTTAGTAAGAAGACGCTTTCAGGGCATTAGGATAGGGTGAAAGAAATATAAAAGAAAAATAAAAGAAAAAAAAGTTCCTCACAATCACCTCTCCAGCATAAGAGATGTCATCTTGCGGTGGTGGCATAGAGCTGGGTATGACAACGCGCAAGTTATTGTGCCGCGGCGAGTGATGCGGTGGCGGTGCGTGCCCGTGCGACTTGTGGCCGTGCCGGTGCGGCGACGGCGCCGGCCCGGGCGACGGCGACGGCGTGCATCCGGCGTCTAGTGGAGATCCTGAACCTGGGTAGCCGTTTGACATCTCTAGCATTCCGCCGCTTGGGTATACTGTAATAGAAAATATAGAGAGAAGATTTAGTAAAGATGGTTCGGTTGGTAGTAGAATATTTTCAGTTTGATGAAATCCATTAAAGCTAGTTTCGACTGATTTGAAATAACGAATACTAATTACGGTGTGCAAAATCAGAGAGAAACAGTGAAGGTCAATAAAAATTATATATGATATTGATTTACCTGAATCGGTTTCCGAAGACGATGGCCGTGGACTGATAGAAGCATGCATCTGTGGACTAGCTTGCAGTAGTGATTGATCATAGTTGCCAACCGGGACGCTGACGGGCAGGTTGTAGTTGCTTCCTGCCACGCCCACTCCCACTCGGCTCCCGTTCAACTGGTTCCTCTGCATCATCATTTGGAATTCCTCATCAATCTTGGAATATTTTGCCTCGGTCCTTGGTGTCAGATTGTACTCGGGCTCAGCCTCAGGGCTGTCCGGGGACATCACTCCGTTCTTATGCTCTTTCTTCGTTAGTGCCTGTAAGTGTCAGCGAACACAGCTCAGGTGGCTTGACGAGCCAAACTTATAAATACTCTACTCGTACTGTATTAATCTGGCATGCATTAAAATCCAGTTAAATTATTAGATTACACCCTCTATACACACCATTAGCGTTATCAGCTTCAATCGCGTTAAACGTAATTGCTACTGTTTCGTTTGTTTAGATTGTATCACGTCAGTATGTAGTGGAGGGTTCAAAAAAAAAAAACAGTGCTCTCAATAAAACTACAGTGTCTAGGTAAAATTGTACGTGTCAAATTTTTTAGCGTACATATGTGTGGTGTCGAACGCAATGATGCAACACTGACTTGGCCCTTGTATCAAAACATCGGAGTCAGGTAGGAGC
The DNA here is from genome assembly GCA_949987655.1 of Polymixis flavicincta. NCBI lineage: Eukaryota > Metazoa > Arthropoda > Insecta > Lepidoptera > Noctuidae > Polymixis > Polymixis flavicincta. The sequence continues at coordinate 22,674,831 of OX465173.1, forward strand.
GGTTAATTCAAATAAACACAAAATATATTTACAAAACCCATGCTGGTACAAGAAAAAATAACATAAATATTTGGGGTATCTAGTCATAAACTGTTAGTATAAAACGGGGGTCTGGTGTTTTGTACTTCATCCTTTTTTCTAACAGGAAATAAACATGCTGTTGCTTTATTACTCGTGTTTGTCTATTCTGTGTATATTGATGTGATATCGTTTACACAAGGTCTTTGGGTACGAGATCTACATATATAATCTAGTGAGGTTCAAACAACATTTGCTTGTTTGTATCAGGGATTGTTTTAGTATCAAATATATGCATTAGGGTATTGTGTGTAAGTACAAAGCACGCGGTTAATGGGATAAGTCAATTTTGCATGGACATTGCATTGCGATCACGGGCACACAGATGACGCCGTACTTAATGTACCTCGATGATGTTCCGGTTGGTCAGAGACTCGTGCGGCTCGTTGTATTCCGTGTATTTCAAAAGAACCTGCAAAGAAATATACGTATTTTTTATTATTTTAATCTAGTTTTCCGCTATCAATTTCATCTTCCTTAGGATCTTACACAAACAAGCCGTCTCGCCTAAGATATCTCTACAAATCATCTTTATTGATTAATCAATTATGAATGTTTTCAATTTAATTTGGTTTTTGTTTAATAACAATCCTATTTTCATTGATTAACTGCCCCGAAGGTCTAGTGGTCGCAAGCGCTACTGATGATCAATTAGGTCCTGGGTTCGATTCCAGATCCTGATTGGTAAAGTGTTTGTAGGTTTTGGTATCAGGAATTTCTTCGAATTTGTTCCCGGTTGATGACGATAGGTTCGTCCCTATTAGATGGAACTTAAACATAACTGGCGAAATGTGGTGAAATCTGGTGTACTAGGTATACGTGCACATATTCCTAACCCTACGGGCATTTATTTTCCTTTTTTGGTTATCTATCTATATTATTTATATCTATATTGTAAATTGTACACATAAGAAATTTTAGTAAAACTAATAATTTAGGATCTACACCATCTTCATAGCAACAGTGTTGTTTACTCATACATTTGTTTGAAAAAATATTCTTTGTTAAGTATTAAGTATAGTTTAACGTAGCCACCTTGACCTTACATCGTTAAATACAAAATCACAAATAGTGGCAGATCATTTGGCTCAACCGTAAGATCTTTATGAGCGGTTTATTCAGTCAATGTTCGCAGTAAACGATAAAAAATGTTTATGCAAATAACCTGGGTCTAGCTGGTATTACCAAGAGTCATTACAATATAAAAGCTTAGTATTATAAAATATGTGAGGCGTGTTAGCTGTGTGACGATAAATTACTGCGAACCACGTTAGAAGAAATTAATTCCATTACTGTTGGAATTATAGAATTTTTCCTATAAAATCATAACTTACTTCAAATTGCAAATACACGGCTTTAAAAGAAAACCATATCGAACACAATGCTAAGCATTCATCTTTGAACGTCATAATACTATAAAAAACTACATAGAACAGGAAGCTAGTAAAACAGAATTAACATACATAATAATTAATAAGGAAGATCTGCCAAGAAATGATAATAAAGAATGGATTTACATAATTTTAGCAATATTTTAGATTCTTTGATAATCTAGCTAGGATACATAACTGAAAGAGCCAAATTGTAAATCCATAAATTCTCTAAGATGAGATACAGGGTAAGTTTTTATCCATTGCGCAAATTGTAACCATGAATTCAGCATATCATTCTAGAACAACTAGTGCAGACATTTTTCGCCGGATATACCAAAAAAAAAAAAAAAAAAAACTGCTGTCCCATACATTTTGACCGCGTAGGTATTGCACTTTTCTATGAAACAGCAGATTTTTTTTTGTATATTCGGCAAAAAACTTTTGCGCTAGGGGTTCTAGAATGATATGCTGAATTCATGGTTACAATTTGCGCACTGGATAAAAACTTTTCCTGTATATGTAGGAATCAGAAATGAATAAATGTGAGCATGTAGAAAACTAAAACAAAATTGGTTTATAACTGAAGCAATATAGGTATACTAACTAGGCTACTGTATGAAGAATGTTCTCTTAACGTTATTGTGAAAACAATTATATTTTTAAACATAGATACGAAAGTAAGGACGAATGAAAAGAACATATTGATATATTCGAAGAATTAAAAGAAAATTTCACAAACCTTGTCCATATCAGTGCTGGCATATTGGTACAGTTTGTTGTTTGAGCTGAAGATGATGAGGGCGATCTCACAGTCACATAATACGCTAAGCTCGTAAGCTTTCTTCATCACACCAAATTTACGCTTGTTGAAGGTCACCTGAAACATTCAGATGACTATGTTAAGGAAAATGAAGGAACATAAAACAATAGTAACTACCTAAGTGGTTTTGAAAAGGTAACTACGATTATAGAGAGGTATTTTTTAGAGTACATGAATTTAATGTATAATCCCTAATATCTTCACAGGGTCAAACCACAAAGTTTATAAAGTAATTACAGAGTTTTTAACTACCACCAGTGGGTAGTTTGAAGCTTGACTACACAAAACATATCATTAAACCACTCGGACTCTTCATATTGTAATTTCGATATTGATAAAATGAAAACAAAAGCATTTTATTGGGTCACGGACGAAATCAAATAATTATTACTGGAACTCATCAAAGTTATTTGTCATTCAGTACGTTTTAAATTCCAATATTTCAAGCTATTAAATAATGCACCAACGTTCGTACCAATACATCATCTGCGGTTAATTTGTAATTTTCCTTAATACACTTTAAAAAATCGATAGGTGTTCTGGTAAACTCATTTGTTTAGGATTAGGAACAACTAACTATTACTAATTATTGCAATGTTTCCTGGTATTTATAGGTACCGAATGTAATGTCTGATTGCAGAATGATCATGGTTTATTTAAAACTAGTTTTTTCCAGCGGCTACGACTGCATGGAGGTCGAAAATTATCCCACGGAACGTAGGTACTGCCGGGATAAAAAGTATCCTATATGTTAATCCAAGTTATAATCTATCTGTGTGCCAAATTACATTCGAATCTGTACCGCCGTTTTTGCGTGATTGAGTGACAAACATTCCAACATCTAAAAATCCAAACTTTCATATTTATAACATGATATTTATGTACCTATATAATTATAAATATAGTAGGCTAACATAAAGAACAAAGGAAGTTGGACCGCCGAAAGCAAATTGACCTTCGCAATTTTTAATTTTCCATGTCTGCTACTGGTATTACTAGACCACATTCAAAGAGCTTCTCCGCCCTCTTGTAATTAAAAATGTGCTTTGAGAGAGGGGCAGATGAGGAGTGCTTTGTAGGGTCATAATAAACTGGACAAGGTTGATATACAGTGTAATCGTATAATTAATAAATTACAAGCGGGAGCGGTCGTTGTCCCGCCGCGATAATGTTTTGCAGTGGGAGTGTTGATAGGCCACATCTGTTAGGTCATGCCTCATGGTAAGGTCATTTCACTCTCCTCCAATATTGTGTACTAACTTCGTATTGCACGTATCACTTTTGGTTTCGGCTTCAGTTACATAAACTCAAACATCGCCATGGGCAATGTTAAAAAGTAATAACCATCCAACATTTTTTTAAATGTCGTGTCGGTTCGGTTTTGTTTTTTGTTGTAATCATACTACCTATACTTCTCATTCCTTCGTTTAATTAGTATTGCCAAAACTGGCCTGCAACTGTCAGACTGTTATACTGACCTTGGAATTCTCAAAGTGAAAAAATGTTTTAGTTAAAAATTATGTACCAACCTGTCGATTCCGTTCGTCCGTAATCCGGGATATTTGTATTTTCTTCCGACCCATGGTGGCAGCAATCTTGGAAGGGGATGCGGGGAGCGGGGGCGAGAAAAAGATTTGCCTTTGGGCTGGCTGCTACTGCGGACGTCAACAGCTGCTACCTGCAGGCAAACAAAAACAAAAATGAAAACTGAAATCACAAAGCTTAACTCGTAAACACTTCCAATAAAACACATTTCCAAGTAAATGATAGTGGTAAATCATAGCATGAATCAATTCTTAATTGTGTCCCTTATGGCTATTGTCATAAAGTCGTAGTAAATGACGATTTATTAAGGCCAAAAGCTCTCGTCATCGCGCTTGTGCCATGAAGCCATGGTCATGATTGTGACCATAGCGAAACAAGGCCGATGACAGATATTGTAGAACAGGGTGACGTAACAAAATGCAAAGATAATTACGTAAACATAATAGTATTTTGGTAATCGAATAGAGTATTAGGTAATGCTTCTTATGGATAAATAGCTTTGCTTATCTCTTGCTTTGGTATCGTTAGCACATGTGATAGACGTTTGGTATTCGATTTATCCATAATCCGGTAGCTGATGTTCATCATAATAGATAGTGCTATCTGTCACTGTTCTCAAAGCATTATAGTCAGTAAGTGATTGTTTTGAACGTATGTTTCCTCATTATTGTTTGTGACTGGTGATAAATAGGATTCGTGTATAATAAATAATGATGTATATTGTAATATTCAATAATGCATAAATTTGTTTAAAATTATTGTTTACATATTATAAATGATGTTTAATCCCCAGTTGAAATTGAGCTTAATCATACTTAGACTCTTTTAAGAGAAGTAAAAACTTGTTATCAAACAAAAAAACACATGTAAATGACAAAGTGGTAACAAACTTTATAGATATAAATTAATAATAATATAAGCTCCAAAGTAAGGTCAGAGACAAAGCGACCGGACATCACACATTCCTACTACGTGCCTAACAGTTAAGCGATAATGTTTACAACGATTACGTAATCAGTGGTGGAACCAGCTTTATTGGACTATTGGGGTCCGATGTAGTCTCTTGTTAATCTATGAGTGTGACAGGAACGAAATAAAATAATGATAGATCGTTATGCAAAGCTGAACTTATATAACAGAGATTAATAAGTAGAAGTCGTTTTTATTTATATGCAGCTATAAATAATTTTGTGACGATTATCAAAGCAATGATATAATTATTTTTCAATGCTGGGAAACTTAAAAAAGTGAAAATCTACAAGCGGCAGAAGTATAAGAGCAAATAAAAAGCAGGATTCAACTATCTTGTAACAGTGAATTTGATGGAAAATAAAAACCATCTTGATCATGAGGATACAAATAAATAAATAGCCAAAATATGACTATCCGCAAATCTCTTCAACTTGACACTGTCATTGACGGTATGGATATCATACCTAATATCGACATACATAATTCATGGCCCGACAATAACGACGAAACAAAGTAGGCGTTTTACGTTTAAACATTACAAAAAGTATTTGGCGCAATCCCAAATGTGAAGTTTATTTTCTTGTGGATCAAGTTTTTGAAGAATGAATGGAAGATATGAGAGTCGCAGAAATGGAGGAGAACAACATTTTTTACAGATGGCATTAATTCCAAAGCCGAAATTTTGACACGAGAAAATTGTATTTGACAAAATGAGACAGTTCCCAGACACAGTACTCGTAACAGGAAAACGTTGATTACCAATGTTAACAGCACAGTTAGGCAAAAAACGGGGTCATGTGGGCTGATAGTAGTGTCATTATGCAAATCTGTGTGACCTGCTGTCTTGTACGCGCTTTATGGTAAAATTAATGTTTTACTTTGTGTGGATGGGTCGGCAGCGATGCCATTCGAACTATTTTGTGTATTCTGCATGGTGAGTGCTTTAGCAGTCAGTGCGGACGGATGACGGATGTTCCCTCGTAGCATGTAAATTGACGGATTTTGACAAATATTTTATCTATCGTTTCGTTTCGTGGCGAGCATTGTAGTGTTATTATCTTACTTGCGTTTTAGTTTAGCCAGTTCTGTATTATCGTTAACCATAAGAAAACGAGTTATTGTAGTACTAATACTTATAAATAAATTAATGTCAGTTGAAACTTTCAAGCCATTTCTGCGTAGATAATCTTCACCTTATGTATTAATTTCGTTATAATACTTATTGCTAATATCCTAATCGTACGAAATCAATATTTTTTTTTCATGTTTTTCATAGGAAGATGAAAAAAAGTATATTTTGTGTCGCATTAGACGAGAATTGTGTGATTAATCAATCAAAACGTGTTCATACCATTGAATTTTAAATAAATTTTCTGAGAAATGATATCGGAATATATAACAGAGTTTATTATTTGCGTACTTGCGTGGGTGTAAGGAAAGCAATAATTGAAATGGAGAAGTAGAGAAATTTATACTATGTTTTAGTAGCTAGGCGTATATTTATTTTAGGTTGGTAGGTTTTGTAACTTTTGTGATTAAACTCTTACACACTTTAAACAAATTCTATTCATACTGGTAGATTTTAATAATGAATAGAAAGAGATTAATTTTACTAACAATAACTAAATACGAAAATCAAGACCAATTACTGTCACTACGAAAACGAATACTGATATAAATGTATCTGTTACAGTACTGTGGGTGGTGAGGACCAACGACGCCATAACAATAGTACTAATATTCATAGAAACACATCATCTTTTGTGCGCTTTTGCTATAAATATAATAGTAATGACCCCTAAATCTAAGCATTGTGTCTACGCATACGTGGACGATAATTAAACAACAGTTAATGCACACAATGGAGATGTAAAGGAAAAAGTTAACTTTGAAGTTACACCATTGATTGCTCCTGATGTTATAAAACACATTATAGGCGAATTTGGTGAGCAATTAGCCGATATGAATAGGAAAATGATGGATTATTTTGAAAATAATCACTTAATTACTTCCTGCGTATGATCTGATTTGAATGAACTGATATTATCAAATCCGTATGGTTACGAACCCGACTTGCCAAGAAATTACATGGTAATTATTCTTGTTGTAGAAATTTCATCAGAGTTGACGATGAGTCTCTTGCTGTAATGATCTATTTAGTTTTAGTAACAATACTTCAGAAATACCCACTGGATTCTGTAGATTACGGACGGATATTGCTTGCTAGTCGGACAGTTAGAGTGAGTAGAGTATTTTCTTTAGAGGACGATTTTAAATTATTGTTTCTTTTAGAGCTTTTATAACTGTTTCTACTTCTAACATTTGTGCAATAATTTGTTTGTCATCCCTTGACTAATTTACTTTCCGTTCAACTTTGTCATGATTTACATTTTTAATTAGCACAACGGTGCGTTTCTCTATACTTTATAAGAGAAAAGAGCATAACGATACAGTAGTAATTTATCGCCGGTCCACAGCAAACACGCGAGGGTGCTACACGTCAGTGGTCGCAAAGGGCGTATGTTTCTTGGAAGGTTTCATGATACACACCTTAGTACTAAGCTTACGGCAATAATTCTACTGTAGTACTGGTAATCACATTATCGGTAAGCAACATCTCACTGGGCATATGACGTGCATTTAAATGCAAAGGGAAAATATGTAGTTATATGAAAACAATGTTATCAATATAGTTGTTCGTTTCAAATAGTTTCTGAGCAGGTAAAACAGTATTAGGTGTTTCATCCTTGATATTGTTATAACCTCTGATAGTTGTTTTATAAAAATAATTAGCACTGACATATGTATTAGCGGTTTTGACTTTATGTTGTATTATTAAGCAGATCCTGCTGTATTGTTTTCAGCATCTTCGCATGTTCTAAGAACAAAAATTGTTTGAAAATTATTCTAATGAATCCATTGCAGTTTGTAGAATATGTTCAAAAATTTACTAAGTTTCAAGGAGATAAACATGATCTAACTTCGACACTATCTACTTAAAAAACCGGTCAAGTGCGAGTTGGACTCGCGCACCGAGGGTTCCGTACAAACCTGTGGGTATATAGGTAAGTAAAAGTTCAAAATTGTCAAAAATATTTTTTTTTATGTGACGAAACTAAAAATTTTCGGTTTTCGTAATTTTTCCTATATCTGTACTATAAGACGTGACTTCGTACAAAATTTCAAGATTCTAAGTTCACGGGAAGTACCCTGTAGGTTTTGATTCCCGTGCGAGTTTCGAAAATTTGCGGAATTTTGCGGCCTAAATGGCTGTATCTTTTGATTGCGTTGACTTAGAAGGTTGATTTTTCTACAGCTTCCAGGGACAGTAGAACTAAGTATCATATAGAAATTTCAGTTTGATACCTCCACGCGTTCCTGAGAAAAACGGTCTTGACAGACGGACGGACGGACGGACGGACAACAAAGTGATCTTATAAGGGTTCCGTTTTTTCCTTTAGAGGTACGGAACCCTAAAAATCACGTATATACAGGATAGAATTTTCACCAGTGCGCAAACTGTAACCATGAGTTCTAAGTGTGGTTCTAGAACCCTAGCGTAGAAATTTTTTGGTTATAAAAAAAATGATATATCATACTTTTTGACCGCATAGCTACTAGTAGTAGATTTTTTTTTTATTAAAAACCAGTTTTTTTTATAACCGACGAAAAATTTCCACCTCTGGAATCATATTCTGAATTCATGGTTACAGTTTGCGCAATGGTAAAAAAAATTCTGTATGTTTTAAAGTTCTTTCAAATAAATATAGTTTCAGTTATACAGACCCTTAAGCCAACCCTAGTCCCCTTAGTTTTCTATAAGTGCGTGATGTGAGGCACTGCTAGTGTTGTCGTGATTAAGTTCTAGGTTGCTTTTTATGTGACCTAATTTCATAATTCATCATGTTACAAGAAAATTGCAGCATATAAATGTATGCCAGTGTTTATTTTTCTACTTGAGCTGCTTTTAAAGTTGATGTTAGAATAGTTTTACTTTAATTTTATGAGATCGTTAACTTATAGTTGAGAGAGTATTTGAGTGTCATTATCAAACATGCCCAAAACATTATGTTAAACTTCATCATTTTCTTTTGAAAATATTGAATTTCTTAACATTATAATATTCTAGGTACTACTAGCACTGAAAACCAGTTTGATGTTAAAAATAAACCCCAAATATTTTGTTTCAAAATAAATGACGTCTAGTTAAACTCGTAAAACTGAAATTTATTACATGGAATATTTTCTTTGGAAGCAATTAAAAGTGAAAACGAAAAATGTTTTCATTTTGACGCCTCGCGATTAGGACTTGAACAGTCTAAATTAAAGTGTCAACATTTAATTCCGCCATTTTTCAGTTGGCAACTGAAAGATTTTACTATTCGCGCTACCGCAAAATTCCGATTCTGTTAGAGTGTGAGTTGGTGCATGAACGCTCCTCTGTGTGTAAGAAATATAGTTCACGGTGTCATGTTTGCCTAGTTTCCCCCATTTCTTTGCAAGTGTGCGTTGGCCTACGCATGAAAGCTTGTCGGTGTGTGTTAAGTTGAGTATGTGTGCGTTTGTGTGCAATAAACTGGCATTGCCCGTGTGTAGGTCAAAGGGTGTTTGTAGGGGGTGCAGGGTGGAGCGGGGCAGGGCGGGGTGTCAGGTCACTGTGTTTATAGGTGGCTTGTTACGCGGCACTTGCGTCTATTCATGCATTATCACGTTCCCTCTGCGGGTGATTATCGTGTGGTATAATTATCAGCTTCACCTAACAGATTGTAACTGTAACATTTATTGTGTTAACTTGATTTAATAATTCTGTTGCAAAAGGTATTTAAAAGGTAAACTTGATTTACCTCAAAATCTTATCTACCAGTGGATTACACATTCCGACTGTATAAACAGGACAATATTTTGGTTTAATCAGGAGACCAAATAGTGTTACCTAATCAATGCGTTGGTTTCAGGTTGACATTAATGTTTTCCCCATAAATATACATTATATTCTATGATTTCTAGTTTGAAAACCCTCCAACTACAACAATGCGTTCATAAAAAACGTAGTTACTTATTTTTTAAACTGACCTCAGCCTTATTTACTTTTATTAAATGAACTGGAAGAGAGTGTATGCAAATTTAAGTGAAGCCTAAGCATTAACGACGACGCAGTCTTTCCCTTTTTTCTCATGGCTCATTAATTTTTTTTCTTAAAAGGTTAACATAAGCGTAAAGCCGTGAACTGGCCTCGCTCAGAGGTAAATAACTGGGAATATCTTTAACGCAACACTCAAAAAGGAAAGCCTGTACCATAGATTAATGGGAGGAATTATCCCGCCAAGCGGGGAAGGAAAAAAAAAACAGCGCAAATTAAGAGTGCTTGTTTTTCTCGGAAACTTGGAGTTCAGAGTCCTTAAATTGGGCAAGAAAGAAAAAGGTATTTGGCGGCTTCATCGCTTTCTATATTCCAATTGGAATATACCGTGGAAAGGTAAAATTATTTATTGACTCATTTCGTATAGACGTCGAAATTCGAGCGGGAATTCTGGCTCAATTTCCCCGAAATGTACTAAAGATTCTGTCTGGATAGTATCAATGCCTTTAGGATATTATGACGTGGCTTTAGAAAGAAATATGAGAACAAAATGAGTATTAAATGAAGCGTGTATGCACAGATGATTCTGCCTTCTCAAGATCGCAGCCATGATCTATATCTTTACATGTCAGTCTATGTTAATAAGAAAAAGATGAGCACAATACCAATTTTCTAGATGCTGAGCTAGAAAAAGATAATAATGTCAATCACAATATACATAAAATTGTTCTTAGTCGTGTCAAAATTGTCGTTAATCCAGGAATGGCCACTAAATTCCACATCAGGAGTGAACAATTTTAAAGAGGACATTTTACACGTGCTACGCTTCAACGATTCCCTGAATCCAATAACTCTCTACCTATGTTTACTCTGTAGAGAGCTTTCAACAAGAATATTTCACTGGAACCTTGGAATAGGAAGTGCAATGACAAAATATATAGGTATACAGCTGGTTATCAGAAAATAAACCTACGTTTAATATTGAAAGAGAACATTATTATAATATTAAGGTAATCGTTAAAACGAAGTTTAGAAGGTTTTGCGGATCAGTATTTTTAAAGTTCAAAGTCGCATTTTAATTTTATAATGACACAATTAAAATAGTAAAGTTATTTGCAACAGAATAAGTAGTAGAGAAATAATTTAGATTGCAAAACAAATTATGCGAAATGCAAAACACGCTCACATTAATTAACTGCATTAAATTACAGATAGTTGAATCCTTAAGGAAACATAAAATATCACTATATTTACTATCCTTATTGGGGATAACTATATATCATGCTGTTTACATAATTAGCTGGGATACTTCCAAAGATTCCAAATATGGACCAATAGATAAATTCAATTGGCCAATTAAAATGAACACGCGAGAAAAATATAAACATCAATGATGAAAATAACAACATTATGAATGATACACTGAATCTTCAAGTAGGTCCCACCCAAGGGGTATTCAGTATATGGGTTATGGAGGTTAGATGGTTAATCCCTCCACGGAATGATGGAAAAAAAGACTGGTATTCAGTTGCATCCGCTTAGACTGGAAGCCGACCACAAACTAATTGGGAAAAGGCTCTGCAGGTGAATTTCAACTTAAAGCCTTTCCGGGTAAATGAGTGGTCCTGTTTACAGCTGATAAAGCCGAGACAAACACTTTCAAACTTGATTGTAACACAGATCAAATTTTCAATAATGACACTCACTTCGGTAGTAATGAAAAAATCGGTTGTCAAGGATCAGAGTGCGTGGGCGAGCGGTTTCCAGGCACCGCGCCTACGGTAGCTCGACGTATATACACGTCATATTATATACGTTGTACGTCTAGGTATAGTGATTTGTATATGTACCAGGGGTTTCAGTCTGTTGATTTAATATCTTTATCGGATTTGTACGCCTGTGATTTTACTCTCTAGGTGAAAATTCCGAGAAGGGTTCATATTTTATGTACAAAGCGAGTCTGATGCGGTTGAGAAAAAAGGCTTTAAAATAGAAGGTGACGAAAATAAATCGGTTACACAAAGAAGCGGTTTTACAGAAATTTCTCATGAAATGGAAGACTCATCTTTATGATTAATTCAACGAACTCAAGGGTTACCGAAGAGTGCAGTTGGTATACTTTTTCTCTTTTTCTAAAATATTTGATGAATATTGTAGTCTAGACTTTGTAGAAGGTAGAAGTAAGTTGTAATGTTTTCCCTGCCTCCCACCTAAAACATGTGGGGAATAATAAGAAGCTGACTCACTTCGCTTATCTTTTGTTTGTAGGTCAATATGGGAATTTGCCAAGTGTTACAGACAGGCGTAACAGAAATCGCACGAAATCATAACGGAATGCTACGAATATTCACAATAAACTGCGCTAAGCTCGAATATACCGGTTTTTAAACTGTGGTAAACTCAAAAATACTGGTTTAAGTACATTTATCGATTTTATTACGGTAACTAGAATTTCTAGTATTCTAAGCTGATGTATTTTTAATGATATTAAGTAATAACATAATAATCAAAGTAGTCGTCATCACTTGAAATCATTATTTTAATAGAAATCCGTGCAATGGCCGAAAATATCAACAAACGAAATTGAAACAAAACATTTACAAAATAAAATATGGTGTCCACAGTATTTGCATTATCATCACAATAGATAACAAATATTGTAGCTAATAAACTACAGACCACAATGTCTAAAGATGTATGTACCTACTGGTACGAAATTGATAAATATATCTGCGGATGTTCAAAACACTTCTCAAAGCGCGTTTGTGATTGGCTGCAAAAACGTTGCCATGACAGAATTCAGTTTATTGTTCATGAGTTTTTGATTATTATTTTTTGTATAGTAAAGTATGTTTGACAACCCTAGCAATAATTGGATTAAATCGCTCGGTTCGATGCAATTTCTTTTATTGAGTTTTAATTTTGAATTTCCATATTTTAAAGTTTTGGACAGAGCTTTAAAGCTTCGATACTATTCGATACAAATGAATTTTTGGACACACTTTGAATACCTACCTTAACAAGACTGAAAAATGTGACAAAGTCGTCAATTATTAATTCATGGTAAAAGTAAAAGACACAAAGACATTTTTAGTATCAGCAAGATAAGCTTGCAACACAAAATTGTACCTAATCATAATCATCTACTACATCTACATCGAGCCACAAACGGCAGTAGCATTCGTTTTAGTTTAATTTTATAAATTTTAATTTTGATTTTATGTATATTATTGAATTAATTATTATAATATATTATGTTTATTATGATTTAACATTAAATTTTAATTTTATTGCTAATTTTATTCGAATAATTATGTTCTAAACTGGATTGAAATAAATTATTTTGAATTTGAAATTTTAATCAGCAAAATCACCCTATAATGTTCCCACTGCTGGGACACAGGCCGCCTCTATAAGAGAGCACGGTAGTACCTAAAATACAAAATAATACTCTATCCCTACTTCCTCCTAATATTGTAAATGCGAAAGTAACTCTGTCTGTCTGTCTGTCTCACTTTTACGCCTAAACCGCTGAACCCATCGTCATGAAATTTGGCAGAGATATAAGCCTGAGATATGGAGAAGGACATAGGCTACTTTTTTCCGCGAAAACTAACATCCACACGGGCGGAGCCGCTGGCAAAAGCTAGTTTACTATAAACCAAAACCGATTTCCAACATGTTTTTGTATGTCCGTTAATTTCACCTTGCGGAAATCCCGGATTCAATAATGCTGGCATGGCGGTTGCCGGCACAATCTGGTTGCTATGGAAACGCCTCGTGGAACGAGGTAGGGATGTACCTAACAATATTGTAGAGCTTTTCCCGGTCAAGAGCCCTAGCGCCCTTAGGTAATTAATTCAATTTATAATTGCTAATAGTCGGGTGGAGTTTTTAGATGTAGAGGGGTAAATAGAGAGCTATATAATGTATTTACCTTATACAGGATACAATTTTAACCAGTGCGCAAACTATAACCATGAAGTAAAAAAAATCAGCTGTTTCATGGAAAATTGCAATATCTATGCGGATAAAATGGAACACCAGTTTTTTTTTGTATAACCGACGAAAAACTTCTACTTCTACGCTAGGGGCTCTAGAATGATATGCTGCATTCATGGTTACAGTTTGCGCACTGGTTTAAATTTTATCCTGTATAGTTTTTACAATACATATATTTAATTAAAACAGTATTTAAAATTAAATAGGTGCTATTAATTTTAAGCCTATATAGGTACTGGTATTTTACCAACCATGTGATTGTTAGGTTAACATTAACCACACATCACTTTAAATCTGCCTATAATAGACATAGTTTCCTCATTCAAAGTCCAATTAACGATTTAGATTTTGACTTAACAACAATTGAGCACAAAAGACATACAAAATAAGGGGATCATCAATAAAAAATAAAACGCAAATAAACAGTCTACAGAATCTTTGCATTTCGACATAACTCAAACACCTGTTTTGCCCACCCTACCGCGAAACTAGTCGGAATGGTGCGGTTCGACCTTGTGGCTGCAGGGGGGAGGTAGCGCGAATGGGGGTACACCCACGCGTTCATTATGTCCAGAATCCTAATGTACATAATGTGATATCGCGATGGAGTCTCGACTCAATCAGTATCGGTTTGTTTTGACAGTAATTTTGTATTGAGAAAGGATGAATAAATGCGTGGGTTTCATTGGAATAATAAAGGTTAGGTAATTGACTGAATAAAGGTCTACTCATCCTTCTAAACGTATGTTGCATCAAGATGAATAGTAAAAAAATCGTTTAGTAATCATCACCATCATTTCAGACGAAAGACGTCCATTGCTGGATGTAGGGTGACGAGGGTCACCGTTCTACCTTGTGGGAGGCCTTCCAACGCTACGTCTTCCAATACGCGGTCGCCATTCCAAAACCTTTCGGGCCCATCAGCCATCTATTCGGCAAGTGCCTTGCCGGCATACCGCCACTAATGGCACTGAAACGTGGTCGCTCACAACGGGCGTCATAAGAAGACTGAAAGTCACCCAAAGGGACTGGAGACAAAACTGAGAGGGCTATGATTAGAGTTTCCGAATCGAATCAGAAATGAAGAGATCCGTAGGAGATCCAAAGTAACCGACAGAGCCCGAAGAATTGCCAAACTTCCGTTTACTTATATTCTACTACTAGCTTTTGCCAGCGGCTTCGCCCGCAGGGAACTTTTATCATCTATTTAACTCCCTTAGGGGTTGAATTTCAAAACTTATTCCTTGTCTACGTTATAAAGGAAACCTCTGTGCAAAATTTCAGCTTTCTAGGTCCAAGGGTTTGGGCTGGGCGTTGTTGAGTCAGTCAGTCAGTCACCCAGGACTTTTCTATTTATGTATATTTATAATTAAATCAAAAGAAAATGAAAAGCAGCTTTCAATTTCCAAGTATGCGAATGCGGTATCCATTTAATTTGATTGCATTCCCAGCTCTGCCATAACCACACAGGTGGGTTGCATTGCAAGGGTGGCACTTTGCACAACCCACGCACACACAGACACATCCATAAATTTACGTGCATACCATGGAATGCATGGGCGTGTGTCGGCACGTGTAAGTCCTGCGGATTTAATTGTTGCCTGCGGATATCCGATGATGATATTAGCAGGGAAAATGAGATTATTTTGCGACCCCGGGAGTTTTCCGCTGCTTCGGAGAATTTGTTTTTTAAATCCAATGTTTTTTATAGTGATGTTTTTTATTGAAACTGTAGCATACAGTATTGGAAAAATATAGTATAAGAGTGTTTAAGGATCGTAGCATGTGGAGGTTTTAAAGTTTGTACCTACCCACATATGTAAAAGATGTTAGTATAATGTATGTTGAAAGAAGTACTTAAGAAAGTTGGTACCAAACTTTTGGTCTCAGGATTTTTTTTTCATTTTGATAATAAGTTTAACTGCGCAGTACAAAGGGACTTCCAGTATTGAACTTCACTATTGAGAGACACACATATTTTCCGTTTTTTTTTTTTTAACAAAGTTATCCAATGTAGCAAAGCCAAACACAAGGTGAGACCGGAAAATTGAATCCAGTGTGAGAAAATACAAAAGTTAATAAATGAATTGTAAATAAATGAACAAATAATTAGCCATTGAGACAGTGTTTATTGGGTTATTTACAAGTGTGACTTGTATTTACCGCCACACAGTTGCGGTTAAAAATTGAATGTTTTATTTGATAAATGTGAGGTGCGCTTGTAAGGTAGGAATTAGTGACCATTTGCAGTTCTGTAGCTAATATTGGTTTATTATTGAGTGTCGTGCCACTGTGTAAGTATAGACTAACGTAGTATATGTTTGATGTTAGAATGTGGCGTGGATTATTAAATGTTTTAGTTATTATTTAGTAGTGGTCACTCACAATGGGCCTCATAAGAAGGTTGAAAGTCACCCAGAGAGCAATGGAGCATAGCCCATGCTTGGAGTTTCCCTACGCGATAGAATCAGAAATGAAGAGATCTGTAGGAGAACCAAGGTAACCAACATAGACCGAAGCATTGCCATTGGCAGAGAAAAAAAAAATAATAAAAAAAAAAGCAGGGCACATTGCTCGCAGAACAGATGGCCAATGGGGCCGGAAGTTCTGGCGTGGCGACCGCGTACTGTAAGACGTAGCGTTGGAAGGTCTCCCACAAGATGGACCGATGACCTAGTGAAGGCCGCAGGAATCTGCTGGATTCGAGAAGCGCAGGACCGACGGAAATGGTGGTGCTTCGGGAAGGGCTATGTCCAGCAGGACGTCTTTCGGCTGGTGATGATGGTGGTTATTATTATTTAGAAGACATTTTATTCATTTGTCATCGTGCATATAATGGCAGTAGCTGGTGCATATTATGAAATGAATAAGTTATCTTTAAAAAAAATATCCGCGGGAATCCGCTGGATGTGGGAAGCACACGACAGGTCGAAGTGAAGGAGCCTGGGGAGGCCTATGTCCAGCAGTGGATGTCTTTCGGCTGAAATCATGATGATGATTTTTTACTAAACAGGGTCAATTTAAATTACCTAGCGAAACTTGACAGACGTAATGTGTATCGATCTCCATAGACGACGAATCTAAAAAAAAATGGATTTTCTAGACTCATAATTTCATGTTAGTAGACTAAAAGTGGTCGTTTACCTCGTACTCAGCTATAGTAATTAGCAATAAAGAGTTTAAAATCCTTTTGTCTTTATTTTATCGTCATTAGGTACCCGATACCCATCATGTCTGATTCAGGTTTCACTAACTTATTCAATTTAATCCTATTTAGAAAAATAATAAAATTAAAAGCCATAACTTTATAATTCCCCACAGCTGAAGCCTTAAAAAAAAAAACAAATAATAAAACATTAATCCTCAATCCGTCGAATAAACTTGCTCCACGAAACATATAAACTACAATATAATTCCGACTTTATAAGGAAAACGATCACATTAATGTCTACAACGGGGTCTATCCATGAGTGTGCGGTGACGTATCACAAGATGTCATGAGGCCAATGGTCGATCTGAATGTTAGAAGAACAACAGACGCTGTGAATGATGCTCCCAACTTAAGGTGGCAGTGCTAACATGGGCGCAAAAAAAAATTTCGCTTCTCGCTTAAATGCCTTAGGGCAAATTTCATCGAAGGAATTGAACGCGATCAACGCAAAACCGCCTTCAAGACCTGTCAGTGTTATCTTTGTTGTGGAAAACACTGACAGCTGTTTTCGCCGAAAGCGAACTTTAGGCGAATTTAGTATTACTAAAGTAAAGTAACGTGCGTCGTCAGTCGTGTTTATTTGGAAACAATGTATGGAAATCTGCAGGTAAGAAAGCTAGTCTGTCGTCAGGTTAAAGTCTAGCATAACTGTAAGTATTTTTTTCCTAATCTAAGTTTTTTCTTTATTCCACTCAGTTTGAAAAACTATTTTCCATAGAATTATGAGCAGCAAGCTTCGATAAGCGCTAGTAGTTTTATAAATTTATGCAGAAACATGTTTTCTTGTACAAAATATTAATTTAAGTTTCAAACGGTCTTGTTTATTGACGCTTTCTTCTTCGGTTCTAGGAATACAATCTATGAAGCACGATCGTCTGCGACTTTTAGGAACTTTTGATTAAAAATTATTGTTACCAATTTTTTGTGATTTTTTTTTTAAGGCCAACAGAGGCTAGTTTAGATGAGAAAAGTATTTGTCCAACCTTGGCGCCAATATTTGGGAGGACTCAGTTAATTGACGCACCTTTTATATATCGAAACTAATAATGTCCCACGTACCGAATGTACTGAGCAGTAGTGGCCCAGTGGTAACGGCCGCGACTTCGAGTTGTAGGATGATGATGATGATGATGATGATGATGGGACTCCCTTTTCCGCACGTAGACTCCCATTCGGTCCGTTGTGCGTGGGTTCGAGTTGTAGGTCGTCGGTATGAACCCAGTCAGGCGTTTTACTTTTTGCAATTATTTCATCACCACTGCTGTCAAAACGGTGAATGAAAACATCGTGAGGAAACCGGCATGTTCTAGAACCAAAAATTCGAAGACATGTGACATCTACCAACCCGCATTGGGCCCACGGTGGATTTATTGCCTACTCCCTCACACAGAGAGGAGGCCTCTATCCCAGCAGTGGGAAAATTTTATAGGCTGATTTGGACCTACCTACACAAGGTGACGCATTGGGGAATTTCTAGGATTATTTATTATTGCGTTTTATCCTACTTATATACAGGGTAAATATACAATTTAAATATGCTCGGACTTGAAATAAATTAAATGTACGGAATTGTATTTATTTATATTGGTGAAGCTATTTTTGCATTTATAATATTTTTTACAATTTATGAAAAATGTGTGGAAACAATGAAAGTAAAAATCTCTATGTGTTAGTACTTAAATGGATCTATTTTATGACAACAATTACGCATTGAAATTGGTTGAATTGAAAGCCTGATTTAAATCTATTTTATATAGCTATTATATCAACCAAATTTTTATTGAGCTACATATTTCTATTATTTAAACCAATTGTGAAATCCGCTTTTCATAAAATGAATAATTATGCCGTTTTTACACTATTGACATAATGTAAACCGTATTGTTTACTAATCATATTTGGCTACTGTTATCAGGCGACTTGCCAGATCGAGTAGTGCTGTTGCCAAATTTTGGACATCCTCAGACAAAGATTGTTGACTCGTATGAACGAACGACCTTCACAGGTGGAATTGATGGATAAAAACGAGAACAAAATCTGACTACGACTAAACTAGATAATGAGACGTAGAATTAATTACCTACAGGATACAAGTAACTATCACAACGGTTATTCTAAAGCTACAGCTTTTGAATATGAAGCAAAACCCTGGAATTCCCACATACACAATTTTAATTCATGATCCTGCTGATTATGACTAAGCAACGTAAGTGTCATAAATGTCTATGCTTGCTAAGCTTTGAAGTCTGGACCAAGAAGATATGTCAAATAAAATCGAAGGATTTAAAAATTGCCTTCGATTAGAAAAAGAAGAACAAATTTTGCACGTAATATTTACTGAAAAAAAGCCAAAAAAAAGTGAGCTGTTCCGTACATATTGATGAGTTATAAGAACACAAGAACAACGAACAGATGAATTTTTTCGCGATTTCAGGTTTGTTCACGTAGTAAAAGTTGTTCATAATGATGAGTACAATGACCTCTTAAGAGGTTGTTGGTGTTTTTCTAATAACCCTGTATACCTAATTGTGGTACAATTATTTTTTTTACAAAAAATAATTACGTCGCGCGTTCGTGCCTTTGGATGAAAATGGGCTCGCGTACTGTTCTACATAGTCACAAAAAAAAAAAATGAAGATCATAAAACTAAACATTGTTCTAGAAAATTAGTATTTGATCTTTGACTATGTCAAGATTATTGCCATTAACTTCGTTACCTACATTCGTAACAGCTAGATTACTAACAAAAGACTCTATTTACGACCACAGTACAATGTTTTAACTTATAATTATAAGCTGGTGCATAAATTACATCATTACTTGACCCATCTTATTATACGACAATTAAGCTTTGTTCTTCCACATTATTACTTTATGTACTGTTATTATTATTGCCAGTAACATAACATGATCTCTGTATTCACCGAATGGGTAATCAGAGTAGGTACCTTCAGCCAAATTTAGCTAGTTACGTTTATGTCCTAAGTAAGTCCATAAAGGCCAATCTTCCTCTATCGCTCAAGAAAAGACACATCGACGTGTGTATTATTCCCATTCTCACGTATGGTTCTCAAACGAGGTCCTTAACAATTCAACAGAGGTCCAAGCTTCAGGTTTGCCAGAGAGCTATGGAACGGAGTATTCTGGGTATCAAACTTCTGGACCGGGTTAAGAATAGGTACAACAATCCGTTCCATTACGACAGTAATTGATATCACTCGGAAAGTTGACACGCTTAAATGGAATAGGGCTGGACACATCTGGCATACGTCAGACAATCAATGGGCCAAAATAACCCAGTGGGTCCCGCTTAATGGCAAACGATATCGCGGCAGGCCCAGACAGAGATGACGGAATGAGCTGGACTTCATTAAGAAAGATTGGCCCTTGATAGAATTGAACAAAGAGAGTTAGAAAAAGAGTAGGGAGGCCTTTGTCCAGCAGTGGGATGTCAATCCTACTGTGAAAGTGAAACGTGAAAGCTTGTGAAGATGTTTGTTACACAATCACGCAAAAACGGCTAAACGGATTTGGATGAAATTTGGCACACAGATAGTTTATAACCTGGATTAACACATAGGATAGTTTTTATCCCGGTAGTACGTTCCCGTGGGATATTTTTCAACCTCCACGCGGGCGAAGCCGCGGGCAACACCTATTAAAAGTATTTTAATAAGTGTACATAAGTACCATGTCAGTCTCCGGGTACAATCCTTAACTTTCAGGTTACTACTGAAAATTCTTGACAGTCAAACCCAATGACAAACGTCGACCAGTACCTACCCTAATTGCTGAACCCACTATCAATGAGAATCCGAAGAATTTTGCTTATCCATTGCTTTATAAGTTCGAAACAATTTGTCTGCCCAAAATCTTTATGAAGCAATGAAT
This sequence comes from Polymixis flavicincta, assembly GCA_949987655.1. NCBI lineage: Eukaryota > Metazoa > Arthropoda > Insecta > Lepidoptera > Noctuidae > Polymixis > Polymixis flavicincta. The sequence goes on from OX465173.1 coordinate 22,695,803, forward strand.
GTTGTTGAACTGTCAAAATCGAAGCCATTCCTACTGTAAGTGTGTATACGCAATTACTCCGTTAGATGAGACTCACTCGTACACACGGCTACAGATCAAGCTACAGTTTCAGTATAAGCTGGTCTCGCATCATATAGGATTTCCGTACAGTGCGAGGTCAGCGTAAACTGGAAATGTATAACTTGATGTATAGCCATGTGTGCCAGGGAAGCATGGCACAAAAGGGGGGAGGTATAGACCTCCTCCTCAGCAGTATGGAAGAAGGCTGACAATGATGATGATAATTCTGCAGGCTTAGCAAGAGACCCGTAGATAAGCGTTTTGTCGACGGAAGAGTAGACAAAAATTATGTTTCCGTGTAGACAATTGACAGTTTTGTAACAAGAAATGTAGACAAGCGATTTCTATTCTACGGTAGAGTAGAAATAGAAAGCGGTATGCTAAGCCTGAAGCAGGTTGTATTGCTTAAAATTGATTTTAGATGATTTAAACAGTTTCTAAAATAGATTTCACAACAAATTACACAATGTTTCAGGGAATTTCAGGTGATATATGATTTAATCTTGTCTGAAAATAAAATTACATTGTTTCAGAATAAATGCAATAATATATTTATAATTTTAATATTCGCACACATAAAAACTATGCTGGTTTTCAGTTTTACCTGGAAAAAAATCAGTCGTATGACGTTTTGTTAGGGAAAAATTTACGCAAACTGTGGCAAATAGTACATAAATGTACAATACAGTTGGTATTGTACGTTTTTGGCAAATTCTGAATAAAGGATGTTACATAGATACTTTCCCAAATATGCTCGAACAATGCCGTAGTAATAATTGACGTAGGCATTTGATTGATAATAATGGAAGCTGCGAGGTTTTTTCAGTACCATGGCTTTTTTTCTGTGTTTTTATTCATAACTAAGTAAATTGTAATTTCACTAGGATAAAAGTTTAAATAAATCATACCAATATTTTAATGTGAAAGTTTGCATGTTTAGATATTTGGATATCTAAATGTTTGTAACTCAATCATGCAGAAACGATAGTTCATTATCTGGATTTACACATAGGGTACTTTAAACCCGGTAGTACGTTCCCGCGGGATCATTTCCGACTTCCACGCGGACAAAACCGCGGGCGAAAGTTAGTGTTTCATAATGTAATATAAAGAAGAGTTTTTAATTCCTGTTGGTGGAGGATGTATCAACATCTGCCTAGCCTTTTCTCAACCATATTGGGGTCAGCTTCAAGTCTAACTGGATGCAGCTGAATATCAGTATTTTACATAGAGCGTCTGCCTATCTGACCTCAGGAACTCAATTACTGGGTAATACGATGCCTCTTGGCTTACCAAGAGGTATCGTATTGCCCGTTTTCTTTTGGGTGGGAAGTCATCAAATAACTTCTCCCGCTCTGGCTGGAACGGGAGAGCGCGTCAGACTTTTACTAACTAAAACCCATCCGTGTTCCTTCAGTTGCCTGTGTGCCAGGGGCCACGGTATCTCTTTCGAACAATCCGCACCCCTGGCAGATAGTATTACCCGTATCGTATTATTAATGATTACTAAAGTCTGACAATCAGTCTTAACTGATGTTGTTAGGTATTATTACTTAGCTACAAGCCCCTGTCGAGAATATTTATTTTCTCTAAATAGTTTCAAAGAAAACTGGGAAAATTCTCTGAGATTTCACTTCAGATGTTAGATTTCAAATACAGCCTCTTATTAAAGTTCTAAGAAACACTTCTATCTACCACATAGTTCCACAGAAACGCACATTCCAGTTATATTAGAAAGACATTTGGATGACTAACATACCTACTTTGAGATCTCAACTGCGTAATAACAATAAGTAGGTAGGTCTATTTTCCAGCTCGAGCACAAATATTTGTTAATACTGTAATACACATAAACTTGACTTTGTATTATTTACATTTTTGATAATATTGTAGGTAACCATCACGAGTAACACTGTTTATCTTAAGTCTTTCCGTGGAAATCCCGGAAAAGCGATATTCTTTCTTAGAATCGATCAAACATTTGATCAGCCGCACGTGCCAATCGTTCAGGTTAAGCTACACTTGCTGCGGTTGGTCCGTGGATGGGTGACCATCTTTACATACCAAGACCATTACGTACCTACCTCAGAAAGCACGTTTAGCCGTTGGTCCTGGCTGTCATTCATGGATCATTGACAGTCGTCACGAGTCATCAGAAGTCCGAAAGTCTGACAACCAGTCTTACCAAGGGGTATTGCATTACCCAGTGACTGGGTTGTAGAGGTCAGATAGGCAGTGGCTCCTTGTAAAATATATACTGGTATTCAGCTGGATCCGGTTTGACTGGTAGCCGACCCCACCATAGCTGGGAAAAGGCTAAGCAAATCATGAACAACCATTTTATCAGTATTTAATACGACATTCGGAACTAAGATTGTGATTTGCATATCGATATTCGAAGTATTCTCGTATTCCCTTGTTAAAAACATTTACAAAAATATACAAAGTTGTGGTTTTACAAATAATAAAACAACACCTTGTATATGTAGGTACACGTGTATCTATGTAGGTCATTGTTGCGATTTAGATGATTGTATTTTAATTTGGTTTAAAATTATATACCTCCGTGGCCCGTGGAGGAGATTTACCCTAACATTGTAAGCTTTACAAACAAGCTTACACGTATTTTGCGTTTCCAGCTGAAGATTGGATTGTAATTAACGAAGGTCCTAATTAGGTAATTAGGAGGGTGTTTTGAATCAATCTCACTTGACAGCTGAATGCGATTAAAGCATCCAGTGTCCAAGGGTCTACGTAATTGGTTTTAGCGTTAATGCAATTTGCAGAAGTTGCTGAAATGTATAATAAGAAGATGTAAAAATACCGTTTGTCAAGAGTTATAGATGTACTCAGGATGTAATAAATCATGAACGATGACGTCAGATGAGGACTGTCATTTTATGATGAAAATGTAAAAGCTAAACGAAAACTACAGGAACGAAAATGCAAAATAGGCGTCCATTAAATATAATTTAATATACTATTTCGTACGGAAAATGCTAACGAATCTTTGGAGTAACCATAAAAAAATCAATTTGCATGATAAAATTCGCGATACAACCTGTCTAAGTGCGTCGCGTGTGTTCGGTTGCCAAGCAACGCGTCACTGTCGCAAGATGGCGCGGATGACGTCAGCGGACGGCGGCGGCAAGTGGCGGGAGGGGGAAGGGGGCAAGGTCTCACTGTCGACCGACGACCGTGTCACTTCCCAGTGAAAAAGAGACTCGAGAGAACCCGAATCAAGGGTTGTCCTTGAATTTGGCGGAAGGCAAAAGTATAAGATCGAGTAATAAGGATCCTGGTACGGAAAATTATGTAAACCTACGTGCCAACGTAGGTTTATATCATGTTTACATCATTTTATATATTCTAGAAAACTCCTGAAATGTTTTCTGGAATATATAAAATGATGTAAACAATTTTATCAAAATTATCCTCAAAAAACATTTCAGGAGGCTAACAACAGGTTAATTACAATTTACAGATTTGGAAACAATAAGCTGATAAAAAATTTCAGATATTATTTTTCAGGTTCAAAACACAATACGATTAATACATTAACATTCAAAGACTTAACAATGTATCCAAACGGTGTTCAATACAGTTCATTAACTATGTAGGTATGTTTACGAGTAACAAAGTCGCGTGGCTATGACATCAGCTAAACGTTTTGTTTGGCTGTGTCACCTAACTGTTCGACCCGTGTCAAGTTCAGTGAAAAAGAAAGTGATTGGTTCTTTTTTCAAAAGTCCATTCGCTCAACCACGTGTTCGTGAGAAACCGTTAAGCACCTGTCAAAACAGCAATTGTATCAACAATCTCAATGTCAGTAGAAAATTTGCCATTCGTTCTCACCTTCGTTTAGAATTTTAGAAATGAGACATTTTGCAAAAATGATTTTAATATACTTAAATATTTTAAATGATTTGCATATTCAGTAACTTTCATTATTATTATCCTTTAGAACAGAACACGTATTACAGTTGATCCATTTAAATGAAACAAACACAATGATTCATATTACTAAGGACTGCTTGCTAATTAAACGGTTAGGAATATTAACTTTTTATGAACGACCCCAATGAAAAACGATTGTGTTAATATGCGAAGTACCTCTATACATTGTGAGTTTATAAGGAATCCTCAAATTAAAGACTCGTGTCGATTGCGCGATGGTACTGTAAATGATGCTCCGCGTTCAGGACACAATGAAATATCAGAGTAACACGGTACCTACGACCAAAACAAGGCTAGAATTGAGTTGTATCCGTAATAAAATAAATTATTGTCCTTGTTTGTCAGTGAAGCAAAATGTGGCTTAAGCATGTTCAAACTAGGTTGGCTGAGTTCATTCCACAATATTTCTAGCTTGACAGAAAAACTGACAATTGACGATATAAACACTGCTGACGAAAATGCACTTATGAAAATACACTTACATTAGTTAATAAAACCAATTTCTTATAACCTTTACAGCTTGTAAAACAACAGTGAAAAGAATCCAGCAATAACATAACGATATATCACAAACATTTGTTACAATAAACAAATAAAAAAATTCACGCAGAACAGAACCAAGAACAGTGACTGAGTGCCGCTTGTTAGCCGTGACAGCGATGACAATTGCATGACGTCATCCCACTAACACTACCACACAAGCCCCGTACGTATTGATAAAGAAAACCACAAATGTTTGTCAGTGGTTGTATGTGTACAAACATGTGTGGGTGTTGGAGATTACATTTAGTTGCGTTTACTGTCGTGATGGTATGGTGATTGTAATTACTATAGGTTCATAGCGATATGTCAAACGTTTGTCACAAACACATTGTTGGTACTAACTGACAAGGTCGGTTTCAACAACCTGTGAATTGGTTAATGTATGCTGAATTGAAGCTACCCGTTAACAACAGTAATTATGTAATTTGTTATGACGGATTCCGCTGAAATTGGATTTATTGGAAAACTAGATCATGCGAACCATTGAGTGGATATACTATAGTTTGAAATACGAAATTTTACAAAGGTAAAACCTCTTAATTGATAGAATATGAAAGCCAAGGATGTATCAATCATCAAATCAATCAACCTATCGTTTTCCCAACTATGTTGGGGGCAGGTTCTAGTCTTACCAGATGCAGCTGAATATCAGTACTTTACATGGAGTACCTACTGCCTACCTGATCTCTACAACCTAGTTACTGGGATATACCTATAAATAAATCAATCATCGATACATTTAATTATTTGTACGTAAGTGTCTGTAGTATATACCTTTGCATACAACATAAAAACCTTCAGATACTCTCTGATTCTCACAATTTTCCCCAGGACCACTGTGTTACTCATTGCTTTCATTTGCCCATTATCGTAGTCTGACGCATGCATACATAACATGAAAAATTAGTCGTGAAAGTCCATCGATCAAACGCCATGAAACGATCAACTAACGTGAATTGGGCGTACTATTCAAACATTATCGATTCGAAACACACAAAGTTATTTGAGCAGACGACAATAAATACTTAAAAGGTGAAACGTCAGAATTCGTTACATTACTCGAAAGATGTTGTGTTAACTTTTATGAACTTTCCTTGTGATAGAGGATATCGGAAGAGTGACGTTAATTTTTATTGGACTAACAGATATCTAAGAGGAAAGTTTTCCTGAACAGAAGCTGAACTTAGAATTAAATCTCAGCAAACTGATGCCATTATTGTGACTTGCGAAAACTGGCAAAGTGTAATTCAATCCGATGTCTGACAAATTGATATGGACGGGCCTCAGAAAATTCGAGATATATTTAAAGTAGATTTCGTTAAAATAGATGAAGCATTAAAATTATTTTATACGGATTCCACATTCTCCGTAACGGGACTGAAATAAAATTTCTCTGAATTTTACCGTCGGTGTGGCTTTGCAGTTCTTTTTTTTTACTCTGAATAGGACGTAATGTTATTTTGGATGCAAATTCCGGGACCCAAATGTCTATATTGTGAAAACGATGAACTTTATTCCGAATACCTAACGCTTCTAGTGAAATTAAACACATAAACCTACAAAAGTAGTGGAGTGATTCTTTCTACGTATTTAATATTAAGTAATAGGCAAAATAGAAGATTCTGATGATGGAAAAGGATAAAATACTCATGAAAACGAAACATAACTTATTTGTTAGGTTAGCGTGATAATATTCTTTTGGTGTTCTGGTAAACGTATAGATTGTGGCCTATTGTAAATTCCTCGCTTGGGAATCAAACACGACTGGCTCTTGAACGCCATTAATTACTATCCACATTCAATTTGAACTAAACGTGAAGGTGACATCGACAATACACTTAATCTTATGCCAGTAGTAAGCCATTGTACGGAAGACGTGTGACTACACATGAAATATGCAACTGCTTAGCGCGACACAGTGTGAATGATGCATACTTCAAATGCTGCGCCTGGTCGTGCTTTTCCAACTATAAGGACATTAGTACCTATTAGAAGTGTAATAAACTACGGAACTAAGAACTGTGTCGTTTTATATGCACGTATAAATACTTCGCGTGCTATATTGATTTAATTTTATTCTTAGATTATATTGATATAAGTATTTTTGCCTCTTCATCATTTCAAGTGTCCGTTTACATTTTGATCCCTAAAATGTTTTCATTCCTTTTTTTTTCCCATCCCAAATACTCCAAAGTATTTGCGTTTACATTTATGAAGTTCAAAATCATTTTATACTTGAGCTTGTTTTACCATTTTTATAGATATTATCCTTATTCTGCTAAGGATTAATCTAATCCCAGAAAAATGTAGCTATAATTGAATACTAACAGCATTTACTGCTGCGAAGCTAACTTTAAGTCTTTCTTATCTTTCTGATTGCATCTAATGAATTCATTTTTAACCTTTTTTATTATTCCTGTATTCTTATAGATGGTTTGTATTGATTTTTTTCTTATCGTTCCACGGTGACTATGCTATTGATCAAATTCTGTTAAGATTTTTGCCTCTTTATAGAGCTAAAAACACTGCTATGAAAAAATACAGTCGAATCCATTGAATGGCATTGAAATTTGAATGAAAATGCACATAATATATGTATGGTACTCGTGAATCCGATCAACCTGTTGCTTGACGATTTGGGAATTCTCAGCAACAGAGATCTAATTGAAGCTGTGGAGTTCGATTCTCTCGGATTGTTTACATTCTTGCGAACTTCTCCGTTGTCATATCAGCGTTCAAATTGTATATCCTTTAAGGAAGTTATTGCACTCTTAGAGATTATTTCGTTCCTTCCTTTTGAAAAGATGTAGCCTGATACTCATTACAAAATTATATGTTCTGTTGGATATTTAATTTCCCAAGCAAAGTATAAAGAGTTCGTTGTTGTTGAGGTGGGTATGATAAAATGGTTGAGCAAGTTACTGATAAAGTGATGTCAGGTCATTCCTTTGTTGTTGGAGATTACAATGTCAAATTGTATTAAGTAGTGTTCTGTTCAGATGCTAATGTGTGGGGAAAATGGCGCCAGTAGCGATGGTATCGCCACCAACACTGTATATGACGATAGGGTGACCAACCGTAGGTACTATATACAGCGTCGTTTCATAAGTGCCTATCTAGGTTTATGTAAAATAAACATATTTTGATTTGATTTGATTTGAGCGATATTCTAGCGAGCTGCAATAAGAAAGATAAATGTCTCGGGTACAATTCAGACATCGTAAAAAATATCTAAGATATAAAGCAAATAATAATAACACTTTATTGATACAAGTCTTTACAATATGCTTAGTCGGTATCTAAAGTTCCTCAACTAGGAATACTTGTGACTGAGGAGTCAGAAAAAAATATTGTTGATGATGAAAAAATGATGGCTCTTAGAAAAAATAATGCTAGATTCTAGTATCTGTAAGCGTTATTCATTTTATTTACTTTATGGAGCTTGATTACTTTCAGCCAATGGCAACATTATTTTCATTTACCCATGTTATTTTTTTTTATTAATTTTCTTTTTAAAACATCTAAAACTCACTGCTTATTTTCACTAAATACTTGTAATAACAGGATCTTCATATATGGGGTAGGTATGAAAAATCCGGTTAACTGTAGCTTTCACTGGGCCGCTATCTTATCAGTATTGTCAAAACACATTGCGAAACAATCTACTAGCATTACCTAACAGGTGATTATTTCAGTTGTGAACTATGATACTTACTAAAGTACTAATGTACTCCGGTTCAGTTTTAGGCATTGCTTCTGTATCAAAATAAAACTTATGCGCTACAGGTACTTGTTTAGCCGAAGTGTTCGAATAGATATCAATTACCTTTGGAATATCAGATTTGTGTACTCATCGATAAGGTGTATAGTTAAATAATCTGTAAAAAGTTCTCTATCTAAATCGAAAGTTGTTACTAGTATAAAAAACTTTCTTAGCGATAACATTAACATCAGTTAAACCAAATTCTTTCTTCCCAATAGTGAGATGTCGTAACGGGCATAGCATTTTGTTTACAGCACTCTCGCACCCGTCTGACCCAAAACGCGAATCTGTGTCAAGCTGTTTATTCAATCTGCGGGCCGAGAGTCTTAAGAAACTTTTCAAGCAATACTAACATTTATTTACTTGGTTAATAGAGTTGAAAATTGTTGTGCCACGCATCATGGGGAACTTGACTACGCCCTTGTAGGTGTGTATCGTCTCTGTCCTTGAATATGGTGCTAACGACGTGAGGAAGAAAGTGGAAAGATTGGGACGAGTGCGAGCTCCAACTATTTTGTGCAATTACATGTTTGTGATTTTTAGATCTTCGGTCATCAGCCTACTTACTTTTTGTACCTGTTTCTTTCTATTCAAGTTACGTAACGTAACTTTTAAAACCAGTTTTGCGTTTGGCTTTAGAATATTACCTGTGTGTACATCGAAATCTGCATGTTAGTTAATAATTATTTGTGCTTATCGATTGGTGACTTCATTATTAATGTAGAAAATTTGCAATTGATATTGGGGACTCTTGAATAATCACCAATTACACGCCTTCGGTTTGCAAAATACATTTCAGATTTACAGGTAAATATTGGACAGTGGTTAAAAAAAATACTACAGACACAAAACATCGATCTCGTTTTCGTGCAAAGCAAATATATTATTACTACCACCTAATAACCTAATTCCTCCTAATTACTTCTGTTTTCCAACAAATCCTCTAAGAATCACAACATCTCCAGGTAAAGTAAACATCTTAGCCTAAAGTAAACTCAAGTTTCTATTAAACTAACATTTCCGCCAGACTAATCTTAACGCCCGATTAGCAAAATTCGTCGGCAGCTCCGGCAAACGTGCTATCTCCTCTAGGAAGCGGATTACAGAGGTCTGTCAGGCGTAATAGATAACAACATCACATGCTCCTTGCCAAACGCCTATCACAATCGATATTTATTTACTTCCACGCGTTATTTGCCAAATAACATGATAAGATTATTGCAGTGTCAACGTAATTTAGTTTATCTGACAATGATAGGGACACAGGTATTACAGGTACACTGTTTCTATAAAAACAAAAGACTATTTATTTATTTTAAGAGGTAGAGGCATCTTTATCAATGTATGAAATAAAATTAATGAATAGACAATTTGTCGATGCTTCAAATGGCTAAATTTAGAACAACGATGAATCACTACATCTATTTTTATAATATGAATATAAACAAATCAAAGTTGCTGGTAACGGTCAAGTTAAAAATAGTTCCATGTGACGTGCTTTAAGTCATGATATGATAAAAATAAACAAACGTCTAATGATTATAGACAAATTGACCCATTAATGAGCTTCCAAGACTACTGTTAATTATTACTGCTGCAATGAGCAACCAAAGATTTTTTTTGTTCAAAATATTGTGAAGGCCTACGTCAAAATCATAAAATGAACTCACATTCTGTTGGATGATGTACGAGTATTATGATAAGTCGATAAATAACATTATCTAGAGTGATTCTTGTACAAAACGCTTATCGTTTACTTATGGGCGAAGAAAGATTACATTAGATTGCAATGCCTTACGTAATTATGGTATACCAAATTTAAAATTATATACAAATTTAAAATTAATGGCGTTTATTTAATTTAATTAAATAAACGCCATATTTTTTTTGTAATATCTAGTTTAAGCATAAAGAAGTTGCATAACGAGTTTCCTTATAAGAAAAATAAAAACGAAATAGCGAACGCACCGCGCGGCGTCGTGTTGGCAACATTGAACGCGCGAAAAAAAAGTAATGGCCGCCGTCAAGGTCACAAGAAGCTGTCCTAGTCACGGGCGGAGGGCATTTACATTTTTTATACAGGCATGCAACGTTGCATTTAATAATAATAATTTCACATAGATTTTTAATTTATTCTACTTCTATTTTGCCTCAGCACTACCTACCCACCTACTTATATCCGACAACCTCTCTTTGAGAGGTAGTCGGATATAATTTACCACGTGGACCCAATGCGTTATGTCACATTTCTTCAAATTTTTGATTCCAGGACATACCGGCTTTTTCACGATGGTTTCCTTCACCGTTTTGAGAGCAGTGGTGATGAAATTTTTTTACACAAAGTAGTGCAGGCGTTCTACTAAGAAGCAAGAAGCATGTGAGCAATGGTTTCCTAGACAGGCGTCTACTCACTTGCTTCTGCGTCGAATACATTTATATTAATTAAAGCATGCATCAAAAAACATAAAAAAATATTCTCGTATTCATTTTATGGCGCCACGACAGGTAATCAGGTTGTAATGTAGACTTCCACAGCGAATTATGCTCAGATGATGCAAAATTACGACTTACAAGCAGAAGCGTGATATAATACAACAGTCGTATTGATAAATTGAAAATTATTTGCTGTTACCTAAATAGTTGAACAATTATTAGGTTGTAAATTAAAAGAATATCGATTTTATTATGAAGCATTGATGCATATGAGTTTTAGTAATTATTCTGAGTTGATTTTATTTTCAAGACTCGTTTATTTTTGTGGGATAACAATTTTGAGACCCTGACCATATATTAAACTGGTCATGTACAGAATATTTTCCATCGCTTTCTTAATGTAGAGTGCCAGAATTTCCATCTGTTGGTGTGAATATGAATGGATATCGATAATATTTTAAAACCACAATTATTGCAACATATACCTGCTACATCCAATATTTGCAAAACAAATTTTTGGCTCTAACCAAATGGTTACCTATTGCATTGTGTAGACTGTAGACCATCTTGAATTTTTGATATTTGGATACATAATGTTGCACACATGTAAAATATCCATTAAAGTACTTATACAACATGCAATCGGTACAAAATTAGGTGTAGTTTATTGAAAACAAAACCGAAATACCTATCCAGTCGATAATATCGAGTATCGACATTGCAAGTTGCCTTGCAAAACCAGAATCTTCTCATTGTAGACCCGTTTCAGATAAGAAAAAAAAGTTCTGTACGTGGTGAAGATCGCATGGGAACGTCGTAAGCGCATCGGCTCTACAATTTTTTTATTCAATCGTGGTGGACTTTATGCCAACACAATAAGGCGCATTTTATGAATTTTCTGTTTGTTGCTGAAAAAAGTGGGAAGGCCCATAAACGGCGTTGCACCTGTCACTAGGCTCCTAGCACTAGACAGGTTGTAGAAATTAGGTTTTAAATCACAATGATTAAAAGTTAACCTACAAACAAAAAGAATGTATGACATTTAAGCAACGTTGTAATAAATTTTATGTCTTGATTAAATTAATAATCTGTCATATTCATAGCTGTCATTCGAAAGATACAACAAACGGTTAGTTTACGACAGTTTAAGAAAAAAAAAAAAGTCACTCGTTTAAAAAAGAATTGTCAACAAAAAGAGTATTTTTAATAAAGATTTTAAATATGAATTGAGATAATTATATAATGGATTTATGACCGCTGCGTTTGTTACCTTAGGTACTATAGCATTGGCACGCTGACGTTCAATTGTTTTCAATTTTTATAAACGCTCACTTAGAGGGTTTTTGTCAAAATAATGGTGAAGATGTTATCAAAGTACCTACTAAAACCCTAATCAATTCCGAATTTTATTAAAAGAAAAAACATTAATTGGTTTGTTTACTGGTTAACTGGTGAGTGGTGACCTTCGTGAAATGAAACGATATATTTTATACCTACTTAGTAGGTACTGAACTGAGCACATGCTATATATCATTTTTCTGGAAATAATCGAAAGACCGTTACATCATGTTTGTAAACATTTATTGTGATTGTTACGATTGCAGCAAATTATAATTGCAAAGTGAGTTATCAATTTAATTCCTAGAATTTCATATTCAACTCCGACGCTTGCCAATTAGTTTCATGAAGTCTTATTAAGTCCGCTTGATTAGTATTTTAACCAGAGGGTGGAAATAAAAATGGAATCGAAAAGAAAATTTTCTACTGTCAAAAATATATTCTTAATTGAAATTCTTTCAGCCCAATGTCCAACTTAAGACAATAAAAAAAAAACGACAATTATTTATGTTCGCTGATAACTAATACCCTTTTAACGACGCGATGTAAAACGTGTGCGTTAAAAGTTATTATTTTTAATACTTTTACTGTGTCACTTAATTGCTAGAGGACCGGTTGAGGCTAGCTCGGTAGCAAGTAGCAGCGACACTAAATTACTAGCTGCGAAGCGATGCGTCCGCGCAGTTCACGCTCGCAGTGGCGCGCCTGATTGGTGCCCTAGTCTGCTGCGGTCTAGGGTTGCCAATGGTGCTTGGAACAAAAAAAACTACACCATTTATTCTGTGTAATTTTGCAGTTGTAACTAAATATATTTTTATTAAAAAAAAAAAAAACGTTCAAAATTACCCTTTTGTGATTCACCGCTTTGTAATATTCAGTAGAATTATAGATGATGAAATTCAAGAAACACTGCTAATGTTTAATTGTTATACGTATTTTAATAAAATTGGCAAGTTTAATTACTATAATTAAGGCACTAGAAAAATAATAAATCTAAAGGATCTTCAAGTTTTTGTACCTCACAATACTTGATCTGAGATTAAAAACTAGTTTTAGTGTAGTTTAATTCCTTTACGATTGTGTTGTTCTAAAATGAGGAAAACGTTTTTGTCTGAGTGAAAACGAGATTGGCGAAACAGTTTTCTTGGACCTCAAAAATTAGCATTCGTCAACTAATCAACATTAGCCGTCGAAAAATCGAATCAATATTTAAGTCAGTATAATAATGTGTCATTTCAGACGACAAATGGGCTAAAAGAACTAATGATTGGGTTCCACTTAACGTAAGACGCCATCGCAGCAGGCCGAGACAAAGATGGCGATGGCGGAACGAGCTTGACTCATTCCGAAAGGACTGGCCAGCACTAGCAAAAGACTTAATTGTATGGAAAAGGGCGAGGGAGGCCTTTGCCCCGAGGCTGGCTTAGCACGAGAACCATAGACAAGCGTTTTGTCGCCGGAAGAGTAGACAAGCGATTTCTATTCTATAGTAGAGTAGAAATAGAAAGCATGACGCTTTCTATTTCTTTCCTAAGCCTGCAGCATGACAATACGGGCTAGTTGGATTCGAATGAATTTAGTTTTCAGATAACTTTTCTGATTGCAGTGCGACTTAAAACGGGTGTCCCAGTAGACAACCCTAGTAATACAGGTGTCTATAGAAAAATCCGGCCGTTCCACTAAGATACCCGTCCTGTACTGACCGGCTGAAGCCACTTTATCTACATTAGATTTAATAATCATCGTAGGGTAGTTAGAAAATTAAAGCCCATAAGCTATGAATAGTTAATAAAAGTAATGCCAGTGTGCATACCTAATGGCAAGGATTAATACGATGGAATTTAAAATTTATGGCCTTTTAGATTCATTTGATTTTTGTGTACGCTTTCCGTGTCCGGCCGTCCGTCGTCGCCCCAGTGAATTTCATGCCTCTATCTCCAGTAGTTCATCAGCATGCAGCATTACTGCTGGACAAAAGTATCTACACAATGGGTGTCGGTAGATGTATGAGGCGCCACCGCGGTCGATCCAAAAACCGGTGGTGAGATAACATTGGGCCTGAATTCACAATGACCTCTTAACGATTCCTTATTCGTATCCACGTCAATCACATACGAAATCTGCTAATATAGTATTAATAATATCGAGAAATTGTCTTGGAACATACAGAATATGACATTTAGATTCCTTACCGTTACATTAGATTCTAAAAAAACACGATATTGACGTAGTTTGAACGCAGTAAATTCCACGGGGAATAATTTTATCGATAGAGAATTGCGGCCCTGGAAGGGTTCCGCGAACTGGTTCGAGGTGGGTTTCTGGAAGGATTTTGGGGAGGTCTTTACCCAGCCTTGGGACAGTATAAGTTATGTACCTATTTCAGCCAAATCGGTCGAACCGTTCTCAAATGATGATACATGCGTCAATTTATTTTTATTAATATAGATTTGAATGATTCGGGATACGATATCCTACGTAAATTCAATTAATGAATAGAAAAACAGTATTGTCGTCAAGGATTAAATTGTTTTAAATTCGATTTTGTTCTAAAGTCGTAAATATTAACACAATGTCGTAATCATAAGTAAAGCTTGCCATTAAAGTCAGAAGGCGTCGTCAATGATGTCATATGTTTGGGTTCTGCAGACATTTTGACATCACTTCGATTAATTTATGGAAATAAATAAAAAACTTAGTTAAAAAATGTTGTAAAAAGGCGGTATTTTTAATAAAAATTTGAAAATAAGGTAACGAATTATAGTTACCTAATAATCAATTCAATTGTATGCACCAGTAGCTGTATCGCTGTAGATCATGAGTATAGATAGATACCTACCTAATACGAATACGTATATACAATAAAATGAAATAAAAGGTATATCATTTACGTTGCTTTTCTTTCAAAGTACCTATGATGTAGATAGGTACGCAAAAACCAACATTAAAATAACGACTTAAAGAACCTTCAAACTTTACTGTCATTTTGCTTTCATGACACAACTTTGGTCTTTCACGTCTCTCTTTCTGCCAACCGATCAATCTTAATCTTTTCCATACTGATAAACTTACATGATTTTGTTTACGATAGAGATAGCTAAAAGTTAAAGATAAGGTATCAGTGGCCCTAGTGTGAGTTTCATTTCACCACGTCGATAAACGCATCGAGCGCGATCCGCGCTCCGATTGGGCCGTCACCAATCCGGGGCCAATCGGAACGCCAAACGCGCTCGAAGCGTTTGATCGAGATGGTTAAATGTGAAAGGCCTCTGTGGCGCTAGTGTGAGTTTAATTTAACCATCTCGATCAACTGCATTGAGCGCGTTCAGCGCTCTGATTGGGACGTCACCAATCCGGGGTCAATCGGAGCGCCAAAAGCGCTCGAAGCGTTTGATCGAGATGGTTAAATGAAACTCACACTAAGGCCTCTATTCTAGTCTAAAGATAGTGGATGTGGAAGATGTAGAAATATTGCCGCTGAATTTTATTGCGCACTGAATTTTCAACTCTTGGTTGTGGACCGAACGTAGAAAAAACAAAGTGTTCGATTTTCAACTCTGGGCGCTTGGGAGTGCGTTGAAAATCTAGTGCGCCAAAAATCACGCACGGCTACACATCAAGCTATTCCATTTCCAGTTTACGCTGATCTCGGAATGTACGGAAATCCTATATAATGCGAGATCAGCTTAAACTGGAAAGATATAGCTTGATGTGTAGCCGTGTGTACATGGACTTAGCTATTCATTTGGCCTATCTCATTTTTAATAATTATCAAACTCGTAAGATATTGTTTTGACAACAGAATATGGGTCGCCTGTCTTGGATTGATAAGCACAATTAAATGAGTATCCAAGTTTAAAATATAAAGTTGTGTATTATTCGTTTATTGGAAGCATTTAAATGTAACCTTCTCATAAATTTTCCGCTGTTTTGCGTTCTCAGTACCTACTACCGCTACTACTAAGTTTAAGTTCAAATATCTAAACAAAGCAAGACTATGTAATATGTCTATATTGTTATCATAAACTCTAACCCAAGTCCATAAACCAAAAGTTTAAAAAAAACTTTACTATCGCGTTTTGAACGGAGGGCATTGTTCCAAAACATACTCACGTAAATGCTGTGACGTAAGCGCGGCCAAAATCGTCGAATACAGTTGAACACCCACCGCGGACGGAGGTCAAGCTGCGCGTACAACCGAATTGATATTATGCCCCACCAGACGACCGGGTCTTGAACTCATTCGAATCGACACTAAGAACTGGACCAGAACATACCTGAAACAAGATAATTATTATGATGAATAAATTACATTAATGTCGTATTAAAATTTTACGAATAAATTAAGACACAATGTCACGTTTTGTGCCAAATATGGTCTAGGTTTAAGAATTCAAATTAATGCATTTCATTTTGATACACACTCAATACAGTACGTACGCATTTCAATTTAAAGAACCAAATAAAATCAATGCGTCAGAAATAACCTTAAATTAGAATATTTAGATTATAAATAAATTTATCCAATTAAGAGTACATCCACACCAGTTTTTATAAATCAATTACCTCTCGTAATTTAAGTAGGTTTAAAGAGAAAAGTTTAGCTTATTTGTATGTTTGTTTGTTACGCATTCACACTAAAACGGCTGAACGGATTTGGATGAAATTTGACATATGGATAGACAATGAGTTGGGGTAGGAAATATAATACTTTTTATTCCGATATTTTTATGGGATCGAGACTTATGCGGGTTAAACTGCGGGGTGCAGCTAGTAGCTAAATACGTCATTTCAATGACTGTTCTTCAACTGTCCTCAGTACTAGAAAATGATTTAGTCTTACAATATTTTTACAGTTTTGTATCGAGATAGTGTGACCCGAACTAACGAAGTGACATGAGAGACTCCATGCGTGCCCAAAGCTCGTTTCATAAACTAGCGAGCGACCTAGTAAAAAGGTTAGGTGGAAAGCCAGATTGACGCAGAGCCAAAACTAGGTAGAGATTAGAAAAGTTCTGACAAAACTCTGTCTGTACTCGTATGTTCTATTTAACTGTGATTAGTGAGTAGTGACAACATAAACTCTTTTATGATTTATTTGCCTATACCAGAATAGTTTTTTTTTCAGTAATTGTGTATGTTATATCCGTTTCAGGCTTTCAAAGCATTTAGAATGGATGATTTTTTTTTTTTTTAGATTAGATTATTTGGTTTTAATTCTTTGTAATTTTTCGCTTTATTTAGGTTCATAATATTGTATTAATGACAAATAATATTCCCCTTTTTGGATGGATTTTCGATCCCAGGTTTATATTTTAGACATTCAATACCTGTTTGTATACTCGTCGTCAGACTGGCGATGGCGTGTCAAAAGGTAATTTCGGATAAACTGTCATGGCAGCGTTCACACTAACCGGTTGATATTTTAGCATTTATTCGTTTAATGTACGATTTTATATTTTAACATGTTTCATAACGGCAGCTTCGTTTGTTTAGTGTGACTGTGTGAGTGATGAATTTGACGTAATAATTATTTGATATTGCATCCTGCTACTTGTAGAGATTCGTAGTCACGCATGCATGTCGTGAAATTGTTAAGTGGATTTTATTCATTATCTTAAAGGCTCTAACAGTAGGTACAAATAGCACGCATTGAGCAAGCTATCTATGTTGACTAAAAAGTATTTTTAGTTTAGAGTTTTCGAAATATAGTAACATTTAGTGCGGTACTAGTCATAATTTTCTTGAACAAATTAACAACAGAGAGACTTCGGCCATCTCGATAAAAATACGATGAGTAATAAAATAGTTATCATTTTTCGAATAACAATACTGTATTATCTCTAGATACTCTGGAACAAGTCATGGTCTCTGATATCTGAGAGGTCATATTTACATTTATAATTCGGTAGAGTAGGTACCTATTGCAGATAAATCAGTAGGTATTTGTAAAGACGGGAAAATTCCAAATCATGAAAATAGAAAACGGAAAAATAAACCCGCCGCTTTTCTGAGATTTCTTATTTCTTATGCCTGGCTGATTTTAAACTATTAATTATTATTTACGTGACACTAATTTTATATTTAATTTAGATTAAGAACGCTAAGTTGTGCTTTGTTTTAGTTTTATCTGTGACAGCCATGACAGGTATCGATGAAAAACAGAAATTTTCTTTTTATAAATTCTAGAAATCACATAGATGCCTACTTACTTACTAGGTACTTGCCAGATTTTCCTTTCCAGATTAACACAATCATGTAGTTTCGTTATTGCATAGTAGATATAATAATAACAAAAAGGCTTACTGTGTTTTTGATGTGGTAGGTACTTCCTATAAATGTTAAATTAAAATATATGTGTTGTTCTCTAGATTTTGTAATAACCGTAAAAAAATTGGTTAACCGATGTTATAAGATATACACACGTATGTAGGCACGCCTTTCACTAGGTAATTAAATAAGAAAAAGCAGTATATAACTATGTAGGTAAATAACTACATTATAGGCAGTTTATTGCTGCGTTGCAAAAACATTGTGATGTTTTTAGTCTGTTTTATTTTCATACTGAGAAAATATTTTAATGAAGTAGATAGCCAACTAGACAGCACCGAATTATTTATGTTTTGATAAGCAATTGATAAAATTAACAACACGTGTAAAGCTAAAAAACCTATACCTACCTTTATACTGATACGGTATCACTGTCAAATTAGGTAATTAAAAAAATATACTTGATTCGAATATTAAGTTATACTACAAGTACTTACTTGGGCTATTTGAAAAATTTAATCAGAAATCTCTAACATCAGCAAAAACTTGTAAACAAATATTTTATAAATCGCAGTCCACGTCCAATTTCGAAGCAAAAACTTTTTATAACAAAAAAAAAACACTGGCATACAAATATTCCGTCAACAACAAACGAAAACAAACAATCCAATATGGCGGCGAAACGTCACTCGTACTATCGGTCTCGGCCGCGTTATCACCGCGCGTAGACGATCCGTTTTTAGAAATATTAATTCAGTAATAACTGTTGTACTATTTTTAGTGCGGCCTAGGCTAAAAATACGGCGACCGTAGAGGCGAGCAATGACGCTTACACTTGATAATACTAATGTTGCTCATGTAATGTAACAGTGTCAATGACTTGGTGCAATTTATTGGTTATATTGTGCACGACTGACATAGAACGTCGTAACTGAGGTTATCGCCAATCAGTGGACTATTAGACAGGTCATTGTAATGGAGAGAGTGCATTTGAGAGCATAATAATCTTGTAAATGTATTTTTAAACAGTCGAGGGAGTTGATTTGAATTCAGAGACTCTGTTTTACTTACCATCTTTTTGGACTCACTGTACGTAGTCTTAAATGTTGTTATTGTGATCACAAAACAGTAGCAGTAAGTCCTGATACAAACAAAACAAAGACTTATTTATCTCTAAATTACAAATGCGAATAAAAATCATCAAAATAAACATACATTAGTATACATGGCTCGATTTAAGTTTTGCTAATCAAACTTGCGACCAATGAGCGTCGCCAACTAACACGATTTGATTCGATTAGCACTCGATTTAAATTCACTACGCGAGGGTACATTAGCAAATTAATAGTTGGCTTACGTAACTAGATGTCCACTATTCGGACGATATCGAGCGTGAGACGTGCTCGAGTGAGTCGCAAGGCCGACTTCTCGACATTGACCGTGAAGTTACGACATCAACTCACAAAAAAACTTATTATGTTTCCGCAAATCGAGCGCTCTGAACCAAGTTGAAAAGTACAGACTTGTTGAAAAACGTGGAGGTCACTTTACGTCACTTTTCGTGTACTATTGTAAACATACGCATTAAGTATTGAATAAAAGGTTTCTTAACAACGTTGTATTAAAATTTATTTTGTCTTGTCGATGTCGTTGTCGGTTATTTCATTAAGTATATTGAGAAGTTTTTACATTTATTCATTAAGTTTAATCGAATCTGCGTGGGTTTTGGGTAGAGAACTGTATTCAGGGCTTCATTAAAGTGTTTTGAGGTTAGCAAGGGTTTAGTTGCTGAACTAAGTTTTCTTCCGAAAAGTAATTGATCTAATATGTTCAGCATGTGTTCTCCAGATGAGTGTGAGTCACTTCATTGGAGTATTATTATTAAAATTAAGCAAAAATAATGGCAACATTAAATTAATTTCTCGCATACATCTGTTTTATCATTTCAACAATATTGTATTATAAATATTAGAGACTATTTAAATGAAATAAAATTCAAATCTTTTATTAAATTTGACAAATCTGTGTGATTCTCAATTGT
The DNA here is from genome assembly GCA_949987655.1 of Polymixis flavicincta. NCBI lineage: Eukaryota > Metazoa > Arthropoda > Insecta > Lepidoptera > Noctuidae > Polymixis > Polymixis flavicincta. The sequence continues at coordinate 22,716,208 of OX465173.1, forward strand.
TCTTAATTAAAAAAAAAAAACATTGTCCTACATGAAAATACGTGTTAGTTAAAACCTCAGTTTGTAATTTAATTACCTGGTATGTGACTGTACATATAATCTTATCACTCCACATAGTTGACATGATAGCTACCCACATAAATTAGCGAAGAATTTTAAGGACAAAACTTACCGAGAGACATAATGCTAATGAATAGGTATAATAAATAATTTGCTATTCACGTGATAGGAAAAATACTTTTACGAGAATCTCAACCTCATAAGGAAAGAGAATGAAATGGAACGATAAATCAACAGAATAATTACTCATGTTAAATGAGTATTATATAGTATAATTACTCATGTTATCTGAATACACGTAGTAAAGATGAAATTGTGATTCCAAAATTTAGATTGACTAAAACTAGCAAGTCATTTCTAATAAACAGTATCCGCTTCTATAACAAGTTGCCAAAGTCAGTTACAGAACTTAGCGATGGAAAGTTTAAAACGCACATCAAACGTATCCTTATCAAAAAAGCATATTATAAGATAAAAGACTACGTTGAAGACAGGGAAGTTTGGCATTAATTCCTTCTGCACATGTGGCTTCCCTGGTACCTCATTAACAGCATATCTATGTGAAAGTCTATTAACTGCTCTCAATGTTCTTTTTATTCTTTTTATTTTTACAATGCTGACATATTCTCGTCATTATTTGACATTATACATCAATTTTAATATCAACTATTTTTTAGTGATTGTCATGTTAATCATGTCACTATGTTTAATTAGGTTCATTTTATTTATGTAGATTATTTTACATATTGTGAATGGGAGAACGTTGTAGGCCTTACAGACTGTAGATTTGTAGACGATTTTCTATTCTGGATTCGTCTAAGTACCTGGTACTTATTTACAGGCCTGCACTGTCCTCCCATACATTTTATATCTGAAAACATTGTTAAAGCCAATCATTTTTAAAAGAGTAACCGTGGAGTTTCTTGCCGGCTCTTCTCCATAGGAAACAACATTTTGGAACCGTGCACCTAGCTTCTGCCGTTTCATAAGTGCCCATGCAGGTTTATATGAAATAAAAATATTTTGATTTTGATTTTGATTTTGAAATAAAATTGGATGCGTGAAATTTGTAGAACAAAATGTAGTTTGCAGTTACTTTACGGCAAAAAAAGTGTTGAAATGGGATGGAATCTGTATCTTTGTATGTAATAGGTACTACATGTATAGTGGCAGATACTTACCATATCAAATATGAACAAGGCATGCGGTCGTCGGGTGCACGTGCAGTCCCTAATCAAAACGGAACTGGACAATTGACTATGAAAACGATAGAAGATAGGTGTAGAGCCAATTTCCATAGAATATGAAGGGGGTTCATAATTCGCAAGAAGAGAAATAGGTATAAGGTATTATTCAAAACAAGTAAAGTTATTGTCCTTTAAAAACAGTACAAAGGTCAGAAAATAGACACAACAGTGAGTCAAGTTCTGCGAAGGCTGAGTAACCCCGGGAGTTTCAGCACCCGTCATTTTTATACTTATGACCCAAATTGCGAACATTAAACAACTAGTTACAACCAAATTTCTGGGTCTTGTGACATCTGAAAATGTTATATTTAGACGCTCCAGAATCCAAAATTGGTTGGCCAATTGGTGAAGACATGTTCCAAGTCCGTTTCAATTAACAAAAATTATATTAATCTCCGCTAGTTGGCGCCAATGCATCATGAGGACATGCGTCCTTTTTCTATTGTCGAGGAGGATTAAGTGGTCGTTATCGCTTAATATTCACGCTGCATAGTGCCACCCACGCTAAGACGATTGTTTGGTGGTGCTACGAACATCGTACTTACGCACAACGGAAAACTCTGATTTATTTTGCGCAGTATAAAAGGCGTATGTGAATGGGGTTTAGCGCGAAAGGAAATCCTTATGTGGTAAATAGAACAACAAGTTGAGTATGCAACCGAGTTTAAGACAGTGAACGCAGCTTTAAGTACATGAGATAGATGATAACCTAGGCAGACTGTATGCACAACTAGATGGGGTTGTCAATTACAGTTACGTCATTTAGCATGTGATCAAAATGACGCCATTTATAAATAATACTAAGTCAGATACAAAAATACAAAATATTTTAATGGAGATTAATACATTTTTTACCAAAAGAAGACTATACTTCATCTACATTATTCCGATGTATGTAGTTATTATACATAGTTTTTCTTACTCGTTAGTAATTTGCACAGATGTGTTATTTTTGTTTTGCTTTTCATAGTACGAGTATGTGGCCATGCGACCTTGACAGGCTGTAATAGCGGCCGAAAAATGTGTTTAAAGTCCATTTCATGAAAGAAGTCCCGCGGACAATTGTGGAACTAAATTTGACAGATGGGGAGATCGGCCATTTTGTCGTTAGTCGGTGTTATCAAGGTGCGTTTGTTGTGGTAGATATTTTGTGATTTTATTATTGGATTAGTGCGTTATAAGGATTATTTACGATGCCAAAAGTTGTAAAAAATGCAGGACGAGAAATGATATTAAAGGTGAAGGAGTTCTGTGAAGCGGAACATAAGAATCACGGTGTTTTAATACCAATAAACAATGTTCGCAGGAGAGTCGCCGCCATGACAGGTAAATTTTGGGGCTGCCATATACAGATTTTTTCCCCGATTGATTTCTTATAGATTGAAATTAAGTTTTTTTAATGCATGATTTTTATTAAGGAAAATTTTATAAGGAATTAACACAACAAGACAAAAAAACGTAAAGTTATATTCACCAATAATATAATTAAATACGAAAACAATCATTCAAACTTGTTCATTTTATTTCAGGTGTGTCAGAGAAAACTGTAACGAGAGTTACAAAAGAAGAAGCAACAGCGGCGAGTACTTCGAAAGTTATCGTCACCCCAGGGAAGAATCGCCCGCATCCTAAAAAGTTCAACTTGGATGGATTTGATTTGTGCGCTATACGGCAAAAAATTCACAGTTTTTATGTTGTCAGGAAAGAATTACCAACATTGGCTAAATTACGTGCAGCTTTGAGAGAAGACATAAATTTTCAAGGAAGCATCACCACATTGCACCGTATATTGCAAAGTATCGGTTTCAAGTATAAGCGATGCCAATCGAAACGTAAATTACTTATGGAACGTTATGATATTACCGCATGGCGTTCAAGATATTTGGAGAGAATCCGAAGAAATCGCACTGTGGAGAAAAAACCTGTAGTATATTTAGACGAGACTTATATACACAACACTTATCACGCCAAAAGTTGCTGGCAAAGTGAGGAGGAGCCTGGGATGTTCGTGTCAGAGTCAGCAGGGAGTCGTTGGATAATTGCTCATGCGGGAACTGAAAATGATTTTGTTAATGGTGCATTGTTAATGTTCAAATCACAATCCAAATCCTCAGATTACCACGATGACATGAACTCCACAAATTTTTTGAAATGGATGAGTGAAAAAGTCATTCCTAACCTACCTGAAAGGTCACTTGTGGTAATGGACAACGCTCCGTATCACTGCACTCAAATAAATAAAGCGCCTACAATGTCAAGTCTTAAACGCGACATGCAGGAATGGCTGCGAGAAAAAGGACTATATTTTGAAGAGACTTGGACAAAAGCTGTATTATTTGCATTAATAAAACAAAACAAAGGTCCACCTACATATGCTGTGGATGAATTATTAAAATCTCACAATCATGAATTGTTAAAATTGCCGCCTTACCACTGCGATCTCAATCCGATTGAAAAAATGTGGAGCCTTGTAAAGAGACGGGTAGCGGATAAAAACGTGGGTCAAGATCCAAAAGAAATTGTACGCCTAACAGAAGAGTCTTTTGAGACTGTTACAGCGGAAGATTGGGCAGCTCAATGTAAACATGTACAGCATTTGGAGGAAGAGTATTTAAAAAATGATGGTCTTATGGATGAAGAAATGGATCGATTTATTATATCCACGGCTAGTGATAGTGAAACGGAATCTGATTCTATTTCTATTCACTCTTCTGACAGCGATCGTAGTATGACTGATCATAATTATTCAATAAAACTTTGAATAAAACTTTTAACTTTTAAATGTTATTTTATTTTTCTAATTTAAAGTTGGTCGAACATCTCCATTTGATGTTTTACAAATTACAGGAATATTTATTTTTCACTAATCTGACCTTAGCAGTATGGACATCAAATCTACCTATCTACCTAAAAATACATTACATTAAAATCTCAATTTTTTTTTCTTATATAAATATTCGTGTCGTATTAGTTAATTTTCTTTCATTTTATGAAACTAAATGAACGATAAATTATTTTCTCTGATTTCCCCATATATAACTCTGGCAACATTATGTCGCGCGAATACAGCGCTGTGTCTGCGGGACTTCTTTCGTGAAATGGACTTTAATTATTCATTAATTCGTATGAGACTTAACATCTTTTTTGTTCTTTTACGCTATGTTTCGTGAATTCAAACCGGGTTTAATAAATTGTGTTTGTTCCTCAAAATATTTGATATTGAATCTCTAATAAGTAGTAGACTTATCCATTGTTGTTTTAGATTTTAGAATTATCAGTCATTTATTTCCTTTTATTCTGTCATTCGGCTATTTTTTTTTTCTTTTTCCAGAACATTTTACATTGGTAGTTTTTTAGCTTGTCTTCCATTTTATTAAACCAAATTGTTTGCTGTCTACACTGTAAGACATTTCTTCTTTCAAGTTGGGCCACTACTAAATTCTCGGTGAATCCTCTTCTGCAGCCGTCTTCAAACCAATGAGAGCGTTAGCCTTCTATTTTTCATGCAGTTTTCATCTGTTCTTTATCTTTTCCATAATTAAGCTCACCACAATTTTAGCATCGCCACCATTATAATCTTACTAGTTCCATCATTTACTTGTGCTCATTTAGATTAAACCATCTTTCAACCCATTTAATGTTATCAACGAAGTCAATTTACAACCAGCCTGATATCTGCTGCAATATCTAGTTATTTCTGTTAAATCTAGCCATTTAACATTGGTATTCAAATTTAGCTCTGTCGTTAAAGTGAACTATTATATTGTTAAAATGTTATAATGGTTTATTTAGGAGTAAGGTTCCTTTAGACGAACCTTAGATTGGTGCCTGAAATTAAAACGACTGCTGGTGAAAAGAATTATAACCAGGATTGGTTAGATGGTGATCTAGATAAGATGGTTCGTCAAAGAGAGGGCTAGGAAATTGTAATCATAACCAGTATTTTGGAATTGGTCCTTTTTATAAGCGATTGCAAAACAGCTATAGAAACTACAAAACCAGGCTTGGTAACAGATGATACATATTGAAAGATGGACTAGCTCATGAAATGATAAACGATTTTATTACTGTTACTAAGGTTTTAAAAACACATTTTAAAAACTAGATGAACGCCGATGCGTTTCCTATCTGACTACTCTGAGATGAAAGGCCGAAGCAAGCTCAGAGGTTAAAGTCGAGACATAACCTCGGTCGGATCATGTGAAGAGTATGTAGATTGGTGTCTGAAATGGTCTTATGAGGAAAGACCCACACAGATTGAGTGGACCTGTCCATTCATTGTACGTATTTATCATTTATCATGCAACTCCACTCAGAACATAAGGAGCTCAACTCTCAACACATAGACAAAAATCGGCTATTCTCACCGCGATTGGTCTTGTTTAAGTTATCACCCGTCACTTTTTTTAGGTTAAAGCAGTTTTAGTCGGTTTTTTTATTAAATACCGGTACACATTTTACGGTAAATGCAAATTTATTTTACTGTAGACTCGATATTCGATATAGTGCGTCATTCAAGGTCATAAGTGAGGAAGTGAATAGACAATGCACGGAGCGATTTCGCAACTCAAGCGCAGACAAGCGTCCGAAGTAGGAAGTCTTTGGTTATCACGACAATCGGCCAACTACGCCGAGATAAAGGTGACACGAGTCCTATTTATCAATTCAATTAATTTTTTGCTTCATCTCTATAATGAATTGTCAAAGATGATCATATTTATTGCACAGATTTTTTTACTCGAGTGATTTGTTATGTTGGGTAACGTCTATCTCGTGCCGTTAGCATTTGGACTTTGTCTTATGTCACTGCGATGTCAAGTGCATTAAATTCAGGACTTTATTGTCCAGTAAAATAATAATTTACTTTCTAATAATGCACGTAATGATATTCTCGGAGAGCAGCTTTTTCAAGGTGGTTACTGCGAAGATCAAGTTTCATAGGAGCATAACTGCAAATATACACAGTTTTATGTCATTCTAAAGGATGTGCCCGGTATCGTTTGTGCTATCTGTTGCACTTAAGATGGAATGTTCAGATAAGAAATAAGGGGAAGGTTTTTCAATAGCTTTTTTCTTCTTATATAAACATTTTTTTCTCTCTTTACATAGATAAAAAAAGAAAAAAAAAAAAATAGGTTTCATAAAGTTTCAGATACATGGATATTTTAGAAGTAATCAATAGGAAATTTTCTGGAAAGGAATAAGTAATTTGTCTAAATACAAGCCACCAGGAAAATTATTATCAAATGTTTATATTTCACATTAAGATTTTACGGCAAAGTTCGTACATGTTACGCAGAAATATCAATTAAGTATCCCCTAAGACTGATATCGAATAATCTTCCGATAAATTATGATTATTAGTTATTGAAGAATTGATAAGACAAGATTATTGAACGTAGCGTAATGATAACAATGATAATATTTTTGTTTTGATATCAAGTTTCCACGTTCCTTTTGAAAGTAGGTAGTGTAGTATATTAAACTGAATGTAAAAATTTAATAGGCGTGTTGTAATAGGAGATTCTATAATATATTGTTTAACTAGCTTTTGCCAGTGGCTTCGCCTGCATGGAGTTGGAAAATTATCCCATGGGAAAGTATTACCGGGATAAATAGTACCCGACGTGTTAATGAAGGTAATAAACTATCTGTCTGCCAAACATCTTAATCCTTTCGGCCGTTTTGCGTGAGTGTGTAACAATCATCCAAATATCTAAAGATACAAACTTTGACATTTTTAATTTTAGTAGGATAATAGAATAGGGAAATTACATGAACCTTACCAAAGAAACCGACATGACGACTAATAGAGAGGAGTATGAAGGAAAAGGACATGTTGCGTTGACCCCAAATAAATTGGGAAAAAGAGAGGAGAAAGGGCTCTAAAGCATGACTGCTACGAATAGGTTCCATTTCTTCAGAGAAATGGTCCACGTTTTTCTTCGAGTTTCAAGACGTGTTGTGATGTTGGTTGGGTTTAAATAAAGCTTTACAAATGAGTCATCTTTTTATCGTATCGATGGCAATAAGTTCATTTATGTTTGGCTCAAAATTCAGCTTCACGAACTGCACTCACTGACGCAGTAATAAGGCCATCAAGTGCACAGGTAACAGGGTATGCGGTGCATAGGTGTAAGGCGGGTTATTGTCTGTAGGGATTAATGAATGAGATTCCAAACAATAGAACAAGGCACTAGGTGAAAAAACTGGTAAGATTAGATATATACCCATTTTTCCAGCTTTATAAAACTCACGTACGTAAAACTCACGTAGGTACAAATCTGAAAAAAAAAATCTAAGTGAAGAAAATGACCTGATATTTCAAAATGAAGACATTTAATAAAAGCGGCCATAGGTTATGCGGTTATTATACAATTTGCTTAATAACAGTCACCGTGGGAGAACACACAACAGTTTTCACTTAAAATTATATTCTTGTAATTTAACTGATATTTTTGAGGATATATTAATGCAGAGGTTTATTTGATATAGGAATAGTGGACTAAGATTTTTAGAGTTCCTGCTCTGTCATGCTTATGTTTCCCTGATTTTGTATCAGGGAAAATTGGCTTTAAGACCAACCAATTACCTTATTGAATTTTTAATACTATAGTACCTAAGGGAGTGAATAGAAGAAATAAATATCTTTAAAAATTATTTGGCAGTATTACACTTACAATATTCAGTTCAGTTATAATAAGACTCGGTTATTGAGCTATAAAGTCATCATCAACTTTATTGTTTTAAAATTTTATTCGCTCTATAAGTTAGTAAATTATATTACAACGGAATGCGTAACAAACAAAGTTATGATATGAAAAAAGAAAATCTCATATAGGAGAAGTTTCGAGAAAAAATATCAACTGAAAAAATCTAATGCAAGAAACAAAACTTTGTTGTGACTTTGTAAGCTGCTGAAGAGCCCTGAGGGATCCAATTACTTACCCAATAAAAAGACAAAAGAAAAACAAAGTTGATTTCTATCAAGACGAGTTTTCGAACGTTACCCCGGGCCTCGTGCCGGGCTAGTCAGAAAAAACAAAACTGTATGGGTGCAAATCAAAACAGCCAGAGACCTAACAATCAGAAGTCACGACATACAGTAATATACACGTAAAATTCATAACCACAGCCGACATGAATCACTTGACATTGAAAATGCCGAAAGCCCAAAACACCCAAACTTTGGGGTGGCGGTTCTCGCTCCCATCGATCCTCGTAGAAATGGGTCGGCCTCCCTTAGCCTGTGACCTTGGGTGGCGGAGATGGTCGAGCGTTTCCGAAAAGAGCCGAAGCGTTCATTCATTCTGTGCCTAACGCCCACGTAAGTGTTGGCTGGGCGGATTTGAGTTTCCACGGTGGAAACCTTCTGCTTCAAATTTTAATGATGTATACTTAATGTTGTACGGTTTTTGAATTTTTAGATAGGCGTGCGAAACGAAACCTTTTCTTCTTTGAATTTTTGCAGTTTTAGTGATGAATTGCTGATATTTTTGCCTTGTGTCTCATTTTAAGTATTGCACAAATTGTTTCAGTAAGGAAAATGGTATTACACATATCTTTTTCCAAGTTATCTTGTCTAGTCTAAATAAAATTGCTCTGAAACGGAAAACCAACAAAAAGAAAAAGTGAGTCTAATGCTTAGAGATGAAGATCGATATCTATCATACTCGCAACAGGTTTCTTGTAGACTTCAATGAAAGGATTATCAAACTATCTTGTCTCAATTTTTAATTAAATTGTCCATGATCAAACTGTCTCAAAATTCTTTAGATATTTTGCCTTTCTCTTTGATCAATAAATAAAATAATCAAGTCAACCATCATGGCCAATGGTGTTTAAGTCATTACTTTAAATGGGCAGGTAAAAGGGATAGCTGATAGCCTTGCCAAATTTGCAATTCCCAAAAAGTTTCTTGACATAATTATAGTTGAGGACCATGAAGAACATAATTTAAACATATTTAATGATAGATCTACTGTTGTCATTTCTTTTAAAAGGATGAATGATGAAGAGATATCTGCAGAAAGGTGTGAGAATGGAGATAAATCCTTTTACGTGCATGATTGATATTGGGGGATGATGGAAGATAAACTGATTACACAGAATGAAAATTGGGATTTCATAACGTAGTACAAACACCAATTTGAGGTAGGGATATTAGAGCACGTCTATGTATATAAGCTAATTGAATATAAGTTATTGAAATCAAGATTTGCCTAATGAAACAAAAATATAAACCTAGATAAAATGAAGCGATCGAGACTGTTAGATTCATTCATAAATTTAGCAGTATTTAAGACATACGCCTTGGCGGAAACCAAACTTCTTACGGGACAACTTATTCATCATCATATAACTCCATTCTCAAATCATTTGTTTTGATACAAAGTATTTTTTTTGTATTTAGAATGTGATAGTGTTTTGTTTTTCTCGTACTCTTTAGTTTTGAGATTACTTTTGCGACCATATACGTAGGTTTAAAACTGGACTTGTTTGCTTAGAAAACACATCCGCGCTGAATGGTGAGTGCACTTCATGTTCATTTTTGCGATAATGAACATGCCAAAATGCGTTTTGCTCCGTCAACTTTGTTTTGATTGTGTTAATTTGTTACTTTCCAAAAAAAGATACACTTAATGCGGTAAACTCTATGATTATTGATTGTTATAATTAACAACATTCTCCGTAATAATCTCAGTAATACCTATCCGGTATTTATTCTTAACTGAAAGATTTGGCGAAAGTATCTTGAATTCTTATGTTATTGTGACATAATAAGGAAAGTTTACGTGAAAGACATGTTCTTCCGATGCACCAAGGGTATTTCTAGTACCTTAGTAAACATCTTTGAAAACCGCGGAAGATGTATTGAAGCAACCTGCGAAAGACAATGCAGGGTCGTCTTCGTCTTATCACTCCATATCAATATTTGCATGACCTTAGGAAAATTTATCACTTTAATACATCATTCGCTATTATATGACATTAGTTGTGTCGATATTATATAATTAAATACATCTCAAGGTCCAAATCGTGGAATTTTTTCGAAAATAAAACTGGTTTTGTATCTTCCGTAGTTATTAAGTTTCATAGTTGTGTAGATTGAATTTGATTTGAATATTTATTATTATTATTTATTTATTGATCACGTACTCATAGAACACCTGCAGTAGCATTCCCCGAAAACGAAAGTTTGAATAGATAATTTGATTTGTCTTAATTATTTCAAATACGAATGTATAAAATTCGAAGTTTGCAGTTCTGATATATAATTATTATACGAGTATCACCTACTTCTCAAATTTTGTAAGTATTGAGTTCTAAAAATAATAATATTATTATCAGCTAATCAAGGGTAATTGAAACTTGACGTCATGAACATTAGTTGCAGACGTCAGTGATCTTGACATGTCGTAGAGAAATCATTTTTTAATTCAATTCATCTAAATAAATGGATAATTAAATTTTATTTGAATACAGTATGGCAGTGACGATGATAATGATCTTGTATTATACCAAATATCTTTTATATGCATTTTGGGTGTTTTGAGAATAAGGATTTTTGGTTTTTAATGTTACCGTCCCGTTTTTTTCCACATCCTATTGTACATTTGTATGAAATAATACTGTTCACTATCAACGTACATTACATAAAACAAGATAAGAAGTAAACATTTGATGCAGAACAAAAAGATAATACCTAAGTGAAGTAAAAATTACGAAAATCTTATGAATGATAAAATTATATCACAGCAACTAAAAATAATTCCACACTTAATTATAATGTACCGTTTATACAATTAGCGGATATTAATAATTGTATAATCAAATGTTAGATTACTTTTGGAGGTAATGAGTGAGATAAGACTTCCCTCCAGCCAATCATAGGTGCTTACAATCTGCCATGCAGAATTGGATTGGCTGTAGAAACCTGATTTAGGTACGAATGAGTATTGGCGAAGCAAACACAAAACGGTGCATCAAAATTAGAATCCAAAACACCAAAACTCGGCTAACTAGTTTTTAGGACCAGAAAAAAAAAAAAACTTGGAGTTAAAAAACGAATCAATTAAGTATTTGAAACTCTTGCTAATTTGAAAACGTGAACCTCTTAAACAGGTTGGTGAAGAAGAAAAAACAAAAATATGGAGGCAATTTACGTCGTTTATTGTATCCTCGTGGAAAATATGAAGGTATAAAAGGTAATATTCTTCAAAAGGTGAGATTATCTTAAAAGGTATAATTATAAATTAAAAGAACTAAAATATACACAAGATGAGAAAGAGACTAAAAAAATTACAGATCGATATATGAAACCCCCTGCAAACACTTCCGCATGCAATGCTTTCCATACTCAAAACGAAAACCATAACAATACTGATCCATCAATGAACTGAACGCTGAAGTGCAACATCTGCGATCAATTCTAGTACTCATAAAAAAAATCTCCAGAACAGATGAACTATTCAAACTAACAACATCAAAGACCGCGGCCTTTTAGTATTGGCACTTATGATTATTCAAATCGACAGACACCAATACTCAAGTGATGTAGAACTACTGGATGGATGACGTAATATGATAGCAAAACAGTCAATATTTGATATGGAACCATTAGCCACGGCGTGCGATAACACGCGACCAGTTCACTAATGAAAACGGGACACAAAGATACTGTCGCCGCTCAAACAGAACGTGTTTCGCGAATAAAATTGTTTTGTTAATGTTAAATATGCTACAAATTTTGACATGTCTTTGGATTCGGCTGTCTCGTTTTAGATTTAGTTTTATCTACGTTTATGGATTGTTTAAAGACTGCGCCGCCGCAGAACTTGTAATGCTAGATTTAATTGTTGCTTTGGCTATTACTGATTATCAATCAATCAATCATTTTGTTAGAATGTTTTAATTTTGTTTGTAGTTAGCCGGGTGCAGACATTATTTACATAAATGGAATAAATTACTTTGCACTGCCAAATTGTTAGGTAGACTTGTATGAAAGAACGGTTTCCGTTTTAGAATCCAACAAAATGTAGGTAATGTCAATTGTTAAAATTATTTGAGTAAGTATTTATAACTCATTCTAACTACATATTTAGTGTAAATCATCTTGCAATATAGAATGCATTTTTAAAGAAATCTCTTCACACATTTTGTAAAACGTCAGATTGTTTGTGATATATAAAGGGTGCTTATTAAATGATAAACAAATAATACCCTCTCACTTCTGCCGATCGCCTTTTTTGTATAATTATGAGCTGTGATAAGGTCAGAGCGAGGTCATTCGAAAGTCCCTTTTCCAGTATTGGATTGTTCATTGATACAGATTACCGAAGTGAATTGGAGCAAAAAATTAAGGATATAAGTTTGTTGAAGAAAGCAAGATAAAATAAAATGTTTCAATAGTCATAAGATATCAATGATATGTTGGAGATAAGTCTGAAAGACCGAATCACTTTCAAAAGACTTCTATCGTTAAATAAATTCTGATGATTATGGAAGTGAACCCAGTAATGATGACTTCGTCTTAGCGTGTCCTGTTGTCTGCACGCTACAGGAGTTGATGGACACTGATGAAAGTGCCAAGCTTGTAGCCAAATTCTGGGCTGACTGTACACAGATTGCTTTAGAAACGCTAAGAAGATAGTGATTTAATGAAAAAAAATAACATGCTGCACCAACACCAAATAAATATGGAATAAACGCAGGAGATGATGATATTGGAAAGAAAATATTCATGCAAACAATTTACAAGAAATGCTCAGTAGCCCAATAAAACAGCAATCAATTATGGTACCATAAGCATTTCTAATAGAAACATTGAAGAAAATGAAAGGGATTGTTTACGTGAACGGAGAAGTAAAAAACTCGCGACGTACGAAAAGTCACGAGGTTATCTAAACGGTTGACCTTTGTCTGCAGTAGATCATGTGACTGACAGAGTAAATTTACCTACCAGTACAAACACTTCCGCGATAACGGTTTGTTACTAGACTGGCAATTACACAAAGATGTATCTTTTGTTTTTGAGATCAGCGTTGAAGATTAAAATGTCAAAGATCGAAGAAAATTAGTAACCGTTAGTAGGAATACGAAGATCATGTGTCATCACTTTATTGTTGTTGGGAATGGGAAAATCAAAGTAGGTATACCTGTGATACCTCAATATATTTGCATCTTATAATATTCTTTCTTTTGAGATAACACAAGTTAAGAGTTTGGAAAAGTTTATTTGCTGATTATAGGCGCGTATCTTTACATATATTATACAAATTAATAAAATTGCAGTATCTGTGGGTTTTGTCAAAATAACAGCTCTTTACGAAATGCATATCAAAGTATATGGCACTTATAACCAAAAAATGACTCTGTAATTTTTTTGTCTCTCTGTTCCGGCTAATCTCCAATTTAGACGGACTTTTCACTGGTTGATGTTATAAGGAGTAACATAGGCTTTTGTCCCGGTAGCGCGACTAGTTTAGACAATAAGTACTGCATGCTCCGCTTACTATTTTGGATTCCTTGATTCTATTCTTTTTTTTCACGTAATTTTTTGTTATCCAAAACACTGTTAAGATTCTGTCTGTTGCAATCCTACATTGCACTTTATAGTAGCTTATTTTAACTGAATGCAATGAATACATAACTGTATTTATTGCAAGTCATGTCAGAATCGATGTATATTAATATTTTCAGAGCAAGGAATTTAATCGGTCATTTAGAAAAGGTCAGGTATGTAGTACATGCAACCGGCGTGCGTATATGACGCCTGAACGTAAACGAATCAAAATAAGTATCAAACTATCTTAACAAGTTAGCAGGTGGCATTCTTAGTTTCTGCCTGTCGCCATAAGAAGAAGGCATGAATCTATGTTAGTATGTGAGTAATATAATTTATATCTACCCAAGTTCAAAAACAGAGTCGTATATATAAAAATCCATCACAAAATGTAGTTTTCTTGATATTTATAGGCGCACTTTCGCTAAAACATCGCATCTCCGTGGTGGGGTACCAGGGGAAGACGTCGTAAGGTTATCAAACGTGATAGATAAGAGCACATCCATCACTCGACGCGCGTCTGTCAACGAATGCTCTAGGGTGATGCTGTACATGGAAGATTTTCAGTTCCGAACCACAGCATCTATCACCAGTGACACAACATTTTTTAGTAACGGAGTAAAAAAAGTAATATACATTTTGTAGTAATGATAGATGTGGGAAGACTTATTGATGGCTTGTTTCTTCAATGATAAGATGTAATGACCCCCTGTCATCGGGAAAATCCAAGCATAATTTTGCTGCAAAGTCAATTATTATTATGACTTTGGTTATGATACGATACAAAAAAATCTGTTATTTATAAATTATGTGCAAAATTAAACGCTCACAAAGACATATTAAGAATAAAATCTGTTTTAAAATGAATGTTCGAGTTTTATTCTTCGATATTTGAGTGTTCATTTTAACACAACGAAAATGAACAAAAATATCCGACGAAACCCGGCGAAAATTCACGTAGGTATACCTACGTGAATTTTCGCCGGGTTTCGCCTAACTAATTGAAATCTGAGAATCTTTGAGGTACACCGACTTAACGCCCACTTCGTCCTTTGACGGGAAACATACTTAATGAGGACTGGGAAACTTAAATTGTAACATTCAATATTATACCTAGCTACGTAATGACATTAAAATTGAAAACCTTCAAGTGACATGAATATTAGCGATGATGAAAGGGCAATGACTTGAGTAATGCCCATTATGGTTTTTATTTGTCAATCGTTTATTCCATCGCTTAGAGGCATTGTACTTGAATGAAGTTATTTCAATGTCAAGAATAACTGTAATTTTAAGGTTACTTATTACACTTCCCGTAATAGTAACCTGAAAGTTACAGAAACATACTAAACTGAAAATCAGCAGTACTAAACAAATAGTAAGAAATAATCCACTTTAGTATTCTACATGAAGTGGACGAGATTGTCCGCATTACGCAACAACTCGTGACTCTTATTACGAGTGTCACAATCAATAAATGTTACATGTCTATTTAGATTCATCAAACAAAAGTGAACCTTCCACGTTTATCAATAAAGTCACATGTAGAGCAATAGTCCTCGGCTGTTTCCTCGCCAGGCGAATACTAACATGCTTTTTCCTAGTCTGGTCTCAAATTATCATTTTATTAGAGCCTTAGCGTTTCATTGATCCTTTTGATTAACTATTACATTCAAAGTCTTGTCAACTTAATATGACACATAAATGGGAGGCTTCGGTACATATACAACCATCATAACTATTTAAGCGGTTATACACATGGATTCCTCTGTCATTCAAAATTGTCTTTTTATTTAAGGTGGCATTAGTATATTTTTTATTATCTTTATTTATATGCAGCCTATATAGGTATGGTTTTCAGAAAATAGTTTCCTTTCAACAGTAGCAGGTGATAGCATTATGAACGTAATATGAACAGACAATGCTGTTGTTAACGCTAACGATAATGTTGGAAACAAAGAATAAAATAAACATTTTCTTATTTACTCAGTAGTAGAGTTCGGTAATAAAATGAACAATATTAATGAAGAAAAACAAAAAAGACAGTTGAACACGCACGTCGGGAACCCACAAGCGAACCGCTGGCGCATACCAAAAAAACGTGTTCGTACACACACATACAGGAGCAAAAACTTTGCAGATGTGCTCACACGCATCGTTGTCGAGCAAAAAGCGACCGGCGCGTCTTGATCTCGCTTCGGAGCAGCTCCACCCGTTTGCTTATATCTCCTCACTTCTCATACTTTTGCGTGATAAAAATTCTTTGGAATTTAGTCCTTTTAAAACCGCTATTCTTAATAATATACTTTTTAATGACTCGACGAGCAAACTATATCTGGCTTTTTCATGTCATTTGATTTATTTGTTCTATTATGGAGTAAAATCTTTCATTTTATAAAGATAATTGTGAACGAAGAGTTTCAGATTTAATTAGCTAAAAATGATTCGATCACCGCTCAAACTTTTGTAATCCGTCTTCCGATAAAGTCTTCATTCGTGTGAAATGTCTGCGAAGATAATCATCTTGGCTGCGATCTCTCGCCAGTGGAGGGCTCTTTTTCTGTTTTATTTTGAATAATTTCACTCATTTTATTCTATTCAGCACCTGTGCAATTAAATCTTTATTATCTCTAAGCCGAGCTGTCGTAGTGGTAACTCGTTTTTAATTACATTTTAAGTACACATCTACTTATACAAAACAGCTCTCGAGACATAACTCGACATCGTCGTCCATTATTTGAACGTTGGTACTTGGTGTAATGCTGTCGTCATTATTATAACAAACATGTAAAGCAAGAGCTAGGTATATAATTTATGGTGCTGATACTATTATAATCGTAAGTGTATCAGTGAACAATGTAATTTCCTATTTAAGTGCATGTTTGTGACTAAATTAGATATAAGTGTCATGAACTGACTTTGACTTGCAATTATTTAATACAAAATAAAGCTATTAACTAAGCAACTGTCAATACAAGCGATATTTTTTTAAGGAAGCAGCAACTCTAATTATCGCATAATATTTTATTAATTAACTATGTACATAGTTTCATTACCTTTTAACTAGAACTGTTAAATTGCACATCCACTGTGTTTATTGTTCATTTGAAAACACAAATTAGTGTCTAACACTTGTTTTTATTTATACGTACATACATAAGTGAAACCTGTTTGTGGATTTATGTAAAATGTCAAACACGAAGGTCGATAGTGCGAAGAACCGACGACGACACCCAAGACTTCCGATACATTGTATTGTAACGTTGATTTTATCAGAGGAGAACTCACTCTTGAAAGAACTGATGGAACATTTGAAAAGGTCAGAGATCAAAACAGCAATCAATATTTTCGCTGTTTCGCTAACCAATCGTCAAATAACAGAAAACCAACATAGAATCTAAGGAAACCATCCGAAGATAGCAAGAGTTATAGCTGCGATTGAGCGAAATGTTGTTTTACTCCAGTCAGACCCATTTATGAAGTAATTAAAACACACATTTTGAGCCAATAGAGACGTACTTATTAAATAAACTGCTGTTCAAGTTCTTGAAGCAAATTAACATAAAACTGTAGTGCATTCACCAGTTGGAGTCTGAGAGTTGTAGGGCAGGTCATGGCTGAATGCGTAAGCACAAACGGATGTGCAAACGATAACATTATCACTATTCCACAAGTCTGTTTGCATCAAAAAGAGCCAGTTAAGAGAAAATAAATATTTGATCTCTGCTATCTTCTGCAGCATTTAAAATCTAATGCAAAATATCTCTTACTTCAGTGCAGGATTTGTTAAACACTGCGTAATACCTATTTGCATATTTTTTCGTCCTTACTGTTTGCATTCTATGAGTAGCCTTGTCATAAGTCCTACGTTCAATTGTCATGTTTGTCTGGAGTACAGTGTCTGGGCACTACTTCAAGTACCAGGCTAGCAGCGGATCGTGGCGGTGTCACGTTACGCGGTGGCTGTTGACACCAGCGCCTGATTAATATTTATGATACGGCTGAGCATCTCGCATGGCCGGTTCGCTCACTCGATGCGAATTATCTTCGTCCTACTCGCACATGTACGCAGTTCTTATACGCTAGACAGAACACGAACATATAGTACATATAGCAACTGCTCTTTCAACATTCGAATGTGCGTAAGTGCGAATGAGAATCCCAAATCTTCTTAATTTTTGTTAAGTTTCGTTTTTGCTACAAGTTTTTTCAGATTAAAGGTGTTATGTCCTTGGTGTAGTAGCACGATGAGATTTGGGTAAACATTTGGGCAGGTTTTGTTTTAAATATTTCTTGCGTACCTATTTAATTGTTTGCCATCCGATTCTTATAAGTTTGCTGTTAGAAGTTCTCAAACTAAAATCAAAGTTGACATTTCGGTTGTTGAACTCGAATCTGAAGACGTAAATCACTTGATCGGTGTCAGGCCCACTGACCATACGATTGCAAATCGAAAGAATTGAGTATGTGGAACGAGGCGTGGGACCCACGTCTCGAACCTGACCGTATCGAGGTATCTCAACCGGACAGACTCGACTCGACTGCCATTATAAAATGCAACAGCTATAAGGGAAAACCGTGTTGTAGAAATTACAGCCATTTAGAAAAGGGAACACTTGTAGCATGTTATTTGTTGAAGCAGATAATTAAATACTTTACGACCATTTCTTGGGTACCTCCTCTTAACTTAAGCAGATTCATGTTCATTTGAATTCATCATTGGACCGTTTCATTATTCACTTGAACAGTCTTGCACGTCGTTAATTGAAACGCATCCAAATTACTAGCATGATCTTCTTTGCTTTATCAGTCTCGATAACGGCCATCAATGTAATTTGTTAATTTGTTGTTTCGCTCGTTCAATTTGCATATTTGTCTTTACAATGAGATCAGCGTATTTAAATTCAGTCTTAATGTTCCAGTTGACGGTACACATTAAAGATATTTTCTCATTGTGTTTCCTGCACCAATCTCTCACATTAACAGAATTATCATTGTGTTTGCGACACCATTATCGTTGTTTGTCTGGACATTTTCCGTGAGCTCGCGCGCTTCCAGCGCCGGCCGGCGTTCGCGAGACTCCGCTCCAAGGTCACGTTATCGTGCTATCGCCAGCCCTGAACCAATCCAAGGTTAACAGACGAATATCCACTTTTTTAATGTTCAGCTCGGGGTCTTGACTCTCAATTTTTAAAATCATCGACATCAACACGTCACTCCCGCGTCCGTCTTACAGGAACTCGGCAATCTCGACCGTCGCACGCCGAGTCTTTATTGTTAATTTGCGAACGCTAGTGGAGCGCGCTCCGGACGCGTACTCTCGCTTTTAAGGAGCAATACCGCAATATAGTCTCAAATCAAATTAGCTGCGTGTTTACATTTTATAAATAGAGCGCGTTCACGTGGCGCTGCAGCGAGATAAGCGACCGTCGACTCGCCGACATCACTCACCGTGCGCTGTTAACATCCTCCGCGGGGTGGCACGGGATCCTCCGTCACACTGACACTCGTGCGGGAAATAAAGCACTCACAAACGGCGCACTAAGTTGAGCGGCACACGCGAGGACTGCACGGCGCGACACCCACAACTAGAATGCGGGTGAGACGGCTCGACGCGGGGTGCGGGGGGAGACCGGCAGCGACACACGGCTCATACGAAGGCGCGGCGACGAGGACTGCGGCCGAGCAAGAGCGCGTTTACCCCCATTGGTTGGAAACGGTGTGACGTCACGCAAAGTGGCCAATCGCCACTCGCTCCTTAGTTCCCGCCGCCTGCCGCTAGAGGCGCTGCGACCGAGGAAGTCGCCCGCCCTACAGAGCTTTCTTCAGCTAGGGCGTGTGCTTTTGCGGGCGGCCAGCACGGAAAGAAATCACGGCATAATGAATTATGTATTGATATAATTTATTTGGTATCCTCAACTGATCAGAATAATAATTATTATTTATAGTCGTACCTTTCCGTTTATAAAAACGTTTCAGGATCTGAAACGATTATTCAAATTAGATCCGGTATTGGGTAAATACTGAAAAAGGTTTACATAGATAAGCGTTAAATAAACACAAAAATGATTTGTATATCGACCTTGGTAACATGTCTTATGAGTAATAGATCCTCTATTATTTAGAGAGAAAGTAGAAAATAAAGAGACTAATTATTTTATTAGATTCACCTGCCGTGTTTACCTTGTTGTTTGTGTTTAGAATTCAAATTACCGAGTTTAGGTACACAAATGAAAGTTTCAGTATCTGTTAACAAGCGAAATATTTATATTTGCAAAACTAACAAACAATTTGTTGAACAAGAAAATAAACTTTGTAAATACATTCCTGCTTAAATGTTGAATGAATTTAGTTTAGTTTAGTACAGATTTTTGAATGGGGTGAAGTTGGTGGAAATATAATTATTTAGCTTAAGGACTTGTTTTATGTAGAACTTGTTTGTACGTGACGAGGTCTGAAGTTTTAGGAAGTGTGGGTAGAAACCATTTATGATGTAATGGATTAGTAATTGACTTTCGGATTTATGGGATTATGTTGCTGGGGAGTTTGTTGAGCCATTTCATCTACGCAGCTGAAGCACTTGTGAGTGGTGAAGAGTGGGCGTTTTGTGCAATTTTGACGTTCAAAAGGTGATGATGCTCAGCTTTTTAATTTTGATTGCTTCTATATTAGACAGATTAATGAAATATGTTACGTATTAGAAATTAGTTCTGTTTCGAAGAATACAAAAGGAGAACTTTCTACCAATAATTAAAACAAAATCTGGATGACCGAGCTTTGCTCGTTATTTTTTTGTTTGACGTTTTCTAAAATGTAAACCTAGCTAGATCAATTTATCGCCCGCAAAACTCCTTGCATAATAAATTTCATGAAAATCGTTGGAGCTGTTTCCGAGATTCAGATTATATCGAGATTTTTTTGACATATACATAAATACAAGAATTGCTCGTTTAAAGGTATTAGATTAATTTAAATGCTGTATTTTCGAGAAAAGAATAAATGGAAAAGTATAAGAAAAATGTTAATTAAGAGTTTTGCTTTTACTTATTAATGTTACAAATATACCTATCATGATTACATGAAAGTGTTTGCAATTTTCTCCATATGTATCTTTTTTCCCAAGTTGCTTTTAAACTTTTTTATTTTTCTCAATTCTGAACGAGTTCCCATCTGCTATTGCTCATTTGTTAATCTTCTAATCACTTCGCAAATCTTCCATCACTATTCCGGAATAATTTTCCAATAAAGAGCATTTAGAGATTTTAGTTCTTGTTTATGGTATGCAACAACAAAAATATTCATGATAAAATTGTATATGTACATACTTCTGTGTTTCTACATTTTGAAGCTGACGTATTTTTGAAAAGAAAAGTTGTCGGTGCTAATGGACTTTAAGATCGTCATTCATGCCCATATTTGGGTGATTTTAGAAGGTAATAGCAAGTGTAGGCCTTTTAAGGCCTTTTGGTCTGCATTTACACCGTTTTAGTTGTCTTGAATTGTCTGACTAAAGGGAGTTTTGGGGTCCTGGTATTTACTTCCTTAAACACATTCCTTCTCTTAATTATTTAGTACATTTCATTGTTTCGTTTTGTGTATTTAGTAACTCGGTAAATTCATCTAATGTCTAGCTTACTGTATACCAAACAGATTTGTCAAAATTTTGAGGTATTACATCCGTAACTCCCTACACACACACACACAAACTAAATTCAATCAGCTGTTCAAAGGAATTTGCCCTTCAAAATACGTTGCGTGTTCACCCTAAATTGGGGTTGTCGGCGTAACAACCTACTGTCAGAAACTACCGGCATTTGTATACCTACGTACAAAAGTTTGGTAATTTCTAGGAAGTAGGTAGGTTTTTTTTTTTACAAAAAATATAATTCTGGAAAAAGAGGCAAAGTGTGAATTGGATTCGCACTCGAAGGTTGGCACCGTAAATTTTTTTTTCACGCTATATATTTTAGTTTCCTGTATTAATTTGTAACTGTGCTTCATTTTTATTATAATTTGTTGTTGTAGCAGCCAAAGCAATACCCAGTCTATGAAAATTTCCGACTTACAAGTCGGAAATTTTCCTGCGGGAACGTATTACCGGGATATCAAGTTTTGTGTCCTTTGTGTTAATCTAGGTTATCATCTATTTGTGTGCCATATTTCATCAAAATCCGTTCAGCTGTTTTTGCGTGATTGATTAACAAACATCCAAAAAATTTCCCAAACTTTCACATTTATAATATCAACTAGCTTCCGCCCGCGTCTTCGCCCGCGTGGAAGTCGGAAATTATCCCGCGGGAACATATTACCGAGATAAAAAGTATCCTATGTGTTAATATAGGTTATAATCTATCTGTGTGCCAAATTTCATCCAAATCCATTCAGCCGTTTTTGCGTGATTGAGTAAAAAACATCCAAGCATCTTTACAAACTTTCACATTTATAATATAATATTAACTAGCTTCCGCTTGCGGCTTCACCCGCGTGGAAGTCGGAAATTGTGCCACGGGAACGTACTACCGGGATAAAAATATCTTATGTTTTAGTCTAGGTTATCATCTATCTGTGTGCCAAATGACATCCAAATCCGTTCAGCCGTTTTTGCGTGATTGAGTAACAAACATCCAAACATCTTCACAAACTTCCACATTTATAATATAAATATAAGTAGGATCATCATCATCATTTCAGCCGGAAAACATTCACTGCTGGACATAGGCTCCAATTTTGGGGGGCTTGCCATAATCGCCTCGCTTGGCAGACGGGTTGGCGATCGCAATATATTGGTAAAATGCATAGAGAACGCTTTTTATTTTTGGGTGGGACATCTTCAAATAACTTCTCCCGCTCTGGGTGGAGCAGGAGAGCGTGTCAGACTTTTACTGACTAAAACCCACCCGTGTTCCCTCAGTAGCCTGTATGCCAGGGGCTGCGGTATCTCTTTTGAACAAACCCGCACCCCTGGCAGGCATCGGCCCTTGTGGGCCCCATCGGTTTGTGCTGACATCCCTTTGAGGCGCGCGTGGAACACAACGCGCCGTCGACTTGGACTTGGTCCTTACCGGACAGCGAGCTACCCATTAGAGCTCAGCGATGGGGAGCCGTCCAGGGCGTCTCCTGCGGTGGCTAGGGTCGCGAGGGCGCATAGACTGCCTTTCCCTCACGTGCGCCGCCTCCCTCTTCGCGAGCATTACTGCTTCGGTGAAGGAGGTGACGGCTACCCATGCACTTTCGCCCCGTACGATGGCCTGGGCCAGAGCCGGACGCGAGAGATCGCCGTCGCCAATCACCTCCACGAGGACACGATGGTGCTCCGCCCAAGCCGAGCAGACCGCCACCGTGTGCTCCACCGTGTCCTCAGGGCGATCTTCGCAGTGGAAACACACCCGGGCGTTTCCTCCCGCCTTATCCGAAACAGGAACCTCTCGAAACAACCGTGTCCGGTGAGCACCTGCGTCAGGCGGAAGGTGAGGACTCCATGCCGACTCTCAAGCCACTCCTCAAAGAAGCATGTGGCATGCCGAGCACTGGGTTGCGACAATCGCAGTCTCCATGTCGCCATGAGATCCCGCCGGAAGCATAGAGAACGCTGCTGTCCACTCTTTAGTAAGTCCCTTAGTCGTCGTCTACGACACCCACGGGAAGAGATGGGATGGTGCTATTCTTTATGTCCGACACCACACGGCATAAATGGTTGGATTTGAGTTTGGACGGACAGCGGAGCTTTTGTAATAGGACCCCGTTGGCATCCTTCAGTTATAGAACCATAAAAATGTAAGTTCAAACAATTCGTTCGATTGATTTTTGTGAAACCTTGACCATTGGAAATGACGGCCATAAAGGCCAAGGGCGATATGAAATATTGACGAATGTGTCAGTATGGTATATAATTATGGTGTCGACTTTGTGAAGGGGCTATTGAGTACTCTTTACAATCATTATTGAACAGCTAGGAACCTACAACAAATGCTACGTTTTTTTTTTAAATATTATGATTATTTTGGAGTTTTTAGTGGGTTATTGTTGAACTAATAAAAACAGCTGCACAGGTCAATAGCAGGTTAACGTACGCTTGCCACGGCCGGTTCGTGGATGGTTCACCTCTATAACATATCGAGACTCCTCCGTGCCTCGGAAAGCACGTTAAGCCGTTGGTCGTGGCTGTTATTTGTACATTTTTGACAGTTGTTACGCTGGCAGTTACTCTGCAGGAGATGCCCTGGGCGTCGGGAATCTCAGGCTGACTGGCCCATCGTAGGCGTGGGCTTACGGACGGCGAGTAATGGGTAGCTCGCTGTCCGGTAAGGACCAAGCCCAGGTCGAAGGCGCGTTGTGTTTCACGCGTGCCTCAACGAGATGTCAGCACAAACTAATAGGGCCCGCAAGGGCCGATGCCGTACAAAGGTGCGGGTTGTTCGAAAGAGACACCGTGGCCCCTGGCACACAGGCTACTGAGGGAACACGGGTGGGTTTTAGTCAGTAAAAGTCTGACGGGCGTGCCAGACTTTTACTGACTAAAATCCTCCACCCAGAGGAGAGAAGTTATGATGATTTCCCAATATCAAAAAAAAAAAAAAAAACTTCTGGTAGTCAGGAGCCCGAAAGTCTGATAACCAGTCTTACCAAGGGTGGCCGTTTTACCCAGTAACTGGATTTTGGAGGAAGTAAAGGCAGTTGCGTCATATAAAATACTGGTATTCAGCCAAATCCGGTTAGGCTGGAAATCGACCCCAACTTGTTTGAAAATAGACTAGGGAGATTGATTGTAAAGCTTAACCATAATAATAATTAATATTTCTGGTTTCATGGATCAGCTACCTTTTCCACATTTCCATAGCCTTCCAAGTTATAAACAGTATGGACTCGTTTATTTAGTGTCTTTGAGAACGTTGTAGGGCTTCTAGATTCTAGAGATTTGTAGACCATTTTAATTTTTTTTTATTCGGTACCTCGTATTTCTTGACAGGCCTACACTGTCCTCCAAAATCTATGAACACTGGAATCAGAAAACATTGTAAAAGACAATTATTTTTAAAAGCGTAACCGTGGATTTTACTGCCGTCTCTTCTCCATAGATAACGAACAATTGGAACCATTCACCTAGATTCCGACGTTTCATGATTGCCCATGTAGGCTTACGTGTTTTTATTATTTGAAAATAAATTAGTTATCTTAGAATTGTTTTCATGCATCTATGTAGGTACCTTTTTGAGTAAAGCGAATAGCGCCTAGCGCGCATAACTAAAGCAGATTTCAGAAGCGATGTGACGAGTAGGTATAACGTATTTATGCTCGTGACTTTACAACTTCGAATCAAGTCTGCTATAGGCAATGGACAATACTATAATTGTCAAAAAAGTACTATAATTCACTGCAGAATTTAGCTTCGAAAGTATAAAAATTTGTACTCACGACGTTGTTGAACACAACACGAAATAGGTACCCATCACAAATCCGGTGTGAGTAAATATTCAGAGTAAAGCAATTCAGTAGGTACCGCGGAGATCTTTGTCATTAGAGTGTGTTGTAAACAAAACCCTTAGTGGTGCCCGAGGGAACGACAGCTGTCTCCAAGCCTCACTCCTCGCCATTAAACACCCACGTCGGTTCAAAACAACCACCATAACAACACTGCAAACCCAATCTTAACCTCTCAACGTCAACGTCGAATTTTGAGCCACAGCAGTTCTTTCTTTCTTTGCACTACGTACGTATACATTTTGGCGAAAATTCAAATTGTGTTTTATAGAGTGCCACATAAGATTGGTTTTGAAGTGGCCATCTGTAATTATATTACAGGAAATTGTATAGGAGATTTAAGTAGAAAAAGTGTTAGTGTAAGGAATAAGAAATCCAGTGTTGATAACTATTTTTTTTTCTTTGGAATTGTCTATACCTTTTTAGTTGGTGATATTTGAAGTTATGAGTTTCATAAAGGAATTTCAGTTTCTCGCACAATTAATTATTACTAGCTTCCGCTCGCGGCTTCACCCGCGTGGAAGTCGAAAATTATCCCGCGGGAACGTACTCATCATCATCATCATCATCATCATCATCATCATCATCATTTCAGCCGAAAGACGTCCACTGCTGGACATAGGCCTCCCCCAAAAGGGGGGTTTTGGCGTAATCGCCACGCTTGGCAGGCGAGTTAGCGATCGTAGTATGGTGGTAAAATGTATAGAGAATGCTGCTGCCCATTCTCTAGTAGGTAACGTACTACCGAGATAGAAAGTATCCTATGTGTTAATCTAGGTTATAATCTATCTGTGTGCCAAATTTTCTCCAAATCCATTTCTTGGTTTCTGCGTGAAAGAGTAACAAACATCCATACATACAATCTTTTGCGAGTATAAGAAAGAAAGAAAGAAAGAAAAAATATTTATAGGACGTCCTATAAATATAGGACAGTAAGATTCCTGTGCAAGTGCACAGGAATCTTACAAACTTGCTACAGTATAAACACATAAAAGTCTTACTAAGTGCAAACAGTGAGTGAAGTTTCTTTCGTATTTGTACTTCTCAAAAACTCGCTTTTGAGTTCACGTAAATGCATCGGATGGGAATCGAACTCACAATCTCTCTTGCCAGCTTAACCATACAAATATAGGAGCTAAAAATAATTGTAAGTTAAGGCAGGAAACGTGTTTAATTCCGTTTTAATTACACACACAGAAACAATACCAAGAAATGAAAACAAACCGAGGGAACGTACATTAAAATAATCGATGGGAAATAGCCACGTGGCTTTCTATGGTGTGATATTAACTCAAATTATGAACGATACTCCAATAATTGTTTTGACAATGTGTTTGTTCCGTAAACTAAAGGCAAATGGAACTATTGTTATAATTGTATGTAGATGTTTAAGACCACGTTTGCATGGACGGTAAAATATCGTGGCGGTATTTTATCGCAGACTGGATGTTCATCGCACTGGTTAGCGCCGAGAGACGAAAATCGAAGAAAAAAATCAGCTGTTTCATAGAAAAGTGCGCGCTATGCGGTCAAAATGTTTGGAACAGCTGATTTTTTTTGGTATAACCAACGAATAATTTTTGCGCTGGGGGTCTAGAATGATATACTGAACTTATGGTTACAGTTTGCGCACTGGTTAAAAACTCATTCTGTATAAGTATAGAATGTGTGACAGGAGCAATATAAATGTAACACAAAATTGTGTCTAATCTACAAACTCATAACTAGGAATAATAAAATTGTGTTAATCTCTGAAACGGCTGGACCGATTTTGATGAAATTTGGCATGAAGATATTTTAAAACCTAGGGAAGGACATAGGTTTCTCATCGACATACCATGCGGGCAAAGCCGCGGGCCGAAAGGAAGCTTGTTTTGTAATCATTGCAAAATAGCTCTGGAAGCCTTCCGGTACTTAGTAATTCAACACAGCGGTACATATTCAAGTTATTAACTTAGTTGTAATTGTGGGAGCGTTGTCACAAGTTCCTGAACTAAGTTTGTTCGCAAATTAAGTTGTGAATGGTATTGGTCACTGCTAGCGGATATAATTTTATTCAGTTTTAAATTTGCTCTTTTTTCTAGCTTAAATATATCTGGTGAAATGTGTGGGTACTGTTGGTGCATCTCTGCCTAATTCTTTGTGAAGTACATGCGTCATCATCACGTCATGTTCATCATCATCATTTCAGCCAAAAGACGTTCACTGCTGGACATAGGCATTCCCCAATAAAATGGGGGGTTTGCCATAATCGCCACGCTTGGCAGGCGGGTTAGCGATCGCAGAATGGTGGTAAAATGTATAGAGAACGCAGCTGCTCATTCTCTAGTTAGTCCCTTAGTCGCCTCCTACGACAACCACGGGAAGAAATGGGATGGTGCTATTCTTTACGTCCGGCACCACAGAGATGCGTCATGTTATGTTCAGTTTGTTTATTCCAGTCCTGAACATTAAATACGCTCATCTGTCGAGTTTCCTGCAATCTAAGATGCTGAGCACCATAATGAGGCTATAATGTTCCCACAGGTGTGGCACAGGCCTCGCGGTGAGAGAGAGTGGGCCTTAATCCACCACGCCGTTGGTAAGTATCACATGTCTTCGAATTTTTAGTTCTAGGATATGCCGTTTCCCTCACGGTGAGGTTTCCTTCCTGTTACGAGATCAGTGGTGATGCAATAACTTACTCAAAGTAGAGCGTTTTCTAGATTCTTTAACCCGGTAGGTAACCTAGTGGTTGGTCAGAAATTTAAGTAAACTCGTGACCACCACTGCCCTCCAGCAGTGGTGGCCCAAAGGTTACCTTTGGGCAGTGGTGGTAAGAGTGGAAAATCTTCCTACTCTAGACAGTCTAACCAAATGTCAAACACTCGACTACCTCGCTGGTCTGACGCGTCCCAATATTAACCTCTTTATTTTCACCCCAGTCGACCCGGGAGAGATCAAAAAGATTATCCTTTCCATTAAATCCAAAGCCATGGGTTGGGATGATATCAGCCGCCATATGATAGTGGCAGCTATTGATCAACTCCTTCCTGCGATCTCCCACATTATAAACTTCTCCCTTTACTCCGGTGTTTTCCCTTCCTTGTGGCGTAAAGCTCTTGTCCGGCCCCTACCTAAGATACCCAATCCCTCTCTTCCAAGTCACTTTCCCCAATTTCCATCCTTCCCTTTCTATCTAAAGTGCTCGAGGCTAGTGTCCATAAACAATTCTCACACTTTATTCACCGCAACTCCCTCTGATTGACTGACGATATAAGGCGTGGTATGGAAGACACTAAAGTTACAGTCTTAGTGTTAATAGACTTCTCCAATGCGTTTAATACCGTCAGTCACGAACTTCTTTTATCCATTCATTCCTTTCTTATGGTCTCTCCGGAGGTATTGGAATGGTTTGCCTCTTATCTTCAGGGGCGTCAGCAGTCTGTTCGTGCTGAAGACTCTTCATCGAGTTTCTGTGATCTTGCAGCTGGCGTCCTTCAAGGCGGTATATTATCTCCTCTTTTGTTCTCCATTTTTATTAATCTCATTACCACCGAGCTTTGAACTGCGTATCATCTTTATGCGGACTATTTGCAGCTTTACTGCCAGGCAAGTGTTGACAACATAGCAGATGCGATTGAGGAGCTAAACCGTAATTTAGTAGTGGTTAAGAACTGGTCTGATCGGTTTGGGGTGGCCGTTAACCCTGCCAAGAGTACCCCCACAGTACGAGGAAGATGAATGGTTTAACTGTGCCACCTGTAATGTTTGACAACTCAGTCAACCCGTTTAGCTCCGATGTTAAAGATCTTGGCCTGTATGTCGACACTTGTCTGGACTGGCGAAATCAGGTCACGACTGTAAGTAAAAAAGTCACCGGAACGTTGCGGTCGCTCTATCGGTTGAAAAACCTTCTCCCATCACACATAAAGGCAATGCTTGTACAGTCCCTTATCTTTCCCATAATTGACTATGGCGATGTGTGTTATTATGACCTGAATGCAGATCTACTCAATAAACTTGACCGCCTTCTAAATAACTGCATTCGATTCGTTTTCAATCTTCGTAAGTATGATCATGTGTCCGCGCACCGGTTGCTTTTAAAATGGCTACCCATCCGTCAGCGCAGAGAGTTGAGGGCTCTGTCAATGTTGTTTTCCATTCTCGACAAACCCACTTCTCCTTCTTACCTGACATCCCAGGTTCAATACTTGTGCGCTGCGCATAGTAAAAACCTTCGGTCCACCAATAATCGTCTTCTACGATGACTCTCTCACCGCTCTGGTTTCATTCAATCTTCTTTCTTTGTCCAGGCGGTGTTTCTTTGGAATGCGCTCCCTCTGAATGTCAGGATGGCAACCAGTCGGTTATCGTTTAAAGTGAAGGCTCGTGAGCATATTCGTAAGAAGTTGTCAGAATCATCCCAGCGCTGATTTGCTAGATTCGTTTTCTCCTCTACCTATCGTTATTTCTCAAGACAAAGTTTTGTGTTCGTTATATGTATGTATTTATGTATTAGTTTGTATTATTTTCGAGTAACCTATCCCTTATGTTGCACCTGCCATGTTTTCTCTCTGCATCACCCTAAGGTTGACTGGTAGAAAATGCCTCAGGCATTAAGTCCGCCTTTGTACAGTATTTTTTTTACCTGTGCATTAAGTTTTAATAAATAAAATCTTCAAATGCTAAGCAGCTGCCTATAAATATTTATTGCAAATGTTTATAAACCTTCATCGTCATCATCATCATTTCAGCCGAAAGACCTGCTGGAAATAGGCCTGCCCCAAGCACCACCACTTTGACCGGTTCTGTACTTCCCGCATCCAGTGGACTCCTGCTATGACTATAAAGTTTATAGTCATAGTAGGAGTCCACTGGTTTATAGTATAAACCTTCTAGTGTCAAATACCTAATTAACAAAATCACTTTTCTAATGTTTTCAGACTCACCGAGTCTGCCTAACAGTCGAGGGGTATTTTTTGGGTGTGAAGTCATCCAATAACTTCTCCCGCTCGGGGCGGGAGTCAGAATTTTACTGACTAAAACCCACCCGTGTTCCTTCAGTTGCCTGTGAGCCAGGGGCCACGGTATCTCTTTCGAACAACCCGCACCCCTGGCAGACAGTCGAGGGGTTTTGCCATCGTAGGCAGGCGATGTACCTAGATAGGCTGGTGATGAAGACAGGTGGTGGAAAATGCTCTGTACCTACCTATCTACCTGTGTATTTTCACCCTGGAAGGCTGAAATGTCTGATGTGACTGTAATTTTACACCGGTAATGAATTAAAAGAAAAGTCCTAACTGACTGACTGACTGATTCACTCATCAACGCCCAGCCCAAACCTTTGGACCTAGAAAGCTGAAATTTTGCACAGAAGTTTACTTTATAATGTAGACAAGAAATAAGAAAGGATTTTTCGAAATTCAACCCATAAGGGAGTTAAATAGGGAATGAAAGTTCCGCTCGCGAAGCCGCTGGAAAAAACTCGTTTTCATGTAAGCATTATTTTAGGCTTTTAGACACAATTATAGGCTGATCACCTATAATTTTCTCACTGTTGGGACAAAGGCCTCCTCTCTGTGAGATGAAGCGAGCCGCAATAAACCACGCGAGCTCAGTGCCGGTCGGTAGACGTGACATGTCTTCGAATGTATGGTTCTATGACATGCCGGTTTCCTCACGATGTTTTCCTGGTGATTAAATAATTTACACAAAGTAAAGCACCTGTCTGGGTTTGAACCTACGACCTACATCTCGTAAGTCGCGGCCGTTGCCTCTGGGCCACCACTGCTGCCATAGCTGCTTTTTATAAGTAAGTAGATATTCTAAGACACTTCTTCACGTCAATATGATGTTGATCAATATTTTAAATCTAGATGGCGCCAGCATTTCCTATCTAAATGATCCCTGAAAAGAAATGCCGAAACAAATTCAGAGGTCATGGTCACTTTTACAGGTCAAACATCATGGTTATTAGAATTTTATGTGAGCCTAACGATGCTGTTGATGTCTAATCATGCAAGTCCGGAAGGACCTTTTAAAGATAGAG
Source organism: Polymixis flavicincta (assembly GCA_949987655.1). NCBI lineage: Eukaryota > Metazoa > Arthropoda > Insecta > Lepidoptera > Noctuidae > Polymixis > Polymixis flavicincta. Next base: position 22,747,589 of record OX465173.1, read on the forward strand.
TAATTACAGCTTCGCGAAGAGGGTGAGGCAGTATATGGGCCCTAGCCCTAGTTGCCACAGGAAACGCCCTGGGCATCGGGTCGACGGCGCGTTGAGTTCCACGCGCGCCTCAAAGAGATATCAGGACCAACTGGTGGGATCCGCAAGGGCCGATACCTGCAGGGGTGCGGGTTATTCGAAAGAGATACCGCGGCCCTTGGCACATAGGCAACTGAAGGAACACGGGTGGATTTTAGTCAGTTATGGTCTGACACGCCCTTCCGCTCCACCCGGAGCGGAAGAAGTTGTTTGATGATTTCACACACTAAAAAAAAGCATTGCAGCTTTGAGTTGATCTGTCCCAATAGACGGCATGCATGCATTAGTCATCGCTTAGCTCAGGTGTACTTGTACCAGGTCTGCAGGACATTTGCGCAAGTCATATGCAAAATATTCAAAACCACAAGACAGTTATAAGGTCATGTATTCAATCTAGCCTACATGGTACTTCCATTCATCGTCAGTAAGTACTAAAACTCGTCAAATCGTAACACAGCGACGCTGACAAGAGAATTCCAATAGCTTTGTTGGTAGCCATTCCCAAACACGGCATGGCGTCCTCACCTTCCGCCTGACGCAGGTCCTCACCGGACACGGTTGTTTCGGGAGGTTCCTGTTTCGGATAGGGCGGGAGGAAACGCCCGGGTGTTTCCACTGCGAAGATCGCCCTGAGGACACGGTGGAGCACACGGTGGCGGTCTGCCCTGCTTGGGCGGAGCACCGCCGTGTCCTCGTGGAGGCGATCGGCGGCGGCGATCTCTCGCGTCCGGCCCTGGTCCAGGCCATGGTACGGAGCGAGAGGGCATGGGGAGCCGTCACCTCCTTCAGCGAAGCAGTGATGCTCGCGAAGAGGGAGGCGGCGCACGTGAGGGAGAGGCAGCATATGCGCCCTCGCGACCCCAGCCGCCGCAGGATACGGAGACGCCCTGGGCGTCGGGAATCCCAGGCCGATTTCCGGCCACCGTAGGCGTGGGCTTGCGGACGGCGAGTAATGGGTAGCTCGCTGTCCGGTAAGGACCAAGCCCAAGTCGACGGCGCGTTGTGTTCCACGCGCGCCTCAAAGAGATGTCAGCACAAAAAGTGATGGGACCCGCAAGGGTCGATGCCTGCCAGGGGTGCGGGTTTGTTCGAAAGAGACACCACAGCCCCTGGCTTAAGGGCTACTGAAGGAACACGGGTGGGTTTTAGTCAGTAAAAGTCTGACACGCCCTCCTGCTCCACCCAGAGCGGGAGAAGTTATTTGATGATTTCCCACCCAAAAAAAAAAAAAAAAAAAAAGCCATTCCCAAACAAGTTCCTTTACAAAGAGCTTGTATTGTTGATTGAATGCAAAAACCTTTTGTAACCGCTTGAAAGTGACGGGTTGTCAGTCGATTCGCACAAATTTACTGTCCCGAATTGGGCGAATATACACTTTGAAATATTATTTTCTAGGGGTGAGTCCCGTGTGGTACCGAGCGTAAAAAAATAGCACCATGCCATTTCTTCCCGTGGGTGTCGTAGAAGGCGAGTAAGGGATTTACTAGAGAATGAGCAGCAGCGTTCTCTATGCATTTTACCACCATACTGCGATCGCCAACCCGCCTGCCAAGCGTGGCGATTATGGCAAACCCTCTCAACATGACAAGGAGTGGCGATCGCGTACCGGAAGATGTAAAGTTGGACGGCCACCCACAAGGTGGACCGATTACCTTGTGATCGCCCCAGGAGTCCGCTGGATGCGGGAAGCATAGGACCGGTCGAAGTGGTGGAGCTTGGGGGAGGCCTATGTCCAGCAGTGGACGTCTTTCGGCTGAAATGATGATGATGGGTTAGTCAAACGTAGTTAATATAACTGCAAAAATACGTATAATGCAGCTGGCACTATTAGTTTTTTTTTTTTTTGTAATAGGTATACTTAGTTATGAAAAAGGGTCACTGCAAAAACATGAAATAAATTGCATAATTGTTTGTCTACAAAAAAATTCTTATATTCTTGCTCAATAAACTTTCTGAAGCAGGAATATTTATCGTTTAATTTTCCCCGATTTGTAATTTATCTCGAACTCTATGAAAAATCTAATCTCTCTCTATTTAATGAACCGTATTATGGACCTATCTGCGGCTTCTCGCAGCGGCGGACTATAAATCTGTCAGGAGTTAAACGCTCTGCTCCTCGGATTGATACTTTTTATTATGTTTAAAAAAAAAAGCTGTTTAAGTACTATTCCTATTCAAAAGAAGATTCTCTGATTTATGAGATACAAAAGAGAGGTAAATTTTATTTTAAGAAAACCTAATTATTCACTAATTAGGTTTTCTTAAAATAAAATTTAAACAGGAGCGTATTTTTTTTTTGTAACAAAATACTTTGTAAGTATGATGTAAATAATGTGAAAATTACTAAATACAGTACATGAATTAATATTTGAATGATCAATTTATACAAAAAATTATAAAATTAATTGACAGCCACATCACATTTCAAGGACATTTTCATGACAATGCCAATGAAAAAACGCAGTTGCACATAATACCATTATAATCTTATGTAAGGTCAATAAAAAGAAACTTGACAGGCAGTTTCAAATCTAAACGACTAAAAAATTCAGTTTTTGTACTCATACTTAATGTAACTTAAATAACAACGGCTTAGCTTAGGCGCGTGCTAACGTTCAAGCACCATGGCAATATGCAAGCATAGGAATCCATGAGGATTCTATTTTTGAACGATTCCCCTCGCCAGCCGCGCGAGCGCAGTCTTCAGGGAGACTTTTGAGTTTAATGTACCAATAAGTGTAATGGAAGTTAGATGTTTTTTTTTTTTTTCACTAAAAAGCTGGAATCGTTATTCGGAAATCCGGATTTTTGATGAGACTGATGCTCTGTGAAATCGCAAAAAAAAAACTGTATTGGTATAAAATTCAGAAACGCGTTTTAGAATTATATCGCTTGAAAAGTAATGTAACTACACAAATAGATACTTAAGTAGGTATAGCTAACTATTCGAAAAAACTTTCAACGTGGATCGAAAGATTCTTAAGGTCTTTCGGGACAAAGAATATCACGAAATTCATGGTAGAGATTGAAAATCGACTGAATTAAACTGTCACTTTGACCAGCCCATCACGTCACTTGCTCTGTTCCATGAATGTGGTAAGTAGATCTCCAGGCCACAAGCTAGCATTAAATAATGAGCTGTGAGCTCGAAATAAAACAAAGCCAAAATTTTATCAATTTACTTTCACAAATTCTTATTATTCGTAATATCTCATACAAAATGGTTGAGCTGGATGGTGTGATCCACACGTCATGTTCGTGAACGGGCGCTTTCTGTTGAGACTGGTTATCTCCTAACTTCCAGTGCTAATTTTTAATCTTGTATTTAGAATTGTATATTTTTTTTACATTGTTCTCACATATAGTAGAAACAAGAATAATGTTCTCAAGATTTTGTAATATGCAACTTTTTTTTAAAGAGTGTCCGTGGAGTTTCGTGCTCTTTCTTCTCCGTTGAGATCTACGTTTTGGAATGGGCACCTAGCTTCAATTTTCCAACTGATCGACTTTTTGAAAGTTCAAAAGTGCCTGTAAATGGTTTAATTGAAATAAATGCTTTGAGTTTGAGTTTGAATAAGTACTTAGACTTCCTCGTTGGTCTAGTGGTGGTAAGAACGACTGATGAGCGTGATTTCCTAATTTCGAACTCGGTCAGAAATTAATCGTTGATTTCAAATAAATGTTGTCACAAGTGGGCCATACGATGTCCTTCAAATTGATCATCAGAAAGATCACCATAAACCTTAGTCCAGGGAGCTTCAGTCTCCCATCCTTCAAGAATTCTGGTGACTAGTACGGTGATGATGATCTGCAAATAAAAAACATATTTCTATGAACTCGAGATCCTGCGTACTTACAATCGAATTCTACACTCTATCTGTAAACAATTGACATTGCGGATACACTTCACTCTCTCTCTCGCTCTTTTGTCTTTTAGCTCTGAATGTCGACAGTTCCCGCTGTAGATATACATTTGAACAATTGTTTTTTTTTTAATGTCACTTGAAATAAATTCAAAAAACAAGATGGCGGCCTTGATTCCGTTTTGGGCCACGCGACAAATAACTTGGTGGCGCTATGTTTAAGGATGGAAGTTAAATGAATAGTGCCGAGAGCAGATCTGGAAGAGGTACCTATTCCGTCCAATCTTACCTGTCTTACAAAATAAAAAGTCATTTTATTCAACCTAGGCTGTGAATTTGAACGTCAAAATTACATAAGACAGTCCCCCAAAACGCCCGCCCTTCACCACTTCCTAGTGATTTAGCTGGGAAGAAAAAGTGGCGCAACAAACACCCCAGCAGCACAGCTGTCTGTTCAGTTAGAAGAACTTGATTCGGTACAATAGTAAGTAATTAACATTACGAGACACAAAACACATGCATATGTATAAGACAGGTAAGACTATACAAGAAGAAAGTCCTGGGGCCTCCAGAATATCTATAGATTATTTAAATATTACGGTGGTTTCAAACGTACTATCTAGCCATTTTGGACGCTATCGGCAAAATTTTTTAATGTTGAAAAAATAACCACATGTTATTTACTTTATTTACTCCGAACCGACAAATACACATATTTTGTCGGTCCGGAGGTATTAACTAAAGTCGTGTTCTAATAACTACATTAAATGTACCAGTTTCAAAACTTGTTTAATCTTGCTAATATTATAAATTTGAAAGTTTGTATGTTAAGATGTTGGTAACCCAATTACGCAAAATCAGCTGAACAGATTTCGATGAAATTTGGCACATTGATAATTTGTTACCTAGATTAATGCAGAGGATACTTTTATCCCGGTAGTACTTACAGTTAACCTCTTTTCAATATCCACTCTTTTAATCACTCACAATCAAACAATCACTAGATGATGTGATGTCACCGATTATAATAAATATTTCATAATATTGAAATGTTATTATTTTCACAATATTGAAATTTTATAAGTAATTATTTTGCATGTTTTTTGTAGTGAAACAGCCACTTCAGTAGGTACCTAGTTAATACAAGTAGCCGTGATAATGACTATAAAAATATGAATACCTGGCGTTTAAAAATAAGTATCCGGACGATTAACCTAATATTTTATTAGGTAAGTATAATGATTTTATTAGGTATAATGATATGAGTAATCGTTTTAGGTGATAACAACAGTAATCTCCAATATGAGCGTCATTGATTGTTATCAATATGCAGCATGATTGTTTTCGATAAATTAATCTAATATCTAAGCGCGCAATTTTACGATAATGTAGGATTGAATTCACATGCCAGAGCCTAAGGCCGAGTCTACATTTGCCGTAGCGATTGCGATACCAATGTGAGGACGAAAAGACAGAAAGAAAATAATGTTTTATAAATCGTAATAATGGTACATTATTCAATGGATGTACGTAAATAACTGTCGCCCGAGTCGACTGATCAGGTTAAGCTCCACTTGCCGCGGTTAGTCCATGGATGGGTGACCACCTTTACATACTGAGACCCCTCCGTGCCTCGGAAAGAACGTTAAGCCATTGGTCCCGGCTGTCATTCGTCGATTTTTGAGGGTCGTTACGGGGAGTCAGAAGTCCGAAAGCCTGACAACTAGTCTCACCAAGGAGTATCGCGTTACCTAGCAACTGGGTTGTGGAGGTCAGATAGGCAGTCGCTCGATGTTAAGTTAGGCTGAAATCCGCCCACAACATAGTTGGGAAGAGACTATATTTTTATTTTTACTTCATTGATCTCATATTGCTTTTTTAAATTTTATTTTGCCTTGTGTGATCTCACGCATATAGCAAGGTATATTTTAAGTGTTTTATTGTAATTGATTTTAGTTTAGTTTTTTTTCTGTTTCTTTAGTTAATGTCTTCCTGTTATGCAATACTACTATGTATACGTACCACTATGAAAATGTCGCAACTCCGATCCCCAAGATACAGGCAAATGCCTAGTTTGGGGGTCAACGCCCACTCTTTTTGTACAATATTATTATTATTACTTACCAAAAAAAAAAAAGGTATTTTAAGGCAGATGTAACTGAAATCTTTTTTGTTTTTTCTTCAAAAAAGTCAGTTGCGTAGTATTCGCAACTGGCGTGCGTATATGACAAGGTCAATTTTCGTAATTAAAAACGTTCAAAATCTACTCTCAGTCACATCTCGGCGACAAACGAACATCAAAAATGTATGAAAATCGAGGTATTTTTGACAGATTGGGACTGAGTTCAGACTGTCAAAATTCTTAAAATTACAGGAATTGCCCCTCACATATAACCGAGGCAAAAGGAGTACGTAAGGATCTTAGCATGTGCCGTTTTGTAGGTACCTAGTTTCTACCTACCTCCATGAGAAGAAGGCGTGAGAGTATGTATGTATGAAAATGGTACAGAAACGTGGTCGCTCACAATGGGCCTTATCAGAAGGCTTAAAGTCACTCAAAGGGCAATGGAGAGGGCTATGCTCGGAGTTTCCCTGCGTGATTGAATCAGGAATTAAGAGATCCGCAGGATAACCAAGGCAACCGGCATAGCCCGAAGAATTGCCAAACTTAAGTTGCAGTGGGCAGTGCACATTGCTCGCAGAACAGATGGCCGATGGGGCCGAAAGGTTCATAAGTGGCGACCGCGTACCGGAAGACGTAGAGTGGGAAGGCTTCCCACAAGGTGGACCGATGCACAAGACCGGTCGAAGTGGAGGACCCTGGGGGAGGCCTATGTCCGGCAGTGGACGTCTTTCGGATGAAATAATGAGGATGATGTATGAAAATGGGTTGGCTTAGCCGACGTAGTTGTAACCATTGCTTGGCTAGAGATGTCAGCACCAACTGGTGGGTTTCGCGAGGGCTGATGCCTGCCAGGGGTGCGGGTTGTTTGAAAGAGATACCATGGTCCCTCACACACAGACAATTGAGGGAACACGGGTGGGTTTTAGTCAGTAAGTTTTAGTCAGAGAGCGGGAGATTAAGTCATTTGAAGATTTCCCACCCTCAAAAAAAATACAACAATGTTTGGCTGTGCTACCCATCATCATCATCATCTGCCTAGCCTTTTCCCAGTCGGCTTCCAGTCTAACCGGATGCAGCTGAATACCAATATTTTACATGGAGCGACTGCCTATCTGACCTCCACAACCCAGTTACTGGGTAATACGATACCCCTTGGTAAGACTGTGCTACCCAGTATTGTAATATTAGTTGATTTTATTGTACTTGGTAAAACCTTAGTCTCTTAAATTGGTGAAAAACTGCACCCACAAATTGGCTTTCATGAAACATTATTTTGTTTTTGATAAAATGAATAGACGTTTGACTGACTGTCATTGATAGTGACCACTGATCACTAGTATAGCCGCAATGACGCACAATTATATGCTGATGACGTGTTAAGTACAAGGTGAATATACAGCTGCATATATTTTAAGCTATTATTTATGTAGATCCGCTTCCTCATTTCCTGCATGCAAAACTACGCAATAATTTAGTGAATAATATGTATAATATGTTTTTTTAATAATTTGTAGATAAGACGAAATCAAGTGACACTTACTCGTAATGCAGGGATTTCGCAAATACCTACCGGACTTCCGACACGTCCACATACTAATACTAAAGCTGAAGAGTTCGTTTCTTTGTTTGAACGCGTAATCTCTGGAAATACTAGTCCGATTTGAGTTTTTACCATCACTTTAGAACCGTCCGGAGCAAAGAGAAAAAGTCAGAAAGAATGCTAAGCAAAATCGAGGTAGTGACGCAGTGGGTCGGTAGGCAAACACCCAGACGAAGTCACCAAAGCGAAATCGAATATGGACTGTAACGTATTAAGAAATAAATAAATATTATATAACTACCTATTCATCATCTTGAGGGGCCTGTGGCTAAATAACAATAGCTGGACGGTTCGATCGGCCAGGTTAAGCTACGCTTGCCGCGGTTGGTCCGTGGATGGGTGACCATCTTTACATACCGAGATCCCTCCGTGCCTCTGAAAGCACGTTAAGCCGTCGGTCCCGGCTGTCATTTGTGGATCTTTGACAGTCGTTCCGGGTCGTCAGAAGCCCGAAAGTCTGACAACCAGTCTTACCAAGGGGTATCGTATTATTACCCAGAAACTGGGTTGTGGAGGTCAGATAGGCAGTCGCTCCATGTAAAATACTGGTATTCAGCTGCATCCGTTTAGACTGGAAGCCGACCCCAACATAGTTGGGAAAAGGCTAGGCAGCTGATGATGATACCTATTCATCATTATCATCATCATTTCAGCCGACAGGGGTCCATTTCTGTGCATAGACCTCCCCCATGCACCACCACTTCGACCAGTCCTGTGCTTCTCACATGCCGAGGAGACAAATATTAGGAACAGGAAATTTTAGAGGAATAGGCAAACTCTAACAGATGTTGTTCCTATACGTATCTAGGGAAATAATTAATTTACAAGTAGTGAATTGTTTGAATGTAGGGAATGAAAGTGCCGTCATGTGTTAATCCAGGATATTAATTATGTCTGTGCTAAATTTCAGCGTTATCCTTTTTACCATTTTTGCGCTAAGCCGGAACACATTATGTTCGGAAAATACAGTAGAAACAAAAATTCTTCGTCACCGTTTTTGTAACTTTATATGCATAAATTTTCAGACTATAATTTGGCCTGTAGGCCTGTCAATAGTAGTCTAAAAATAAAAATAAACTATCATAAACTGCAGTACAAAAGAAAACCCACTTCATACGCAAGGTATTTGAACTCCTAAACTTGCCATAGCCGGCAAACTTTCAGAGTAATTGACTGCCTATAGAAGGTAGCTTATGACCAGTTTCCGCTATTACAGTTAGCACGTATGTGTACACAAAAAGCTAAAACAATCCCCACCACACATTAAACCAACCGAACGTGACCAGGGCGCCCTCTCGCGGCCGACCAATAAAAACGTAAACTAATCAGAACAACATCACGAATGGTGGAGGAAACGTAATATTATTGTTATTAAACAAAGTATTGGTTTACGTTTTATTTGTAATTAAAACAATGTGGGGTTGGTATTAGACGTGATTTGTAACAAAAAGCAAACAGGAAACAAGAAGTAAAATAAAACCGGTCCTTTGAAAAAAACTGAAACATGCCTTACACTAGCTTTTGCCAGCGGCTACGCCCGCCTTACCAATTTACACAAAACCTTAACAAATAATATACCTAAACCTTCCTCATGAATCACTCTGTCTTTTGGTGAAAACCGCATGAAAATCCATTTAGAAGTTTTGAGTTTATCGTGTACAGACAGACAGATAGAAAGACAGTGACTTTTTTTAATAATATGTAGTCACGTTTAATGTTGTGGTGCCATGTGGTCTGTTAGATAAGGTTTAAATTCAATATAAAAAAAAAAAAAATAACACCGGCATTTGATTGCCGCCGATTTTTTATAAAATCGGAGTGTAGATGTATTTAATTTTCAAATTAGGTGAATTTTGTTGGACCACAAAAACATGTCTATAAATTTAAGTCACATAACATTACATCGACTGCATTCCCTTTAGTTCATGTCACTTGGTGATAAGTAGACCAGAGGGTCTAAAAGAGACTTTCTAGCAGCGATAACAAAATCAAAATCAAAAGTCATTTTTTTCAAACTAGGCAGAGAGTAAGCTATTTTTGAACGTCAAAATTACATAAGATAGTCCCCCCAAAACGCCCGCCCTTCACAAACAATATTGGAAAAGTAAAAGATGTATGATTAAAACCTATCGAAAACCTTTTGTTACTACTATTGAAAGTTGTTGAACAGTCAGCGATCGGGACGAGCACACTGTTCAAAATGATCTCAACAACTAAGAAAATTAAATTTTATCTCGATTAGATAGAGTTCTTGTCAGAATGACAGTTGTCGTGTATTGTCCTCATTCTGAAACATTCCTTGTTTCATTGAGTTCAATTATTTATATATATTTTTTTCGTAGTTGTTTAGACCATTTTGAAGTCTGTTCGTCCCGATATTATTGACCCTGACTGTACAGATGTAAAACGCTTTGTGAAGTGATTGTCAAACTCAAAGAATTTATTTCAAATAAATCAATTACAAGCATTTTTGAATATCCGAGAGTCGAAAAGATGAAGCTAGTTGCCCATTCCAAAGCGTAGTAGGTATCTATGGAGAATAACGGGCAAGACACTTCATGGACACTCATTTTAAATCATGATATTGTTACAGAAAGTTGGTCACATCATTTATGTTTAAATCATCAATGTGAGAATGATGTAAAACACATTGTAAGCACATTAAACAGATATAAGCACATTAGAAGCGTACGTAATGAAAAACAAAAATCAAATGACAATTTAGAATTTAAAATTGGCCGTGGCAGCTAAGAGATGACCAGTCCCTATTGGCGGCGCCCGTTCACGAACACGACGTATGGATCAGCACCATTCAGCTCAACCATTTTGAAGAGAACTAGTCTAGCCCTCAGCTAAAATATTAGCTGATAAAAAATATTTTGCAAGTAGCCGTTTTGTGTGAGTGATGAAGTGGGTATCACCTTATCATTTTGGTGATTAAAAGTAACAGAACCCGACAAACCGTGGACCGAAACAGTTTTTTTTTTACAAATCTATTTTTTTCTATCTCAGAGCTGCACGTTGTTCAATGTGCTACGCATAACGTTTAACCTTTCGCCTGTCTCATTCGAGTCTCCCACAAGGTAACACTGATTTGCATCTCCCATCGTAATAATAGCATCTGTTCCATTCAAATTGAGATCCAATTTGTGGATGGATAAGGTTGGTTGTTCAACGATGTTTAGTAGTCACTTATGATTGTTTGTTTTAATATTTTTGTGTGTAGGACCCACGTGGTGTGGCACATGTTTTGGACCATCGCATCCCGAGTCAGCCCGGGAGACGGGAGATAATACAATTTAGGGGAAATTTGTCTTTTCCTAAATGGATTTTGAATTCCAAGTCTTGGGTTGTTTTAAAGAATATTATTAGGTTTGTGGTTTATTAGTTTCCTTCGTCAAACGTCACTTTTAGACCTTAAATGCCAGTGTTTGCTTTGTAATTATTTTCTATTTTTGTGTAAAGGTTACAAACATTTAGCGCTGTGGATTAAATACATCTATAGGTAATACAGATTTCGTTAATGTTTTTTTCAAAACAGATTATTACACTTTGTCGTTTATTTAAATTTAAACGATTAGTTTTTAAATTAACGTCAATAGTTTTACAGAGGAGCAATACAGCGGGCGATGGCATTGACAGTTGACATTGTAATAATTATTTCTTACAAATACATAGAATATAGCTTTAGTAACGTGCTTGGAAACACCGTTATCGTATTATTATTTTTATTAATCTTCATAGACACTATAAAATGAATCATCATCGCCTGAATAACGAAGAAAAAAGTAAATTATGACAAAACAAAATTCATTTCAAATATGACAAGAGTCAATGAATCAGAAATTCTCATGAATTCTGAGCGGCGCGGGCGCACACACGTGTTGCACACATTTTGTGAAACCTCCCCGCTATCCCCCCGCCCTCGCACACGTAGCATTCACCCCCGCTAAGGGAACCGCTGAAAAAATGGACCACAAGGAACTTTTGTAAAAAGTGACCCTTATATCAATCGTCGTACGGTTTATATTGCAATAATATGAGAGTGTTGTGTAACGGTATCGAAAGGGACATTATTTTTTCTTCAAATAATTTGGATTAGGTCGTTGACCTCTTTATTTGGCACACATTTTGGCATATTTTTCTTTGTCTCTATCCTAATCGGTTTGCCTAAAAAAAATTGAAATGTCATTATTTAATTCAATACCATGTTCAAATGGAGTAGTAAATGTCAAATGGTTTTTAAGAACGTTCTGTTTTTTCATGCCTCTGAAAATACAAAATGACATCTCAAATAATAGAGTTTGCACTCACTAAGAGAAATCCTTTTGTAGATACCTACATAGCTACGTACACGTATTTTTTGTCATTTGTCGAAACTACAAAAACTTTGAACAACATTGAACAGTGCATTGAAATTGAAAATAAATATCTATTAAAAAACAGCCAGATGCAGTTAAGTCTAAATTGCACACCAAGGGTAGGTACCATATCTCCGAAACTAATAAGGTTAAACTGCAAAAGCAAATTTATAATCGCGAAAAGATATTATTGAAACTACAAAGTAACGGTTTTCGGAATTTCTCCTTTACTCTTACTATGAGACGGTGATCGGGAAACTATATAAGTACCGTACCGTAAGTAGTAGTATAGGTTTTGATAAGTGAGTGGCTGATCTTGTGATAGCAGTAATTAAGCAGCTTTAGAAACATTTAAAGCTTCTCAATTGCAATGGAATACAAGCATTTGACCTTGGTATTTGACAGTAATTTCAATTTGATACTTTCCTCCATTCGTAACCGAAAAAGGTCTTGACAGACGGACAGTAAAGTAGTGTCATTACGGTTCCATTTTTGCTTATTGCGAAACATTTAAAAAAATCACTCAGCACGAACGATTTTTTTAAACTTAAAAATTCCTTGATAATAATTATTCTTCGTCATCACAAAGGAATTTGACGGATACTCACAGTCACTATCGTATTAAGCCGTGTTTATATATACAAGGATAGTTTTTCGGCGTTAAAAGGGTAGTTTGTACAAACGAGGCGATAATCGCTAGGCGGTTAAATGCGGTTAAAAAGACGATTTTCCAAAAAAAAAAAAAAAAAAAAGAAAAACAACCGACTTCCGGAAAAACACTACAACGTGAAAAATAACTTTAATGAAAAAAGTTTTTGTATATACAGTTTATATTTTTGTTTTTATGTGCTGCCTGCACGTATTTTTTGTCATTTGTCGAAACGAAAACTTAGACCAACATTGAACAGTGCATTGAAATTGAAAATAAATGTCTATAAAAAAAAAAAAACTAACATTTCGAAATTTAATCATCCTTGGGATCAAAACAATATGAAGCATATTTATGCGATAGCAGCAATCGCGGTCGATTTGCTGTCATTTTTTTAAGAGTTCCGTTGTCTGTCTCTGAAACGCATCATCAGATCTATATGAAATTTAAATGGGACTATTTCGGATTAAACCCCTTTCGAACAAAAAAAGAATTTTGCAAATTGGTCTAGATTTAAATGACGGAGTTATGCCCGACCCTCTACCTAACTCCTAACCGCTAAAGAGTTGTACCTTAGTTCATCAGCTCAGCGTCATGAAATGATGATGACCATACGCAAATGTCTCAATAGCTTTAGAAAATCTATGAAAAACATTGTTAATACCTATAACAATTGAGGGTTGTCCTCGATTTCCCTGGGATTCCATCATCAGATCCAAACTTGGTGCTAATGAGACTACCTCAGGAGTATATATATATACTCCTTCAAATAAAAAAAGAATTTGGACAATCGGTCCACAAATGGGGAGAAATCGGTGAACATACATAAAAAAATATACAAACAGTCGAACATATAACCTCCTCCTTTTATTGAAGTCGGTTAATAATATGGAACTTATCTCACACATTTTATAGATAAAAGTTTCAGTGAGAATGCGAAAATAAAATGCTAACTTGTCGTATGTGTTTTGTTTCGGGTTTTCACTGAAGGTAATAAGTTCTGCAATAAATCTCTTGGCGACTATTGCCTACAAATCTCATATGGTCATTTTCCTATCTCTTATCTCTAAACTTCGTGTAAACGCGGCTTAAGTCTCGTATCAATTAAGGCTTCTTATCATTATATCGATGACGATAACAAAAAAAAAACACTCATTCAAATTTATCTAATTAAATATGATGCCGTTTTCCTCGCGATAACTAGTTCTATTTCCGCAGTTGCAAAGGTAGCATGATATTAGTATTGTTCGTCTGTTCTGTGCTGGCAGCATCTGCTGCAGGCCAACAGGCGCCTACGGTTATCATCGAACAAGGTACCGTGGTGGGCAGTGTTGCATCTGACGGGAATTCCTTTGAGTTCCATGGCATTCCATACGCCGGCTCCACTTCAGGCACCAACAGGTTCAAGGTAACTCATACTGTATCAAGAATTTACTTTCAAGTTTAGATTGTTACTAGTTGTAATATTTTTTTACGCACCCGATAACTGAAAGAAAAAGAAGAGAAAATAATCTATTTGTCACAGAAACACGTGCATTTGAAAAGACAATTAATTCGAGTAACTAATAAGAAAAATAAAAAACAAAATAGAACTATAATCATGAGCACAAACAGAAATAGTCGATAGCTAACTGGGTTGCGGAGGTCACTCCTTGTGAAATACTGGATCCAGTTTCATTCGGTTAAGCTGGCAGTGACGCCAACATAGCAGAGAAAAAGCTAGGCAGATGTTTTGATTTTATTTTATTTGAACATATTTAATTATATAATAGGTCTTTACCTATGAAATTGCCGTTTTGTATGAAAAAATTTAAACGAATTTTTTTCATGATTTTTTTATTTGTATTAATCGAAGTAATCACCCATGCAATCAATGCATCTTTGCCATCGCAGTGGCAGTTTATTGATGCCCTTCTTAAAGAAATCAGCTGGACGGGAGGCAACAAATTCTTCAAAGGCATTTTGTACTGCCTCTCGGGTATTAAATTTTTTTCCCGCCAAGAAGTTATCCAAATTCTGGAAAAAGTAGTAGTCTGTAGGCGCAAGGTCTGGTGAGTAGGGCGGATGACGGAGAGCTTCCAACCCCAGTTCTTGCAACTTGGAGACCGTCTGCTGTGCAGTATGAGGTCGCGCGTTGTCGTGCAGGAGCAGCGGAGACGAGCGATTGACCAATGCTGGTTGGAGATGCGCCAGCTTCTCCATCATTGTGTTCAGTTCTTCACAGTACACATCTGCAGTAATGCTCACCCCGTTTGGTAAGAAGCTGTGATGAATCACACCGGCGCTAGACCACCAAACAGTGACCATCACTTTTCTAGGGGTAAGTTTTCGTTTAGGGCATTGTTTAGGTGCTGAACCAGGATCCAACCAACTTGCTGAGCGCTTACGGTTATCAAACAGAATCCATTTTTCATCGCAGGTAACAATGCGGTTCAAAATTCCTTCATTTGTGTGTCTGTTGAGCAGTGCAAGGCACGTCTCGACGCGTACTTCGCGCTGGCGATCATTGAGTTCGTGGGGCACCCATTTGTCAAGCTTTTTTACCTTGCCAATTTGACCCAAATGGACCAATATTGTTTTGACGCTAACGTCGAAAGCTGCTGCTAATTCAGCCGTAGATTGTGTATCATCAGCTTCCACAATCGCCTTTAATTCGTCATTGTCGACCAAAGTCTTCGGACGACCGCGAGGTTCATTTTTCAGGTCGAAATTTCCAGAACGGAAGCGAGCAAACCAATAACAGGTGGTGCGTTGGTTTGTAGTGTTAGCTCCGTAAACGTCGTTGATGTTGCGTGCCGCTTGTGCCGCGTTGCTGCCACGACGGTACTCATATTCCATAATTACTCGAATTTTTAACGTATCCATGATGACGAAAAAGATTGAAATGCGATGAAAATGTAACACTAATCAATAAAGAAATGACTACTTTTAGAAAAAAAAATCCATGTTTTTAAAATAAAATAATTTGAAATTAGAATTCTTAGCCAAACAAAAATTATTTTGATTTGAAATGGCCAGTACTGCAGAACGGCAATTTCATAGGTAAAGACCTAATATTACTCTCATATGTGACCAGTAGGAGAGTCTGCCTTGTATAAAACTAACATAAATAACAAAAAATACTTAGCCATTTCTGTTCATAAAGGTTTCATTACCAATTACTGCAGATAATATATTATACAGCTTCTCTTATTAGTTTAAAAACAAAAGATGTAAGCATTTCGTAGTAGAAGATTAAATCAATAAGTGTCGATAGTAAAATCAAATTCACAAAAATTCAATAAATTATTTGAATATAAATAATTATTATTTCTGTTGAAAATAAATATTAAAAATAATGTTTATTACGATAACAATCTTTATGAATGATTCAAGTAGAATTCGTAAAACAATTACGTGTCGTGTCGTGATGCATCAGTAGGTTCGGAACACGTTTATCGGAGTCGCTCGAAAGACGTCATGTAGACTGATGCCTGATGGCGCATTAGTTTGTACGGCATTTAACAAAATGTACGGCTCCAATAGGCCTCTGATACTGAACAACCTTATAACCTTATGCATCACGACGTGAAGTGCACTTAGCTTATTGGGAATCCAAGACTATTTTGAAAATGATCGATATTTTTAATAAATATTCATTTTCAGGCGCCGTTACCAGCTCCATTCTTCGTAACTCCTTTTGTGGCAAACCGAAGAGACATAAAATGTGTTCGAGCCTTGGGTGTTGGATTCGAAGGCACCGAAGATTGTTTGGTGGCCAACATCTTCACGCCAACTTTAGATCCTACTCGAAGACTGCCTGTCATGGTTTGGATTAAAGGAAAGGCGTTTGACCAAGTAAATGCACCAGAGCTTTCCTTTAGAAATTTTGTCGAAAAGAACGTCATCGTCGTTTCTCTGAATTACCGCGAATCTATCTTAGGATTCTTGTGCCTTGGAACCGAAACTGCACCAGGCAACGCTGGATTAAAAGATATTATTGCAGGATTAAAGTGGGTACATGCAAATATTGCTCAATTTGGAGGAAACCCTGCAGAAATTACCCTCTTTGGTCATGGAAGTGGAGCTGCTGCCGTTGACTTAGTCACTTTGTCCCCCATGGGTCAAGGTTTGGTTCAAAAAGCTATCGCTCAAAGTGGAAACGCATTAGCCCCATGGGCTGTAACTCGAGATAACTTGGAATATCCCCTTCAAGTAGCTGAAGCTCTTGGTCATGAAATAACTACCACAGAACAGTTGTCAAATATTTTTACCAGAACTAGTATTTCAGCTTTGATGGGTGTTATTAATGAACTAGATTTAACTGATAATTCACTAGCTTTTGCTCCTTGTGTGGAAAAACACGAATTGGAAGGTGTGGAACCTTTTTTAACTAAAACTCCCGCTCAAATCATACGAGATGCTGAGTTTCTTCATATTCCTGTTATAATTGGGTTTGTAGATAACGAAGGAACCATCAGAGCTAAGGAGGCATTAGAAGGTAACTGGCTTCACAGAATGGAAATATCTTTCAGTGACTTTATGCAGTCTGACCTGAAATTCGAAACCGATGCTGAAAAGTCAGCAGTAGCTCAACTAATAAGGGAATTTTACTTTGGAGAAAATCCAATAAATATGGCAAACATTGAAAACTATTTAAAATATCATGGAGATACAATGATACTAGTATCATCTATAAGGGAAGTCAGGAATCGAATTCTTGCTTCTCCGTCACCGATTTACTTATATCAGTTTTCATACTCCGGAACGCTTGGAGAACCATTTGCGGGTCCTATAAGTGTTGATTCTGCGGCTCACAGTGAAGAATTGGCTTATATGTTCCACAATAGTCCTACCAAGAATACAGCCGATAGAGACCTTACTATTGGAGACATTCTTGTAGAGAGGTGGACAAACTTTGCTAAAACTGGGTGAGTATAGACACATTAGACCTCTTGTCCTTTTATCATTTAAATAATATGTGTTAAAATAATTTGTAATGTTTCTTATTACAGTAACCCAAAAAGTGAAACTTCACAAATTACGTGGTCACCAGTAACAACAGTGAATTTTAACTTTATTCGCGTGCTTGAAAATGTGGAAATAAATGAAAGTGGGTACTTGGAAATAGCATTACAAAATCCACATATTAGCACAGTGGCCTTTTGGGACCAAGTTTACACGGATTATTTCCTTGATGCCGAAAGTAATTGGGAAATAGACGATGCAACTGAACCTCCGCCTACACAAGGAAGTACTTCAGCTACTCTTCCCACGGTACCGCTTCCTACGGAAGGAAGTACTATAGATGGGGTGACTACAGCACCACCACCTACCGATGCAATCACTACTGAAGGTGTAACTACAGCATCACCACCTACCGATGCAATGACTACTGAGGGAGTGACTACGGCACCACCACCTACAAATGGAATCACTACTGAAGGAGTGACTACAGCACCACCACCTACCGATGCCATCACTACTGAAGGAGTGACTACAGCACCACCACCCACCGATGCAATCACTACTGAGGGAGTGACTACAGCACCGCCACCTACCGATGCAATCACTACTGAGGGAGTGACTACAGCACCGCCACCTACCGATGCAATCACTACTGAGGGAGTGACTACAGCACCACCACCTACCGATGCAATCACTACTGAGGGAGTGACTACAGCACCGCCACCTACCGATGCAATCACTACTGAGGGAGTGACTACAGCACCACCACCTACCGATGCAATCACTACTGAAGGAGTGACTACAGCACCACCACCTACCAATGCAATCACTACTGAAGGAGTGACTACAGCACCACCACCTACCGATGCAATCACTACTGAGGGAGTGACTACAGCACCACCACCTACCGATGCAATCACTACTGAAGGAGTGACTACAGCACCACCACCTACTGATGCTATCACTACTGAAGGAGTGACTACAGCACCACCACCTACCGATGCAATCACTACTGAGGGAGTGACTACAGCACCACCACCTACCGATGTAATCACTACTGAGGGAGTGACAACAACACCGCCACCTACCGATGCAATCACTACTGAGGGAGTGACTACAGCACCACCACCTACCGATGCTATCACTACTGAAGGAGTGACTACAGCACCACCACCTACCGCTGCAATCACTACTGAGGGAGTGACTACAGCACCGCCACCTACCGATGCAATCACTACTGAGGGAGTGACTACAGCACCACCACCTACCGATGCAATCACTACTGAGGGAGTGACTACAGCACCGCCACCTACCGATGCAATCACTACTGAGGGAATAACCACTGCACCACCACCTACTGATGCTATCACTACTGAAGGAGTGACAACAGCACCACCACCTACCGATGCAATCACTACTGAGGGAGTGACTACAGCACAACCACCTACCGATGCAATCACTACTGAAGGAGTGACTACAGCACCACCACTTACCGATGCAATCACTACTGAGGGAGTGACTACAGCACCACCACCTACCGATGCAATCACTACTGAAGGAGTGACTACAGCACCACCACCTACCGATGCAATCACTACTGAGGGAGTGACTACAGCACCACCACCTACCGATGCAATCACTACTGAGGGAGTGACTACAGCACCGCCACCTACCGATGCAATCACTACTGAGGGAATAACCACTGCACCAACACCTACTGATGCTATCACTACTGAAGGAGTGACAACAGCACCACCACCTACCGCTGCAATCACTACTGAGGGAGTGACTACAGCACCACCACCTACAAATGGAATCACTACTGAAGGAGTGACTACAGCACCACCACCTACCGATGCAATCACTACTGAAGGAGTGACTACAGCACCACCACCCACCGATGCAATCACTACTGAGGGAGTGACTACAGCACCGCCACCTACCGATGCAATCACTACTGAGGGAGTGACTACAGCACCGCCACCTACCGATGCAATCACTACTGAGGGAGTGACTACAGCACCACCACCTACCGATGCAATCACTACTGACGGAGTGACTACAGCACCGCCACCTACCGATGCTATCACTACTGAGGAAATAACCACTGCATCACCACCTACTGATGCTAACACTACTGAGGGAATAACCACTGCACAACCACCTACAGACGCAATCACTACTGAGGAAGTGACTACAGCACCGCCACCTACAGATGCAATCACTACTGAGGGAATAACCACTGCACCACCACCTACCGCTGCAATCACTACTGAGGGAGTGACTACAGCACCGCCACCTACCGATGCAATCACTACTGAAGGAGTAACTACAGCACCACCACCTACCGATGCAATCACTACTGAGGGAGTGACTACAGCACCACCACCTACCGATGCAATCACTACTGAGGGAATAACCACTGCACCACCACCTACAGATGCAATCACTACTGAGGAAGTGACTACAGCACCGCCACCTACAGATGCAATCACTACTGAGGGAATAACCACTGCACCACCACCTACCGCTGCAATCACTACTGAGGGAGTGACTACAGCACCACCACCTACCGATGCAATCACTACTGAAGGAGTGACTACAGCACCACCACCTACCGATGCAATCACTACTGAGGGAGTGACTACAGCACCACCACCTACCGATGCAATCACTACTGAGGGAATAACCACTGCACCACCACCTACAGATGCAATCACTACTGAGGAAGTGACTACAGCACCGCCACCTACCGATGCAATAACTACTGAGGGAGTGACTACAGCACCACCACCTACCGATGCTATCACTACTGAAGGAGTGACTACAGCACCACCACCTACCGATGCAGTCACTACTGAGGGAGTGACTACAGCACCGCCACCTACCGATGCAATCACTACTGAGGGAATAACCACTGCACAACCACCTACTGATGCTATCACTACTGAAGGAGTGACAACAGCACCACCACCTACCGCTGCAATCACTACTGAGGGAGTGAATACAGCACCACCACCTACCGATACTATCACTACTGAAGGAGTGACTACAGCACCACCACCTACCGATGCAATCACTACTGAGGGAGTGACTACAGCACCACCACCTACCGATGCAATCACTACTGAGGGAGTGACTACAGCACCGCCACCTACCGATGCAATCACTACTGAGGGAGTGACTACAGCACCACCACCTACCGATGCAATCACTACTGAGGGAGTGACTACAGCACCACCACCTACTGATGCTATCACTACTGAAGGAGTGACTACAGCACCACCACCTACCGATGGAATCACTACTGAGGGAGTGACAACAGCACCACCACCTACTGATGCTATCACTACTGAAGGAGTGACTACAGCACCACCACCTACCGATGCAATCACTACTGAGGGAGTGACTACAGCACCACCACCTACCGATGGAATCACTGCTGAGGGAGTGACTACAGTGCCGCCACCTACCGATGCAATCACTACTGAGGGAGTGACTACAGCACCACCACCTACCAATGCAATCACTACTGAGGGAGTGACAACAGCACCACCACCTACCGATGCAATCACTACTGAGGGAGTGACTACAGCACCACCACCTACCGATGCTATCACTACTGAAGGAGTGACTACAGCACCACCACCTACTGATGCTATCACGACTGAAGGAGTGACTACAGCACCACCACCTACCGATGGAATCACTACTGAGGGAGTGACAACAGCACCACCACCTACCGATGCCATCACTACTGAGGGAGTGACTACAGTACCGCCACCTACCGATGCAATCACTACTGAGGGAGTGACTACAGCACCACCACCTACCGATGCAATCACTACTGAGGGAGTGACTACAGCACCACCACCTACCGATGCAATCACTACTGAGGGAGTGACTACAGCACCACCACCTACCGATGGAATCACTACTGAAGGAGTGACTACAGCACCACCACCTACCGATGCAATCACTACTGAGGGAGTGACTACAGCACCACCACCTACCGATGGAATCACTACTGAGGGAGTGACTACAGCACCACCACCTACCGATGCAATCACTACTGAGGGAGTGACTACAGCACCACCACCTACCGCTGGAATCACTACTGAGGGAGTGACAACAGCACCACCACCTACTGATGCTATCACTACTGAAGGAGTGACTACAGCACCACCACCTACCGATGCCATCACTACTGAGGGAGTGACTACAGTACCGCCACCTACCGATGCAATCACTACTGAGGGAGTGACTACAGCACCACCACCTACCGATGCAATCACTACTGAGGGAGTGACAACAGCACCACCACCTACCGATGCAATCACTACTGAGGGAGTGACAACAGCGCCGCCGCCTACCGATGCAATCACTACTGAAGGAGTGACTACAGCACCACCACCTACCGATGCAGTCACTACTGAGGGAGTGACTACAGCACCGCCACCTACCGATGCAATCACTACTGAGGGAGTCACTACAGCACCACCACCTACCGATGCTGTCACTACTGAGGGAGTGACTACAGCACCACCACCTACCGATACTATCACTACTGAAGGAGTGACTACAGCACCACCACCTACCGATGCAATCACTACTGAGGGAGTGACTACAGCACCACCACCTACCGATGCAATCACTACTGAGGGAGTGACTACAGCACCACCACCTACCGATGCAATCACTACTGAGGGAGTGACTACAGCACCACCACCTACCGATGCAATCACTACTGAGGGAGTGACAACAGCGCCGCCACCTACCGATGCAATCACTACTGAAGGAGTGACTACAGCACCACCACCTACTGATGCTATCACTACTGAAGGAGTGACAACAGCACCACCACCTACCGCTGCAATCACTACTGAGGGAGTGACAACAGCACCACCACCTACCGATGCAATCACTACTGAGGGAGTGACAACAGCACCACCACCTACCGATGCAATCACTACTGAGGGAGTGACAACAGCACCACCACCTACCGATGCAATCACTACTGAGGGAGTGACACCAGCACCACCACCTACTGATGCTATCACTACTGAAGGAGTGACAACAGCACCACCACCTACCGCTGCAATCACTACTGAGGGAGTGACTACAGCACCACCACCTACCGATACTATCACTACTGAAGGAGTGACTACAGCACCACCACCTACCGATGCTGTCACTACTGAGGGAGTGACTACAGCACCACCACCTACCGATACTATCACTACTGAAGGAGTGACTACAGCACCACCACCTACCGATGCAATCACTACTGAGGGAGTGACTACAGCACCACCACCTACCGATGCAATCACTACTGAGGGAGTGACTACAGCACCACCACCTACCGATGCAATCACTACTGAGGGAGTGACAACAGCGCCGCCACCTACCGATGCAATCACTACTGAAGGAGTGACTACAGCACCACCACCTACTGATGCTATCACTACTGAAGGAGTGACAACAGCACCACCACCTACCGCTGCAATCACTACTGAGGGAGTGACAACAGCACCGCCACCTACCGATGCAATCACTACTGAAAGAGTGACTACAGCACCACCACCTACCGATGCTATCACTACTGAAGGAGTGACTACAGTACCACCACCTACCGATGGAATCACTACTGAGGGAGTGACTACAGCACCACCACCTACCGATGCAATCACTACTGAGGGAGTGACTACAGCACCACCACCTACCGATGCTATCACTACTGAAGGAGTGACTACAGCACCACCACCTACCGATGCAATCACTACTGAGGGAGTGACTACAGCACCGCCACTTACCGATGCAATCACTACTGAGGGAATAACCACTGCACCACCACCTACCGATGCAATCACTACTGAGGGAGTTACTACAGCACTTACGGAGGGATTCACCACAGGAGACGAAACTACTGCAACTCCCCCAACTGTTGGAAGCACCTCTGAAGGAGTTATTACGGAGGACAGCACCCCAGATGGAAGTGTCACGGAAGATTCTACTGCGGATGACAGTGATACAGAAGTTCCCCCTGGTATTGGTGAGAGCAGTGAAGATCCTAGTTCTGCAGCTAGTGCAGTCACAAGTACTGTCTTAATAGTCAGTCTATTTTCGTTACTCAGCAATTTCCATTCTTCCCAGATATTATCATAAGAAACTGTTATTTAAAATAAAATGCTTCTACGAGTATTTCAAGAATTTTCGGGACCTTTGAATTACGTGCAGAAGTCATTACCAGGGACTTAGTTAGTTTATTATTTATTTAATTAAATTATTACTAAAT
This sequence comes from Polymixis flavicincta, assembly GCA_949987655.1. Lineage (NCBI taxonomy): Eukaryota > Metazoa > Arthropoda > Insecta > Lepidoptera > Noctuidae > Polymixis > Polymixis flavicincta. Next base: position 22,771,507 of record OX465173.1, read on the forward strand.
TAAACAATTTAACAAAAGAAAAGAAAAAACTGAAAAGCAAAAAATAATAAACCTTTTTGTTTAACCTCCATAAGTAAGTTCGGAAGGCGGCGACATAAAATGAAAATACATATCCAAAGTCACCGACTTCCGAACTTAGTTATTGAGGTTAAACATAAAGGTTTATAATTTTTTGCTTTTCATTTTTTTTTAGCGGTGAAATTTTTTTGTTAAAAGTTTTTATTTTATAATTTTTTGAGGCTTTATTCTACTAATTACTGCATGATTCATTTTTGATTACTTTTTGTAATGCACCACTTAGCATTAAAATCTGTGAGTGGACAATAAATCACCCCTATTTTCCCAACCATAAGGTAGGTTTTTATTTTTATTTGTATGGGACCAATTTCGAGGACCCTATGCAATAAAATAAGAATGATCAAAATCGGACTACTCTGTAAGTAGTTATGCGTGGTTTTACATTACAATCAGTGAGTGAACAATTAATCATCACTGTTTTCCTACCCTTAGGGTTACTATTTTTTTTCTAAATTTATATGGGACCAATTTCGGGTCATACCCTATATAATAAAAAAAGAATTATCAAAATCGAACTATTCTGTAAAAAGATATGCGTGGTCATACATAAAAAATAAAAATAATACGCGTCGAATTGAGTAACCTCCTACGTATTTTCGTTGGTTAATAATAATAATTTTTGATGTACTTAATTTTATTGTGTGTTAGGTTATTCAACTTAGACAAAAATTGCGTAAGGTCGCAAAAAATGCACTGTACTGATTTTTGGGATGACAAGAAACCACATGACACACTGAGTCATGAGTTTTAAAAGTCCAGTGCTAACTGCGTATTGCTCGAAAAACGTCAAAAATTGGCCATTTTTTTATAAAAAGTTTAAAATATGTAGTTTAACCGTTTTCCAAACAGTATAATGGATAACGTACTCGTTCTACGAGGAAAGTCATGACAGATAAGGTTGTAAACTAGTTAAAACTATGATTTTAAACTTTTTGTGAAAAATTAACCAATGCTTGAAATTGGTTCATTCTTTAGACCAAAAGAGAGACCAACCGTTGTGCTCAAATTATATCGAATGTTGTATAATTTAAAATGTTTAAGATGACTTTCTCACTAAGGAGTTATTAGCCAAAACCTGAAAGAACTCCGAAATATTTTAGGGCAATTACCTAGGTAACTCCCGGAAAACCTAGAAGAACCTGGAAGTCTTTCGAAGCTGCAAACTTTTTTTTCACTATTGTTATTTTTCTAATAGTATCATCCCAAAGAATCATTACATTGAATTTTTTTCGACCTTTTGTATTTTAAATGCCTATGTGTAGCATACAAAAGATAAGATGCTGACTTTCGATAGAGCAATATTACCCAAGTATCATATTTAAAAAAATTACCACATGGCATGTAGTCATGTTGGTATTATGTATTTCATTGGGAACCCACTCGGGGGGGATGCACCACTTAGCATTAAAATCTGTGAGTGGACAATAAATCACCCCTATTTTCCCAACCTTAGGGTAGGTTTTTTTTATTTGTATGGGACTTCGAGGTATACCCTATGCAATAAAATAAGAATGATCAAAATCGGACTACTCTGTAAGTAGTTATGCTTGGTTTTACATTACAATCAGTGAGTGAACAATTAATCATCACTGTTTTCCTACCCTTAGGGTTACTATTTTTTTTCTAAATTTATTGAATTTTTTTCGACCTTTTGTATTTTAAATGCCTATGTGTAGCATACAAAAGATAAGATGCTGACTTTCGATAGTGCGATATTACCCAAGTATCATATTTAAAAAATTACCACATGGAATGTAGTCATGTTCGTATTATGTATTTCATTGAAATTTACCATTTCATTTTCATTGTAAATAACATTGTCATTATTTTATTACAGTAATGTAACTAAAGAGTGTCTGTTATTTAAATGTTCCCTAAAACTTGATGCTTGTGCTAAATTTGAGATAAATTTCGGTGTTTGTTACATTGGATCACATTGACGAAATCTAAACTACTAATAAAGGTTTGGTGTCGTTTTGTTTGAAGACGCTAATCTAGAACTACTGGTAGGAGTAAAAAAAATGCATTTCATAGCTCAATTCTTGAGAAAGGCTTAACAGCACTGGGTCCCTTAGGAATCCGCTGGGTGCAGGAAGCACAGAACTGCTGGAAGTGGCGGACCTTAGGAGAGCTCCAGCAGTGGACGTCTTTCGGTTGATTTGATGATGATGATGATGACTACTAAGTCTCATTTATGCATTAAGGGGTCCGTACCACTAAAACTACCTAATATGGTTCACCTGAAAAAGCATGTTTAAAAGATTTTCGTGATGTAAACTAAAAATTAACAATTTTTTTCCTTTAGTTGCGACTGCGAGACATTCTAGCTGCATGAGAAACAATATTAGCTATAAAAAAATGTAGGACTTTGTTATCAGAATACTTAGCGTTACTCAATTACACAGACACAGATGTCATGACGATAATTAATTATTCCCTCGTAAGTATTTACTTCGGTAGTATTTACATTGCTTAGTTGTAGTTATTAATGTTACCAATATGCTTTTTCTCATAGTTGTCAATAGATTATTTTTATATCAATTTAATTTTAAATGTCAATGTCCTAATTTAAATAAAATGTAAAGTGATGGCCCGAAACACAGGTTTAAATAAACCTAGATCAGGCGGGTCGCTACCTAAATTTCTAATTCCGAAACATTGTCACTTGCTCTTGTAATAAAAACATTTTAGAAATAGTTTATTTTTAGGCACTATCATTGTATGGGAAATGTATTACTGTAGGCTAAATGTACTCTTTTTGTATACGTTTCTATTAAATAAATTATTATTATTTATTTCAATTAAGTTCCTAAACTTTTTGATGAGCGAGTTTGAGACTATTCAAATAATGTGACACGAATGACTACATCTTAATATTGCGTTTTCTGAGAAGCTTGAAATATTTCCACATAATTTAATGGAATGAGGACCTTAGTATTCGATAATGTATTTTTTGTAATTGTCTTTAGTAACAACTTGATACATTATGTACATTCGTGACAAAATAGGTATTGACAGACGGGTAATAAAAAGATCCTATTAAGGTTCCATTTTTTCTTGTTGATGTACGGACGCCTAAAAAATCCTTCATGTTAACTAAGAATATTTATTGCTTGTCATCAAAAAGGTATCTTTTGGTAACTTACTATCGCATGAGCCACCGTGATTACCGCCAAGTAATTTATTGCAGTATAAATATAGAACATATTTTATGCCGTTTGTCCACCGCTACCGTCGACGGGACATCAACGAGAACGAGATGACAGCCCCGAAGAAGTGATACAAACATTTACTACAGCCGCGTGTTCACCCTACGTATGTCACCTGAGCGCCGAAATACCGGCCGCTAAAGTTTCGTGTAGTTCGGTTCGACCGCTTGCACTTGGCCCGAGATTATGACGGGCTGTGGTACCGGCAATACAAAACTCATCAGATCTTGCTCGCTCACTGCCATCGTACCACCGCCGTTCACTGGGTTTTTTTTTGAGTATCTAACATACTATTATATATACTATCTACGTGCAACTCCTGAACTGTCAGTCAATTAGATCAATCAATATTTGGCTGGTGTATGTAAGAACTTGACTGTTTCGAAACGCACTACTATCCGACACTTGGGCATGTTGATGCAAACTCAAACAAACAAATTGTTGGAGAACAACAAAGACGCTCTTGTTACTTGGTCATATAAACTTTTCATGTTTGCCTCGAGACCACATCTGTGACAATCTTACTCGAGCTGTTAAAAATCAGTTTTGCATCCAATACACAAAACTGGAGACACAAATATTTTGACTAACTATAGTCTAACAGAGACTATAAATATCCTACCTGCATTGTCAAAGATCCTGGAAAAGCTATCAATGTAAGGCTTGGAAAAGGAAAACGGAAAAAAAACAACTAGCTTTAAAATAAACAGTTTGGCTTTAGGAAGGACTACTGAAGGAGCAGTGCATATCTCTGTTCTTTATATAGTTCTTATATACTCGTAAATAAATTTGATGGATTAGGAATCAGAGGCACGCAACTGAATCATTTTAAGAGTTTTCTCACTGGGCGAAAACAGTGTGTCCGATTAGGTCATCACACGAGTAGTGATCATGTAAGTCTACTATGGGGTACCACAGGGTAATATTTTGGGACCGACTCGATGTTTCGTCTTCATTAACGACCTCACTAACCCCCATCTAACCCAAAGCGAATTTACCTCTTATGCAGATGACACTGCTCTCCTTTCTTCCACCAATACTTGGGATGAGGTATTCAGCGCTGCCCAAAAGGGATTCAATTTGGTGAAAAAATTGCTCATGGTCAATATCGTAACTCTAAATGTCGAAAAATGTAAATACTTGACGTTTAGTGCTCACTGTCTCGGTGAAGAAATTAATAATCTTCACATTATATTATCCTATAATTGGTTGTTTGGCGTAGGGTGCACGTGCAAATCTCTAGAGTGCGTCAAAAACATCAGGTACCTGGGTATCATAATTATTAGCAACTTTAATTTCAAGGAACACGTTAAACAGTGCACGCATTCGGAAACTAATCAATGTTTTTAGAAATCTCAGACATGCCACCGATGCCAAAATTCTTCAGAAACTTTATTTTGCGCTTGCGAGTCAATAACTACGTATTGCATCTCGTCTTGGGGAGGCGCTTTGAAAACAAAGTAGAAACAACACAACGAGCTATTGAAAAACGTTAATTTTTTGGCTTAATCTCATTTTCATTATTTAATGTTTTCGTACAACAGAGCTAAATCAATTATGCAAAGTTCACATCGTTCGTCATTTTTATATTTTTAGTTTAGTCTTATAGCAACACGGTGATCAGTATCATGATTCTAAGGCTCTACGCAAAAGTAGAAATCTTGAAGTATCCAAACGTACATTTTTTCCCAAAACATCTTTAATAAAGAGATTTTTCATTTTCCTTGGTCCTTACCTATACGAAAAAAATTCCAAATAGACAAGTGGTAGTTTACTCACTCATACTGAACAATTATCTCATTCACATACACCCACATCACACTTATACGTTTTGTTTCTTACTATATGCATACATTTCACATACATTATTTACAGTACAAAATATAAAAAAAAAAAAAAAAAATGTGTTTTTTTTTTTATAGGATGGTTCTAAAGTTACAAAACAATTTTTCGTGAGACTGGAAAGATATTGAATATCATAAAGCACTTTTGTAGTGATGATTCGTTTCCTAGACGCACCTAAACATCATTTATTGTTTTAAACTAGGGATCCATTTGACTCTATTGCCTATTATTACAAAGTTTAGTATTTTCTTCAAGAAACACTCAAATAGTCATAACTTTTAACGAGATCAAGTGAGATATCTGTAACACAGATATTTTTTACTGCAAATAACCTCAACTATCGCCCTGTTTCGTTTTTTTAACGATTTTTTACCCACCCTGTATATAAAAGTTGCTTAAAGTTCAGAGGTTCATCATCATTTCAGCCGAAAGACGTCCACTGCTGGACATAGACCTCTCCCAGGCTCCTCCACTTTGATGGTCTTGTGCTTCTCACATCCAGCGGATTCCCGCGGCCTTCACAAGTGGTGATTAAACTCAAAAATGTATGGTTAAACATACGCTAATCATTACTTAACTTTGAGTAAAGTTTATTATTAGGGGGTAAATGTTCACAATTTTAATTTGATAACCGCCCCAAAGAAATGTGATCATTTACCCACCCATTTCACAGAGTTGTGATACAGGTTTCAAACTTTGTATATTACAAGAACAAATAAAAACTTTAAGCCATTATTTAATGTTTATTGGTATTAATCAATTTTGTAACACGCGTTCTTATTTTAGTAAAAAAAAAAAAAAATACGCGGCACTGCCGAGTTCAGTAGACAAATAATCCCTTCCCTCCCATCACCGACATTTCACGGTCGGGTAGGTTCGAATAACCTCGTTTCTTGTTGACGTCCCGTTGACGGTAGCGACGGACAAGCGGCCTTAGTCTCGTATCAATTAAGTCTTCTTATCATTGTATCGATGGCATTATCAAAAAAAGAAACACTTGGTTAAACTTATCTAAATTAAATATAAATCCGTTAAACCCCGATATTCAGTTCTAGTTTCGCGGATGCAAAGGTAGCATGATATTAGTATTGTTCGTCTGTTCTTTGCTGGCAGCATCTGCTGCAGGCCAACAAGCGCCTACGGTTTTCATCGGACAAGGTACCCTATTAGGCAGTGTGGCAACTGACGGGAATTATTTCGAGTTCTGTGGAATACCATACGCAGGCTCCACTTCAGGCACCAACAGGTTCAAGGTTACTCATTTTGTGATAGGTTACAAGAAAACATATGCATATTTTTATACATTTCATTATTGTATAGTTATCAGTTGATAAGACCAGTAGGCGAGTATTGTATGATACTTACATTAAGTACCAATATACTTAGTCTGCTTCCGTTAGACTTCTGTTGTAACAGTTAATGCATGCAGATTATTTTTAAATGATCGATGTTTTCAATAAATATTCATTTTCAGGCGCCACGGTTACCAGCTCCGTTCTTTGAAACTCTCTTTTTGGCAAACCGAAGAGACATTAAATGTGTTCGAGCCTTGGGTGTTGGATTCGAAGGCACTGAAGATTGTTTGGTGGCCAATATCTTCAGGCCAACTTTGGATCATACTAGAAGACTGTCTGTCATGGTTTGGATTAAAGGAAAGGAGTTTGATTAAGCAAATTTACCTGAGCTGTCCTTTCGAAATTATGTCGAAAAGGACATCATTGTCGTTTCTCTGAATTACCGCGAATCTATCCTAGGATTCTTGTGCCTTGGAACCGAAACTGCACCAGGCAACGCTGGATTAAAAGATATTATTGCAGGATTAAAGTGGGTACATGCAAATTGATTTTTTACAACATGTTCAGAAATCATAACGTGTAATTATTTTTAAGAATAAGAATCGTTATTTGTAAACATACGTTACATGGTGTGTGAGATGTCACAATATAAGTTATGATTCTCTATGTTTTTCTGCAAGCGTTCAAATATTGTCTAAATTTGAATTAATTTATAAACATTAATATATGAAATAATATTGAATAATGTAAACACAACTGGCAGTCAAAATCAAACAAATAAAACAAAGTGTTGATACATAAGTTGTATAAATTTGTTGAATTTTGGAGGATTAATTTATATAATTATACACGTACATGTGTTTACTATTTAAGTGCCTACTAGTTTGTGTATGGAAGCATATATTTTACTGTAAATAACATTGTCATTATATAATACAGAAGTAAAATTAGTTCCCTTTTGCGAGATGCTTTTATTATGTTTGAGATAATATTGTATGATTGAAATGGATTCGATGATATTGACGAAATAATAAAATATTTCATCTTCATATATCTTGAAACAGTCCTTACGATTTTTATCTTTATTCATAAACGTTGCTTTTAGTTCAATAATGATTAACGTCTAATTATCGCACATTTTTCGACGTTTAAATTGACTCTTAACTTTAAGCAACGTTTTAAATAAAATGATTATGTGAAAGTACGATCAGTAAGATTATCGTATTACTGTTCAAGCTTATACAAAGCCGGAACATATAACGTTGCAACAAAAATAAAACTACCTAGATAAAATTATACCTGTACTGGCGTATTTATTTGGAGAGCAGTAGTGGCTCAGTGGTAACGGCCGCGACTTACGAGTTGTAGGTCGTGCATTCAAACCCAGCCAGGCTGATTAATTATGTAAATAATTTCATCACCACTGCTCTCAAACGGTGAAGGAAAACATCGTGAGGAAACCGGCATGTCTTGGAACCAAAATTTCGAAGACATGTGACATCTACCAACCCGCACCGGGCCCGCGTGGTGGATTACGGCCCACTCCCTCTCACGGAGAGGAGGCCTGTGTCCCAGCAGTGGGAACGTAATAGGCTGAGTATGTATGTTGTATTTATTTGACCAATGTACGATACGGCATCCCTTACAAATCAATTTCTTGCCGCCGCTGGTACCCAGCCCCACTATAGGTGCTATGACGACACCGGCCGATGTAGTTGCGTCGAGGTCGAACGACGAGTATTTCTCGAGGCCCACGACGCCACCATCTGCTTGTCGATGGGTAGGAAATCAGCCGCCGCAGGCCTCTTATAGTATTCCAGCTCCCGGCAGAAGTGTGCAGTGCATGAAATGGTCACGATCCCTTAATGAGAACGTCATGCCTCATATTATGGGGCTACAAAGAGGCAAACAATCTAACCGAGTAATGTATTCGGATGCTCTCTCTTTTTCAGGTGCTTGAGCCGGCTGTCAACTTTTCAAAAAGACGAAAATGGCTCGCTAGACTGAATTTAGTTTGGAACAGCAGCACTCAAATCGCGTAACACACTATTAATCAAAATCTTGCTTCATTATGTTCGAAAAATTAGCCTGTTCATCAATGTGAATGAACGCTTCTTGTACAGATGCCAGCACATCAAGCTACCCCAAACTGTCAAATTTTTCCAATTGAACATGAACCTTATACTTATGTTATAGAGTTGAAAATCTATCGAAGTAATCTGACAGATTGGGCTAGCTTTATGTGCTGGCGTCTGTACATTAATGAACTTGGTAAATAAAATAGATATTACTTTAAAAACATTGAGCAATCTTTAACAGTATTGAAATCAAGACAGAATTGTTAGTCATCTTATAGGCACGTTGTTCAAATTCTCCATCGTATTACTTTCGTATCTACTGATTCTTCTTATCCTCATATTGATGACATTATCTGACATCATGACGTTATCAAACAAACAAAAAAAAATGAACTGATCTAATCAAGATTATTCCGTTTTTCCTTGAGCTCTATAGCCAGTTCTAATTCAACAGTTGTAAAGAAACCATGATATTACTATTCTCCGTTTGGTCTGTGCTAGCAACATTGGCTGCAGGCCAACAGGCGCCTTCGGTTAACATTGCACAAGGCACTGTGGTGGGCAGTGTGGTACCGGGAGGGGGTTATAACGAGTTCTATGGAATACCATACGCAGACTCCACTTCGGGCATCAACAGGTTCAAGGTAAATCAAAATAAAGAAAATAGTTAAGTAATCACATTAACAGAATAGTACTTAGTCTCTGCAGATACCGTTTTGTACGAAGCAAAGTTCATACACGCGGAGCTTCATACCGGACAGTTACCATGTATAAGCAATTGATTAACTGTAAAGCCTCGAAGTTACTGGAAAATGTTATCCTATTGTAATATTACTATAATAATTTTTAAAGGTCCTAACTCTTTTGTTAGATCAAATTCTCTTCAAGTGATGGATGATGCATGAGTGAAATTAAGATTGTTAATGTTTACGTTTAAATTATTTTTCAAAGTTTAAAACAAATATTTATTTACAGGCACCCTTACCAGCTCCATCCTTCGAAGTTCCGTTTGTGGCGAACCGAAAAGACATAAAGTGTGTTCGAGCCTTAGGACCTGGATACGAGGGCACCGAAGATTGTCTGGTAGCGAATGTCTTCACGCCAACTTCAGATAGTACTCGGAGACTACCTGTCATGGTTTGGATCAAAGGAAAGGAGTTTGACAGAGTAAATGGAGGAGAGCTGTCTTTTCGAAACTTTGTTGAAAAGGACGTCGTCGTCGTTTCTCTGAATTACCGCGAATCTATCCTAGGATTCTTGTGCCTTGGAACTGAAACTGCACCAGGCAATGCTGGATTAAAAGATATTATTGCAGGATTAAAATGGGTACAAGCCAATATTGCTCAATTTGGAGGAAACCCTGAAGATATTACTCTCTTTGGTCACGGAAGTGGAGCAGCTGCCGTTGACTTAGTCACTTTGTCCCCGATGGGTCAGGGCTTGGTTCAAAAAGCTATAGCTCAAAGTGGAAATGCATTAGCTCCATGGGCTGTATCTCGAGATAACTTGGAATATGCCCTCCAAGTTGCTGAAGCCCTTGGTCATGAAATTGAAACCATTCAACAGTTGTCAGACGTCTTTACTAGGACAAGTGTGTCAGCATTGATGGGTGTTATTAACGATTTAGATTTAACTGATAATTCACTAGCTTTTGCCCCTTGTGTGGAAAGACAAGAATTGGAAGGTGTGGAACCTTTCTTAATTAAAACTCCTGCTCAAATCATCCGTGATGCTGAGTTTTCACGAATTCCTGTAATAATTAGCTTTGTGGAAAACGAAGGTACCATCAGATCAGAAGAGGCGGTTGATGATGATTGGCTAGAGCGAATGGAAGAAACATTCACTGACTTTATTCAACCAGACTTAAAATTCGATACCGTAGCTGAACAAGCGTCAGTAACTCAGCGAATAAGAGACTTCTACTTCGAGGAAAATCCAATTGATATGACTCACATTAAAGATTATTTAAAATATCATGGCGACACAATGATGGTGGTATCATCTATAAGGGAAGTCAGAAACCGAATGTTTGCTTCTAATTCACCAGTCTATCTATTGCAATTTTCGTACTCAGGAACTCTCGGAGAACCATTTGTGGGTCCTATAGAAGTTGATTCTGCAGCTCACAGTGAAGAATTGGCTTATATGTTCTACAATACTCCCGCTACAGGTACATCTGCTAGAGACCTTACTATTGGAGACATTCTTGTAGAAAGATGGACAAACTTTGCTAAAACTGGGTGAGTATTGTAACATTTTATTTTAATGTATTGCTGTTGTAAGTATTTCGGAAACTCACAGCGAACTTATACACTACAGTGTTCTTAAACAATATGACATTAAAGGTCATTTACAAGTTTCCTCTGATAAACACTTAACTAGGTACTTCAACAAATATTGTAAAAAAATACGAATTAATTTTTCAAATTTCTTTTACAGGAATCCAGAAAGTACAACATCACTGATACCTTGGTTGCCGTATACAAGCCTTAATTTTAACTACCTCCGCGTGCTTTCTAATTCGGAAATTCAGGAAGGTGGCAATTTAGAAGTTCCATTGCAAAACCCTCATTTTGCGACAGTTAATTTCTGGGAGAACATTTATTCTTCTTATTTCCTGGACGCCCAAAGTAATTGGTCGATAATTGACAGGCTCGATCCTACTACTACGGTAGATCCCACTGCTGATACAACCACTACGGAAACTCCCAACCCGGATGACACTACTACGACTACCGCAACTCCCGGTGGCGGTAACGATGATAACTCCGCATCCACCGCAGTCGGATATACTTTCTTAATAGTCTGTCTATTTTCATTGCTGAGCCATCTTCACTCGTCGCAAATACTGTCATAAAAAACTGTTCAGTAGACAAAAGTGCTACTGCTACTGTTTTGCTAAGAATTTTCAGAACCTTCTTTGGATTTCACACAGAAATTCATTTGAAGAAATTTTATGTTATAACTTCAATTCTATCGTTACTTTTATAATAATTTTAGATATAAGTGTATGTTATAGCGTAATAAAATACGATGATATTTTTTCATAGTGCACATTACCAAAGTATCATTTAAAACATTATTAAACGTATGCATCAGTTTTATGGTTTTCTAAAGTGTTACTTGACAACATACTTGGACATCTTTGTAAATTGGAACTGAATTTAATAAAACCTAGAAAAACCAAAGAAATGCGTCATTATTTAAGTGCCCTTTATGAAAACAGTCTTCAAGGTTGAGATGCTGTTATCAAGTTTGAGATATAATGGTAGTTGATCGAGTCCGATACAATTATCTATAAACCTTATCAAATTCTATACTTATTTTTCAAACAATCGCATCTTTGTTCTCTCAAGTTAGAACATTCTGGAAGTATGCGACATCTAAATAATTTATCAGAAATAAGTAATTACTTACACATTGGGGTTCAATGCTAAATAGTAAGTAGATACTGGTCGATCGAAAGGTTAAATAAATTAATAGTGTTTTATTGTAGGCAATATACAAACATTTACAGTAAAAAATAAACAAAATGAAATTCAAAACATAGAGGTATGTTTAGGTTCATAAAAAATACATTTATTCTGTCGTCATTTTTTGCCCCCGGAATTTTTGTGAACAGAAATCCAGTGCACAAATAGAGTATTTGCCCGAGACAACCTTAAAAAAACTGTTACTGGAGCGTCTCAAACTTCGCTAAAAAGACGCGACCCTCGACCACATGATCGTGTAAAAGTCTGGGACCCACGCTTCGGCAAACATGCTCGAGGCACTGCAGTATCTTAGCAGTTTCATTAGGGTTCGGTTAGCATGATTGTACTGAACGCTTAAGTTAAGCTACGCCTGCCGCGGTCGATTCGTGGATAGGTTATCTTCCATTACATATCGAAACTCTTCCATGCCTCGGAAAGCACGATGAGCCGTAGGTCCCGGCTGTCATTCGTAGATCTTTAAAACCCAAAACAGTCTGACAACCAGTAATACCAAGGTATATCGTGTTACCCAGTCGTTGTTGAGGTCAGATAGGCAGTCGCTTCGTGTAAAATAGCCGACTCCAACATAGTATTGATTGAAGTAACTACAAACACAATAATAGGTATTTTTTTATTATAATATCGCTCCGAAATCTTATTTGTCATTTTTCGAAATTATCGCTTAGTCCTGCTATATAATAATAAATGTGAAAGTTTAGATGTTTATTACTCAATCACGCAACAACGGCTGGACGGATTTGGAAGAAATTTGGCACACAGAAAGATTATAATCTGGATTAACAGATGTAACACTTTTTATCCCGGAAATACGTTCCCGTGGAATAATTTTAAGCCTCCACGCAGACGAAGCTACCGGCAAAAGGTAGTTTTCAATATTATGCAAATCATTGTTAAATCGGTGTATGGTTAAATATAAAGCCGTATATTGTAACAAACAGAGGAGTGGTTTTTTATCTACCTACTCAAGATAAGTCCATTTTCATCGCAGATTCTTATCATTAAGATTGGTATTGTCTATAGTAAATATAGTAGTTTTTTTTAGTCAGATTGTACTTTAACCACTGAGCAAAGTGATGTAGATAATTATGTATGCACCTAATGAGTTGTCGGCTTTATATCTGAAACATTCACAAGTAAAAAAGCTACCTATACATATTGTGTATCTTCCTACTATAATGTCGTGTTAAATCTATCACCATCATAATTTCAGCCGAAGTTCGTCCACTGATGGACTTAGGTCTATGCCCGGCCACATCGACCGTTTCTGTGCTTCTCGCGTCCAGCGGATTCCTATATTATAAAAAAGGTATATATTTTTTGCGGGTAATCTCCTGAAGAGCTGTTCGAATTTCGATTAAATTTAGTATTGGGACACTTTGAACCTTATAAAAGGACACATGCTACTTTTTATTGACATATATACAGTCGTCTAGGCTGTATTTCGGTCATGGCGGCCAATCATTTTTTTTCGAAACTAATATTTTATATTTGAACGTTGTGAACATAATAGAATACAAAATGTTTAATTGCAAGAATTTAGGAATGCAAGTGAGGTTAGTTTACAGTTAGAACGCACTAACATCAAGAGTGAAACGCATAATTTCCTCATATAGAAAACCAAAGTACCAGGGCGTTATAACTCGCGTGAAGGTGCAAAGTTCACAGGTCGAGACTCCCGTGTCGACTCACCGAGGTCACGCCATGTGCAGCAACGTGGGTTGATGATGTCACAAGGACTTGTTTAGCACCAAATGGAACCGTCAGCTCTCCGAAAAGAATTTTCATCGAAACACAATGGTAACAATAAAAAATAATTTACAAAATCAAAAAACCCGACTGCCTAAAAAGTGCCAAAAAACTTTAATTTAAAAAGATGGAAACAAGAAACTGTTTTTAAAAGGACCACTATTAGACTGAATACTATAGGCAATCTCATGCAGTCGGAGGCATCATCTTAAAGTCGGGTCGGGTTTTTTTTTTTTTTGTAATTTTTTTTATTTCACAGTTTTTGGTCAATAATATAATTATTGTTGACGTTAATGAGACCTATTTATGAAACCCTTTATTTTGATACCCCACTCAATAGGGTTTGAGATTTTTTTGAATACTCTATATTGCGCCAAAAATCGGCCATTTTAATATTTTTCAATTTTGATATAGCCAGTGTCACTCTCACAATTAAGACGAATCTAACGACACCTCTCAAGCTGAAATCGATCAAGCCGTTGTTTAGGCTATAGAGCGTGCCAAAGAAATATACATACATACATACACTCGAAAAACATAACCCTCCTTCTGGCGCAGTCGGGTAAAAACATGGGGCGAAAAACGTGAACGGAATTGAATATTCACCTAAGATCTCAAAATCAAACTATATATCACCTAAACGGTACTTCTGGACGCCGCTCGCATTGTTAGCAGGTTCCTCTCTCTGGAACCCTGACCGCCGGCGCCGCCGGTACCGACGGGCTACAATTTTTTTTTTTTTGTATTTTCTGGTAGGTATCTATTTAAAAATATTATCTAAATGTATTTACTGAATTATAGAAAATAATATCACTCATAAATCAAGATTACTTGCATGTTATAGCATTTATAAAGTTATTAATAAATAACATTACGAGCCATGATTGTTACATTAAAATGCGAGTTAAGTTTGTTTATCACGCATGGTGGAAGCTATAAAATGCAGATTTGCAGGCCTCCGAGTACCCACATCTGTGTCTGCATTGTACGTGGTGTAAACTGTAAACACAGTTTGGCAGAGATTTCGTTTTTATATTGTGGAGGTATCTCGGTATCTAAATATCAACCCATCTTATTACAGAAGGTATCTCCAGACCCAAGAAAAAACCATGGAGCTTTTATTAAATTCCGAACTTTATTCCGACTTATGCAACGTTCTTAATACAAAACCGGGCCAAGTTGTCAATTTTGTCAGTTACGTTTTTTTTGACAAAAACTGGCTCGAATGGTTTAAGTTCAGACAGTGTATTCACCTTTTTGAAAATTTTGCCAAATTATATTTACAACTTGTTTGAGGTGTAAACGATAAACTAATACTGTAGACACAACATGTACACATGACACACAACACACACATTACATGTACATGTAAGGGGTAGTTGGAATCGCTTAACATCAAATTCCTCCTTCTAGAAAATTCCCTCTTCTAGAAAATAATAGTGTATATAATAATGTGCGGATCTGAATCATTCGAACAACAGTGCGGCACTCGTCACTCTGTAACCTGAACAAGGTGCGTCGGATGTGGGGCCACATGGCCCACAAGAGACGGCTGCGGCACGCCTCGCGCCCGCACGCTGGAAACGTGTGGAACTACCTTAACTGTGATATAAGAATTGAAAAACGTGTAAATATTGCAAATAATTAGCTTAAGTTTATGGTGAATTTTTCGAGATTCTTCGACTAAAGGGATTTATATTGCGGTCAATTGGCATTAGTCATTACACAACACACATAACCAACAACGACAAACAAACACATACCTACATAACGTAAATCTTTCTGCTTTAAATGATAGTCAAAACCGCATCAAAACTCGTTGCTTAAATTAGAAGAACAACGTGGTCATACCTACAGATACGAAACGCGACTTGTTAATTAATATTACGTAAAGATATTTACATTAAATTATGTATTTGATACATAAATACCTAAATACAAATTACATTATGACAGTATCTTCGATTGACCGCAGTCTCGAACTTGGGACAGTTTATCTTCTTAGCAAAAAACAAAGGCCCAACTCAGAGATAGTACAAAACCAATTCAAGATGACCTTATATTGTATTGAAACTCCGTGCAGCCCTAGACCAGCTCAAGGTCATTGTGTTACCATTTAAAGCTCCCACAAATAGGCGCGACGCGAATCTTGTAGAACAATTTCTATGAAAACTTCGTAGAAATTGTTCTATAGCTGTCGCGTCGCGCCGTCGCGGCGTGCCTGTCTGAAGAAGCCTTTGCGACGATTGTGCTTATGAGGGTTTTCTGAAATGACGTTCACTAGGTGGCAGCACTGAAACGTCAGGTCCGGGCACCTGTCAAAAATGTCAAAACGCCTACGGACTGAATGGTAAACGAACGAATGAAACGAATGACATAAAATATTTTAAGTTCATTGTCGAACTGGAAGACCTCTTATCAAAGTGGCGCCAACTGGTGGCTTGAATATTCAAGAAAACTTTCATTCTGCTAGATGTACTAATCCACGTCGTTCCAAGAGGATATATCTTTCCTTGAAGCACTTTACAGTTTCAAATAGATCAGAGGTCGCATGTGCGACAATTACAAGACTCGTTGCTTTTTCCACATTTATGGATCTTTGCAAGAATGCACGCACTTTGCAAGTATTCCCTATAAACTTAGACAGAAGTTTTATCTAACTGTACTCAGTTTAAATATTGTTAGAACTCCTGCCTTATTTTATAATTCCGTCGCTTTTACATCGTCATTCCCTTGTCCTTATCCGTTCCCATCTTAAATGTTCGTATGTCGTCTGTGCCTGTAATAAGTTAAACGTAGGTCAAAAATCGAAGTCTAAAGCGTTTTTCAAAATTAAAAAAAGTACCTGATCAATGAATCAAACCCCTTCAATGATTGTTATGATTATGTAGAAAACACTTTAATGTACAACATCGAATTAAATTACTAGCGAACGTTGGTCATAATTTGTATTGTTATGTAATATTTTTCAAGCGAGCCTATTACTTTAAGCAACAATTATAGTAAAGTAGTATATAAATTTCTTGCCGGCTCTTCTCCATAGGGAACGAACAATAGGTACAGTGCACCTAGCTTCTAACGTTGGACGTTGCATTAGTGTCCATGTATAATATGAAATTAAATATTTTAAATTTGAATTTAAATATATTTTGAAGTCACATCTATATTGAGGGTTCTAGTGGCCACCATAACGTTCACACGGGATAGTCGATCAGGTCCTGAATTCACTATGACCACTTAACGATTCTTTACTCGTAACCACGTCAATCACATATGTAATCTGCTAATATCGTATTAATAACTAGCTGTGCCCGCGACTTCGTTCGCGTGCATGTCGGAAAACAATAATGTGTCGCTTTGACGGTGTAGGTACCGCTACTACTCTTGGCGTTCACGCTAAACGGTACGCCAAAATGTATGGGAATGACATTACCTGCGGAAAGGACACGGTAATGTCATTCCCATATATTCTGGCGTAGAGTTTAGCGTGAACGTTAACAGAAAGGTGTTTTGTCTAGGCCTGCAGGCGTCTTTAGGGGTTATAATGATATTGCGACGAAGTCTCACTCAGATTTTTAAGAATAAATATAGGTAGATCAAAGCGCCTGGTCGAGGCTCATTTTATAATAAATGTGCACCTGCCGTAGGTACAGTAAAAGCTCTTTATTCGCGAGGTATACGTTCCGTAAAATACCTACCGCGAATACAGAAACCGTGACTATGGAATGGTAATTTATATGGGATTATAGGGGATACGTTCCTAAGTGACAAAAAAAAAACAATTTAATTGAAGTTTTTGACCATATTGATTAATTGTATGAGCGTGATATGGATGCAAGCGACTCTCCAAGGCGTAAACGATCAAGCATTTCTATGCGTTAAACAGATTTTTTCGCGTCGAAAATCGTTTTTAAGTAAAAAAAAAAAATTCAACATTTTGCAATAAATGGAAAGATGAAACAATAGGTAAAACACGCAAAGCGGCTCGTACCAAAGGATGGAATGTCTATTAAGTCGCAGCATTTATAAATGTGGGGGAGGCCTATGTCTAGCAGTGGACGTCTTTCAGCTGAAATGATGATGATGAAATATACTTTATGGTGATGAGGTTGGTTTCATTATGTTTGTTTACATTCTCAAACGACTTTTTTCAAAAAAATACCAACCGACTTCCAAAAAACACTACAAAGTGCAAAATAACTTTAATTTCGGAAGTCGGTGACGTTGGATGTGTATTTTATTTATTTGTCACCGCCTTCCGAAATTAAAGTTATTTTGCACTTTGTAGTGTTTTTTCGAAATCGGTTATTTTTTTGAAAAAAGTTTTTATTTTTCACTTTTTTGTTACCTACCATACACCAATTCGAAATTTCATCATCCTTTGGGTCAAAACAATGCATACTTATTTATGTGATAGCAACATTCGCGGTTGATTTGCTGTAATTTTTTGAAGAGTTCCGTTGTCTGTTTCCGAAACGCATCATCTAGATCTTATATGCAGGGCCCAATCTAAGGGGGGCAAGCCGGGCAAATGCTCAGAGCGGCAAAAATGAGCGGCGGCATAATGTATACTTACAAACATACCTACTCTCATGAATTTTTGTATACTTGTTCAGAAGCCGTAGTAGACTAACGTATGTGAATATTATATAGTTAAAAGAATATCACATAATTATGGTCATACCATCTTTGATGGTGTTAGTGCAAAGGGCGGCAAATGTTATTTTTGCCCGGAGCGGCTAAATAGCTAGATCGGGCCCTGTCTATATGAAATTTCAATGGGACCATTTCGGAGTAAACCCCTTTCGAAAAAAAAAAGAATTTTGCAAATCCGTCTATATACGACGGAGTTATGCCTGAACATACATTAAAAATATAAACATGTCGAATTGATAACCTCCTTCTTTTTGAAGTCGGTTAAAAACACCAACCGCGGCGAAGGCGGCTATTGTAGATGTCAAAGGCCGAACCAATACAGCGGCGATATCATTTGACAATGTACTTTAGGCAAAGTTGTAATAAGGTCTATTTCACTTTTTTATAGTCCATCTGACGACGCGTTTACAAAGGATATTGGGTTGGATACCTATTGGAATCCTTTTTGTTATTTGTTAATATGTATGTACCGATGTACCGATTAGACCCGCAAATAAATAAATCTTTAGCCGCGGATATAGGAATTGGGTCGCATTTTTTTAATCCGCGAATAGTGAAAACGCGAATGAAGGAAGCACGAATAAGGAGCTTTTACTGTACTTACTCAATAAATCGACTGCGCGTCTGGTTGAGTGTGCTGAAGCATTATTCCACGCGGGGGCGGGCGCCTATCTCGGCCCGTACAGGCGCGTGTCTTTTAGCTTTGTTTATCAAACGTTGACCACTGAATAAAACCACAGCAGTGGGAATGCTCTGCACGGACTGCGATAGGCCTCGACAGGTAGCAGTGCAGTAACACCTGACGCCACCTATCAGTTAACGGCCCGTGGGACCATGGCGTTATCACGATGAAGAAAGATCACGCTGTAAAGGTGGATACTGACCGGCGTCACGGGTCAAAATGCTCCTAATATGTTACCAAGCAAGTATTCGTGCAGTCAGTAGTACCTACGGCAAAACATGCGAGCGAGCAACACTGATTTTAGCACACGGCGTAAAGACATGCTCGCTGCGAATGTTACATTACCTACGCCCCGTAACGTCGGTCATTATCCACATTAAAAGCGCTGTTGAAAGAACCAAACCAGGCAAAAAAAAAAAACTATTTAATTGTATAGCACGGGTTTTCTATGAACATAGTAAGTACGATGTTGTTGCTAGGTACGTAGTGCCATACCGCGCTCGCCCCCACCTCTCTCCCCGCTGCTGACGCAGGCAGCAGGAAGAGAGAGAGCCCGATCCCGAGGATAATGGACGTAACAGAGCGATCCTCCGCGACTCTCAGTTGCGATGCCTTTTTACTGTAAATTGTAATCAAAAATGTTTCAGTGTTTCTTTTGTTCAGCCATACATTTATTTGTAGACCAATAAATAATTATATTTAAAGAAGCGACTTTAAAATTGTCAATATTTTACTATTGTGATTTCTATTGTTCCTGTGTAGGTAATGTATCCTTTGTTGGAGATGCCAAATGGATAAATAAATACATTTTTAAACTTGTTTTAACTAAGAAAATGCTTCTCTGTAAGCGATGTTGCTCGGAAGAGCATCGACATAACTACAGTTGCCCGTGTGAAAACCTATCTATTTACTCAAATCCACCAGTAGTTATGGTCGCAATTTTGGATTTTTTTTCCTGACTTTCACCATCCGACCTCGCTTGAACCCCTCCCCACCTCGAAAACTAACATCACGAAAATAAGCACATAAGTATTTACAACTCTTTACTCCCAAAACTCCCATTATTTGAATCGAGTAATGCTGTAAACACGCATTTAAATTTAACATTATCAAATTTCGCGCGAAATCAAGTTGTTGTCTTTGCATGTTTGCTATTCAAACCTAGATGGCGTTACTGACGCTAGAGATTAAGAATTTCTATGGAGATGTTCCTCTAGCCGCTCTAATTTTGCTATATTATGCTAGATGGCGCTACTAAGACTTTTATCACAATTAAAAATGAGATTTCTTCCCCTCTATTTGTATTAATTTGATTGATAAAACTAATAAATATTTATCTAACATTGCATTCTAGGTATATGACTCAGAACACCACGTCAGTTAATATTATCACAACTTTTTATTTGAAATTCTTTTAGCTTTTTTGATTCGTGGGAATCAACCACCAACGGAAAGCGATTTTAGTAATCAGTATCATTACTTTTTGAAATAACACAGACACAGTAAGTAACTTAAATGAGAATGACGTGTTAATATTAAGTATTCGTTAGTACCGTTTCACGCCAATAGATGTCGCTAAGTGTTTCAACATTACGTAAATAAATTCTTCTTGAACACTTTAAATTATTTAGATAGGTTGACCGAAGCGATTGCGATGAAACAAAGACTAATATAAACTCTGAGTTATAAACAATATTTGAGTATGAAAGATAACCATATTAGTTTCGTTCTTTTGACGTGATACTTGATCTATTCAACATAGAAACTGAAAAACCGAGCTACAGACAAAAAATTTGATAAGGGTTAAAATGTCATCTGTTGATTATCCCTTACCACCCCAAGCAATTATTTTCGAAATATTTTAAATGTACAGAAAAAGTTCCTTTACAGATTTATTATATGTATAGATATAGATATAGATATAGAAGAAGATATCGAAAAATTGTCTTGGAATATACAGAATATGACATTTCGATTCCTTACCGTTACATTGGTTGGTTCCCCCCCGAGTGGGGGGCCGAAAACTGGTAGGCGGCGGGGCCATTGTGCTGACGCGTCGCAGGGTGACCGAGGAGTCCGCAAGGGCCGATACCTGCCAGGGGTGCGGGTTTGTTCGAAAGAGATACCACAGCCCCTGGCATACGGGCTACTGAAGGAACACGGGTTTTAGTCAGTAAAAGTTTGACACGCCCTCCTGCTCCACCCAGAGCGGGAGAAGTTGTTTGACGATTTCCTACCAAAAAAAAAAAAAAATCCCAGAGCGGCAGAAGTCATTTGATGAATTAACACCATTGGTTTCTAAAAAACACGATATTGACGTAGTTTATAGGTAGTAAGATACCGCGGGGAATCACTATAACTATACAGAATTGGGCCCTGGTTAGCTACGCTTGCCGCGATTGCCCCGTGGACCATCTTTATACTCCTAGATCCCTCGTTGGTCTCGGCTGTCTTTTGTTGCTTTTAGACAGTCGTTACCAGTCGTCAAAAGTCCGAAAGTCAACAAACAGTCTTACCAAGAGCATATATCATATCACCCTGTTACTGGGTTCTGGTGGTGAAATAGGCAGTCAATCCATGAGTAAAATACTGGTATTCAGCAGCATCCATTACGGCCATGTTATCTTTAAATAGTGTCATTATGAGCGATAATAGTTCTTATTGCAATCCGATACGGGTTAAAATCTGGTGTAATAAATTAGGCTAGGAAATGAGCAAGCGCATTTCGTAAAAATGCAAATAAAATCGTATAAAATTAGACATTAACTTTTTATTATTGAATTTTTTGACGCCATTTTTTAATTTGTGATTAGGATTAGTTAAGTTAGTTTTATATTGTTTTTTAATTATTAGATAGAATTTAAATACGCAGAATAAATATCATAATCCAATAAATTTATTATTAAATAATGCATCACTGAATGCAGTTTGACATTTGAAATTGTATGGTATATTTTTAATTTTAATTATAATTGTTAATGAAGGTATAAACTGCTTTTAAAGATAATTATGAGGTGATTTTGATTCTTTTTTTTTTTTGATGTATTAAAAGTATGTTTAATTATATTTGAGTTCCGTAACTATATGCAAAAAAGACTTCTAAAAATCATATTTTTTCTAAATTATCCCGCCTTTTTGACCGTTTTCAAGTAATCTCCGCCTTAAAACGGAAGCCAATCGAAATGTAGTTGAGAATAAGGCTAGTAAGATGATGAGTCGTATCCATACTAATCTATACAAATGAAACAGTGAGTAACATTAAAAATCGTTGGGGCACGTGTGCAGCGATTTCAGATGAATGCAAGAGTGGCCGCACCTAATGCTTTGGTAGGTGGTCATAAATATTGTTTCTTATTACATTTATTAGGGATGTGGGGATTTTTCAGCGTGCTAATGATTACTGGATAATATTTCTTTCTTTATTTATTAAACAAGGTAAGTTAGTCAACAGTAAGTTATCAACTGAAGACCTATTCTCGTAGGTAATTAAATACTTTCAAAATCAAGTCGCAGTCGCATCTCGGAGACAGTCAAATGTCAAAACTTATGAACAATATAATTATGGAAACTCGAGGTATTTTAGACAGATTGAGACTGATATCAAACTGTGAATTGAAAGTTCTTAAAAATACGAGAATTACCCCTGTCTCTATGACCTTGCTATTACCCTGTATAATTAACAGATAAAAAAAAGACAGGGGCTTATTCGAGACTACGTTTAGAGAGACCATAGTCCGGGTTTCGTAATGTTTTGTAATGATTTTTTTTTCGTATTCGTATACAATCAAGTTCTTCGTTACATCACTTCTTCTTCCCAGCTAAAACACTAAGAAGTCGTGAAGAGCGGGCATTTTAGGGAACTGAGTTATTAAATTAACGACATAAAGTCGCTTTAAAAGTGGTTCTCAGCCTAATTTAAATAAATGATTTGTATGAAAACAATAATGGCGCAAAAAATAACTCAGTCAAAACATACTGTATGATTTGTGACATAGTCGTACGGTTTTTTATTTCCTTATACGACAGACAAAGAATGCGAGTAAAATAATACTACGACCGTAACCTATCAGTTAAATTTTATCAGTTTACGATTGTATTTTGTACCGAACTAGATCTCTGGCGTCACCACCGATAGCTAAGCATATCTTTAGCATCTTTATCTGAACCTTTTAGCTTACCTTTTTACTGTTATCATGAAATGTGATCATTGCTATTATTTTCACGTAAAATTGGTAAAGGAATTCTGTTAGGGTGCGGTCAAATTGAGAGCTATAATGTAGTTGCTAGTAGTTTTTTTTTTCTTTCTTTATGTTAAAGGTATTTACGAGTATCACGTCGTCCTGTAACACAGTGCAATCAAATAAACCTAAATACAGTAAACACTTACTTTCTTTAAAACAAAAAAAGGACAGTTAGTATCCCAGCTTGTTAAAATAGAGGACAAGCCAAGATAGCATAACACTCTCCAATGTCGTACTTTTTTGTTGGACCAAGTAAACGTTATATGTACATTGCTTATGATTACATAATGATGGATGGAATGGAATTTGATTTACGATTTTAGAGCGTATGGCAATGTAAACTAGAACTAGTTGTTGGTTCACATTGTAAGCTACCGAAATTTCAGCAACTATGTGATATCTACTCTCTACTGTAAGAGTATATCAACCAAATTATTCACTTATCAAAATGAGCTATTATTAAATATTAGGATGTATTAATTTAATTTATTGCAGGTGTAAGAAAATGGTAGACTGTGGCTTTAGCGGGCACTAACATTGAAACTAACCATTCATTTTCAGTTCTTCGACCCAAAATTATTGCCAACAAGCAACAATTAATCACATGTATTTCGATTTAAGAGGCCGTATACGAAGTTTTGCCGATAACTCTTATTTACTCGATTTTTAAAACGTACTTTTACAGTACAATAGTACATTTCCAATACTTTTAATGCACAACACGAAATATCGTTTCAATTAGTATCTTGTGAATGAGCTCAATTTTTATTTTACACTGTAATTTTTACATACCACATAGACGTTAATACGATTTCTAAAAATGTGATACCCTAAACCTCTTACAGCAAAATTCTCAAAATAGTCGCCGGTTTAACGTCGATAATCAAAATAAAATAATAAAAAAGTAGCTCATACATTTGATATTGATTGAAATGATCTTTCATGTTTCTCAAAAAAAAAAAAAAACGGTGTAATCGCGTCTTTATAATCACATAAATCAGCGAAATCGGAACAATTTCGTGTACGGCCTTTTAAATAGCGATGTAGTAAACTATCCAGTCGTATCTAATCCGTTGAACTAATTTGCATAAAAACTTAATGAGACACCAAATTACAGGTAAACAAGAAACTAGAACAAAAACTAACTCAAGACATTAACAAAATAATAGGTGATCAATTTTTTTTTCACAATTTTCTAACGAACTGTTAACGAGCGAGTGAAAGTTTACGATTTGACACCATAGTTCGATTTTATGATAGTTATAAAACACTTTTAAAGTTCCTACCGTACAATGTTACACTAACAATATTAACGGCTGAGTTACTGAGTCGTTAATACAACCGTGAATAGGTCTGTGAACTTTTATTTAAATAATTTGGGATATCTTCTTGAATTCAGGTGTGTTTAGTTGGAATTAAAGTTGAAATCACGATGTATTATCGGTCGAACTGTTTCGGAAATGAAATGGTTCGTTTTCTGCACACATTAACCACCCAAACGCATACACCTTCTCTGCTCCGTCGTTGGTAAAAATATAGTTCGAATCTGACTTACAATCGTATTTCATTCTTCATACGTCTTTCTCAAGTTATTTGGTGTTGTGTTGTACACACAAAGGTACATACATAACATCACGCCTTGTTTCCGTAAGGGATTAGGCAGCGGTATACCTCACATTTCACCAGTTATATTTAAGGCTCATGTAAGAGGGGGAGAGCCTATTGCCGCTGGCTGGATGCTAGTAAGAAATTCCAAATGGCAAAAACTAAAAACACTTGGCCCGATCTGGGAATCGAACCGAGAACCTCATGCTCAGCAGTAGTGCTTAGGACCACTATACCAACTAGGTCTCGGAGATGTAGGGGGTGTCGTCTTCTTCAGAATATCCACCTACTGTAAACCCTCATCTCAATATTTACCACTTCTCTAGCCCGATTTTACGTTCAAACAAATTCACTCAATGTTATTTGGTCTACCGTTATTCTTATAGTCATCCACAGTTTTGATTTATAGCTAATAGGAATGAAGAAATCCGCAGGCGAACCAAGGTAACCGTCATAGCCCGAAGAATTGCCAAACTTAATTGGCAGTGGGTAGGGCACATTGCTCGTAGAACAGAGGCCGACGGGGCCGAAAACTTCTGGACTGGCGACCGCGTACCGGAAGACGTAAAGTTGGAAAGCCTCCCACAAGGTGGACCGATAACCTTGTCAGGGCCGCAGGAGTCCGCTGGATGCGGGAAGCACAGAACCGGTTGAAGTGGTGGAGCTTAGGGGAAGCCTATGTCCAGTAGTGGACGTCTTTCGGCTGAAATGATGATGATGATCTCGTGTTTGGTTAAAATATAAGCCAGTCGGGTAAGGGGGGTGCACATGACGCCATTTTTATCATCACTAGTAGACCTTTTCTTAGGCATCGTTAATTCATTGGAAACTGCGAGGAATTAAAATAAACTGTTGGCTTCGGAAGTCGAGATCCTTGGTTTTGTTTTATTCTTTCCAATTGCCACCGACTTTAGAAACATAAGGTGGAAGCGCCAAGGGTCGCCAACCAAATTCAAATTTTCTTACGGTTTTTGCAAACCGAAGGTCAGTGTCAAGCTGTATATTGAACAAAATAGGTATGTATTTACAGAATTATAATCGTTAAAATCATCAATACAACCCTTTTTTTTGTTAAGGGTGGGAAATCATCAAATAAGTTCTTCCGCTCTGAGTGGAGCAGGAGGGGGTATGAGACTTTTACTGACTAAAACCCACCCGTGTTCCCTCAGTTGCCTTTGTGCCAGGTATCTCTTTGGAACAACCCGCAGCCCTCATTCGTTTAATCCCATTAAATGTTTTGGAAATGAAATAGTCACTTTTAGCTATTTTCCACTTCATGTTTTTTGGGTAAGTCGATTATAATGTTTCTTAATTTAATTTTTATTTTCCTTTTGGACGTCAAGTAAAAACTATCAGGTCACAAAAAATGGGTCAAACAACCATTACCTAGTAAACATACATTCTGAAACATAACCTAGTTTTTACTACAACGTACGTGTAACT
Source organism: Polymixis flavicincta (assembly GCA_949987655.1). Taxonomy (NCBI): domain Eukaryota; kingdom Metazoa; phylum Arthropoda; class Insecta; order Lepidoptera; family Noctuidae; genus Polymixis; species Polymixis flavicincta. Next base: position 22,797,879 of record OX465173.1, read on the forward strand.
ATCATATCGGCATCTCATTTCCCCATAGCATTTCAACTATAGTTATTTTTATGTAACGACTAAAGTTTTGAAGGCCCTATGAAATTGTCTGATGTAATAACTTGGGTGTCAATGCCAAACGATATTTACATGTAGATTCGATTTATTTCGTAGAGATTTATTTCGTTATAGAAAGTTACTGTAAAATTAATTATTTGGCAATATTCTAGTAATATTAGGTTTCGTGGGTCATAACTTGTATTACTTTAGTGGAAAAAATAGTGCGTAGAAAACTATAGGAATGAAAATAGTCTCTTGAGAGTGTGATATACGTCTCACATGAATTTAAAACCCCTAATTTATTCTTTCTGAATCCCTAGTTAATATTACAAATGCGAAAGTAACTCTGCCTGTCTGTTACGCTTTTACGCCTAAACCGCTGAACCGATCGTCATGAAATTTGGCAGAGATATAGCCTGGGATATGGAGAAGGACATAGGCTACTTTTTTACGTGATAAATGATTTCCACGCTGGTGGAGTCGCGGGAAAAAGCTAGTTTAATATGAAAATAGCATTTAAAAACAAGCCGATTTTAAATGTGATTTTTATCATAAATGAGAGGCAATAGGGTATTTTCCAATTTATTGAAAAGTATTCTAAATTGAAGATTGGGACGAAATATGTAACAGAAAAATAAAAGTAAATTGATTTAAATCCATTTTCTTATTTAAAAACGATTTAAATCGAATTTACTTTTCGTTGTTTTGAATTTACCGCCTAAACGCTCGTTACGATGACTTTTCATCACGTGACGTCAACTTTGTGTAAACCAAACTAGTTAGTAAGTAAACAAGTGAATGTCGAGTTAATAATTAACAAGATTGTTAATGTATAGAAAGTGGAATTACTGGCGTATGGTGCCTCTGTGCACAAATACTTCTAAAATTGCGCCAAACTAAGTATTTGTACCGGTGCCGTTTACATAAAGCTGGCGTCATGATGCCACATGATAAAAAGTCATCGTAAGAAGCGTTTTGGCGATAAATTCAAAACAACGAAAAGTAAATTCGATTTAAATCGTTTTGAAATAAGAAAATGGATTTAAATCAATTTACTTTTATTTTTCTGTTACAAATTTCGTCCCAATCTTCAATTTAGAATACTTTTCAATAAATTCTTCAGTAAATTCAAAACAACGTAAACGAAATTTGATTTTAATCGTTTTTAATTGAGAAAATGGATTTAAATAAATTTATTTTTATTTTTCTGTTAAATATATCGTGCTGATCTTCAAATTAAAATAGTTTTTACTAAATTGGAAAATACCCTATTGGTCGAGTGGTTCACAAACGCGCGTAGAACCTACGTAATGTAACGTCAATTCGAACGATTTTATTTACCAAAATATAAATGTCGTATTGTATTTTATGTTAGTTTAAACTCGTGTTCATAACTTTCATCACCCATAGACATCAATTTATATGAAGGAAGTCCACTATCCACTATTATTTCGACATCTACCATTACCGGAAATGATAAAGCAGAAATAGCAAAAGCAATATAATTGGTACCTCCGTTTCTTTCCATATCCTCTAGTTTTATTCCATTTCTTATTCGTTTTCTATTTATACGACATCTGATATAAAATGACGCTGTTTGGTTGCTATCTAAAGTAAAACGGCTCTGTGTGTGCCCCCGCCTTCCGTTTATAATATCCTTTGCGTGCGTTATTTTCATAGCTAAGGCTGTGCCCAGACCGGAATAGGATGTTTGTTCCTTTTAGGTTCTGTTTCTTAGGAAAGCGGTGCCGTAAAATTATGGCTTTCTCAAAAATTCGTAATTTTACCTGTGTTAACGGTGTCAATAAAAGCGGTTTAGGACTATGAGCACCGTCTTCAATTTACTATATCGCACTGCTTTCTTAGAACATCTTTTAGACAAACTTTCTTTCGTTCTATGAAATCAAAGATAGTGGGTTACTGAAGTCAAAACAGTTATGTAGTCAAAAGTTGAAAAAAAAAAAAACGAGTGGCACTCGGAGACTGCCGCGGTAAAGCTATTGCATAGCATTTTTTATCAACTTATGCAATTATAATTAAGTGAGTGTTTTTGAAGTGAAAGTGCATATTTCAAGCATAAATACGTATGTAAAGTTAATCAACTTTCTATTTATGTATTAGTTATAAGCAGTTTAATATATTTACGCATATATTTTACGGAAAAAAATCCACGAGGTGAATAAATGGCCGCCATATAAAATCACAAAATATTTGCGGTGACTTTTCGTGTTCGTATTTTGTATGAAATGGCTAAAATACTGCTAAAACGGTAAGAAATTTTCATAAACTATCCATAAATATACGATGTTGTGTATTAAAATTCAGATAAAGCAGTCAAAATTGCAATTTTAACATGTCATTCCTCCGTTGCTATGCAACAGTCCGACCTGTTGCTACAGTCGGAGTGGGGGGTGTTAGGTTATTTTCGTTACGGAATTTCTGGATTCGGACACGCTCAAAGCCCGCGATAGAAGCTATGCAATAGCTTAATAAAACTGGCACTCTTTGCCCTATAGCTTACTACAGTTAGAATGTATTTTTTTTAAGTGGTATATGACTACGGTTTTCAGACGAGAATATTTTCTTGTTTCAAACTTTTAAGAGCTTGATTTTTCAATAGTCTTTCATTTGATACCCAACACGGTACATTTTTTTTTTGAGTGCAATACTTTAAATCATCTAGAAAGCGTAAACAGCCTTAAACCAGCGGATAATCAAGACGCTACCAACTATACCTCATTTGTCAAATTATGATAGCAAGAAGTTATGAGGGAACCGATGAACATACACACATAAATACATACCAGTCTAAATAATAAACCTCCTTTTTGCTTCACCGTAGTCAGGTAAAAAGATTTTGAATTTCGCCAGACAAACCTAAGTATTTCACTCTGTGTGAACAGTCTTTGGGAATCCAAATCTGAATTCCACGGAATGGTTGATTTTTGAAGGAAATTTGTGAGAAAAGGAGAAGCTTCACGACAGTTTTAGATTTATGAGTATTTGATTTTCGTCATGCCTTTTGGCGGGTAGAAATTAGAGATTTACAAGCACGATTTTGAAGTGATTTTTTGTAAAAGCTTTCGCGATGTGGACTCTCAAGACTGAAATGAGATGGATTAGACAACTACTAGAAAATAGACTGGATTGAGGGCTATGTATGCATACAGGATGCATCGGGATAGATGGGCTAGAGTCACAGTGGGTGTCAGAAGATGGGTGTCCTCAGCGAGGGAGAACTCGATGCTGCTGGCGTGACGACCTAGATGCGAAAACGCATTGCAGCAGTGAGACAATACAGGTTTAATAAAAATTAAGATATAACAAATATTTATTTAATATTTAAATAAATGTTTTTGCTTGTGACCAAGTAGCATAAGCCGCACGGGTCGATCAATCAGGTTAAGCTACGCTTGCCGCGGTTGGTCCGTGGATGGGTGACCATCTTTACATACCACGACCCCTCCGTGCCTCAGAAAGCACGTTAAGCCGTTGGTTCCGGCTGTCATTTGTGGATCTTTGACAGTCGTAAAGGGTCGTCAGAAGCCCGAAAGTCTGACAACCAGTCTGACCAAGGGGTATCGTATTACCCAGTAACTGGGTTTTAGAGGTCAGATAGGCAGTCGCTCCATGTAAAATACTGGTATTCAGCTGCATCCGGTTAGACTGGAAGCCGACCCCAACGTGATTGGGAAAAGGCTAGGCAGACAATGATGATGATGATGATGATAAATGTTTTTCTATCTTTCTCTTTTGTACACCAGAAAATTAGTAACCAAAAAAATTTATTCAACATTACAAAACACAAATTTGTGGCTAAGTATGGAAGAAAACTCTTGATTTGTTGTTTTGTTTTTCATATTCTTATCTCTGTCAGATACATATTCTTGTCAATCTTAATACTTTGAGTTACAAAGATAACTTAGATAGAATGATTTATTCCTGAAAGTAGAACTTCAAATACGTAGACACATACTCGTATCTACCTACAAACGTTAGTACGTGGACGGACGCTGATGGAATTCGAGTAAGTTGTTCGGAACATGTGCGGTTACTACCTTTTGTTTTACTACTGGCATTGTGCCGAAATCAGCAACAATGTGCTCCTGTTGAAGACGGAAATTGTGTGCTATTGGACACAGTTCAACCATGCCGTTGTATTTTGGGCATCAGTAATGTATTTTTCATTCAAGAGGTTGGCCACCTTAATTCCGACTTGCATAAACAAATCAATCAAATGTCTCGTTCCCTTTCCTATGAAAAGTTTATAATTTTTTAAGTGCATCGTTCGTATTTCATAATATGTTGGGGCCAAATTTTAGTCTGAGCGAATGCGGCTGGCTGCAATAAGGAGCAGTGCCAGGTATTTTCCCCGACTTTTGCTTTGTTGGTTTTGGTTTAAACCCAGGGTTTATTAAGCACACTAGCTTCATCATCATCATTTCAGCGGAAAGACGTCCACTGTTGGTCATAGGCCTCCCTCAAGCTCCGCTACTTCGACAGGTTTTGTGCTTCTTGCATCCAGCGGACTCCTGCGGCCCTCACAAGGTCATCTGTCCACCTTGTGGGAGGCTTTCATACTTTACGTCTTCCGGTACGCGGTCGCCACTCCAGAACTTTTCTGCGAGCAATGTGCCCTGCCCACTGCCACTTAAGTTAGGCAATTCTTCGGGCTATGTCGGTTACCTTGGTTACTCCTGCGGATCTCTTAATTCCAGATTCGATCACGCAGGGAAACTCTAAGCATAGCCCCTCTCTCCATTGCCCTTTGGGTGATTTTAAACGTTCTTATGAGGCCCATTGTGAGCGACCACGTCTCGGTACCATAGGTCATCACTGGCAACACACACTGGTCAAAGACTTTCGTGGTGAGAGACTGCGGTATGTGGGACGAGTAGATATTGCGAAACTTCGCGCTTCGCGCTTTCGCTAACGCTGCCCAGCTGAGTTGGATTCGACGATTAACCTCTTTCTCAAAGTTGGACCTACCAAACTTGACAGTTTGTCGTAAGTAAACGTACTCGTCCATAACTTCGGGAGACTAACAAAAGGTATTTACTAGGCAGATGTGAGTGGAGCCAGGAGGGGACGCCCTAAGACATAATAGTGACCTTATTAGTGACGTTCTTTAAAAAGTTCAGGTGCGTAGTACTCGTAACCAGCGTGCGTGCATGACCTGAGGGGCAATTCTGGTAATTTTAAGAACGTTCACAGTCTGATCTCAGTCGCAATCTGTCAAAAATACCTCGAGTTTCCATACATTTTTGACAAGTTTTTGACATTTGCTCGTTGCCGAGATGACACTGCGACTAGATTGTGTTACGAGAATTGGCCTTCAGAAGGCCAACTCTCGTAATTAAAAACGTTCGCAGTGTCATCTCAGCGACAATCGAATTTCAAAATTTTTACAAAAATGTATCTGACAGATTGACACTGAGATCAGACTGTGAACGTTCTTAAAATTACCAGAATTGCCTCTTAGATGTATTAACGTAAATGAGACAGAAGTAGCATGTAAGGATCGTAGCAGGCGGCGTTCTGTAGTTTCTGCCTACCCTAATGAGAAAAAGGCGTGAATTTATTGTTAATGGTAAACAGTTCCCTAAAAAAAACATTCACATAAAAATGCACCTACAATGACCTAGATTGCCTAACGGTCAGCAGTCACCCGCTCCTACAAATACTTGCAAGAAAATAAACGTCTGAAAAATTCAAGTAAATTAGTCCTGTTACCATCCGTTCAAGACGTAATGAAACTACCATTTTACCGATTGAAATCGCTACTTCCCCTGCATACTAATATTAAAATTGCTGTGTCATACTTTTCAAGTTAAACTACTTAGTTGTTCGCTAGGAACTGTCCGACTTGTCAACTGTAATAATACCAAGTTGTGTGTTGCCAGTATTTATTTATAAATCCTACTATCGATCGGTTCGGAGTTCCGTAGGATATCCGTAAATACGGCTGCCGAGGGATCCTTGACCGACTGACTAAATACGTGAAACACTAAAATACTAGGGTTGTGATATTATTGTTATAAGGAATATTTCGTTCTACTCGTATTTATGTTTTGATTGATGTTGAAACATAATTTTACTCAGTTAAACGGAACTTTATGGAAAATTATTCTGAGTGACAGTGGCATGTTTTATTATGCTTAATTAAAACCAGTGCTGATGTTTATCCTTATTGCGCTTCAACAGCTTTTAGTTTGAATTTTAATTAATAACTCTTGTAACGAATGCGTGAACGGCACGTGTCAGAATTTCTAAATCATTATGCTGTATTGCAATGTTAGTTTTAGTCTACAGAACCATTGATGTTCTTTCACATACCACTGTGTCTCGATGTCTGTAATCACTGAAAATGCACCGACAATTTAACTGAAACCGCTTATAGACAACTATTGAAAACTGGTCGTTTGCCACATATTACGTATAAGTGATATTGTCCGTTTCTTTCTTTTTAAGTATACTTATTTATGGGTGGCAATTTTGATGCATATTGGTCGAAGAATTAACTAAGGAATTTTAAAGTGTTCCTTTAGGCACATTACTTTGACACATTGGTTAAGATTTCAGTACTTTCTTATACTGGGTCTTACTTGCGTCACGCAATGTTTTGTTTTTGCGGTTTTGTCTTCGTGGCCTAACATCTAAAGACCAATTTCCGTAGTCAAAAATGTTCAAAATCTAGTCGCAATCTCATCTCTGACAATTTATGTCAAAAATTTGTCATAAAAGCAGGTAAATTGAGGGTATTTTTGACAGATTGTGACAGAGTAAAATAAGAAAGTACGTTCCCAAAAAAAAAAAAAAAATTGGTAATCGCCCCTCAGTAATGCGTTGCAGTTGAAAGTACTATAATGTACATAAAGAATGCGTAAGTGCTAAACTGTTACGATTTTGGTAATCTCCACGGCATATACTCGTACTACCGCAAATTACATATATCAAAACAAATAAGTCAATGTTGACTTTAAAACAGCAAAACCTGAATGATACACCCAATGAACAAAATCATCAAAATCAATAGACTAGCATAAGAGCCATTACCAAATAACATCACCCAAAAATGGTACACATCGAAGATGCTCTGAATTATAGACGGGGAGTCGGCCGCGGCGGCGTCTCTCCTACATGCTTTCAGAGTAATGAACAGACAAACGGTAGTTCGGCAACACTTACGATGTTCGATGCCACGGACTGCGATAGAGTAATTGCTCCTATATCTGGAACTGTTACAGTTTCATACGAGTATCAATGCAGTACCTATGACATGATTCGTTAGATGCTTTTCGTCTTAGGTTACATTTTCTGATCATTTGAGTTTAACTTTTTAAGGAGTGATCTTTGCTAAGCTTGTACCACCGTAATCATGTTTGGTCATTCTTTAAGCTCTTTGTTAAAGTTAGGAAGTTAATTAATTTGAAAATCGATAACTCAATTGAAATATAATTGGGCCAGCTCGTTCCATAATAGACCTCAGCCATCGCTTTTCGTCAGGCGTGATCGAGGTCAGGAGCAAGTCAATTCAGCAATCAAAAAATACCAATCAATAATGATAATTTACTGTAAAAATGTGGTTATGATTCAATTGATCTTTTGTAGAATATATTATATTTTGCTTAAAATATGGTAGGTTATACCCACATAAAAGGTTTAAAAAATATAAACAGTTCCACATATTTTGCTTATTTATTTCGGCATGCAGAAAATACCATAAAAATATATAAACAAGGTCATTTTAGATATTATTTGGTAATGAGATGAGAGCAGTGGTCGCCCAGTGGTTACGGCCGTGACTTACGAGTTGTAGGTCGTGAGTTCGAACCCAGACAGGCACTTTACTTTGTGTTAATTATTTCATCACCATTGCTCTCAAAACGGTGAAGGAAAACATCGTGAGGAAACCGGCATGTCCTAGAACCAAAAATTCGAAGACATGTGACATCTACCAACCCGCACTGGGCCCGCGTGGTGGATTACGGCCCAATCCCTCTCACCGAGAGGAGGCCTGTGTCCCAGCAGTGGGAACATTATAGGCTGATGATGATGATGATGATCAAAAATACTTTGAAATTAAATTATTTACTAATATTACTAGCGAGATAAAAACAAACGACTTCCGGAAAAACCCTACAAAGTGAAAAATAACTTTAATTTCGGAAGTCGGTGACTTTGGATATGTATTTTAATTTTTTGTCACCGCCTTCCGAAATTAAAGTTATTTTTCACTTTTTAGTTATAGCACCTACCCCACACCAATTCAAAATTTCATCATCCTTGTGGTCAAAAGAATTCATATTTATGCGATAGCATGCAGCAATCGCGGTTGATTTGCTGTAATTTTTAGAAGAGTTCCATTGTCTGTCTCCAAAACGCATCATCAGATCTATATGAAATTTAAAAGGGACCATTTCGGAGTAAACCCCTTTAGAAGAAAAAAATAATTTTGCAAATCTATATATGACGGAGTTATGCCCGAACATACATAAAAAAGAAGGTTGTACCTTCCTTCATCAGCTCAGCGTCATGACATGATGATGACCATACGCAAATAGACATTTTCTAAAGCTATTGAGACCAATAGCTTTAGAAAATACATGAAAAACATTGTTAATACCTATAATATTTGAGGGTTGCCCTCAATTTATCTGGGATTCCATCATCAGATCCTGACTTGGTGATAATGGGACCACTTCAGGGTTATGCTCTTTCAAATAAAAAAAGAATTTTGAGAATCAGTCCATAAATGGGGGAGAAATCGGTGAACATACAGTGGAACATTAACCTCCTCCTTTTTTGAAGTCGGTTAAAAGGTTTCAATATATTTATCGTAAACATTTTCATCTGTGAAGATGTCAGTTCATTCGCATAAATTGACATTTTAATACGAATGATTATGATTATTATACTGTTAATAATATTTATGATGGGAAAGACATGTGTTTTATAACTATTAGCGACATGTGCAAAGTTCTCATTGAGTTATAGTGGCCTTAAATGCGTCGTTTAGTTTACAAATGTGTGTAATTGTACAATGTTTTTTCTTATGCTAACTTAGTTGTAAAAAAAAAAAACTATTATTTGTATGGCTTTTGAAATCATCAGTTGGATTCTCAGATCTAAATTTAATCGGGTCAGGAGGAAAAATTATACTTCCTTATGATGTGTTTTTAATCATTTCAAATATTATAATTAAATTAGTAAAATAAAGGAGATTAAAATGTACCTGTATATTTTTCTTATCGTAGCTAACATTAGTATGTAGTTATTCAAAATTTGAACGGCTAGAAAATGAATAAGTACCTACTTAATTGAAAATCTATATACGTTTGTTACGAGGCAAGGGAGAGTACCGTGTATAAAACTGTACCTAATATTATTAAAAAGGCATTTATTTAATAGAACCTCAAATTATTCCCTATTTTTTCCCAAATAATTTATTGAACTCTCTAATATAATGATTGTGCCTCTTTTTGAGAACCTTATTTTAGGGTAACTGCGAAAAACTTGGACGTAGCGCGTTTGATCATAGTTCTAACCTAACCTAACCGGGCCCCAGTGGGTTTCCGCATTGTCGTTGCGGGGGGGCTCAGTAGCCGTGGTCTCCCAGCCACGGTGAAGCGAAGAGGAACCCCAAGGTGGGGCCGCTCGTCAAGGTTTTTGCCTCAAAGTCGCCGACGTATCGGCCAAAAAGTAGGTTGCGGTGAGGTGCACCGCAACTGAGGTGGGCCGCGGTGATTCAATGGGAGTCATCGCGGCTGAGGGTTACAGGCTGCGGCGGAGGAGGAGTGCTGGTACTTCTATGTAGCGCTCTTCCCTTCCGTGGCCTGGACGGGGCCGCCACCGTTTGATGGCGGACGCGGTGGGGCCGCAGGGGAGGAGGAGTATCGGTATAGCGTGGGCCGCTCTATCTCCTGCGGCCAAAAAGTGGTAGGTGGCGGGGCCACTGTGCTGACCCGTCGCAGGGGGACCAAGGGTGCCAGACATGGGGTCGTCTGGGGCCCTGATATTTGGTTCCTGGGGTGGTTACGGCGTGCCATGTGTCCTGGTGCGCTGGTGATAGGGGTTATTCCCCTCAGAGGAGGGTCCGGTGACGGACAGCCGCGGCGGGTTTGCGGATGGCTTGCACGTTTCCGTGTTCGGGCCTCAAGCGGCACCGAAGGACACCGCGGAGTTTAGTGGGTTACAGTCCCACATAACTGCGCTATCTGCCCGTGGTCCCTACCACGGGACCTACCAGTAGACATTTCTCCACGGTAAAAAAAAAATATGCCCGTGTCGACGGTGGGTTGAGTTCCACGCGCGCCGTCAGAGATGTCAGCAACATATGGTGGGGTCCGCAGGGGCCGATGCCTGCCAGGGGTGCGGGTTGTTCGAAAGAGATACCGTTGCCCCTAGCACACGGGCAACTGAGGGAACACGGGTGGGTTTTAGTCAGTAAAAGTCTGACACGCCCTCCTGCTCCACCCAGAGCGGGAGAAGTCATTTGATGATTCCCTGAAACTAGATTATTTAAAAAGTGTCCAACATTAGAAGCGTAGAAACTTTTTAAAGGATAAATGAAATAAAAAATCCCATCATTAGAAGGTCACATAAAGTCTTTCCTTATATTTAAAAACACAATGTAACCGACAAACGTATGTGCCAATGCATTAAATTATTTACCACCAAAGCTTTCCACGCTTTACAGAAAACAGACAAAACAGTAAACAAACAGCATTTAAGTGTAATTATTGGGTACCTGTCTTGCTAATCGGTGCGATTATGTAAACGGCGACGGCGGCGACGGAAAGCTAGTATCAACTATTCAGTTAATAAGACACCCTGTGCATCGGTGATGAGTGTGCATTTTCGTTAATACGCCGGCAGTGTTTTGTTTATTGTCAGATATTTGTGTTTATAAACTTATACAAGATGTCGTCGAGAAAGCTGACGATCTCTTAAAGAGTAATTGCACTGGTTGTTATGAAGATCTTTTACTAAAGAAGTTGTACTGAAATTGCGACAAAATAACAGCTTGAGTTATGCTTAGGAAATTAAATGCAGCAGATTTTTTTTTTTTCGCGATATATGACTCCTTAAGAGGTTTTCAGTTATTTCGATTAAACTTTGTATTTCGATGCAGATGATTATTTACGTATTTATAACGCAAAGCGGAAAACAGAAATATATTTTATGAAGTAGGTACAAATATTAAATCGAAAACTGGGTTCGAATATCAAGTGAACTTGAAACGCACATAAGTGAATTGATCAATACGATCGGGAATCAGATTCATCTAGAGATTTCCAGACGTTTGAATTGTTTCCTAACCTTGGGTTTACACCCACATACAATTTGCGATATCTACTAGTCTACGGTTAGTCTTGTAAAAGACTAAGACTTAGTAGAGAAACGTGTGTATAAAATACATGATGTATTGAAGCTGTTTCAGACTTGTATTGTAAATAAATTTCGTCTCTTTGCAATTTTTCATACACAATTTTTTTTATACAAATTTTTACAACTGTCTTTGCAACTCATTTTGGATGTAAAACTAAGAGACACAACATTTAGAATACATGTTTTATACCTTAGTTAATATAAACATTATCGACACCATTGGTCATCAACAACAATTGTATTGAAATTTTATTAGTATTCACATTTTTTAAATTTTTGTTACGTTTTGTACAAGTTTTTACATTTAATTTTAGATGTAATTGATAAAAAAATAACTAGCAGACACGAAATTTATAATACAGGTTTTATACCTTTGTATAAACATGGACAAAACAGGGTCGACACCGTTGGCCAGTAACAAGAAATTAAAAGGAAACTATTCGAGAATTCCTTAAATTAAAATCCCTATTCAACAAATCCGCTGCATCGCTTCACCGCTGTCGCCACAATCTGTCCAGCGTATATGAATGTTTATATGAAAACAATATTAACTCAATAGGTGTCCCGTGGGTCGGTCACATTGCCGGCTAGGTGAGCCGACACGTGTACTCATTAATTGTCACACTGTCAGTAAATCCTGTGGCTTCATAATAAATCATTAGGATTATTGTGCTGTGGATTTAGGTTGTTTATTTTTTGGATTGAAGTTATGGCCATAATCAATCTGGTCTCTACGGGTATTAACGTTGATAATCACTAAACCCATACATGTTATATCATTGCATCAAGGTAATGTATCTAGTCTTTTTCCCAACTAAGATGGGGTCGGCTTCCAGTCTAACCGGATGTAGCAGGATGGTAAGGAGCGACTACCTATCTGACCACCACAACCCAGTTACTGGGTAATACGATACCCCTTGATAAGACTGGTTGTCACACTTTCGGACCTCTGATGACCCGTAACGACTGTCAAAGATCTGCGAATACAGCCGGGACCAAAAGCTTAACGTGCTCTTCGAGGTACAGAGGGGTCTTGGTATACAAATATGGTCACCCATCTCCATCCATCGAGAAATGTATACAAGCGATTTCTATTCTACAGTAGAGTAGAAATAGAAAGCGTCAGGCCAAGCCTGCAGGTGGAAAGACTACGATTTACATTGAACTAAATATTGTATGCATACAGACGCCATTCTGAAAAGGCTAATAGATTGTACAAAGCATAATACAGGAAAAGTTTTTATCCAGTGCGCAAACTGTTACCATGAATTCAGCATATCATTCTAGAACCCCTACCGCAGAAATTTTACGCCGATTATAAAAAAAAAAAAACAGCTGTTCCATACATTTTGACCGCGTAGGTATTGCACTTTTCTATGAAACAGCAGATTTTTTTTTAACAACCGGCGATAAATTTCTGCGGTAGGGGGTCTAGAATGATATGCTGAATTCATGGTTACAGTTTGCGCACTGGATAAAAACTTACCCTGTATATGTACCATACATTGTTGAAAGTGGTTTGAAGTGTTGGCCCACGCTACTCGTGCTCCTGGAATATCCGCTGACTACACTCGAAAAGAGCCTGTCTAGACGTTTATAATAACATTGTAAAATAGAATCAATACATATTCAAAACGTGTTTGATGTGAGAATTTTATCAGTTATGTTAAATAATCAGAGATGTATACAGGGTGTTTGGCAGAACGTTGAACATACGAAAATGGTAGATAGGTGGGGTCATCTACTACTTACTCAGCCCTAATTTATTTGGGCCTGGCCCCCTGGATATTTAAATTTTTTTTTTTGCTTTCTTCTAGTTTCACCACTTTCTTAACTTTAAAGTGTATTTTTTAATATTTTTTATTAAAAATGTGTAAAACAATTGCCTGTTTTACACATTTTTAATAAAAAATACACTTTAAAGTTAAGAAAGTGGTGAAACTAGAAGAAAGCAAAAAAAAAAAATTTAAATATCCAGGGGGCCAGGCCCAAATAAATTAGGGCTGAGTAAGTAGTAGATGACCCCACCTATCTACCATTTTCGTATGTTCAACGTTCTGCCAAACACCCTGTATATATAATCTATACTTATAAATTTTAAATACTAGCTTTTGCCAGCGGCTCCGCCCGCGTGGATGTCGGTTATTGCGTAAAAAAGTTGCCTATGTCCTTCTCCATATCCCAGGCTATATCTTTGACAAATTTGACAAAAAGCGTGACAAACAGACAGAGTTACTTTCGAATTTATAATATTATTTATATAAATATATACTATATAGCTGACGAGTTTGTTTGTTTGTTTGGTTGAACGCGCTAATCTCAGGAACTACTGGTTCGAATTGAAATATTATTTTAGTGTTGGATAGCCCATTTATCGAGGAAGGCTAAAGGCTATATAACACCACGCTAACGCTAATACGAATTACTCGCACGGGCAGGCGATTCGAAGCGACAGGGTGGATCGAGGAAGCAAGAAATTTGTTGCGAACGAAGTCGCGAGCAGAAGCTAGTTCATAAATAATTATCATCTTTCTCTTATTCCTATTGAGTTGACTTGAGCGCATTACGTTTTCTTCGTCCATAAATCTATATCTGTCATCATTTCAAACTATAATATAATCATGATTTTGATTTCAGTCTTAAATATTATATAATTTCATTCAGAGGATGGACAAGTATTGACTACTATTCAATTCAATTAATTTAATTCAAATAAATTACAATCGTTAGTGCTCACAGCGCGTTGTTGATGTTAAACACATCAGTGAAGGTTTTTCCTTTTCCCTGTAGGCCAAGTCTCGTAATTAAAACCGTTCAAAATCTAGTCGCAGTGTAATCTCAGCGACAAGCAAATGTCAAAAATGTATGAAAAATCTAGGTATTTTTGACAGATTGACACTGAGATCAGACTGTGAACGTTCTTAAAATTAGTAGAATTGCCCCTCAGATCTGTTTAACTTTATAAGATTAGCATAAACAATGTAATGAAATCAAGTGCTTCAAATTTCATCCCAAAACACCCGACATTTGTCTACCATAAACACTGCATTTTTAAAGTCCCACATAAACAGAACAGAAATACAATGTGCTAATTTTCCCTTTTCCCGGCAACAATCTAGAAACTTCACAAATTTTCAGTGGACTCTAGCTAGTTCGGAAATATCTTGTCCTAGATTCGTATAAGGCCTGGTCTAAAACAGTCTGAGTTTTACAATGGACGTCGCTCAATTTTCATTAATAATCTCTCTGGTTAGGTTAAGCGGTTTTCTGTGTTCCATGGTCCGAAAATAAGCGCTGCATTTCCTGAATGCAGCGCTGGATATGGTTCAGACGTCAGTAATGATTAAAAGTGTCGCGAATTGCATTTAAATTGTAGCGACTTTCAACAACGCTTTTAGAACTGGTTTGTTTTCGACATTGCGATCACTTTGTTTTGCTATTGGCTTCGTCAGTTTTTGCGACTAGCTAATTTAAATTTAGGCACATAAAGTAGGTTAGTGTTATAAAATGCACGGAATCGTCATTTTCTCACTAATATTAGTGTTCTCTTGAACACAACAATGCTTGAAATAAGGTCATGATTTTGTTAACATTGCAACTTTGTCGTTCTTTTAAGAGTCATTTGTAAAACAAACAACAAAAGCGATCCCCTTTTACATTTCTACCACACGATATTACGCCACAAAATAAAACGCAGAAAACATTGAAAACCCAAAAATGGAAAAAAAAAAGTTAAATGACCAAATTACGTATTAACACGACAAGAAAAATCGCAAAAAAAAGTACTACCTACGTTACCTTACCCGACCTTGCGTTATACCGAACCCCTAACCCAAAACACTAAAATAAAAGGGCAATAGGTTTAAGGGTCATTCTGGGCTAAGTGCCTGTGACATTTCAGCGTGTGCATAATTGGGAATGGAACTGACGTCGCCCCCCTCGGGGGGTGGAAGCGTCAGTGCCGACGTGTCAAGTCAGGGACTGAATAATATATGGGCAGTGAACCGGATGGCTTTGCCACTTAGCGGTACTTGAATAATGGATGCAGCAGCTATGGAGACGGCACTGTTTGCATAGCTGGTGTGGAAACTGAGTGGAAGAGGGTTATGGAAAATTGTGCAGATATGGAAAAAGGTTACGCTTTAAAGAGTTGTTACTTGATGAGCGGAAGAATTTGTTCCTATGAGTATCTTTAAGGAAGTCGGTAGCTATGTGTAACATTATACGTATTGATATCGAAATCACCATTCATTATGGTTTCCTTAACCTCATGGCGCACTGATCTCTGATCTAAAGTAATAAACTATTTCATTGTATCTTTGCCTTCAGTTGTATCGTTGTAGAGAAATGCTTATATAGTGCAGCAAACTTTCACTTAATTTTCAGCGTATAAAACCTCACAATAAAATTCACCATTCATCAACCAACTCAACGACCCCCTACCGAAAATATCACCACTACCATAATTACAAACCCATTTTTCTATTCAATCATCGCTTAAAAAGTTCATTATTCAGAACCGTAGCGGAGAGTATTAAAAACTAATAACTCAGTGCGCATGCGTGACGGCGTGTGCGCAGGTGTCCCGCCGGATGCGGCTGAAACGGGGGAATGGAGGGGGCAAGGGAGGGGGCCCAGAGGAACTGAGGGTGCTCACTCCGTGTCGCATGTCGGATTTTATTATGTTTTTTGTTATCTTTCCTGTAGAGTGTAGGGTATCGAAAGATTTGTTCGAGTTTAACGTACTTGCTTGAATGTTTTGGGTTGTAAATTTTTGTTAATATGGCTTATATTTTTATGTTGGTTAATGAAACTGGTGTTGTTTAAAGGCTGAGAAGAAGTTTGGGGTACACGAGGGCAAGAACAAAAGCAAAGAACTTTTGTTGGAAAACTTAGCTAAAGTTCAGAGACGTTTAAATGTCCAAAATATGTGGTTTAACAGTCGCTAATAATTATTTAACTTAAAGCAACATTTATTTATTTATTAGGCTTCTTAACCATGAGTACACTGACACTTTATAATTTAAACATTGACCACATCACATACAGAAAAACACGCGGCATGCACTACATAATTAGCAGATAATAAGAACACACAATTAATTGCCGGCTCTTCTCCATAGGGAACAACAATTTGGAACCGTGCACCTAGCTTCTGACGTTCCATAAGTGCCCATGCAGGTTTATATGAAATAAAAATATTTTTATATTTTTTAATTAATTAAAGCGAGTACCTAATACATAGTTGGAAAAATAAAAATTATACTATAAATAAATAATAATCACTGGACTCAAAAAGTTTTTACTAATGACATTTACAAAATCTCTACTTCGTTATTGCAGCGGTGAAACAGGGTTAACAAATTCAATTATTTTTGTAAGATCCTTCTAGATCACAACGCCCTGCGGTGTACCGTAATTCGCAATAACCCCATCAATGATTTCACAAAGTATCCTATATCCCGTCATCTAAAAAAATCTAATACAAGTCCAAGATATAACAACTTTACTTGGAAAACTTCAATAAATAATGAACTACGCTATTAGGGATAATTACCGGAAGGGAACTCTCTCATACTTGTGTATTCAAAGGCTCTAATTACAGACTGCGAACAAATGTGATAATTTTCGACTGGAAGGACAATTTAAAATGCTGTTTTACTTTCATATACACCCGTGATTATACTCTTGTGAAAATTTACACGTGCAATTTGTAGTCGTTTGATGTCTATAATGCGTTTTGCACTTGTCTTTGTACAGTTAAACTGTAATTAACTGTGTAAAGACAAGTGCAATACGCTGTTCTTAGATTATTTATTTATCTAACTGTTTTTTTTTAACTGACTGACTGATCAATCAACGCACAGCCGAAACTACTAGGACTAGGAACGTGAAATTTTGCACACGGCTTCCTTTTATAATGCAGGGGAACACTAAGAAGGGGTTTCTGGAAATTCGACCTATAAAGGGGTGAAAAGGGGGGATTTTGTTTGTATGAAAAATCTTATTCCTTGAGTTAATAAACTTGAAACTTGGCACAAATACTAAGTTAAGTAAATTATAAGGTTGGTCATTTATTGTTTTTCTAAACTACCCCCTAATGGGGGTATCAAAGTTTGAATGGAAGAATTTTAACGCGCGGTCTAATTAACTCCAAACTCAGTATATAGGTATACCTTAAACCAAAAATAAAGAATAACGTGTATCAGGATTTCTCAAAAATCTACCCGTAAAAGTAAAAAAGGGTAGTCCGTGATAGTAGGAATGTGAAAGTTTGTGAAGATGATTGGATCGCAAAAACGGCTAAACGGATTTCGATGAAATTTGACACACAGACAGAGTATAACCTAGATTAACATATAGAATACTTTTTATCCCGGTAGTATGTTCCCGCGGGATAATTTCCGACATTCACGCGGGCGAAGCTGCGGGCGGAAGCTAGTACCCTATAATAATGTCGTTCCGTGTGGTGCCGGACGTAAAAGAATAGCACCATCCCATTTCTTCCAGTGGGTGTCGTAGAAGGCGATTAAGGGACTTACTAGAGAATGGGCAGCAGCGTTCTCCATGCATTTTACCACTATACTGCGATCGCCATCGTGGCGATTATGGCAAAACCCCCCTTTTGGTGGAGGCCTATTGTCCATCAGTGGACATCTTTCGGCTGAACTGATGATGATGAGGAATAATGTCGGTACGTGAAAGTGTATACAGAAAATTGTATGTAATAGAAAATATTTGGGGCGAAATTCACCAATGTAACTGAATCATCAGCTGTCAGTGTCAACATTGTTGTGGAATATTATGGTAAGTGAAATTTATTTCTCAACTAGATTTTGCCAGTGGCTTCACCTGTTGGGTTAAGAATCATTTTTTTTTGGGTGGGAAATCATCAAATAACTTCTCCCGCTCTGGGTGGAGCAGGAGGGCGTGTCAGACTTTTACTGACTAAAACCCACCCGTGTTCCTTCAGTAGCCCGTATACCAGGGCCTGTGGTGTCTCTTTCGAACAAACTCGCACCCCTGGCAGGCATCGACCCTTGCGGGCCCCATCACTTTTTGTGCTGAAATCTCTTTAGGCGCGCGTGGAACACAACGCGCCGTCGACTTGGGCTTGGTCCTTACCGGACAGCGAGCTACCCATTACTCGCCGTCCGCAAGCCCATGCCTACGGTGGCCGGAAATCGGCCTGGGATTCCCGACGCCCAGGGCGTCTCCGTATCCTGCGGCGGCTAGGGTCGCGAGGGCGCATATGCTGCCTCTCCCTCACGTGCGCCGCCTCCCTCTTCGCGAGCATCACTGCTTCGCTGAAGGAGGTGACGGCTCCCCATGCCCTCTCACTCCGTACCATGGCCTGGACCAGGGCCGGACGCGAGAGATCGCCGCCGCCGATCGCCTCCACGAGGACACGGCGGTGCTCCGCCCAAGCCGTGCAGACCGCCACCGACTTACCGCCGCAATCGTGGCGTGCCCAGTTAAGAATAATTTAAGTACTTTATATGGACACCGAAATCTCTTGGTGGATTAGATGTGCTGATCAAGTTCAGTACTATGATTGAAATTGAAACTTAATGACGTTATCCTTAAAAGTCATTTTTGTTTCAGAGTAAGTTGGGTTTTTCATTTTCTTAGTTATGAAGAAAAGGTGTTCCAAGAAAAATAGAGACCCTTTCTTTTAATTTGAAGAAATAAAACAAAAACACAGCTCAGAACTTTAACAAACGAGTTTCAGTCGTCTGATGCGCCGGCGCTGGTTCTTGTGAAGGGTGCGAGACAACGACGAATTAATGAACCCGCCATGACAATTGATTTGAAACACATTTGACGAAATTTTATGCTTTGTCAATAGGTTTATTTCTTTAGATAATGGGTGCAATACCTTATCTTTTTTTCTTTCGTTTTCTGCTCAAGTCTGTATTTATTGTTTGTCGTTTCTCCTAAAGGTAAGATAAATAAAGCTGTTGTATTAGTTTACCGCTATTTTATGACTTTGTAAATAATTAATTAATAATTTAAATTAATAATTTGAAACTACATCTTTAATAAATATTGTACTACATAACTTAGTTGTTACGTCTCTATCACTCAAATGTTTTATTAAACTCAGTATAAACCTTTTGTTTATAAACGATTGGTGTCAAATATTGGAAAAGTTGTGTAACTCACTCACCCGTATAATGGAAAATTTGTAAAAGCTCTCCTAAATAATACTCCAACATTAAATTAACTGGCTTACTAAAATTCAAATCAATCAATCCAGAATATTAATCGTTCAATATATTACGTACTTACGTTACAAATTGCTCCAGGCTCGCTCATATCAATTAAATCAAGGCTGCAGTCAACCTGAAAATTAAGGTCAATTAAGAAAACGGGACCATTTCACGGCGGATGTATTAAGGGTAGTACACACAGCACCGCAAACGCACGGGTCGATGACCGGGCCGCATTTTTTGTGCTTACCGGCTGCGTTCGCTTCCTGTCTGTTCTTTTTTTTTTTTCGTAGTAACACCGTTACAGGACGGTGTTGTTATTGTTTTGCAGATGACTGTGATGGCACATCAGTTGTGAAAAAACCGATAAAGTTTTTTTTTTGAAAATTTTTATGAATTAAATTAAAAGAGCGATTAAAAAGTAATTAATTACAGAAGCTATTAATCTGTCTGAAAGAGACTGTGTAAATTGCTTAATTTTTTTGTACTAAGATCAAGATTATCCTTTACTTCGAAACACAGTTAATTAATTGTGTATTAGAAACTATGCAGGGTATTGCAATCTTGTAATGGAAGATGTATGGAAATTATCTATTAGGAAGGATATAAAAACTTTTTTCAAAAAAATATCAACCGACTTCCAAAAAAACACTACAAAGTGCAAAATAACTTTAATTTCGGAAGTCGGTGACTTTGGACGTGTAGGTATTTTAATTCTTTGTAACCGCCTTCCGAAATTAAAGTTACTTTGCACTTTGTAGTGTTTTTTTGGAAGTCGGTTGATATTTTTTTTGAAAAAAGTTTTTATTTTTCACTTTTTAGTTACCTACGCCACACCAATTCGAAATTTCATCATCCTCAGGGTCAAAACAATGCATATTTATGCGATAGCCGCATTCGCGGTTGATTTGCTGTAAAGTTTTGAAGAGTTCCGTTGTCTGTCTCCAAAACGCATCATCAGATCTATATGAAATTTACATGGGACCATTTCGGAACAAACCCCTTTCGAACAAAAAATTAATTTTGCAAATCCGTCTATATACGACGGAGTTATGCCCGAACATACATAAAAATATATATATATAAACATGTCGAATTGATAACCTCCTTCTTTTTGAAGTCGGTTAAAAAATTCATTTAATCAATCGAATGTATTAATAGTAGCAGGATACTAGTAATCTATTAGTGTAAATAATCTTATTACTTTTATCAATCTATGTGTGTTGACATAAATTCACCCCAAGGAATTCTACTAAAAACGTAGCCACGCCATCATTCTCTCACACAAATGCCTTGCAAAAAAAAAACCTCCTTACACAAGAAACTCCGTTTCGGAACACACCTAAAAACATATAAGTAGGTTTTAAGATCAATAAACCTCACGCCCATACAAATCCATGGATACTTCGACCTACCACAATTCAGTATATATCACCAACTGAGCATTAACTCCGCATTTCAATTACCCGTTCGGCTGTTACTGCACTTGCTAATTCAAATTGACAGATCAGGCCAGACTAAAATACCATTGCCCGTCTGGCGGGCCGGGTAGTGGTGTGGGAAGTGTGCATCCCCCTTTAGTTCTCAGTTTATATCGTAGCTCACTGTTGTCATAATGGTTTTTGACAGTGCAGCTTTTATGTCATGTATTTTTTAGTTTCTGCTCAGTTTATTATTCGGAGTTGATTTTAAATGTGCCTGTTTCAGCATATTTTATTATTATTTTATGTCGTTGAACTTTCTGTCAAAATCCATCCTGCTATGGCTGCTAGGTGTCCGTGAATACAAGTTTCTGACATTTCCGTCATTAAAAACGTAAACAGTATCAAAAGAACAGTTACTGATACTTTTAAGGGCCATAGACTATATTAGTTATTCCTTTTTATTGACAAATGCACTTTTACAAATACCAAATACCGTTCTCCAAACACACTGTCGCAATCTCATGGCAAATCATAAGCAATTCCCATAACAAGTATAGGAATTCCCTCTCTCCCTAATATAATTCGAAAAACAAATATACTTCCTAAACGTCTGCTGCCATATGGTAAGGTTTCCCTAACAATTTTACATTTAATAACAAACCATCACAAAGTAGATAATCATCTAAAATAAATGCTTACTGCTGGGAAAGCTCTTTAAAAATCATTTATCGAGGAAAAGGAAACCATAGGGCTTTGTCGTGGAAATTAGAAGGCACATAATGTAAGGGCTGACGGTGACTCGTTATTAGAAGGTTTACTTAAAGGTTATAGGGTAACAATCACCGTCTTTTACAACTGTTGTCTATGAACAAGGACTTAGGAGGTATGATATTACAGTATGTAAGTAGCCGCTTTCTTGTAAAAGTCGAGATAAAAATAAATGAAAATGGAATTGGAACTATACTTTTGCAGAAAGGCGAATCTCACGTAATGGAGTATGCCATGGAATAATCTAGGCTATAACTTTAAAATAGGTATCCACAGGACACAAACAACAACAAAACAATATCTTCTCATAACGCAGTCTCAACACGAAAGTCTTTGACCAGTGATACTGGCAAGGTTTCAGTGCCATAGGTAACCTACACTCCCCCGATTGGGTTCCCGCATTGTCGTTGCGGGGGAGCTCAGTAACCGTGGTCCCACACACGGTGAAGCCAAGAGAAACCCAAAGGTGGGGCCGCTCGTCAGGGCTTTTGCTTCAAAGCCGTACGTAGCGGCCAAAAAGTAGGTTGCGGTGAGATGAATCGCAACTGAGGAGGGCCGCGATGTCGAATGAGAGGCATCTCGGCTGAGGGTTACAGGCTGCGGCGGAGGAGTAGTGCCGGTACTTTTGAGTAGCGCTCTTCCCTTCCGTGGCCTGGACGGGGCCGCCACCGTTTGATGGCGGACGCGGTGGGGCCGCAGGGGAAGAGGAGTGCCGATATAGCGTTGGCCGCTCTCCCTATCCCCTGCGGCCGAAAAGTGGTAGGCGGCGGGGCCACTGTGTTGACCCGTCGCAGGGTGACCGAGGGGTCTGCAAGGGCCGATGCCTGCCAGGGGTGCGGGTTTTTCGAAAGAGATACCGCCGCCCCTAGGACACGGGCAACTGAGGGAACACGGGTGGGTTTTATTCAGTAAAAGTCTGACACGCCCTCCTGCTCTACCCAGCAGGAGAAGGAATTTGATGATTTCCCACCCAAAAAAAAAAACAGAAATAGGTAACCTACAGGTAACCTATGGCACTGAAATGTGAGTGACCACACAAAGGCCAATGAATATAATTATATGCTTGGAGTTTCCCTACGCAATTATATCTGAAACAAGGAGATCCGCAGGATTCCGATGGATGCGAGGTCAGAGTCGGTTGAAGTGACGGGGCTTGGGCGTGGCCTTTGCTCAGCAGTGAATGTTTTTGGGCTTAAATGATGATGATGATGAGGAGACAAACCGCTATAGGTAATTCAGGATGCGTAGCATGATCTTCATAGAAACTGAGAAAATGTTAGACAAAAAGATTGTTGAAAGATTTCCATTACATATGTCACTTTGCTCAGATGGAGACATTTTAATTCTCGTAGAGAAGAGACAGGACTGGTCTACACGTGCAGGACATAGAGGACAAGGTCTGAAAATGTGGAAATATTTTCAAAATATGGAAAGCTTCTATATTTCTTTATACAATTTTCTTTAATTAGCTTGAGTTCTTAAGTAATACTTGTTAACTGAAAAAAAGTTAAGAACAAACCCTTATCAACAAGTTATAAATTTTAGAAAGTTTTCCTTTCATAAAAAAATAATTTCCTTTTTCAAGATTTATCAACTGAAATTATTTGCTTGAATTATATTCATTTGTAGGTACCTAGCATGAGTGCTACGAGAATAAGAAATTGTTCGGTATATTACGGTGAATTATTAATTGAAAACATATAATATTAAAAAAGAAAAACCTTTAGGAATCTTGTATGAAGGATTGTTAAGAGATAGAAATGTTCCAGATACAAGTAATCATTGGTATAACTTAGAGGTCACGCATCAGGGTGGCCCTACGACTTACGGCTACGCCGCCCCGCTGCGCGCGAGTGGACCGTATCTCGCGCCGCGTGCGCATACTCCCGCGAGCAAAATCCTCACAATCAATGTATAAATAATCGTTTACCAATGCGTCCGAAAACACGCAAACCACCGGCCGTAGTACGATATTTCAGGAAGGTATTCCCCCGTCCGTCAGACGAAACTTCAGCACATCCTATTTATAAGCGTCTATGTATAAATTCACTAAAAGTTAACACCACAACACACGTAACGAATATAAACTCGGAAAAGCCTCTATTAATAATCGACCGACTGACTTTGCTACCAAAAATAATAGTCTAATTGTGAAAAGTTTATGCGCGATGGGTCGTGGACCGAGGCTATCTTGGGGCGGCTAAACTTAGTGGTGCGTGCGAGCCAGATGGTAAAATTAGTGAGACGCCGTCTGCTGCTCCTCATGACGCCAGCGCAGCGTCCGCGTCCATTCACTCACCTCCCGCCACCCATCGCGACCGATACGTAAGTAACTGCCAAACTTATGACATTCCATTTACGAATTGGCCGCCATGTTGCCAGGTCGGCCATCTTAGTGTCGCTCATTTATGATCCGGTATCAGTCACCACTGATGAATTTTGTGTGATGCACTGATTTACGTGATGCATCCAACTCTATTGTGACAGTCTTTTTCGCTGGCATTTTGGCTGAATCTGCAGAGTTCCTGTCTTATCATGCGAGTAACAGCCTTGTAAATTAAAAAGATTGTACTTTTTATTTCATAAATAAAGTCTGTATTGATTGACAATTTCTCTTAATAAAATTGCATGCATTTAGTTTTTTTTCAGAAATCCATCATAACCAGAACCATGTCATTTATTTCTACCTAACCATCTTTGTTCCAAATAAAATTTATTTTACGAGTGGTCATAAACATAAAAACATGCTTGATGCCTTAATTTGTTTCCGGGTTATGAAAGTATGAAGTTTATTTTTTTCATTAAAAAAACATTTGCTTTGAAATTGTTAATAATTTTTTATATAAAAACTTTGTTAACTACGTAAATAAAAGTTTATAGCCGCTACAAAGTGATTTTCTCCAGGTTTTTGTTTTTATTTTTCTTATTTTCACCACACATGCAGAAAATTTTATAGAAATTTATTGAAGCAACACGTGAAAGTAGATTCACTCAAATTTCAGGCCCTATTGAGTTTTGAAGCCTTTGACCCGGGGAAATGTGATGGAGCGGCAAATCAAAGGGTTTTTCTGGGCCTTTTGTTTTCAGCGGCCCATTAATGACGGGATAATTATATGAAATGTCCACTGGCCACAGTTTTGCCATTTTTTGTGGACCTTTTTATACGTCACTTTGTGTTTGAGTTGACCTCACGCTTAATTTCTTTGTGGTTGAATGGCTTACAACCCGTGTGAAGAGTATGTTTCAAAAAATGAAAGTGGAAATTTTGTTGTATTACAGATGAAATTATCAACAATTCACAATATGAGAGCCTTTTATGCGCTATTTTTAACTTTAATGTCTAAAACATAAATTATAAGTTATAACTGAAGTGGAATACCTTTAGATATTAGTTTGAATAATTTACATACTTTAACTTAGCACCGTTTACCTTTCAATTTAAAATGCTTTTATTAGATTTCATGCAAAGAAAATTTAATTATTTCTTAACCTTAACCCCGAACTTTTCATGAAAATTACCGGATAAAACATGAAAACTTTGTTTCAGTTTCTCAATTCCTAATATTCTAAGCATTATGATGATCGTTCAGTTCGACTCATATGTGTTTTTACGCTATTGAATCCTTGAAATCGTTTCTATAAATAATACTGGCAACTTTCCAGCTACAGAGTGATGTTAATAAAATGTATGAGATTTGGGCGGGCCGGTCAAAAAACTTGTGTAAACTCTGTCTTTTTACATTGTTGCTAGTCGAAGAATGGATGAAATTAATAGGTATTATTTTATTCGTTCCCTACTATAAAAGAATAACATCAGCCTATTTTAACCGACTTAAAAAAGGAGGAGGTTCTCAATTCGTCTGTGTGTGTTTTTTGTTTGTTTGTTACTCGATATTTCCGTCAATTGTGGATTTCGAAAATTATTTTTTTAAATTTATAGGGTATGGTTCAGGGGTGGTCCCCTATTTATTAACTTTGCTTTGGTAGTGTTTGCGTTAAGCTAGATAATATTATGTTTTTAATCCACTTTATGTACCTCGATGAAATGCTGCTGCTTCTTGTCACTATTTTTTGCATAGCAAGTAGGTAGTGGTATACGAACTGGTGGTGAAAAAGTGAAAAATAAAAAATTACAAAAAAAAAAACAACCGACTTCCGGAAATCACTACAAAGGGAAAAATGACTTTAATTTCGGAAGTCAATGTCTTTGGATGTTAGTTTTTTGTCACAGAAATCAGTTGTTTTTTTTTTTTGGAAAATGATTTTTATTATCCTCCTACAGGACAAAGACGCTTTCTCACAAAGAGAAGGCACGACCATTGATCACCGTGCTTGCTCAAGACGGGTCGGGATTTCAGTACAATATTAACCAGTAGCATCGTCCACGACTTCATCCACGTGATATTCCTTGCTCCCCGACCCACCCCGTCGCATAGCCTGCTCGCGCTATTAGTTCATTTAAGCTCAATACTTTCTTTCTGACATTTTTGTTTGATTCTTAAGGGTTCTAGCGTGATGCTAAGTAAGCTAAGCCCTCCTCAAGAATACGGATTTTAAATTAAGAAAAAAAAAACAAAGCTCACTGGAAGTTCCAGAGATTAGCGCAAACAAACAAACAAACACAACACACAACAACAACATAACAGCAACAACGTATTATTATTGTTAGTATATATAAAGTACTTTCCCTATGGTTATTATAAATACCTATAACGTGAGTCTGTAATACCAAAATGTTGTTATTATAGTTTGCTTATCCTGCATTCACGCCCCAACGCCTAAAGCGATCGTCTAGAAATTTTGGCACATTGATGGTTTGTAAGACAGTGAAGAATGTGTTTTTATCTGAAGCGATGTAGTAGGCCAGGTCAAGTTATTTTGACTTAAGATATCAAGCATAACAGAAGCATTAGTAAGTATGTTAGGTAACGATGCTGTAATAAAGACATTATAATGATTTCCCATATTTTTCTTTCCAAGTAAAGAGATACAGTGCCTTTAAAAACATGCTGTATTAATAGGCTATGTCCCAAAAAGACGATAGTAATGTTGATTGTTGTGTGAATATATTTTACGCGCAACCTGCTTTGTGACATGACACTACAAACGGAAGACCACTCAAATGATACATCATTTGATTTTGACATGACCTATGTCTTTCTTAATAAACCATTGCTTCCTATGTTCGAAAAATGTGTCTGCTCAACAACGTAAATAACGCAATGAATATTGTTGAACTGTCAAATTGAAACAGATTATGATTAATCGTGAGTTACGCAATTAGGGTGTTGTTTTACTCGTTTTCACTATTATAATCGTTACAAACTGTTTTCTTTCCGCCGAAATATGCAACCAAACCGCAAAAAAAAAAACGCCTATAGTCATAAGATTAGCATATCTAATAACGATTCTATGTAGTCTCAGTATACCTAAATGAAAACAACACTTTCCATTTTATTAGCTCTAACATGGAGTCAAGAAAGACTGTAGGGATCCCTTCGCCCTGCAAGGATATCACAGACGGTTAATATTTATTTTTTAATTTATATTTTGGTTCTATCTACAGTATATTCGGCGTCCATTGATAGGTTTAAATGGACTCGTAAATACAAAGGGAAAGACATCTAAATCATTATCGAACAGACACCATTATTGTGTCATGTGTCTAAAAAAAGGCTAGGTTTATTAGGTACCAACTGAATCTGTCTCTTTCTATGCAATACAGGTGTCGATGACTATTTAACGGTTCTTCCTATACACCGATTTTGTATTTCTATAAGTTTCAAAATGGTGAAGGAAAACATCGTCATGTCCTAGAACCAAAAATCCGAAGACATGTGACATCTACCAACCCGCACTGGGCCCGTGTGGTGGATTACGGCCCAATCCCTCTCACCGAGAGGAAGCCTGTATACCAGCAGTGGGAACATTATAGGCTGTTGATGATGATGATGATGATAAGTTTCTTATACCTAATAATAATTTAAAAAATAGAACAACGTGCCAACTTAAGATATATTTTGGAATTTGACCATTCTGAACTAAATATCACAAATATCTAAGTAAGTATTACTACAAAGAAAAAAAAAAAACATGCTCTGCCTTTTCCGCCTATATTTTACGTAACAAAACGATAAAGTCTTTGACCTGCGGCTTTCAAAGTATTTGTAAGACTTCAAAACTTTACCCTCAGCTAAAACGTGACACATAAAAAAACAACTTTCAAAACAAACTTGAAAAATGTTGCTAAACTCTGCTCCACTCAACTTGACGTATTTAATTTTTAAAACTTGTCGTCAAGCGTAAAATGTTTATCTTGATCTCTTATTTTATTTTTGTTGTATCCGTTTTAGATGTTACTCATTTATGGTTGTGAAAGTGTTTAAGGATCTGGCTCAAAGGACCAAATTGTAGCAACAACGTCAGGATGTGTTGCACCCGAAATCATTACAAAGCCTTACAGTATTTTATTAACCACTACAATGACTTACGTTAATCCCAAAAAAATGTAGATAATCATCAGATCTAAAGTAACAGAAAGTGGACACCCATTATTTCTTTGAACAAGTCTACAAAAAGTGCCTATAGCAATGTTTTTAATCATTTGCTTTTCTTTAAAAAAATCCAATCGTTCGAAAACGAACTCCACAAATTCAAAAATATCAATTAGAACTTCTTGCATCCACAATCTCCATTAGTTCTGTTCACAATGGCTGACTATTGATTGACTACAACGATACACTACTTGCTTATTCACTTCACTTCAGTGTACAGTCACGAACATAAAGAAAATATTCTCGAAGAACACACGATAGGTTACGTTTCAATCACCGCAGCCACGAAGGTACAATTACTTGTGTGCCTACTTATTCCTAGCTTTTTATAGCCATTAAAATAATGTCTAGGTAAGATATTTAAACGAATAATAGGTTTTGTATAAAGAGGCTTGCGGTTTTGTGAAGACGTAAAGGGCTGCAGTCAGAAACAGGAAAGGTCAGATCTTCACTTATTCTTTTTAATTAAATGCATAGTGATATATTTAGCCAGCATTTAGCATTTGTGGCTTTGTGGCAATGGGCCTCATAAGAAGGCTTAAAGTCACCTAAAGGGCAATGGAGAGGGCTATGCTTGGAGTTTCCCTGCATGATCGACACACTAAGCCGTTTTTCTCGGCTGTAATTCGTGGATCTTGGAAAATCTGACAACCACTCCTACCAAAGGGCTCGTATTACCCAGTTGCTGGGTTGTGGAGGTCAGGTAGGCAATCGCTCCATGTAAATGTTAAATACTGATATTCAGCTGCATACGGCTTAACTGGAAGCCGCTGGCAGATGATAATGATATAGGAAGAACGAAAAATTTGATTATTTGTCACACAAACACATGCATAAAAAAAGATAATTAAATATGGGCCCCGTGTTTCACTTTGGTTCCTACTATAGCTTTAACTGTTCAGCATCTAACTTAATAAAAACGAGGAAAGCCAAAGTTTCATGTCCTTAGAAATAGTGGCTATGGATTACTCATCATCAATGCCAGTTCCTGATCTATCTGGCATGAAACCTTGACTCCAACGGTGGTGGACTTTGAAACTATAATCAGGTATAACGATACCAAACTTTATTGAACCTTGACTCCTAAAACACAGGCTTCCGCCTAGTTTAGGAGTCACCAGTTCGCCCTTTCATGTGACTCTATTGTACAATGTTTCCTAAATCCTTGTGTACTTATGTATATTTTTCTATTAGTACAAATAAACATTTTTCTATTTTTCTATTTCTATTTCTTATTTTTGTGTGAACCCGGTGAAAAAATTACAAACTTTTCTCTACACAGCACATTGTATACCGACATGAACCTATGATTTATAAGCTTTCAAACATTGCGTACGTATCCGTAATCCCAGCGTAGTAACGGGCAAAAACATTTCACAGATGAAGCTTACATCACTAAAACAACACACAACAGTTTTCATACCTACTGATGACGTCATAAACTGTGTGTGTTTTCCAATCAACAGAAATCTTTCAAAAGACTAGCGTTTTGTCTTGCTAACTCGCGATTTGTGGGATGAACATTTTCCTCACTATACAATAGGTATTGGTACCGCCAATTATTTATTTGGCTATTATGTTTTGGTCCTTAGCATTACCTCAAAACCATCTAACAAACTAGATAGCTAAAGGAGAAGGAAAGACGGACGAAATCGTAAGTTTCGACAATCTTCGGGAGAGGCTCTTGTTAAACAGACAAGAGTTCTTGAAGTAGAAAACAGTTTTTTTGGCACGGTTCGAATTTTCAGATGCTTTCTCCTTCTGTAGCACTAACCAACAGTGTCGAAGATCTGAGACTTTCATTATTTTTTAAGAATATTCTAAAAAAAACTGTATTGTGTCATAATGTGTACGGAAATGAATAAAGGACAATGACCACAACAGTCCTTAACAACAAATTTCCAAATGCACAAAATAAACATTAGCCCCCTTATTCATAAACGCTGGTTAAAGTTAACGGTGAAGGAAAACATCGTGAGGAAACCGGCATGTCCAAGAACAAAAAATTCGAAGACATGTGATATCTACCAACCCGGGCCCGCGTGGTGGATTACGGCCCAAACCCTCTCACAGAGAGGAGGCCTGTGTCCCAGCAGTGGGAACATTATAGGCTGATGATGATGATGATGATGGTTAAAGTTAAGTAATGATTAGCGTCTGTTTAGCCATACATTTTTGATGTTTAAACATCATTTAACTTTAATCATCGTTTATGAATATGGCCATTAGTATTCAAGTTCCTCCTACCAGACAGGCGACAGACTGAATAAACACTAACTTTCGTAGCTCCACGTCTGAAGTACAAGTGAAGGGTACGAAGTAGCATTTATCATTTATTCAGGGTTTTACGAGTGTACGGTGTCAGCCTAAAGTCGATAGTTCCCGCGGATTTCCTGTTTCTAGACAAGACAGTGTTTGATTGTTTCGGGTTCGCGAGAAGGGAACTGCACTCTGTTTTGTGATGTATGTGCCTATTGATGTGGGTATGTATGGTGCTGTAGAGATACGTCTCTTCTAGTTTGTTGAGTTAGGTCAATGTGGAGTGTGGGTACTTTCGCCTGCCAATCTGGAATAAGAACAAATGTTTTTTTTTATGTCATCGTAATCATAATGGTCCATTTTAACTATAAAGGTACATAATGAGCGTGGGTACCACAAGGTCAGGAAAAGGATACGTGGGAGAAATAGGGAGAGGTAGCAGTGTCGACTAGCTAAAAAAAACCGTTTTGAGGAGAAACAAATGTTTATCTTGAATACTATTTATTAATTCACTCTCAAACTGTTCTTAATGTTAATATGTTGATGAATACATCTGCTAATGCGGTAGACAAAAGTGCACTGAATCGAATACAAAATAAAAATAAAAATATACTAATATTATAAAGAGGAAAGATTTTATTGATTGGTTGTTTGTTTGTTTGCATTGAATACGCTCCGAAACTACTGAACCGATTTGAAAAATTCTTTCACTGTTGGGAAGCTATCCCCGGGTGACATAAGCTATATTTTATCCCCGTATTCCCACGGGAACGGGAATTACGCGGGTGAAATAGCGGAACGCTGCTAGTAAGTAATAGAAAAAACTTCCAAAAAACCACTAGAAAGTGAAAATAACATTAATTTCGGAAGTCGATGACTTTTGATATGTATTTCATTAATTTCTTGTCATCGCCTTCAGAAATTAATGTTATTTTAGGAAGTCTGTTGTTTTTTTTTTAAGTTTTTTTTTTTTTTCACTTTTTAGTTATGGTACCTACCCCACACCAATTCGAAATTTCATCATCCTTGGGGTCAAAACAATGCATTTTTATGCGATAGCAGCAATCGCGGTTAATTTGCTGTCTTTTTTCGAAGAGTTCCGTTGTCTGTCTCCGAAACGCATCATCAGATCTGTATGAAATTTAAATGGGACCATTTCGGAATAAACTTCTTCCTAAAAAAAAATGCAAGTCGGTCTATATATGACGGAGTTATGCCCGAACCTTCACCTAACTCCTAATCGTTAAAGAGTTGTACCTTCCTTCATGAGCTCAGGTCATGAGATGATGATGACCATACGCAAATGTCTCAATAGCTTTAGAAAACATATGAAAAACATTGTTAATACCTACAAATTTTGAGGGTTGCCCTCGATTTCTCTGGGATTCCATCATCAGATCCTGATTTGGTGCCAATGGGACCACCTCAGGAGTATACTCTTTCAAATAAAAAAAGAATTTTGAAAATCGGTCCACAAATGAGGGAGAAATCGGGGAACATACATAAAAAAAATACGTTCGGTGGAACATAAAACCTCCTGCTTTTTTTGAAGTCGGTTAATTAGGTCAACGCGTCACGCCGTTATTGCAAACTAAGGTGTTCGGTGAAAACACCGAACAAAATCTACAGTCATTTATTCAAATTAGGCTAAGAATCAGCACAAGTCTAACGTAAAAATTACATAAGGCAGATTTCCTTAAACGCCCGCCCATAACCACTTCCTAGTAATTTAGCTGGGAAGAAGAAATGGCGCGCCAAACTCTCCAGCACCTCAGCTGTCTGTTCAGTTTGAAGAACTTGATTGTATACATCAACAGGAGTGTGCGAAGTAACTAACATTACGAGATATAGAACACAATTTAAATCACTTGCCATAAATAATATGTCCAATAAATACAATGAAAACAATGGGTATTCAAGCAAAAAACAAAAACTAAATACGTCAGCTAAGCTAAAAAACAATGTAGTGATTATAATTTCAATCGCCCATTTCATTTTGATTTACGAAAGAGTTTGGCCTAAAATTCCTTCACCATATTCTTAAACGGGACAGGGTTATAATTATATTAAATTCTGTGGGTGTATCAGCTTCAAATATCTAATTACTTCTGACAAGGGTAGATCAAAAGAACCAATATGGCATTTGAGTAATTTTCTGATTACCTACTTTGAAAATCGGATTAAACATGAATCAAGCCATCTTCGATTGGCTCGCGTAACGCAAATTGAAATGTTGATGATGGAACGCATGACCGCTCTTATTGCATCAGCTTTTCTAAGTCATTGTCACCTTCTAAGTAGGTACAAACCTAGACCAAAACATTTTGAGGCCAGTTTTCCTTTTTTAACTCCAATCTTAGCATACCTTCACACTCCTTTCCCTACTTTAAGTATCTTAGATAAAGGTATACGGTTTATGGATTAGTAACATTTATGACTATGATTTTAAACGCGGCATTTGAAGTCATTAACGCGTAGATTTTACAACCCCAGTGTAACCTATGACTGTCAAAGAAAAAAACATGAATTTATGGTTGTTTACACAACACAATCTGTAGGCTTGTGGACGGCTCATTAAATACGACATCAAGAAGGAAAATGCGAGACGGGCTGCCAGTGACCACGCGTAGGTATGGTGGCAAAGATTAAGGAAGACGGGGGAGAAGCGACTGTGTTTTGCTGCGACTGTGATGACGAGTCTCGAATGTTCTAGAAAATTCTCCAAAGATTAATTTGCAGTCAGAGCTACGTGTCGTCATGTGATGACTAACATAGATGAAACAAACAGAATGTTTATTGCATAATATACGAAAAAACATAGGTTGTTTAATTTCTAGTTAAGTTCTACAATTAAAATGAGTTAATTAAATACAGCAATTATTAAAAAAAAATCTTAAAACATCTAAATAAAACAACTACAAATTCAACTACCCCACATAAAAGAATAAAATCAAATCAATCGTCGCGTCTACGCAATTCAGTGGAGAGCTTGCGAGGCGGGCGGTGCGGGGCAGGGCGGGCGCCGCCCAAAATAGCTCGC
Organism: Polymixis flavicincta; assembly: GCA_949987655.1. Taxonomy (NCBI): domain Eukaryota; kingdom Metazoa; phylum Arthropoda; class Insecta; order Lepidoptera; family Noctuidae; genus Polymixis; species Polymixis flavicincta. The sequence continues at coordinate 22,831,567 of OX465173.1, forward strand.
ACGTGCCGCTCGCCGCCGGCTGCCCACGCGCATGCAAGATGGCCGCCGCGCCTGCGCATGTGTGCGTGTGCGCTGCAAGCGATTGTGGCACGTAATGCGCGCTATATTGTTATGTATGGAAAATCTGTTTATGATGCCTCAGATTCAACTGTGGTGTGGAAATTTTGGTTCGGTGTTGAGGTCTGAGTCTGAGTCTGGTTTTTAAATGTTTTGTTTCCACTGTAACTAAATTAATTGAAGTTTTAATGAAAGACTAGGCATTTAGTCATCGTTACTATAGTCAAACTAAAATATGGCGTAATAATCGTTGGAATAAATAAATGACTACAACAAGATTCGTCAACAAAAAAAAAGTTTCTGTATATGCGTCAATTTTGCTTTAACTGACTGATGTGACTAGTAACAGACTTGACATTCCAAGACGTTTTTTAATAAGCCCCATAACAAAGTCTGCAATGAAAGCTATGAATCAACCTATCATCACATCCTGTAGGTATTCCAAACTCTCAAATCTTTGCACATGCTGCCACCATCCCACCAGACGCTACCGACATTTCAGGAAAGATTCGTGAATCATGCGCATACTTATTAATGAGAAAGTATGTCTGTTTGACGCGACTTAAGAATTAAATATAATGTTTAAGACAGTTTCTGGGTTGAGAGTATCACAGTGATGTGAACGACAGCAATCCTGTATTGTTTGTTTTGAGTAAATACAGCATGTTCGGAAAAAAAGATAGTGCTTCTGGAGATTCTGGTCTGTTTCAATTTCAACACTGAATTTAAATATTTTTTTTTTTAAATAGAAGGAATAAAAAACGCTGCGTCAAATAAAATTAATGTAAAAAAAAACGATTTGAAAAAGATTAACTCTGTTTTGTTTTCATTTAAATCAGCGATATTATTTTAAGAAACGATGACTCTTAATTAATATTAATACGAAATTATTTGACAAGCGCCTCTTGATGATTAACTCTGTCCACGATATGATACATCAAGCTGATGTAGATTATAACTTCTGTTTTGGACGAACGCCGAGTAGGCACGTCATTATTGTCTGCTATAGCCGACTATGCTTTATAGTCTTTGTTTTACACCTCTGATTGTGTGATATCACCGTGTCTCTCTTCTTCCCTCATCTCTTTCTCTTGCCTTTATCTCTTCAACTCATTTTCGCGTATTGCTACTCCAGGTATGCTATCCTCATCTTTCTTATTTCTATGTATGTAAAGTTATTGTCTAGCCGTTAGTATCTAGATGCTGCCAACCAATCTTACGGAAGTCGTGTTACCCAGTAACTGAGAATTCTGCAATTCTCAGTTACTGGGTAACACGACTTCCGACAGATAGGCAGTCGCATGCCTTGCCGGGTAAAATACTGATATTCACCTGGAAGCCAACCCCAATATAGTTTGAAAGGGCTAGGCAGATGATCAGTCAGATATATCAGGTGGATTGAGTCGCAATCTGTTACCATGAATTCAGGTCATGATTTTAGCGCCCCCCTACCGTACTCCTATCGTAGAAATGTTACGTCGGTTATCAAAAAAGAAACCTGGTGTTGCATAAAAATGTGCGTTACCGCACATTTTTTGACGGGGTCAAAATTTATGGATGTCGATGCCTTTTCCACCCTATATGCTCTGGTTTCCTCGAGTTTATCATAACTCTCTTACTGTACTGTATGTACTTCCATTTACACTTCTTCCATAGTTTCAGTTTCAAGCTGTTCGTTTATTATACTGGTAACTTATCGTCTCGCTGTCTTATAAAGCATTGTAGCATGTTTCTTGTCTGGATTGCTTTTGTTTTATTGAATTAGAGATTGGAGCGTTGGCAGATGATGGGCCGACCACCTGTCCCTGCACCGTTAGTATCAACAAATACTTGTCTTTGGGATATATTATTATTGATTATATTTAGGATGTATAAAGATTATAAATGGGAAGAATGCTTCCCTCAATGTTACTGCAAACTCATTTTCATTTTTTTTAGGGCTTATACAAAGAAACCTTCTGTCAGCAATAAAGTTTAATATTTATTGACAATCCTGCTAAAAGTCATTTTAAAAGAATCGATTGTCATTGGTCTTGGCCCTGTTGTTTTTCATGTCTTCATTATGTTCAACTTATGCATGTGTATCCTAAACAAGAGAATAAGATAATATTATCGTAAGCAATATCAGTCTCATTTTATCTATATTTCATAAATACGTAATTTGGTGGCTGCTCTCTGATTTTTGTAAGTCTTTGACTACCATTTCTTACAGATATTCCTTTCTAAGAAGAAATGAATGCTGCTCCTGATGTAGTCCTCTTTCCTTTTTAGAGTGAAGCTAGGCTTAATTTTGGTATGGCCAAATGACTAACAATTAATAGTTGATACTTTATAAATTGTCATCACGTACTTTTGCGTTCCAAGGTTAGAAGAAACCGACACTAAATTCATATTATAGTCGTAAATGTTATCATTGCAAATCTTTGTCATAATTTACTGTCAAAACATGAGAAAAACAAACTCGAATTTTCTTTTATCTTCGATATTTTTTATTACTCTTTTACTTTTATTAATTGTTAAAATGACATGTTAAATAAATAAATATTATGTAACACTAATAATCGAAACATTTTTCTTCTTCAATTTCATGCTGATTTGGAACTTTTTCCAAAAAGTACCTACTAAATCTCCAGTGTGAGTACACAATAATTTTCAGTTCTGATCCTATTTCATCCAATTAGTTATCATTCTGTACCTCATGGCACATAAAAAAGACTACCCTCTATATCAGTAATTTAAAAAAATAGTTTAAATCAAATATTTAATTTCTTATATACCTGCATTGTAAGTTCACTGCTCTCCCAGGTACATACTGCTTAAGTCTCACACACACATCGTTAGCGTGGCGCATGCGCGGTGAAGCACGCGCACCGGCGCGCGCGTAGCTAAATATAGCCGCGCCTCCCGTCGAGCGACGTTACCAACCGCTGGAGATCTTGAAGATTCCTTAATTATTGTTTTTTTTCTCTCTTTCTAACTTTTCGGTAACCTGATGATGGTTCAGATGTAGAACGGAGAAATAATTTTCTGAGGACTGATGGAGTGTTTTTATACTTCAGTGACTTTAAATTATTCGTTGAAAATGTCTTCTGAATATTTTGCCTTTTATGGATATCTGTTTGTGGACGTTTCAGGGATATTAAAGTGGGCATAACTAAAATATGTTAGACTAAAAAGCGTGATTAAATGTTACTACAGGAAGTAGCAAAGTAACACACACAATAAAATCTTAAACTAGATCAACAAAAAAAAATCTCAAAAATGAATTTGAAAACATCCACGTCACAAAAATTGTTACCTTGAAGGAATTCACTTTAAATTAATGAATAAACACTCATTCACCCGGATGGACTATCCGGCCAAAAACCGTTTATCGTCAGATCAGCTTGCGCTCCCGATCGCTCGGATTTTGGCAAATTACCACAAAATAGTTTAGTACGTCACAATCCGGATGGCGATTGTGTCTCGACCTATTTGTTACAAGTATTGTGGATGACAACGTATAGACAGCAAAGAGACGATCACATACCCCCTTATTACAGAACAAGGTTTTTCTTTAGGTATGGTTTAAACCACCGAGCCTGTTTTTGAAATAAGAACTTAGAACTGAAATAGAATTACAGCTCCTTTTACAAAACTGACAGTTTAGCACTGGACTAACTTGTCAGTTTTGTAAAGGAGCCGTATTTCGATTTTTAGTTAGGTTCTTATTTAAAAAACAGGCTCGACGGTTTAAACCATACCTAAGGAAAAACCTTGTTTTGTAATAAGGGGTTAAAGTTTGGGATGAGATCATGAGGTTATGTTGCCAGATTTGTGAGTGTTAGCAAAATTGAAGGCATTTCGTATTAGTATTAAATTTTGATTGGCATGCGGAAAATTTGCCGATGAATTAAGGAACCGTAATACAAAGCCAAATATAAGAAATCGTAATAATCACCAAAACATAATAATCCTCGAATTTTCAAGGTTTTGCTGGAGATTGTATTAAACAATAAAGCACACACGTACAAACACACAAAAACACGTAAAAACCGAATCAGTTATACAACCAAAAACGTAATAATTGAATTCCTGAAATCAATTTTCCCGCTACAAGTTCCCTGAAATCGACATCAACAATTAGGTACTGAAGAGAATTTTCGGAAATCTGAGGCTTAAGCCTAATGATGACGTAGTTAGCATGAAACCTAATAACTGCGCTGTGATTTAAGTAGCTATTTAGCTCAGAAGCTGATAAATCATCAACGGTATTCGACATTTGCGATTGCTTCGTAGTAGTTTAGGTGTTTGTGCATCGTAAACGTTGAGTATGAGTCAGAAACAGACGGCACTTCAACGACTTTTTCACGAATAAAAGTCACTTACAGTTATTGGTTTTGTGTGTTAGTCACTTACAGAAGTGCACAGCACTAGCAGAGCAATTAATATATTTCTATACGTACAAGATATCGTTAGTTTAATCACATCATCATCTGCCTAGCCGTTTCCCAATGACCTCAACAATCCCTATATAAAAATCAACGAATGACAGCCGGGACCAACGGCTGAACATTATCTACATATACCTAAGTAATAAAATAAAATAGAGTCTAAAAATGAGCTATGTTCACAAATACTATCGGAAATACAAAAATACATTAAAAAAAAACAAATAAAAAATACGTTATAAAATAAAAGTTTGTAGAGGTGAGCCGAGTCTACAACAGCGAAATAATTGTGTTTGAATAAATTGACCTTTTCGTTATGCCAGACTGATTCGAGAAAATACCATAAATGTAAAGAGTGGGAAATGCAAAATATGAAAATCAGCGTACATACGTAAACACACCTTATCATTTACATACTGTAATACGGCTAACCTTGTAAAGGGAAGCTTGCTTACGTAATGTTGTTTACGATACTATGAGGAGTCATCGTAAATTGTTTCTGTTTGGCTGCCAGTATTAATGGTGGCAAACAGTTTTATATGAGCTTCGGTTGCGACTTTGCTTGATTCGTACTGATGTTGAATTTTTTGAAAGAAGAAATGTGCGTACGCAGTATTGACCTCATCTATTGTGAAACAAAAGAAAATTAAAAGTTAAATAAAATGTCACAATCATAGTCCTATAGAATATGTACAGGTATATAAAAAGAAAATAATAATAAGGCATCAAAAAATACGTCCGCATCGTTGTCAATGGGAAAAGTGCCCAAAAGGCTGGCAGCATTGCCACGTTGTATGGCAATGCTGATTCTTTGGCCTAAAAATAGGCCAGCCCTTTGGTCACGTGAAGAGTCGAAGTCGTAGTCCTTTATTGATTGAGAGAATTGAGACCCCTGAATTTGTTACGGTCTTTCTTCTCAGAGTAGTCAGATAGGAATCGCCGACCTCACCTAGCTTTAAAATATGATTGACGAGTAAAAGTGTTAGTACAAACCTACTTACAGAAATAAAATGATTTATTATTTAACATTAGCTATAATTTGTCTAAATTTACACAAGATAAAAACACATTTAAAAAAAACAGTGATCCTCCCTCCCTCCCATTGATTTCGTCTATCTTGTCAGGACGAGCAAGAATGGGGAACGAGGGAAATGTTTGAAATATAAATAAAGAATTTCATGAGGCTCTTCTTCTTCGCTCTTCTTTTTTCAAGGGGCTCATGAAATTGTAGCTAAAAAGAAGTAAGCTATAGCATAAACGTAGGTATACTCCCGATGCTTATGTGCAGTATCGAAGTAAAATATTATCCAGGCAACAAAATGCAGTCTGATCGGTACCCCAGGTAAGCCCCGTTTAAAGCTACGCTGTTTTTTTGCGCTCAACGGTTCTACGATGCAAAAATATAATGAAACTTCAGGAAATAATCCACGAAGTGGTAGTCATTAGTCAGAGGTGTAGGTAACTTAGTTCACACATATTTTGCCAGAAAATGTTTAAGAAAAAAGTCAGGCAGTTCATTTTCATTGACAGTCAGTTTGCTGTTCCTAGCCCCGCAAACTACCATGAATACATAGGCTATTTTTCAAAAAAGCATAGGTATCTTCCTCCAAGGTATTTTTTTTAATTAAAACCAATTAGCCGTAATAAATTAAAACCACACCAGATTAAGTCTCCCACTTTGCTATAAATAGTCGGATCTAAAAATAGTCTACACCGGGACCTCCCGTGGGTGTTGCAAGTGACTCACAGATTTTAATCTGAAGGATCGACAAGCATCCACCTGTTTCAAGAACATGTAGCGACATTCAATACGTGTGCCAAGACAAATGGATGACAAATCAATTAGGCATAATTTCTGAGAAGGAATTATTGTGTCTGTTTTTGAGAAGGTGCACGGTCATGACTAGACAATTAGACATTATATAATCTAGAACGGGATTGAGTTGTCTTTTTTTTTCAATGTTGCCGTAAAAGCGGCATTAAAGTTGTCTGTGTTCATCGATCTTCCAATCCACTTGGCATGGTACTTACTTGCTCGTGGATTGCAGCTGAAAATCAGCGTCAGGTGGTAGACCATCTGACATTATGCTGATCTGAGGGCTTTATAGTTTTAAGGTCTTTTTAACCGACTTCAAAAAGAAGGAGGTTATCAATTCGACATGTTTATATATATTTTTTTATGTATGTTCGGGCATAACTCCGTCGTAAATAGACGGATTTGCAAAATTCTTTTTTTGTTCGAAAGGGGTTTACACCGAAATGGTCCCATTGAAATTTCATATAGATCTGATGATGCGTTTCGGAGACAGACAACGGAACTCTTCAAAAAATTACAGCAAATCAACCGCGAATGTTGCTATCGCATAAATGTGTATTGTTTTGACCCCAAGGATGATGAAATTTCGAATTAGTGTGGGGTAGATAACTAAAAAGTGAAAAATAAAAACTTTTTTCAAAAAAATAACAACCGACTTCCAAAGAAACACTACAAAGTGCAAAATAACTTTAATTTCGGAAGGCGGTGACAAATAATTAAAATACCCATCCAAAGTCACCGACTTCCCAAATTAAAGTTATTTTGCACTTTGTAGTGTTTCTTTGGAAGTCGGTTGTTATTTTATTGAAAAAAGTTTTTTTAAGGAGATACTCGTAATGCCAATACACCCAGTTTTCTTTTTCTTCTTTCACTATAGTCTGTCTGTGTGCACCTCAGTAACGCTGCCATTAATTTATCTATTTGCCTTTAAGTTAATCTCAGATAATAAAAACAAAGGCAGATAGACCGCGCGGAACACCAAGAGTGAGGCCAAAAAACCAAATACTAAAGCATCGCATTTTGTGTGACATACAATGCGACGCTTTAGTATTTGGTTTTTAACTCCCGACGCAAAAACGACGGGGTGTAAAAGTTTGACGTGTCTGTGTGTGTGTGTGTGTGTGTCTGAGGCAACGAAGCTCCCGAATTGATGAGCCGATTTTGATTTTGTTTGAAAGGTGTATTAGTCGGGAGTGTTCTTAGACATCTTTTATCAAAATCGGTTCAGCCGTTTGAAGATTATCAGCTCTTTTCTGGTTGATGAAGGGATTTGAGCATCTTCCACGGGTCTGATCAACTCGAAATTGGGTATTCGATTAGTTCAATGATATTAGACGAACAAAGTAACCTTGAACTGATGTTGGAGCAACACCTGGAATTTCTAGGATACCCAAGTTACTCACCAACAAACAGCAGAGGTATCGTGTTAGGGCTTATTGAAAAGATCTCAATGAATAGATTATAGATAAATGGTGATCAGGACGAGGATTGAGGATAAAAAAATTGTAACAAACTTCACTGTGGGAAAACTACGCAACGCTGCGCAGGTTTAAGCGAAACATTAAGTTTAAAAAGCAAGAAACAAAAACTAAATAGAAAATTTGAAAAACCCCCCACCCAAACAAAAATTCTTAAAAGTAAAAAATAACATTTGTAGACCTTTTAAGTTGAAGGTAATATTTTGATCAAGGCATTGTCAAGTCGGGGGACGGTCAATGAAAACGCCAAACAGAGGCCTGGAATTTTCATTAGCCGTCCCCCGACTTGACAATGCCTTGATCAAAATATTACCTTTAACTTAAAAGGTCTACAAATGTTATTTTTTACTTTTAAGAGTTTTTGTTTGGGTCGGGGGTTTTTTAAATTTTTAATTTAGTTTTTATTTGGCTTCACTATTGGTGTTCCGCGCCGTCTATCTGCCTTTGTTTTATAATCTGAGCCGTTAATGTCGGAAATGATGTGCTACCGGGTCCTAAAAAGTCTAAGCCTTTGTTACCCCTTATAAAATCAGCTATCTGTCAGTGAATGTCTCGTGTAAATCGGTCCAGCCGTTTGGGTGATAATTTTTTTTGCCCTAAGTACATAGACTACACTTTTATATCCATTTAATAATAAGCTGTTATTTTGACAATACCAACAAACACTTCAGTGTTATTTATTTGTACATCTACCTATATGTATAGATAAAACTTCGGAGTTTTAATGGAATCGCAATACGAAAATATAGGGACGAAAGGCTACCGCCAATAGCTATAAATCTGAAAAATTTAGTACGAACTTGTCGCAATCAAAAACGTTTACAACAACTAAACGACTAGCATTCCATAACCATTGTAGCCTTTTTTGTATCGAAAGTCGTGGGTCAATGTGAGCATTGCTTTAGAAACTAAACCACATCTTGAGACAATGGACATAGGAGAATGTTATAATGATCTAAAGTTGTCGTTTTAATGCTTAAAATAGGAAAAGTTGTCTGTAAAGAAATTTGTACCCGATAGTACATATTCTTTTATCGGTTCTTGAACAAAGATTTAGAAGCAGAATTATTCCTGAGTTGTAGAAAAATATTAATATTCTTTGTATGACAGAACATTGGCATAAAAGCCAGTCGTTAATGTTCAATTTTAGTATTCACCAGGTTGGTAGTTCGTTCAGCAGAGTTTTGCTATACATGGTGGCTCATTTATTCTAGTAAAAATCTAGCTTAAATTTAAAGACTGCAAGGATAAGGTGAGTTTCTCTGTTGAGTGGACAATTGCAATAGCCTGTGTAGGATTGGATCAGTTCATTAAGTGGTAAGGTACATATTAAGAGTATACAGATTTTCGAATGAAATGATTGTTTTGCAAAGTCCAAATAGCCACTTTAAACTCACCGAACAAATTTTAAACTGGAACAGAATTTGTATCACATTATCTGCCAAGTAAGTTAAGAGCCTGTTTGGTCTGTAGAATTGTTTACCGTTTATAAAACAATGGTCTTAATTCTCAAATCTGTATTATAACAATAGCTTGAAGAAATTCTACATACATCTCCAAGGTTTATACAAAGCAGCTGTCGCAAACGCGAGTGTACATACAATCGATCGCATGCCAGTGATAACACTTTCGCTGCAAAAATCGTTCTTACTGCTACGACATACAAGCGCTGTAAATGTCAATTTGTTAGCACTGGTTGACTGTACGACAGCTGCGTTTGCGCCTTGCTCTCGTAAATTCACTTCAAGTGAGGAATCGTAACTTTAGTTTTACGGGATTTATCTAATGATGTTACGTCTATGAGTCGTATTTTTTTTTGGTTTTGAAGTATCGGGTGGGACTTTTTTTTCTAGAAATGTTGTTTTGAAAATGCAGAAAGAATAAAACAGACAGTAAGTTGTAGATGAAAAAATGCAGTACCTAATTAAAAACCAATTCGCAAAAAAACACACTAATTCTTTCTAAATAAATAATTGCCTCTCAATTCCCTGAACGAACCCTCAAAGCTGCTACGGGAGAGCCACTCTTTTGAATTTGGCTCAACGATTAAATTGGCTCATGCAAATAATGTGACATGTGTCGTTTTTGATAAAGGTGTTTGGAGCGACACGTGCGCCGTGCGCAAAGTAAACTGAGATCCTTTGGCAGCTGCGGCTCAATTGTGACGCTTTACTCTTGGTGACTCACACGCAATGGGCCATTCTGTAACGTTGTTTAATTACTTCAAAACACACGTTGTTTTAATGAAAATAGACTTGTATAGTTAAGGTGCAGTTGTGTATAATTTCGAAACCAAAATTTGGAAGCGGCGAATAACAGCGAGGCTTTTCAAAAACCTCAGGTTTCATGATACATTTCCACCCGAGGTATCAATCAATATTATTATTTTAATCCGTAGATATTAATCGAAATGCTGCAGCAATAGGGTTGCCTGGTGCAAGTAGGTAGGTACCAAACTTCATCTCTTTAGGAACGCTAGATAAGAAGTTATCCCGGACCTTCAGGTCCGGGATAATCCGGTTGGACAACTAAGCTCATATAAAAAAAGTTATATCTTTTGACTGACACTAGCAAGATTGATTGACTGAGAAGATAAATCAGAACAGTGCCCATTTAAAGACAAACCCCAGAAACGAAGTAAATAGTCTAAAGTGTGCGTGTGTACACACATAATTATTTCAGTAAGTGCCGAAATTCCTGAACCACGTAATTTTACATCTAAACCAATCAAATAGCTTTCAGAATTGCTCCAAGAAATTGTGTTAATGGCACAACGAGGCAACTCAAATGAACATTAGTAAACGTCATTGAAAAAATACTCCAATTCCTATTTCTTTGTAAGATATAGAGCCAATGATGTCATGATGGTTTGCGTCATTTAATGTGATTCATATAAAATATTAGTCTTCTTCCTATGTTTTATTTCTTTAAAAAATATTTCATGTCTTCAGGATTATGCGTTCTACATTAATTTTCAATGTTTTCTTCATGTTAAAGAAAATTGTATGTTGGTTTTGACTTTAGAATGTATCTAAAAGCATATACCTAAACTATAAATAGCGCTTAGTAGGTAAGAAGTGGGAAGTAACGAAATCTAAGTTGAATTAAAAATAAAATATGCAATTTTTCATCAGTACCTCTGACGAGGTACAATTCCGTCTGCCTCTACAACACTAAACGAGCTGAAAAAATAACACATGTTTTTTGCCTTTAACAGTTTATTTTATGCACAGTTAAATGCGTTTTAAATTAGATATAAATGTTAATATTTGTACTAGTAACTCAACATTGACGAGAAACAAAATCTGAAAATACTGAAAGATGAATGAATTTGAAAACGAAAGGAAAATCCCTTAAAAAATTGAAATGATTTTCTCAGTTGCCCGGAGTTTAGATTTGTGCCCGGTTGATGGGAATAGGCTCGCCCCCTATTACATCCGACTTAAACACGACTGGCAAAATGCGGGTGTACTACCGGTAGACCTCTGCCTAACCCTGCGAAGAATACATGTTGTTATGTTACGTGTGTGAAACAAAATGCAACGGACATATAAAACCAAAACACTTCAAGAAATAAGTGGATGTTCCATTGAGTTCAACCCAAATGAATAGCAATAAATCTGTTATGATAGCAGCCAAACTCTGCTTGTTGAATCGACCCGGTATCAATCGTAAAGTCTACACCAATAAGCTAGGAATGTGTTTCAACTATGTCCTTAGGTTGTTGATCGCGTAAGCTTCGGCTGTTAACGGGACGCGAGAAGTGATTCGGTTATCGAATCGAGTCGAAAACGAATATTCGAATATTCAAAATTTGATACGGCTAGAACAAACGACAGAAAGTACTTTCGAAAAGGAAGGAGGATTATATCCAAGATAAGAATGCTTGGAAACATGCTGGTCCTGCTCCATAGGACAATCCAGAGTCTAGACAAAATCAAACTGGTTGCTAATTGAATTATATAAATAATTATATTTTATGACATTGATTTACACTCACACACTGACTTATTTCTTGTTAATATTCTAGGAAAATCGTATACTTACTCTTACAATGTTTGTAAATATGTGAGCACCATGTACTCGTATCTATCATATAATTAATTTATCTTTATTACTTCAGTTGCATTTTGTTACCTTTTTTGGTATAGTAATTTTATTCTGGGTGCATCGTCTTCACATATAATTATATAATGAATGTACTATGATAAATTGTATGTAAAACATTTTAAAACAGTAACGGTGGAGTTTCTTGCCCGTTCTTCTCCATACGAAACTACATTTTGGAATGGGCGACTAGAATCAATTCTATTTTTTAAATGTAAATGTTGACGTTCAAAAGTGCCTTTTAAGTGCCTAATTGAAATAAATGCTTTGACTTTGACTTTGACTAAAAACATTGAATTATTATTCGGCAAGTTATTGAAATTCTAGCGAATTGTGGGTCCCCCCTGCAAAGTATTAATCTATCATCAAGTTTGTAGAATGAGGGTAATATCGCACGTGTCCCTTGTTTATGTTAATTAGTTCGCGTTTCAATATTATTGGACATCTGGAGTTCATCTTGCGCACGATTATTTATCGTAATTGTGTTAATTAAATTGTAGATATCACTCGCTTTCTTGAACGCAGGGCATGATGATGATGATGGGACTCCTTTTTCCGCACGTAGACTCCCATTCGGTCCGTTGTGCGGAACGCAGGGTATATTAAAGCAGGTAATTTTTTACAATGCCGTAAGAATAGTATTTTTGATTAAAATCTGTCAACACTGATACAAAAACAGAAAAATCGAAAAAAAACCGAATAATTTTCAGCAATCGACAGATTTTCGCCATCACTATCGAAAGCTCTCCCGCTAAGCGTCAAGAGGGGGTGATTTGGTGTGTTGGCCCAACGCCAGGCGGCGTCTTTGGCCGCGAGCCAAATCGGGAGCGCACAGTGGAAAAGAAATGGCGTCGCGCATCTTTGATATGCGTCAGAGGCGTACGCGCAGCTCGCCGCGCCGGTTACATGTTTTTCATGATGTATAAAAGAGGTTTTATTGCGGTTGGACCATGAAACTGATTGCCGTTGTGTGTTAGATAGATGATGGGCGTTAGTTACGGGTTTCAGGAGGACGTAGTTAATGACTAGGTGGGTAGAGGGGTTATGAAATAGTAAAATCCTATGTTGAAATTAACAAGGTATGATCGCTTTCACAGGCTCCAGTTTACGGTTTGTGTGCAGAATTTCTACTTTCAATAATGTATGGATTTATGACGTAGCTTGTTGGACGCGTAGGTTCCAAATTTCAGCGAGTTGATGACTAGATCAAACTAAAAGTTTAAAGAGAAAACAATCAACTTTCAAAAAAACAGTACAAAGTGAAAAACAATTTCAGTTTCGGAACCAAAAAATAAGAAGGTAACTCAAAACTAAAGACGTTGACTTCCGAAATTAAAGTAATTTTAGTTTTTAGAAGTTAGTTGTTTTTGAAAATAAACTTTCACTGTTTAGCAGTGGTACCTACAACACACAAATTCGTATACCTTCACTTGCTAAGTAACTAATATTTTAACATCTCTCACATAAGTGGAATAAAAATACATATTATTGAAGCTACCTCTCAAACGGTGAAGGAAAACGTGAGGAAACCGGCATCACCAGAAGTTCGGAGATATGTGACACCTACCAACCCGCACTGGGCCCGCGTAGTGGATTACAGCATCACGGAGAGGAGGCCTGTGTCCCAGCAGTGGGAACGTTATAGGCTGAGTATATATTGAAGCTCCCTCAAAACCCACTAATTAGAACTTGACGAAATTGCTATGGGACCACTCTTTAAGTACCTATATCCTTTCAGACAAAAAAATAATTTTCAAATCGGTTTATATAAAGGACGGAGTTTTGAGGTAAAAATACAACCGACTAGAAGTCCTCCTTAAAGTTTTTTAAAGTCGATTAAAAAGTAAGCTGAACAAATACAAAAAATGATCAAATACCTAGCGTAGGTATCCGAACAGTTATACTAATAAGTCACGAAATGGTATTCAGATCTTTGATATGCGTCAATCGGCGCGGACGCATCCGTATAAATGTTTTGAAAACCACAAAGTAATAAAACTTTGATTGCGGTTGTGGCAGTTTATAGCCAAGAAGAAGATATCTACATAACATATATGCATAATAGTTTGAATTTCATGAAAAACGTACCTATGTCATAACTTTTGGATAGAGTGCTGGAAAACGGCCAGACACTAAATGCTTGTGAATGGAGAAATGAAAGGGAAAAATGTGTTGCTTTTTAGTGAGCTATGTTGTTGTCAGACATCGCAATATGCAAAGCACCGATTTTAATGCTGTCAGCATCAATTGGTGGGGTCCGCAGACACCGATGCCTGCCAGGGGTGCGGGTTTTCGAAAGAGATACCGTGGTCCCTGGCACACAGGCAACTGAAGGAAAACGGGTGGGTTTTAGTCAGTAAAAGTCTGACACGCCCTCCCGCTCCATCCAGAGCGGTAGAAGTTATTTGATGATTTCACACCCTTTAAAAAAATCCTTTATTTCTCGACTGAAGGGATACATTGGTAGTGGATTGGATTGGGCAGACTTATGCATTTATTGCATTATTTTTGTACGGTTAGACCACGTTCGCAGATACGTAAACATATTGCGATGGGATTTTATTGCGCACTGGACTTTCAATTCTCGGTCTTGAACGGAGCATTAAGAATTCAACAAAGTGCATCCCAACTCGTCGATAAAACAGTGTTTGATTTTCCAGTCTCAACGTGGTCTTGTGTCCCCTAAGATGCGAAGGAAGTAGCTGAAGTTGATCAATAAATACATCATCATTTCAGCCGAAAGACGTCCACTGCCGGACATAGGCCTCCTCCAAAACTTTGGTGCTTGCCATTTTTGGGGGGATTTGCATAATCGCCACGCTTGGCAGGCGGGTTGGCGATCGCAGTATGGTGGTAAAATGCATAGAGAACCCTGCTGCACATTCTCTAGTAAGTCCCTTTATGGCCTCCTACGATACCCACGGGAAGAAATGGGATGGTGCTATTCTTTACGTCCATCCACACGGAACAATCAGCCTATAATGTTCCCTCTGCTGAGACAGGTCTCCTTCTCTTCGAGAGAGAGTGGGTCGTAATCTATCAAGCGAGCCAAGTGCGAGTGCAATTTTTCCCTTCACTCTTTTCACAGCAGAAAAAATACTAAAGCTTCCAACACTACCCACACTTATTTAAACCAATATTAATTTAGACACTTCAACAAACACTCGATAGTTTTGTAATTAACAATTACTACATTAGTTCGAATTGAAACTAGGGCAATAACGAACTTCATTGAATATTTGTATTGAAAGTAACTGTTCCAGCTGAATCTAGGCCGGGATTTCGACAAGGTCTCATGGGAAAATTAAATGGGATGGGTTTAATGGCGTATCTTGGCACGATGCTGACAGAAAGATTAGTGTAATACCGTAAACCATCTAATCGCCTGTTTTGCTTTATACGCTTGTTGTCAAGCAACTATTTCTTGAAAGATTTCTAGGAAATATGCTAGATAAGCAATTATTTTCCCCTTCAGTTAGTGCTGACATCTCTTTGAGGCACGCGTGGAGCACAACGTGCCGTCGACCCGAGCTTGGTCCTTACCGGACAGCGAGCCACCCATTACTCGCCGTCCGCAAGCCCGCGCCTACGATCCCCGATGCCAAGGGCGTGTCCTGCGGAGGCTAGGGCCGTGAAGGCGTATATACTGCCTCTCCCTCATGTGCGCCGCCTCCCTCTTCGCGAACATCACTGCTTCGCAGAAGGAGGTGACGGCTTCCCGCTGTACTCTCGCTCCGTACCATGGCCTGGACCAGGGCCGGACGCGAGAGATCGCCGCCACAAGAACACGGTGGTGCTGCACCCAAGCCGGGCATACCTCCACCGTATCCTCAGGGCGATCTTCGCAATGGAAACACCCAGGTGTTTCCTCCCGCGTTATCCGATACAGGACCCTCCCGAAACAACTATGTCTGGTGAGGATCTGCGTCAGGTTGGAAGGTGAGGACGCCGTGCCGCCTCTCAAGCCATTCCTAAAAGAGGGGACTTTCCGCCGCAATCGTGGCATACCCACAGACCGGGGTCTTGTGTCCTAGCAGTGGGAACGTATTGCATTGATTTTGCTACTTCATTAACATAGAAGGATTAAAGATAGCAAAACAGATGCACTGATTTCCTTACTATTTAAATCTTGAGGAACCCTCTGTACACCACGTTAAAGTATCCGTTCTCAGATATTCAATTAGTTATTCAATATGATAATGCCATACAAAAGGCACCGATACATCACGAGAAGTACTCAACCGTGGGTGATTGATGTACCTACCAATAGGTACAAGTTCAATGTTCACACTGAACTTACTTATTTATTAAAGCAACAAGTATCTGCGCCTGAATATGAACGATTATTATTTTGACTACCCCTAGACGTGAGTAGGAGTCTATAAATCAATTCATGTGGGTGTTGTAATTGGCTATCGGCTATAGTTAGAATTTAACTTTGGGATAAGCTAATATAATTACGAATTAAGTGAATGGTGATTGATGCTCATTTATTTTGATTATTAGAAGAGGCCCTTGATCTTGCAATCAGACAATCTTAGGCTGGCAAAATGAAGATCATTTTAAATGACAAATATGTGTGCCAGTAAACAATTTGTATGGAGCATTTAAAAAAGAGTTTTCTAAACTATTTTCGTGATATTTTCCTTTACCGTTTTCAGAGCAGCGGTAATGAAATAAATTACATAAAGTAACCCGTCTGCCTGGGTTTGAACCCATGACATAGAATTCGTAACGCGGGGCCTTACTACAGACCACCACAGGTATACTGGAATAATAATGAAACAAAAGCAACCTTGCAGTAACAGTAACTGTTAAAGTGACCTATGTTTAGTACCTACTAACTGTGTTAAAAGTAACACGGGACGTCAAACGGCGGCGGGCCTCCTTGCCAGATTACCGCTATGGGACCTGGAGGCAAAGGTCCTCGCGCACATGTGGCAATGACGCGAGGAGGCCAAATGCCGGGGCGTAACTCCGCTGCCGCGGGAAATCGCGGCACAGCGGACAGAGCTCCGGCGGGATCTCATGGCGACATGGAGAGTGCGATTGTCGAAACCCAGTGCTGGGCACTCCATGATTGCGGCGGTAAGTCGCCTCTTTGAAGAGTGGCTTGAGAGGCGGCATGACGTCCTCACCTTCCGCCTGACGCAGGTCCTCACCGGACACGGTTGTTTCGGGAGGTTCCTGTTTCGGATAGGGCGGTAAGAAACGCCCGGGTGCTTGCACTGCGAAGATCGCCCTGAGGACACGGTGGAGCACACGGTGGCGGTCTGCCCGGCTTAGGTGGAGCACCGCCGTGTCCTCGTGGAGGCAATCGGCGGCGGCGATGTCTCGCGTCCGGCGTTGGTCCAGGCCATGGTACGGAGCGAGAGGGCGTGGGTAGCCGTCACCTCATTCAGCGAAGCAATGATGCTCGCGAAGAGGGAGGCGGCCGCACGTGAGGGAGAGGCAGTCTGTGCACCCTCGCGACCCTAGCCACCGCAGGATACGGAGACGCCCTGGGCGTCGGGAATCTCAGGCCAATTTCCGGCCACCGTAGGCTTGAGCTTGCGGACGGCGAGTAATGGGTAGCTCGCTGTCCGGTAAGGATCAAGCCCAAGTCGACGGCGCGTTGTGTTCTTTATTTATTATTTACTTTATATATTTATTATTTATTTTGTTATTGTAATATTGTGTGGTGGATAATGTCATCTGTCACATTAACAAAGCGTTGAAAAAATGTAGAAGTACCTAATTTGACTACATGTTAAAAAAATAACTGTCTTAACTTTTGAAAATAACTTGGATGTTGTTACTATAAATGATTACGTAGTATTTAATTATACTTGTATTTTATTTAAGGTTTTCTAATGTTATTTAACAAAATACGCTGATTCAAATGACTGGCAACATACTCTCAGTTCACATTGATAGATACTTTTAACTGTCTTGAATTACGAATCAGTTCTTATAAAATTGCTTAATTACCATAAAATGTTTTAAAACGGTTTCACTACTTATCCTTTGTTTAATAATATCTGTATTAGAAGTTATTATGCCAAAATGTGTAACGATCTATAACTTGTTCAAAATGGCGAGAAATGTTTAACCTAAATTGACATTGGTAGGATATAAAAAGCATTGTAATGACGTTATCGAGAGAAAGTTGCTTGGTAGATGTTCAGTTGAATAGTCCTAGTGCCGTTGTTGGGTGGAATAGATCAACCAGATGTCATGTAAGTTAAGTAATTTATTATTATACCATAACTGTTGCTTATTATATACCATGTTGTTGTAATAAAAAAAAAAAAAAAAAAAAAAAAATGCTGAGTTATCTTGGATAAAGGTCCAAGAGTTGTAATTAAATGTAATAGCAATGTAAGAGATGTGTTGATGGAATACTTATATATGTACTGTTTCCATGGAGTTTCTTGTCCTTCTTCTCCATGAAGACCTAGCTTTGGAACGGACAACTAGCTTTCTGATTAAATAGTGACAAGCCTAATTTAAATAAATCTCTAGTCTTGTCTTTCTGTGCTTTACTTCATGAAATCCTTTCCCTACACACACTATTCATAAGAACATTCATAATACAGTAAATCAGCAGTAACCATTCTGACATTCAAATCTTGATATTTGTTTTACATATACACACCTATAAATATCCATATATATCCATATTTTGACACGCGCCTCAAAGAGATGTCAGCACAAAAAGATGGGGCCCGCAAGGGCCGATGCCTGCCAGGGGTGCGGGTTTGTTCGAAAGAGATACCACAGCCCCTGGCATACGGGCTACTGAGGGAACACGGGTGGGTTTTAGTCAGTAAGAGTCTGACACGCCCTCCTGCTCCACCCAGACCGGGAGAAGTTATTTGATGATTTCCCACCCAAAAAAAAACCTCTATAATTTTGATTTTTATTTAAAACTAGCTCTTGCCCTCGGCTTCGCCCGCGTGGTTGTCACTTACCGTAGTAAAAGTGTCCTTCTCAGTATCCCAAGCTATATCTCTGCCAAATTTCATGACGTTCGGCTCAGCGGTTTAGGCGTTACTTTCGCTTTTATAATATAAGCAAGGATTAAGGTCATATAAATTATAGTGGAGTAGTAGACATAAATAGCCGTATCAATACCTATCTGTGGAACGTGGGTGTTCTAAAAGTCAACGAATCATAGCCTATTAAAAAGCGTTCACCTTTAGACTTAAAAATGTGTATTGAAATTCTGCGATTTTATATTTCAAGACGATACCTGAATATATCGATGCATCTGTCAGAGAAAAAATGGTTATTTTAAAACAAAAAAATACGTAGTATCGGATCTAACTCAAAACAATCAGAAGTTGAACAAATTTATATGGGACCGTTCGGCAAAAACCAAATAATAAGATTTTACATTTAAGGCAGAATTCTGAGGTAGCAAACATTAAAAAAAAACAACCGAATTAAGAACCTCCTTTTGTTAAGTAGGTAAAAAATTACTGTTAGAAAAAATCCTTTCTTATTTGGAACAAAATGAAACGCAGTTCTTGAACAGGCTTGAGTCAAATTGCAATTTTGTTTAATTTATAGACTACGGCTAGATATTCATAACTTAGCTACTGTAGTTCAAACAAAATCGTGAACTAATTCTAAACAACAGGAAAGTAGAACAAACCAATTCATAACCAGTTAGAAACCGTTGGCTACGAATCTATACAGAAGATTTAAGCACTCTAAAACATGTCCAAAATTTTATAGACGACATTATCTAGTGGAACAAGCCGTCGTGAAGAACCACACGGCGTTCTGTTGGCAATAGTCCAGAAGCAACAGGCGGCCTGTCCTACTACGGATTTATGGAAAAATATTGTTTTAATGTTCTGTTAACACGTTATGCTTGAAGTATTTGTTTTACGTGGATATAGTTGACAAGTAGAATAGGTGTAGATACATTGATCGAACACAACGCTAGGCGACGAAGTTTTTCTGTGAATATTACAATATAGAGTGAGAAAGCGTAATCAACACTCACGCATTCTCTGTGTGAGAAAGAGAGAAGGAAAACAATAAAACTGAAATTGTTTAGAAGAGTTCCTTTGCCCGACAGCTGGATTAACGCTTGCTGGGATTATATTTAAAGCAACCGCTGAAGTCTTTGACCAGTGCGTGTCGCCAGTGGTGATATATGGAGCCGAATCGTGGTCGCTCACAATGGGCCTCATAAGAAGGCTTAAAGTCACCCAAAGGGCGATGGAGAGGGCTATGTTTGGACTTTCCCTGCGTGATCGAATCAGGAACGAAGAGATCCGCAGGAGAACCAAGACTACCGATATAACCCGAAGAAATGCCAAACTTAAGTGGCAGTGGGCAGGGCATATTGCTCGCAGAAAAGATGGCCGATGGGGCTGAAAAATTCTGGAGTGGCGACCGCGTACCGGAAGACGTAAAGTTGGAAGGCCTCCCACAAGGTGGACCGATGGCCTTGTGACGGCCGCAGGAGTCCGCTGGATGCGGGAAGCACAGAACCGGTCGAAGCGACGGAGCTTGCGGGAGGCCTATGTCCAGCAGTGGACGTCTTTCGGCTGAAATGATGATGATTGATGAACCACTGAATAAAGTATAGTTTTTCTTTGAAAATAGTAAAATCACTTACTACTTCTAACTAATAGTTACCGAAGATTCCTAAATTGAAGACTTCGATAGCCGATTCAGTCACCTACAGACATCTACTTTAGTCTTTAGTGGTATCAATGCTGTGTTGTCAGAACAAGACGGTGTATAAAAGAAGAGGCTATTACGTCATCAAATTTCTTGTTTACAAATCGATGAGAGCTCCAAATAAAATAAATCATATACCAGAAGTTCTTGCTATCCGTGACGTTAGCACTGTAATTTATGGGGTTCAAAGATTACTAACTAAAGGCTCCCGCAGACAGGCGTAACGCGACAACACAATGCGAGTTTAGTTCAATTTCTATGAAAACTTCATGGCAATTATTCTCACAAAATCCTGCCTGCGAAAGCCTTAATAATAAATAAAGTACTGAGTAGTTGTTTACTAGGAACATGTTTCTCTAATCGGAAATTCTGTAATTGTTATTAGATCTCAAAGTAAGAGAATATTGCAACAATAATGCTTGGGAAACGAATGTAGAGAAAAACTGTATCTTCAAGACCGTTTTAGCTACTGCCAATTTGTAACTCAAAATGTAATCACTGTGCTTGTTCAGCGCAGGCAGGTTCATTCCTTATGCAGCTGTATTGACTGCTATATCAATGCTGTCCATTTGCGTACATCAAAAGAAACAGAAACCAAAAAAGATAAGTAAACCCTGGTTGGGTTGTTGGATATAGTTGAAGTTTAGTCAACCTCAAACTCAAACTCAAATCATTTATTTCAAACTAGCTTTTGCCAGCGGCTTCGCCTGCGCGGAACTGTCATCCCCTTTTTAACTTCCTTAGGGGGTTTTTTTTTTTTTTTTTGGGTGGGAAATCATCAAATGACTTCTCCTGCTGAGTAGAGCAGGAGGGCGTGTCAGACTTTTACTGACTAAAACCCACCCGTGTTCCCTCAGTAGCCCGTATGCCAGGGGCCGTGGTATCTCTCTCGAACAAACCTGCACCCCTGGCAGGCATCGGCCCTTGCGGACCCCACCAGTGGTTGCTGACATCTTTGACGGCGCGCGTGAGGAACACAACGCGCCGTCCCGTCTACCACTTTTCGGCCGCAGAGGATAGGGAGAGCGGCTGACGCTATACCGACACTCCTCTTCCCCTGCGGCCCCACCGCGTCCGCCATCAAACGGTGGCGGCCCCGTCCAGGCCACGGAAAGGAAGAGCGCTGCTCAGAAGCACCGGCACTCCTCCTCTACCGCAGCCTGTAACCCTCAGCCGCGATGTCTCCCATTTGACATCGCGGCCCACCTCAGTTGCGGTGCACCTCACCGCAACCTACTTTTTGGCCGCTACGTCAATGGCTTGAAGGCAAAAGCCCTGACGAGCGGCCCCACCGTTGGGTTCCTCTTGGCTTCACCGTGGATGGGAGACCACGGTTACTAAGCCCCCCCGCAACGACAATGCGGGAACCCACTCGGGGGGGATGCACCACTTAGCATTAAAATCTGTGAGTGGACAATAAATCACCCCTATTTTCCCAACCTGCCTGCGCGGAACTGTCATCCCCTTTTTAACTTCCTTAGGGGTTGAGTTTCAAAAAATCCTTCCTACTCCTTGTCTACATTATAAAGGGAACCTCTGTGCGAAATTTGGGCTTCCTAGATCCAAGGGTTTGAGCTGGGCGTTGATGAGTCAGTCAGTCAGTCAGTCAGTCAGGACTTTTCTTTTTATTTATATAGATAAACCAATTTCAGGTACTTTTGAATTCTCAAGGTAAGAAACCTTTAGGTGTTTTCGAATAAAAATTAATTTGATAAATGAAGGGTTTGTTTTCTATTATTATTTTTAATTAATAGAAAACAAACACTTCATTTATCAAATGAAATTGAAATTTTATTCGTAAACAGCCAGCGGTTTCTTAATAAACAACTATTTCCGACGACCCTGGTTACTATAATCTCTTATAAACTGTACCAGCACAATTACAAAAAAAAATACAAAATTGGTTTAGGCTACAGCTGGCGCAGAGCAGATTTGGACAAGTTGGCACGCTTGTTAAAAAATAAAACTGCTAAAGCATAAAAACCCCGTTTTACCAACATATCATCTCTTATCTGACAAAAACTCCAAAAACGCAAATTCTCGTAATTAAAACCGTTCAAAATCTAGTCGCAGTGTCATCTCAGCGACAAGCAAATGTCAAAAATGTATGAAAAATCGAGGTATTTTTGACAGATTGACACTGAGATCAGACTGTGAACGTTCTTAAAATGACGAGAATTGCCCCTGTGACATGTAACACTACAAATTCAAATAAAACACTTAAAACCTAGCATACAAACAGAAGAATGTTATAAAATTTAAATCGGTGCATCACTGCACTCATATTTCCATGCTGCCACTCAAACACTTCAGAGCTTCGCAGACAATTCAAGGAACGCTTGGGATTTTAAACATTCTCATTTGGGACGCATTTTCTTCGAAAGCTGTGTAGTTCGTTAGTATTTTTCTAAGATTTATGCATCTTGTTTTTTTCGTAGAAAACAAAAGATGGGATCCTTTCACGCAGTGAGATTTAAACGATAGTTGAAACATGTTGATGGCCTCATGGGTGAATAAAATAAAAATGTATGGGATTTCTAAAATAATACCAAACGACGTGGCATGTTTCACCATAATATGACCCATACTGTCATCGAAATCTTTATAAAATCCTCATTAGAAATAAATAAACCATCAGAAAAAAAAAATCCTACATTCCTTTCAGTAAATAAATAAAAAATATCACTGATTCTATCCATACTTTTCATTATAACATTAATTGCTTGAAAATGTCGAACACAATCATATATTTTTCTATAGAACTCGAATATAAGAGCGAATCACAGATAAGTACAGGAGTTCTTGGCTAAACGCCAGCACTGAAAGTAGTAGTGGTGAAAATGTATATGTGTGTACCAAAGTAGTACGGTCGGCAGAAGAAATTTAGTTCACCCTAGATTTTGTTGACGTCAAAGGTACGTTTATTACTCGCGTTGGTGGTAAATTAGCGTGATTTGGTGTGTGTTAGATTCGAGCTTACAGGATAATGTAGTAGAAAGCGTCATCATAATCAGCCCATATCGTTCCCACTGCTGGGACTCAGGCCTCTCTGTGAGAGGGAGTGGGCCGTAATCCACCACGCGGGCCCAGTGCGGATTGGTAGATGTCACATGTCTTCAAATTTCTGGTTCTAGGACATGCCAGTTTCGTCACGATGTTTTCCTTCACCGTTTTGTGAGCAGTGGTGATGAAATAATTTACAAGTAAAGCACCTATCTGGGTTCCAACCTATGAGCTACAACTTGTAATTCGCGGTCGTTACCACTGGCCACCACTGTTCTGGAGTAGAAAGCGTAATTTTACTTATCTATTGGGAAAGTTTTCCATTACAAAACTTTTTAACAAAAAAAATTAAACCGCCGAATAAACTGATAAGAAAAAAATTATAAACCTGCTGTGTTTAACCTTAATAACTAAGTTCGGAAGGCGGTGACATAAAATTAAAATACATTTCCGGTTAAACACAGCAGGTTTATTATTTTTTCTTTTCAGTTTTTTCGGTGGTTTAATTTTATTGTTAAAAAGTTTTTATTAAAAAATAATTGTGACCATAATCTACTAATTACTACATGCTTAATTTTTTATTACTTTTTGTAATACGCAACTCAGTATTAAAATCTGTGAGTAAACAGAAGAATTATCAAAATCGAACTACTCTGTAAAAAGATATGCGTGGTCATACATAAAAAAAAAACGCGTCGAATTGAGTAACCTCCTCCGTTTTTTCGTCGGTTAAAAAATGATCATGGTATATATTTACGAAGATACGCCTCCTAGTATATACTAACACTGTGCCTGCAACTTTATCAGCGTGAAGTCTTGGTCCCCAACCCGCCACGTCGCATAGCATCTACGCTATTCACTTAGCATTTTTTGCGACTTTTTACTTTTGCTCAGCTCCTAACAGTTGTAGCGTGAGGTTAAATAATCTTTCTCAAGAAATCGGTTTTGAACATTTATTATGTTGGGGTAATGCCTGGAAAGGTATTACCCCCAACATACAAACAAATTTTACCTCTTTATAATATTAAATATAGGTAGATACCTATACATTTCACAGCAACAATGATTAAATTCATCAAGATAAAATCCGTTAATATTGAGAGGTACATTAAAATATTTAGACATAACACAATACACTACGACAGCATTTTCGTTAAATTTTGATAAAATATTGCATTTTACTTTTACTTGATCAAACAGGGAAAAGATAAGCATGTCGCTGGCCATTAAATGAATGCAGCAAATGAAAGAGCTACTTTTTCATTAATTTCTAAAGCTAAGCCTTTTTTTGGTCGGTTGACTATTTATTTCTTCAAAGAAAACTGTTTTCCCGACCCTACCCGCTAAGAGACGATGACCTCGAATGCTCGTCTAGCCAAATGTCGGCGTGCCGATCTTGCGTTACGTCCCTAACAGATAAACAACCGAGAACGATTTATGCATGAAATATACACGCAATGATTGCGTAGGTTACTGAAAAACTATGAAAAATATCCGAGATTATGGATCTAGTAACTAATTAGTTTTAGTCGCGTAATAACATAACCATAACGCTTGTATTACATGAAGGGAGAGCAGAGGTCAGCCTGTTATGTTTAAAATCCATGTAATAGGGAGTGAGCCTAATGCCATCAGCCAGACAAAAATCCAAACTCCAGGCTGCTGCTTAGAAACTCCGGATGGAAAAACCAAATAAAACTTTGCTCGAGCCAGGAATTGAACCAAGTAACTCTTGCAGCAGTAGAGCTTGCGGCCACTAGATCAACAGGCAGTGTAGTTGTAAGTTAGAGGGAAACCTTGGTGAGTCAGTTTTCTTTTGTTTTAGGTTTGCTAAATCAAACTTAGGATGCTGGGCTGCGTATAGGGTTGCCAACCGTACTCTTAAATAGAGGTATTGTATTCTTTTTCATAAGGGTGTACTCTATAATCTATAACACTAATAGAGTACGACAAAATACTCTTTTGTCATAAACTGACTTTTTTGAGGCAAACATTTCGTTTCTCTGCGGTTTTTTTATATTTTCCACTGTGACACTTGACTATTTGTCGGTCATAAATGTGAAGTGGCGAGAAGAGATGAGCAGGGCTTTATAAATATTGATAAATATGAGCTCCTGATCTTATATTAACGTAGAATTTGGATGTTTGGAGTTCTACAATTCTTGTAAAATCAATAAAAAATGTTATTTACCGAAAAAAAGCGCAAAGAAATACATAAAGTGAATTAATTATATGGTACTCTATTTTATATATCTGTACTCTTTATTTACTCTCTCCGAAATAAGAAATACTCTAGTTCTTCTGGAAAAAGTTGGCAACCCTAGCTATGTAGTAAGTTGTTTGAAAATAAATATGAAACATATAGACTTTACACAAGGATAATCAATTGCTTATCGTCTCGGTTTCATCGTACGAGCCGATTGATTTAAACGAGTTACTTATGTACGTATTAATACCATTACGAGTATTTTGTACTGGTTAACTTTTACTCCACTATTCATAAGGTTTCTCTTTTGGGGCTTTGTCCTATCTCTATGGGAATACTACAGACTACAACCGATTAATACTAGAAAAAGTTTGTATATTTCTCCTATTTCCATAGTGATATATTTTGCCATAGAGCAGTGCTGGCCAAGTGGTAACGGCTGGCGGACAGGCGCTTTACGTAAATTATTTCATCACCACTGCTCTCAAAACGGTGAAGGAAAACATCGTGAGGAAACCGGCATGTCCTAGAACCAAAAATTCGAAGACATGTGGTATCTACCAACCCGCACTGGGCCCGCGTGGTGGATTACGGCCCAATCGCTCTCACCGAGAGGAGGCCTGTGTCACAGCAGTGGGAACATTATAGGCTGATGATGATGATGATGATATAGACTTTACTAAAGAACGTTGTAAGTAAGTAAAGATAAAATACTCACAGCAAAGACGATGAAACAGCCTGCTGTGAACCGGTAGTTATTCTGTGAAAAAGAGTGTCATCATCTCCATAGCCTTTTCGCCTTTTTCAACAATGTTGGCGTCGGCTTTCAGTGTAACCAGATCTACCTGAATACCAGTATTTACATGGAGCGACTGCCCATTTTACATCCACAACCAATTTTCTAGGCACCCCTTAGTAAGCCTGGTTGTCAGACTTTCGGGCTTCTGACGATCCGTAACGACTGTCAAACATCCAAGAATGACACGGAATGTCTTGGTATGTAAAGATGGTCACCCATCCACAGTCCAACCGCGGCAAGCATAACTTAACATGATTGATCGACTTGAGCGCCTGTAATTACTCCCACAAGCCTCTTACTCCTCTGTAGAGAAGAATAGTTAATTGAAAAAAGATTAATTTGAATACCTACACCAAACCAAATTGAGAGTAACCTTTTTTGAGTCCATGAAAATATAATTTTTGAGTAAGTAGACTTAATAGAAATATTAAATTGACTCAAATTTTCAACAGCAAAATCCTCTTTTGTCTGTAAATAATACGAGAGACAATGGTGGCTGCGAAATTCACCAGTTTAAGCTGATTAATTAATCAATGTCAACACAATTAATACGGTTCAAAGGATCCCTGACCAGCAGTTGAGTTGTTTCCAATACCAGTTGGTTTCAATTATAAGTCTAACAGACTGCAACCAATCATTTGGGTGTAAGTTGGATTCCATTAATAAGTTCCATGTGTCAATAAGAAGGTTTATTGCTTGCATTCGGGTTTTAATCAGTCTCAAGTGCAAAGCTTAGACTTGATAAATCAATCATATATTTAAAAAGTCCATGAAAACATATGCTTGTGATCCGTGTAGGGTCTTATAGAGCTGTACCTTCAGTACACCCACATCACGACAGTTACGTTTCAGGCTTACGTATCAGGGGCGAACCTATTGCCATCAACCGGACACGCATCCAGATTAAGAGCTGCTGCTGCGAAACTTTGCCCGACCTGGGAATAAATAATTGATCCCCGATCTCCGGACTTGGAAAAAAACGTTTTCACTGAAATTATGAACGTGAAAAGGATACATTTTCATTGTTACTTCGTGCCTTGTTTTTAATACACAACCACAGGCACATAATATAGCAGTTTTCTCGTTTTCCTCATACATATATTGTTTTAATAACGATTTAGGTACGTATGTATGATATTAGAGCAGACCCTTTTAGTAATAAAAAATAGTTGACTGTTCAGAGAACAAATAAAATTACAGTAAGTACTAGCCTAAGTATTGTAAAACACTAATTTAATCAGCCTTATTATTATACACTAGCTTTTGCCAGCGGCTTCGCCCGCGCGGAACTTTCATCTCTATTTAACTCCCTTTGGTTGAATTTCGAAAAATGCTTCCTTAAAGGAGTAAGGAAGCATTTTTCTGTGTTCACGTCTACATTATAAAGAGAACTTCTGTGCAAAATTTCAGCTTTCTAGGTCCAAGAGTTTGGGCTGGGCGTTGATGAGTCAGTCAGTCAGTCAGGTATTTTCTTTTTATTTATAAAGATTTCAACGAACCTAGCTTTTTCGACCACTTTAAAATGGTTCTAATAAAATAATACGTGTCTCAATAAAAGTTTACTAGAATAGTTTCCTTTTAATACGTCCATAAGTTTTATTATAACGTAGGAATTTACGCGTAGACGTTTCCCGTCATTAAAAATAAAAAGTTTTATTAATTTAGTTGATAAAGTGTCAAGAAAATTAGAGCGTAAGAGATTTATGCGTAGTTTTAGATTTATTATAATTTATATTTGTAAGGTGCTAGATTTCTACTTTTTTATAATATATGTAAGTGCTAAATTTATTAACTGGAAATGATTTAGGTAAGAGACACCGTAATAAAAAGCGATAATATTGGAATAAAAAATTAAGAAGGATCTTATAGTGTTTACAATAATCAATTTGGATATTATCCACTAGCCGTGTGCATGATGGGATTTCCAGTCGGCAAATTATTGTTTCTCAAAAGAACATTCGAAGTTCGCTTAAATACTTATGACAAAACTTAACTATTCAAAAATCCTTGTTCACCATCTTATCTAAGGGACCCTCGTGCTGAATGTCATGTTACTACACCCTGATTTAGGTTATACACTGTCTGTCAATGAATTTAAGAAATTAATTAAGTAAATTCACCTTTTATTTTAAAACAATTAATATTTATTAGACGCAACTAGGGTGACCAACCTCCTAAGCACGGGATTATCTTTTGATGAATTCTTAGTAAGTTCTTGTAATTAAAATTAAATCTGTAACAGATGCGCAGCGATAAAGATTGACTGATTACAATGTTCGTTAGTTTCCATGGCGTAAATTAACTTTATGGTGAAGAAAATGGGGTTTGGCAGAAGAGAAAACATGTTTTAAAGATAATGAAATTCGAATAATAAGAAATAATGCAAAAGAGACTAAGACGAGCGTGAAAAGACTCAAAAAATTTAAAAACCCAACTTTGTGTACTGACAGTTTCTTATTTCGATTATCAACTCATTACATCATTTAAAAAACAAATAAAAATAAAATATAAAGTTTATTTATAAAACAAAAACGCAACGAAAAATCGCACTAGTGACAATATTCTGACACACCTATGACTGTTTCAGCAATATTTATGTTTCCTCAGCCAAGTCCGAGCTATGTGGGCGTAGACTACGGCCGCCATCTTTGAATTTTAACGCGGACTGTCCCAAAAAATATGTGTTTCGGAAATATGCTAGTGCCTGTGCTAATTTATTTTAGCAGGGAACTAATTGATTTTGTAGCTGTGTTATTGATAATTTTAGTGATTACATTTGTACTGGATGTATTGATTTATTGGGAACGTCCGTGATTACAATATCAAGATTTATTTACGTGTTGTTTCCTCGGATTGCTGACTTTCTCTTTGTTAATAGCATATATCATTTTATTTATTGCATTATACATTCTATAGATTTTAGATAGCTTTTCCTCAATTTGTAAGGAAAGAGTTGACCACTTTACTGAGTGCATTATCATTTACTCTTCAACCGTCTTAGTAAATGCTTGCTTAATTTAAAGTTAGACTCAATTAAACTACAGAAAATTATCCTTAACAGTTCATTTATTACTTAAAGGTTCACCCACAGCACATATAGTTATTCGAAACAGGATAAATTATTACAGTCGGAGACACGCCTATGATCATCGATTACACATAAAAGGAGGCAGGGCACATGATTCCTACACCCACCGTTGAATTTTTTGGTCAGTAATTAAAAATAAAATGTGCTATTCCATTCATTTTTAACCACGTAGGTATTGGACTTGTCTACGAAACAGCAGGTTTTTTTTGACAAACGACTAAAAATTTCTTCTAGAATCGCGTGTAGAATTCATGGTTACAGCTTGCGAGACGATATCCCTGCCAGCCACTATATTTTGGCATATTATCCCGCTTTTCCTATCTGCAAAGTGGCCCACCTAAACTAGATGACGAAAGAAGAAGAAGCTAGTAAGCAAAATAAAATTAATGTAATTTTGAATGTCGCCATAACATAAATTAGTGGGGGCGAAAAACATGCTGCGGAAAATATATTGTGAAGGTTGTTTTATATGAAATTAACTGATACCTTTTTAAAAGAGTGCTCTTTTAAATCAATTAATTGAAACCTTAAAAGGAAAAGGAATAGCGAAGGACGATATTTATTTTCTATGCATATCATTCATTTAAGTCACTTGTCATGTCTGTTCGTGTTACCACGCTAATTTTCTTAAGGTGAATCTAGTCAAGATTTTTCCATTCAAATTTCGGGAGTGTATTACTCCAGTGTTCGATAACGTACATCAAAAATTAAACATGGTATAGTTTTGTCTCATTATTATTATTATCTGTGCAGAAACAGAATGTTAAAATTAAACGCCGTTAAAAAGTTAAGAGCCAACAAAGATTCGTTTTTCTTGCTACCTTAACCTAACTTAGGGGATGTTTAAGTAATAAACGAAGTGTAAAATCTCCAAAAACAAGTCCTTATCAACAAAGCTCAAATACCGAAAAATTTATTAAACTTTATCGGTCATTGATTTATGCAGTGATTTTTTCATAAAAGTCGATCTTCCGAAGGACTTTTCTTATTTTCTCACGCGCATGTTTCACTATAAATCATATATATATATAGACTAGCAGCGCCCCGCGGCTTCACCCGCTTAGTTCCTGTTCCCGTGGGAATACGGGGATAAAATATAGCTTATGTTACCCGGGGATAGTGTAGCTTCCCAAAAGTGAAATCATTTTTCAAATCGGTTCAGTACTTTCGGAGCCTATTCAATGCAAACAAATAAACGAACAAACAATGAAATCTTTCCTCTTTATTATTAGCATAGATAGACTAGCGTCTAACTGTTCATCATTGATACTAGCTCTGTCGGATACGATGCCTGGTGAGATAGCGTGCTTTTTAGCCAGACCCACAAGTGGGTTCGAGCCCGCGACTAGATTCCCCTTAACTAAGCAATGAATTTTGATGCGGTTTTCATAATAATTTAGAGAATTCATTCCAGTAAGCCCAGTGGTATCAGTCGTGACTTACGCGTTGTAAGTCGTGGATTTGATACCTGACAGTCGCTTTACTTTGTGTAAATTATTTAATCACCACTGCTCTCAAAAACGGTGAAGAAAAACATCGTGAGGAAACCGGAAAGTCTTAGAATCCAAAAAAATCGAAGGCATGTGACTTCTACCTATCCGCACTGGGCTCGTGTGGTGGAATACGGCCTACGGCTCACAGAGAGGTGGCCTGTGTCCCAGCACTGAGAACATTGTGGGTTGATTATGCTATTCCGGAAGGCTTTTTTTTTTCGAGGGTGGGAAATCATCAAATAACTTCTCCCGCTCTGGGTGGAGCAGGAAGGCGTGTCAGACTTTTAGTGACTAAAACCTATCCGTGTTGCCTCAGTTGCCTGTGTGCCAGAGACCACGGCACCTGGCAGGCAGCGGCGTTTGCGGACCCCACCAGTTGGTGCTGACATCTCTTTGAGGCGCGCGTGGAATACAACGCTTCTAAGCTTAATACATTAATATAAAACTTACACAAAGTAAAGAAATCTCCACGTTTATTCAAGTTATATAAACCGTGCGAAGCAGGAGCGTGTCTCTAGTTAATGATAAAACGTTACCTATAGAAAAATTCAAGGTCGAAACATCTTCTGTTTTATATGGCATAGTGAGTGATTGTAATGTTTACTGAAGATGGTTCATGAAGATCCTGGCTTGTCTCAGATTCTAGGTTTTAATTATAGAATAATAGGTCGAAGTCTAAACACAAACCCCTCATTACAAAACAAGGATTTTCTTTAGGTATGGTTTAAATCATCGAGCCTGTTTCTGAAATAAGAACCTAACTGGAATCGAAATACAGCTCCTTTTACAAAACTGACAACCTAGTCCAGTGCTTAATTGAAATTTTTGTATTAAGAACTTTACTCGAATAATAGGAAAGTTGGTAATGCAAAAACTGACTTTTATGTAAAATGTATGTTAGTTTTAGGCTAGAACTACAGATAGATTGCGTTTTGTAATAAGACGTAAAACGTGTTTACGCAAATAAAACTGTAAGAACAGAGTTTAGAGATGTTGTCCATAAATTAAGCAAAGCATTTGATCACCATCATAATCAATTCAAATCTGACTTGTGTTTGTATACTTTGGCTACCCATGGTGTTTGTGTGTTTTGCACCATGTGCACCGTAGTAGCCTAATTCCTTCATTTTAAATGACATTTAGTATTTTTGTGGTTGGGTGCGTAAACTGTGAATTGCAGAACGCGTTGTAAAAAGACCAAATGGCTTGACCGTATTCCTTTCCCTATTTCTTCCGAAAAGGGTCGATGAGTCAGGTTAAGTTACGCTAGCTGCGGTTGATCCATGGATGGGTGATATACATATAAGTCGTAGATCTTTAAATGTCTGAACTCTAGTCTTACCAAGGGTATTGTATGACCCCGGTAACTGAGTTGTGGCGGTGAGACAGGTAGTCGCAAAAAAAAAGCAATAAAATCTAATCAGTGTCAGTCAGACTGGAAGCTGACCTTAATATAGTTGATGATTATATACTACAAATGTTGTCTTTGAAGGTAACAACGCTTCAGGGAACTCCATGGAATTGCTTCTTGTAAAGGCAGCTGATGTTTGTTCTCATTTAAGAGAAGTTAAGAAACCCTGGACACGAGTAGGGACCAAGTATGTGAGGCGAAATTTAGATAGAGAAGGTGAATGACAGCGTTGAAGAAGTCAAGAATTTTCGGGTGAGGCGACTGGTGTTAGTAAATATTTATTTATTCAATAAGGTACTCCAACGACTTATTCACTAATAACATGTTACATAAAATAACATCTAAAAATTAACCTTGGATATCTATCAGTATGGTGAATTTGTCACTTTAAGAAGTACACAGCTCAGTCAGTGAATGTGAATCCAGGTTTATAAACTATATGTGTGCCAAATTTCACCTAAATCCGTTCATCCGTGTTTGCGTGATTGAGTAACAAACATCCAAACATCTGAATATCCAAACATACAACCATTCACATTTATAATATTAGTAGGATGAAGTTCCTCATAGCACGTTTTACTGTGCACACTTGCCTAATGTGAGCTATATACTGAAAAAAGTGTCAACATTTTGACCTCTACGACACTTTTGCATTGTTATTTGTTTTTCGTTTAGTTGCTCTCAAAAGTTGGTAATTTATTTCATTGTGCCTGTTATGTAATACATAATATACATGGAAGAATCTTCTGTTCCAACCGAGTGCTACGCCAGCTCTCGACATTTTTAACCGACGAAAAAACGGAGGAGGTTACTCAATTCGACGCGTATATTTTTTTTATATATGACCACGCATATCTTTTTACAGAATAGTTCGATTTTGATAATTCTTTTTTTTATTGGAAAGGGTATAATACCCCGAAGTTGGTCCTATAGAAATTTGGGAAAAAAAATCTAACCCTAGGGGTAGGAAAACAGGGATGATTGATTGTTCACTGACTGATTGT
Organism: Polymixis flavicincta; assembly: GCA_949987655.1. Lineage (NCBI taxonomy): Eukaryota > Metazoa > Arthropoda > Insecta > Lepidoptera > Noctuidae > Polymixis > Polymixis flavicincta. The sequence goes on from OX465173.1 coordinate 22,865,141, forward strand.
AATGTAAAACTACGCATAACTGCTTACAGAGTAGTCCGATTTTGATCATTCTTTTTTTATTGGAAAGGCTATACCTCGAAGTTGGTCCCATATAAATTTAGAAAAAAAAAAACCAACCCTAAGGGGAGGAAAACAGGGGATGATTGATTGTTTACTCACAGATTTTAATACCGAGTTGTATATTACAAAAAGTTATACAAAATTAAGCATGTAGTAATTAGTAGATGATAGCCACAAACAAATTATAAAAAAAAAAACTTTTTGACAAAAAAATTAAACCGCCGAAAAACTGAAAAGAAAAAAAATAATAAACCTACTGTGTTTAACCTTAATAACTACGTATAAGTTTGGAAGTCGGTGAATTTGGAAATGTATTTTAATTTTATGTCACCGCCTTCCGAACTTAGTTTACATATGTTATCTCTACGAGATCAGATATCCTCCTAAACATTACCAGTATCACTAAAGTGATTCTGGCAATATTCATGAGACAATTTAGTAAGCCAACTATGAAATTCCATTTAGGTAGATGACTGGCTGAAGATAGATAGGTATGCTTACAGTCTGCCTGTTTATATCCCTGTCTTCAAGGCTTAATCTCTTCATATCCAAAAATCTGATAATACAATCCTCTAATAAGGTGACTAGACCCAGATAGACAGACCAAGGACCTTAAAAGGCGAATGGGACGGACTGGATGCGGAATGTAGAGGTGAAGGTGTTATGGTGCAGTCGCGGAGAGGTCAAACAGTGGACTTGAGAGGCTGAATTGATTGATTAAATAAGGTGACATATATCTAGAAAGAAGAAAAAGAGAAAATGCTTATTCTTCACAAACAAAACGCACATTACAAAAAATTAAATCAACTAAGAAACATAAAATGCACACAATGTGGACAAAAGCCCCGTATTCAAGTCGAAAATGTACACAATATTGTGCATTGACTGACAATGTCAGTCAAGGCTTCGGACCGACCATAGACAAATGGATCTGCGTTACGACACAGGCAATTATATAATTTAATAACAATCATAACAAAAACAGAATGCCGATAGCAGAGTGCATTAGTGACTTCTTTTATTTCAACCAAACCACAAATATAATAACAACTTAGCCGTGCGACGCATCTGTGCAAAAACAGGTAAGCTCAGCAAAATGCTGTGACTTCGGACGAACCTATTGTCAACAGCGCTGTTTTTCAGAAACTACCTTTTGGATACTATATCTATATAATCAGCAAAACCAATTGATACTGAACTTCCTACCAAAGCTATAAAAAAATAATGTTTACCTCCAGTTCCTCGAATCGAAGAATTGATCCATTCATAGTAAATACCACGTGGTAAATATTTAGCCGATCACTCGCGGAAAGCGTAACGTAGCCACTGAGAGACATACACCAGTCAGATTCACCGACCTCATTCAATATTTTACACTATTTTATAGGTTTTAGGAGCGATTTTAAGGGAATCTGCTTGGTGAATGGATAGTCTGTAGCATTATGACCTGGCAGCGTTATGCAAGTTGGCTCGTCCATTATCGTGCGTGGCAGACAAACAAAACAGGCTGGCAGGGACATCGTCGTACAAACTGAAACTATGAATTCAGCACATAATCCACAACCCCATAGCGTGGAAAATATTCTTCTGCAAAAATAAAAAAATCTGCTGGTTCATAGAAAAGCTACGCGATGGCGACAAAATGTATTGCAGAGCTAATTTTTTAATATTTTTCTCAAGCTGTGTAAGAATAATGTAATTTTTCAGTTTTTCTCCATTTTCTAACAATTAAACTTAACGGTTTTAACAGACGCCATTAAACATGATATAAACAATTTATTTTCCTGTTTCATCATCCATTTTGTGAGTTTTGAAATATACCCAGTACTTTGTGATTTTGGGATAGTTATTCATGCTTAAGCGTTTTTGTATAAAACGGAAAAATTAAGAAGCGTTTTTAAATCTTTTTGCATATCGGAACGAGAAATACAGAACTATTGAAATTAAACTGAATAGGATGTATTAAATTGAATAGTTTTGACGGAAAATGTTACATTTCCGACAAAATATTTCACCGAATCATAGCATTGGATTCACCAAAATGTTTGTCTTAAGTACTACTCACACGAGTAGGTATGTAATAATTATTCAGAATAAATTAGTGAAACTGTAGACCCACTTAATAAACAGCTTTCACGTTGATTCACATAACTTGATTCAATTGTAATTTATCCGCTTCGTGTGCTAGTATTAATTATTATTTCCGTCGCTCGAATCTCTAGACTTAATTGATACGGTAACATAAAAATAAACATTTCAGAATCACTTCCATATTTGTTAGTAACAATGTAGACTTACAAAATAGTGTTAGTAACATTAATACACTAAGGAAGAAGCTGCGCGAGGCACGCCGATCCTGGGGACTGTCTACTAGACTGCGTGAAGTCGTATCCACCGCCCCAAGATCGGCGAGTCCCACCTATCAGCCAACGTTCTAAGGATGGTATTGGGGCTGCCGCGAAGACGGCGTAGCAGAGATGCGCATCTCTTGCGCATGATGGCCGAAAAACTATCAACACCTGCGTCCGAAAACATGCCGGACGCGCTACAGAAACGCGGCAACCCCATCAACACCCGGAACGTGTTGTTGTATTGTATGCGCAGGCGCTATATGCCCTTTGCGTAAAGTTTACCCACAGGTAATGATTAAGCTGAGCTGTTTTTATGACAAAACTTTTTCAAATAAAACTTTACGGGTAAATTGTAAATTAGTTCGCACTAATCACACTCAGTTCTCACAGAATCACTCATAACTTTCAGGAAACCCATAGAAACTACTTTTGAAAATGATTTTGTGCAGTTTCTGTTAGACTCAATCACACTCAATTTGCTGGAACAGGATATATTTCTTGGAAAAACTATTACATTTCTTAGGTTAAAGAAGCTTTACAAGTTCCATGGTACACAAGAAAATTCTCTTCTGAAGAAATATTATAAAACCATTCAACGAAACGAGTCATGGAGCAAATAATGCTTGGCAAATTACAAAGACACAACTTTCTTTCCTTCTCTTAGCAGACGCATGTGATATTTTCAAACTCATTTTCATTCAAAATGTTGGCATTAACATAGTCTTAAAATGCCATATATTCCGAAATACTAACATTTCCACTTAAACTTCAAATGTAAAAACAACAAAAAAAATTATAAAATGTCCCTTATTTCGGCGGGTCTATTAGCAAAGGCCTCCTCCATCGATTTCCACTGTTGCCTATCATGAGCCTCCAGTTTTTATTTCGAAAATAATAAGGTGCAAGTAAAAATGAACCCTAAGGGGGATGCCCTAAGGAAGCCCGCAAAATTCAATTTTTCATCTTTGGCGATTTGCAGGTCAGTGAATTTGAATTTGGCTATGCTGGCGATTGCCTATTAAGGTTCTTAACATATCATTTACTAGCTTTTGCCAGCGGCTCCGCCCGAATGGATGTCGGTTATTGCGTAAAAAAGTAGCCTATGTCCTTCTCCATATCCCAGGCTATATCTCTACCAAATTTCATGACGATCGGTTCAGAGGTTTAGGCGTAAAAGCGTGACAGACAGACAGAGCTACTTACGCATTTACAATATTAGTAGGAATAGTAGGGATTCCTTGACTGTTCGCGTATAAAGTCCAACAAAATCATGACCCATTCAGACCACAGCAGTACTGGAACAAAATTCACAACATAATCCCAAAAGTTCCCGTCTCACGTATCAGAGTAACCTTTAACGCTATCGTCATGCGTTGGCTACACACTGGGTGACTAATTCCTTGGCAACGAGCCAGTAACTCGACCTATATACTCGCCTCAAGTCTTCCTACTAGTACTCCCGGCCACCGGTCAAACTAATTAGGTTATGATTTTTATTTCATCGCTTTATATGGAAAGGTAGGATGTTGCTGGCCAATGATGTGGTAGGTCTTGGTTTAAAATTAGACATTGTAGGCACGGGAACATCTTTATCATTTTTTGAAATTATGTGATTGAATGAGTAAGAACTAGAGATGGCACATCCTTATCAAGGAATCTTCAATTATTGAAAATAATTAATAATATATTTTCTAGTAAGTGAATGAAGATTGCAGGACGCGTTGCTTTGCTTCTTCAATTATTTGCTTTAAGAAGCACAACACTAAGAGAATAGAGTGAATGGAACAATTGAGCACGTGCTTAATAAAAAAATAACCTGTTCTTAGTAGCCAAACGATCCTGTGGGACATTGGAAATCCTAATCAAACTCAAAATATATCCCTTCAAAGGCCGTACAAGGGAGTAGAAAAGTCATTGCCATAAAAAATTTAATCAACATCCAGACCAAAACGAACAAAGCCAGACAACCTAATTATTGGGGGTCACTATTTCCTAATGACACCTGTCAAACTATTGACAGCTGTGACAAAATTCTTCGAACAAAAATGAAAACAAATGAGCAACGTTTCTGAGAGTTCAATGACAATTCCAGGTCACACCTAGTGTCGTGTTGCCCTGATTTATCTAGGTCATGACAGGAAGACCTGGGTGTCTCGCCAATATAATGTTAGCTGTTACTAATGATTGGAAATCAAAGTTTGGTCTATTCGTCAAATGGACAGTAGACAGGTGTGACACTGACTTACTCATGCTGACCTAAGTTTTTTAGTTTTTTTGTGATTTTAGGATACTCGGTTAACACTGAATTTATTGATGACAATTCTCACAAATGTCTGTCTGGAAAAGAATCTCAAATTTTCATTATTCTCTCTAGGTATATCTAAATTAATAGAAGATCTATTATAGGCATATCGCCTATTACTACAGTGGAATAGGATTTTACAGCCGATTACACAAACTAGAAGGAAACTTCAAACAATGGAGGTCTCGATATCTGAAAGTATGTATGTGATGTTTTCCAAAGAAATATAATCGAAAAACGTTTGTACATTAAAGTACAAAAACAATGTTTTAACTTTGCATTGACCCATCACGATAATTATTTATTTTCTTTATTTTCCATCATCCAAAGAGTTAGAAAAACATGCAACGTTTTGGTTAAATCCTTTAGCAGGAAAAATTGTATTGAATTTCAGTGGTGTCAGACTGCAAGAGCTGAGGGAATGAGTCCGATGCGAGTGTGAAAGACTTGTCGGCGTCATAGGCACGCACACAAAGGCGTGTGGGCGGGGCGTCGCGTCGCACGCGCAGCACCCGACAACAGCCGGCGCCCCGGAGTACAGTCGACGAGAATGGTTGTGAAGAAAAGATGGTTTTGTAATATGTATTTGTATGCTGAAGGAAAATTTAATGTTAGCTATCAAGACATCGTTTCTGTATTAATAATAATAAATAAATATAAATGTTTATGTAAATTACATAGTTAAGTTTGAAGTCAACTTTTAAGCAAATATTAGGTGGTTGCATTCTTCCAGTTTACATAAACTAAACATAGTTATGTGTGAGAGAATGAACAATATATAATTTTGAAAGCATGCCAAAGGTTTTAAACAATCATCATCATCATCATCAGCTTATAATATTCCCACTGCTGGGACACAGGCCTCTTTTCGATGAGAGGGATTGGGCCGTAATCCACCACGCGGGCCCAGTGCGGGTTGGTAGATGTCACATGTCTTCGAATTTTTGTTCTAGGACATGCCGGTTTCCTCACGATGTTTTCCTTCACCGTTTTGAGAGCAGTGATGATGAAATAATTTACACAAAGTAATGCACCTGTCTGGGTTCGAACTCACGACCTACAACTCGTAAGTCGCAGCCGTTACCACACTCTAAACAGCTGCTTTAAACAATACAAAGAACATAATTAATAAACAAAGGAATAAGAAATATCATACAGAGCTGCCCATCTGTACGTAACAATCTATGTGAAAAATTTTACTTACCCGTATTATTATGTGGGAATCCTAGTGTGGGGTCCAGGAATACAATCCATTTGAATGTAAACTAAGCAAAATAAGTTGATTCTTATTCTTATGTCACACGTCATTCTGTCACTCGAGAGATAGTTGCTGAAAATCTGCGCTGTCGACGATTCGTCCGAAGTCACAGCATTTATCTGAGCAACAAATTTCCACTCTGCAGTGCATTTTGCATTGTATGTTGTCTTTGGTCTTGGTATTTCTTGGTAGATCAGTAAACTGTGACCTGCCTAAACTTTAAGGTTGAATGTGAAACTTGTGGCTACTTTGTTTTAGTGTGTGTCATCCGTCTTTATTTTTGTAATGTGCGTCTTGTTTATTCGGGCAGTTAAACAGTTTTTTGTTTCTTTCATTTTTCCATTATAGTTGAAAGAACAGAAAAATCTCTAGCAAGAGTTAGAAATGACAGATCACTTCACCTAAATTCTCAATGTGAGATTTTTACGGAGTAAATCTGCTGAAGTGAGTACGAATCACACTATTTCGTTTATTTAAAAATATCTGACCCGACAGACTTTTTCCTGTCTATAATTTCAATAATTCCTAAAAAAATCCATCTTGTCCCAATTATTCAAATTCCTATAGAAAATGCGTTTCTAGTTTTCTAGAACTTTGTCATTTTCACGGCAATTTTTAAATTTTGTCTATTTTAAAATAAAAAGTAGCCATTCCAGATCAATTCGTTCTCAATTGATGCGCTTAATAACGAACAGCATTTCATTTTTACAATATCTTTTAACGAAATGAATTACGGTTTTTGCGGAAAGACGCAGTGAGTTAGCGACCGTTGCTCCGTTGGGCACGCCACGATTGCGGCGGTAAGTCCCTTCATTGAGGGAAAATATTTTGATTTTGATTTTGGACATGGCTGTTTCGGGAGGTTCCTGTTTCGCATAAGGCGGGAGGAAACGCCCGGGTGTTTCCAATGCGAAGATCGCCCTGAGGACACGGTGGAGCATACGGTGGAGGTCTTTTTGGCTTTGGCGGAGCACCGTTGTGTCCTTGTGGAGGCGATGAGCGACGGCGATCTCTCGCGTCCGGCCCTGGTCCAGGCCATGGTACGGAGCGAGAGTGCATGGGTAGCCGTCGCCTCCTTTTTCGAAGCAGTGATGCTCGTGAAGAGGAAGGTGGCGCACGTGAGGGAGAGGCAGTAGGTATATGCGCCCTCACGGCCCTAGCCTCCGCAGGAGACGCCCTGGGCGTCGGGAATCCCAGGCTGCTTCCCGGCCAACGTAGGCGCGAGCTTGCGGACGGCAAGTAATGGGTAGATCGCTGTCCCGTAAGGATCAAGCCCGGGTCGACGCCGCGTTGTGTTCCACGCGGGCCTCAAAGAGATGTCAGCATCAACTGGTAGGGACCGTAAGGGCCGATGACTACCAGGGGTGCGGATTATTCGAAATAGATACTGTGTATGAGTATTTTCACTTTCTGCAGTGGCATTTTCATCTCCGCCACAAAGATTTTCTATTTGGGAAATTCACCCGTAGATTAATTAAGACAGTGAAAGTTACAACCATTCGTTTCTATACAGCGATTCTTTGATTTAAGTAGTTATCGAAATTTAAAGACGTGGCGAAATTGATCAATATCAAATATAATAATTATAATGTTTTGGTTAGATAAAATGAATTGACTATCCACTCATTGCATCTTGCCTACTTCATTATTATTTTTAACCGACTTCGAAATGGAGGAGGTTCTCAATACGTCGGAGCCTTTTTTTGTATATTTTCCCCGATTACTCGAAGATGGCCGGACCGATTTGGATTTCTTTATTGTTTTAAAGGGTACATTTTCTCAGGTAGGCCCATGATCATCAAGTCAGGATCTGTTGATGGGATTTTGGAGAAATAGAGAGAAGTCTTCAAATTTCATAGCCAGACTTGAAGCGATTTGGGTAGTTTTTAGAAGAGTACTTTCTCGGAGTGGTCCCATTTCAATTTGGTGAAGATCTGATGAAGAACTTCGGAAATAGGCAACGGAACTCCTCAGTAAATGATTGCAAATGGACTGGGTTTGCTGAAATCTCATGTCTGTCTATTGTTTGTTCATAGCATAACATCACGCCGGTACGCTGTGAAGGGGTAAGCACATGTGAACCACTAAAAAGTGAAAAAGAAAAACTTTTTACAAAAAAAAAAACGACTTTAGGAAAAACAATACAAGGTGAAAAATAACTTAAATTTCGGAAGGCAGTGACAAGAAATTAATAAAATACATATGCAAAGTCACCGACTTCCGAAATTAAAGTTATTTTTCACTTTGTAGTGTTTTTGCGGAAGTAGGTTGTTTTTTTTTAAGTTTTAAATTGAAACTTTCCAACTACATTTTTTTGTATTACCATAACAATAGCTAAAAATATTATAAAACAATAACGATCACCTAACCAAAAAAACGAATTGTGTTATTTAACTATTAATCAAATTAATAACAATGAAACGCGTTAAAATTTTTGCTCACCACTGTATAGTAACTGCGCCAACGCACGCCATACACGGGGCGCCTGCCCCCTCCGCACCCCTACCCGCGCCGCCCGCCCTCCAACACCGTTTGGCTCACGTTTCGACATAGAGTGAACTGCAGATGCGACATTTTTTACTAACTAAGTATTTCTTGTGGATCTGCTCGCTCGCGAGTTGTATTTAGATAAAGGTTGGACGCTTTCCCTTTTCCTTTGATATTTTTCCACGAATATGTTAGTTTCAACTTCGGAATGATTTAAACACAGTAGTGCAATAATAATTATGGTAAGAAATGAGATAACTCTCTCATAACTAAATTATTTTGGCCATAAGATAGGTTTCTCACGGTGCAAATTCTCCCAATATTCATCTGGAAAACTATTACAGGGTGAATGAAACATCTCTATCTGCAGTGTTCACTCCTATCCTCGGTCAATCAGTTTTAGAAAGATTGGCCTTAGTTTCATTTTAGTTTTTGTAATAACTTAATTTAAAAGAGTGTCCTTGGAGTTGCTTGCCTGTTCTTCTCCATAGGAGAGGAGGTATATGAGAAGAACGAGCAAGAAACGAAAATATGTTTCAGAATAGGCAACTAGCTTCAACGTTCTGACTAACTGAGTGCCTGTAAATGGCCATAAAATGTAAATGGTTGTAAATGGCTAAATAATTTAAAATAAAAATACAATACATAACACATAACATTTTTCTTTTACTCTGAATTCTCATTTTTATTTAATAAACCGGAAAAAATTACACTAATATTTTGTCTCAACTTGATAAATCATAATTGCATGGGTCATAAAGCTTTCACTTTGGCAAATGATAAGGGTAAGCATGTTTTTACTGTGACCCTAAGGGAAATGCATTTGATAGTTCTTATGAATAAATAAAGTGAAAATAAACTTTTGTTAAAAAACATCGTAATATAAATGCAATCCCGAGCACGTTTAATTTTAACAACGAAACACTGCGTACCGGGGAATCAATATGTGAGGCATTTTCAAGTTATTTTCACTCCACATTTTTAGATCCCAACCTTATTCATGGAGGTAGCTCAAGTTCCTCTTTCTCTTCTTTTGCTGAAACCTCAAACCTATCTTCCGATATCAGTCGTATTACGGTGAATATTGAAGACATAGCCAACTTGCTTCGCAATTTGGATACATCGAAAGCGCCAGGCCCGGATAATATCTCATCCAAGCTTCTTGTACGTTGCGCTGCTTCTATTGCACTTCCTATTTCAATTCTATTTAAAAAATCTTTGGATACTAATGTTGTCCCTAAGCTTTGGAAATCGGCATTCATAACGCCTGTGCATAAGAAAGGAGCCAAAACGGACATTGCCAATTATAGACCGATATCCAAATTGTGTATCATTGCCAAGGTTTTCGAAAGGATTATTTATAACCAGGTCTATTCTGCTCTGGAACAATCGTTTAGTCCCTTCCAACATGGCTTTCTTAAAGGTAGATCCACTGTCACCAATCTTGTTTTGCTCAATGACTACATCACCGACGCAATGGACCACGGTAAACAAGTCGACGTTGTCTACACCGACTATAGCAAGTGTTTCGACCGAATCGACCACGTCATCTTAATACGGAAGTTAGAGGGCATCGGTATACGTGGGGACTTACTCAGATGGTTTTCCTCTTACATAGAAAACAGGTCGCAAGCTGTGGTACTTAATAATTATATATCAAGCTGGGTTTTAATCCCCAGCGGAGTCCCCCAAGGTTCGTTGCTTGGTCCTTTATTATTTATCATCTATGTAAACGACATTGATTCCTGTCTGACCTCATCCAAATTATTGTGCTTCGCTGACGATATGAAAATTTATGCTACCATATCATCGACTGCGGACATGATGACATTTCAAACTGACTTGCAGAGTCTTGAAGTATACTGCCAAAAAAGTAAGCTTGATCTCAATTCCAAAAAATGCTCAGTTGTAACGTATTCCCGTGGAAGGTCAGTCCTAGCCACGACATATACTCTTGGTGGCCATATATTACCTAGATGTAGTACTATTCGTGATCTGGGAGTTCATCACGATTCCAAACTTATATTTGATAAGCATGTTGATGCCATCGTCGCTAAAGCCTTTAAATCCCTTGGTTTTATAATGCGGTTATCCAGGTGCTTCACGCAAGCTAAAACGTTAAAAATTCTATACTGCACTTTTGTTAGAAGCCACCTGGAATACGCATCTGAAATATGGAGTCCATGCTATCACAAGTATATTGACCGTATTGAGCGCGTTCAAAAAAGATTTATAAAATTTTTATGTTTCCATCAGAGGGTGCCGTATCATTCTGATAACTATCTCAGTCTCTGTAAAAAATATCATCTCTTACCATTGATTAATCGTCGTGAGATCTCGGACTGTATATTTTTGTTGAAGACGGTTCAAAGCGACATAAATTGTTCTGATATTTTGTCAGCTTTCTACTTTAACGTTCCAAGCAAATCCAAACGGTACAATTTACCATTACGGGTGCCATTTGCAACTACTAACTACAGGCAGAATTCGTACGTTGTGCGTGTAAGTAGGTATTTTAATAAGGTGTGCAAACAGTTCGACTTTGATCTTTTTAATACAGGTGTGACCTCGGCAAAAAAGTGTTTAGCAATGAATTTCTTTAAAGCTCAAATTCCTTAGACTTTTTCTTTTTATTATTCCTCTAAATTGAATTTTTAACATCTTGGTACTTAAGGGAAATAACCTGTCACAATTATCCCAGTGTCTATTTAGTTTAGGTGATTTACTTTAGTTTTTATTTTTTGGCAATATTCGGCAGTGTGTTTGTGTGTGTTCCACAGTACTTTTATACCAGACCAGCTCTATACGTGAAGACATGTAATTGGCTGTCAGATTATCATACTGTTATTTAATAATATTGTATTTAGCTGTAAGTCTTCCAAAGTCTTTAAATAAATAAATAAATAAATAAATAATTATTACATGAGCTAAAACAAAAAGCCATCCGTTTTTTCATAGTCTGCCATTTTATAATGAAAGCCATATACACTTATACTTAACACATTATATTTCACATGTTCTTAATTCCTCCACACCTTAAGGCTGATCAGGCAGGCGCGACCTAATGGTGCGACCACCACGGGCCTTTAAGTTTTAACCACGACAAAACGTTATCTAAATCAATCGCTTAGTAGTAGGTATGTACGCATAAACAATACATACAGTCACATAAAACAACAAACCTATTTTCTACCTACTTCCGCATCTACCGCTACCTCCTCTGAGTTGCGCCCGCGCATGTTTGTTTACACGGCAGCCGCGTTGCATTTGTTTTTTCTCAACGCGGTGTAGTGACTTGGCTCGCATCATAAAGTTGAGTACATCGAGGTTTCCACACATTATTCTGAAGGACAAAGATAATTTGAAGAAGTTTTTTTAGAATTAGAAAAAGAGACTCAACTATCTGAAATTGAGTCTCTTTTTTAAGCTTCAAAAATGATTTATGACTTATGATCTAAGTCATTCTAGACTGTGTTCGGACTGTAGCCAAGTTTTTGAGTAAAATCAAACAGTTTTCAGTACATTCATTAATGTTTTTTTTTTTCCTATTCTTAATACTTAGGTATGAGGTAAGCAGTGGTGTTCCAGTGGTATCGATCCCGACTAATGAGTTGTAGGTCGTGAGTTCGCAAGGCAGACACTTTGTGTGTTTAATATAATCACCAGAGATCGGATATTCGGATGCATATTCACCTAAAGCTGGGGTGTTGGCTAATACAGAATGCGCTTTTTTATCGAAAAACTCTTAATTTAATGTAAAAAATTTAAAAAATACTCACTCACACCATCCCTTCTCTTACAGACTTACACTCTACATACTCATAAATATTACTTGCATCGGGGTTAATTTTAAATAAAAAATATGTATTTGAATACAATCCTAATAATTTCGAAGTCGCTTCCATACTATATACACCTGACTAGAAAGCTTGATAAATTCCCGGTGTTTCTGGAATCCCGGGATATTTTTTACAAAAATAATGATTTATGAAGCCACTTCCATACTTTCATAAATAAAAATTAATTTTAGGTAAATATGCATCCGAATATCCGATCTCCAATCATCACCACATCACACAGGAAAACATCGTGAGGAAACTGCCCTGTCTTTGAAGCAAAGATTCGAACTGGGCTCGCATGGGTGAATTATGGCAAATATCCTCTCATAAAGACGACGCCTGTCTCCCAGCAGTGGGAAAATTACAGGCCGATGACGAATACATGTGTACAAATGTATATCGAGTGTATAACTAAGTATATAGGTGAGTATCATAAAGCTTCACGCTCTAATACGAAATTATAACTTCATTTCCATTTTACTCCTTATGTAAGGCGTGTTCCCTTATTTGATCACAACCCTTTCAACAAAGGCTTTGCGGTACAACAAAGTTAATAATAATCTTTAGGTCACAGTTATACACCGTGACATTTTACTCGTCTCTCAAAGATGGCGCACTCAATGTTTCCGACATAAAATACCTCTAGGTGCGATTAAAAACTTGTTACCATTAATTAAGATAATAAACACAAAAATATAAATAATGCTTTAGAATTATGAAAAAGCCTGTTAATAACAATGTTTACGTATCAAAGGGTAGAAGATACCTATACCATTACATTCCATCATTCATAACATCTCCATATAGGGTGTTTCAAACTACATCATGCGTCTTAGTCAATATTTAATATTTTTAAATTATTATTAGTAAAAGTAAAAAAAAAATTTTTTTTTTGTTTGTATGTATTGTAGTCATTGGATACATGAAGTGGGCTGCCGTTGTAAGACGACTAAAATGACACGGTGTATATGTACACATTAGGACGCAGTCACTAAGCTAACCTATTATTACGGAAACAACCTATATTCATCATGCATTTTTTTTATATTTCAATCACTTTCACACCAACAGTTATTCATTTTTTTTTGATTTGTGTTTCCTCCACCTAAAATATTACCAATGAATTTAAGGCTTATTAGTTAATTCGCACGAATTACCCAACTCTCCCAAATCGGGCGAATCCACAGTTTCTTTTTTTTAAAGATTATTTATTTGTGGGTGAATCGATAATTCCAGACATTCGTATTAGGCAATTGGCACGTTTTATATTTTATGGAATAAAGTCACCATACTTTTTTTCTTTACTTTTCGTTTTTCCTTTAACGTTTTATTCATAACGTAAATTACTTAATACGTTTGTTTGGAATAGTCTATTTTCTCACAAATAATAAATAAATTAACTTTGTGCGAGACGCCTATGGAAAATATTATACTATTTATTTAAGAGTGATGATTCGCCCGAGTGCGAGTTAATTCATGCGAATTGACTTATAAGCCGTTTTTAAAGTCAGCATGTATAATGACGTCATCTCTGAAATCTGTAACTATAAAACAGGCACCCATCTAAAACCTGACCTCAACAATATCTCAATCCTACACATTCAACAAATATCTGTACGTTGTTTGGCGTTGAAACCAATAATGTTGTTACTACCGTTCGTTGCACTGTAGAGAGTTCGCTTTAGAACTAGTAGTTATTGTTCGGGGCTATTTTATTAGTTATAATATAATGGGTATATATTATAATGTTGAGATCATTTGTGTAGCTAAGAATAAATCACTGTAGAAGTTACAAAACAGCACTCAATAATGGTCAAAAACTTCGTTACAAAGTATTCTTCAGGAAAATTTCTCATCAGGAATCTTGTAGGAGTTTTTTATGTCTTAAAATAGCAGTAACCATCTTTAACTATCGGTTTAGTTATCTCGCGGACTGCCAACTTGAGTAGTACTAATCAGAATTAAAAAAAGAAACAGAGTAAATAAGATAGTTGGAACAAACCACTAGTTGGATAACCTTTTATAAGAGAAAGTCATACAGTGCAACCAAGTCCTCTGTTGAAAAATGCGCTTTCCCATTTAATGGACGAGGTCATGGGTATGTCACCGTAAGACTGTGAACACCGTTAGTTTATAATCTATCTCGCAAGATTGTAAACTGTCGATTTATTGTGAACTACACCATATTGCTTACCGGCCGAATAGGTTAGGTTAGAACTGACACCAACGGCGCGCGACCCGAGCAAGCGAAGCGAGCGTTGCCGCGGAAGCGGCTGGATAGCGCTACTCCCAAGTTAGTGGCAGTTTAGTAGACTATTTAGCAATAGCGCAAGGTACTATCCGTCTTGATACCAGTTCACAATTTGACGGACAGATTATAAACCTTCGATAAACAGTGCGTTATAATGTAAATAGTTTTGCAGTTCACAATTTATCAACAGTTTACAATCGCGAGATAAATTAAAAACTAACAGTGTTTACAATCTTACGGTGACAGATATTTTGTTTACCTAGCAATGCAGGGTGGAAACTACATCAACTTGCAACCTGTTACTATTCATTCAGTAAATTATTTAGATGTGTGTTTTTTTGGTTTTTATGTTTTGACCACGAAGGTATTGCATTTTTCTATGAAACAGTCGATTTTCTTTTTTGGTAACCGATGAAAAAATTCTACGCTAGGGGTCTAGAATAATGTGTTGAATTCTTGGTTACAGTTTGTGCGTCATTGTCCCTCCCAAACTGTATAATCTGAAGGCAAAATCTCGTAGTGCAAAGGCTAGTCGCAATCTTATCTCGGCGACAATCACTGCCAAAAAGTTGTCAAAAGACTGAAATTAGAATATCAACATTTAAAAAAATACTAGAATTGCCCCTCTGATTCCTGACAGAAGTTGGAATTCACTATTTACCTCGAGTATCTCAGATTGTTATCCTATCGCTCTTAATTCCTCGAGGAGAAGTAATAATCAATACTCGATACCAGACAGGATATCCTTTTCATAGCCTGATTAATAATAATTACTGAAGCTGAAATCCGTTTCTAGATGAAACATTGGCAGCAATGAGTGGGGTGTCACTTTTCTTTTGTCCTACGCCTTGATGGAGACAAGATTAATTCAAAATGTTATTTACTAATTGAAAGTATTATTTTTCTGAGCATTTTCTTAGGTTGGGATATAATGCTACCAATATGTATATAGGTAATAATATATCTAAAAATATGTCTTTTTATAAAGAAGGTTAATGACATTTAATTTGAAAAGACATTTTTTGGAACTTAGTTCTGTGGCGCAGCTTGCGGTAGGAGTAAAATTGTAGAAACCGTCATGCCACGAAAAAACGTTACGTAATGACAAAGCGTTATGCCCCCTTCATGCGGCTTTTTATTATATATAATAGAAAGAGAGAGAGATAGAGTCACATAGTTTTCATTGTTTTCGTGAGTGCTGAAGTCGACAGAGAGGACAAAATGAAAATCCAAAATGGCAGCTGAAAAAGTTTTGAAAGTTTTAATCTTGGACGTCGTTTTCATAGTTTTCTAGGGTGCTGAAGGCGATAGTGAGATCAAAAATAAGTTTGAGTATTTATCCTTTTGAACGCCAACTTCGGCTATACTTGACAAGCACAAGCGTGCCCTATAAGCCAATGACGACGTTTATATTCGACAATAAACAGAAAATTACAAAATAAAATACACGATATAATTTAGAAATCCATATTTTTTATGCAGGTAATATCGATTATCGGGCATGGCGCACAGGACACAGAGATGCCATTATGGTGTGGGGTTGAAAAGGTTAAAATATAGATTGTACAATGTCACATTCGGAATTGACATAAAAGCGTATAGAACTTCGCTTCTGACGGTGATCCTCTCAACCCGATTATTTTTATTAAAGATCCAGTTGCGAAATAACATGATGCCTTTTATGTGCAAAATTGTTTTAATAGGGGGAAAACATAACCAATTTTACACGAATTTCTAAACCACCTTTCCTTAAGAAACCTGCAGCTAACCCTTCCATCGGTCCCTACGCCTGTTACGCAAATTGACGTTAGCAAACATTGTATACTTTTGCGGCAATCTTACAAAAAGTTTGAGAGACTGTTGCGAAATTGTTAACAGGCGGGAAAATTCGCGAAACGTGCCATATCAATTTCACCTTTAATACTTATGACGCAGGCTAAGTTTGTGTTTGTGGGTATGATGCTCGAACGAAAACTTCATTAATGGATAACACGTGAGCTGAGGATGAAAAGAAAAAAATATGTGAGTGATTTCTTTTACTGAAGAAAAATTAAAAAGTTCAGAGTTTTGAGTGAATAAACTGTTATATTTAAATAATAGAAATAAGCTTAACTTTGTGTGTCTTTTTACAATAAATGCATGTGTATTACACTAAAAGCTTATAACACACAACACAACATATTATATGTATGAGTACTTATATAATTAATTTAGCGGACACACGCATAAAATATCCACGTGCTAAGGTAAACAAATGAAGATATATATAGGGACGTCAGATATTTTGTGTTTATGTAATTCTAAATCTAAATGTCGTTGAAGCATTCAATCTGGACAGAACACAAATCTTTGAAATGCCAAACATAATAAATTGCGCTAAATTCCAGAATTTTCCAATCAGCAACAAAAACTAGACGCACCAACCCTATCAAATCTGCGTAAGCGCAATGTAATACGATACGCGCACGCTTTCCGTATACGGTTGTAATGGCCGCCGTCGACCAATCAGAGGCGTCGTCGTCTCGCCTACCACATTGTTGTGTAATGCTTATACTTTGCTCTATGTAATCGTTACAGTTCTATTTTTAAATATGATTAGGTATTGGGTATTGATTTTGATAGTAAATGATCCTTCGGAGTTGGTATTTTATATGTAGGTATGTAACATGTCGGCTTGTACAGGACATGAGTGGAACTGTACAAGCTAAATGACTCATTTAGAAACTACTTTAGACCGCTACATAGACAATAGAATAACGTGTTGTATGTAGGGACTAGTCGAGACAGTCGTTACGGGTCGTCAGAAGCTCAGACAAACAGTCTTACCAAGAAGTATCATGTTATCCAGTAACTCGATTGTGGAGGTCAGATAGGTAATCGTTCTATGTAAAATACTGGTATTGAGCTATATCCGGTTAGATTAGAAGCCGGACCCAATATAGTTAAGAAAATACTAAGCAAATGATGATGTAGGGACTAGACGTTTATCTGAAATTGTTTACGATATTGTAAAGGGTAGGCTGTCCAATTAGTCTATAAGGCAGAGCTGCGTGGCACTCAATGTATCCGACATCCCCCCCGAGTGGGTTCCCGCATTGTCGTTGCGGGGGGGCTCAGTAACCGTGGATTCCGGCCACGGTGAAGCCAAGAGGAACCCAAAGGTGGGGCCGCTCGCTAGCGTCAGCCGCTTTCCCTATCCCCTGCGGCCGAAAAGTGGTAGACGGCGCGTTGTGTTCCACACGCGCGCCGTCAAAGATGTCAGCAACCACCGGTGGGGTCCGCAAGGGCCGATGCCTGCCAGGGGTGCGGGTTTGTTCGGAAGAGATACCACAGCCCCTGGCATACGGGCTACTGAGGGAACACGGGTGGGTTTTAGTCAGTAAAAGTCTGACACGCCCTCCTGCTCTACTCAGCAGGAGAAGTCATGTGATGATTTCCCACCCAAAAAAAAAAAAAAATGTATCCGAAATGAAATACCTCTAAGCGCGATTAAAAAAATAATTAAGATCGGTGCCAATAAATATAAATAATGTTTCAGTAAACGACCCGTTATTAATGTTTACGTATCAAACGGTAGAAGATATCCACCCAGCGCATGAGTCGGTCAGATCATTCCATGTCCATAACAGGGTGTTTTAAACTATGTCATGCGTATTAGGTAACGTTTTTTTTTTTTCATTTTTCATTATGTACATATTTTTTTCAATAAATGATCAGTAGTCATTGGATACATGAAGTGGGCTGCCGTTGTAAAACGATTAAAATGCCATTGTGTTATTGTACGAGAAAATTAATTTTGTCGCTTTTATGCTGACATTGATGCGAAGCGAATGAATATACTAGAGAATGGGCAGCAGCGTTCTCTATGCATTTTACAACCTTACTGCGATCAGCAACCCGCCTGCCAAGCGTGGCGATTATGACAAACCCTCCCCCTTTTGGGGGAGGCTTATGTCCAGTAGTGGGCATCTTTCGGCTGAAATTATGATGATGATGACTAAACTGCCATAAGGTATGTCCCTCGTTTAACATAACACGATGTGTGTTAGTAATTCTTATTCAAGTAACAATACAGACCAATCAATCTTCTTTAGTAAGCGTGAAATAGGCACAAAAGGTGTTATTTTGTGCGAAGACCGATCGAGAGTATCTTTGAACGAATAACTTCTTACTTATTATTTTTTTCTTTACTTAATTTAAAATATATGACAGGCCCGTCGTACCTTAATAAAGATACAAAACAAAAAAAAAAGAACTAATTAACCTCTGAGATCGAATGTCAATTCATTAGGTACACTTAAAACAAAGACTTAGGTACAAAGATTCGGGGATTCGCATTGTAACTATAATGGCAGTGTAGGTTACGGTTACTAACATAGGGTTAAGAAATATTGTTACTACCACATTTGAGTCATTTGTTACTTGTTTTCTTTAAATAATAGGTCTTTACCTATGAAATTGCCGTTTTGTATGAAAAAATTTAAACGAATTTTTTTCATGAATTTTTTATTTGTATTAATCGAAGTAATCACCCATGCAATCAATGCATCTTTGCCATCGCAGTGGCAGTTTATTGATGCCCTTCTTAAAGAAATCAGCTGGACGGGAGGCAACAAATTCTTCAAAGGCATTTTGTACTGCCTCTCGGGTATTAAATTTTTTTCCCGCCAAGAAGTTATCCAAATTCTGGAAAAAGTAGTAGTCTGTAGGCGCAAGGTCTGGTGAGTAGGGCGGATGACGGAGAGCTTCCAACCCCAGTTCTTGCAACTTGGAGACCGTCTGCTGTGCAGTATGAGGTCGCGCGTTGTCGTGCAGGAGCAGCGGAGACGAGCGATTGACCAATGCTGGTTGGAGATGCGCCAGCTTCTCCATCATTGTGTTCAGTTCTTCACAGTACACATCTGCAGTAATGCTCACCCCGTTTGGTAAGAAGCTGTGATGAATCACACCGGCGCTAGACCACCAAACAGTGACCATCACTTTTCTAGGGGTAAGTTTTCGTTTAGGGCATTGTTTAGGTGCTGAACCAGGATCCAACCAACTTGCTGAGCGCTTACGGTTATCAAACAGAATCCATTTTTCATCGCAGGTAACAATGCGGTTCAAAATTCCTTCATTTGTGTGTCTGTTGAGCAGTGCAAGGCACGTCTCGACGCGTACTTCGCGCTGGCGATCATTGAGTTCGTGGGGCACCCATTTGTCAAGCTTTTTTACCTTGCCAATTTGACGCAAATGGACCAATATTGTTTTGACGCTAACGTCGAAAGCTGCTGCTAATTCAGCCGTAGATTGTGTATCATCAGCTTCCACAATCGCCTTTAATTCGTCATTGTCGACCAAAGTCTTCGGACGACCGCGAGGTTCATTTTTCAGGTCGAAATTTCCAGAACGGAAGCGAGCAAACCAATAACAGGTGGTGCGTTGGTTTGTAGTGTTAGCTCCGTAAACGTCGTTGATGTTGCGTGCCGCTTGTGCCGCGTTGCTGCCACGACGGTACTCATATTCCATAATTACTCGAATTTTTAACGTATCCATGATGACGAAAAAGATTGAAATGCGATGAAAATGTAACACTAATCAATAAAGAAATGACTACTTTTAGAAAAAAAAAACCATGTTTTTAAAATAAAATTAATTTGAAATTAGAATTCTTAGCCAAACAAAAATTATTTTGATTTGAAATGGCCAGTACTGCAGAACGGCAATTTCATAGGTAAAGACCTAATATAAATAATAAAAATAAAACTAAACAGACAGACTTTTAGCAGCATCAACTTCTTGCTTTAAAAACTCACAAAGTACGACCACACATGTGGTAGCAATTTCACATTGACAGCTCCTTAATTTGTTTGCAGTAAGGGAGATTTTCCTAGTTCAAGTACGTGAGGCAGCATTAACAAAGAGATCAATGCTTTTTCCCATTTCGTATCAGAAGAGACTTTTAACCTGTAGTAGGAAAATCTTTTGCATTTGATTTTTTATTTTTGACCTGCACCTTAATTGCGTAACTCACGATTAATCATAATCTGTTTCAATTTGACAGTTCAACAATATCCATTGTGTTATTTACGTTGTTGAGCAGACACATTTTTCGAACATATGAAGCAATGGTTTAACAATCTGTTTCAAAACGAAACAGATTATGATTATTCGTGAGTTACGCAATTAGGGTGCTGGTCCTCACAAACCATACCTATTTTACAGACGTAATGGGTCTTCAGAAGCCCGAAAGTATCTTTTTAGGGTTCCGTAGCCTAATGTCAAAAAACGGAACCCTTATGGATTCGTCATGTCTGTCTGTCCGTCCGTATGTCACAGCTACTTTTTTCCGAAACTATAAGAACTATGCTGTTGAAACTTGGTAAGTAGATGTATTCTGTGAACCGCATTAAGATTTTCAAATGAAAATTGAAAAAAAAAGATCCCCATACTTAGAACTGAAACTAAAAAAAAACATCAAGCCCATAAATGTGGGGTATGTCTTTAAAAATGATATTGAGGTTTCTAGTATATTTTTTTTCTAAACTGAATAGTTTGCGCGAGGGACACTTCCAAAATTGGTAAAATGTGTCCCCTGTAACTTCTAAAATATGAGAATGATTAAACTAAAAAAAATATGATGTACATTACTATGTAAACTTCCACCGAAAATTGGTTTGAACGAGATTTAGTTAGTAGTTTTTTTTGAATACCTACGTCATAAATCATATTATGTTACTTGCTGCTACGGAACCCTTCATGGGCGAGTCCGACCGCACTTTGCCGGTTTTTTTATTATGAGTTGTATTACAAGATGTAGTTAGCTAGCGACCTCGACAACTGATCTATTATATCTAGAAATATTTTAATTTTATGTTTCGTAAGACGTAAAGTTGGAAGTCCTCCCACAAGGTAGACCGATGACCTGGATGCAGGAAGCACAGAACCGGTCGAAGTGCTTGGGGGAGGCCTATCTCCAGCAGTGGACGTCTTTCGGCTGAAATGATGATGATGATGTTTCGTAACGTTAATTACGTATTTACCATTGTATAGAATCAAGTTCTTTTAACATAGCAGACAGCTGTGTTGCTGGGGAGTTTGTTGCGCTACTTCTTTTCCCAGCTAAAGTACTAGGAAGTGGTGAAGGGAGGGGCGTTTTTGGGTGACTGTCTTATGTAATTATGACGTTCAAAAAGTGCTGAAACCAGCCTAGTTTGAATCAATGAGTTTTGTTTTTTTTTTTTTTTTTGAACCAGTCTTATCAAGGGGTATCGTATTCACAAAAAACTGGGTCATGGAGAACAAATAGGCGCTCTTAGTAAAATAATTATCGTAAGTATTCAGCTGTATCCGGTTAAATTGAAAGCCGGCTCGCAATGAGTTAGGGAAATGCTATCAGAAAAGTCTATAAGTATCTGGCAATGTTTATTTTGCCGGGTCGTATATGCACATAAGTATTTTATAAAATACGACTATTATATTAATTGTTTTATTTTCTTTTCCAGATTGACCTAGATTATTTTGCAAGCATGACTATCAATGTTATCTATAGAATAATCATTTAGAGAATATTTTACAAAACCTCTCTTATACTCGCAGGAAAAAGAAAACTTTCAACACGAAAACACGATTTCAATAAAATCCAACATTAAGAACGTGACTACGACTGGTTGCCTTGGGAGTAGGGTGGCTGTGTTTCATCTTCCATCATTTGGGACGTCCCAATCTCCACCTTGAAAATGTATGATGAAATTACGACACATCTTGCCAAGCAGTAAAACGTTATTTGGGTAATAAAAAGGTGCTAGGGCTACTACTTAAGTTCAATCTACAAAAGACTCTGATGCAGTAACTTTAGATTTCTGAAACACTATTTAGGGCGAATTTCATCATTTAAACTAAACGCCTACCTTAAGGTAATTTATTTGTGAGTGAATTGACAGTTCTAGAAATACTAATAGGCAATTGCCACAAATAAATTATCTACGTGCGAGTTGCCTGAAGAAAATATTATAGAAATGTAATAGTGACGACTAGTAAGCCGATCAGTGACATCATTGTTGGGAATATTGATATTGACAGGTCGTGAACGCAGTTTAGATGTGATGGCGTTATTGGAGCTGCCAGGGGTGCGGGTTTGTTCGAAAGAGATACCGCAGCCCCTGGCATACAGGCTACTGAGGGAACACGGGTGGGTTTTAGTCACTAAAAGTCTGACACGCCCTCCTGCTCCACCCAGAGCGGAAGAAGTTATTTGATGATTTCCTACAAAAAAAAAATGGCGTTATTGGAGGGTGCAGTTACTGGAGTCGCGTCGTAATGTAAACTTAAGGCGTTTGTGGTACGCGTTACAAATTTCTGCCCGTCGGCGTCGTCATGGAAGAGCACTTTTAGCCGCAGGACGTGGTGTTCCGTCCGCTTCCAAGGACAAGGTCCACAGGACAGTACAAAGTAAAGCTAGTGCAAAGTGAAGTGCTTATTTTATTAGTGCAATTAGCCCTTGATCAAATCGACGTTTTGTGATAGGCTGTCTTTACTAATTATAACCAATCACAACAGCTGAGCAGATTGCTGATTTACTAAATAGAATCAGAAACCAAATTTCATCAAATATAAAATCCAATGCAATAGAACCAAGATCAAATAACCATAAATTCTTAACGAAACTCGAGTTACCCTACTCTAGAGGCTTAGTTGCGTAGCAACGGATTGCACACCCCTTCGACCCTCGTTCCCCCTTGGAACCCAGCCAGAGCTCCATCCGGGGTAGCCACTTGTTGATCACCCGGGAAAATTAGCGGGAAAATCTTGTAAACAAACGATTTATTAAAGGTAGGAGTAGAACCGTCTAGTAACAACCACACGGGTCAATCGATCAGGTTAAGCCACGCTTGCCGCGCTTGGTCCGCGGATGGGTGATGGGTTTTTTACATACCAAAACTGTTGGTCCCGGCTGTCATTTGTGGTTCTTTAACAGTCGTTACGGGTCGTCAGAACCCCGAAAGTCTGACAACCAGTCTTACCAAGGCGTATCCAGTCACAGGGTTGTGGAGGTCAGGTAGGCAGTCGCTCCATGTAAAATACTGGTATTCAGCTGCATCCGGATAGCTTGAAATCTGACCCCAACATAATTGGGAAAATGCTTGGCAGATGATGATGAGTAGAACCGTCTAGTCTTAAAGATACTTTGTAATTTGTACGTTTACTCTGAACTTGACTTTCGGAAATTGGAGAGGAAATTAGGAGAGATGTTTGGCTTTGTCTTTGAAAGTAGAAGAATTGATTTGAACAATAGAGTTTTAGGGTACCTTTTGTTAAAAAATGTTTGGATATGATAAAGGTTTTTGTATTTTATTTTTATACTAGCAGTTGCCCGCTGCTTAGCCTGCGTGGAGATTGAAAATTATCTCACGGGAGCAAACTACCCGGATGAAACTATCCTGTGTGTTAATCCAGGTTATAAACTATCTGTGTGCCAAATTTCATCCAAATCCGTTCAGTTGTTTTTGCGTGCTTGTGTAACTAACATCCAAATATCTTCACAAACTTTCACATTCATAATATTATAGTAGGATTTTGAATTTAATACACATAAACTGAATAAAAATTCCGTGCCTCGGAAACCACGTTAAGCCGTTGGTCTCGGCTGTCATTTCTGGATCTTTGACAGTCGTTACGGGTCGTCAGAAGCCCGAAAGTCTGACAACCAGTATTACCAAGGGGTATCGTATTACGTAGTAACTGGGCTGTGGACGTCAGATAGGCAGTCGCTCCATGTAAAATACTGGTATTCAGCTGCATCCGGTTAGACTGGAAGCCGACCCCAACATAGTTGGGACAAGGCTAGGCAGATGATGATGAAACTGAATAAAAATATGTAGAATGGGGATTGCGGGCAAATAAAATATTTTGAGATAAATTACTTGTGGTTTAATATAACTTTGCAGAACACTGGTACATGAAAATGCTCGTAAGTCTTCATAAAAATATTCTAACTTCGTTTTGTAACTCTTCCTCCTTTTGCTTCGCCGTTCAAAATCCGCCATCTTTCCCTCTCCCTCTCGCACTATCGTTCCTTCTCTCTCTCTCATGCATTGCATTCCATTCCTCATAGGTTTAACACTCAGAACAAACACTCATCCTACAAATATATGTAGAACTAGCACAATAATCCTACAAATATTATAAATGTGAAAGTTTGTGAGGATGGATGGATGTTTGTTACTCTTCCCCTCAAAAACTACTGAACGGATTTTCCTGAAATTTGGCACACACATATTTTATAACCTGGAAAAAGTACCCTGTGTGTTAATAGGGTACTTTTTATCCCACTAGTATGCGTGGGATCCACGCGGCCGACCTCCACGTGGTTATGGAATTAAAGGGTTCGTTTAATTCCATAAAATTATTTACACATTACTTTTGCTTTTGTCGGCGAAAAGCTAGTGTGTAAATAATCGTATGGAATTAATTTCAAATTTATTCAGAAGACTTCTGAAACCATGACGCAGCTGCGACAAAGTTCAAAAGCTTAGGTTGCCTGACTGCAGAGAACGCTCCATATATCAATATTTATGTAGTATGAGGATAATTGTCACGAATTAGGCTGGTATCAAAATTAATTAATAACAGAAAAAGTAAATCTTTGTAACGCCAAGCGCCAATGTCCAGTAATTGAGAAAATCTATCTCATTTTCTCTCGACATCGCCTCCTCGTCGCCCCAGGGTGTTTTAAAGCTAAATCTTAAGCCCTGTCTGTTTTCTTATTAGAAGTACCTATTCTTTACAAATACGCCCACTACTCAGAAGATAGATAAGTACTTTAGTTTCAAGATCGCATCGCAATCAATACAAGTAGGTAACATCTCAACATTTTTGATACGTGTCTTGGTTGATCTGCAAAGGTAAAGTATGCTTTACGAGGCTAGTAAGTACCTATAGGTAATATACATAACAAAATTACGTTATAAAAAATAACATTTAAAAATACAGTTTGTCGTAGAGTAAATTTTTTTTGGTCGTCTTACAAACTTTAAAAATCTTTACATTCAGAAACTACAGCTTTCAGCTGATGCCTAATAGCCAATAATTAAACATTATAGTATTTCAATCATTCATGCTTGAATCTGGTTATTCCAACAATATTAATTTTACAAACGGCAGCGGCTCGTTTTATAATAAATCAATGATCTACCAAATTGATATAAAACCACATCTAAACTAGACTAAAAACTGATCCCAACTCAACTCAAATCAAACAAATACTTACCTTTATCGTAAAATATAACTGCCAAACGCCAAACCGTTTCACAAGATCGAAAGGAAAATCGACAGTACGCCCACACAACTTTGTACCGAAACTAAACAATAAAACAACAAAATATTCAACTACCCACATAGCCGGCATAATCCTTGGAGAATACCCGCGGCCCAAAAATTTAGATAAGTGTCCGGGCCCCCGTAATCCCAAGTACTTGCCCTGAAATATTCAACAGAAGGTCGAAACTCGTTGACTCGAACTTGTTATATCGATTTTCTATGTTGCTGGCTGATGGGAAATGTTATCTTTACATTAATAAAAAAGTAGCGAAGTCGAAACCGTACAAAGTTTTTTTTTGTTACCCATTAATGTCCCACTGCTGGACAAAGGCCTCGCTGCTCCCGTTCCACCTCGTAATAAAGATTGGTCCATGACAGCTTTGGACAGAGAGAGGTGGAAAATTACAGACGCCAGCACAACAAGCAACCCCAAACTGTCAAATTTTCCCAACGGAACATGAACCTTATTCTTATGTCAAAAAATTGAACTTATAAAGTACAGTTAACAAAAAAGCCGAAATAATATTTTGATTAACTCATCATCATCATCTGCCTAGCCTTTTCCCAACTATGTTGGGGTCGGCTTCCAGTCTAACCGGGTGCAGCTGAATACCAGTATTTTACATGGAGCGACTGCCTGTCTGACCTCCACAACCCAGTTACTGGGTAATACGATACCCCTTGGTAAGACTGGTTGTCAGACTTTCGGGCTTCTGACGACCCGTAACGGCTGTCAAAGATCCCCAAATGACAGCCGGGACCTACGGCTTGACGTGCTTTCCGAGGCACGGAGTGGTCTTGGTATACTTTTTTGATGAACGAGAAATCGTGAAGCGAATCATATCAGGTCCATGAACAAGTAAACTACATGAAGACCAAGACCACTCTAACAAAAGTGCTACGAAGAAGAAGGTTCGCAACGTAACATTTCTCCAATGTTTTCTTTTTGTAGCAAAGCAGTATCAGCCTATAATGTTCTCACTGCTAGACACATCTCTCCTCTCTGTAAGGGAGTGGGCTGTGAACTACAACGCGTTCCCAGTGCGGGGTGAATGTCACATGTTTTCGAATTTTTGTTTAAGAACATGCCTGTATTTCTTCACGAATTTTGGTTCTGCCTGGATTCGAATACACGACCGATACCACTGAGCCTCCACAGTTCTGTTTTTTTTTTCGTAATTTATTAATTATATTCGAATTGAACTCATCAAGCATTAAATAATGATACACAATAAAAGTCTGTTATTTTATATTGTTGCGAGATTTTCTTAACGTCATAATTCGCAATTTTGCTCTCTGAAAATATAAAGTTATATTTTCTTATAGCAAAACTGCGAATTTCTTTATTTAACACTGGTTCTTTAGTTCTTCAGAACAAGTGTTAAACAAAGAAATTTATAGATAAAAAGAAAAGAATATTCTCAATTCCGCATCAAGTCTGCTACAAAATAGGGCTGCCACGTAAATAATAAAGGCTACGCAAGCGACTAAGGATGTCACTTTGAACGAACGCTCACAAGACAGTTCAAAGGGGTTTAATCGCCGTAATATCACGTAATTTACATAAAAATGTTGAGAACCCACGACATCGATGCCCTGTGTACACTCAACTTCAGGCCTAGATAAAAAAAAATACTTAGACAGCTCTTTAATTTCGTAGCAGTAAGGGTGATTGTCGTAGTTCAAGTGTTACATGCGGTCAAACGTGCTATAGGCATTTTTTTTTTATATGTCAGTACTAACTGCATTCGTGTAATAAAAAATCAATGGGAGTGTCCGCTGACTTCGTTGATTATTCATCAATGACAATATACTGTAGGTATAAAGCTGTCTTTTTACACGCTGTTTACGGTTTCAATATGGAACTTCCATTGTTCTTGCGCGATTCCTTTAAATTACCAATAGTTATCGGTTACTTTAAACTCTCGTCACTTTGGTATCAGTACTATTTTATAGCCTGGCAAGGATACGACGCTTTTTTCATTCAACAAGCTTTCAATTAAGGCCACTAAAGCCTAAACTAGAATGGAAAGTATTTAGAACGATTGCTGTTCGATTTTGGAATGACCTAACCTAACCTAACAAAATGGTTTAAAGGCCAATAGTAACCACGTTTGAGTACCAAATAAGACAAAGAAAGAAAAATAAGCATAAATCTAAGAATACAGACTAATTTACAAAAAAAATGATGCTTTATTCATTTTATTTCTATATGAGTATCGAAACATTTTTTTAAATCATGACTCAACATATACGATAGCTTTGACACAGGTATGTGACATCTACCAATCCACAAATGGCCTACATGGTGGATTACACTTCCTCTTATTGAGTGAATTGCTACGTCCCAGCAGTGGGAAGATTATATACTTATTATGCTATTAATCCGCTTTAAATTGATCATCATCATCATTATTTCAGCTGAAAGACGTCCCCTGCTGGACATAAGCCTCCCCTAACTCCTCCACTTCGACCGGTTCTGTGCCTCCCGCATCCAGCGGATTCCTGCGTCCTTCACAAGGTCATCGGTCCATCTTGTGGGAGGCGTACCAACGCTATACGTCTTCCGGCACGCAGTTGCCACTCCAGAACCTTTCGGCCCCATCGGCCATATGTTCTGCAAGCAATGTACCCTGCCCACTGCCACTTATGTTTGGTAATTCTTCGGGCTATGTTAGTTGCCTCAGTTCTCCGCGGAGCTCTTCATTTCCGACTCGATCACGTAGGGAAACTGAATTTCAAATTCACATTTTTTATCCAATTTGCCTTCAAACATAGCATTAAAAAACGAGCTTTTTTAAATCCTGATAAAAGATCGAGAAGAGGTATTTATAAGGATCCAGTTATGCTTAAGTACGTCAAAAGGTATATAAGTAACAATTATTATTTACTTAAGCACCTATTACACATTTATTATTAGAAAATAATGGTTCACGGTTTATGCATAAAGTTTCATCATCATCATCATCATTTCAGCCGAAAGACGTCCACTGCTGGACATAAGCTTCCCCCAAGCTCCGCCACTTCAACCAGTTCTGTGCTTCTCGCATCCAGCGGACGCCTTCCAACTTTACGTCTTCCGGTACGCGGTCGCCACTCCAGAACTTTTCGGCCCCATCGGCCATCTGTTCTGCGAGCAATGTACCCTGCCCACTGCCACTTAAGTTTGGCAATTCTTCGGGCTATGTGGGTTACCTTGGTTCTCCTGCGGCTCTCTTCATTCCTGATTCAATCACGCAGGGAAACTCCAAGCATAGCCCTTTCCATCGCCCTTTGGGTGACTTTAAGCCTTCTTATGAGGCCCATTGTGAGCGACCACGTTTCGGTTCCATATGTCATCACTGGCAACACGCACTGGTCAAAGACTTTCGTCTTGAGACACTGCGGTATGTGGGTCGAGAAGATACTGCGAAGCTTCCCGAACGCTGCCCAGCCGAGTCGGATTCGACGATTGACCTCTTCTCGAAGTTGGACCTACCTAACTGGACAGTTTGTCCTAGGTAAACGTACTCGTCCACAACTTCGAGTGCACTGTGCAGCGCCTCCGACCGTTACGAGAATGGGTGTTACACGGGAATTGGACATCACCCTTGTCTTGTCCATGTTCATTTTAAGACCCACTCTTTCGGAAGCTCTACTGAGGTCATCGAGCATTGTACTGAGGTCCTCCATGGTCTCAGCCATGACGAATATATCATCGGCAAACCGAAGGTGAGTGATGTACTCGCCATTGATGTCGTTGCCAGCCCCTTTCCAGTCCAGAACCTTGAAGACATCCTCCAGTGCAGCGGTGAAGAGTTACGGAGAGATAACGTCTCCCTGTCTTACACCTCGCTGTACAAGGATAGGTTTCGAAGTCTAGTCCTGGAGTCGGACTGACATAGTGGCGTTTTCTTACAGACACTTCAACACCTCGATGTACCGATGGTCAATCAGGCACCGTTGGAGGGACTGCAGTACAGCCCATGTCTCGATCGAATCAAAGGCTTTTTCGTAGTCCACAAACGCTAAACAGAGAGGCAGATTATACTCTTCGGTCTTCTGTATAACCTGCCGCAGCGTATGTATGTGGTATGTGTATGTATGTATGTGTACTGTGCTAAAACCTTTACGGAATCCGGCTTGTTCGGGAGGCTGGAAGTCGTCAAACCTGCGCGCTAGACGGTTTGTGATGACTCTGGAAACAGCTTGTAGAGATGGCTCAGAAGTGAGATGGGCCTATAATTCTTAAGAAGGGCATTGTCACCCTTCTTAAAGAAAAGTACCAGCACACCTCTGTTCCATGCCGGTGGCGTTTTGCCCTCGAGTATGACGGAATCAAATACCTTCTGGAGGGCCTTAAGAACGTGTTTCCCGTCGGCCTTTAGGAGTTCAGCCGTGATTCCGTCATCACCGTCGGCGCCTTGTTGTTTTTAAGCTGTTTCAGAGCCATCCTAATCTCGTACAATATAAAGTTTATGTTTATGAAATTAAATGTTTTAATTTTTATTTTTATATTTCTGTTGATTTAATAAAAGGTAAATTGCGGTTTACGATTTATGATGTATTAAAAAAGAACTACTTACTAGATCTCGTTTAAACCAATTTTCGGTAGAAGTTTACAAGTACATCATATATTTTTTTTAGTTTTATCATTCTCTCACAAGAGGGGTCACATTTTACCGCTTTGGAAGTGCCTCTCGAAGTGGCTTGTGGCTAAATAACAATAGCTGCACGGGCCGATCGAACAGGTTAAGCTACGCTTACCGCGGTTGGTCCGAAGATGGGTGACCATCTTTACATACCAAGACCCCTCCGTGCCTCGGAAAGCACGTTAAGCCGTAGGTCCCGGCTGTCATTTGTGGATCTTTGACAGTCGTTACGGGTCGTCAGAAGCCCGAAAGCCTGACGACCAGTCTTACCAAGGGGTATCGTATTACCCAGTAACTGGGTTATGGAGGTCAGATAGGCAGTCGCTCCATGTAAAATACTGGTATTCAGCTGCATCCGGTTAGACTGGAAGCCGACCCCAACATAGTTGGGAAAAGGCTAGGCAGATGATGATGATGATGAAGTGTCTCTCGCGCAAACTATTCAGTTTAGAAAAAAATTATACTATGAACCTCAACATCATTTTTGAAGACCTATCCATAGATTCTAAGCATGGGGAAACCCCAAAGTTTATTGTTTTTTTTTTTGTGTGAAAAAAAAAACAATAAACTTTGAATCACAGAATACTTACCAAGTTTCAACAGCATAGTTCTTATAGTTTCGGAAAAAAATGTCTGTGACATACGGACAGACAGACATGAAGAATCCATGGGGAATCCAAGGGTTCCGTTATTTTCCATTTGGCTACGGAACCCTAAAAACTTCACGTGTTAAAATAATTTTGGGGATAAGAAAAGGGGAAAAGAAAGTAACAGGGGGTCAAAAATAATTTGAAATAAGGAACAGTTTCATGTTTTCACAGAGTTTCATGGCCCTGCGTTGTCTCACTCTTTCCATTTAGGCTACTTATTTATTACTAATTTTTTTATTTGTATTCTCTACCTAATTTTGTTAAGGCTCCGTGCACTAAATTAACTGATTTTGGTCAATTTTGATCACTTGTTGTGAGTTAGGGAAACGAAATTAAGACATTTTATTTTGTTATTATAATAGTGGAGTTCTAATTCTTGCATGTGGTGGAAAGGGATTTTTCAAATAACTTATAGAATAGTGGAAAATCACCAATATTCACAGCCCCTTTTCCGAAAAAGTGACGAGCGAGTGATGTTTGGCTTCGTGTTACAAACAACAACAAAGAATTCTGGACATAAAAAAAATATAAATAGCATCATTGAATGGTCTACTTGCAGATAGTGGAACCACTTTTTTGACTTTTATACGAAATATAGCAGAAAATAAATATTGAAATAACGTAATTTTTAGGAAACTGCTAGACGAATAAGTATTTTTTTCTATTACTTAAAATCACTTTATTGAAATTTTAAAAATTATGTATTAATCTTAAGTTAACCATTGAATATAATCTAAATTTTATTTTTATAATAAACAACAACTTCATTTCGTAAATAAAAGTCAAAGTGAACTATATAACCGACCGCGCAAAATCGATCCCGTCAGAAACGACCGGGCCTTCCCAGCGTGAGGACGTATCACTTTGCATCGCAGGAGTCACGTGGGCTCCTGCGATTCTACGTAAAAATATTCCAGAAATTGTACGCCGACTACCACATTTTGATCCGGTAAGTATTAATATTTATTTTAAGTACTTGCAAAATGTTAATGTTATACCGGTGTGCGTGTGTTCGTAATTCTTCTCATCCTAAACGGCTAGTCCAATTCTAATGTATTTTTTTTTGGGTCGCCTCTATCCTTAGTTTTTGTTGGACCTGGGTGAAGTGTCGCAAGAAACGACTTCGTACCGGGTCCGCTAGTTATACATATTTTGATTGTATGTTTAAAAGATTTTTGAAAGGAAGTTCTTTAACGGAGCTTGGTACGAGCAAACTTTTAGAAATCGTCACGTAATAAAAATGATAGAAATTATAATTTCTATCATTTTTATGCTGAGCTGTGGGAATTTCAAAAAGTTTTTGTGATGTAATAGAAAAAAAAGAAAGACAGAGAGATAGTTTTTATGGTTTCCAAGAGTGAGTGAAGCCCCTAATGAGGTCAATATGAAAATCCCAGATGACAGTTGTGAAAAGTTAAAATTTCATCATAGGTGTCGTTTTTGAGATTTTTGAGGGTGCTGAAGCCGATGGTGTAGTCAAAATAAAAATTCAAGATGGCGACTGCGAAAATTTTCATATTATTTAACATGGGTGTGGTTTTCATGGTTTTCGAAGGAGCTGAAGCCGATAGTGACGTCAAAATAAAGTTTCGAGTATTTCAAAGATAGAGTAAATTACGTTACATTCGGAGTTGAAGAAAAAGCGCAAGGAACTTCGTTCCTGACGACGGGGGCCCCCGACCCCGTTACCAAATTTGTAGTTTGGACAAATCAATCGATTGAAAATTTCAGTGATTGAGCCCAACAGTGCGTATAAGTTACTGATGTTAATATTTTTTTTAGATATTGGTGCCGATTCTGTTGTACACCGAACTAAACTAACTAAACTATAACTAAAATTCCTTACTTTTTACTATGAGAATCTAAACGCTATTCTGCAAAAAAAAAACTCTAAATTTAAAAACTATTTTGACACAACTAAAATCGAATTTGACAATCGCGACTCGCACGTGGTATGTTTTGGCTTCGCAACGTGGTACTTGTTTGCCCTACCCCGTGTTTTTTTTAGAGCCAGCAGCGCGCCGGGGTCGGCAGCCTCGACGTGATTTATATGGAATTTTCATGGAAAATATGAAAAATTATTATCCACATGTTGAGTTTTAGAGGTGTTTGGGGTTCCCTAGGGGATCGAAATTTTCATTATTTTTGCGATAGGACACACCGTTTTCGAGATATAAGCAAAAGAAAAGAAAAAAAATACAGTACTATTTTTGCACCAGAAGTCGAGGTGTCGGTGTGAATTTTAGTTCTTGACAACTAATTTTATTCCACACCTATTTAATCGCGATTAAAAATAGTCAGATTTAGTTAGACAACCAAAATTTTAGGTTGAATACAATAATGAAATTGACAACAACAGAATAGCAAAATGACCATTTTCACTAAACTAATAATTCAGTGCAATCTTAGTGCTGTCAAACTAAAATATAGTTAAGTTGTGTCACTTTAGTCAATTTCAGAATAGGAAATCGTCGTTTGACAGGAATAAACTAAATTTTGGTGATTTTTAGTCTAGTTTAGAGAATTTTGTGACAACAGAATCGGCACCAATGTCGAAAATGTTCGTCGATATGGTCGAAAGAAAGTAACACATTACCAGTGCATCGCTAAAAAAAAAGGACGAAACGTGGGATTGGCATGTATCAGACAAATTCTTGCAGAACGTAATTCCAACCAAAACTTACACATTCTTCAATGAAGCCATAGCTTCGGCTTCGTTTCAAGAACGTGTAAGTTTTTACTTTCAATCAGTGTTAGAAGTACCTACATAAATAAGCATTTACGAGTGCATTCGTATCTTCATTGTTGTTAATTTTAGGAAATCAATGAAATTTCGCCGTTGTCTTATACAAATAAATTATGAATTTATAATATTCCTACTGCACGTAGATAATTTTAAACTGATCTTTCAGAGTGAGGAAGATAATGATTCAAAGTTAGACAACACCTCGAAAAAATCCGTAGTTCCAAATGTTGAAGAAGGACAATCAGACATGATAAGAAAAATATTATGCTGTCTTAACGGTTCCTTGGCCAAATTGTGAAAATGAAACCCTTAAATTCAAATTCAAATTTCAATGTTTTGTATTTTAGAAAACTTTATTTTTTATCCTAATTCAATTCCAATTCTCCTATTGTATTTGTATTATTTATTTTATTTTAAAAACAGTTTTCAAATGTGGGGCCCAGGCTCAATCGTTCTTCGAACTTTCTAAGTTTATGTTGGCCATTATTGACATCGATGATGTCACAATTAAATTTCTAAATATGCAAACTACTCGTATTTATGTAAAATGCTTTCCTCAATGTTATTGAATGTCTAAAAGTACCTACATGCTTATGACACGAAATTGTACCATTTTTGTTTATTGTGATATATTATATACTAAACGAATATACACAAACATTCTAGACTTTTATTTCTCAACCATACCTAAATAACATAAAAAATATAAATCTATAGGATACTACAACTCTACTACTACTACTGTGTACTATCAAAACTGTTTAAGCGATCACTACGCTCGACTTTTAGGCGTGTGTGCGTGAACGGTGCACACAAACATAGTATCGCAATGAATATGCCTAAACTCTAGCGAGTGAATTTTATGCACGGGGCCTTAACCATAGTTTGTTTTGATCTTGTTTTAAATTTATTTTAATTTAGTTTAATTAATTTATTGAGTTGTTTCTATTATGTGCAACTTTATCATAGTCTTTTATTTCTACTTTTTTTTTTAGTTACAACAACGTTTTGTGTGCATGCAGAGTTTACTTATAAGTGATTGTTACAGTTTATTCTGATTTGTTGCTTTTGTTTCCTTTACTTATACCAGTGTATGCAATTAATGGTGAACCAAATAAATAAATAAACAAGAAATTTAATTTACAAGAATACTTTATTTCACTTAGAAGTAAAGTCAAATAAACTTTTAAAACCAGTATCCACGTGGCGTGATATTTATCCATCATAAAACGCCTACATTTTCCTCGTAAAAATAAACAGACTTTCACAATATCCCGTATTTAAGAGCTGAGTGACTTTTATTTAAACATTTTATGTTGCTATTCATTTTGCGTTCATCATTAATGCGGAACTGAAGAAATGAAAAACTGTATCCAAAAAAAAAGAACAACCGACTTCCGAAAAACACTACAAAGTAAAAAATAATATTCATTTCGGAGCTTAGTGACTGGATTTGTGTTTTAATTTTTTGTCACCGCCTTCCGAAATTAAAATTATTTTTCACTTTGTGGAAGTCGTTTTTTTGTGTCAAAGTTTTTATTCTTCACTTTTTAGTTATAGTACCTACCCCACACCAATTCAAAATTTTATCATCATTGGGGTCAAAACAATGCACATTTACGCGATAGCATCAATCGCGGTTGATTTGCTGCCATTTTTCCGTTGTGTGTCTCCGAAACTCATCATCAGATCTATATGAAATTTAAATGGGACCATTTCGGTATAAACCAACGGATTTGACAAATTATTTTTTCGTTCGAATTTAGCAAATCCGACTATGACGAAGTTATGCCCGAACATGCATTTTAAAAAAATCTGACAGTTTCGCATTTTTTGTATACAAAAGCTGTCGAGCCGAGATATATATTCCTCAGTTATATGTATAAGCTATCTAAATTCTCTATCGAAAAATCAGTCGTGAGGCAATTTACATATTTTTTTTATGAAAGTGCATCATCACCAGTCATTAAGAGAATATAGTGAAGTAAATCTGCAAGTCTTTAATAAAAAAATCTTTAATAGTGTAGCTACTGAAAATATGAAGAGTAAAAGGTTTACATAATCTCCAACTATCTATAAACACGAAGAGCTCAACGATTTCTTATGCTAGTAACAAAATACTCTTTGAATAAAATCTTAAGCCGCTCAAGGGCCGCCCACACGCGTTCAGTTATGCCTTGTTTGACGTACTTAAGCATAACTGGATCCTTATAAATACCTCTTCTCGATCTTTTATCAGGATTAAAAAAAAAAACTCGCTTTTTAATGGTAACCTATGTTTTAAGGCAAATTGGATTAAAAATATTAATTTAAAATTTAGTTTCTCTACGTGATCGAGTCAGAAATGAGGAGATCCGCGGAGAACCAAGGCTATACTGACATAGCTCGAAGAATTGCCAAACTTAAGTGGCAGTGTGCAAGGTGCATTGCTTGCAGAACATATGGCCGATGGGGTCGAAAGGTTCTGGAGTGGCAACTGCGTGCCGGAAGACGTAGCGTTGGAAGGCCTCCCACAAGATGGACCGATGACCTTGTGAAGGACGCAGGAATCCGCTGGATGTGGGAAGCACAGAACCGGTTGAAGTGGAGGAGTTAGGGGAGGCTTATGTCCAGCAGGGGAGGTCTTTCGGCTGATGATCAATTTAAAGCGGATTAATAGCATAATAAGTATATATTCTTCCCACTGCTGGGACGTAGCAATTCACTCAATGAGAGGAAGTGTAATCCACCATGCGGGCCATTTGTGGATTGGTAGATGTCACATAGTTTTGCTTCAAAGTTTTGGTTCTAGGACATGTCGGTTTTTTCACGATGTTTTTCAATTACTGTTTTGAGAGCAGTGGTGATGAAATAATTTACACAAAGTAAGGCTTCTATCTGGGTTCCAAACCTACTACCTACAAACTAGTAACGTTACCACTGAGGTACTCCTAC
Source organism: Polymixis flavicincta (assembly GCA_949987655.1). Classification (NCBI taxonomy): domain Eukaryota; kingdom Metazoa; phylum Arthropoda; class Insecta; order Lepidoptera; family Noctuidae; genus Polymixis; species Polymixis flavicincta. The sequence continues at coordinate 22,901,948 of OX465173.1, forward strand.
CCCCCGGATTAATATTTTATTCGTAAGCAAAACAAACTTACAACTTTAGAGTTATTCTCCCATCTCGTTAGTCTTGTTTCATTGCAAAAGAAAAATTCTACTGGTTTTTACAGTATAAGCTTACCTTTCGAAAATCCAAGATGGCGGCTGCAACCGTTTTCATATTTTTCATCATGTTTAAGTATTACTTTGACCATTGAAATAATTTAAAGTAATTACATTTGTTTTCCTAACAACAATATCCCTGTAATCTTTTTTGAAGCTACAGGATATTTAACGATAACACCGTCTCATTCACGTTTCAAATGGACCACTTATACATAAGTCAAGAGGTTCAGGTGCGCTGGCGCCGGAGCGGCGTCTTTGTCGGCTGCCGAAGATTACCGAGCAAACACGAGTGGCGATACGTACCTAAGTGAGGGTTTATGACCTGAGTTTTTATGTATAATCTACTTTTTTGATATTATGTAAGGATATTCAATTGGACAAAACTCACGCTAAAACCATGAGGTTTCTGAATGTTGGCTTTAGTAAATGAAAAGGGGTACATGTCCCCCAAGCTCCGCCACTTCGACCGTTTCTGTGCTTCTCGCATCCATCCAAATCCTGCGGCTTTCACCAAGTCATTGGTCCACCTTGTGGGAGGCTTTCTCACGCTTCATATTCCAGTAGGTATGCGGTCACCACTCCAGAAGATTTCTGCTCCATCTGCCATCTGTTCTGCGGGCAATGTGTCCTGCCCACTGCCACTTACACACCTTAATTTTCTTGCGGATCTCTTGATATCTGATTCAATCGCGTAGGGAAACTCCAAGCATAGGCCCTCTCTATTGCCCATTTAGGTCACTTTCAGCTTTATTATGAGGCCAATTTGCCTACAGTGATACGAAATCTTAATAGAATCAGAGGTGAGTATGTACTGATTTTGTATACAGTGACGTGGGGCCTATTGTACTTATGTCCAACAGCGGATGTTTCAGCCGATAATAATATTATCAAAGAGCGGATGTTTTTTATTTAGGTAATGGCTACGCAATTTATTTTTATCCAAAATCTACGTAATTAATATAATATGCAGCAATTCCATAAATATGAAATGACGTCATCAAGCATGCAGTACTATTTTACCCTGTTCTTAATTAACACGTTAGGTAATCTGAAACCTGACAAACACGTATAAGGAAAACATAGACAAGTGCTGCGTGTGACCTCACATGTCAACGTTCAATTGTAATAGCTTGTTCATACAGTTGCATTGGAAACTTAATTCCGTTGTGCTGAGCAGTAGTGGTCGATTTGGTCTTGACACAGAACGTCGTAGGTTTGACGGTTCGAGGCCAAGCAGATGCTTTACTTTGTGTAGCTTTTAGGGTTCCGTACCCAAAGGGTAAAAAACGGGACCCTATTACTAAGACTCTGCTGTCCGTCCGTCTTTCTGTCTGTCCGTCTGTCACCAGGCTATATCTCATGAACCGTAATAGTTAGACAGTTGAAATTTTCACAGATAATGCATTTTTGTTGCCGCTATAACAACAAATACAAAAAAAAAAAAAAAAATATTTAAGGGGGCTCCCATATAACAAACGTGATTTTTTTGCCGTTTTTATAGATAATGGTACGGAACCCTTCGTGCGCGAGTCCGACCTCATACTTGGTCGGTTTTTTCATCAACACTGCTCTCTAAACGGTGAAGAAAAATTTAGGTAAGATATCGTTACGTAATAGAACCAAAACCAAATTCGCATTTGATTCCCAATATTGTGTACTTGCTCTAATAAAAATCACAGCCTGTACATGATTTAACTCAAAGTTTAGTTTTATTTCGGAACAAAAACAAATTGACATAACTTACAATCGAAACGATGATATCTACAAAAGTTAAAACTTTGTCGCAGCTAATGGCTCCCGTTTAAAAATATGAAACACTTAGTTCCAAGGGTTAACTATACGACATGGGTGCAGTTTAGCTAAAATAAAGATCGTAAACGAGTAAAAACATAAATAAAACTAAGCAAGCTGCAAGCAAGTGTGTCTTGAGGTGTGGTGCAGTGAGGAGTGCAGTGCGAGTAAGGGTGTGTGTGAGTGATTGCGTGTGGTACCGGACGTAAAAGAATAGCACCATCCCATTTCTTCCCGAGGCTATCGTAGAAGGCGACTAAGGGACTTACTAAAGAATGTGCAGCAGCGTTCTCTATACATTTTACCACCATACTGCGGTCGCCAACCCGCCTGCCAAGCGTGGCGATTATGGCAAAACCCACCTTTTGGGGAGAGGCTGATGACTTAGCAGCTTTGGTCATAATAATTATCAGCCTTTAATGTTCCTATTGCTGGGACATAGGCCTTCGAGAGGGAGTGAGCCACAATCGACCACATAGGCTCAGTGCGGCTTGGTAGATGACATATGCCTTCCATTTTTTGTTTCTGGAACATGCAGCCGGGTTCCTCACAATGTTTTCCTTAACCGTTTTGAGAGCAGTGGTGATGAAATTATTTACACAAAGTAAAGCCCCAGGATGGATTCGAACGCACGACCTAACTACTCGTAAGACTGAGGCTACATTAGGCCGCGACGCGACCTGCGACACATGAGCGATTTAAACAAATAAATGAATGCTCATATTATATGGCTACACCGCACATCAAATATTAATAGCGATCTTTGATTTCTTTATGCAATAGGAACAACATTACTGTTACCACGGCAGGTATCGTATAAGAAATCAAAGATCGGCGACATCAACATATCAGCGAAATTTAAGCGACTTTATTAGAAAACTAGCTTTTGCCAGCGGCTTCGCCCGCGCGGAACTCGCATCCCCTATTTAACTCCCTTAGTGAATTTAGAAAAATCCTTCCTTATTTCTTGTCTATATTATTAAGGGAACCTCTGTGCAAAATTTCAGCTTTCTAGGTCCAAGGGTTTGGGCTGGGCGTTGATGAGTCAGTCCGGACTTCTCTTTTATTTAAATAGATTTCTCACTTACACGACTAGTTCAATAGTGCTACTAAATATACGTGTGGCTACATTATAGGTATAGTAAACCGCGATGGATGGTTTGCTAATTCGTTGTTTAGCTTGTGTACTATAGCTACGTCTTCGCCGAATATACGCCGAATTTTCGCTTATAATGTAGCCACACCATGTTTATCTCGTAACGTTCTTCCAGTCGCATCGCAAATCGCTGCCTACTGTAGCCTCAGCCTTAGTCGTGCCCGTTACTACGAGGCCAGCTCGGCTCTCAGTAGGGCCCGGTATCAACGTTGGTACATTTAATATAGTTTCCTATTAACGACAAACTCGTAACATCCTTTGGCATTTAGCCGCATCCTCACAAACAAGCATTGCAGTTTCTAGTGAATTCATGGAATTGCAGTGAATTAATAGAGCTTCCTTTGAAGGTAGCTCAAAGGTCAGGGCCCCTTCCAGCGCTTTATTATAATTGTGTGGGTGGGTATTTGTACGTACATAGATGTTCGTTCTTACAGAGATGAATGTTAAGACGACCCTTGGTGATTTCCGATCGGCTTTGAGAGAAGTAAGTAATTACTGTATCTGAAAACTCCTACTGAATCAACTGGCCCTGGATCGTTGAATCCGAATAGGCGCCTACCTCTCCGGATTCAACGATCTATACTTCTGCCAGCAGTGCGGGTCGTTCTTAAGAGATACCGTGGCTCCTGGCACACAGGCAACTAAAAGAACACGGGTAGGTTTTAGTCAGCATAAGTCTGACACGGGCGTGTCAGACTTATACTGCCCTCCACCTAGAGAGAACGGACGCAGGAGAACTTATTTGAGGATTCCTCAATATAAAAAAAAACTATCTGTACTTATCATCAATCTGCGTACGCTTTTCCCAAATATGTTGGGGTCATCTTCCAGTCTAACCTAAATGCAGCTGAATATCAGTATTTCACATGAAGCAACTGCCTATCTGGCCACCACATCCTCGTTACAACAGTCTTAGCATAACGCTATCTATTTCTATGAAGAATAGACATTGCTTTTTCAATATAAAATCACATTTCGTTTCTCCATTTCTGACATCGCACTGTAGATATCCTTCTAGAATCTGTCATTTTGTCTTTCGTTTTTAACGATCTTTTTTAAGGTCCTTATAAATGTAGACTATTTCAAAAGAATATATCTTCCCAAACTGTCAAAATCACACTGACAACAAACTTTTCACTCGACCGCCACAAAGTACCCATACAGGATAAGTTTCGCGCAAACTGTAAACATGAATTCAGCATAATTATCATTCTAGACCCTCCAGCGCAAAAAAAATTTGCCAGTTATAAAAAAAAATATCTGCTGTTTCATAGAAAATTGCAATCCCTACGCGGTCAAAATGTGTGGAACAGCAAATTATTTTTTTGGATAAGCGACGGAAAAATTCTCGATATGCTAAATTCATTGTCACAGTTTGCGCACTCTGATAAAAACTTATCCCGGACAAGACACGGCCCCTCCGTGTCTTGTCCGGGTTGTCTTTTGTAGATCTCTGGTTGTGATCACGGGTAGTCACATGTGTGTTGCCCAGCAGGCTTAGCACGAGCACCAGTTTGTCGACGGAAGAATAGACACGACTATTAACTAATTGATGTACAAAAGGAGAAGATAGCTATGATTTTTTATTAATTATCACATGATTTTGTCGATAATCATGTACAGGATAAGTTTTTACATACATATTCCCGTCTTGGAGGAGGCTTATGTCCAGCAGTGGACGTCATTCGGCTGAAATGATGATGATGATGATTGGTACTATACTTATGTATAACAATAAGTTTAAGACACAAATAATTTTAAGTAATCAATTAAAATGAAATTCATTAAGTGGTGCTCAGACTAATATTTTGAACTACTTAACACGGGATTCCTTGTTTATAAATGTTATTATTCTGTGCAGGAATTTTTAATTGATGATTCTGTATAATATTTCTATTAACCTCTACATTGTAATACATTTTGCATGCTATAAACTCAAACTCAAACTCAAAGCATTTATTTCAATTAGACCTTTCACAGGCACTTTTGAACTGTCAAACAAAAATCGAAGTTGAAGCTAGGTGCCCATTCCAAAAACGTAGATCTCTCTGGAGAAGAACGGGCAAGAAACTCCAAGGACACTCTTTTAAATCGTGGGTATTACAAAATTTTGGGAACATTATTCTTGGTGCTTCTATACGTGAGAACAATGTAAAAAAATATAATAAAAAAAATATAAAAAAATAAGATTCAATAATAAGGCAGAATGTGCATGGATCCTATTGTATAATTTAACAACTAATTTTTATGTACCTACATTCTGAGCAAATAAAGACTATTCTATTCTATTCTGATATTTTCATGGCTTCGTTACAAAACAATAAATACCAATAATAAAACCAATGACATTCCGAGAATATTAAAAGAGCATATGCAGTTTACACTAAAAATAAAAATTTGGTAGTGAAATATCAGTTTTTAAATCGAATACCAAAACTCTCGACAAACTAAATAAATAATGTCAATTAAAAACAAAACGTACGTATGATTCAATAAAATATCAGACGTTTACGAAGAGCCTGAAAAATAGTTGCTATGAAAGCCACATTTCTACCTAACATTTCACGCCTAATGATCAAGAATAATCCCTAGTTCACAATAAATAAAATCTCACAAAGGTCTCCCAACCTAAGTGTATAAAAGTCAATCACACGACGAATCTTCTGGAACCTTCCGTGTCTCTCTCAAATAAAATATTGACGCGATTAAAATGAAATGAAGGCACTCGAAGCGATTGCCCTCAAATATTCAGAGCCAGTCCTCTGCCATTACCGATGTTACCGATACTGTTTTTGCGGATTTTATGTATTTTTTTGCACAGTCATGGCGTTATTTAAGTGGAAGGTAACTGGTGGGCAATTATGGCAAATTGATTTGACCTTATTTATGTTGAATTTTTGAGATAGGATGACGAATTAGATATTGTGAGAATGAGGTCCGTCGTGTCAAATCAAATCAAAATATTTTATTTCATATAAACCTGCATGGGCACTTATGAAACGTCAGAAGCTAGGTGCACGGTTCCAAATTGTCGCTTCCTATGAAGACACGAACTCCGAAATTAAAATTCAGCCGTTTTTTTTTTTTTTTTTTTTTGTTAAAAAGATTTTTCACGTTAATTTGTTTTTGAAATTCCTATTTTTCATCAATCGGTAATTGTTTTAAAACGACTCAACAACACAAACTCATTCATTTGTCACTAAACTTTCTGAATCCGCCTGTTCAAAAACTTTGTTTTTAACTAAATATATCAATTAACATTAATAAACTAACTGCACAAGATTATCCCACACATCCATCACCCCTTTTATCAACAAAAAATCTATAAAACGTATAAGAAGTGTAAATAAATATAAATAGCATTTCAAGTGCCTACAGGACGGGCTTGGCATGAAACTTCATGGGTCAACGCGGATGTTCAATGCGCGTGACAGCCTGGGCCCCCGACATCGTTATATACTCGTGTACAGGTATATAACGTGTTATATACTATGTACTGATGTGGTGTAATGTGTTGGTGTGTTATATATAGGTGATTAAAAAAGGTATAATGTGAAACGGTTGATGGAACTCGTGCACTTTTTTTTAAGTAGTGTGAGACCAGTAGGAACGATTGTGGCATCATTGATGTTCTGTAAGTCATCTTAGGTGCAGGTTAACGGGCACTTGGGACACTCCAGCACGTGAGGCATGGTCTGGTCAGAAGCATCACAATCGCACTGGGTGTTTGATGGGTCAGTTTTCCCCCACTTCGACAAATTGGGTCTGCAGCGGCCTATTTGTTATGCATTCTACTCATTCTACTGAGAGCTCTCCGTATAGGCCAATGCAGATCACGAGAGGCAAATGTTCCTGGGGTTTAACAAAGATGGTGGTGGATGCTTAACTTCATCAGCCAATTATGTTCCCACTGCTGGGACACAGTCCTCCTCTCTGTTAGCGGGAGTGAGCCGTTATCTACTACGCGGGCCCAGTGCGTGTTGGGAGATATCCCACGTCTTAGGATTTTTCGTTCTAGGACATGCCGGTTGCCTCACGATGTATTCCTTGAGAGCAAGTAAAGCGCCTATCTGGGTTTGAACCTACGACCTACGACTTGTAAGTCGCAGCTACCACTGGGCCGCCAGTGCTCCTCACTGGTAGATGCTTATCTACCCACAATTCGCTTCTCACATTGTTTGGTTTCTCCTGGATGGCCTGCGTAGAACGTAAGCAGTTCTTATGACTTATAAGCCTGCCTGGAGTCATTCTGTAATCGTCTCGAGGAAGTAGGTAGTCGAATTCTTGATGGTAAGGAACTGTCATCATAAAAAGGTCTGCTAGGTGTATTACTGTGTAGTAAATATGACAGAACGAAAGACGTAGAGTGGAAAGGCCTTCGACAAGGTGGACCGATGACCTTGTGAAGGCCGCAGGAATCTGCCGGATGTAGGAAACACTAGACCGGTCGAAGTGGAGGAGCCTGGGGAAGGCCTATGTCCAGCAGTGGACGTCTTTCAGTTGAAATGATGATGATGATGAAATATGACAGTTAATATTTTGATTAACCATTGCAATTACCTTTATAGAGGGGTTGTGGCAAAGTACTCACAGCTGCATGGGTCGATCGCTCAGGTTAAGCTACGCTTGCCGCGGTTGGTCCGTGGATGGGTGACCATCTTTACGTACCCACCGTGCCTCTGAAAGCACGTTAAACTGTTGGTCCAGGCTACCATTAGTGGTTCTTTGAGTCGTTACGGTTCCTCAGAATCCCTAAACTCTTACCAAGGGATATTGGGTTACCCAGTAACTGGGTTGTGGAGGGCAGATAGGCAGTCACTCAATGTAAAATACTGGAATTCAGCTGCATCTAGTTTCACTGGAAGCCGACCCCAATATAGTTGGTTAAAAGCTAGGCAGTTGATAACTATAAAAATAAACTTGCCCATCAACCAACGACCCTGATTAACCACATAGTTAACAGAGCTAAAGCTAACATACAAAACAATAAACACAAATTATATCCTATCCCTTGTTAATTAATGCGCAAACCAATTGATACAACGAAACGGACGTTAACAAGATTCCGAGAAACGCTACGATGAAAATTGTTAGTAATTACTACGTTAAATTCACTAATTACTAGCAGAATCAAATAGTATCCATTACTGCTAAAGAGAAACACTTTGTCGGAACAAGCTTAAGATATTTTGTGCCACACTAGGAATATCTTCCTGTATCGTGTGTGCGTTTACAAACATAGAAACTCACAAACACAAACAAACACCCAGACCCGGAACAATTATTTGCAGATCATACAAATATATGTTACGAGCGGGGATCGAACCCACGACGCGCTGCGCAGCAGTCGATCGCTCAGCCATTACGCCAACCGTGTCGTCGAATTGATCTGACCAAGTTTGCGTTTTGACTTTTAAAAGAGACTGAGACCTCTGAGTTGGTTTCGATCTTTCTTCTCAGAGTATTCCGATGACGGGAACTACCGAACTCATCTAGTTACAAAATATTATTATTTTTTACGTCTAAAAGTGTTTGTTCATAACAACCGACTTCCAAAAAAACACTACAAAGTGCAAAATAACTTTAATTTCGGAAATCGGTGACTTTGGATGTGTATTTTAATTCTTTGTCACCGCCTTCCGAAATTAAAATTATTTTGCACTTTGTAGTGTTTTTTTGGAAGTCGGTTGTCGTTTTTTTTTTTGAAAAAAGTTTTTATTTGTCACTTTTTAGTTACCTACCCCAACCTACACCAATTCGAAGTTTCATCATCCTTGGGGTCAAAACAATGCATATTTATGCGATAGCAGCATACGCGGTTGATTTGCTGTAATTTTTTGAAGAGTTCCGTTGTCTGTCTCCGAAACGCATCATCAGATCTATATGAAATTTAATGGGACCATTTCGAAGTAAACTCCTTTCGAACCAAAAATAATTTTGCAAATCCATCTATATAGGACGGAGTTATGCCCGAACAAACATTTTTTTTTTTTTAATTAAACACGTCGAATTGATGACCTCCTCTTTTTGAAGTCGGTTAAAAACTATTTTCAGACATAAGAAGGCCAATTCTCGTAATTAAAACCGTTCAAAATCTAGTCGCAGTGTAATATCAGCGACAAGCAAATGTCAAAAAATTATGAATAATCGAGGTATTTTTGACAGATTGACACTGAGATCAGACTGTGAACGTTCTTAAAATTAGTGGAATTGCCCCTAAGATCATTAAAATTTGTCCCGTAGTCAATCTGAATTCGTAGCAGGCTTGTAGCAGGTGTCTACGGTTTAAAGGCCGTAGCTTGCTACGTGCTACGAGACCTCGTAGGCACTAAAGTTTCGTGTTGGAGGAAATTGTTTGAGGAGTTATTTTATTTTAACGAAGTTATATTGAATAAATACCTAGAACCTTCATTTAGTCAATATCCCAATTAACTCGGTCCATTATTAATTTATTTATTGAAAATGTTTCCCACCGATATTCTATTATAAAATACCGTGCTACAATTTTAAACCGATGTGGTCATTTCTGATTTCATGATTTTGTGGCACAAAATTGTAACTATTTATTTAAACTTAAAAAACACAAACCAGCAGGCTTAGCAAGACGCTTTCTATTTCTACGAAGAATAGACAGTGCTTTTTCCATATAACGTGACATTTCGTTCCTCCATTTTTGACATTGCACACCGTAGAAATCCTTCTAAAATCTGTCATTTTGTCTTTCGTTTCTAACGATCTGAGTCTAGGTTCCTCTAAATGTAGACAATTTCAGAAGAATATTTCTTCCCAAACTGTCAAAATCACACTGACAACAAACTTTCTACTCGACGGCCACAAAGTGTTGTATCTACCAAATCATGATTCGTTTAGAACGCATCATCATCATCAGCCTATAATGTTCCCACTGCTGGGACACAGGCCTCCTCTCGGTAAGAGGGATTGGGCCGTAATCCACCACGCGGGCCCAGTGCGGGTTGGTAGATGTCACATGTTTTCGAATTTTTGTTCTAGGACATGCCGGTTTCCTCACGATGTTTTCCTTCACCGTTTTGAGAGCAGTGTGGTGAAGAAAAAACTTACACAAAGTAAAGCGCCTGGCTGGGTTCGAACTCACAACCTACAACTCGTAAGTCGCGGCCATTACCGCTTGGCCACTATACTGCTCTGCTCTGCTCGTTTAGAACGCATAACTGTGATAATTAATAAAAAAACATAGCTATCTTCTCCTATTGTACATCATTTAGTTAATAGTCATGTCTATTCTTCCGTCGACAAATTGGTGCTCATGCTAAGCCTGCTGCATGGGCACTTATGAAACGTCAGTAGCTAGGTGCCTGGTTCCAATTTGTCGCTTCCTATGGAGAAGAGCTGGCACGAAACTCCACGGTTACTCTTTAAAAATAATTGTACGTTTATTTTTATGTTTAATTAAGTACTTATATCGTAATAAAATCCCCCAATGCCAACGCCTCAAATTCAAACGTAATAAAAGGCCAGCGTTCGATTCCACTGTATCCAAGATTTGGTAAAAAAAAAGGTATTGATAACCACACTTGCTCATTACGTGTTAACAACATGAAATAAATATCATACAAAGAATTTTCAAATATACATTTCACAGTATATATTGTACCATGTATAAAATCAAATAAATTTGAAGCGTCTTCAAGTACGTACCTTCGATTTGAGAATGGAAATTATTTATTCAAATTACGTGACAGAATATAATTCGCCTACAAGGACCATCAAATTCGGGAGTAAATGTAAAGATATTATGATTTTGATGACACAATTATAATATCAACACAATAAATAATAAAAAATTTCAACGATTTTTTGTGTTGTAATAAAATAAAGAGGTATTTGTAAGTTTGTGTGTAGGGAAGGGGTAATCTTTGAAACTACCAGTTTGATTTGCAAAAAATGTTTTGCACTTGGTACCATAATTTTTGAGGAAGGCTAAAGGCATCACTACGCCGCTAATAAAAAAAACAAAGTGTGTGTACTTACGCACGTAAGAAGTTATACTTCTTTGGCATAACAGAACAAAAATTGCTAAATATTTCATCGCGTATGTCACAACTCATCATCTGCCTAGCCATTTCCCAACTACGTTGAGGTCGGCTTCCAGTCTAACCGGATGTAGCTGAATACCAGTATTTTACATGGAGCGACTGCCTATCTGACCTCCACAACCCAGTTACTGGGTAATACGAAACCCCTTGGTAAGACTGGTTGTTAGACTATCGGGCTTCTGACGACCCGTAACGACTGTTAAAGATCCACAAATGACAGCTGGGACCAACGGCTTAACGTGCTTTCCGAGGCACAGACGGGTCTTAGTATGTAAAGACCACCCATGTCACCAATCCACGGACCTACCGTGGCAAGCGCAGCTTATCCTGATCGATCAACCCGTGCGGCCTATATTACTTAGCCACATGCCCCAAGCGTATGTCACAACTCTCCGTTTGTAAAAGGAATGATAAATTAATGACAGTTATCAGCTAACTTCAGCATGTTTTCTTAATCTTTATTCTATTTAATTTTTATTGTTTCTAGTTTTATAATAATTATTTGTATTAAATGTATTTCTTAACTTTTTGTTGGTTTTGGGTGTGTGCTTATTTATGCTAGTCTGTTTTACTGTAGTTAACTTTAGTTTTTAGTTTAATATAATTATTGGTTAGTTTAGTTTTTCAAGGCAGCAAGATATTCTATTAATGCTATGTACGCCGTAATTGTCATATACATTAGTTCCTTATTAACCGACTTCAAAAAGAAGGAGGTTATCAATTCGACATGTTTATATATATATTTTTTTATGTATGTTCGGGCATAACTCCGTCGTATATAGACGGATTTGCAAAATTTATTTTTTTGTTAGAAAGGGGTTTATTCCGAAATGGTCCCATATAAATTTCATATAGATCTGATGATGCGCTTCGGAGACAGACATCGGAACTCTTCAAAACATTACATACATTACATTACATATCGACGTTTCCGAGGACGGTTACGTGACATCTCGCAGCGATACACGACGCCGACAACTTTACGTGTTTAGTTATAGTTTTAAGCTGGTTATTAATATGTATTAGTTTGTTATTATTGTTTAAGATTATTTTGTGTATTTTATCTATGGGCCTTAGTTGCCTGATATTAAAATGATTATTATTATCGGGAGTGTTATTTTTCTCAGCTTTTAGGCTGGTTTTAGCTACATTTACGTGCCAAAGCCAAGTAAATGTAGCGTGTGGTGTGTATTTACGATGAGGGTGTGTTTTCTTCCTCTAACTGCATGAACTTCCTAACTATTCTGCAAGTGTTTAAGATGGCAGCTTTCTGTAGGTTAATATAAACGGATTCTTCTAAATCGATTAATTTCAGACTACGGAAGAGATGATTGGGAATAACGCCTGTCGTGGAGAGAACTATAGGGATAACGTACACTTTTTCTTGTCTCCATATTCTTGTGACTTCTTCTTTAAGATCCGCATATTTACTTATTTTTTCCGAAATGGTTTTTTGTATGTTATGGGTATTAGGAACTGCGATGTCTATGAGGTAGGTGGTTTTTCTTATTTTATCCTGTAGGATTATATCTGGTCTATTATAGTGAATAGTCCTATCTGTAAGTATGGCGCGATCATAGTACATTTTGTGTGTATCATTTTCGATGATAGTTTGTGGCGCGTACGTATAGTAGGGAGTGTTAGTGTTTTGTATGAGACTATGTTTGAGTGCTAATTTTTGATGGATAATGTTGCAAACCTGCACCCTAATTGCGTAACTCACGATTCATCATAATCTGTATCGTTTTGAAACGGATTGTTAAACCATTGCTTCATATGTTCGAAAAATGTGTCTGTTGGACAACTTATATAACGCAATGAATATTGTTTAACTGTGAAGACGAAACCAATTATGATCAATCGTGAGTTACGCAATTAGGGTGCTGATTGTGCCTGTGAGTGTAGTCTGTCTGTGTGAGGGTTATGCATGCTCCTGTTATATGTTGTATGATGATTAAATGTGGCATCTGCGGCATTTGTCGTTTGTGATGGTAGGGTCTTTAATGATGAATTTTCTGTAGTTTTTGGTGTTGATGATTTGATCTTGTATAGCAATGATAAAACCTTCTGTTTCAGGGAAAAGGTTTCCTATTTTAAGCCACTTATTTGATGCCAATTTGTTTATGTGGGACTGTTCCAGGTCATGAGGGTGTCTACCGTGAAGGACTTTCTTCTTCCAATTATCAATTTTTTGGTTTTGCGGGTCATTGATGCTTATGTCTTGTATATCTTGTTCCTTTAAGTTCAGCGGGGTGTAATTATTATTATTATTTCCTTTATTTTAACATAAACACATATAAATTACATTTTTAAATATTAGTATAAAAATATAAAAACATTTAAAAATATAAAAAATAGTAACCCACCGGCATCGGGAACAAGGTCCAAGCTACCGGCGGTCAGGGCTCCAGAGAGAGGAACCTCCTAACAATGCGAGCCGTGTCCAGGAGTACCGCTTTCTGGATCAAGCCCTTGACCCAGCTGCCCAACGAGAGCCTCCTCAGATGTTGGTTGAGGCTCTTGGCTATAATGCCATTGGCTGTAACAACTATCGGTTCAATGATCGCTGAGTCCACATTCCACATGTCGACAACCTCGTGAGCCAAGTCAAGATACTTGATTTGTTTATCTTTCTCGGCTTTCACGAGGTTCCCGTCATGCGGGACCGTTATATCAACGATCATTGCACGCCGCTCTAGTCGATCCACCACCACTATATCAGGCTTATTGGCAACAATAGTCCTGTCAGTGATGATGGATCGATCCCAGTACAGTGTGACATGTCCCTTTTATTATTATTATTACAGCAAATCAACCGCGAATGCTGCTATCGAATAAATATGCATTGTTTTGACCCCATGGATGATGAAATTTCGAATTGGTGTGGGGGTAACTAAAAAGTGAAAATTAAGACTATTTCTAGCATCATTTCAATGTATGTGATGTGGTTGTGCTTTTTTAAATAAATATATGTCGCTTTTTGCCTGTCGGTGTGCGAACGCGTCGTAAAAAAATGTTCTCATGGTTTTTTTCAAACGTGCCAAAAGAAGTATAACTTCAAAAGTCAGAATGAACGTTAGCAAAAAACGAACTAATATCGCGGCCGGGCGATGAAATGGGATAAGATATTGTATATCTGTACCTCAGAGGTATACAATAGTAACTCCACTTTTGTTGAAAATTATTTCATAACAATTTTCACGTAACAAATAAGGGCCTTGACTTCGACAATGCAACTACCGATCCCGGAATCTGAACTTTGACAATAGGCTCGCCTTCTATAACGTGAAAATAAAACAAAACTGGCGAACTGTGAAAATATCTCTCTACCGTCCACAAGCTATACTGCCGTTAACTCGCATATGCTCGATTTTAGTTTTTTGATGCCACCATAATCAGAAAAAAAAATCTCTATCTTTCTGTCTAAGCAGTATTTTTCTACTATTTATGGATGCCAAGAAGAAAAAAACGTGTGACACTCGGGGACTGCCGCGGTAAAGCTATTGCATAGCAATTTTTATCAACTTATGCAATTATAATTTTTTATTTATTTTTTATTTATGCAGTTTTTTTTTCTTTGATATTAAATCATGTTACACTTTTGGAGCGTGGTGACCGATAAGAAAACATTTTTTTTCTTTTATTGAACAAATGAGAAGTTATTATCGTTTAAAATATTTGTATTATCTTACAATAGGTACATGTAGGTTATTCAGGATGCTTTTTTTTTGTTGGTTGTAATAAGATAATGCTTTCCAACAAAAATAGTAATGTGTTATGGCAGTCCTCCAGTGTCAATAACAGATTTTTAAGTAATTTAAGTCAAAAATTAGCTTCTTGCTCAGTACTTTTAGCGCCAATAATGACGTCTACGGACGTTGAAAGAACTTTGTCTTCACATTGGGTCAAAATCAAATAGTTATAGGCGGTAACATCTTCATTTTTGAAAAATAAACGATCAGGACATAATGTAGCAACATCCTCTTTTTTGAAAAATCTCGATTCAATAAGTTGAAACTCATGCTCATCTAGTATATCCATTACCTATTTTTGTCAAAACTTGTGAAAATGCAACATTATCTTGTTTCATTACTGTGGTAGGTTGATAAAATTTTAATTTTCTCCATAAATGCGGTCCAATCATGCTCGTTCTGGGCACGCCACGATTGCGGCGGTCAGTCCCCTCTTTGAGGAGTGGCTTGAGAGGCAGCATGGCGTCCTCACCTTCCGCCTGACGCAGGTCCTCACCGGACACGGCTGTTTCGGGAGGTTCCTGTTTCGGATAGGGCGGGAGGAAACGCCCGGGTGTTTCCACTGCGAAGATCGCCCTGAGGACACGGTGGAGCACACGGTGGCGGTCTGCCCTGCTTGGGCGGAGCACCGCCGTGTCCTCGTGGAGGCGATCGGCGGCGGCGATCTCTCGCGTCCAGCCCTGGTCCAGGCCATGGTACGGAGCGAGAGGGCATGGGGAGCCGTCACCTCCTTCAGCGAAGCAGTAATGCTCGCGAAGAGGGAGGCGGCGCACGTGAGGGAGAGGCAGCATATGCGCCCTCGCGACCCTAGCCGCCGCAGGATACGGAGACGCCCTGGGCGTCGGGAATCCCAGGCCGATTTCCGGCCACCGTAGGCATGGGCTTGCGGACAGCGAGTAATGGGTAGCTCGCTGTCCGGTAAGGACCAAGCCCAAGTCGACGGCGCGTTGTGTTCCACGCGCGCCTCAAAGAGATGTCAGCACAAAAAATGATGGGGCCCGCAAGGGCCGATGCCTGCCAGGGGTGCGGGTTTGTTCGAAAGAGACACCACAGCCCCTGGCATACGGGCTACTGAAGGAACACGGGTGGGTTTTAGTCAGTAAAAGTCTGACAAGCCCTCCTGCTCCACCCAGAGCGGGAGAAGTTATTTGATTTTTTTTTTTTTATTATCTATCTAATAAGTCATTAGTTATTGACATATACTCAACTTCACTCAGCGGGCATACAGCGACCTACGTGTTCAATATAATAATGCACTGAGAGTGCTGCTGCGGCTGCCGTGGCGTTGTAGTGCGTCAGGGATGTTTGCAGATAACAACATTGATGGTTTTGCCGCCATTATTAGAAAGAGATGTGCATCCCTGATGTCACGTGTTCGCGGCAGCACCAACAGTGTTCTCAGTGTATTCGCAGATCGGTGGGATTCCCTGATGTTTCGAAGGTGGATGCAGCTCCACGCTGATTTTTAATTATTTAATATTAATCTGTATTTGTACTAACACTAGAGGATAAGCAAAATTGTTACTAACCCTATGGACTTTGTCTGAAATAAAAATATTCTATTCTATTCTATTCTATTCTATATAGAGCCCTTTATACCAGGAAACTTTCATTTTTGGTAATATGCGTTATTGTTTATTACTTTGCCTATGTATGTATAGAATCAAGTCCATCCGACTAAACAGACAGCTGTGCTGCTGGGGAGTTTGTTGCGCCACTTCTTCTTCCCAGCTAAAGCACTAGGAAGTGTCGAAGGGTGGGCGTTTTTGGGGGACTGTCTTATGTATTTTGACGTTCGAAAAGTGCTGATTCTCAGCCTAATTTGAATAAATGACTGGTGAATGATTTTGATTTTTTGATTTTGATGATTTCCCACCCAAAAAAAAAAAAACATGCTCGTTCTGATTGTCTTGTAAATTGGTATCGATCTAACTGGTGGCAATTGTCGATAAAAATAACATCTATACTTCCGAAATCTGTGTTTTTTCGTGTTATTTGTTTTAGACGATTATCTTTAGAAGTTCTGCACTAACCATGCTAATTTCATCAATGATCAGTACTCTGATCTGTACAATTGCAACGTTTCTAATGAAAGAGGCAAAAGTATTGAAAGATAAATTTTGAGAGCTGTATGAACAGTTCCATCAATAGCCACGGCAGCTTTGCCGGTTGAAGCACATGTAACATAGGCATTGCAGTAACCATCACTATCAACGAACCTGTTGTAAATTTCCATAATCAGTTTGATAACGAATGATTTTCCCGTACCAGCTGGTCCCGTGAAAAAATATTGAAATGGTCCTTGAATTGAAGTTTGTAAATTATGAATAATAAGTCATAAGAATATCTCTTTGTTGAGCATTGGCCATTCGCATTAAATCATAGAATTGTTGATAATCCATGAATTTTTTTCTTTTTTTAGCTATAGCGCCAAGTTTATGCAGAGATGCATTTTGTAAATCAACGTTAGCAGTTGAGTTTGGATCACGTAGCAATAAGTCATACGAATCTCATCCATGCATTAAATCAACCGCTCTTAATAATTCTTCGTCTTCTTGTTCTTCATCGTTTTCTCGGCACAACTGTCTACAAATTTCTAAAGTTTTCTCTATGTCTAAATTTGATTCAAATTCTTTCCTTTGTTCCAATATCGTATCTTTGTTGTCCTCGTATATTTGAATGAACTTATTTTCAGCAATAACATCATTTTCTTCACTTTGAAAAGGAACATGCAACAGAACCATCTCACGCCTATAATCGTTGTAATTGTCAGCCATATCGTAGTTCTTGTATCTTATTATTCTTGCAGTATTTCTTTTAGTGTAAGTCCCCTTTTTATTTAGGTAATATTTTGCAACAAATTGTGCTAACGTAACATCGCGAAGTTTTTCAGGTCTTTTCTCGTACTTATCGAACCAATTCTCTTTCCAAACGTTCGTACAATCATAATCTAAAGCTTCAAGTTCCTTCATAGATTTTCTAATTCTTGCGCATTCAGTAGGAAATACCGATGGAATGTAGACTGTCACCACCGATGACTTAGCCATAGGTTCTCTTAATAAATACCAAGCAGCTTCTTGTACCGGCATTTCAACAGACTGAAGTATGTCAATACTCATTTTTTTCGTAATATCGATAATGTCGAATTCTGGATGCTCGTCCATTATGTCAATTATTTGTCTTTGCAAATTACTAATCCCTCTATTATGCTTATGGACATATTCAACAACATATGTTGCACAAGCATATTCATCTAGTATAATCTCAAAATCCATGTTCGATTTCAAATGATGTAATGCGAATGGATTGAAAGTGTTGTGCCATTTTTCTGCTGGTGTCCTTTTATAGAATAATTTTGGTCTATTGATACCAGCACGAATAATATTGTAGTAATGATTATCAGAAATAACATCATTATGTGAGTAAAATTCATCAAAATTCGTGTAGTCAAATTTTTCGAGATTATGTCTAATTAATTTAAATCGTTTCTTATATTAAATACATATGGAATGCAATAAAGTATTGAGTATATTCTTTGAAAAGTGCTTCTGAGTAATCGGGATCGTCTTTCATAGGTATCAAAATAATAGTTTTTTTTGTTGGCTTAAATGGTGCACCAAATCTACATTCTTGCTTTTTATTAGGATTCATTTTTTATAACACGTGAATGTGTGTTTGTGTGTTACTAGTTTTATATTTTCAGATGCCTCAGACGCTGACACAGAAACTAATTCGTCAATTAATTTAATTACTTCAGGATCATTGCTTAGTAAATCTTCAGGAAAATTTTCCAACCAAAGAAGAATATGAGCATGTGGGCTACCACGATGTGGAAATTCTATACTTTTGAAACAATGTGCTACTCTATATTTTCCGAATGGACTTCTTTTCTTTGATTGCAAAACTTGTAACAGACAATTTACCATTTTATTAAAATAAATAGCACAAGTTACGGCATCTGCATTCACAAGTTGAGCTTTATGCATATAACTCATTTCTGCTAAAAACTCATCTGAAATTTTCGCTCCTTTGTTTTTCAATTTGTACAATAATTTCAACAAATTTTCCCAGCAAGTTTCATTGGCGCTAAGAGTCATAAAAGCAGTTGGTGGCCCTAATTGCCTGATCATTGCAAAAACATCTTTTTTGCGATCTGACCAAAACCAAGCAGAATTTGGTATGCACCGAAGAAATGCGAGATTTGTTTCTAAACAATTATTTAAATATTCTTCAGATTGAAAGGTCTCTTTCGTAATTGAAGTATCTTGTCCAAGATGCTTAAACGCAACGTTGACACATCCACTAACTCGCAACCTCATGATCTTAGCAGCGATGTATAAAAGGTGTTGTGGGTCAGTAGCACGCCTATCAGTACGCCGAAGTTCGCTAGTAGCTTGCATGAATGGAGTAACAGTAACACCATCTCTGTATGTTCGGAACTGCCCGCCGTAGATTGTCGGAAAACATAGTTCTTCCGCATGTTCATCCATTAGAATACTGACTGGCCTGTTATATTCACTGGGTGCTAGATTAAAAAAATAATCATCATTCCACAAAAGAGTTTGTTGCTGCGCAACTAAATTGTCTTCAATTGGCACGTGTTAACTTATTTCATCCATATTCAATTGCGAAGTACGTTCAAAGCCGGTAAAAAAAGATTCATCGATTTTAATGTCATGATAAATATAAAGAGGCGCAGATACTAAATACGACAACCACTCTTTAATATGGCTCTTATTAATAAGCCCGTGGACATAACTAGTTTTGTGAATCAACTTCTTTTTCAAATGCACATAAAAGCAATGGTCATCTTGAATGTTTCTTGGCAATTGTTTCACCATTGTATTAACTTCGACAGGAAAATTAATTATCTGGCCATAAATACCGTACTGACCATTAACGTGTCTCAGTCTACGAATTTGCATGAACGGTATTCTCGGTGAAATCAATCGTTGCTCGATAAGGGTTAACGTTGGTAAACGTGATGGAATTTTCGGATATGCAAAACCATTGTAGGTTGACATGAGAAGACACGTAGAGCAAACTTGAACAATTTCACCAGGTGTGTAATTCTAAAAAAAACAAAAACGTATTATCAAGATATAGAAAGAAAAATATAAAGTGAATAATTAAAAAAAAAAACTACATAATTAAGATTACCTGCAGTATTGTTTTCAAAATACTCTCATGTTTACTGGTCGACATTTTCAAGTCTCTTTTCCACCATAGTCTGTCGCAAATAATACAAGAATGACCAAATGAATTACTCGTAAAGTCTTTATAAAAATCAATATGACTTGTACTGTGTTTACGATAATTTGTGTAAACTGGAATAGTACCATCAACAATAAAATCCATCATATTTTCACCAATTCGGTCTTCTCTATCAATCTCAATTTCATTTTGATGATTGTTATGGTTATCTTCGGTAGGATCTTCATCATAATTGTCACGCAATCGTTGAATATTGGCATCAACATGGGCTTCATTTTGGGTAGCGTCTTGTATTGTCTCAATCTCAATAAATCTGATACTTCATAAAAAGGTGTGAAATGTTGTTTACGAAGATGAAGATGAATCCAGTTTTGTGTATCGTTTGCTTTAAAATGACAAAAGATAGTGTCTTGATTCTTTGTAGTTATGTTGTAAAAACAATAATGTACACAAACATTTTGATTGTACATTTTTGAAAATAAGTACAAACAATCCAAATCTCCGTAATCATTAGTGCTTGATAGAATGTTATATGCTTCTTGCGGATTGTGGCAGGAGTTTAAATAGGGTGAATCGCGTAACTGATTTCTCAAGTCACAAGTCTCAATTTGAAGTTGCAAAACACTTATGAGCGAGTGGAATAGACAATTACCATCGCCAGGAATTCCTGTGTTCCTGTGTAGAATAACTTCGGGAGTAATGCATTCATTACGCTCTTCATAAATTTGAAGTTGTTGGCTGTGAAATAGATTTTCTTGTAGCGTTACATTTTCTATATTTTCAACAGCCCTACGTCGCACGACATTCTCTTCATTACTGTCAAACTTTTGTCTTTTCCTGTGAAAAAAATGAGGAAATCGTAAAGTTAAATAATATTGAGGCATATATTACAATTTGTTTTTAAATATTATTAAATCATATTACATATCCACGTAAGATTTTTCTGCATTACGTTGACGAAATTTCCTTTGATGTTCAGCATTTGATTTTGGTACTGTTTCTTTTTTTTTTCACTTTTCTTCAAATCTTTCTGACGCAGATAATATGCCCTTTGACGTTCACAATTTCTTTTCCTTTTTAGCTCTATTAGTTTTTCTTCTCTATAAAACGAAAATAGCTAGGTATAAATAATTAGGTATAAATAGTGTAATTACACAGCAAAAAAATTATTCATTCAAAAAATTTGAACAAAAAGAACGATATTAAGAGTTTGATCATGGAATTTCGCGCTATGTAAATTTATATAGACATAATATTTCTCTGCGCGGCATTAATGTGTTTTACCTGTACACAAAAAACATAAGTACTAAATAGTACACGTGCTTGGTTTAATGGTTTCTAATATATACATAATGAAGAATGAATATATACATACATATTGAGAATTTAAACTATATGTGTGTGTGTGTGTGTTTGTGTGTATAAAAGAGGGCTACTTTTAAGATCGCTCATTTTAATATCAAAAATTTAGGTTATTTTTATAGCAGTTTTACATATAAATAAAAAAAAAACTGCCTTTGTGATAGTAATAAAATGTATGTATATAGAGTACTCACTCATTTTCTTTCACAATTTTTTCATCACTTTCTTCATTAATAAATAACTAAATGCACTTTGTTTATTCATATTCAAAACACTTTATACACAAATTTTATGCGTACAGCTATTCACCAGCAACTGCTATTCACTGTTGTACATAGGTACACCTATGTATACATATATACCTACATGTATACTTACGGGGCGCACATGCGGTGAGTGTGGCATTATAAAGATATGATAGATACCTATACACCTATATACTTTCTCACACACAGCTGCTTACGAATTCGTCCGATTTCGGAGCAGCTCGTCTCGATCCGTGCGAGCTTCGTACAGTCGTACCATACACATACACGTTAAGCGAACGCTCGGCCGAGCTACATGGTAGGCGGAGTGGGAAAAATGTGACTAAGGGCTTGTATTTTACATTTTTACCATCCGTTGCATAAGTCTCGTCATTATTTGACATTATACATCAATTTTAATATCGACTATTTTTAGTGATTGTCATGGAAATCATGTCACTATGTTTAGTTAAGTTCATTTTATAGATTATTTTACATAAAATTGTGAATGAGAGAACGTTGTAGGCCTTACAGACTGTAGATTTGTAGACGATTTTCTATTCTGTATTCGTCTAAGTACCTGGTACTTATTGACAGGCCTGCACTGTCCTCCCATACATTTTATCTCTGTAATTTGAAAACATTGTTAAAGCCAATTATTTTAAAAATAGTAACCGTGGAGTTTCTTGCCGGCTCTTCTCCATAGGAAACAACAATTTGGAACCGTGCACCTAGCTTCTGACGTTTCATAAGTGCCCATGCAGGTTTATATGAAATCAAAATATTTTGATTTGATTTGATTGAATTTTATAGCATGCATTTCATATTTTTCTGCACTTTGTTTGTCCATAACTCGAAATATAATTTTGTTGGTTAACGGCATTATAGTTTGTGGACGGCAGCATTCACGATGACGGCGTCATCTACGCACATTCTGTACAAAATCATTCTGTGTAGCCTCCTCCCAACTATGTTTGGGTCGGCTTCCAGTGTAACCGCGGCTGAATATCAATATTTTACATTTAGCGACTGCCTGTCTGACCTCGTAAATAAGTAATGAAACAGTAAAATGATTAGTCGATTACTCGTATGTGGTTGTATTGATGATTTTTGTAATTATTAATAAACATTTGATTTTACCTTATATAAATGTATAATCATTCAACATATAATGTATATATCATTGTAAAAAAAAACTATAACCTTTGCGGGAGCCCGATGTACTGAAGTAAATCCAACAAAAATCCCGCTGGATTGAAAACAGAGCTGGATTGCTATCCAGCATTTAGCTCTGCAGCAATCCCTGTCTCGAAACAAGACACTCATTTTTGCGTTGTAGTACGGGAGCCTTCGTGTGTATCTCCGGTTTTGTTCACGTCATTTCCTTGACTAGAGCTGAATTTAACCAATAAAACTGAACGCGATCAGAACACCTATACCAAGTTCTAACGCTCTCTGTGTCCTTATTGTTCTGAAATATTGACACTGACAGATCTTGAACTCAGTTAAGATGCTTTTCAGATTAAATTTTACTGGTGGTTAGCTGATTTGACCGCTTACTTTGATACATATCTCCTACCTATCGCCAACCCGCCTGCCAAGCGTGGCGATTATGGCAAAACCCCCCTTTTGGGGGAGGCTTATGTCCAGCAGTGGACGTCTTTCGGCTGAAATGATGATGATGATGATATCTCCTACTGCTCAAAGTACAAGCGCCAGGGCTACACTAATGTACTTGAACCGAAAATAAATAAATCATTATTTTTAACTATAGCTTTGTTCTTTGTGTGCGTTCGCTTGGCGTTTAGTTACCAACAAACTCAGAAAGTATGCGGTTGTTGACTCATCAACGGCCGCATACTACTGTGAATAATGTTACCTCTCTCGAGTTGGTATGAGCTATACTGCATGTCGGGGTAAAAAGATAAGCCAGTTAGCAAGGTCGAGACTTAGCAGGGGTTGTCTGTCAGGGCTAGGCCGGACGTAGGTATATCTACTACAACCTGTCGTGAGCTAGGAAGTAGGTAATTCAACAAAATACTGCTTCACTACTACAAGAATATTTAGTTGACTCAAATATAAACTTCACGCCTTGTTTCCCTGATGGCATGGGCAGAGTATACCTATGTACCCCATATTTCGCCAGATATGTTTTAGTCCCATATAATAGGGGCGAGCCTATTGCCATCAACAGGGCACAAATCTATACTCCGAGCTGCTACTGAGAAATTAACATTACAAAAACCCAAAAATACTTTTCCCGAACTGAGAATCGAATCCGGAACCTCATGCACAACAGTAGCGCTTGCGACCACTAGAGTCTACTACTAGACTCACGAGTAAGACAACAAAACTGATATTTTTTATTAGGAGACAAATCGTTAAGTATTTATTCAGTGATAATTGATTCATCTTCTTTGAAGGAATTTTAATTACACCCAACAAAAATCGACTAACCCTTTCGCGACAGTTGGCAAAATATTTGACTTTGAATCTGGCACGTAATCGATTTGAAATAATGAAATTTTTAATCTCCCCATAAAAGTAAATAGGAATATCTGGGGGGGTACAATTGTTCAGAAGTCTACGTTTACACCAATTAAAATAAAAAAATCTACGTATTTCGTACTGTCCGTAAAGGTGAATCTTATCGACATTTTTTCCATACAAACTTCGGGAGTGTATTTACTCCCCTGTTTGACAATTTACATCAAAAATTAAACATGGTATGGTTTTGTTTCATCTATATCTATATCTATACATATAATAAATCTGTAAAGGAACTTTTTCTGTACATTTAAAATATTTCGAAAATAATTGCTTGGGGTGGTAAGGGATAATCAACAGATGACATTTTAACCCTTATCAAAATTTTTGTATGTAGCTCGGTTTTTCAGTTTCTATGTTGAATAGATCAAGTATCACGTCAAAAGAACGAAACTAATATGGTTATCTTTCATACTCAAATATTGTTTATAACTCAGAGTTTATATTAGTCTTTGTTTCATCGCAATCGCTTCGGTCAACCTATCTAAATAATTTAAAGTGTTCAAGAAGAATTTATTTACGTAAATGTTGAAACACTTAGCGACATCTATTGGCGTGAAACGGTACTAACGAATACTTAATATTAACACACGTCATTCTCATTTAAGTTACTTACTGTGTCTGTGTTATTTCAAAAAGTAATGATACTGATTACTAAAATCGCTTTCCGTTGGTGGTTGATTCCCACGAATCAAAAAAGCTAAAAGAATTTCAAATAAAAGTTGTGATAATATTAACTGACGTGGTGTTCTGAGTCATATACCTAGAATGCAATGTTAGATAAATATTTATTAGTTTTATCAATCAAATTGATACAAATAGAGGGGAAGAAATCTCATTTTTAATTGTGATAAAAGTCTTAGTAGCGCCATCTAGCATAATATAGCAAAATTAGAGCGGCTAGAGGAACATCTCCATAGAAATTCTTAATCTCTAGCGTCAGTAACGCCATCTAGGTTTGAATAGCAAACATGCAAAGACAACAACTTGATTTCGCGCGAAATTTGATAATGTTAAATTTAAATGCGTGTTTACAGCATTACTCGATTCAAAAAATGGGAGTTTTGGGAGTAAAGAGTTGTAAATACTTATGTGCTAATTTTCGTGATGTTAGTTTTCGAGGTGGGGAGGGGTTCAAGCGAGGTCGGATGGTGAAAGTCAGGAAAAAAAATCCATAAATTGCGACCATAACTACTGGTGGATTTGAGTAAATAGATAGGTTTTCACACGGGCAACTGTAGTTATGTCGATGCTCTTCCGAGCAACATCGCTTACAGAGAAGCATTTTCTTAGTTAAAACAAGTTTAAAAATGTATTTATTTATCCATTTGGCATCTCCAACAAAGGATACATTACCTACACAGGAACAATAGAAATCACAATAGTAAAATATTGACAATTTTAAAGTCGCTTCTTTAAATATAATTATTTATTGGTCTACAAATAAATGTATGGCTGAACAAAAGAAACACTGAAACATTTTTGATTACAATTTACAATAAAAAGGCATCGTAACTGAGAGTCGCGGAGGATCGCTCTGTTACGTCCATTATCCTCGGGATCGGGCTCTCTCTCTTCCTGCTGCCTGCGTCAGCAGCGGGGAGAGAGGTGGGGGCGCGCGCGGTATGGCACTACGTAGCAACAACATCGTACTTACTATGTTCATAGAAAACCCGTGCTATACAATTAAATAGTTTTTTTTGCCTGGTTTGGTTTTTTTTTTCAACAGCGCTTTTAATGTGGATAATGACCGACGTTACGGGGCGTAGGTAATGGTAACATTCGCAGCGAGCATGTCTTTACGCCGTGTGCTAAAATCAGTGTTGCTCGCTCGCATGTTTTGCCGTAGGTACTACTGACTGCACGAATACTTGCTTGGTAACATATTAGGTGCATTTTGACCCGTGACGCCGGTCAGTATCCACCTTTACAGCGTGATCTTTCTTCATCGTGATAACGCCATGGTCCCACGGGCCGTTAACTGACAGGTGGCGTCAGGTGTTACTGCACTGCTACCTGTCGAGGCCTATCGCAGTCCGTGCAGAGCATTCCCACTGCTGTGGTTTTATTCAGTGGTCAACGTTTGATAAACAAAGCTAAAAGACACGCGCCTGTACGGGCCGAGATATGCGCCCGCCCCCGCGTGGAATAATGCTTCAGCACACTCAACCAGACACGCAGTCGATTTATTGAGTAAGTACAGTAAAAGCTCCTTATTCTGCTTCCTTCATTCGCGTTTTCACTATTCGCAGATTAAAACAATGCGACCCAATTCCTATATCCGCGGCTAAAGATTTATTTATTTGCGGGTCTAATCGGTACATCGGTACATACATATTAACAAATAACAAAAAGGATTCCAATAGGTATCCAACCCAATATCCTTTGTAAACGCGTCGTCAGATGGACTATAAAAAAGTGAAATAGACCTTATTACAACTTCGCCTAAAGTACATTGTCAAATGATATCGCCGCTGTATTGGTTCGGCCTTTGACATCTACAATAGCCGCCTTCGCCGCGGTCGGTGTTTTTAACCGACTTCAAAAAGAAGGAGGTTATCAATTCGACATGTTTATATTTTTAATGTATGTTCAGGCATAACTCCGTCGTATATAGACGGATTTGCAAAATTCTTTCTTTTTTCGAAAGGGGTTTACTCCGAAATGGTCCCATTGAAATTTCATATAGACAGGGCCCGATCTAGCTATTTAGCCGCTCCGGGCAAAAATAACATTCGCCGCCCTTTGCACTAACACCATCAAAGATGGTATGACCATAATTATGTGATATTCTTTTAACTATATAATATTCACATACGTTAGTCTACTACGGCTTCTGAACAAGTATACAAAAATTCATGAGAGTAGGTATGTTTGTAAGTATACATTTTGCCGCCGCTCATTTTTGCCGCTCTGAGCATTTGCCCGGCTTGCCCCCCCTTAGATTGGGCCCTGCATATAGATCTGATGATGCGTTTCGGAAACAGACAACGGAACTCTTCAAAAAATTACAGCAAATCAACCGCGAATGTTGCTATCACATAAATAAGTATGCATTGTTTTGACCCAAAGGATGATGAAATTTCGAATTGGTGTATGGTAGGTAACAAAAAAGTGAAAAATAAAAACTTTTTTCAAAAAAATAACAACCGACTTCCAAAAAACACTACAAAGTGCAAAATAACTTTAATTTCGGAAGGCGGTGACAAATAATTAAAATACACATCCAACGTCACCGACTTCCGAAATTAAAGTTATTTTGCACTTTGTAGTGTTTTTTGGAAGTCGGTTGGTATTTTTTTGAAAAAAGTTTTTATTATTAAATATTGTCTGTGCGGAAACAAAATACTAAAATAAATGCCATTAAAAAGTTAGGATCCAACAAATATTCTTTTTTCTTGCAAATTTAACCTAACTTTGGACGTGTTTAAGGATTAAAAGAAATATAAAATCTTCAACACCAAGTCGGTACCGACAAAGCTCAAATATCGAAAAGTTCACTAAACTTTATTGGTCATTGATTTTTGTAGTGGTTTTTTCATAAAACTCGATCCTCCGAAGGACTTTTCTTCATTTTTGACGAGCCTTTTGTACTATAAATGATCCTGTATCTAACTCAATAACGTTGTGCGTGTAGACTAGCGTCTAAAAGCTTATCACTTGTAATACCTCTGTCGGACACGATGCCTGGTGAGACAGCGTGCTTTTTAGCTAGGCCCATCAGTGAGTTCGAGCCCGCGACTAGATTCTCCTTAAAGTGCTAATACGTGAATAACTTAATTATAATCCAACAAAATAAAAACTGCAATTTTTTAGCTAGGCCCATCAGTGAGTTCGAGCCCGCGACTAGATTCTCCTTAAAGTGCTAATACGTGAATAACTTAATTATAATCTAACAAAATAAAAACTGCAATATATCATGCTACGGGCGTCATTATGTACAAGAAATGTGCTCTCACCGTAATTGATTGACTACCTGGGCCCGGGGGTGGCGTAGGCCGGTTGCCATGGCAACGCCCACGCTTTCCCTCGTCCTCCCTCCTCTCTGCCCCCGTACCGCGCAACATTGACCCGGGGAACCTTGAACTTAGCTACCAGCTGATCGGCGCGTGCCGGTTTCATGAGGTACCTTTGATATCTTTCGACTTTGTATTGAGGTCCGTTTGAGCATTTTGGAAGGATCGGTTTGAAAATTAATGTTGGAATTTTGACGGTAAGTACAGAATTTATAATTTAGAAATTATTGCCTATATTAGCTGTTGTTAGTACAAATATGTTTGAAATTACCAGAAAATTCCAAAACTAATCTTAATTCTGCTAATGATGATTTTTTAAACTGAAAAATGTTCAAAAATTTAAATATACCATTGACGGCTGAAATTTCAAAAAGTTAGATAACTTTTATCTGAGGTATAAATATGTCGGTTTGACAGCTTTTGTATGAAAAATATGCCAAACGGTCAGATTTATTCTTCAGACAAAACTTTGGAAAAATAGCCCTTTATTTAAATATCTTATAAGACCTTAAACAATAAAACTAACAAAAACAAAACAAAATTGTAGTATTTTTCCTGCTCATATGTCGCCCGCCTCCCTTTAAGGGTGGTTCTCACTGACGTCAGACGATATGCCATCGGTCGCGAGTGTACGTCACATGCATATGAGGTAGGTTCCTATTTATTTTTGTTTGAAACCGCTTTGTTTACCTGAAAAATAAACTGCCTGTGAAAATTATAACTTCTGTTACTAAAAGTGATTGAACGTGTGAACGTGTCTGTTATGTTAGTTGGTTTAGAGTTTCTATCAGTGATAATACTGCCAGCCTCATTATTTAGCATGGATGTCGTAAAAGAATTCAAGTATATCGAGATAATGTCAAGAAAACACTTCATTTAAAAAAATACAACCGACTCCTAAAAAAAACAAAGTGAAAACTAACTGAAATTTCGAAATTCGGTGTCTTTCGTTTTGTAATATCGGTTTTTGCCACAGACTTCCAAAAATACAGTTTTTTTTTTTCACAGTGTAGTGTTTTTTTTGGAGGCCGGTTGCTTTTCTGTTGGAATAAAATTTTCGCGTTTGTGTTGCGGTACCTTTTCCACACAAATTCGTAAACCTTCACTAGCTAAGTTTACAGTGACAATAAGTAATTATTAGAACATTAGCAGCGCCCCGCGGTTTCACCCGCGTAGTTCCCATTCCCGTGAGAATACGCGGATAAAATATAGCCTATGTCACCCGGGGATAGTATAGCTTCCCACCAGTGAAATAATTTTTCAAATCGGTTCAGTAGTTTCGGAACTTATTCAATGCAAACAAACAAACAATCAAATCTTTCCTCTTTATATATTAGTATAGATATAGATTATCAACACACACTACGTGGAAAAAATACGTAGGTATAATTGAAGGTAACTCAAAAAATACTCATTGGAATATGGGACCCTTTCAAACTTATTTTTTTTAAAATCGGTTCTTAAATGATGGAGTTCTGAGGAACTTCAAAATTAAAATAAATTCGAATTGAAAAACTCCTTTTTTTGAAGTCTGAATCTGAAGGCCTCTCACACTATACATTATGGTACGCAATAAAGAATTGAGAATTAAGGTGGACCGATGACCTTGTGAGGGCCGCAGGAGCCCGCTGGAAGCGGGAAGCACAGAACCGGTCGAAGTGGCGGAGCTTGGGGGAGGCCTATGTCCAACAGTGGACCTCTTTCGGCTGAAATGATGATGATGATGATGAGATCTTTGAAGTATATGCCATTTACATAAATAAATAAAACAAATCTAAAAATCTGTACTACTCTTAAAAAAGCTATGCGTGGTTTTACGTAAAAATATTTAGAGGATAAGTTTTAACATTTTAGACCCCCAGCGCAGATATTTTTCATCAGTTATACAAAAAAATCTGCCCTTTCGTAGAAAAATGCAGTACCTACACGGTCAAAATGTATGGAACAGCTGTTTTTTTTTTTTATATAACTGAAGAATTTTTCTATTAAAAACTTGTCCTGTTTATTAGTTTAAAAAAAACTAAAAAAACACGCTTTTATTGCTGACCGAACTAAAAAGTAGAAAATATTTTTTAATTACAAAGAGTTTATGTTACAGTAGTAGGAAGTCAATAATTCAATTCAGAGTAAAAAGCGTGGGGTGCATTTTCCTATATTTTCATGACTCTCCTCTCATAGATGGTTGCCAATAGAATAGTTGTAATAATTAAACTATCAAGCACCCCACGCTTTTTACTCTGAATTGAATTATTGACTTCCTACTACTGTAACATAAACTCTTTGTAATAAAAAAATATTTTCTACTTTTTAGTTCGGTCAGCAATAAAAGCGTGTTTTTTTAGTTTTTTTAAACTATTATTTATTTTCCATTTTTTAGTTCGATCAAATTTTTATCGGGTTTTTTTTTTTTTTTAATTAATTTTTTTTTTATTTTGAATTTTTTATCGGGTTATTGCATTGTCATCGGCCCTTAAGACGTGTGCAAAGTTTCAAGTTGATCAGACGTCTAGAAATCAGTGAAAATTAGGCTCAAAGATTCCGTTACATACATAGATACATACAACCCGAGCTAATAAAAGCGTTATAAATATATACGCGGCGACTTGAGAACCCCCATTTGTTTTCGTGGGCTAAAATTAAAACAATGTCTTTGAAAAATTATTCGTCACACGTGTATTCACAATGAACATTAGTATTGCATGAAACTATTCACGGAATTCAATGACTGCCAAGGAATTTCGAAATACCTTCGCGTAGGAAGCTTTGGTCATTTTTCCCGCGAAGTTAAGAAGCAATGCACTTCAAAAGTGTGTAAGTGACGTCTTCAAATAATATGTTCAGGGTGTCTAAAAATAACCATTAATTAATGAAATAAACCTACTCACAAAAGGGCACGCCACGATTGCGGCGGTAAGTCCCCTCTTTGAGGAGTGGCTTGAGAGGCGGCATGGCGTCTTCACCTTCCGCTTGACGCAGGTCCTCACCGGACACGGTTGTTTCGGGAGGTTCCTGTTTCGGATAGGGCGGGAGGAAACGCCCGGGTGCTTCCACTGCGAAGATCGCCCTGAGGACACGGCGGAGCACACGGTGGCGGTCTGCCCGGCTTGGGTGGAGCACCGCCGTATCCTCGTGGAGGCGATCGGCGGCGGCGATCTCTCGCGTCCGGCCCTGGTCCAGGCCATGGTATGGAACGAAAGTACATGGGTAGCCGTCACCTCCTTCAGTGAAGCAGTGATGCTTGCGAAGAGGGAGGCGGCGCACGTGAGGGAGAGGTCCGCGACCCTAGCCGCCGCAGGATACGGAGACGCCCTGGGGAATCTCAGGCTGATTTCCGGCCACCGTAGGCATGAGATTGCAGACGGCGAGTAATGGGTAGCTCGCTGTCCGGTAAGGACCAAGCCCAAGTCGACGGCGCGTTGTGTTTCACGCGCGCCTCAAAGAGATGTCAGCACAAAATGATGGGGCCCGCAAGGGCCGATGCCTGCCAGGGGTGCGGGTTTGTTCGAAAGAGATACCACAGCCCCAGGCATACGGGCTATTGAGGGAACACGGTTGGTTTTTAGTCAGTAAAAGTCTGACACACCCTACTGCTCCACCCAGAGCGGGAGAAGTTAATTGAAGAATACCACCCCCAAAAAAAAAAAACTTACACACAAAACTTTAAAAAAAATTACATACTTCATGACAATGATCAGTAGAGATAATATTGGTTTGTTGGCATACCTATGTTATTGCAATAAAAGCTGCTTGTAATTTTTTTTTCCTATTTTCCTCGTCTGATTTTTATTTATTTATTTTAATAAAACAGATCATATCGTTAGCATCTATTCATAGCAGAAACTTTGCTAACTGCATTAGAATGCAGAACCCACGCAGTTTCACAACTACGTACCAGGAAAAATAAAACAAGCGAAATGTCGACTTTTGAAGCATCCTTATAAAAGGATAGGGCAGTATTTGTGGAACAACAAAGCCGACCCGAAGCAATTACTAGATACACATTAATATTCGAAATGCATTCGTCTCATTCCGATCGGCATTTACCCTCGCTGAATCATGTTCGGGTTCGCTCGCCACAAGACAAGCGGCTTTTCCGAAAAAATATAATCTCTTTTAACTACACTAATTTTTGCCAGCGGTTTCGCTATCACTGGGAACGTGCTACCGATATTGAAAGTTATTCCTACCATGGTCTTTTTTTGTGCCAAATTT
Organism: Polymixis flavicincta; assembly: GCA_949987655.1. NCBI lineage: Eukaryota > Metazoa > Arthropoda > Insecta > Lepidoptera > Noctuidae > Polymixis > Polymixis flavicincta. The sequence continues at coordinate 22,934,426 of OX465173.1, forward strand.
CATCGAAACCTGTTCAGACGTTAAGGCGTGAAAACTTACTTAGAGAGAAGAGTTACTTTTGCATTTATAATATCAAATTATCAAACAGGGTACCTACCAGGGAAATCGACATACAAACTGTTACCAAGAATTTCAGCACATGATTTTAGGCCACCCAGCGTATAATTTAATGTCGGTTATAAAAATTTGACGTTGATTAAAAAAAAAACCGGCCAAGTGAGAGTCGGACTCGCGCACCGAGGGTTCCGTACAAACCTGTAGGTATATAAGTAAAAGTTATTGTATTTCAATTATTCCGCCATACTAAAAAAAAAAAATAGGCAACTTTAGATTTTCGCGAAAACTTGTAAGTACCAAAATTTACCTAAAATTTTCAACTTTTTTTATATTTCGGTATTTTTCCTTTATTTGTGCTATAAGACCTTGCTTCGTACCAAATTTCAAGATTCTGAGTTCACGGGAAGGACCCTGTAGGTTTTGATTCCCTTGCGAGTTTCGAAAATTTGCGGCATAAACGGCAGTAACTTTTGATTGCGTTGGCTTAGAAGTTTGATTTTTTCACAGCTCCAAGGGACAGTAAATTTGAGTATTTGATATGAATTTCAGCATGTTACCTCCACGCGTTCCTAAGAAAAAGGGTCTTGACAGACAGACAGACGGACGGACGGTCAAAATGTGTGGAACAGCATTTTTTTTTAATAACCTTCATTTTCTAGGCAAAGGATTTCAGAATCATGTACTGAAACCACTAAAACAGGTTGCACGTCAATATCCCTGTATAGAAAATATATGGATAAATTATAGGTGACATAGAACAAGTGTGTAGCTATCCTTAGAAAATATGACGTAGAAAACAGCTCTAGATTAAATTCTCAAAACCAAACTGAACTCTGACATATTGAATGGTGGTTTATTTAATTCCTATCTCTATTAATAGCCGAGATTCAAATGGTGTTTATTGCCAGGTGCTAACAATAGATAAACGTTTTTAGGTGAACGAGGGTAGTTGGTTATTGTATCAAACGGGTGGGCAGTAATGTAGCCATATGCATGGCATTTTGAGCTTCTTCCTTTGGCCTTTCGGGGCCTTGAAGTACTAAGAGCTAGGAGAGATTAAGATCTTGGTGTAGGTGTGTTTTTTTTTAATTTTTACATTATTAGAATGAGTACAAATGTAGAAATGGTAAAAACATCAAATTGTTTGCTAAATATGGCAATGTCTCCTTTCGAAAAAAAAAAATCTTTTGTTTGGCATTAATTAGGCTAGCAGTATGCGCGCCATAATGGGTCGGTGTGATCATGGGATCGTTCGTATACTTATTGATGGGGCTCGCCATGGATGGCGGGCTGGTATCAGTCGGGGGTGCGGCGAATGTAGTCACGAGAACTAACGGCCTGGCCACGGGACAACCGCCATGGCGAAAATTCGCGCGGTGCGACCGCCGAGGCGTCTAGCGACTGAAACAAACGCATAGAAATGTACTTATCAAGCCACGCGGGGCGGCGACCGGCGGGGCGACCGGCGGAATGTACCAAGCGAATGGCACGGGCGACCGGCGGCGCGGCCGGCGAGTGAAACAAATACATGAATCAGTACGGCGCGAGCCACGGCGTCAAGCGGCAGTCGCGGCGACTAGGGCAGCGATCAAACGAGTTTAGTTGTTTTCGCCGCGAATAATGATCACCGAGACTTTTATTGCTGAAATACTAGCAAGGCCACCTATGTGGAAGTCTGGCCACCCACAGCATAAATATAAACATATTGTGAAGTGATTGTGGGAAGAAATTAAAATAAAATTTCCAGATTTTCTCGTACTTCTTGTGGAATTCTCCATCTATACCTCGATTCCTATTCAACTTTATACTCCACAATCTCTTCAAAATATTATATCTTGAACCAAAAAACGATTACTTTCTAAGCAATATCGAGATAACTTTGTTAAAAACATTTCGCTCTCGGACTTCCTTACTGGTCGCGGCGGCGACCGCGACTCCCCGTGGCCTGCAAACGATGCCGCGCGAATTGTCGCCACGCCTGCCGCACCGCCGTACGCACCGCCGATCCCCGTGGCCAGGCCGTAATATGTAAACGCTAACCAACCTTAAGAGATTTTCTCCTCTCGTATTGATTGTAATTTTATGTCATTATGAAAATAATATTTTTTTAACCCACACTTTAATAAATACCTAGGTTATCTCAAGGTTGCAATCGCTATTTGATCGTTCTGGAGTGGCGACCGCGTACCGGAAGACGTAAAGTGGGAAGGCCTCCCACAAGGTGGATCGATGACCTTGTGAAGGCCGCGGGTATCCGCTGGATATGGGAAGCACAAGACCGGTCGAAGTGGAGGAGCCTGGGGGAAGCGTATGTCCAGCAGTGGACGTCTTTGACTGAAATGATGATGATGATGATGATGATGAATCGCTATTTAAGAGAAAATCTCTTTTTAAATTGGCTATGTGTAGGTATACATAATACGAGTATATTAGTGCTCGTGACTTTATAAATATCTTCCAGGCACCTGACACAAGGTACTAGAAGGAACAGTGGGAGTTTAGTCGGTAGGAGTTCGACATAACCACGGAGGGTAGATATCCATGAGGATTTCCCGATGGAGAAAACAATAAGGTATGAATTAGGCAGTTTCTTTCGAAGTTTGCAAATAGTGCCAAAGCTCCAATAAAAAAAAATACCCAAGTAAACAAACGCTACCTGTTAAAAACACATAATCGAACTTAAGTGGGAAAGAAATCACTTCAACAGATCAAAACACAATGTACAGTACAAACTACTATTAAGTATTTCAGGCAACTTTGCAGAATCATACGAAAATAATTACTCTAATAATTAGACACAAATAGAAATAATACAAGAGATTCCATGACGTCAACAACAGAAGGCCAATTCTACTAATTAAAAACGTTCGCAGTGTCATCTCGGCGACAATCGAATTTCAAAAATTTGACAAAAATGTATAGGAATTTTTGACAGATTGACACTGAGATCAGACTGTGAACGTTCTTAAAATTAGTAGAATTGCCCCTCAGGATTAAATCTGGAACTAAGGATACACGCACCGGTGACGTCACGTCCGGTAATTACTTTTTCTATCCAAAGATAAGTTATTTTCTAGCAACATTATTTGTTATATATTGTTTCCTTTTATTTCATACGTTTAACGGATACGGCTCTGAGTTCAGGTAGGAATATATATTTTCATGGAATACGTTAAGAATAGAGAGCGAAGGCATCACAGCAGACCCCGTAAGATGGAGGGACGAGAAAACATACGACCTCTGGTCCACTTTAGCCCTGGATCGAAAGAGTTAGTCATGGGTAGGCCATTGCCCAGCAGTGGAATGATGAGAGCTAACGGTGACGTTAAAATCAATACGACATAATCTGTAAAGTCTACAATTTTCTAGAATTGACAAATAGCTTGCTCAAACGATCTAGATTTCTGCCAAAATAGAATTTATTAGTAACCTTCTAACGGGGTTGATAAGGGGGTTAAAAATAACTAGGAAAAGTAAATTTTAGAAATGACTTCGGTAGTCGATCGAGGTTACGAATTAGCCCATTTCGCATTAAAAATTATTTATTTTTTAACGCGACGTTTTCGTGAAAATGTTACACAATGTTTTACAGAGGGTGCGGTGCAGCCGTTGTATTTGCCCGATACTAGATTTAGTAGGCTCATTGCATTCCTTGTGAAGTAAGCTTTCCTAGATTATGATATTTCTCAGTTCTAAGTAGATTCACGGCCAATTTTAGGTGACATCTTGAATTTGCAACAGATTTTCTCACGGCATTAATCACTGCCGTAACGATTATATTTGCTTTTATCTATATTTTTAGGCAGATTGTATTCCTTTTGACGCAAGCATTCTCCGATTGAGATTTTTTCATTTCTGATCATATTTACGGCAGATATGAGACGACAAATGGAGTTATTTTTCTATTGTAAACTTCATATAAATTTTTAACTCTATTTTAGCCAATATTTTTCTGGTTTTTCTATAAGTCCTAACAGTGCTGCCAACGATTGACAACGACACCAGAATACGTTTTCAAACGAAACACGTTTTTGCGCTATACCCTACCAATTGGAATTTCGACACACAAAATGTATGAAATGTTTAGTTTGCAGACTACCTTAGCGCATCCCTCATGTTGAAAGTTTTTATAGAAATACGAGTACGAAACTCTTCGAAAGCGATTTCCACTTTGTCTAGGCTTCCACTTTACTATCATTTCCTACATAAATCCAAGAGAAGCGACTTCATTTAGTAGCACTGGCAACTCTTCTTCATCGATAATCATTATTAATTCTTCCGCACTAAACTCCGCATGTTAAATTATTAAAAATCTTTAGTACGAGTAGGTAATTATATCATGTTGGCTTAAGGGCGTAAGTTATAGACTGACACGACAAAGGCTGTTTTAAACTTAATACTTTTACTTTTGGTTGATTACTATGTCACATAACATTTTTCAGAAGGTTACTAATGGTGAGACTAATGCTGAATTGCTATCAAAATCACTAAGATTCAAATCTCTGTTAGTAATAAATTCATTTACTGCTAAGTGGCTTGTCACTTTTTGGTTTACAATTTACAAACATTTTGCTGTATAAGTAGCTACTTAGTTTTACAGAGGGGCTCGTGGCTAAATAATAACAGCCGTACGGGTCGATTGAAGGTTAAGCTATACCTACCGAGGCCAGTTTGTGAATGGGTGACCATTCATTGTATATCGAGATCCCTCCATGCCTTGGAAACTGTTCGTCCCCACTATCATTTATAGATCTTGTACAGTCGTTACGGGTAGTCGGAACCCGATAGTCTGACAACTCGTCTTACTTAGGGGTGTCGTATAACCAAGTAGGAGCAGGCGGTCAAAAAGGCAGTTGCTCCAATTGAAATACCAACTGCAATTCAGCTGCATCCTGTTAGACTGGAAGTCAACCCCGACATAGTTGAGAAAAGATTAGGCGGATGATGAGAGAAAAAGATTAGAGGAGATGATACGATCTGCGTAAAAGTAAGCAACTTTTACGCAGATCGTATAGTTGACTACCTTACAATGATGTAAGCGGAGGTTGTTCTGTGTGATGCGAGACGTAAAGAATAGCACCATCCCATCTCATCCTATGGGTGTCGTAGGAGGCGACTAAGGGACTTACTAGAGATTGGCAGCAGCGTCCTCTATGCATTGGACCACCATACTGCGATCGCCAACCCGCCTCCCAAGCGTGGCGATTATGGCAACCCACACCCCCCCCCCCCCAAATCGGTCGTGGAGGACAAGCTTGGGGGAGGTGTATGTCCAGCAGTGGACGTCTTTCGGCTGAAATGATGATGAATAAGTATGTAAGATACTTCAAGCCATTAACATAAAAATCTTTTTTCCTACAGCGTGAAAGGCTTATGCCTTATCCAATGTGTCGTGAAGTAGCTGGTCACGGCAAACAATGGCGACTTTGAAGAACATGCTTACAACGAGTGGTCAGCTCTTATTGTCTTCAATATTTAATTCTAACACAAAGTAACTGCAATCGATACGTAATTTACCCGAGACTTGGGACATTTCATGGTTAGTCGTCAGTTTTTATATTTTTAGTGAAAAGGATGGTCAATTATGAAAAATTTCATTAAAAGCCGGTAACACATCTCCGAAACTTGCTGTAAAGGTTTTATAAGGCCATGACATTGATATACGAAAAGCCCAAAATGCACAGTCTCGAACTTATGTAACACAAAATTGTCCCCAATTCTACGTCAGCGGTTATGACAAAACACATTCTTTTTTTTTGCAATTTCAACCTTACACCCACGACTTAAAGTGGTTTTTACAAAGAAAGAAAGAAAAGAAAAAGGAAAAAATAAAGAAAAAAATGTCTACAAAGACTGACTAAAAGATGACTGACAATACTATCAATTTCCCACCTGCGCACATTGCGCCCCATTTATGCGAACGTTTTTAAGACGCTGATTTTGTATTATAGGTTTTTGTATATCCATGTACCATGGCAACTAATAAAGCCACGAGTCTGAATGTCTCATACGGAACCATAAAACACATACTTCCTAAAAACGTGAAACGCTTATGCCATAGCCGGTGTATCGTGACGTCACTGGTAACGTCAAACAATGGCGGCCGTTAGTGATATGCAGATAACGAGTGGCCAGTTCTAATTTGTCTTCAATATTTGATTCGGACACAAAGTGACTGCAATCGATACGTTTTACCCGGAATTTAGTAAATTTTATGATTAGTACGCAGTTTTTACCTAGGTTACATACTTTTAAAAGGCCAGGTGACAAACGCCAAATTAAATGGAAACCGGTAATACATTTTCAGACACCCACTTGCTGTTGCTGTAAGGGATTTACCTGAGCCATGTCAGGTTGACGTGGTCTTTTTTTTTTGGGTAGGATATCATTAAATAACTTCTCCCGCTCTGGGTGGAGCAGGAGGGCGTGTCAGACTTTTACTGACTAAACCCACCCGTGTTCCTTCAGTAGCCCGTATGCCAGGGGCTGTGGTATCTCTTTCGAACAAACCCGCACCCCTGGCAGGCCCGGTTTAGGCGTGATAGCGTAACAGACAAACAGACAGAGTTACTTCCGCATTAGGGATAGTAGTAGTAGTAGTAGTAGAAATACCAACTGCAATTCAGCTGCATCCGGATAGACTGGAAGTCAACCCCGACAAAGTTGGGAAAAGGCTAAGCAGATGATGAGATGCTTACTTTTACGCAGAGCATATAGTTGGCTACCTTACAATGATGTAAGAGGAGGTTGTTCCGTGTGATGCCGGACGTAAAGAATAGCACAATCCCATTTCTTCCTGTGCGTGTCGTAGAAGGCGACTAAGGGACTTACTAGAGAATGGGCAGCAGCGTTCTCTATGCATTTTACCACCATACTGCGATCGCTAACGCGCCTGCCAAGCGTGGCGATTATGGCAAAACCCCCATTTTGGGGGAGGCCTATGTCTAGCAGTGGATGTCTTTCGGCTGAAATGATAAATATTTTTTATGAAAATGGTTAACAAAATGACAAACGACACATTTCATAAAAACCGGTAAGTAACACTTACGAGTTGTAGGTCGTCAGTTTGAACCCAGTCAGGCACTTTACTATGTGTACTTAATTTCATCACCACTGCTCTCAAACGGGGGAGGAAAACATCGTGAGGAAATCGGCATGTCTTAGAATCAAAAAAATCGAAGGCATGTGACATCAACCAACCCGCACTGGGCCCGCGTGGCGGAGTACAGCCCACTCCCTCTCACCGAGACAAGGCCTGTGTGCCAGCAGTGGGAATGTTATAGGGTGGTTATGCTATGCTGTGGTAAGTAACACACTTTCAGACAGTTACTGCAAACGATTAACTGGAGCTATGACACCTTATGTAGCCACAAAGTTGTAATGTCTCAAATGGAACACTAAAAAGCATACTTCCTGATAACGTGAAATGCTTTTGCCTTATGCTGTGCGTCATGTGCCATGAGTGACATGCACACAAGGAGTGGCTGGCTCTGATTGTCTTCAATATTTTATTCAGACACAAAGTAACTGCAATCGATACGTATTACCGTATCGTACCGTATGAGTAGTGATTTTTATTATGTACACCTATGATTTGTATGATAAATGTTTTTATTACTATAAATAGCTTTGTACAAATGCTTTTACACGTCAATCATATTTTTTAACTAGATGAGGTTGGCATTTCCTATATCTGACTACACTGAGAAAGGCCGAAACAAACTCAGAGGCCACAATCTCTTATAAAGTCCAGACATAATCTTGGTCAGATCATGTGAAGACCATGTGGATTGGTGTCTGAAATGGTCTTTTGAGAAAATAACCACACAGATTGAATGGACCTGTCCAATCAGTGCATGCATTTATCAGTAATCATGCAGCTCAACTCAGAACTTGAGGAGCTCAACGATTTGACGGACAATCCCAAAGAAAGGACATTTGGATAGGGCGCTTAAAGGACTCAAACTGAGGAACAAAAAAGAAACAAAACAAAAAAACAACACTCACACAGTCATCACATTCACAATAATCTTCTATACATATAATAAATCTGTAAAGGAACTTTTTCTGTACATTTAAAATATTTCGAAAATAATTGCTTGGGGTGGTAAGGGATAATCAACAGATGACATTTTAACCCTTATCAAAATTTTTGTCTGTAGCTCGGTTTTTCAGTTTCTATGTTGAATAGATCAAGTATCACGTCAAAAGAACGAAACTAATATGGTTATCTTTCATACTCAAATATTGTTTATAACTCAGAGTTTATATTAGTCTTTGTTTCATCGCAATCGCTTCGGTCAACCTATCTAAATAATTTAAAGTGTTCAAGAAGAATTTATTTACGTAATGTTGAAACACTTAGCGACATCTATTGGCGTGAAACGGTACTAACGAATACTTAATATTAACACGTCATTCTCATTTAAGTTACTTACTGTGTCTGTGTTATTTCAAAAAGTAATGATACTGATTACTAAAATCGCTTTCCGTTGGTGGTTGATTCCCACGAATCAAAAAAGCTAAAAGAATTTCAAATAAAAAGTTGTGATAATATTAACTGACGTGGTGTTCTGAGTCATATACCTAGAATGCAATGTTAGATAAATATTTATTAGTTTTATCAATCAAATTAATACAAATAGAGGGGAAGAAATCTCATTTTTAATTGTGATAAAAGTCTTAGTAGCGCCATCTAGCATAATGTAGCAAAATTAGAGCGGCTAGAGGAACATCTCCAAATTCTTAATCTCTAGCGTCAGTAACGCCATCTAGGTTTGAATAGCAAACATGCAAAGACAACAACTGGATTTCGCGCGAAATTTGATAATGTTAAATTTAAATGCGTGTTTACAGCATTACTCGATTCAAATAATGGGAGTTTTGGGAGTAAAGAGTTGTAAATACTTATGTGCTAATTTTCGTGATGTTAGTTTTCGAGGTGGGGAGGGGTTCAAGCGAGGTCGGATGGTGAAAGTCAGGAAAAAAAATCCAAAATTGCGACCATAACTACTGGTGGATTTGAGTAAATAGATAGGTTTTCACACGGGCAACTGTAGTTATGTCGATGCTCTTCCGAGCAACATCGCTTACAGAGAAGCATTTTCTTAGTTAAAACAAGTTTAAAAATGTATTTATTTATCCATTTGGCATCTCCAACAAAGGATACATTACCTACACAGGAACAATAGAAATCACAATAGTAAAATATTGACAATTTTAAAGTCGCTTCTTTAAATATAATTATTTATTGGTCTACAAATAAATGTATGGCTGAACAAAAGAAACACTGAAACATTTTTGATTACAATTTACAATAAAAAGGCATCGCAACTGAGAGTCGCGGAGGATCGCTCTGTTACGTCCATTATCCTCGGGATCGGGCTCTCTCTCTTCCTGCTGCCTGCGTCAGCAGCGGGGAGAGAGGTGGGGGCGCGCGCGGTATGGCACTACGTAGCAACAACATCGTACTTACTATGTTCATAGAAAACCCGTGCTATACAATTAAATAGTTTTTTTTGCCTGGTTTGGTTTTTTTTTTCAACAGCGCTTTTAATGTGGATAATGACCGACGTTGCGGGGCGTAGGTAATGGTAACATTCGCAGCGAGCATGTCTTTACGCCGTGTGCTAAAATCAGTGTTGCTCGCTCGCATGTTTTGCCGTAGGTACTACTGACTGCACGAATACTTGCTTGGTAACATATTAGGTGCATTTTGACCCGTGACGCCGGTCAGTATCCACCTTTACAGCGTGATCTTTCTTCATCGTGATAACGCCATGGTCCCACGGGCCGTTAACTGACAGGTGGCGTCAGGTGTTACTGCACTGCTACCTGTCGAGGCCTATCGCAGTCCGTGCAGAGCATTCCCACTGCTGTGGTTTTATTCAGAGGTCAACGTTTGATAAACAAAGCTAAAAGACACGCGCCTGTACGGGCCGAGATAGGCGCCCGCCCCCGCGTGGAATAATGCTTCAGCACACTCAACCAGACGCGCAGTCGATTTATTGAGTAAGTACAGTAAAAGCTCCTTATTCGTGCTTCCTTCATTCGCGTTTTCACTATTCGCGGATTAAAAAAATGCGACCCAATTCCTATATCCGCGGCTAAAGATTTATTTATTTGCGGGTCTAATCGGTACATCGGTACATACATATTAACAAATAACAAAAAGGATTCCAATAGGTATCCAACCCAATATCCTTTGTAAACGCGTCGTCAGATGGACTATAAAAAAGTGAAATAGACCTTATTACAACTTTGCCTAAAGTACATTGTCAAATGATATCGCCGCTGTATTGGTTCGGCCTTTGACATCTACAATAGCCGCCTTCGCCGCGGTCGGTGTTTTTAACCGACTTAAAAAAGAAGGAGGTTATCAATTCGACATGTTTATATTTTTAATGTATGTTCAGGCATAACTCCGTCGTATATAGACGGATTTGCAAAATTCTTTTTGGTCCCATTGAAATTTCATATAAACAGGGCCCGATCTAGCTATTTAGCCGCTCCGGGCAAAAATAACATTCGCCGCCCTTTGCACTAACACCATCAAAGATGGTATGACCATAATTATGTGATATTCTTTTAACTATATAATATTCACATACGTTAGTCTACTACGGCTTCTGAACAAGTATACAAAAATTCATGAGAGTAGGTATGTTTGTAAGTATACATTTTGCCGCCGCTCATTTTTGCCGCTCTGAGCATTTGCCCGGCTTGCCCCCCCTTAGATTGGGCCCTGCATATAGATCTGATGATGCGTTTCGGAAACAGACAACGGAACTCTTCAAAAAATTACAGCAAATCAACCGCGAATGTTGCTATCACATAAATAAGTATGCATTGTTTTGACCCAAAGGATGATGAAATTTCGAATTGGTGTATGGTAGGTAACAAAAAAGTGAAAAATAAAAACTTTTTTCAAAAAAATAACAACCACTTCCAAAAAACACTACAAAGTGCAAAATAACTTTAATTTCGGAAGGCGGTGACAAATAATTAAAATACACATCCAACGTCACCGACTTCCGAAATTAAAGTTATTTTGCACTTTGTAGTGTTTTTTGGAAGTCGGTTGGTATTTTTTTTTTTTTAAGTTTTTTGAGAATGTAAACAAACATAATGAAACCAACCTCATCACCATAAAGTATATTTATATATCATCATCATCATCATTTCAGCTGAAAGACGTCCACTGCTGGACATAGGCCTCCCCCACATTTATAAATGCTGCGACTTAATAGACATTCCATCCTTTGGTACGAGCCGCTTTGCGTGTTTTACCTATTGTTTCATCTTTCCATTTATTGCAAAATGGTGAATTTTTTTTTTTACTTACAAACGATTTTCGACGCGAAAAAATCTGTTTAACGCATAGAAATGCTTGATCGTTTACGCCTTGGAGAGTTGCTTGCATCCATATCACGCTCATACAATTAATCAATATGGTCAAAAACTTCAATTAAATTGTTTTTTTTTTTTTGTCACTTAGGAACGTATCCCCTATAATCCCATATAAATTACCATTCCATAGTCACGGTTTCTGTATTCGCGGTAGGTATTTTACGGAACGTATACCTCGCGAATAAAGAGCTTTTACTGTACCTACGGCAGGTGCACATTTATTATAAAATGAGCCTCGACCAGGCGCTTTGATCTATATTTATTCTTAAAAATCTGAGTGAGACTTCGTCGCAATATCATTATAACCCCTAAAGACACCTGCAGGCCTAGACAAAACACCTTTCTGTTAACGTTCACGCTAAACTCTACGCCAGAATATATGGGAATGACATTACCGTGTCCTTTCCGCAGGTAATGTCATTCCCATACATTTTGGCGTACCGTTTAGCGTGAACGCCAAGAGTAATGTGTTTTGTCTCTAGGCTCTGGACTGCATTCGAAAGCTGTGGTAGATTCCTACCAGGATAGATCGGAAGATCGGAGGAGTGGTACCTACACCGTCAAAGCGACACATTATTGTTTTCCGACATGCACGCGAACGAAGTCGCGGGCACAGCTAGTTAAAGTAATATAATACTTTATAAAGTAAATATTCATGTCATTGTTTAAATAAAATTTACCTTTTTTTTATTTTTGTGTGTATTAAAAAAAATCCGGAAATAATCGTGGTTAGATCATTTTAGGACCGTATGGTTTTTTTTTTTTTTGGGTGGGAAATCATCAAATGACTTCTCCTGCTGAGTAGAGCAGGAGGGCGTGTCAGACTTTTACTGACTAAAACCCACCCGTGTTCCCTCAGTAGCCCGTATGCCAGGGGCCGTGGTATCTCTTTCGAACAAACCCGCACCCCTGGCAGGCATCGGCCCTTGCGGACCCCACCAGTGGTTGCTGACATCTTTGACGGCGCGCGTGAGGAACACAACGCGCCGTCCCGTCTACCACTTTTCGGCCGCAGAGGATAGGGAGAGCGGCTGACGCTATACCGACACTCCTCTTCCCCTGCGGCCCCACCGCGTCCGCCATCAAACGGTGGCGGCCCCGTCCAGGCCACGGAAGGGAAGAGCGCTGCTCAGAAGCACCGGCACTCCTCCTCTACCGCAGCCCGTAACCCTCAGCCGCGATGCCTCCCATTCGACATCGCGGCCCACCTCAGTTGCGGTGCACCTCACCGCAACCTACTTTTTGGCCGCTACGTCAATGGCTTGAAGGCAAAAACCCTGACGAGCGGCCCCACCGTTGGGTTCCTCTTGGCTTCACCGTGGATGGGAGACCACGGTTACTAAGCCCCCCCGCAACGACAATGCGGGAACCCACTCGGGGGGGAGGACCGTATGGTAAGAAAGGTTCTGTATTGGTTTCGTTTTTGGGGCGAGTAGCAGAGATAGTTAAGGGTACACTAGTCGCGGGCTCGAACTCACTGGTGGGCCTGCCTAAAAAGCACGCTTTCTCACCAGGCTTCGAGTCCGACAGAGGTAGTACCTGTGATGAGCAGTTAGACACTAGTCTACATGCACAACATTATTGAGTGAGCTGCAGGATCAGTTATAGTAACATCGGCGCGTAAAAAATTAAGAAAAGTCCTTCAGAAGATCGGGTTTTCAGAAAAAAAACACTACATAAATCAATGACCAATTAAGTTTATTGAACTTTTCGATAATTGAGCTTTGTCGGTACCGACTTAGTTTTGGAGATTTTACACTGCTTTTATTACTTAAACACGCCCAAAGTTAGGTTAAATTAGCAAGAAAAACGAATCTTTGTTGGCTCATAACTTTTTAATGGCTTTTTATTTTAGTTTCTGTTTCCGTACAGACAATATTGATAATGAGACAAAACCATACCATGTTTAATTTTTGATGTACATAGTCAAAGAGTGGAGGAAAACCCTTAAGAAGTTTTTATGGAAAAAATGTGGACAAGTGTCACCTTAAAGCGTACGATTGAAGAGGCATTTCCAGCAATTTTTAAGAAAAAGGAAATAAAGAAAATTATTGCCGAATGTTTATGAAGAGAGAGCAGTGGTAGCTCAGTGGTAATGGCTGCGACTTACGAATAGGTCCGTAGGTTCACACCCAAATAGGCGCTTTACTTTGTGTTATTATTTTTCATAACCACTGCTCTCAAAACGGTGAACATCGTGAGGATTTACGTTGCTGAGCAGGAAAACTTTTCGAAATTATGACGCAATGGATTGCTAACAATTTACCATAATTCAAACTCTGATTGATAGTGTGATACGCAAATAGAGTGTTGGTACAAAAGCTTGGTGAAATTCGCCTTATGTACGGGTAGGGATAGTTATATAAAACTATGTACCTATATCACTAACTGAAACATGAATTCCCTCACAATTAATTCAACCTACCTACAATGGATTAAGAATACAATATTGTTAGCGCGTTACATGTCAACACGTGATACATTTTAAGCACTGGACCTACCCCACCAGTAATTCAATATTCTACCATTAATTCACTTCGGTCAACTTTTCTTCATTCACTGTTTACTATTTCCGGCCAGCATGAAAACCTACTTATAACACTGAATATTTAGAAAACTACTTTTGGAAGTTTTAAGTATAGACTACACGTGTGGGAAAGTATGGAGCGGTTCTTCAGTTATTCAAGCCTGAAGTTCAAAGGTGGGGAAGTAAAAATATTGTTCTAGTGTGAGTGTAAATGGGCAGTGAGGAGAGTATAGGAGCTTGTGGATAGTTAATAACAACCGCAGGTCAGGTAAAGCTACGCTTGCCGCGGTTGGTACGTGGATGGGTGACCATCTTTATACACTAAGATCCTCCGTGTCTCGAAAAGCACGTTAAGCCGTTGGTCCCGGTTGTCATTCGTGGATCTTTGTCAGTTTTTACGGGTCGTCAGAACCCCGAAATTCTGACAACCAGTCTCAAGTCAGTCCCAAGGGGTATCATGTTAACCAGTAACTGATCAGATAGGCAATCGCTCCTTTTAATATACTGATATTCAGCTGCATGTGGTTAGACTGGATATTGATCCATCTTAGTTGTGAAAAGGCTAAGCTGAATATATCTATCTTCTATCTATATATATAAAAGGAGAAACTGACTGACTAATCAATCAACACACAGCCGAAACTACTAGGACTAGGAACGTGAAATTTTGCACACGGCTTTCTTTTGTAATGTAGGGGAGCATTAAGAAGGGGTTTTTAAAAATTCGAGCTGTAAGGGGGTGAAAAGGGGGGATTTTGTTTGCATGAAAAATCATATTCCTTGAGTTAATAAACTTGAAACTTAGCACAAATACTTATCGAAGTAAATTATAAAGTTGGTCATTTATTATTTTTCTAAACTACCCCTCACGGGGGATTGGGGTGTGTCAAAGTTTGTATGGAAGAATTTTAACGCGCAAACTCGAAACTCAGTATTTATGCCTAAAACCAAAAATAAAGAATACGTGCCATACCAACATTTACAAAAGGCCTTAGGAATTACATATTAGACACATCAGTTTAGATTATTTTTATATAATAGATACATATAAGTTCAGCTTGAACTGTTTTGAATTTTATTTAGACATTTACCATATTTTTTTATGAAACAATGGTGTTCAGTTTCTTGGATGGCTTGAACGTTGTAATGTTAACTACAACCTATTGTTAATTTAGTTAAGTTCCTCTTAAAGTGATCTGTAATTTATTATTTCAGAAATAAATTAATTTAAACCGCAATAGGTAGTAGCTAGATAACTGTACAGGGCCTAGAGACAAAACACATTTTTGCTAGCGTTCACGCCAGACGCTACGGCAAAATGTATGGGAATAACATTACCTGCGGAAAGGACACGACGTAATCTATCCGCAGGGAATATCATTCCCATACATTTTGGCGTAGCGTTTAGGCCTGCTGGTTTTAAACTCTTTATAAAATAATTGCATCCAGATAAAGTGAAAAGAGACTAGGGTCGTCTTTGCGATGCAGGGCGTGCTTCATCATCATCATCAGCCTATAATGTTCCCACTGCTGGGACACAGGCCTCCTCTCTGTGAGAGGGATCGGGCCGTAATCCACCACGCGGGCCCAGTGCGGGTTGGTAGATGTCACATGTCTTCGAATTTTTGTTCTAGGACATGCCGGTTTCCTCACGATGTTTTCCTTCACCGTTTTGAGAGCAGTGGTAATGAAATAATTTACACAAAGCAAAGCGCCTGGCTGAGTTCGAAGTCACGACCTACAACTCGTAACTCGCGGCCGTTACCACTTGGCCACCACTGCTCTCAGGGCGTGCTTATGTCATTACTAATATTATAAATGCGAAATTAAGTTTGTTTGTTACGTTTTCACAATAGAACAGCTGAATGGATTGGTATGAAATTTAGCACACAGATAGACCATGGTAAGGACACAGGCATAGGTAGGGCAAACGCAGTTTTTATCGTGGATCGCAGACTAAGCCGCCGACAACAGTCGCTTCGACCAACTTACCTCCTACTTGATCGACTAATTGACAGACAAACATTGCACACCACCGTAATCACAAATGTCGGAAATACAAACAGGATTAAAAAGAAAAAAAAAAGTACTCACAGTGAAAACCCTTTAAAGCGTCCTGAAACTCGCCCAAAGCGGGGTTCAAAGTTCGTTACGAAATCGGAGGATAGCAGCAAAAAAACTCATCCTCTGTTTTACTTCTTTACGCTTTACGCGTCTTTCACAGCATCAGTCTATAAAATAAAACGCAAATCTTCGCCCGCATGACATTTCTGCAAAATTCAACCAAAATCTAAACTAGCGACCCGGATATTCTTTTAAAAGCATTTATTCAGTCGGTGGAGCCCTTAAATGGAATACGGGTTTAACCTTTGATATAAATCCAAAAATATTCGGGTAACGTGGAATTGCTTTGGCTGAAAGTGACAGCATTGAAACGAGACGAATCAGACACGTGGTGTTACAAATTAAATTTCAGGAATAATGCGTGGGTGAGGCGGGATCTCTTGGTAATATTTGCTGAAGAATTCTCTTAATGTATGTGTTGGAATGTTGATATGGTTTGAAAGTTTAGGGATTGGTTTAATATCATCAGGTGTGAGATTCGACTCCTGTGATGTTATTTTATTTAAATTAAAAATCTGCACCCTAATTACGTAATACACGATCAATCGTAATCTGTTTAATTTTGACAGTTCAACAATATTCATTGCGGTATTTACGTTGTTGGGTAGACACATTTTTTGAACATTGGAAGCAATGGATTAGCAATCTGTTCCAAAATAATTCAGATTATGATTGATCGTGCGTTACGCAATTAGGGTGTTGGTGTGAGTGAAACCTTCGGAAGAGGATGCCCTAGGAGGACATACCTATAGTGAACTCCCGGAGGGGACGCCCTAGGAGGACTCATAGTGGCATTATTGGTAATGTTCTTCATAAAGGTCAGGTACAAAGGCCGGTACATCAAACTACCCCAATCTGTCAAATTTCTTTGATAGGTTTTAACTTCAATACAAAGGAATAAGAAAATTTGACAGTTTGGGATAGCTTGATGTGCTGGCGTCTGTACGTAGTACTGGCAACGGTTTGCGTTTATGACCAGAGGCCTTAGTGCGAGTTTTGTTTAACCATCTCGAACAAACGCATCGAGCGCGTTCAACGCTCCGATTGGTCCGTTACCAATCCAGGGCCAACTCACACTATGGCCACAAATGTATGAACGTAAAAGAGGCAAAAGGAGTAGGTATGTAAGTATTGTAGCAGGCGTTCTGTAGTTTCTGCCTAATCCTATGAGAAGAAGACGTGAGTGTGTGTAGGATGTATGATAATCTGGTCACAGACGATACTTTACTCTTCATGTTTTTTTTTTTTTTTTGGGAAAACGTCTTTCATTTTCGTGGTGTCCGTCTTTTGGCCTCGTGTAGGAGTTTGTTTTATTTATTTTTTAATTATTTTTAACTCACAAGAATTATGTTTTTTATCATTTTTGTACGGGGGTGTGTTTATTTTAGTACCTATGTGATCTTCCTGTGCGAGTCACAATAAATACTTTTTCTTTCTTTCTTTTCTGCAGTGCATACCTACTATCCAAATTAAAAACATGCTTTCGGAGCAATGGAGTAGAGAAACTTCTAACGCACGGTCTTATTCCAAAACTAGTTGTTCTGTAGGTATGTTTTTGCCATCGAGCCTGTTTTTTTTTTTTTTCAAGAACCTGACAGAAACATATTTCTTTTCACAAAACTGACAACTTAGTCCAGTGCTAAGTTGTCATTTTTGGTGAAAAGTCATGAAAGGTTCAACACACTCATATTTTTTAACTGATTCAGGCCTTTGATAACCTGCAGTTATTCGAAGATAATTTTACATGATTGCCATTGAAAACGCCTACAAAAACCTTGGCAACACGAAATTAAATTTCAGTACTCACCATAGATGAATGATGCTCGTAGGTACTCACATGACACTCACAAACAAAACCCATTCACTACCACAACACATTGACCCACAAATCATAATTCTAAACTAAAGTTCGCGTAACCACCTTGGTTCTATGACGTCAGTGAATACAATCGCCTTCGGAACAACACTTTCTCACATAATCCTCCTGAAGCCAATTATGATCAGCATGCGGTGCCACGCGACCCCGTCAGCGACTAGCGTACCTACACGCGATGTATTGTGGTACAAATGAGGGTAGGTATGCATAATAGTATTATGTTAACGGTACCAGGAAAAAGGGTTATTTTAAAATTGAATGGAGAAGGCTTTTTTTTAGTTCGTACCTTCTGACGCTACACCGACTTTTCGTATTTGGAAAATTGAAATATTTAGGAACAGTTTGTAGCCTGCCAGTTCATACAAGCTTTTATTTAATCTGCAATGTTTGATTGCTTTTTTTTTCGGGTCAAATGTTGCAAGCTGAATTAAAACCACTTTCTGTTATCTTAAAGAGCTGAAATTTCATATATGGATTCTGTTTCGAAGACAATACATTTTTCTAATGCATGGCATGATTCTACAACCAGGATTGGCTCCAGATGAAGGAACTCCTTAATGGTTAACGGTACAGACACGATTGTTTTTATTATACCAGCTGACTATATGAACTGATTAGCCTTTTCCCGAGAAACTATCAAAAAGAGCATTCTTTTTATAGTTCTTCTTAAAACGTCTTCTCATTGGTACTCCTCGAAACCCGAAAGTTAGTAAGAAGGTTTAAGTAGTCCCAGCTGGCGCTACCTACGTTAATACTTTACTGTACTTGTTGAGATTTTTTAACATGTTTATTTACGTTTCTGCGACGAGTTTACATTTTTTCTTCCCACCTCCGTGACTAGGTAACCTAGCAGTTTACCTACAGTTAAAGTCATACGTTACAACTGGAAACAGGGTGATGTCAAGTAACTTTTATTTATGGTCTTCTTCCGCAGGTGTGTTACCTGCACTCCTCCAAATGGAGTCGACGTAGGTAAGTAAGTACGTAACTAGCTGACTAACTCCATACACACTCTGGTTACGTAAAACATAAGTAGGTAATGTGGGTTATTTAATTTTATGACGTACGTTTTGTATGTGTAAGGGATAATGTTTATGTAAGAAATTGTGTGAGAGCTGTGTCATACGCTTTTGCCCAACATTGGGATAATACTGAGCTAGGAGTAACCAGTAAGGTCATGTGTCATAGTTGCCGAAGTAAGCCCATAACACTTTTGGTTTAGATCCTAACGCCATTAGGATTTTTTTCGATTGAACTGAAGATCTATTCTTGTAATTAAAAACGTTCAGTTTGATCGCAATCGCATCTCGGTGACAATGAAATGTCTAAAACTTATCAAAAATGTTTGGAAACTCTTGCCCCCTTATTATAAATCAAGGTTTTTCTTTAGGTATGGTTTAAACCATCGAGCCTGTATTTTAAATAAGAACCTAACTGAAATCGAAATACAGCTCCTTTTACAAAACTGACAAGTTAGTCCAGTGCTAAATTGTCAGTTTTGTAAAAGGAACTGTAATTCTATTTCAGTTCTAAGTTCTTATTTCAAAAACAGGTTCGATGGTTTAAACCATACCTAAAGAAAAACCTTGTTCTGTAATAAGGGGGTTGGTGTTTTTGACATATTGTAAAGACTTATAATGTATGATGTAAGATCTGACTGTGAACGTTCTTAAAATTACGAGAGTTGCCCCACCGATACGACATCAGTAGTTACTTTTGCTCAACGAAAACCGACCTTGCTGATTCATAGCAGTTAGTAACAATTTGTTGTTTTTATTTTGTATTGGTGTCAATTTGTTACTGGTAAATTGCAGATTGTTGAAGTGTTGACTCAGGGAAATATGCAAAAATTATAATAGGTAGCTGGGTTTTTGCAAATTTCTCTTATGGCAGTTTAGCATTGACAGCTTCTAGTCTTCTACGGAGTTATGAATGTCAAATTAGGTAGCAGGAAATGAAACAGTGGCTTTTACAAAATTAAGGCCGTAAATTGACTCGTTGCCAAGATCATAAATTTTACCTTTCTTTGGTTGAGATGCTTCTTAGGTAAAGATAAACTACAATAACATGGCACGCCCCTCCAAAATTCAAAACATTTGAAAATATTGAAAGCATTTTCAAAGTGTCACCAAGACTCACTCGCATGTGTGCAGTATGCATAATGAGACGCTACTGAAGACGATTACTTACAATCACATACAAACTCTTTTGTAAGAATATGACTACACACATTGAAATAGTAAAATGGAGGGGCGCGCCATGTTATCGTAGTTTATCTCTACCTAGGTACCTAATGGTGCGGTGTAATCACTTACAAGCTGTTCCTATTTTCGTCTTAGGTCTATCCAAAACAAAACCCCCACGCTAAAACTTTTACAGAGCCTAATTGGTTCCAAAATTACTTTATAAACTTTCTATTTTCTCACAGACTAAAATATGAAAAAAGAAAACAATTCAGGATTCAGTTAATTGGCTTAAAAATAATTCGTACCCAAACAATATTCCTTTTGTACTTTTCAAGTTACATGTTATTCAGTTAAAACATTGACTGCCCCTGAAATACATCGTTGTACACCTACAAATTTATTTGTTTATTGATATATAAAGTTTAGTAATATCAATAAATGACAAACTTTACGTGGGTACCAAATTGGGGACCTGCACCGGTGCACCCTAATTGCGTAACACACGATCAATCACAATCTGTTTCATTTTGACAGTTCAACAATATTCATTGCGTTATTTACGTTGTTGAGCAGACACATAAGTATTTCGAACATAATATGAAGGAATGGATTAGCAATATGTTTCAAAATGATTCAGATGATATGATTGATCGAGCATTACGCAATTAGGGTGCAGAAGAGGCTACAAAATTAAGTAATAGTTGAGATATAACTTTTTTTTTTAATGAATATCGGTATGTTACACAGGGAGACAGGTATATCCACGATCAAATTGAAACCCCTTTTGAATTCTACAACCCCAGAGTCAAAAAGTGCGATGGTAGTCAAAAACGAATTTGCTGTTACATAGAAAAATGCAACACCTACCTGGTCAAAATGTGTGGCAGAGCATTTATTTTTAAAACATAAAAACACACAGCACACAGGTTACTGAGGGAACACGGGTGGGTTTTAGTCAGTAAAAGTCTGACACCTGCTCCACCCAGAGAAGGATAAGTTATTTGGTGACCCAAAAAAAGCATTTATCATTGTAAGTAATTTATTAATCTTGTCTTATAATACAATCATGTTTTACATACAGTGTACTAACTACTTTCATTTTGCACCACCACGGCATACCGTCGCGAACGTACCTACAGCTAGACGAAACAGGCAACATTGCATACCAGTAAACGGAGCCAAAGGCCAACCCCAAACCGAGTTCAAGGCTAACCGCAGAATTAAACACACTGTACGCACACTAACCTAGTTACGAATCTCCTCGGTAGCTCATATAAAGGACCCACGCGCTGCCTCGGCGGGGGAACTCGGCAGATGTAGAGAAAACGTGCGCACTCCCCCCCCCCCCCTCCTCCCTGCCTTTACTTACCTCGGAGCCGCACCCTTGTGTGGGCCGAGTAGAAAGTGATGGTAAAGAAAATCCACTTTGTGCAGTAACCTAATCGCAATTATGATGCTGGATGGTGATTTTGGAGGGATGAGCATTCTCGTTGGGCAGTTTGCAAAAATGCTCGTGCCAATGCCAGTTTCTTATGCTCAATTGCTCTATTTCACGCATAAAAAGGTAAACTACATTACCCGTTTATTTTTCTAAAGAGATTGAATCAAAATTAACGAGTTTTGCTGAAATTAGAATGAAAATAAGGTAGCTCACGATTATTATTTTATAAATAAGTAATATAAGTATTATAACTAGCTTTTGCCCGCGGCTCCACCCACGTGGATGTCGATTATCGCGTAAAAAAGTAGCCTATATCCTTTTCCATATCCCGAGTCATCGTTGGCAAATTTCATGACGATCGGTTCAGCGGTTCAGACAGACAGTTACTTTCGCATTTATAATATAATATAGTAGGGATTAAAATTATGAATACAGCCGTCAAAGTACAGTCGCCAGCAGGTCAAGCTATCCCAAACTGTCAAATTTTCCCAATTGAACATAAACCTTATTCCTTTGTAATAAAGTTGAAAAACTATTAAAGAAATTTGACCGATTGGGGTAGCTTGATGTGCTGGCCTCTGTACATTTACTCCCATTTAATGGCTTTTTCATGAAATATTCATTCTATGCGATTAAAAACTTCGGTAAGATCTATGAACAAGTTCAACTAACAACTGAAAAACAATTTGCTTAAGCATTACTTATCTACCTTTTGATAGTTTTGAAAGAGCCTTCTGCCTCTTTCGCTATTGTGGCTACACACTTGTAGCTCCTGCTACCGTGAAAATGAGAGAATTTTCCTCTAGACGAGCCGGATTTCCTGCCATTATTTTAGTATAACTATGATATGAGTACGTAGGAGTGGAGTAATGAATATCTCGAAATAATAAATAGAAATTGAACGCATCCGCTCCGACGGTAAGTCAAGTGTATTAAATAACCCTCTTGGACGATAATTAAAGGACAAAATACAGGAGAAAGGAAGTTATTTTATATCCCATGTATACACGGCTACACATCAACCTTCAAATTTCCAGTATAAGCTGATCTCGCATTGTATAGAATTTCCGTACAGTGCGAGACCAGCGTAAACTGGAAGATGATTGATGATTTTTTTGTTTAACCGACTAAAACAAACTTTATACGCTAGGGGGTCTAGATTGATATGCTGAATTCATGGTCACAGTTTGCGCGCTGGTTAAAAGTTTACTTTGTAAAAGACACATCTATACGTCTGCCCAAGCCTTCAGGGAAAATGAGCTTCATGTTATTTAACATTAAGGGCGCTATCACATTTTTGCTTGAATTTGAACGTTTGACTCGATATTTGATGAGTGATTATGGTTTAGATATAGCAAAAAATTCAAAACAAAAATATGTTCTAGAAAATTTAATTATTGGTCTAGGGAGTGTTCTAAACAAATATTTTAATTTGTTTACATAAGTCAGTAAAATCCTTGTCTCGGCAAATTATGTTTCATAATATTGTACTTTTGGGCATCTTTAGATGCTTTATTACATCGAACATATAATAGTTTAGTAATTTATAAAAAATGTCCCTGGTAGGTCTAAATCTTGTTCTTTGGAATGCTCAAACCATTTTTTTATGTTTCATACAGCAATTCACCAAAAATAATTCTGTAAAACACAGAATTTAAGATAATTTTTCGTCCGAAATTATATTTTTTATCTGTATATGTTTAATCGAAATTCAAACAAAAAGTATTTTATAACGAAGGTTACTAAGTCAGCTTGCTATAAAAAATATATTATTTATTTAAAACTAAAACGAATGTGTTTAAGCAATAATTGTTGAATGCAACGGTGTAAATCAGTAATAAAACTCGGTACACGCGGGATTTAGCTTTTAGTCCGCGCTGGTTTGTTCCTGGGCGTCCAACGCATAGCGGATAGCATGTGTGCGTAGCGTACTTCACTTAACACATACCCGCGATCGGCTACCACGCGCCGTATAATTTTCCTAAAATTGAGCACTTCGATTTGTAATAGCCCTCTTAATGAAAGTAAAAGTTTACATACTTACATCCTGTTTCAGTGGAATTCATTTACTTTCTTTTTTGTGGTTTATTTTTACTAGCACTTTAGAATCTAATTAGGACATTTTTCAAAAATGGGTGTAATACTCTATTGTATAGGGCCCGACTTGCGAGTTGTGTTGGTCGTGAGTTTGACGGCAGGCACTTTGTGTATTTAATTTCATCACCACTGCTTTCAAAACGGTGAAGGAAAACATCTAGAGGAACCGCAAAGAAAATTCGAAGCCATGTGACGCACTGGGCCTGCGTGTTAGATTATGGCCCACTCCCTCTCTTAAAGAGACTTGTGTCGCAGCAGTTTGATCATTAAAGGCTTTATGGTTAAGCTGTTTTAACACAAAACAGGATTAATGCTCAAATCCATCACAGCACCACAGACATGCACGAGAAGGCAGGATATTCGTATTCGCCTTCGTTTTACCCGACTACGGTAAAGCCAAAAGGAAGGGTTATCATTTTTTTCAACACACTTGCTCATAAAATGGCTCTAATTTCACTGCAATTAGGCACATAATGACACCTATTATCAAACTGTGACTTTTTCATTACTATTATTCACTAGTGAGTTATAGAATTGGTTGAGTTGCTTTGTTCTTAGTGAGTTATAGGTTGTTTTTTAATTGGTTGAGTTGCTTTGTTCTTAGTGAGTTATAGGTTGTTTTTTAATTGGTTGAGTTGCTTTGTTCTTAAAAACAACGATGATGATGATGATGATGATGATGACGATTACGATGACGATGATGATGACATGACGATGACGATGACGATGACGACGATGACGATGACTTGACGATGACATGACGATGACGATCACGACGACGATTATGACGATGATGATGATGATGATGATGATGACGATGTCGTTGACGATGACGATGACGTTGACGATGACGATGACGATTACGCGATGACGACGATGACGATTACGATGACGATGACATGATGATGACGATGATGATGACGATGACGTTGACGATGACATGACGATGACGATTACGATGACGATGACGATGATGATGACGATGATGATGATGATGATGATTTTGTAGTATTATTTTCTTCGCAAGTGTGTTGAAAAACGTCGTATGATACACGTGTGTATTGATGATTATCGTCCTCGGCTCTCTTAAGACCCTCGCCTCACGGCTCGGGTCTCAATGGCGCCTCAGCGATAATCACCAACGTTACACACTTGTACCATAATGTACTATTACATGTGAGCCGGCGCGTTACTTCCTATCGTTTTCTAGATTGTTCTGAAAGTAAACTGTAAAACTGATTCTATAATAAAAATAATAACAGTAATGATTTCAATTTCATTTCAATCAGTCTTTTTAATTTTTAATCATAATAATACGCAAAAATAGGCAGATTAGTCGGCGGTTTTAGCGGACTAGTCGCCGACTGCAAATAAGGCCCACTAGTCGGTACATCACTAGTATTTATTACTAGGTATAACTACCTAATACAGTACTCCATGGGTACCAACACTGTTATGGCAAAAATAAATCAGCCGCCCCATACATTTGGATCGAGTAGGTACTTATTAAAGTTTTGTATTGGACAGCCGATTATTTTTTCGCGACACATTACTGGTACACGCTGAAGATTAATCCAGTAGACTCAGATTATAAAACAAAGGCAGATAGACCGCGCGGAACACCAAGTGGTGTTCTGCGCGGTCTATCTGCCTTTGTTTTATAATCTGAGCCAGTAGATAACTAAGTCTTCGGGAAGCATTCATCAAAAATAAAACACCGCTACATAAAATATAATAGTTTTTATTTGCACTTTTCCGATAAGTATTATTTTATACCACCTATTAGTGAGGTTTACACATAGGAATTCAGGGCACATCGATTCAGGCTTAAGCCGTGTCTACAGACATAAATACAATACTGGAATTAAAATTTCATTTTAATAGACACGTTTATAGGCCTAGTAGTACTTTGAGAAACGGCACGCAAGTGATGTTCATTGACGGTTTTGTCGAATAACAGTTTGAAAGTCAAAGATTTTTCCGGTCAATGTATATCTACGTTGAGTGTAGTTTCCAATAAGAATAGTTTTGTAGGATTGGAACGAAATGTAAGATTTTTATTTTCGGATTTTTTTTACAAAAGACAGTGATTCCAAAAAGTGTTACATGTTCTCAATCAGAGAAACTTAGGTATCTACGATTTTTTCTGACATCACAAAACCACTGGCGAAATGTTGGTGTACTACGTACATCTCTGCTTAAGCCTTCGGAGAATACACCCGTGATGTAACATATTTTTTTTTCAAATCAACATTCATATCGTCTCAAAATCGCACATTTCGTTTCCAATCTTAACAATAAACGCTTGTAGCATACATAACACAGAGATATGATTTAAACATTTAATATTATTAATATTGATATTATTCTAATATAATAACTTACATTTAAACGGGACCAACGTGTTTAACACGTACAACAATTCTAAAATGTGTTGCTTTAAAGAGCATTTTCATCAAATTAATTGGGAATTTAATTAATGATACATAACTTCAACAATCATTTTTCTAAATTTTATGGACCGTACGATGACGTGTTAATGCCATATAGTGATAGAGTGCAATACGTCTTGAGTAACTCCATTCTCTCTCTCACATTTAAAGAATGGGGGTCCCAGAAGCTCTGTTCCAAAAAAAACTTGACCCGATTTTTCCTACCTATTATTAAAACGATAATTATGTGCAAAAAATTAGGGGGGCTTGTGGCTAAGTAACAATAGCTGCGTGGGTCGATCGATCAGGTTAAGCTACGCTTGCCGCGGTTGGTCCGTGGATGGGTGACCATCTTTACATACCAAGACCCCTCCGTGCCTCGGAAAGCACGTTAAGCCGTTGGTCCCGGCTGTCATTTGTGGATCTTTGACAGTCGTTACGGGTCGTCAGAAGCCCGAAAGTCTGACAACCAGTCTTACCAAGGGGTATCGTATTACCCAGTAACTGGGTTGTGGAGGTCAGATAGGCAGTCGCTCCTTGTAAAATACTGGTATTCAGCTGCATCCGGATAGACTGGAAGCCGACCCCAACATAGTTGGGAAAAGGCTAGGCAGATGATGATGATGATGATGAATTATGTGCAAATTTTATTCATACTAAAAATATAGATTTCAGACTGTTGAACCATTCATATACACATGAAGATCCTATAAAAATTAAGTTACACGAAAAAATCGATATGAAATACATAATTTTGGATAGTGGAATGTTTAAGTAATTCTAAATGCCCTCTAAAGCAATTAAAACTTTGACAATCAGGGGTTTATCACTAGGAGAAGAAAATTAACAGTAATACATTTTAACACGATAGTAATTCGCAATTTCTTATTATAATATTATCTAATAAATATATATAATTATAAACATTAAAGAGAAAACTAATAATTATCAATAATTCACCGAATTTTGTAAAAAAAAAAAAAACTGCAAAGTCAAAGGAATGATAGTCTAGATGAAAAATTATGGCTGTAAAATTTTAAACACTTTTTAAACAAGAAAAATAAAGTTTACGTTTAGGTACCTTTTTAGTAACTTTTTATGACACACAATTATGTTTTATAAATATGATATCTAAAGGTTTTTTTTTGTGCTTTAGTTTTAGTCCAAAGCCTTTTTATTCTTCATCCAACAGTCTAAATGTATAAATATGTCTTCATACTTAAATGGCTAACATCATCAAAGATTATCAAAAGATATTTGGGATTTTTGCAAAAAAAGTAAAGTCATGTATATGTAGTAGAACAGGTTACAAAAATAGAATAAAATTAATTTTCGAAAAAGAAAGCAAATACTGTATGAAAAGTAAAAAAAAAGAAGCAAAAAGTGGACGCATAAAATAAATTAATGTGCAAATGGAATTAAAACGTTGAATAGTGTGAGCTTCAAATAAGTACAACTGGACACAAAAACAGGATTTGTCACAAAAAAAAGTCATTCAGAGACTTTTGTTATAACACCAATACTTTACAAAAGCACCTGAATAAGTGAGCTTAGTAATTATTTAACTAACCCTAAACTAATGATATTTACAAAGTCAATTGCATGCACTTGATATTCAATTTAATGTGCGTAATTAATGACGACTTGCAAGGTTGTCTGGTCACTCAAATGTCCCCAAAGAGGACTAAAAAATTTATACGGATTATATATTTAGGAATAAATATATTTTGATGTGATTTTCAAGTAAACAAATATAAACTTTATTCAACTGCAGATTAGACTGATTTCGGAATGATGCATTCTATAAAAAGACGTTAAAATGATTTGAAGTTGCAACGAAAACTGAACGTTATGTGTAGCGCAATTAAGTTATTTTTCCATTAAATAAACATCCTTTTTCATGTTTGAAAACAAATTAAATAGATTTTTAACACAGATAAGCTGTACGATGACTCATTCATAGACGTCTGAGTGGTGATAGCTCTACTCAAATCTAGATTTATAATTTCTCTTCAAAAGCAATTTTGTTTTTTTTTTTTTTTTTTGATAAGCCATCTGTTTGTTTTATATTTATCAAATTAAATTTTATTCGAAAATATCAATCCTTTTCTTCTAAACTTCTACCATATCCGACGACCCTGGTTACTAAACTCTTTTGGTGACGGTACTTTATTAAATATCAACCACATGCAATCTACCAAAGTCCATTATTCGAAGCCGAAGTCATTTGTTACACATTATTATTATAGTAAATATTCAGCAGAATATACTTAAGAATACTGTAGGTCTTACTGTTTACAATAAATATTATTTTATAGGAGAGAGGCTTCAATTAAATGTGATGTCATTTGTGTTTCGCAAAATATACCATATGCTCATAACTTTAGTATAAGTGAAGGTAAAATAGATTGCTGTCCATCATCATTATAAATTGATATGATTATAAACTATTACCGCCTCATTGCAAAACGAGTTCTAACTTTAAACCTTGGCGCCAGTTTTTGTATTTCAAACCTTATTCCAACCCTTAAATACAGTTCTTAATACAAAACTGATAACTCCGTTTTGAAGTAAGTTTTTTGTAATTCGAATTTCAACTTGTGTTATTGTCGAAATGAAGTTGTAAATTAAATAATTGCTCGATAAGGGTGTACTATGCCAAATCGAATGCCAAATAATCGAATATCAATTGATCGACAAATATAAATCGAACGTATACTCGTATAAACAACAATACAATAAAAACACAAAATTTACTAATAAATCACATTTAAATCTTTGATTGTTTTAGTCTTTTTATATTTAAAAAGTACCTATACAGTATATTGATATTTCGATAGAATGAATATGCGATGCGTTGAACGCTCGATCAAACAGAATTTTGAGCACTCGCTGTATTGAGTGCACGATAAATTGAAAGTTCGATTTAATAACCATTCGATATTATGAACATTCGAACATTTAGACGTTCAATTTATAATGGTCGATCAATGGATATTCGATTATTTGGCATAATACACGCGCTCGATGGTTACCTAAGCCTAGAGACAAAACTTGTTTTGTAATAAGGTAGTTATAGGTCACCATTTTAAACGAGCCAGCATTCCAAAATATTGAGCCAGGGTTGAAAGTTACTAAAAATTATAATTTCTGGAGCAGAATACAAAAAAAAAAAACATTAACTTAAATCCCTGCTAAGACCTGTATTCGTACTTACTTTATCAGTTTTGTAGAAATATAGTTAATTTCTTTAAAGATCTTAATTAATCTTTACGATTTCCAAGTCTTTCATACTGATTTTGACTAGAAGTATAGATTTTTTTAGTAATAGGTAAATATTTTTTTTTCTTATACTAAAAATAGATACACCCAGATCTGTAAAGTTTAAATACTTACATAAATATAATAATGTCATATCTATATTAACTTACGATATAATTATAATGTTTATGTCGGGAAAACATGAATTGTTAATTATAGTTTTTAAAACAGACCCCTTCCAGTCAAATAAAATAATTAATTTAAAAAAGAATTTGAGATGTATCTATTTAAGCTATTCTAATAAAAATGATACCATTTCATTAAAAAAAAAAACATTTTCTCAGATCTTTTCACAATTTTCTGATCCTTTTTTTTTGTAAAAATACAATGCATGTCCTTGTATAAAACTAAACCTAATATTAATGTAAAAAAACTAAATTAAAAGTAGTCTTTAGCATGGAATGTATAACCTTACATTTCAGATCTTGTTATTTTAGCATAATTTTTCCTTTATTATGCCTGAAAGCCTGCCCACTTATAAACAAAATTGACAATTTAATTTGCCATTGTCTTTGAAGAACTGGAAAGGGTGACCCATATTTAGCATAATTAATCTATGTCTGTTATGATTTAAATATTTAAATATATATTTTGCTTCAATATTTCAACTAATAAATTGAGCTTATAAAATAAGGATTACAACTTATGACACTCATTTATCCTTTATTTCTATCTAAAGTTCATACCCCATTCCCTTTTCTTTTGGATTCCACAAGAAACATGTTAGTGGTTGATTCAATATTGTTTTTTAAAGTAAATAAACACGCATCAAAACGTTTTGTTTTAAAAACAAATGAATCGGATAACAATTTCAAAATAACGGTCTGCTATTTGAACTAAGAACATGACGACAATCAACTGTCATTACTTGTCAAAGCGAAAATCAATACACATACGCTACAATAGTAGAGTAGATACTAAAATGATTGTACGCCGAAAATGACGACACAATTTCCATAATCCATTACCGTTTTACAAGCATCCTTTCGACCCAGTCTTCGTATTAAACCTTCAATGGAATTCAGATCTCGCTGAGTGGAATGTTGACGAGATTCTCTCGCGCTCGTTTCCAGTAGTAGTAGGGGGGGCCGGCAGAGAAACAGTACTTTTGGTCCAATGGGGTGTCCTCCTCAACCCAGTACATCAGGTAGAAGTTGCACATCTCATCTTTGTTTGTAGCTCTGTAATTAGAAAAGTATTTTTATTTGTAGTTTGTTATGACTTGCGTTATTCTGTTACACATTGCATACAGTTTGCACAGAATTTGGCTATAAGCTTGGCACTTTCGGTACCGTCCAAACTCCTGCAGGCTTAGCATGACGCTTTCTATCTCTACGTCTTCGTAGAGATAGAAAGCCTATTAGCCTGGTCAATTCTTATAGACAGTGCTTCGATTCTCCATTTTTGACATCGCACCTTAGTTCTTGCACAGTTGCGTTTTGCACAGTGGTTCCCTTTATAATGGAGACAACGAATAAGGAAGGATTTTTTGAAATTCAACCCATAAGGGAGTTAAAGTTCTGCGCGGCCGAAGCCGCTGGCAAAAGCTAGCACTAAATAATAATTCACTAAAACTAATAAGATGTAACCAAAAGTATGTGTGCATGCGATGAGTGTTAGTGTGTCTGTGAAGTGTGTGTGTGTGATGAGTGTGTGTGTGTGATGAGTGTGTGTGTGTAATGAGTGTGTGTGTGTGTGTGTGTGATGAGTGTGTGTGTGTGATGAGTGTGTGTGTGTGATGAGTGTGTGCGTGTGTGTGATGAGTGTGTGTGTGTGATGAGTGTATGTAAGAGGTGAGTATGTGGATGAGATGTGTGTTTGATAAGTGATAATGAATACTTTAACAGTAGAAACATGGAAGGTTTTCCGTTTCAGTATCTCAAAACAAACCCCAATTTGTTTCCACGTCTACAGGACATTGTACCGCGTAATAGACGAGACATGATCAGTCTTCGAGTCTATCCCGCAAAAACGGCACTCATGCGCAAGAGTATCGTCTGCATGGCGCCTACTATATTTAACAAATTGCCTAAACGCTGGAAGGAACTAAATAGTAAGGCATTCAAGCGACAGTTAAAAATGTTTCTTTCGCAAAAGGCATTTTACAGTGTATCCGAATTTCTAGACGAGAGTTATTGATTGATTAAATAATTTTATCTTTTCCTGACACTAATTTTAAATTTATATGAATATGGATTTTTGACATAATAACATAAAATAATTTCTAATTTATAAGTTTCTATATTATAAACTATGTAAATGCCTATTACAGGTATATTTTTGTTGTTTTTTTCTGATTGGTTATTCTTTAATGTTAAGGAAATATTTCTACGCCGATACTAACGGCTAAACATTAATGGACTCAAACGATATGTTTTCTAATATCTTGCATGCTCTTGTATGTATACAATGTTTAGACAAATAAATAAATCTTATCTTGTCTTAGTATAGTTAAGACCAAGCCGCCAATCCTGAACCTGTTTTTTGCACCCAAATTTCGTCAAGGAGTAGATGTTATTCAACACAACTTTATGGAAATATTGTGACCAGTTTTTGAGATACGACACAAACCAACGCAATAAATCGCCTCGTATTAATTCTCTTGAGTAAAATTGCTTACAATGGGTAAGCAATTTTACTCAAGAGAATTTCATGATCGACCTTGTCAAAAGTCAGTGTACACCGTACCTATTTGCGATCGCCCATCAATACTTTAAAAAAGGTAGTTAGCAAAAAATAACAGGCTAGATGTCATAGATCGGCTGAAAGAGGTTTGTTCATAATTGACTAAGGAATCGATTTCAGTTACTTCATCATCATCTGCTCAGCCTTTTCCCAACTATGTTGGAGTCGTCTTCCAGTCTAACCGGGTGCAGCTGAATACCAGTAATAGGGTATTTTTCCAATTTATTAAAAACTATTCTAATTTGAAGATTGGGACGAAATATGTTACAGAAAAAATAAAAGTAAATTGATTTATATAGGTACATTTTCTCAATTAAAAACGATTAAAATCAAAATTATTTTTCGTTGTTTTGAATTTACCGCCAAAACGCTCCTTACGATGACTTTTTATCACGTGACCACACGTGACGTCAACTTTGTGTAAACTATAGTAGTTAGTAAGTAAACAATAAGTGAATGTCGAGTTTATAACTAACAAGATTTTTAATGGATAGAAAGTGATATTACTGGTGTCACACCAGTAATATCACTTTCTATCCATTGGTGTGTGGTGCCTCTGTGCACAAATACTTCTAAAACTGCGCCAAACTAAGTATTTCTATCGGTGCCGTTTACACAAAGCTGACGTCACGATGTCACGTGATAAAAAAGTCATCGTAAGGAGCGTTTAGGTGGTAAATTCAAACCAACGAAAATAAATTTGATTTTAATCGTTTTTAATTGAGAAAATGTACCTATATAAATCAATTTACCTACTTTTATTTTTCTGTTAAATATATCGTCCCAATCTTCAAATTAAAACAGTTTTGATTAAATTGGAAAATACCCTATTCAGAAATGAATTAATTCAATTCTGAATTCAGTAACTTATATATATTTTAAATTATGTATTTTGGCATACTGACCGCTTGTTGAGCTAAAGAAAATTAAATCTTATGTTAAGACAACATCGTATTGCCAACACGATCTTCTTAATAATAGTTGGCTTTAACGGCGAGTATCTGCACAGGCATAACCAAGTAACCAGGATTATTCACGAGCAACTGCTTTGAAATATAAACTTAAGGATTCTGCGGTACCCTATCACAATTAGACCGGCCCAATTCTCGAAAATATCATTACTGACAAGAGTATTGTCACCAATAATCCTGAAATAGTGGTGATAGATCGGTTAATACGCAGCACAATGATAGTCGATGTTACCATTCCACATGACGGAAACCTCGTGAAAGCTGAGATACAAAAACCAATTAAATATCTCGACTTAGCACAAGAGGTTGTGGACATGTGGAATCTGAACGCGGTTGTTGTGTTGCCCATTGTGCCGATTGTCATATCGGCCAATGGGCTGATGGCCGAAAGCCTCGATCAACATCTCTCGAGGCTCTCGTTTTTTTTTTTTTTTGGGTGGGAAATCATCAAATAACTTCTCCCGCTCTGGGTGGAGCAGGAGGGCGTGTCAGACTTTTACTGACTAAAACCCACCCGTGTTCCTTCAGTAGCCCTTAAGCCAGGGGCTGTGGTGTCTCTTTCGAACAAACCCGCACCCCTGGCAGGCATCGGCCCTTGCGGGCCCCATCATTTTTTGTGCTGACATCTCTTTGAGGCGCGCGTGGAACACAACGCGCCGTCGACTTGGGCTTGGTCCTTACCGGACAGCGAGCTACCCATTACTCGCCGTCCGCAAGCCCATGCCTACGGTGGCCGGAAATCGGCCTGGGATTCCCGACGCCCAGGGCGTCTCCGTATCCTGCGGCGGCTAGGGTCGCGAGGGCGCATATGCTGCCTCTCCCTCACGTGCGCCGCCTCCCTCTTCGCGAGCATCACTGCTTCGCTGAAGGTGACGGCTCCCCATGCCCTCTCGCTCCGTACCATGGCCTGGACCAGGGCCGGACGCGAGAGATCGCCGCCGCCGATCGCCTCCACGAGGACACGGCGGTGCTCCGCCCAAGCAGGGCAGACCGCCACCGTGTGCTCCACCGTGTCCTCAGGGCGATCTTCGCAGTGGAAACACCCGGGCGGTTCCTCCCGCCCTATCCGAAACAGGAACCTCCCGAAACAACCGTGTCCGGTGAGGACCTGCGTCAGGCGGAAGGTGAGGACGCCATGCCGCCTCTCAAACCACTCCTCAAAGAGGGGACTTACCGCCGCAATCGTGGCGTGCCCATCGAGGCTCTCGTAAGGCGGGTAGATCAAAGGCATGATTCAGAAGGCATTACTCCTCGATACTTCTCCCATCGTGAGAAGATTCTTGTCTCTGGAGCCCAAAGCACCGCTGACTTGGACACAATTTTTTTCTATATTTTTTAAATGTTTCATTTATAAAATATTTAAAAATATATTTAATAATAAGTATAAAAATAAATGAACGACATAATATTAGTTAACTTAAAAAAAAGTTTGCATTATGCTTTTAACTAATGAAAACTATGCTAATTGGGGTGTATGACGTCTTACACATTGTATAGATTGCTATCGACACGCTAAGAAGAAGTAGGTACGTACCCAATCCTCACAGCATGATCATTAGTATTATTCATGATGCACCTTGCAGCCAACACGTCATCTCTCTCTATGGGCTTGGTATTGACCACCGGGTAAAACATCTGAGGAAGCTGCGGGTTCTTCTTGCCGAGGAGGGTCCATACGTCACCGTTTTCGTCTTGACGGACCACGTAACCGGTTACCAGTTGACCTGTAATTTTATTTCGGAATAAATGTAGGATTTAATGATGACGAAGAAGAGATGTTAGGGAGGATATTATGATATCATTGAAACCATTTTGATAACTTAACGTTTTTTTTTTTTTTTCAATTTGAATTTACGTTCGTTCACATCGATAGAATCAATGGAAGAGCTTTACTTTTCGCTATTTCAGGGTTGGTTTAATAGTCAAAGATATTCATTATTATGAGTTAAGTTAGTGACCTCTGAGTGAGCTGTACTGCACGATTACTGACAAATGGGTGCACTAACTGGATAGGTCTACTCAATCTTTGTGGTGTTTCCCTCAAAAGACCATATCAGACACCAATCTCCATGGTCTTCACATGATCTGATTTCTGATTTGTTTCGGAGTTTCTTCTCAGAGTGATCAGATAGGAAACGCCGACCTCATATAGTTTTTAAAATTGATTGCACAAATCTACTTAAGTACAGAAATAAAATCATTTATTAAATCAGTTCGATGACCCCATTTCGGGTTTCAGTTATTTAAATTATAAGTTTTATAACTACTATTAACTGGTATAGCTGGGTTCTGGGGCTTAGAGCTTATAGCTTGATAATTGACGACTTACCCAGGGCGTGAGTGTGAGTGCGGAACGCGAACGGATGTATGACTTTGTTCTCGTTGATGGTGCAAGCTGTTTCCATGTGCTCGACGCGGTGTGGCGGGATGACGCCGCTGGTACCCAGCAGAATCACGCCGGCTTGACGGCGCATTCTGTTTATTATAGTAATGTTTTTTTTGGTAATTTTAAGATTTTTTGAAGAGAAATTTAAATTATAAGATGATGGTTACTTAGTGTGGTAACCATGATTTATTTACTAAATATTCTAAAGGAAAGCGTAGCTATACGGGATGACAGGAGACATCAACGCGCAAACTGGAAGTATGAATTCAGCACTTGATTCTAGACCCACTGGGGCAGCGATTTTCTGCCAGTAACAAAAAAAAAAAAATCTGCTGTATTATAGAAAAATGCAAACTTACGCGATCAAAATGGGTGGAACAGCGGGTTTTTTTTTTAAATAACCAACGAATAATTGTTCACAGCGGATTTCAAAATCATGTTCTGAATACATGGAAAAAGGTTGCGCGTCGATGTTTCTGCCATCCTGTGTAACTGTCGTAAAAATTATCCTATGTTGTTGTATTTGGAATATCGAAAAGGAATTTCCATCAAGAATATTTTTCTTGACGAAAGCCTATCGTGTTTACCTGAACCTGGGAGTCTACTCTCTAACCACGAAGTCCGTAGATTCGGCCAAAGTTATGGGTGTGTCCTACTTCGTATCACCTACGGCATAAGATTAGTTTCGAGCCCGAAATTAAAATGTATGGCAACACGATTTGACAGTTGTCCTTACTCTTGATGTGTTTTTGTCCGCCCGAAAATATTAATAAATCGGGAGTAGGGTTCACTCCAGAAAAGAACCGGAGTTACCGACATAGCTTATAGAGTGAGCAAGCTGAAGTGGTAGTGGGCTGGCCATGTTTGTCGAAGGACCGATGGACGGTGGAGCAGACGAGTCCTGGAGTGGAGACCGCGTCTCGGCAAACGTAGTGTGGGACGCCCCCCAGTTAGATGGACCGACGACCTTAAAAGGTGGCTGGGACAGACTGGATGCGGAAGGCGGAGAATAGTGTTGTGGTGCAGCGTGGGAGAGGCCTATGCCCAGCAGTGGACTGCAATAGGCTGAGTTGAAGGGTTCATTCCTAAGTATCGAACTATTTTCGACGACAGACTTAGAGAGTATCCCCACAGGTTATTGAAAAACACGTCACGATAAAGTTATGAACATACATTTATTTCTATTAGCCCACATTAACACTGACGTGAAAGTATCGAGGCATGATTTTATCGCGCTCTGGATTTTCAACTTTCAGTGATGCTCTGTGCATTGAGAATCCAACAGAAAGAAATCCCAGCGCGTCAAAAAAACACATTATTGGATTTTCAATTTTCGGCGCTAAGCAGTGTGTTGAAAATCCCATGCGCGCCAAAATACGGCCGCGGGAAAAAAACGCCCCTGGGAACCTGAGTCGCTACTAATTCTATTCGAGTTATCCAGTTCCAAAACCACAAATAATTAATCTAATACCTTTAAACGAGCAATTCTTGTATATTATATATTTATACATAATCTGAATCTCGGAAACGGGTCCAATGATTTTCATGAAATTTAGTATGCAGGGGTTTTCGGGGGCGATAAATCGATCTAGCTAGGTTTTATTTTTAGAAACCATCAAACAAAAAAAAAAACCGAGCATAATCTGAAACTCGGAAACGGCTCCAACGATTTTTATGAAACTTAGTATGCCTGGGGGCTTAGGGGGGCGATAAATCGATCTAGCTAGGTTAAATTTTTTGAAAATGTCAAAAAGAAACGAGCAACGCTCGGTCATCCAGATATTGATAATAGGTATTTACCTATGAAATTGCCGTTTTGTATGAAAAAATTTAAACGAATTTTTTTCATGAATTTTTTATTTGTATTAATCGAAGTAATCACCCATGCAATCAATGCATCTTTGCCATCGCAGTGGCAGTTTATTGATGCCCTTCTTAAAGAAATCAGCTGGACGGGAGGCAACAAATTCTTCAAAGGCATTTTGTACTGCCTCTCGGGTATTAAATTTTTTTCCCGCCAAGAAGTTATCCAAATTCTGGAAAAAGTAGTAGTCTGTAGGCGCAAGGTCTGGTGAGTAGGGCGGATGACGGAGAGCTTCCAACCCCAGTTCTTGCAACTTGGAGACCGTCTGCTGTGCAGTATGAGGTCGCGCGTTGTCGTGCAGGAGCAGCGGAGACGAGCGATTGACCAATGCTGGTTGGAGATGCGCCAGCTTCTCCATCATTGTGTTCAGTTCTTCACAGTACACATCTGCAGTAATGCTCACCCCGTTTGGTAAGAAGCTGTGATGAATCACACCGGCGCTAGACCACCAAACAGTGACCATCACTTTTCTAGGGGTAAGTTTTCGTTTAGGGCATTGTTTAGGTGCTGAACCAGGATCCAACCAACTTGCTGAGCGCTTACGGTTATCAAACAGAATCCATTTTTCATCGCAGGTAACAATGCGGTTCAAAATTCCTTCATTTGTGTGTCTGTTGAGCAGTGCAAGGCACGTCTCGACGCGTACTTCGCGCTGGCGATCATTGAGTTCGTGGGGCACCCATTTGTCAAGCTTTTTTACCTTGCCAATTTGACGCAAATGGACCAATATTGTTTTGACGCTAACGTCGAAAGCTGCTGCTAATTCAGCCGTAGATTGTGTATCATCAGCTTCCACAATCGCCTTTAATTCGTCATTGTCGACCAAAGTCTTCGGACGACCGCGAGGTTCATTTTTCAGGTCGAAATTTCCAGAACGGAAGCGAGCAAACCAATAACAGGTGGTGCGTTGGTTTGCAGTGTTAGCTCCGTAAACGTCGTTGATGTTGCGTGCCGCTTGTGCCGCGTTGCTGCCACGACGGTACTCATATTCCATAATTACTCGAATTTTTAACGTATCCATGATGACGAAAAAGATTGAAATGCGATGAAAATGTAACACTAATCAATAAAGAAATGACTACTTTTAGAAAAAAAAATCCATGTTTTTAAAATAAAATTAATTTGAAATTAGAATTCTTAGCCAAACAAAAATTATTTTGATTTGAAATGGCCAGTACTGCAGAACGGCAATTTCATAGGTAAAGACCTAATATTTAAAGTGATTATATTGTTGTAAGTTACCGGAAGATATCTATTATAGCATAACACGTATGAACGTTATAAACGACCCTCAAACGATACTCCTCCGTTTGCGTGTTAGTTTCTCATTGTTAGCTGTTCTAATTTACTAAGTACCTGAGGTAAATTAACGCGAAACTGACTCACTTGTACCTAAGAAGATATTAAGCAGCAGAATTTGCATATTTTAAGGTAGGTAGTTAAGTCACTATAATTATTATTCTATAGGTAAAATTTATCCTTATGATTGATCTTTCAATTCGTGGCAAAACAAAAAGTGGATGTTATTCTTTCGTAGTTCTTTCGATTATATAGGGTGACTGGTAATTAGTGACCGACATTTAAACACATGATTGTACTCATCATAATGAACAACTTTTACTATGGGACCAAACCTAAAATCGCAAAAAGAAAATCAGCTGTTCCCTACATTTATGTTCGCATAAGTCGTCAAAATCGGTCACTAATTACCAGTCACCTTATATATTGAAGCAAGTGACTTATCAAAATAGGTACTGGAGTAAAGTACTTATAAAATAAAATAAAACATTTGCACATTTTTCACACAATAAATCATTTTTACAATATTTGGTAAGTAATTACCCAATATCCGTCTTTCATGCGCGGTTTGGAAATTAATAATGAATGCAGATATATATACCTTTCCTTCGTGTATTTGAGGAAAACTCCGGAGTTGTCGAGTTGGTTCTCTGAAAAAAAAAAAATTACATAGGGAATACGTTATTACATTTCAAAATTAAGTGCTAGACTCTAATGCTATACAAAAATGACTTAATTCTATTCTCCTAGTACCTACTAGTTAGAAGAATGGAATATCGTCATTACTTATTGTCTTTAGAAAACGTTTTCAATGACATATTTGAACAGAGCAAGCGTGCTGCACTATGACCAATCAATAGTAATTTATTCAAAATACGCTGAGAAATAGCACTTTTTGAACGTCAAAATTACATAATATGAGAGTCCCACAAAACGCCCGGCATTCACCACTTCATAGTGCTTTAGCTAGGAAGCAGTGGCGTAACAATCTCCCCAGCATCACAGCTGTCTGTTCGGTTATTGCTAACCGCATCATCGTTTAACATTTGGTATTAGTAAGCATTATTCGAAATTAAATCTAAATTGAATACTTATATTATAAATGTGAAATTAACTCTGTCTGTCTGTTGCGGTTTCATGTCTAAGCCTCTGAGCCGATCGTCATGAAATTTGGCAGACATAGGTATAGCCCGGGATATGGAGAAGAACATAGGCTTTACGCGATAAACGTCAACCACGCGGGCGGAGCTGCGGGAAAAACCTAGGAAATAATAATATAAGCCATCATCACAGAAATTACTTCCAGCTTCTTAAATTACGCAGGAAATAGCATTCACATAGCAGCTTCATTAACTTAACAATAGTACCAGCTCAGTATTTTCAATACAGAATAGCATAGTTACTTACTCACACAATTACCATAATGGCATGGAGTCTATGGTATTATATTACTGAGTAAACGTAACGTATATGGCATAGAAATTCCGTTTTCCTCATGCGACAAAACAAAACATTGATTATTCTGATAATTGTAAGCAAATAGTTACCTAGACCACATCAGTATGTGTAAACAAACAGATTGTCGTTATAAACAAATTGGGTTAATTAAATAACACTTGTATTCGGCTTAATTGCACAATCTCTCATTCAATAAGATCGATCATGTTGATAACAAACATTGTCTGTGTTTATATATGTTTATTTGACATTTGTTTACAAATAAGATTTCGAAATTCCGTGCCACGGTCACAAGGCCTTTGACATAAGTAGTGTCACAGCAATTTTCAGTATCTGTAATAAGTTTCAGGTTCAAGTTTCTTTTTCGACCTTCTTTAGTCACCAACAGCAACCATGAACCATGATGTATTGAAACCATGGTGGTTGTGCGTTGATGTCCCTGTATAATTACCAGTGATCGGAATAGGCTAACTATATTTGCCTAAACTTCGGAGAACAGAGACAGAAAGTGGAGACTTCCTTACGACTATATTCTTTTTCACGGGATTCAGGAAAAATCTTCAGTAAGTTGAAAATAAGCTTTATTTAAGATGTTTAAAAGCTATTTTTAACTAAACTTGCAACTACCAAATTATAAATAATCTAACTTTAAAAATCTTAAATTTAAAAAATCCTGAAGATTTTTCCCAAATCCCGGGAAAAAGAATATTTTCGTAAGGAAGTCTCCATTTTCTGTCTCTGTTCTCCGAAGTTTAGGCAAATATAGTCAGCCTATTCCGATCACTGATCATGATTCATTAAAATCACAAAACAACTCTTAGTCGACGTACACACGGACATAATAAAATCGCGGCGTGATTTTTTAGCGGATTTTCAATTCTCGGTGTTCAACCAAGCGTAGTGTGGGAACGCTAGCTAGACAGGTGGCAGGGACAGACTGGATGCGGAAAGCGGGTGTTGCAGCACAGCATGGGAGAGGCGATAGGCTGAGTTGATATTATTATAGTGTTTAAATATGATACCAATCACGTCTATTTAGCTGAGGTACCTCCCTACACACACAAAAAAGCAATTTCGGCGATTTTTCGACCCGAGCTCTGGTGAGATGTCGTGAGATTTCGCTTGACTGCCGCCTCCCTATAATCTCACGTGGGATATTTCAAACACGTTAATCTGTGTTTATTTGCGTTGGATTTATGCGTTGCATTTGGCTGGTTTAACCATCGAGGAGCTACTGTGATACTTTATGGCGTTCGCATAACCGCGATAAATTTTGTAGGATTTAGCCATATTGGTGGTAAAACATGTTTTACATCATTTAACCCGGTTTTCTCGTAAAGTTAAGTACATGGTTTCTTTGCGGAAAAAAATATAAATTACGTGATATTTACTCTCTCCCCCACGTGAGATTGGGTGAGATTCGACTCGACCCTAAACGCCTAACGTAATTAATGGACGCCCCCTAATGACCCTCCAAAAAAGTCATCAAATTAATGTCTTTTTGTTCAGGTATAATTTATTCTGAACCTGTATGAAGGCAAAGTACCATCGATACGAAATCGACAAGCAGAATAACATATAAGTAGTAAGTTACATTTACCTGGGAAGCGATGCATGTAATGTACTTGTAGGACCAAGTACTTGATGGGTGAATCCTTGCCTATGAGAAAGCCGACGTCCTTGGGAAGGTGAAGACTGGGTGCATCTCGAGCCCAGGCGTATACGATCTGCAATAATTAGTAAATTATGATTTACTAGCTGAGCCGACATACGTTGTCTTGTTCAAACGATAGATCATGGAAAAAATATTGTAAATTTCCTAAACCAAACGTCCATTACGTTTGGTTTAAGAAATTTACAATATTTTTTTTTTCACTTTTCCTCATTTGGCTATTGCATTTCTAAACAAAACGTACCACTTACCAACGAACACCAATTCATGTTTAATAATGTAAAAACGATGGATGGATTGTGCGAAAGATGAAATGAGTAAAAGAATAAATAAGTCGGTTTGTGCCAAAACTTTTACAAGTCAAATATGTTTTTTTTTAATTAGATGAGGTCGACGTTTTCTATTTGACTACTCTAAGAAGGAAGGCCGAAACAAACTCAGATTTCAGTCTCTATGTCCAGACATAATCATGATTAGTGAAGACCATGTCTGAAACGATCTTCTGAGGAAAGAATCGCACAGATTGACCTGTCCGATCAGTGCACACAGTTGTCAGTTATCGTGCAGGTCAACTCAGAACTTTGAATGAGCTCAACGACTCTACGAACAATACCAATGCAAGGACATTTGGGTAGGCCGCATGAAGAGCTCAAACTGCCAGAAATGAGGTAACTAGTGAGATGACAGCGAACAGAGATGTATCAAAGAAGATGACGGAAGAATTTGTGAAAAATTAATTTTCTTTGCCTCAATGACATTACTGTTTAAATTCTTTAAAGTTCGATATCCATATTAACTAGGTACTTACTGATAAGTTTAAAATTCCAATTTATTAAATGCGTTAGTGAGTTTTTTGAGAAACCGCTGTTTCGATAAGGTTTTTCTTTATTGTGTTTTATGCTTTCGTGAAAGTATTGAAGTCTTCATACAAGACGTAACACAATTACATACATTACATAACATAAAGATAAAATAATAAGTAATCTATTACGTAAAAAATAAATAATAATACATTCTTTATTGGCATAAACAGGTTATAGAAAAAAATGCGACCCTGCCAGCCCCAAAATATAAATATGGGCAGTACAGAAACAACGAACGGTAGAAACGGCACACTCACAGACGCACGCTTCTACGAGACCCCAAACAATAGGCGCGGTGCTCTGATAATCTCAGTCGGGTGCTGTTGTAGTTGCTTTTCACGTATGATTTTAAACAAAAACAAAAAAAATCGCAGCCACCATTTCGTGTTTACATTTTGACCAAACATGAAAGTCGCATGCAAGGGGCGTAACATGAGTGTATGAACGCTTTTTTGCGGGACGATTTCTAGTAGTGTCAACTCCTACCGCAAGCCGCGTATAACTTCGTTCCAATAAAACACTTTTCAATTTTACAAGAGTGATAACCCTAACACTCCATGGAAAGTAGGTGCCTAATTTATTTCAACAAATTGGCCTAGGTTCCATACTGTCTAGATCTACATTGTGCCTTGGCTCCAGACCAATATCTGTCGTCATTTTAATTGTTTTCTTTGTTCTGTGTTTAAAAACATAAGCCGTATAGTTTTTAAATCAGTAAAATCTTCAATTAACGAAAGAATGATGACGAGTAACCACGAAATTCACTACAAAGTAAAAAAATGAAAATAACTACATATTTATTTTGTGGTGAGTTTTTTTTGTTATTGAAAAGATTTGATTTATTTTTTACTACATCTTAAAGAATCATGCTTTCGCAGAGTGATTCTCTATTTCTGATCAGAAATTATAGTGGGTGGACTAGAAACGAGTAGGTAGATTTACAAAGATTAACCATGAAGCCATGAGGCAGCACTAAGCCGTATAAATTCTGATCGATGTCTACGTAATGTAATTGATAAAACGCCTACATCACAGCCTCGTGAACCGTAGGTCTACCTACCTACAATGAAAGCCTATTAAGAAAAAACAAATTCGAATTGCGGCGCCATACTTTCTTTTTGAAGTTGGTTTCGATTTTACGATCTCATTTTATCTTCATCATCAGACCAGAAGGCCAATTCCCGTAATTAAAAACGTTCAAAATAAATCTACCGGAAGCAGCTGAATACCAGTTTTTTACATGGAGCGACTGCCTATCATGGTAAGACTGGTAGTCAGACTTTCGGGCTTCTGATGACCCGTTACGACTGTCAAAGATCCACGAATGACAGCCGGTCTTGTTATATAAAGATGGTCACCCATCCATCAACCACCCACGGCAACCGTAGCTTAACACAATCGATCGACACGAGTGGCTATTATAACTTAGCCATAAGCCCCTTGTTCAAAATTCAGTTGCAATATCATCTCAGCGGCAATCAATGTCAAAAAGGTATCAGGTAAATTACAGGAATTATTGACGCATTGTCTCAGAGACACGTAGTAAGCGAGCAATTTTAAAATACAGCAATTGACCTCCAGCTTCAAGATCCAAAAACATTGTATTTAAAACGATTATACGGTCTTATTTCGTTTCCATCATCAGATCAGCTGGCTATAAGTTCCTATTCCAATTTCTGCAAAATGTCAACTCAATATTGCTAGATGCTAGTAGGCAGTAGTGGACCGATGATCCAATGCGGGAAGCACAGAACCGGTCGAAGTGGAGGAGCTTGGGGAAAGCCTTTATCCAGCATTGGACGTCTTTCGACTGAAATGATCAAATCAATCAATCAAATCAATCAAATCAAAATATTTTTATTTCATATAAACCTGCATGGGCACTTATGAAACGTCAGAAGCTAGGTGCACGGTTCCAAAATGTTGTTTCCTATGGAGAAGAGCCGGCAAGAAACTCCACGGTTACTCTTTTAAAAATGATTGGCTTTAACAATGTTTTCAGATATAAAATGTATGGGAGGACAGTGCAGGCCTGTAAATAAGTACCAGGTACTTAGACGAATCCAGAATAGAAAATCGTCTACAAATCTACAGTCTGTAAGGCCTACAACGTTCTCCCATTCACAATATATAAAATAATCTACATAAATAAAATGAACCTAATTAAACATAGTGACATGATTAACATGACAATAACTAAAAAATAGTTGATATTAAAATTGATGTATAATGTCAAATAATGACGAGAATATGTCAGCATTGTAAAAATAAAAAG
This sequence comes from Polymixis flavicincta, assembly GCA_949987655.1. Classification (NCBI taxonomy): domain Eukaryota; kingdom Metazoa; phylum Arthropoda; class Insecta; order Lepidoptera; family Noctuidae; genus Polymixis; species Polymixis flavicincta. Next base: position 22,979,369 of record OX465173.1, read on the forward strand.
AATAAAAAGAACATTGAGAGCAGTTAATAGACTTTCACATAGATATGCTGTTAATGAGGTACCAGGGAAGCCACATGTGCAGAAGGAATTAATGCCAAACTTCCCTGTCTTCAACGTAGTCTTTTATCTTATAATATGCTTTTTTGATAAGGATACGTTTGATGTGCGTTTTAAACTTTCCATCGCTAAGTTCTGTAACTGACTTTGGCAACTTGTTATAGAAGCGGATACTGTTTATTAGAAATGACTTGCTAGTTTTAGTCAATCTAAATTTTGGAATCACAATTTCATCTTTACTACGTGTATTCAGATTATGGAAATCGCAACGTTTTTTGAAAAGGCCTAAGTTTTTGCGAACGTACAAGATATTTTCTAGGATATAAAGAGACGGCAGAGTTAGAATATCAATTTCGCTAAATTTGTTTCTAAGAGACTCGCGAGGCCCCATTTTATAGATTGCGCGGATTGCCCTCTTTTGTAAAATGAAAATTGAATCTACGTCAGCTGCCGATCCCCACAACAGAACGCCATAAGACATAATACTGTGAAAATAAGCAAAGTAAACTAACCTAGCTGTGGCTACATCCGTCAACTGCCTTATCTTTCTTACTGCGTAAGCAGCTGAGCTTAATCTACTTGAAAGAGCTCTAATGTGAGCACCCCATTGCAATTTTGAATCTAAAGTAATTCCCAAAAATACAGTTTCCGAGATAGCATCTAGTTTCTTCCCATCAAGTTTTAAGTTTAGACCTACTTGGGGTACATTTGGTAACGAGAACTTAAGACATTTAGTTTTGTTCGCATTGAGTAAAAGATTATTAGCGGCAAACCATTTCGAAAGAACAGCTAGACTATCATTCACATGTAAGACATCTGTATCTTTTCTATTTATTCTAAAAATAAGAGAAGTGTCATCAGCGAATAAAATTATATCCGAGAAGTTATCCATCAGGTAAGGAAGGTCATTAATATAAACTAGAAATAAAAAAGGGCCAAGAATTGAACCTTGAGGCACGCCCATCTTAACTAGAGACCCCGAGGACGTCGCCCCATTAACGTTTACTTTTTGCTGCCTGTTTGATAAGTAGGAAAGTACAAGATCAGCAGCCTGTCCACGAATTCCATAGTGGTGTAATTTACAGATAAGTGTATTGTGGTCAACGCAGTCAAACGCTTTTGAGAGGTCACAGAAAATGCCAATCGCGTCCTGGGAATTCTCCCAGGATTCCAAAATATGACTGATGAGTTTTACTCCTGCGTCAGTCGTCGACCGACCTTTCGTGAAACCAAACTGTCGACTATGTAAAATACCATTTGAGTTAAAATGTGACAACATCTGGTCTAGCATGATTTTTTCATAAATTTTGCTCAATGCTGGAAGCACAGATATAGGTCTATAATTAGAGGGATCACTCTTACTACCTGATTTGAAAATTGGTACTACTTTACTATGTTTCATTAAGTCAGGAAACGTACCGCTGTCTAAACATTGATTAAATATGCCTGTTAGGACAGGGGCAATTGTGTCAATGATATTTTCGAGAACCTTAACGGAAATCCCCCATAAGTCTTCAGTGTTTTTTATGTTAAGACTTTTAAATGCTGTTTTAATTGTGGCAATAGAAATGGGTTTGAATTCAAAACTTGGAATGTCCTTGCTGAAGTTTTCTTTAAGAAGAGATTCAGCTAATACAGATGATGAGGGGAGAGATTTTGTAACTTCTATTGGGATGTTGGTAAAGAAATTTTCTAGAGTCTCAGCAACTTGTAACTTATCTGAAATGATTTCATTATCAATTTTTAGAGCTAACTCATTCTGATCTCGCTGTTTTGTGTTTCCAGTTTCTTTGTTAATTACCTGCCACACAGCTTTTATTTTATTTTTAGAGATACTAATTTTGTTACTTATTAATTTAGATTTAGCGTGAGCGCAGACTCTTTTGAATATTTTAGAATATTTTCTTACATAATTATGAAGGGCCTGATCAGAAGTCAATGATTTTTCGTGATACAAATTATATAATATATCTCTGCTTTTTCTAATGCCAGTAGTGGCCCATTCGCTAAATTTTGGTTTAGTAGTTATTGTAACTTTTTTTACAGGACATGCTTTATTGAATTCTTTGCATACTGTAGAAAAAAAATGTGCCGTAGTTTATATTGGGGTCTTGTGAATCAAAACTCGCTGTTGATAGATTGCTAAGAACATTATTATTAAAAGATTTCAGTTTATTTTTGGTCAGAGGTCTCAATTCAATGGTTTTATCTAGATGTAACTTTTTATCTAAGTCAAACGATACAAGCTGACCAGTATGGTCTGACCTGACGCCACTAATTAAGGATGAGTCCTTTATTTTGTAATTGGTAAATACATTGTCTATGCATGAAGCTGTGGTTGCTGTTATTCTAGTCGCTTCATTAAATATACATTTTAAATTGAATGATTTAAACAAAGAGATAAGCTTACTTTTTTCTGGTGAATTAACTAATAAATCAATATTTAGGTCACCACATACAAAAACTAATTTATTATCTTTGAATATTTTACCTAATATTTCTTCCATAATTATCAAAAATGATGACAGGTTCGTGGCTGGTGGTCTATACACAGACAAGAAAGTATGGCCCTCAACCTCTGCACATGCTACCTCACATAAGCGATCAACAGAACAAGCGGTGATATCCTTTCTTTCCTTATATTTAAAACAACTATTACACAATATCAAAGTACCACCCCCCATCGAAGACCTATTGTACGCACTGGCAACTGAAAAATTATTTACATTAAACAACATCCTATCCGGTTTTAACCAAGTTTCAGTAAAACATAAGATATCCATATGATATTTATCTATGAACATTTCCACGTCTAGGATTTTGCCAGAGAAGCCATTTATATTTTGGTGATACAGTAAAATACACTTATTATGCTTCTCTTTTGTCGTGTCTAAAAGTTTAAAGAATTAATTACAGTATTATTAGAAGTACTAGATAATACTGTTTCGTCACTTAACCTAGTCTCAGTTAAATTATCAATAACTGCGTGTATATTGTAAGCTAACAAAGTAGCTAATACATGTCGACTAGTCTTGGGAAGAAACATATGTTCCCGAACTAGTACAAAATCTCTAACAAAATTGTTAGTATCAAAATACAATAAACGGTCACTATGACGACATGTCAAAATATGCATTAAATTATTTAGGCTAAAAATGTAATCATTTTCTTCATAATTCAAATGATTTGAATATGGCAAAGCACATAATATTATTTTTCCTAATTTTAATTTAAGTAGGGTGTCAATACCATTAACTATGTCCCTTTTAGTTAAACTCAGACTGTTTCCAATTAAAAGAACTACAGTAGTCTGCTCATTCAATTTTGTGTGTTTTATTTTATGAACAAGCTCATTAAAATCAATCAAATCAAAATATTTTATTTCATATAAACCTGCATGGGCACTTATAAAACGTCAAAAGCTAGGGGCACGGTTCCAAATTGTTGTTTCCTATGGAGAAGAGCCGCCAAGAAACTCCACGGTTACTCTTTAAAAAATAATTGGCTTTAACAAGATTTTCAAATTACCGTGATAATAGGTATGGGAGGACAGTGCAGGCCTGTCAATAAGTACCAGGTACTTAGACGAATGAATGATGATGAATATTGCTTAGGGAAATGGACTATTCGAAAAACAATACCAAGAGCATTATAAACAGCCGAGATTGATTATCTAATACAAACAAACGTGACCTAATGACCACGGGTGCGGTAATTCCCTGTTTCACAAGACTATTATTAAACAGAGTTTTATCAACACGCGTTAAAGTAATAATATAAACAAGTATATAAGTACATACTTTTTGATATTTCATCAAGTATCACTATGTTCGTGTACATAATAAAGTAACTATTCTCCAAAGAATATGAATAGGTTCCTCTGGAAGTCTAGTGTCAAAATACTTTGAATAGAGATGGGGACCAGATCCTGTTGCTACGGCTAAAAACGGAATTTCCGGATATTATTAAGTATGGCTTTCTAGCAGTTGTGGTGGCTCAGTATGCAGTGGTATCGACCCAACTTGCGAGTTTAGGTCGTGAGTTCGAGCCCAGGCAGGAAATTTACTTTGCGTATCTAATTTCATCACCACTGCTCTCAAAACAATGATAGTAAAAACATCGTGAGGAAACCGGCATGTCCTAGAGGCAAAAATTCGAAAACATGTGACATCCACACTGACCCGCGTGTTGGACTATGGCTAACGTGACCATTTATTCTTTGACTCAAAACGGGACATTGGTTTAGGTATTTAGGTTAAATAACAGGTAGTCAATTAAAAAACAAACACTTTTTTAAAGATAAACGAATATTTCGCTTATAAGTTAACATTGAACGGACACTTGTGTTTCGGCATCTTAACTTATGATTCCAAAACAAAAGAAGTTTAATTATTTAACAGGTACCTACACGAACATCAAACAACAACAAAATAAATATCGAGAAGTGGGCGATAGAAAAATCTGACAACCATAGGGTATTTCCAATTTATTAAAAACTATTTTAACGTCTTGAAGATTGGGACGAGATTTTTAACAGAAAAATAAAAATTAATTGATTTAAATCCATTTTCTCAATTCAAAACGCTTATGCTAACATTAGTTTAGGATACAAAAGGGTGTTGAGCAGGGCGACCCGCTCTCCCCGGAATTATTTACAAGCACTCTTGAAGAGATATTTAGAACACTGGCAGCCTTATAGACGACCAAGGGCATTGAAGTCGGCAGTAAGAGGATAACAAACCTCCGTTTTGCCGATGACATTGTCATTTTTGCCCCCACAGCTCTGGAACTACAGACTATGCTTCAAGACCTTAGCACAGCAAGCCTCAAGGTTGGACTCGCGATGAATCGGTCTAAAACCAAAGCCATGACCAACAGTACTAAGCGTAGGGTCGAGGTAGATGGGCAGGGAATACAGTATGTTGATGAGTACATCTACTTGGGCCAGTTAGTTTCTTTCGGCAACAGACAAGAAAAGGAAATTGTTCGCCGCATCGAAAATGCCTGGAGAAGCTACTGGTCCATGAAGACGCTAATGAAGGGCGATCACCCGATTTTCCTGAAGCGAAAACTCATCGATATGTGTATCCTGCCCGTCCTAACCTATACGGTGCTCAGACCTGGTCGCTCACCGAGTCGCAAAAGTTCCGCCTTGGGGTTTGCCAAAGAGCAACGGAGCGCAGCATTTTAGGCGTTAAACGAATCGACTGAATACGAAACACCACGCTGCGCTCGAAAACTGGAATCTCAGACGTAGGCAAAAAGGCTGCCAGGCTAAAATGGGACTGGGCGGGTCACACTAGTCGCATGCACAGTGACCGCTGGGCAATTGTCGCCACACAGTGGGTGCCTGAGGATGGACGGCGCCGCGCCGAGGCCAGCCCAAGAAAAGGTGGCGTGACGACCTAGACGCGTATTGCAAGGGCTGGATCGAGGAGGCCCTGGAAAAGGATGCCTGGAAGGATTTGGGGGAGGTCTTTGCTCAGCAGTGGGACAGTGTAGGCTAAATGAAAAAAATAAAAATAATGCTAAAATTTCTTTTTCGTTGTTTTGAATTTACTGCCAAAACGCTTCTTCCGATGACATTTTTAACACGTGACCAGACGTGACGTCAGATTTCAGATTTGTGTAAACGGCACTGGTAAAAATAATTTATGTGGCGCAGTTTTAGAAGTATTTGTGCACAGAGGCACCGCACACCAGTAATACCATTTTCCATATATTAACAAGCTTGTTAATATATAACCTTGACATTCCCTTGTTTTACAACTACTTTAGTTTACACAAAGGTGACGTCACATGTGTTTTTTTTGGTTGGGAAATCGTCAAATAACTTCTCCCGCTCTGGGTGGAGCAAGAGGGCGTGTCAGACTTTTACTGACTAAAACCCACGTGTTCCCACAGTAGCCTGTGTGCCAGGGGCGGCGGTATCTCTTTCGAACAACCCGCCAAGTGATAAAAATGTCATATTAAGGAGCGTTTTGGCGGTAGATTCAAAACAACGAAAAATGTGTTTGATTTAAATCGTTTGTAATTGAGAAAGTGGATATAAATCAATTAATTTTTCTGTTACATATTTCGTCCCAATCTGCAAATTAAAATACTTTTTTAAAATAGTTTCAGAAAACGGGACATTTTTGCGTCCCAGAGTCCATTTCGGGGACACCGGGACTCTTTATTATAAAAAGGGACAGTCCCGTTCAAAACGGGACGTCTGGTCACGTTAACTATGGCCCACTCCACACAGAGAGAAGGACTGTGTCCCAGCAGTGGGAACATTTTAGGATGATTACTTATGCTTGCCTTTCTTTTTAATATATGTATTTATTTTTCATATCGTCCGTGCGACTCTTTAAGTCTAAGATAACAAAATGATGCCTCATCTGTTCGTAATAATCAAGGTTTTCGCCGGCCAGTGGAATCCGCCCTATATAATAGGTCTTTACCTATGAAATTGCCGTTTTGTATGAAAAAAATTAAACGAATTTTTTTCATGAATTTTTTATTTGTATTAATCGAAGTAATCACCCATGCAATCAATGCATCTTTGCCATCGCAGTGGCAGTTTATTGATGCCCTTCTTAAAGAAATCAGCTGGACGGGAGGCAACAAATTCTTCAAAGGCATTTTGTACTGCCTCTCGGGTATTAAATTTTTTTCCCGCCAAGAAGTTATCCAAATTCTGGAAAAAGTAGTAGTCTGTAGGCGCAAGGTCTGGTGAGTAGGGCGGATGACGGAGAGCTTCCAACCCCAGTTCTTGCAACTTGGAGACCGTCTGCTGTGCAGTATGAGGTCGCGCGTTGTCGTGCAGGAGCAGCGGAGACGAGCGATTGACCAATGCTGGTTGGAGATGCGCCAGCTTCTCCATCATTGTGTTCAGTTCTTCACAGTACACATCTGCAGTAATGCTCACCCCGTTTGGTAAGAAGCTGTGATGAATCACACCGGCGCTAGACCACCAAACAGTGACCATCACTTTTCTAGGGGTAAGTTTTCGTTTAGGGCATTGTTTAGGTGCTGAACCAGGATCCAAACAACTTGCTGAGCGCTTACGGTTATCAAACAGAATCCATTTTTCATCGCAGGTAACAATGCGGTTCAAAATTCCTTCATTTGTGTGTCTGTTGAGCAGTGCAAGGCACGTCTCGACGCGTACTTCGCGCTGGCGGGCATTGAGTTCGTGGGGCACCCATTTGTCAAGCTTTTTTACCTTGCCAATTTGACGCAAATGGACCAATATTGTTTTGACGCTAACGTCGAAAGCTGCTGCTAATTCAGCCGTAGATTGTGTATCATCAGCTTCCACAATCGCCTTTAATTCGTCATTGTCGACCAAAGTCTTCGGACGACCGCGAGGTTCATTTTTCAGGTCGAAATTTCCAGAACGGAAGCGAGCAAACCAATAACAGGTGGTGCGTTGGTTTGTAGTGTTAGCTCCGTAAACGTCGTTGATGTTGCGTGCCGCTTGTGCCGCGTTGCTGCCACGACGGTACTCATATTCCATAATTACTCGAATTTTTAACGTATCCATGATGACGAAAAAGATTGAAATGCGATGAAAATGTAACACTAATCAATAAAGAAATGACTACTTTTAGAAAAAAAAATCCATGTTTTTAAAATAAAATTAATTTGAAATTAGAATTCTTAGCCAAACAAAAATTATTTTGATTTGAAATGGCCAGTACTGCAGAACGGCAATTTCATAGGTAAAGACCTAATATAAACTGTTATCTTTGAAGAATTTAATAAATAAGATGGTAAAGTCATGTGCTATTAAATATAACATCGATACTTTAATAGAAATAATGTACTTAATAACGCGAAAACCGTGACACGTTACCATTATAATTTGTTTCTTATCACGACGAAGGATAAAAAATGAATAAAAAAAAAACCTTTATTTCAGACTATCAAATTGTCCATATTTTGTTATTACAACATTCTCTTAAAACTATGTTAGTCGTGACGAGATCTATTATTAAAAAACTATAACCCGACTACGAAAATCACGCTCTAATAAAAATTTAATTAAAAATTTAAAAAACCCCCGACCCAAACAAAAACTCAAAAAAGTAAAAAATAATATTTATAGGCCTTTTAATTTTAACGTAATATTTTGATCAGGGCATTGTCAAGTCGGGGGACGGCTAGGCCTCTGTTTGGCGTTTTCATTGACCGTCCCCCGACTTGACAATGCCCTGATCAAAATATTACGTTAAAATTAAAAGGCCTATAAATATTATTTTTTACTTTTTTGAGTTTTTGTTTGGGTCGGGGGTTTTTTAAATTTTTAATTAAATTTTTATTTCTTGCTTTTTAAACTTAATGTCTCCCTTAAATCACCATTTATCTATAATCTATTCATTGAGACCTTTTCAATGAGCCCAAACACGATACTTCTGCTGTTTGTTGGTGAATAACTTGGGTTTCCTGGAAATTCCAGGTGTTGCTCCAGCATCAGTTCAAGGTTATTTTATTCGTCTAATATCATTGAAGTATTAGAATCCCAAATTTTGAGTTGATCAGAGGCTAAAATCCGTTTTTCAACCAGAAAAGAGCTGATAATCTTCAAACGGCTGAACCAATTTTGATGAAACATGTCTAAGAACACTCCCGACTAATACACCTTTCAAACAAAAAAAACTAGGTAAATCAAAATCGGTTCATCCGTTCGGGAGCTACGTTGCCTCAGACAGAGACACACACACACACACACACACACACACACACACACACACACACACACACACACACACACACACACACACACACACACACACACACACACACACACACACACACACACACACACACACACACACACACACAGACACGTCAAACTTATAACACCCCGTCGTTTTTGCGTCGGGGGTTAAAAATAATGAAACAAGAAATGATTCTCATCTGCAGGCTTAGCATGACGCTTTATATTTCTACGAAGAATAGACAGTGCTTTTTCAATACAAAGCGACGTTTTGTGTCTACATTTTTGACATCGCACCGTAAATATCCTTCTACAATCTGTCATTTAGTCTTTCGGTTTTAACTATCATTGTCTAGGTCCTTATAAATGTAGACTATTTCAGTAGAATATTTCTTCCCAAACTGTTAAAATCACACTGGCAACAAACTTTCTCCTCGACGGTCACAAACTATATACGATTATCTGCAAAATCATGATTCGATTAGAACGCATAACTGTGATAATCAATAGAATAATATAGCTATCTTCTCCTATTGTACATCATTTAGTTAAAAGTCATGTCTATTCTTCCGTCGACAAGTCGCTGCTTGTGCTAAGCTTGCTGAAAGCCGTAGACCTATGCCACTTGGCCCTGAAACTTATGATCGCTTACGATTGTTGGTATGTATTGTTTTGTTAGGGTAGGTGACGGTGATGACCACTGCTTTAAGATGAGAATATTTTCTAGTTTCTTTCTTTTTAGAACGTGATTTTTCAGCACCTATTCGGGTTTTAGTCTTTGAACTTACTTTTTGTTTAGATTTTTGGGGTTAGCAGAGATGTGCTAATTAAGCCCTTTCAGCTGATACCCAACACGGCATCATTGAATTTGATCATTGTATGGTACGATCTTCGCAGGGTCACTGGTAGCAACTGGATGAGAGTTGTCGAGAATCGTGCTGAATGGCGTGCAATTGGAGAGGCCTATGTTCAGCAGTGGACTGATGTAGGCTGATGATGATGATGGCTTCTAAAGGGCGCCAATTTAAATTTAACGTGATGTCACATAGCCCCCTCGTCTGTTAAGCAGACTCATTGAGTCTGATAACAATAGACTAATTGTGTTAATTACTTGACACTTGACAGTCTTACCACCGGACGATCAAGACGTTTCCAACGATTTTACATAAGCCAAATTATGATTATGAAGTTTAGAAGTTTTGAAGAAAACAGATGAACATACATACATAGTGGTCAAAATCATTAAAAAAGTACGGGTTCATTTGGAGTTTGCATAATATATACCATCCCCTTTCACTGTAATGAGGAATGCAAAATGTATGAATCTTACCTGAGATCCGGAGCGGCAGGGACTAGCGGTGCTGTATAATTTATCGATCTCATTGCTCTGCATCTCTCCACAGCTCCTAAAAATAATAAACATGAATTAAAACATGAAGATCTCTATAAGCAAGCCTAGTGTGGGACGCCCCCCAGCTAATTGGACCAACGACCTAGGGACATGGACGCGGAAGGCGGAGGACAGGGTGTTATGGCGCAGCCTGGGCAAGGCTTATATCCAGCAGTGGACTGCGATAGGCTCAGTTAATCGAAAACATGACATGCCTGGTGACGGTGACTATAACAGTACCTTCACTGCTCGCTTTTCAAACATTTCCACACAATAGGCATAACAGACAGTCCTCTGTGCAGAGCATGCATGGGGGCTGAGGAAACCGTGTGCTCTTTGAATGCAACGGCGTCACCCAAATTAGATCAGAAACCCTCAGGTGACCCAGATTTTTTTGTAGATGTTCTCAACATACTAGGATACCAGAAGAAGCAGCTTAGGTATCCAAGCTGCTTCTGGAGTACGGGTAAGTTGGTTGAAATCAACAACGGCCTCCAAGGTAACGTACAATGGTCTACTTGAAGGACTAAGTGCGGCAAGCATCCCAATGACGAAGAATAAGAGAAATCTTTTCGTTCTTGTATGATTATTGAAAAACGTTTCCGAATGACAAACTTTATGCAGTCGGTATGATGTTACTACGGCTTTCTTCATTAAAAAGAAGTGTGGGGTCGGTCGTAAGAAACGGTCGTAATGGGGTCGATCGTAAAGGTCGTTCCTGACGGTGTCCTCCCCGTCCCCCGTCCGAAGTTCCTTACAGTTTTTCTTCAATTCCGAACTGTAACGTCGTTTATCATTTAAAATACTCAAACTCACTGTACGTCGTGACGTTGCGCAACTGCCATTTTGGGTTTTCATTTTGATCGATGAAAAGTTTAAGAATTACGTTCCAATTAAAGTTATAGGTATTTCAATTCTTTATTTCACAACAGCAGCGCTCCGCGGTTTCACCCGCGTAGTTCCAATTCCCGTGGGAATACGGGGATAAAATATAGCCTATGTCACCCGGGGATAGTGTAGCTTCCCAACAGTGAAAGAATTTTTCAAATCGGTTCAGTAGTTTCGGAGCCTATTCAATGCAAACAAACAAACAATCAAATCTTTCCTCTTTATTAATAGTTATAGATAAACTAGTCGTGGAGTCACGACCCACACCTATGAAAATGAACGCGTCTCACGAAAGTCGTTAATTAAAGGTAATTAATGTAAAGAAGAAGCATAGTTATTTACAGCATACTCATTGAAAATAGTGCTGACAATGTACCTAATTTTGATTGCACTAGTATTAAAAAACAACACAATATACTAACACATATTCTATGTAAAATGGAATATTATGTTGGCCATAAATTGCTTTATCACGAGGAGATTTGGATTACGCATAAAAGGTTACATTAGCATCAACCATTCATCGATTTTCGTATCACATGGCTGGGTCTATTAATTTGGCATAATACTGACGTCATCGTACGGCGAATGTAAGCCCACGTACGCACGGGTGTTTCTTAACTTGACTTTATTTTTCCTCACAATGAATTATCAACTCTAGGCCTTGGGCTGAGTGTTTGAATTCAACAGAGCGCTTTTTTAATGCGTTATTGTGCTGTCTTCGATTTTCAACTACTGCTAAAGGTTGCAGATAATTATCACTACACTTTGTTAGTACTTAGTAGGTATTTAGGTGTATTCTGATATTTGCTGCATCCGGTTAGGCCGGAAGCCGACCCCAAAATAGTTGGGAATAGGCTAAACAGATGACGATAGTACATAGGTGTTACCCAAAGGTACCAAAATATTATAATACTACTTCTATAGTAGAAAAAAACTAAGAAAACCGGGCAGTATTATTACGTTTTTCTATCTGGAATTTCTCAAAAGCAGCCTGGAGTCTGGATTAGTGCTCGGTTGATGGCATTAAGCTCGCCCCTTTGTTACTGGGACTTAAACACAACATGCTAAATTTTGGTGTACTACAGTTACCTACATTACTGCCTACCCCTTCGGGGAAACAAGGCGTGATGTTAGGATATAACGTAACTACCATAGTGTGGTATTTTGTCAACACATAGTTTGACGTCATGGTTACGCTATCGTGCGAAAACCGAAGGACAGTATTAAGGCAAGCTTAACAAGAATATTGCTATTATGTTTCCGGTAATTGTGATCTGATAATACCTAGAACTAATTGAAGAGTGTGCAGTTGTTCTTTTTTGTTTAGTCTTTCCTGCAGGCTTAGCATGACGCTTTCTATTTCTACGAAGAATAGACAGTGCCTTTTCAATACAAAGTGACATTTCGTTCCTCCATTTTTTGCATCGCAAAAAAAAAAAAAAAAAAAAAAAAAAAAAACTGTAGATATCCTTCTACAATCTGTCATTTTGTCTTTCGTTTCTAACAATCTGTGTCTAGGTCCCTATAAATGTAGACTATTTCAGAAGAATATTTCTTCCCAAACTGTCAAAATCACATTGACAGTCACATGATTTGTTTAGAACGCATAACTGTGATAATTAATAGAAAAACATAGCCATCTTCTTCTATTGTACATCATTTAGTTAATAGTCATGTCTATTCTTCCGTCGACAAATCGATGCTCGTGCTAAGCCTGCTGGACTGATCACCTCGATTGGACCAACAAAATTATAAGTAGGCACGTAAGTCAATCAATCTAGATGGTTTTTTTTCCACATATGTTGGGTTCGGCTTCCTGCAGGAGCACCGTTTTGTCGATGGAAAAGTAGACAAAAATTACGTTCCGTGTAGACCAGTGGTTCCCAAAGTTCACTGGACCGCGATCCACCTAGCAGAACCCAGAATTTCGGGGCTTGCCATCGAATACATTTTTCAGTGACGTATCTTGTGATAAATCAATGAGTTCTTCGCTTGGACGTATCTCCCAATTTTTCAAGGCCTACCTGATATTCCCTCGCCAACCCACAAGTGGGTCGCGACCTATAGTTTAGGAAATGCTGGTGTAGACAGTAGAACGTTTTCTGTCAGTGTCACAATCACAATTTGTCAGTGTGGTTTGAACGTTTTAGATAGAACAATTTCTTCTGAAACAGTCTACATGAAAAAGGACCGAGACAAAGATCGTTAGAAACTAAAGACAAAATGACAGATTGTAGAAGGATTTCTACAGTACGATGTCAAAAATGGATAAACGAATTGTCACGATTGTATAGAAATAGCTGTGTCTATTCTTCGTAGAAATATAAAGCGTTATGCTAAGTCTGCAGTCTAACCGGATGAAGTTGAGCACCAGTATTTTACATACAGCGACTGTCTAACTGACTTCCACGACCCAGTTACTGGGTATTACCCTGATACTCCTCGATAAGACTGGTTGTTAGACGTTAGCAAAATTGTACGAGTACACATAAGTGTTATTCGGTTATAAATCTTATACGCCAGACACGTGCTGAGGTAAAAGATATTGTAATTTAATTTATTTTGATGTTTCCTTATCGTTGTAACTGATGTTTAATAAGAAACTGATGAAATGTTTATTACTATAGAAATAACTCGAACGAATTCAAATATCAATTTTACGTTCTGCAAATCTGCACCCTGATAATTGCGTTACACACTTTGTATCACAATGACACAATCTGAATGAGTTTGAACGATATTGCTAATCCATCGGTCCATTATGTCTCTCTTATACTTACCAAACAGATTCGTTAGACCCTGGCTCCGAACATCCATACAGCAGCATATGATGAGCAGTATGCATGGTGGCATTCGGTTCAAATCCCACTGAAACAAACATTTAAGTATAGTAGGTAGATACAGTCTATAACCTCTTCGGAGGTCTTCTTTTCACAAACTATAATCAAAACCAAACTACTTTAATTCACACTACATTTTGACCGCGGCTCCACTCGCGTGGTTGTCGGTTATTCCGAAAAAAAGTAGCCTATGTCCTTCTCCATGTCCCAGGCTATATCTCTGCCAAATTTCATGACGATAGGTTCAGCGGTTTAGGCGTGAAAGCGTGACAGACAGACAGATTAACTTTCGCATTTATAATATTATTAGGGATAACTGGGGATAAACCTATATCGGCAGTTAGGTACGAAGCGTCAGAATCTAGGAGCACAGTTTAAAGTCGTTTTCCACAGGGTGACTAGTAATTTGACGTAGGTACCTATTCCTTTCAGGAAGTGATAGTGATAAGATTTGGATTTTAAAAGACAACAGTGGGACACACGAACTGAATATTATACAGGGTAAGTTTTTATCCTGCATATCTTTAATTCAGCATATCATTCTAGATCCCCTAGCGCACTTATTTTTGTATATCCGGCGAAAATTTTCTCTGCTAGGGGGTCTAGAATGATATGCTGAATTCATGGTTACAATTTGCGCACTGGATAAAAACTTTTCCTGTATAAGTACCTACTAGCTTCTGTTTTTTTTTTTTTCTATGTACCGCCCGCTGCCCGCGACTTCGTTCATGTCAAACTTCTTGTTACCCGACCCATCCCGTCGCATCACTTCGCCTGCCCGCGCTTGTTTCTGACTATTTTCATTTTGATCGGCTCCTAAGGGCCCTAGCGTGATGTTAAGTAGCCTATTGCCTTCCTCATGAATTGTCCTATCAAATGCAAACAGAATCTTTTAAATCTAACTGGTAGTTCCTGAGATTAGCGCGTTAAAACAAACTCTTCAGCGTTATTATTATCTTCTATTTATATATACAGGGTTATTTGAAAAACACCAATAACCTCTTAAGAGGTAATTGTACTCATCATTATGAACAACTTTTACTATGGGACCAAACCTGAAATCTCGAAAAAAAAATCAGCTGTTCCCTACATTTATGTTCGCATATCTCGTCAAAATGTAGGGAAAAGATGATTTTTTTTTTCGCGATTTCAGGTTTGGTCCCATAGTAAAAGTTATTCATGTTGATGAGTACAATGACCTCTTATGAGGTTATTGGTGTTTTTCAAATAACCCTGTATAGAGGGAACTCTCTTCAAAAACGACTTTCGGTTTTCACAACCAGACCAGAACAAAAAACGTTGGCTACATCTACATACTTTACGCTTTCTAGAAGAACTTTTTCTAAGCCTTTTTAGGACAAACATGATGGTCTAATTTTAAATTAAAAATATTATAAAATATGTATACCCAAGCTGGTAAACAAATACAGAATACATTTTCTAGTCAAATCCGCACTAACGTGCAACATCAGGTTTTATTTTTAGAACCCTTAGCACTAAGAAGCTCGGTATCAAGGGAGTCTCGTACATAAACATGGAATTGGATGATAAGCTTATAAATTGCGATGAAGCTCCGGGAATTCCTTCGTAAATAGCAAAATCACGAACAGCTCTGTGCTACCTGAGTCTAAGTTGATGACGACAGAGATTTGAGACAGACATTTTAAACGACAAGCCATGCGGCCGATGGAATTCAAGAAAAACTACGAAGTTCCATACAAACTTTTATGCCCTTTAGGTAATTTTGAAAATTCCTCCCTTTGTCCTCATTGGAACCCTGACCTTCCGGAACTCTATAAGATTCTTATTGTGAAGAAGATGTTCAGTTAAATGATTTACTTCATTGGTTATCATTAGAGCCTCTTCGTCTATAGTAATTTGTGCAGATAGGACTTGCCATTGACAAATAGAAAATATATAAAAAAATACTACTTTCTTATACCTATCTTTGGAACTGACATTGTCAGAAGGCAGACTAAGGAGGTTTCAATTGGGTAGACGAAAAAATAAATACAAACCTATGTAATAGTTGCTGTGTGGTGAGATCCTGATGGGCGTGCATAGGTAGAGCTCATCCTGGAACAAAGAATACAGTGTTATTATGACTATCTTCACATACAAGTGAAGCTGAATATAGTCTTCGCACACACGTCACTTATTTCAAAATGTATTTTTATATCATTTTTCTTTATTTCTCTTTATATTCTTGTTTAAATACCTTTTTTATGTATTAGTCTTGGACCAACCTAACCTCCTACTAGGAGTTGGGCGTTGGTAGCTGCGCCACAGTTTTAACTTTTGCAGGTATTATTATCGATTAACGTTGTTTGTCTTTGAATGTTTTTGTTTCCAATAATTTTTATTAGTCTTGCCGAGAAATTCTCACAAGGCTACGAAACTGGCTAGTAAGTATTTAGTATCTTGTCTCACGTATGTTGCACCTACGTGATAATAAGGTTAATACCTACTTCTATTTCTTGAACTAGCAATGGACAGTTGTTTCATCATCATTTTATCATCACACTCATCTAAAAACCTAGTTTAGATAACGCAATACTCACACTCACTAGTTATGTAAATATTCGCTGGAATTACCAGAACCAAGGATATAATAGTGTTGTTCCTACCTATTAGAGTACCACGTTCACAAAGACGCATAAATATCGCTGCGGGATTAAATCGCGCACTGGATTTTCAACTGTCGGTGTTGAACCAAGCATCGAGAATCCAACGAAGTGCATTTCAGGGCATCGAAAAAACATACTTTTCGATTTTCAACTCTCGGCGCTAAGCGTTGCGTTGAAGATCCTGTGAGCGAAGTATTCCCGCCGCGATATTTTTACGTCCGTGCTAACGTGGACGTGTACTTATTCTAACACTGTAGCGGAGCTACTTTTGCAGTGCATCAGGCATGTTTGCGGATGCGCGAGTAGATGACTTTCATGCCATCATGCGCAAACGGTGTGCATCGATGCTGCGGTGATTCAGGGGTAGCCATAACAATATTTTAGCTACACTGCCGGACAAGGTTGATGGACCCTGGATATCAAGGCTCTGGGCTGGCAGACATGTGCGTGCACATGTACACATGTAGCCAATAACCCTTTTATTTATAACGGTTGCTTAAAAGTTAAGAGATGTTTAAACGTTAAAAGTGTATGTCTAAACAGACGCTAATCATTACTTAACTTTAAGGCGCAGACAGCCGACTTTTAAGGACTTTTTATTGAAGATCACGTCTAAACGGCTTGTCTTATGTATTTGAAAAAATTATATGTGAAACTAGACAATTTTCTTCGTCATTTGATATGTGAATATTTTAAATAATATTTTTATAACATAATGTAATTAATTGGTAAAGTAATGTCTAACGCGGACATAAAAACGATAATCACGCAAAAACTATCAGGTGTATTTCCATGAAACTTTCACCATCTAAAAGGCAATTTAGTCACCCAAAATTTAGTATACGGTTTTTCTTTGAATTGTGTTTGATAAATCAACATGGGTTGTTTTTCGAAAAACTTGATGCGCGTTCAGGCGGGGTCTCTTGCGAGAGACGGGCGGCAGTGCATCGCTTTAGGTAGCTGTCATCTATCGTCGCCTTAAGCAACGTTTGTAAATATGGGGGTTAATGTTCAGTTATTTTATTTTTAATTTATTGAGTTTACTAACATAGGCCAAGTTTATACCAACACTAAGGATCCATGGCCTGAAATATGTTTATGTATATAACTGATGATGCATAGTTCAACATAAACAAAAATAGGTGTTATTAATGTAATTTAAGTAAATCAATAATAAGAGGTAAAAGTGGAGGTGGACTGGCCACATGATGCTAGACACTAAAGGAAAGTAGAGCAAGGTACTGACGGAGTGGTATCCAAGGGATGGCAAAATAAATCGGGAAAGACAGCTCACCCGATACTAGGAAATAATAAAGCTGACAGCAGGTCCAAACTGGCAGACGTCACCTCGCGACAGACGACAATGGAAATTGTTAGAGGAGCCTATATGCCATGAATCACACCGAAATACGAGACATTTTGTATTCGTGATTTTTGTTGTAACCATTAGGTATTGTAAATATTTTTACGTCTACAACTAAGTAAATTTTAATATAAAAAAGACGGGGAGTCCGAGCTTATTATGAAACACCTACAACTATAATACATACAAAATGGCGCAGGGAGAGCAAAGGGCACACGGCACGACCTTTAGAAAAATGCAGGTGGGATGCGGTTCGCTCCGGGAGAAATAATTAAAAGTCAAATCTGGATGTTGTTGTACGTTTCCAAGAGAGCTGAGAATAAAATAAAATGCGATAGGAACTTGCTTTCCAGTAACAATAGGGTTGTTTGTAAAGAAAAATATATCAGACTACCTATGCCCGCGGCAACTCCCGCGGGGATGTCGAAAAATATCCAACGGAAACGGGCTACCTACTGGGACAAAATGTACCCAATGTTACACCTTATAACATCAACTATCTGCCAGTGAAAGTCCAGTCAAAATCGGTCCAGCCGTTTCGGAGATTAGCCGGAACAAACAGACAGACAGGCAGACAATAAATAAGTACCGATATGTTTTAACAAGCATTTATAAATAGCAGTTATTTCCACATTACAAACAGACACTTCGCATTGATTTTGATTATTTAAGAACACTTGTAAGGCTACGGGCAAAGCCCTGGACTCTTCTGAACAAAAGTTGGCTATTAGTGTAATCTTTTTTTTTTTGGGTGGGAAATCATCAAATAACTTCTCCCGCTCTGGGTGGAGCAGGAGGGCGTGTCAGACTTTTACTGACTAAAACCCACCCGTGTTCCTTCAGTAGCCCGTATGCCAGGGGCTGTGGTGTCTCTTTCGAACAAACCCGCACCCCTGGTAGGCATCAGCCCTTGCGGGCCCCATCATTTTTTTTGTGCTGACATCTTTTGAGGCGCGCGTGGAACACAACGCGCCGTCGACTTGGGCTTGGTTCTTACCGGACAGCGAGCTACCCATTACTCGCCGTCCGCAAGCTCATGCCTACGGTGGCCGGAAATCGGCCTGAGATTCCCGACGCCCAGGTCGTCTCCGTATCCTATTAGTGTCATCTTTGAATATTCACGATGTTTGGAATTCTCACGGAATTCTAATGTCGCTTACCTAAAGCTGTACAGGTACACCTACCTCATAGACAGGCATGATAACAATCTTGCACGTAAACTGTTTACTAATCAAATTCTACTTTCACGGGCAGACGAAATTGTAGATTAGGTTTCGACATGCGGGCAATATCTACCTTTAAATGTAAGTAGGTATACAGGTTACGCAAATTGTAACCATGAATTCAGCTTATATGATTCTAGACCCCTAGTGTAGAACGTTTTCGTGAGTTAACAAAAAATAAACCTGCTGTTTCATAGAAAATTGCTATACCTACGCGGTCAAAATGTATGGAACAGCAATTTTTTTTTATAACCGAAGAAAAATTTCAACGCTGGCGGCAAATTTCAAAATCAAGTACTGAATGCATAGGAACAGTTTTCGCGTCGATGTACCTGCCACAATTTATACGCATAGCAGGACCAGAAGCTCTATTGCCGGATTGTAAAGGAAAAGAAAGGAGTACGCAGGAAGTAGTTGCTCTCCGAAAATTAAAAAGCTTAAGTACCTACCTATTTTACCCACTTAAGGCGACGATAGATGACAGCTACCTACAGCGATGCACTGCCGCCCGTCGCTCGCAAGAGACCCCGCCTGAACGCGCATCAAGTTTTTCGAAAAACAACCCATGTTGATTTATCAAACACAATTCAACGAAAAACCGTATACTAAATTTTGGGTGATTAAATTGTCTTTTAGATGGTGAAAGTTTCATGGAAATACACCTGATAGTTTTTGCGTGATTATCGTTTGTATGTCTGCGATAGACATTACTTTACCAATTAATTACATTATGTTATAAAAATATTATTTAAAATATTCACATATCAAATGACGCAGAAAATTGTCTAGTTTCACATATATTTTTTTCAAATACATAAGAGAAGCCGTTTAGATGTGATCTTCAATAAAAAGTCCTTAAAAGTCGGCTGTCTGCGCCTTAACACAAAAGAACGAAGCCAAAGGTTACCTCAGGATGTTAAAAAGGTACAATCAGGGTGAAGGGAAAATTACGAATGACATGGTCTGTGTATGTGGACTTTGGAAAAACCTATGACTTTTGGTTACGGCTGTTTAAATAAAGACAAACTGGAATTTTTTGATCTGCGTGGGGTTTTACCGTAGGCCCAATGTTTATGTTTTATTAAACATCAATTTTCAAATGATAAAGCCTTAATAAAAAATGTTGTAGCATAACTATTAATAGTTACTATCTCAGGCTGAAGTCGATCGGATACTGGATAAAACCAGGTCGAGTCTATTAATAGACCCAGCGGAGTGCTCCAATCAATGTTCAATGTTATCAACGATTGGGAATTATTGATCCTCATTGGGCTTTCATTTTCACTCGTAAACGTAATAAAATCACTGGTGGTCTACGTCAGCACTTCAGTGTAAAACCTTTGAAAAATCTTTCGTATTTCATATTATGAAATTAAGTACTTTGAGTTTTACGTTCAATGTGAATCTTGGGCAATTTGTCTCAAATCTCTTTAGGGATACAGTACAGTAGATAAAGCCTAAACCGTTTTTGAATACCCAGATGCTATAACAAGGCCTTTCTTGGTGTTCCCGGCGCTCAAAATGATCTCTCTACCTATGAGGTTTTTGTAAGGAGAGCTCCTTCGCCCATGTTATAGGATAATATATACGAACTGCACGAACTCCTGGTAAAATTGCGACTTAGCAAGGTGTGGTAGGGCAAGCTGAATCATACAGAATGGGCCAGCTATACAATTAAAGAAAGCGATACCATAGCACATGCAATGCATCTTTCTTCGTTATTCCAAAAATTGATAGCCCCACTAAAGAGCAGTTCGAACAACAGCTAACTTAAGAAAAAGCACCAATAACTACAAAAAAATGCGCAATTTTCCCGATATCTGCAGAATGGTTAAAAATTCAGCAGATCTGACCTAATACCTAACCTTCCAACGTACGAAGTTGTCGTTAATATTTAGTACGGACGTCCCAATTTGCTTCAACCGTACGGATTCGACCCTGAGATTTACCGCTGGTTTGGATCGTGGGTTCTTTTGGAGTCCCGAATGCTCTCCAACTTTTATTAAGAAGGAATACCTACCTATCTTGAGGTGAGCAAGTCCATAATGAGAGTGAGTAGTCAGAAAATCCTCAAAAGTGCAGCTAAGCTAAAAAAGCCCACGTTCGCGTGGACGTAAAAATATCGCGGCGGGATTTTATCGCTCCCTGCATCTTCAACTCAATGCTTAAATGCCCAGAGTTGAAAATCGAACACTGATTTTTCGATTCACAGTTGAAAATTCAGTGCGCGATATTTTTACCAATATGTGAAGTTGCGAACGTGGTCTATAATGGGAAATGAATTTTCGATTAATAAAGTACCTACGTTTTGTTTTTTAATCTTACGTAGAGCAGAAGTAGCCACAGCTTAGTAACTGAAGTCTCATTTTGCTTTCAGTACTTAATAGGCTAGATCCAGTGCGATTTTACACTATCGCACAGAAAAGGTACTAAAGCTAAGTAGGTAATATTGTTGAAATCTACTAGCCATTTGATTGCAGCGGCAAATGGACCATGGTAAACCTAACAAGCAATTTTTACGTACCTAGGTAGGCACTTGGAACAACCTACGTACGTATTGGCCTTTTCCTTATCAACAAATGAGGCTTTCATATACCGTGATAAAGCTGAAGTGGCTGATATAATTTATCATGATTTATTGGGACTGGTGATATTGAACTCTCGTAAATATCCACAAAATAACAACCTCACGCCTACCTCGACCTACTCTCTAACTAACTTTCCCGTCTTTGAAGATACAGGCCCATCCGAAAGTAGGCTCAAACATTCAAAGAGAATCCTACATCTGATTAATGAACTTTTTAGGGCAGGCAAAAACAGTGGGTGTAAGGTCAGTTGTCATATTGTGGTAACATTAAATCCTAGGTTGGGCTCCAAGGTAATCTTGTAGGTGATACCGAGTAGGCATCGCCAGTAACTTCGGCCATAACTTCGGATATCGTGCTTAGAGAGGGCTACACTTCTGGATATGGGAAAAAAAAGGGAAATGGGAAGATAAAGGTGATATTACAAATACATTTGGCAAGTCATATAAGGCAGCAAATTCGGAGCAGCGTTTCTTGCAGCATGCAGTTGGGGCATTTAATGGAATTGCCCATGTAAAGGCCTGCTGCAAGCAGCTTGAAACGCCCCACCGAATATGCTGGCAAGGGTGAGCATTGCCAATGGTTTATAGATGAAATCAATAAAGTATGAGAGACGGCTTTGTACAGAATCATAGTCCGGCTGTAAAATTAGAATAATTAATAGGTATTATTTACCTTCCAATGTTAGACAGGCAAAAATAACAAACAATTTCATACATTAAATACAAAAGCATTTGACTTCAAGTTGAGTACCTAAATATGTTAGGTAATCAGAAACATAATTTAGCTTTTTTGGAAGCTTACAAACAAGTATTGGTGAATTCATTAGTCATAATTTCTGTGGTTGATATAGGTACTTATATGACCTTTTAAACAAAATGCCATCTATACTTACTCATCTACATAAACCTGATATTAAAAACATTCTAGACCAGATATTCGACTATCTTTAATCTAAATGTCTGTCTACTAAAAATCAACCCCATTTCTTACCAATCAACCTGTTCAGCCCTTTTCCAACAATGTTGGAGTCAGCTTCCAGTCTAACCGAATACCAGTATTTTACATGGAGCGACTACCTATGTGACCTCCACAACCCAGTAACTGGGTTACACAATCCCCTTGGTAAGGTCATCAGATTTTTGGACTTTTGTCTACCAATACCAAGTGTCTAAGATCTACGAATAAAAGCTGAGCCCACCGGCTTAACATGCTCTCTGAGGAACGGACTGCTTTCTTATTATCCGGTGATAAAGAGATGAAACACGAAACGTCTGGCGTGCAGTTATTTTGGTCAACAATACTACGTACCTATTTAAATAGATTTTTTTAATAACCATGAGTTTGATATGCATGTGTGTATGATAATAACTGCATCGCACAGTAAAAGGATGAAATGTTATTTGTAAGAAGCATTATGAACAACTTTCTCCTTTCATCTTTAAAAATATACCCATTTAAATTATTTTAATTTTAAGAATGCGTCTTGATATTTATAATTTTTTGATGAGATATGAAATAATTATTACTTTTATTGATGTTGATCCTCTCCTGTTTTTTTTTTCTGAAATTGCCTTCTTATTTGAGATATTACACTCCATAAACTTTTATTGCAAAAAAATCAACACTATTGGTAGGTAGCAAATATTTTTATTTTTATTTCAGTGTGCTCAAACAAAATTATATTAAACTTTCAATTAATTCAGTTTATGAATGACTAAATAATGAAAGGTAAGTGAAATAAATGTTGTGTAAAACAATCTAGAAGTACACAACAGATGTTAGCAAAAAACGTGTATTTAATCAATTGTGACTATGGCGAATAAACCGAATAAATAAATTGGGTGTACGTACCTTGTGAGGCCAAACATTAGGCATCAGAAAATCATATGTATCGACTTCAAGTGCAGATGCCAATAAAACGCAACCGAGTGTGGCAAAAACAACAAAAACAATTTTTTTATCCATCATTTAAAATTGGAATAAAAATTTAAAAATAAAGTCACTGGCACACAATATTTCAACAAAATACGAATTACGAACTTTTACTATTTTATCACTTGACGAATTTCAATAGAATGTTTTTAAATTTTGTGTTATACGTTTGTTATGCTGCCGCGTTGCTTCAATAATGATTTATGATGATGTTCGAGCGTGCCGAGAAGCGACAAGTGTTTGTATAAATAATTTCGCAAATAAAACCGATCAATATTGGAGCAAGTTTACTAACGTCACAACTATGTTACCAGACTTCAGTATTATTCCTTCAAACAGGGATTTTTCTACTGCAATTTCATTTGTAAAATAATTAAAAGTAACTGGTTTATGACATCAGTTGAATCCTTTACTTAATCTGTGCTATTTATCGGGTTCTAACTTTTCAAATAATCTAAAATTAAGCATTGGTTTCAAACAGACTTTTAAAACCAGGAGATTTATTTTTGTGTGTGGTATCACTACGTTCTGAATTTGAAATGACGTTGCGAAAAACGTCCAGAAAGGAACGATGTCTGTTATTGATTATTTATTTCCTTTTACCTAAGTATGCTTTCTGCATTTCATGAACTGAAGATGGTCACAAAGAAATGATAATTATTTCATTTCACATTCAACTGGATAACCAGTTACGCCATCTAGTAGAAAATGATCAAACTATTTGGTTTCAAGTAATCGTTTAGCACTAATAGATGACACTAGTCATCACTAATTCAATGGCGTTGCTTTTGAGATTTGTTCTGAAAGTCTTGCAGAGTGCAGTTTTTACTGAATACATCGTACAGTTTATCTGGCTTCCTAGCTATTTTCTATTTAACTAAGCGAGAAAAAATTCGATAAGGTATGAATTCACAGAAAAATTGTAAAGACATCAGTTACAGTTTTGATGGAAAGGGTGCCTACATACTTACCTACCAAGTAGATACCCGTGAATTCTAAGCAACAAAAGTAGATAGAGCTACATACCTATAGGAAAATGTCTAAAGCATGCTCTGTAATGGAAGTATCATGTAGTAGTAATAAAGTTAGATATTCCGTCAACTATGTAAACTACTTACGACGTCCCCTCCTTAGGAGGAGTTCCGTTTAGCAATATAAATTGACGGCGGCGACCAGCCAGCAGGGGGCAATGGTAGCATGATCTGTCACAATAAGGCCAATTTGTGATGATAGATAGGATGAATTTGTGTCGGGAACCTACTCTGTTGCATTTTCTTAGACATTGGGTAGGTAGGTGTCTCTAACTAGACGTCATGCATGACTGTGTATAATTTATTTTGTAGAAAAGTAGGATTTCAAGCCTTTTTCTACTAACTCTAAAAACATTTCAAGCTGAGGTTTCACTTTAAGACAGACTTAGGTACAGACGCCAGCACATCGAGCTACCCCAAACTGTCTTTTCCCAATTGAACATGAACCATAAACTTATGTTACAAAGTTGAAAATCTATCAAATAAATTTGACAGATTGGGGTAGCTTGATGTGCTGGCGTCTGTACCTGTCTTTTCGATAACTCCGAGCCCAGAAAGTTGGTAACTAGGTACTACTACATAGCACTCCACTGCGACATTATTTGCGTCCAAAAGTGGTGACTTCGACGTGATAAGGTGCGTAAACAAATTAACAATACGCGACGCTATGGACCATCGGGATTAAACCCAAAGCCGGTCACACAACCCTTGACTTACTCTTATCGCCGAGATCTGTCACTCGAGGCAACACTGCAACCAAATTTCGTAACTTACCTACTTTCAATCACAACCCGATGAATAAAAAAAAACATGATCCTTTGCTTCATATGTTTGAAAAAAATCGTCAGCTTGACAACATAAATACCGCATTAGATGTTCCTGAATCACAAAATTATTCAAACAGCATTGCCATGGTGTGTTAGGTACCTACGCAATTGTCTCCGGTGGAGGAAATTCTATCTACCTCATACTGCCAAGCAAGTACGTACCTACCTATCCAAGCAGCAGTTTTTATTTTACAAATGATAAAATATCACCAATAGGTACCACTCTCACAAAAACATTGAAGAAAACAAACCAAATAGTGTCGTAAATATATCTTATTTTTCAAATAAATATCCGTGGCGTGATTCCGAAGCAGAATCGCCTATCATTTTATTTGATACATGACGCTCACACATTTTTGTTTGAAGCCTACTACGTGATGTGGGCGCGAGTAGTAACGGCTGGGAAAACTGAATAAAATGGCCTATTTTTTTATGTAATTGTTGAAAAAAAATCTTAGAACAATGCTCATTGAATAACATTAGGAGATTTGATTGTAACGTTTTTTTGGTGAAAATTCGTCATACTCAACCTTTTTTTTATAGGGGCCACAAACACCTTTCAGTCATGGTGTCGAGGGCCGCAAGCAAAACTTATTTAGGTCTTCGCATCTATGACTCACGTGTTTTTTTTGTGGTTACGTGTACCTTTATTTAACTACCTAAACCTATGGAGCTTAGGTTTCATGATAAAGAGTACCTAGGGTACAATTTGGTATAGATAGCCGTCTACATCCAGATTTAGGCCTCTAAAGTTTAGAAACGACGACCGGCCCACAGCCTTCACATTCTTCTAGAACCCTCATCACGTGACCCAAAAGCTTTGTGAATGGCCCATGCAAAGTAGGACTCTTGGAAACCCCAAGGAGCGCAATCCATTTGAAGTGGCCCATGCTTTTTCCAATCACAAAAGGTTTATAAGAGTTTTAAATAGATACCTGGTTGTGCAGGTTTTTAACCGCCGTATTATGAGGATAACGTTTTACGTCAACCCCATATAACATAGACAAGGTCAGGAAGATGATAAAAACTCTTCACTAGCCAGCCAGATTTTCACACTTCTTATCTATACTAATATTATATACCGTGGGCCAGAATTCAACACGATTTTAATATAGTACCTAGTGGAATCTGCCCCACCAAATCGAATTAGTGGGGCAGATTCCACTGCAAAAGTTTTGGCATTCCACTTTGCACCAGTGAGGCAGCTCGATGGGGCAAAGTGGAATGATTCGTTTTTGTTTGTAAGTAGGTGGTAATAATACCTGGAACTGAGAGTAGGATTCGAAAACATATGTTTGCAATTGAGCTCAATTCTTGAGGACGGTTATCGGTTATTTTACATCACGCTACGAGCCCCTCGGGCTCGTAGCCGAGCAAAAATAAAAAAACCGGTCAAGTGCGAGTTGGACTCGCGCACCGAGGGTTCCGTACAAACCTGTGGGTATATAAGTAAAAGTTCAAAATTGTCAAAAATATTTTTTTTTATGTGACGAAACTAAAAATTTACGGTTTTCGTAATTTTTCCTATATCTGTACTATAAGACGTGACTTCGTACAAAATTTCAAGATTCTAAGTTCACGGGAAGTACCCTGTAGGTTTTGATTCCCGTGCGAGTTTCGAAAATTTGCGGAATTTTGCAGCCTAAATGGCTGTATCTTTTGATTGCGTTGACTTAGAAGGTTGATTTTTCTACAGCTTCCAGGGACAGTAGAACTAAGTATCATATAGAAATTTCAGTTTGATACCTCCACGCGTTCCTGAGAAAAACGGTCTTGACAGACGGACGGACGGACGGACGGACGGACGGACGGACAACAAAGTGATCTTATAAGGGTTCCGTTTTTTCCTTTAGAGGTACGGAACCCTAAAAAATCACAAAAGAATGCGATGCGAAAACGAGATATGTAACAGTTCGGGCAGGCGATGCAATGCGACGGAGTGGGTCGTAGTTATTTTTAATCGCGAATGCAACAATCTCTAAATATTTAAAGATTTTTCTCAGTGCCGGGAGCATAACATAAATCGAGTTGCCACCATTAAACTACGCTATTAAAAGTAAATTGTGGGTCAAAGATCACGAAGATTGAAATTTAGGTAAGTGGGGAGAGTAGCACCTAGTTACTGAGTAGCACCTTCTATAAAGGGTAGCTGTAACCATGAACTCATCACATGATTGTAGACCCCCGGGGATTTTTTTTTCGTAGGTTATTAAAAAAGAAATCTGCTGTTTCATAGAAAAGTTTTTTTTTTTTTTAATATCCGTGGTAATAGAATGCTTGGCATAACCTGGACATAGTTCTGAGCCAACGTCTCAATCCTCCAAGAGCTTCGTATCAAACAGCGTCTTTCTTCCATCGTCCAATGTCGTATCCTCACTTTCTTTGGACATATCACACGTCGAAGACACATCTGTGGGCGACTTGTAGTACAGGGAAAGGTTGAAGGTTCAAGATCACGCGGCAAGTCTCCATGCGTTGGATCGATCAAGTCAAAACTGCACTCAATGGTCCACTCCACGAATGTTCAAAAAAAGCTACAGTCAGCCAAACGGATTGCGAAGCTTGCCACCATCCCTGATGTGACGACCACGACCACTCTGCCAAGAGTGTGACGACCAAGAAGAAGAACAGGATGCTCATCAATATCCCTGCCACTAACCTGCTGACTAATGTACCCATCACCATACTATCCATCCCAGTCATGCCAGCTTCTGAGTGCCTAAGGCGTCATTGGTAAAAGTTTTAATTATGTAGATCATATTATGTGCTATGGCAGGTGGCTGTGTAATAGGCGGGTGGTTGCTTCCTTATTTTTGAACGTGAAATGAATTTAGGAATCATCACTTCAAATAATTGATTACAAGCCGAAAAAACGATTATATAGATATCAAAAGGAGAGACACAACCCAATTGTTACCTTCAAACCAACGTAGATATCCGCCAATGATTGCCCTCAGGGAAATTCTCCCAGAATCAATTCCTAGTACGTTGCTAAGATAAGGAAGAAATATAGAATGATATTATTTTACGACGTTCGACATTTTGGGAATACCCACTGAAGGTCAAAGAACATCAATTACGTAAAAGGTTCTGTTTGAAATATTCTACCTTTTCAAATTATACTTGAGTAAATCTATGAAGCCCTAGCGAACTTTTCGTGTGTCAGCTTGGTTCTGGCACGTAGCCTAAGTACCTACTGCCTACTTCGAAGTATACCACTTTCGTTTTTGTGCTTACGTAACAGTTTCTTCTATCTCTCGTTACTTGTAGCTCATCTGCACTTCTATTCTATTCTCTAAGAGATAATGTCTTGGCTGTACTCAACGACCAGCTCGTCATCGATACATCTTTGAGATCAGCTGAGCGTGCAGCGCTAATTAAAACGATATTCACTTACGCAGTTTTGGTCATCAATGAACTCTAGGCTGTATCCTCCCGACGCTGCTTCGTAGACGAATTTGGTCTTGAAACAAATCAAAGATCAATCTCAACTGAGAGTATATGGGTTTAAAATATTTGATTTGTGAAGTTCTAACTTACGGTCCTCGCAGCCTCGCGCGCTAGTGTACCTACTCGCAGCATGATGAAACCACACTTGTATCGCCGGATTTAGTCAACGAATTTTAATGCAGTTTTCATCAAAAGACAGAGTGATTTAAGAGGAAGATTTATATGTATAATAAATCGACACCCACGCGAGCGAAGTCGCTGGCTAAAGCTAGTGACAATCATTCATTTGAAATTTAAAATATGTCATTGTCAAAAGTACACAATTGTCTTGTCAATCTTATTTGCTTCTTTTGATATTGTCACCCATTTTCTTTTTTGGGTGGGAAATGATCAAATGACTTCTCCCGCTCTGGGTGGAGCAGGAGGGCGTGTCAGACTTTTACTGACTAAAACCCACCCGTGTTCCCTCAGTAGCCCGTATGCCAGGGGCTGTGGTATCTCTTTCGAACAAACCCGCACCCCTGGCAGGCATCGGCCTTTGCGGACCCCACCGGTGGTTGCTGACATCTTTGACGGGAGAAGTTATTTGATGATTTCCCACACAAAAAAAAAAAAAACCGCAACCTACTTTTTTTGGCCGCTATGTCGTCAGCTTTGAGGCACAAACCCTGACGAGCGGCCCCACCTTGGGGTTCCTCTTCGCTTGACCGTGGCTGGGAGACCACAGCTACTGAGCCCCCCCGCAACGACAATGCGGGAACCCACTCGGGGGGATTGTCACCTTGTATAGCTATTAGGCTTGTAGCTATTAGGTACCTACTTAATATTCATGTAAATTGTTATTATTTCATCGTACTTTTGTATGGCATGTTGTGCTATGTTTTTGTCTACACCAAATAAACGACCAACCCGCACTGGGCCCGCGTGGTGGATTACGGCCCACTCCCTCTCAAGGAGAGGAGGCCTGCGTCCCAGCAGTGGGAACGTTTATAGGCTGAGTAAGTAAGTAAGTAAATAAACGATTTCTCCCATAACATCACACCTCGTTTCCTAGAGGATGATCGGGCAGAGGTGTACTACAACCAAATTTTGCCAGTTCTGTTTATTCCCATGTAATAGGACGCGAGCCTATTCAAAATCAACAGGGCACAAAATCAACAACGAATCGTTTACTTACTCTTCGGTATCGTGGTCGCTAACACTAGCTAGATCAACGAGGCAGTTAACGATTTATCTATTTAACCTACCTATCTATGTTTCGCAAATACCACTGTATTTTTAGTAGGAATGGCTCCATAATCTAGATTATAATGCAACTGAGGTATTAGTAAGTCGTCCAAAATATTCCGTCCCGCTAGCTTCCGAACACAAACATTTTCACACTTTTGTTTGAGTTGATTTCTATCATTGTTGT
Source organism: Polymixis flavicincta (assembly GCA_949987655.1). NCBI lineage: Eukaryota > Metazoa > Arthropoda > Insecta > Lepidoptera > Noctuidae > Polymixis > Polymixis flavicincta. The sequence goes on from OX465173.1 coordinate 23,009,709, forward strand.
TTTTCGTTTTTTAATTACTGGTGTTCCTTCACAGTTACTAAATAACTATTAATGTTTTCATACCGTGTGGTGGGACCCTGGTGATCTGCGATACAGGTATTACTAGTGCAGACACCAGTCTCTCACAAACTAGTGTCACTTAGTTTTTAAGCTTTTATACCCTTGTTTGTGAAAGAAAATAAAGTTATTGGAATTTAAATTAAATCCCAGCTACCTCCCTGACACGAAACGTCTCTTCTGCACCCTCATCTTTGCCCTAAAGCAGTTACCACACAAATCACGTGCCCGCCTGTATCGGCGATGTATCAACCCGGTCGTATGTTGTACGACCTTCAACTGATTTACGTCCGGGCACTAACCCGGTTAATGGCAGCCTTAGTGCTCTATTGATATTTTTACGATGATCGGAAAGTGATGGGGTCGAGTTAAAAATAATAGGTTGGTTTAAGTTTTAATGGGAAAGAGTTGTTAAAGTTTGATGAGTTTTAGCAGATGGTGATAGCATTGACAATACCTACCTATCATCACAACCCCAGCACACAGCCAATAATGTTCCAACTGTTTGGACATAGGCAGGCCTCGATAGTTAGTTGACAGATGTCACATATCATCAATATTTTTGGGTTCTAGGTCATGCCGGTTCCCTCACCATGTTTCCCCAAACAAAGTAAGTCAGAAATCTCGTCGTCTGTTACTTACTACATTGACGAGACCCAAGTCATCTACATATTGTTATATCAACTTATTTTGTGCTTTCTAGTAGATCATAGTCCTATTTCCTTTTACAAATTTGTTCAAAACGATTTTCTGACGTTCAAAAGTGCCTTTTATGTGCCTATTTGAAATAAATTCTGTGACTTTAATTGTATTTCTTCTTTCGTACGCACTCCTAAAACTGAAATTAAATTATAACACAACAATAGAATATAGGTACTAATGCGTTGTATCGCGAGCAGGCAGAACTGCTTCTGTGTGAATCGCTGCTGCAAGCTTTCCACATCGCGGCGGTGTTGAGCTTATACCAACAGGCTTAGCACGAGCACCGATTTGTCGACGCAAGAATAGACATGACTATTTAATTAACTAAATGATTTGCAATAGAAGAAGATGCTATGTTTTTCTAATAATAATCACAGTTATGTGTTCTAAACGAATAATGATTTTGTAGATAATCGTATAGACGTGGCCGAGTAGAAAGTTTGTTGTCAGTGTGATTTTGACAGTTTGGGACGAAATATTCTTCTGAAATAGTCTACATTTATAAGGACGTAGCCAAAGATCAAAACGACACGAGAGACATAATGAGAGATTGTGGAAGGATATCTACGGTGCGATGTCAAAAATGGAGCAACGAAATGTCACTTTGTATTGAAGAATCACTGTCTATTCTTCGTAGAAATAGAAAGCGTCATGCTTTTTTTTTTTTTTTTTTGGTTGGGAAATCATCAAATAACTTCTCCCGCTCTGGGTGGAGTAGGAGGGCGTGTCAGACTTTTACTGACTAAAACCCACCCGTGTTCCTTCAGTAGCCCTTAAGCCAGGGGCTGTGGTGTCTCTTTCGAACAAACCCGCACCCCTGGCAGGCATCGGCCCTTGCGGGCCCCATCATTTTTTTGTGCTGACATCTCTTTGAGGCGCGCGTGGAACGCAACGCGCCGTCGACTTGGGCTTGGTCCTTACCGGACAGCGAGCTACCCATTACTCGCCGTCCGCAAGCCCATGCCTACGGTGGCCGGAAATCGGCCTGGGATTCCCGACGCCCAGGGCGTCTCCGTATCCTGCGGCGGCTGGGGTCGCGAGGGCGCATATGCTGCCTCTCCCTCACGTGCGCCGCCTCCCTCTTCGCGAGCATCACTGCTTCGCTGAAGGAGGTGACGGCTCCCCATGCCCTCTCGCTCCGTACCATGGCCTGGACCAGGGCCGGACGCGAGAGATCGCCGCCGCCGATCGCCTCCACGAGGACACGGCGGTGCTCCGCCCAAGCAGGGCAGACCGCCACCGTGTGCTCCACCGTGTCCTCAGGGCGATCTTCGCAGTGGAAACACCCGGGCGTTTCCTCCCGCCCTATCCGAAACAGGAACCTCCCGAAACAACCGTGTCCGGTGAGGACCTGCGTCAGGCGGAAGGTGAGGACGCCATGCCGCCTCTCAAACCACTCCTCAAAGAGGGGACTTACCGCCGCAATCGTGGCGTGCCCAGAAAGCGTCATGCTAGGCCTGCAGGGATCGTATTTACTGTAAGAAAATGTAGGTTAAGTGTGTAGGTTAAGATTACTAACACGGTTGCAAATTAATATTGTTACGTATTAACATATGAGTCTTTGTCACTTGGTATATAAATATAAATTAAAATTAATTAAATGGAGTCCCCTTCAGTAGGTAATCGTTGCTGGCTGTAATTCATTAAGTTAATCTCTAGCTACCCACCTAAACAGCAATAAACTATGAGTTATAACATCGTTAACATTTCTACTGAGCTAATAAGGAGTTGGGAGCAGTAGTAATGAAGCTCAAACCTCGTTCAAGAGCAGGTTATTGAGCATAAAATTCAATTACGGTATTAGCAGCGCCCGCGGCTCTGCTCGTTAACGCTGTGAAAAAAATAGGTAGTGCTAGTCTTTTTATCCTTGCCTTTCATCGGGAGAGTTCACTGTTAGATGAACAGCTTATTTTTCTGTAAGGTTTTCATATTTAAATTCTGGTAGAATATTTACTGAACATTCCAATACTGAACTTACCTACACCTTTTATTCTCATTCTGCGTTGTTATTCTATAACTATCTCACCGTGAAATCTAAGGCGAAGTGAGGTGGAAGTGAGCTGTCATTTCAATTGATGACTAGGGATTGTCACTATTAACCACTCACTTCACCTAAGTTTTCACGGTGAGATTACAGAATTGACATATTTTACAGTCAACTTATTGGGTCTGACGTCCTTATTCAATTAAGGTTTTTACTTAAATCATCATCATCATCATCAGCCTATAATGTTTCCACTGCTGGGACACAGGCCTCCTCTCGGTGAGAGGGACTGGGCCATAATCCACCACGCGAGCCCAGTGCGGGTTGGTAGATGTCACATGCCTTCGAATTTTTGGTTCTAGGACATGCCGGTTTCCTCACGATGTTTTCCTTCACCGTTTTGAGAGCAGTGGTGATGAAATAATTTACACAAAGTAAAGCGCCTGGCTGGGTTCGAACTCACGACCCACGTCGCGGCCGTTACCACTTGGCCACCACTGCTGTCCTTACTTAAATACTTGGGAATATTTGAAGAAACATGGGCAGGTGGACTTCTTTTGTTAGCCTATACGTCCCACAAAGCCACCCCTAAGCTCTACCAGGAACTCTTTTCCCAAGCCACCTCGAACCAGCCCTCGCGATATACGTCCAGGTCATCTCGCCATGTCTTTCTGGACTAATGTCAACTCAGATTATAAAACAAAGGCAGATAGACCGCGCGGAATACCAAGAGTTAGGCCAAAAAACCAAATACTAAAGCGTCGCATTTTATGTAACATACAATGCGACGCTTTAGTATGTTTTTTTTTTTTTGTTTAGATTATAAAACAAAGGCAGATAGATCGCGCGTAACACCCAAGAGTCAACACCCCCGAGTGGGTTCCCGCATTGTCGTTGCGGGGGGGCTTAGTAACCGTGGTCTCCCACCCACGGTGAAGCCAAGAGGAACCCAACGGTGGGGCCGCTCGTCATGGCTTTTGCCTTCAAGCCATTGACGTAGCGGCCAAAAAGTAGGTTGCGGTGAGGTGCACCGCAACTGAGGTGGGCCGCGATGTCGAATGGGAGGCATCGCGGCTGAGGGTTATGGGCTGCGGTAGAGGAGGAGTGCCGGTGCTTCTGAGCAGCGCTCTTCCCTTCCGTGGCCTAGACGGGGCCGCCACCGTTTGATGGCGGACGCGGTGGGGCCGCAGGGGAAGAGGAGTGTCGGTATAGCGTCAGCCGCTCTCCCTATCCTCTGCGGCCGCAAAGTGGTAGACGGGACGGCGCGTTGTGTTCCACACGCGCGCCGTCAAAGATGTCAGCAACCACAGGTGGGGTCCGCAAGGGCCGATGCCTGCCAGGGGTGCGGGTTTGTTCGAAAGAGATACCACGGCCCCTGGCTTACGGGCTACTGAGGGAACACGGGTGGGTTTTAGTCAGTAAAAGTCTGACACGCCCTCCTGCTCTACTTAGCAGGAGAAGTCATTTGACGATTTCCCACCCAAAAAAAAAAAAAAAACCCAAGAGTCAAAAAAACAAATCCTAAAGCCTCGCATTATATACAATGCGACGCTTTAGTATTTGGTTTTTTGGCTTCACTCTTGGTGTTCCGCGCGTTCATTTGCCTTTGTTTTATAATCTGTGAATTTCAATAATGAATAGTTAATTTTTGAATTACCAGAGAATTTTTAATGGTTCGACGTCGCCATCAAATTAATTGGGTATTAAAGTGTGTTATTGGTCAGGCTTGGCTTAAAATGTCGATATGTGAATTAACACGAGCAGGTAAGTATGGACTTACCTACGTCAGTAAATGAGTAATTTTATCAATATATTATTAGGTGCAACAAAAACTTGTACCTCTTATTACAGAAAATACGCGGTTATAGTAAAGTTTAATTTAAAAAATTAAACCGTAATATTACACTTTATGAATTATGGTCAAATTGCGATCACTGGGCGACCAGTAGTTAGAATTAAATAATCAAAGAATATTGAAAGTTATGTGGGTGTACCTACCTAAGAATTGGGGCTTGCTTAAAAATGTGGAAAAACTTTATTAACAATTTCTTCATAAAACTATTACCAACCAATTTCTTTTCGCTAACTATTTTCTGAATCGGTTTGTGCCCCTACGCAGTAAAACCGCCCCAAAACTCACCCTGTGACATACCACTCGTCAAATAGGGCTGATTTCTAACAAGCTATTTATTGGACATCGAATCGAACATAAAATTTCCGGCTGTTTCCCTTGGCTTATGAAAATTCGCCCTCGACTTTGGTACATGTGAAAAGCGGTAGCGGCCATAATTCAAAACTATAAGATGTGAGAAGTCACAATCCAGGCGGTACTGAAAGTCGATGAACGAACACAGGATCTTGTGAACAACAAAACCGTTCGTTTTGTGTGTTGTCAACTTAGGAGAAGAGTCGGATATCCTGCGAGATTAAAAATTTCTTATATTTTTTTGCAACATGAAGGTCAGTGTCAGGACCATGTATTTTTTATTATTATTTAGACATGTGTTACGGTCGTGAATTATGTAATATTTTGTTTAACATACAGCCTGTCAGTGTCGTAAGAATTTTTTTATTTCGCGAGTTATCTTAATGCATTCTCCGGAATGTAGGTAATGCAAAATGAAGGCAGTTGGATAATTTCCAGACAATTTTATAGTTTATTTACCACAATGGTGCTATCTATCACGACCATTGACAACTACTGGACTTGGCTTTTATCTGAATGTATCCATACTAAAAGTTATAACGTATTTAAAAACAAACAATCCCGCTCTATGTTCATCACTTCGACCACTCCTTACCATAGCCTCCCTTCGTCAATTCAAGTGAAAAAAAATCAAAATACCAACTTCCATATCAGCTGGTTGCAATCGCTGCATTCAGCCCCGAAATGCTTCGATAGGCAACATTTTTATCAATAAAGAAACCCCAGATGGGGTGCAATGCGTGAGATAGGACATGTGGTCCGGCTTTTATTATTTGTGGGGTAGTTGAAGTTTTTTTTTGAGGTTTGGAGCATTGTGCTTTGTAGCCAACGATAACCACATATGATGTACAAGACTTCGTAGAATGAAAAATAGGTGTAATATCTAAACAAAATAAAAAGGAAAAAAAAATTTGGTTACATAAGTAGGTACTTTTGTCTTGTTAATACTTAAGAGGCAGTAAGATGGAAAATGAAAAAAATGCCAAATCATTATTTTTATTCCAAAACATTTGTGATAGCCAGTTAAAATTATGTTTCTCTGTCAGCACAATTAATAAAAATTATCCTGTCTTCGTCTTTCGAGATTTAAATATTCACCTGTAGTAGTCCCGCTACGCTTCGACTCACTCGCACATAGTTTAGCGCCATAAGAAAGAAAGAGATAGCACTATTTCCACAGGCGCCCGGTCACACCACTACAGCATTCGTCATTCGTTTCCGTGCGCGCGCGGCTACCGCACATAGTGAAAAAAGTTTTTTCGTTTTTTATTGGTGTTAAGCAGTTTTAAAAACTAAAAAGATGCCAAAAAGGAAATATGAAGAAAGTAAAGAAGATAAATGGCGTAAGAAATTAAAGAAATATGAACAAAAATTGTCTAAGAAAAGACGTCGTCATAGGCGTGTGTCAATTGAAGGTATGTACCTACTACCTACATTATTTTAGTGGTGATTGTTATGGCAAAAAATACAAGGCCTAAATGTATAATATTAATATATTATTTGTCCACTGGTACCTTAGATCTAACACGAGATGTTAGACGGTACATTAAACTTTCGAGTCAATACGAGATATTGACCTATTGTTTTCTATATTTTTTCGAGTCAATACGAGATATTGACCTATTGTATTTTACTAGAGTTAATACGAGATATTAACCAAAAAAAAAAAAAAAAAATTCGTTCCAGAATATCTGGAATCGGACAGCGGTGCATCTAGGCCTTCGTCTCCTGACCGCTCGCCTACGCCGACGGCTGCGACGACGGATGGCATACTCGCTGACTCAGCGAGGTCAGTGGATGAGCCGGGCACCTCTGCGCACTCTGCGTCATCCGTGCAGCCCGAGTTTTCTACAACGGGAGTAAGTGCATCACAGCCAGCTGATCCCCAAGGTATGACACCCCCGGCCGATGATGCTATTACGAATGGCGATAATATTCCACCTATCGCAGACCCCGAACTCTTAAGGGCTCTAGGGGATTTCGAAGCTGAAACCGCCGATTGGGGTCCAGATATTGTAGCTGATTTATCGAAGCGATGGGATCCTATCCTTAAAGATGGCCTTAAAAAAGAAACACGAGAGGATCTAATAAAGAAATACCTTCTTCCAAAAAACTGCCCCTTAATTAGAGCTCCAGTGCTTAATCCTGAAATAGCTGCAATGCTAAATGAATCCGCAAAAAATCGTGATGTAAGGATTCAGAAGAAGCAATCGCATATGGGATGCGTCTTGGCTATCTTAGGCAGGACGATGTCAGGTATATTGACCAAATCCAGTGACACTAGCGACATCCTTCGTCTTCTTACAGACGCGACTAAGCTGTTGTCGGATTCTCATTACTTGGAGACTGAGACTAGAAGATCTCTTGTCACTCCAATGGTTGACGAGACCTTTTTAGAGCCATTTAAGGATAGAAAGAGAGACAGTCTTCTTTTTGGAGAGAATTTAGGAGAATTTATTAAATCTTCGCGTGGAATACAGAAAACAGGCAAACTGATCCAGTCTCCAGCTCAAACGAGCACTTTAAACTACAAGGGCCCGCCGTCACGCCAGCCTTATCACCGCTCCGTTCGTGGGCAGTCGAGACGCGGCGGCGGGACCAGGCCAGGATCGAACTACCGCCGCCGAGGGACAATGCAGGCGCCGGCGATGACCCGCGCTCCACGGGCATCGTCCCCTCACCAGCACCCTGCATCACGCCACAAGCTAGCGAGAGCGGCCCCCACAACGAACGCGAAGCAGTAACTTCTCAGGTATACTCTCATGCTGGTCGCTTAAGGTATTTTATTGAAGCTTGGAAGAAGATTACTGATGACAAAACGGTCCTTGAGACCATTTCTGGTTATAGAATTCCCTTTCTTAAGCATCCTGTACAACATCCGGGTATGATTCCAAAATCATCTTTCTCGAAAGATGACAGGTTTCATATTAAACAAGAATTGAATCGTTTGATGCAAGCAAATGTCATACGTAAATGTAATCCTACCCGCGATCATTTTGTATCTAGTATTTTTATAATTCCTAAAGGTAATGGTGAAAAACGTTTAATTCTAAATTTAAAGAAATTAAATAAATTTGTCGCAGTTAACCATTTTAAGATGGAAGATGTGAGGACAGCTGTCAAATTAATGACACCTAGCTGCTATATGGTTAACTTGGACTTGAAAGAAGCATACTTTTTGATACCTATCCACAAAGATCATGTAAAGTTTTTGAGATTTTATTTTGATAATATTCTGTACGAATTTTTGGTTTTACCTTTTGGATTGAGCTCAGCTCCTCATGCTTTTACAAAACTTATGAAACCAGTTTCTACCTTTTTGCGATCTCAAGATTTTAAATCAGTATTCTACTTAGATGACAGTTGTTATTTCGGAAACAATTATGAAGAATGCTTAAATAACATTAATAAAAGCATTAAGTGCCTAGTGAACTTAGGATTTATAATAAACTATGAGAAGAGTTCACTGGTACCAAGCCAATGTTGTCAGTTTTTAGGTTTTATTTTAAACTCTATAGACATGACACTAGAACTCCCTATAAAGAAAAGACGCGATATCTTGTCACGTACAGAAAATATGCTAGTAACGACGAGAATCACTATTCGTGCTTTTGCTCGCTACCTAGGTACCCTGACAGCTGCTTGCCCGGCCGTCGCGTACGGGTGGTTGTACACGAAATCTTTAGAGCGGGCCAAATATCTAGCCTTATTGGATAATAATGATTATGACAAGATGATGACTGTTTCAAATAGTTTACGCGTTGATCTGACTTGGTGGAAATCTTCAATTTTAGACACGAAAAACCCCATCAGACCAATGTCGTTTGCATTAGAGATCTTTAGTGACGCATCTAGTATCGGCTGGGGTGCAGCCTCTGGGGGAGAAAGTATAGGCGGTTCGTGGACGGAAGACGAGCGTTCTCGTCATATTAACTATTTGGAACTACTTGCAGCCTATTTTGGACTTAAATCTTTCGCGAACAAGCTCACTAATTGTCACATACTCCTACGCATTGACAATACTACGGCGATCGCGTACATAAATAGAATGGGTGGAGTGCAATACCCACATCTCAATGAAATTGCCCGTAGAATATGGACGTGGTGTGAAGAACGGCAGATATTCCTTTTTGCTTCCTACATAGCGTCATCCCAGAATATTGAAGCAGACGCAGAGTCAAGAAACATAGATATTGAATGGGAATTGCACTCTACAGCATTTGATACTATTGTTTCAAAATTTGGTGAACCTGAGATGGACATTTTTGCATCGAGAACGAATGCTAAATGTAAAAAATATATATCATGGAAGCGCGATCCCTATGCTTACAACGTGGACGCTTTTACTATTAAATGGGATATGTTCTTTTATGCGTTTCCACCATTTTCACTCATTTTAAAGGTTCTGCAAAAGGTTATTATTGATGAAGCAACCGGGATAATTGTAGTGCCTCATTGGCCATCTCAAGCATGGTTCCCAGTATTCAGATCTCTTGCTGTAAGTGAAATATTGATATTTACTCCGGATAAATTTCTGTTATCATCTCATTTCAGGGAAACTCATCCTCTGCATCGCCACCTTTCCCTGGCGGCGAGTATATTATCCGGGAAGCCTTCGCGCGATTGCAGGTTCCTCAATCAGCACTGACTTTAATGACGTCATCTATTTCTGGGAGCACTAAATCGCAATATACTTCTAGCTTTAAACAGTGGTGGTTATACTGTCACAATAAGGGATTAGATCCGTTCCACATTGGAGTACACGATTTACTGGATTTTTTGTCTCTATGTTTCACAAATGGTTCCACGTATGGAACATTAAACAATCACCGTTCGGCTTTATCACTTATTTCCGGAAATAATGTGGGACAAGACGAACGTGTCAAAAGATTCTTTAGGGGAGTATTTAAGTTGAAGCCTTCTTTCCCTAAGTATAGTTGTACATGGAACCCTAATATCGTCCTTAATTATTTTGGTGACTTATACCCCAGCGATAATTTAAGTTTGGAGCAGTTGAGTAAAAAATTGGTTGTATTATTGGCTTTGTCAACAGGCCAAAGATGTCAGACGCTCTCATTGATTAGGTTGCCCAATATTATAATCAATCAAGACAACATTTTAATTACTATTACTGATTTAATTAAGACATCTGGTATAGGTAAATCCCAACCAATTCTTGACCTTCCTTTTTTCCGACAGCGTCCTGCAATCTGTCCTGCAGAGACTTTAATAGCCTATATGAAAGTTACATCCACCAAAAGAAGTACTGTAGATAATAAATTGATTCTAACTTTTAAAAAACCTCATCACGCCGCCTCTCCACAAACTATAGGACGATGGATAAAGCAGGGTTTGGCTGCTAGTGGGATAAACATTGAAATATTCGGTGCCCATAGCACTCGGCATGCATCATCGTCTACTGCACATCAAGCAGGAATCAGTGTTGATGTCATTAGGAGAACCGTTGGGTGGTCAGCTCAATCTGCTACCTTTGCAAATTTTTATAAACGGCCAATCGCTCAAATAAATTGTGAATTTGCAAACGCTGTTCTTAATAATCAATAAGGAAGTTTTGTTTATTTCTTTAGTTATAATCACTAAATATTTTTTTGTGTTTATTAATTGAAATAAGAATACATGTATTATTTACTTATGGAATTCATTTTTCAATTTAGCCCTACCTATAACATTGCAAATATCTATCTCTAAACATCTACAGGTGAATATTTAAATCTCGAAAGACGAAGACAGGATAATTTAATAATCAAACGAACTTACCTGAAGTGAAGTTCGATTTTAATTATCCTGTCTTCGTCGAAGAGATTTAAGGTCCCTCCCTACCCTGACATGCAGGTGAACCTTCCATTTCCCTAACCAATGTTATAGTTCGTCCAGTAGACCGGCACTCTGAACTGAATGACGAATGCTGTAGTGGTGTGACCGGGCGCCTGTGGAAATAGTGCTATCTCTTTCTTTCTTATGGCGCTAAACTATGTGCGAGTGAGTCGAAGCGTAGCGGGACTACTACAGGTGAATATTTAAATCTCTTCGACGAAGACAGGATAATTAAAATCGAACTTCACTTCAGGTAAGTTCGTTTGATTATTAAATATACTACATTTGGTCAGTCAATTAGCAAATTCACCCACAAAAACCAACTGGGACTAACTTGAACGCGCCACGATCATATTGATCATTATCATCGTGTTAATATCGTTTGAATTACCAAGCACCTACTCTATAAGGAAAATCTTCAAGGGGAACCATGCTGTTGCCTATTTTGGGGAAAAGCGTACGCGATACAAAAACTTAATTTATTACACCCCGTGGGAAAATAACAAAAATGCGAGTAAATAATTGTGTGTGAGTATAAATACTAAGGAAGTAACTCGATATCTTACCCTTTTAATTAAGTTATTTTCTCTGGCTGAGTACAATTTCATTTTGTCACGCAACGCAAGGTCATTCCCTTTGTCGACACCACAGCCTTACAAAATACAAACAGAAAAAAATACCCACTGTATTTTTTTCTTGTTTACTTCTACACAATTTTTCAGCGTATGTCCATCTGAATATTTTTAATGTTACTGGAAAATTTATTAGCGATTCGCGTGTATGCGTGTCCTGTGGCAATTTTTGCCGTGAAAACATCTGTCATAGAGCCTTAACTGGTGACCAAAGTGACCATAGGGTCAGTGGGTCAACTGCCTCATTTTAGAGGCCATTTCTACGAAGTTTTGTGGCCAACTAATTGCGTGGTGATGTGAATAAGTCGGATAAGTCTTTGTTTATTTCTCCTTACGGGTTAATAAAAAAGTCGTTTGGGGTTGCTTTCTAGGTTTTGTTGGTGGGACTGTATGTTCGGGTGAGCTAGGTGGGGGTAATTAGTGGGCTCGTATTGTTTTTAGAAGCGGTTCCTCGTTTTAATGGAGGCGTTTAGTGTTTTTTGTTTTAGTGTGTGTTGAATCAAGTTTCAGCAATGAAGTTTATGCGTTGTATGACTATGGTGTTCGCGTTCGATCTGAAGAATATAACAGACCTCCTCTGTTTGATAGGGAGTAGGCTGTAAATATAATCCATCACGCGGGCCCAGTACGGGTTGTTAGATTTCACATGTCTTCGAATTTTCGTTTCTAGGACATGCGGGTTTCCTCACGATGTTTTCCTACACCGTTTTGCGAGCAGTGTTGATGAAATAATTTACATAAAGTAACGCGCGTCTGCTTGGGTTTGAACCCACAAGCAACAGCTCGTAAGTCGGGCCCGAAACCACTGAGCCACAACTGCTCTCTTTTCTGACATGACTTAGGTGTTCGCTTGTTCTTGCGTATACATATAAATGGGCCTTCTAAGGAAAAGTGGCCGTTTATTATGGCAGATTCTTGATGTCATGTGTAGTGAGTTAAGTCTAAGTGAGATGAAGTTAAATTTTCCATCAAAACCACAACTTTCAAAGCACCAAGCAATATCAATCAATATAATCAGGTGATTAAAAGGCTAGGTAGGTACCTAGCCTTTTCTCAACTATTTTGGGGTCTGATTACAGTCTAACCGGATGCAGCTGAATACCAGTATTTTACATGGAGCGACTGTCTATTTGACCTCCACAACACAGTTACTGGGTAATACGATACCCCTTGGTCAGAGTTTCGGACTTCTGTCGACCCATAACGACTGTTTAAGATCTATGAATGACAGCCAGGGGCTTAACGTGCTTTCCGAGGCACGGAAGGTTCTAAGTATGTAAAGATGGTCATCGACCTGTGAGGCTAAGGAGGAGAGGCTTGTGGCTAAGTAGGATAAGCCGCACGGGTCGATCGATCAGGTTAAGCTACGCTTGCCGCGGTTGGTCCGTGGATGGGTGACCATCTTAACATACCAAGACCCCTCCATGCCTCGGAAAGCACGTTAAGCCGTTGGTCCCGGCTGTCATTTGTGGATCTTTGATAGTCGTTACGGGTCGTCAGAAGCCCGAAAGTCTGACAACCAGTCTTACCAACGGGTATCGTATTACCCAGTAACTGGGTTGTGGAGGTCAGATAGGCAGTCGCTCCATGTAAAATACTGGTATTCAGCTGCATCCGGTTAGACTGGAAGCCGACCCCAACGTGATTGGGAAAAGGCTAGGCAGATGATGAGGCAGATGATGATAAGCCAGTAAACAATTTTACCCCCTACAAAACTTGACCAACCGATTTGCAATCACAAATATTAATATTCTACGCACAAAATGTAATGTACCGTCAAAAAATAAACAACTTCAGACTTCGGCTATTCTCGGCTACTCTCGAGTATTTCCGCCTATTTCCGTCTGTCCCTTCCGCTTCAGTAGATTTTCCATATTGTAGTTGCGTACCCCAATTTGGAGAAATTTGTTTGCTTTGATGCTTGATTGCCTATGCAGACTCTTTGGTATGTATTTATTGCTTATTGGAGCTGGAAAAATACTTTTGGGGTACTTGTATTTATGTATTTTACTCTTTTGCAACATTGGGTAGGTATGGTCTATAGAAATATTTAAAGTTGAGAGGTTTCTTGGGCATCTCTGCCTATTTGAAATATTGTGGAAATTGGATTATTTTTTTCAAAATTGACGAAAATATGTGCTTTATGGCGGTATTGTAATTATAGTTTTAAATCGCCGCTATTTTTAATCGATTTAAAAAAAGGAGGTTACCCCGTACTCCGCCATTTATGACGCGATGTGAAAAATTCTTCTGTTGTTCTGCTTATGGTGCTCTTTCCCGTATGTGTCGCCGGGCGTAAAAGAATAGCACCATCCCATTTCTTCCCGTGGGTGTCGTAGAAGGCGACTAAGGGCTTACTAGAGAATGGGCAGCAGCGTTCTCTATGCATTTTACCACCATACTGCGATCGCCAACCGGCCTGCCAAGCGTGGCGATTATGGCAAACCCCCACTTTGGGGGGGGGGGGGCTATGTATAGCAGTGGACGTCTTTCGGCTGAAATGATGATGATGATGGTGCTCTTTTAAAAATATCAAGTTCTGATTAGTGGTTTTTTAGTTAGCTTCATTAATACGCATTTTTTCCACTTAACAGTAACTTCCTGGTACTGTAATTTCCTTAGCAAGTGAAGGTATACAAAGTGTAAACTAAATTTGTTTTCGAAAGCGGTGGCAAAAAAAAAAACAAATCCAGAAAAACACTACAAACTGAAGATATTTTTAACTTAATAGGTTTCTTTTGAATTTCGTTCAAATTCCATATTTAGTGACATGGTTAGTAAATACAGCGCCCGACGTCGCCATTCATATGACATGTAATTGAGTTTCGGATGTCCGATGTCAGGAGCTCTTAAAATATTATCTACCCACATGTTTGGTCGAAACTTGTTAGGTTTTAAGGTCCGTCAAATGTAATTCGAGGGCTATGTAGATAGGGAATTAAAGACACATATGGGAAAAATTACAATTTATGAAAAAGAGACATAAAAATAGAAATTAAATCGTAATAAATTATAACAACTGCAGCGAAACTCAAAAGGAGAACAATAAAGGTATTTAGATGTTTCAGTACATTAATTAGAAATACCAAAGTTTCAAGAAAAAAAACATGTTTCTTCATATAAATTAGCGATAATTGTGGTAACGTGTCTTGGACGTACTATCAATGTTCAAAATATCAAGTCACAAAAAGCTATGTTTCCGCCCGGGATCGAACCGGGGGCCTTCTGCGTGTTAGGCAGATGTGATAACCGCTACACCACGGAAACGATACAAGTAGGGCGTAATTTATCGACCGCTAGTCTAGCGACACACGCGTTGATATTTGTAAAGACACCGGTGGTTACCTTTCACTCACATACCGATCGTAGCTTGTTATGTTATGCAAGTCATATTATGTCGTTTCCTATAATTTACGGACAAGTTGTTGGTTAAAATTAATACTTGTATTTGTACCAATTATGAAGCAAAGACCCAATATACGTTCGCATAGTAGACCTCCCTTATTTGGAAGTAGCTAACACAGGTAAAATTAGCTTCCGAAAGTATTTATTTGCCCAGTTGTGAAATAAAAAATGCTACCATTGCAATTGGTCAGCAAAAAGATCCGTCTTTGTTTATACGAACCAAGCATTAATGAATATTAATTAGGACTATAATAGCAAGCTGATACAAAAACTGTAGCTAATGACTCAGTAAATAAATATTTGCATTTTTTATTATTTTTTTTGTTTTGATTTCGCACTTTTTGTGCATTTAGCCAGTGTCAAGTAATTTTACTTTTCAATCAAGTAAATGGCCCGATATCAGGCACGAAGTTACAAAAAAGTCATAGTCAGTCAAGTAAAAGTTAAGTCAAAGTTTTTGTAAAGCGGTAGTAACTTTACAACAACCAGGTTAGTTTTTTTATTTTATTTTATTTTAAACGTTGCCCTACCCTAGGAATTTCTCCTGTATTGTGGGTGCGTTTACAAACACTTAAACACACATACACAAACGGCCAGACCCGGAACAACTACTTGTAGGTCATACACATATTTGTTCCGTGCGGGAATCGAACCCGCGACACGCAGCGCAGTACCTAGTTGATCGCTTAGCCACTGCGCCAACCGTGCCGTCAAAACCTATTAGGAGTTTTTGGGGGAACAAAAAAAGTCCACGTTACTCACTTATTTTCACCTTCACTTCACTTGTGCACTCACACGTAACTAAATTGAACAATAATTCACTACCAAAATTATACAGTTTAATTCGCTATTTTATGAAATTTCATGAAAATGAAAATTTGTGCGACATGTTCCAACGCAACATTTATACATTACATTTTCTTTGCATTCTTACCTCATTTATACGCAGGTATCAGCATTATTTCATGTATAATTAATTTGTTAATATTAACATTTCATGATAGGTATTATAATTGTATCCCTACGTTTAAACTATCTAAAGTAGTAATAGCGTATGTTGTCAAAATTGTTATCTCATTGATTTATGGGACCTCAAATAATTTATCACCGTATTGGTCATGTTATCAGTGCCATGTTACGTTAGTTATATCTATCTGATAACAATAATTTATATACTTAGGCTGATTACCCAAATTATAATTTACTAGCAGCGCTTCGCCGTTTCATCCGCGTAGTTCCCGTCCCCGTGGGAATACGGGGATAAAATATAGCCTATGTCACCCGGGGATAGTGTAGCTTCCCAACAGTGAAATAATTTTTCAAATCGGTTCAGTAGTTTCGGAGGCTATTCAATGCAAACAAACAATCAAATCTTTCCTCTTTGTAATATTAGAATAGATTAGACTAAAAAGTTTGGAATATCTATAGCTAATAGGTTAAAAGTATTTTGGTTTTTGTTTTAAACATACTCTTGCCATAGGTACTCATATAGAAATAGAATAGAATACTATCAATTTTGTGCACCATAAAAACCTATTTCCTATACTCATTATAAAGCTGAAAAGTATGTTTGTTTGTTTGTTTGTTTCAATGTGCTAATATCTGGATGTACAGACGCCAGCACATCAAGCTACTCCAATCTGTCAAATTTTTTGACAGATTTTCAACTTTATACCGTAAGTATAAGGTTCATGTTCAATTGGGAAAATTTGACAGTTTGGGGTAGGTTGACCTGCTGGCGTCTGTACCGGTCGGATTTGAAAAATATTTAATAATATTTGCCCAATTCTCGAGATAGGTTAGGGTTAGGTTAGGGCCCTTAGGAGCAAAACCAACAAAGTCAGAAAGAAAGCTAAGCGAAAACTAAAAATGCACGCATGGCCTAGTGCGCCGCTGTCCGGCATCGCGCTGTGCTAAAACGGTGACTACTAGTTTCGAATCTCTTCAGACGTAGTTTTTATGCCTGCCAGGGGTGCGGGTTTGTTCGAAAGAGATACCACAGCCCCTGGCATACGGGCTACTGAGGGAACACGGGTGGGTTTTAGTCAGTAAAAGTCTGACACGCCCTCCTGCTCCACCCAGAGCGGGAAAAGTTATTTGATGATTTCTCAACCAAAAAAAAAAGGACCTAATACCGCGGGAGGCGATGAATGAAGTCACGCACAGAAGCTAGTTACAAAAGCCGTAAATGTAGAAAAAAATATAACTAATGAGAGACAATTAAAAGCTGTTCTACCAATAATTTACGTAACAAAAACACCAATACATGAACAGCACCTTTTTTTGAGGGTAGGAAATCATTAAATGATTTCTCCCGCTCTGGGTGGATCAGGAGGGCGTGTCAGATTTTACTGACTAAAACCCACCCGTGTTCCCTCAGTTGCCTGTGTGGCAGGGGCCACGGTATCTCTTTGGAACAATCTTCACCGCTGGAGAATAATCAGCAACCTTCTGTATCTTTTTAGTAAAACGTTAAAAACTTATCTCGTACCTATTTATACAACACCATGCCTTGATTCCCCGAAGTGCTGAGCAGAGGCAGACCTATAATACACCCACATTTCGCCAGTTAAATTGAAGTTCCGTGCAACAGAGCCTATTGCCATCAACCGGATACAAACCCAGACTCCATGCAGCAACTGAGAAATTCCAGATTTAAAAACCCAATAACACTTTGCCCGACCTTGGAATCAAACCCAGGATCTCATAGTCAGCAATAGCTCTTGCGACTACTAGACTAAAGAGGCAGTCGTGCCTATCTTATCATCATCATCATCATCATCATCATTCCAGCTGAAAGTCGTCCACTGCTGGACATAGGCCTCCCCTAAGCTCCGCCACTTCGACCGGTTCTGTGCTTCCCGCTTCTAGCGGACTTCTGCGGCCCTCACAAGGTCATCGGTCCACCTTGTGAGAGGCCTTCCAACTTTACGTCTTCCGATACGCGGTCGCCACTCCAGAACTTTTCAGCCCTATCTGCCATCTGTTTTGCGAGCAATGTACCCTGCCCACTGCCACTTAAGTTGGGTAATTTTTCGGGCTATGTCGATTACCTTGGTTCTCCTGCGGATCTCTTCATTCCTGATTCGATCACGCAGGGAAACTCCAAGCATAGTCCTCTCCATTACCCATTGGGTGACTTTAAGCCTTCTTATGAGCCCCATTATGAGCGACCACGTGCCTATGTGTATTTATTTCATTTTCATTATAATAACCATACATTATCCCACGTACTAAACTACCAAATTGATCAAATAGCTCCAAAGTCCAGTTAACTTGTTCATGCAATAATAACTCCTAAACAATAGGTACATTCTTACTGCAATAATTTATCAAACAAATAAATCATTGTTAAAATTGCTGGGCAATTGGTATTTATTACCATAATATTTGTACCAGTTGATTATAGTTAACAAAACAATATTACGTGCTCATGCGTGTTGTAATGAATCTTATAACAATATGCAATTAATAACATATTTTTAGTTATCGTCTGCAGAGCGAAATAATAAACAAAATGGATTAATTTGTTTGCTTTGGTGGAATGCCATCAATAAACTCCACAGTTTGTTCAGTTGGACAAAGGTCTAGTCAACCGCGCATCAGCGGTATCGGTTTAATAGTCGATTTAGACGACTTCACCCATAAAATCGGGCGAATTGACACTTAAATAATATATTATTTTCTATAGGCAACTCCGACGAAGTTATTTTATTTGTGAGCGAGTCGACAACTTCAGAAAAATGTATTAGACAATTGGCACGTTTTTAATTTTAGGGAATTGAAAAAAGGTCACAGGAACCTACCTACATGAAATAAAGTGCATTATTTATGTGGCTGTAACATAGCTTAGCTAGCTTTATGTAGCTGTATCTGCATCCCTTCGGGGAAACAAAGCGTGATTTTGCTGCATTTTTTTTTAGTTGAGCCCCCTAGCGTACCCGCTCCAACATTTCCAGGTTGTCCTTGTTTTCGCTTTCTTATCCAGTCTTCTGCAGCCATTTTTTTTTTATTTCATCTAAATCGTTCTCTAGCGCTCTGGCTCTCTTGAACCTAACCAATCGACCCCCTGTACAGTCAAAACAGACTAAAATGGACAAAGTATTCTCCAGCATTTACAAAAAATAATCATCTGTTCATTGTTCTTTAGAACGTACTTAGGCTTTCTTGTCTCTTGGAACGAATCAATCAATTTATCAGTACACATGCAAATACGCAAACCTTTCTTCCAACCAATGCCACCAATTTACCAGGAGCCTAATAAAGACGAAGAGCTTCAATACCAAAACCTGACCACTCAGAGAACTCCTTACTCACCAAAGTTAATATTTACGGTTCCGTATCTAGCCACAGCCAAGGAAAACAAAAGAATCGCGAGGAACCTTCTCGAAAGATTTATAGGAAACGTTAACTTAATGGTAGGAACAGGGAAAGACTTTTTGGATGCTCCCGCTGAACATCTGTATACTTGATACGGAATAAATATTGCATTGTCTTGTGGTGAGTGTAATTAGGAAAGTGTCTTTTGGTTAATACGACGTGTTACTATGGGATTAAAGAGTCTAGTCATCTGCGACAGAGTTGTTTGTGAAATTTCAGTTGAGGATATTAAGTATATACGTGCCCAGGCTAAGTAATAACATCGGCACGACGATTGATCAGGCAAAGCTACGCTTGCCGCCGTTAGTCTGTGGATGGGTGACCATCTTTACATACCACGACCACTTTGTGCCTCGGAAAGCACGTTAAGCCGTTAGTTCCGGTTATCATCATGGATTTTTGACAGTCGTTCTTCGATTCACAGTTGCTATTTTTGATCGTGTTACAGTTCGTCGGAAACCCGTAAGTCTGACAACAAGTCTTATCAAGGGGTATCGTGTGACACAGAAACTGGATTGTAGAGTTCAGATAGGTATTCATTTCACAGGTATTCATTGCTCCATTTACAGTTCATATAATTGGGAAGAGGCTAGGTAGATGAAAACGTGCTCTTATTTTAGCTTAGAGAGTATATCGAGATACATTTATGTAAAGAAGGTGATCGAAAGGTATCGCTTCAGTCTTATTCTACCTACTTCCCTATATTCACATACTTAGACAAAGTGTCAAGGTTACCACCATTTTAGGCAAAGTTTATACTACTTGCTGATTCGCTACTACAGGATAAGTTTTTAAACCAGTGCGCAAACTGTAACCATGAATTCAGCATATCATTTTAAAACCCCCAGCGCAGAATTATTTTACTGGTTATACAAAAAAAAAAAAAAACTGTTGTTCCATAAATGTTGACCGCGTAAGTATTGATTGCAGTTTTCTATGAAACAGCAGATTTCTTTTAGTATAACTGACGAAACATTCTGCGCTGGGGGGTCTAGAATGTATGCTGAAGTCATGGTTACAGTTTGCGCACTGGTTAAAAACTTATTCTGTAAAACAAAATATCGCAATGATTATTATGCATTTCGCAATGATTTTGATCTTCATACATTCATCTATAGAATCAAGTATATCCGACTAAACAGACAGCTGTGCTGCTGGGGAGTTTGTTGCGCCACTTCTCCTTCCCAGCTAAAGTACTAGGAAGTGGTAAAGGGTATGCCTCCCACAAGGTGGACCGATGACCTCGTGAAGGCCGCGGGTATCCGCTGGATGTGGGAAGTGCAAGACCAGTCGAAGAGGAGGAGCCTGAGGGAGGCCTATGTCCAGCAGTGGACATCTTTCGGCTCACAAAGATGATGACGTCTGTAATACTACTACATTATAAAAACACATATAAACTGATGACAACATTGATTCTTACTTTCCTAATACTTTCCCAATGTTTCTCAAAAATTGTTCTCACAGAATTAAAGCCTAAACAATATTCCACTGTCCTACGAAAGAAAATACCTTCATAAAGCGTAATACAAAACGTAGCCCTTTGAAACGCGATAGGCCGGTTATACCAAAAACTACGTTCAAACTCCCCATAATTGGTTTAGTGTCGCGCTCTCCGACTCTCTGGCGAAAACGAAAGTAATGATATTATATACGAGCTTTTAGGCAACGGACCCCTACATAATTGTATTAAAAACGTTGCGAAACGCCAAATAGATTTACCTACACTCAGACGCTTTTTAATATTTAAACAAAAATTTAAAAGGTCTGTGTTTATTTTAGAATGGTGCTTGTTCTTCAGAATCCAATATTCGGTGGTTAAGTACTTTGTGGGATGAGTTTTCGAGAGGTTTCAATTTGAGTGTCTGTGAATTGGATGTTGTTATGAAATCTAGATTGTGGGTAGGTTTTCTTAAAGATTTTTTTACCAGAAGTCTTATGTTTTGAGACAGACATTGTCTGCAATTGAGATTTTATGTATGTTGAGTTAAAAGATGTTTGTAGACAGAATATGTTCTTAAAATTTCAATCTTATCTGGCTTGTATAGCACCTCCATAAAATAAGAAAGACGAGCCGAAAACCTCTAGAAGTCTAGATCATCTCAACTTTTCATACCTACGAATAATTTTAGCCCGAGTATTTGAAAATTGGCTCGGGCAAACGTTCCTTTCTGAGTGCCATGAAACTGAACGTGATTAGCAGATCTAAACTGCGTTCAAGAGCTGTCAGTGTCCTTAACCCATAAAAAAAAAACAAATGTCATTTATTAAAACTAGGCGGACAGTCAGGACTTTTTGAAGGTCAAAATTACATAAGACAGTCCCCCCAAAAACGCCCGCCCTTCACCACTTCCTAGTGCCTGATTACACTGACTGATTATTTCTTAAACAATCTACGCGTTGCCTTTTGCCTTTAGCATTGCCTTCCACATCCTAATAACCTCACCACATGCAAAACATCGTATCTTGTACAATTGCACGAAACATTTCAATACTAGCATGTTTGTTGTTCACAGGAGTTAACGCTTGCCTGCCTCGTTTAATAGAAACTGGGTGCCGCCCAAACGTTCTCTGCTTTTGATCTCCGTTTTATTTGTTTATTACAAATAAACAGCAAGGTATGTCTTTGTTGTGGTCTTTTTGTTTTGGCTGTTGGTGTGAATTAAGGCTTGGTGATAATTTCCGTTGAGAGCATCAATTTTATCATCTGCATTTCCTCAAATTGTTTAGGTCAGCAACCAGTCTAACCCGATGCATGTTATGTGTGTGGGTACTAGAGATCACAAATAAGAGCTCAATTCAAGCTCACTTAACCCAACTTTTCGGTCATGGTACTAATAAAAAAAAAATGGGTAAGTGTTAGGTTCGACTAGAAAGAGGCATTCTATCAATCAATTTGGATAATTTATGATGGATCTCAATTTTTTTTTTTTAATTTACTTTTCAATGGTTCCTGTCATACATCAGAGCAGCTCTAAGCATCTAATAATGAAATCTTCTGGTGACTGGTGAGCCAACCCAGCTTGCTATGTATTGGTGAACATTTAATTACCATGATCATCATCATTGGCAGCCTTGTTCTATCCACTACTTAGTATACGCTTCATCTCTTTTGTGCCCTGCTTTCCTGGTAATTACGTGGGAACATTTTCTAGTTACCTTAATTCTTAAAAGAACTCTATGTCTTTATAAGAAGTTACCGAACTACCACATAAATTCCAAAACAGTATTCAATTGAAAAATAAAATATATACCTAGTTAAGCATTCCACGTAAGCAGTCACTTCCTAAACCAGAGCCAATTCTACCAATGAAACTAAACGCGTTCGGCCCATTTAGAAGGGTTCAAGAGCCATCAGTGTCAGAATTGTCACGAAATTGAGACACTGACAGCTCTTGAACACGGTTTAAGTGCCAATCTCGTTTAACTTCATTGGTGAAATCCGCTCTCAATTACCTTCATATTTCAATAATCTCTTATATTTTACTTGAACAAAGTCACACACAATGGAATCTAAGTCAAATCTCGTCTGTATTATACCGGGAGCATCATTCAATGGGGCTGTAGGCACCCTAGTCTACGTAATTAGCATCCTACCACGTCTGGGAGATATTTGAATAAGGGGCGGGCGTCATGGGTTAGGGTGGGAGTACAATGTTGTGCTTAATGCAATTGAAAATGCCATTTCCTATCTCAATTAACACATTTTTTTTTGGAGTTCGATAATTATTTTTTTTGTATTTGAAAAACGTTTATAAGCGGCCATTTTTTTTTTTTTGTAAAAACTTCTTTAGGCGCGTTGAGCACTTTTTGGGTGACCAAAAATCATGGAACTCACGTCAACATCACCAAACGCTTTCCATGAGCTATATGTATACTGTGTATCTAAAGGTGAACGTGCACACGGATGAGTCGCGCGTTGATGTCTTTTAGAAATGTCCCTTTCTTTCACTAGGAAATTCTAATTCTTTCAACCCTTCCTTTCCCTTTGTATTTTTATCGTAACAATCTGTGCTGTTACCTTTAATGGCTGAAGTCGATCGCTCGTTTATAATTTTTTACCGAGAGCAATTAGGACCTAAGGACCTAATTTGAAATCCTGTATTGACGATTATAAAAATACACACGTAAATGTTCACGTTTTCACTTCCCTCGGAACTTTAAGAGTGCCACTGTTTTTTTTTTATGCATGTCGAGTCACCAATAGAGTTATGTAACAAGGGTCGTCGGAGTACTCGGAGTAGTACCTAGTTAAAATTTAGTAAGAAACCGTTAGATGAAATTTAATTTGACACATTAACCCCTTTATTTATAAACTCTGCTTAAAGTTAAGTAATGATTAACGACTGATTAACCATACATTTTTGACGTTTAAACATCTCGTAACTTTAACCATCGTTTATGAACACACCCCTAACTGTTTGTTTTCTAATAATTTAATTTAATTAAATTAGCAAAGATCCATTGGTTTCTTAGTAACCTTCAACTATATCCGACGACCCTGAGAACTTATCTGTATTGGTGACCGTATTCTGCCGTTATCAGCAGGCTTAGCATGACGGTTTCTATTTCTACGAAGAATAGACAGTGCAAAGTGACATTTCATTGCTCCATTTTTGACATCGCACCGTAGATATCCTTCTACAACTGTCATTTTGTCTTTCGTTTCTAACGATCCTTGTCTAGGTCCATATAAATGTAGACTACTTCAGAAGAATATTTCTTCCCAAACTGTCAAAATCACACTGACAACAAACTTTCTACTCGAGGCCACAAAATATATACGATTATCTACACAATCATAATTCGTTTAGAACGCTTAACTGTGATAATTAGTAGAAAAATATAGCTATCTTCTCCTATTGTACATAATTTAGTTAATAGTCATGTCTATTCTCCCGTCGACAAATCAGGACTCGTGCTAAGCCTGCAGTCTGCTAATTAACCAATTTTTTACCAAGATAAAACTGTGCCGATACGAGTTAAGAAGAAATGTATTACTGTTTAACGTGCAACACATCTTTGACATTTAAAAACATAAGCAAACTATTGTTTTTGTTTATGTTCGTTATATAATAGCAAGGAAACGAACGAGGCCGCTGTTGAATAACAAAATATGCAATTTAATAAATAAGCATATTACCAACTTATGCCAACCCACCTTGAGCAAGTGTGGTGATCAATTCTCGTGCGTTTTCTGAATGAGATCAATGAGAAGAGGCCTTTTTCCATTCATGGCTGGTATTATGTATGTATTATGTCAATAATACTCTAACATTAAGTGCTTCTCCAAATGCTAGAATAAATAAAAACACGTTACTAGATGAAAGTTCCGTGTGGTGCCGGACGTAAAAGAATAGCACCATCTCATTTCTTCCCGTGGGTGTCGTAGAAGGTGACTAAGGGACTTACTAGAGAATGGGCAGCAGCGTTCTCTGTGCATTTTACCACCATACTGCGATCGCCAGACCCGTCTGCCAAGCGTGGCGATTATGACAAAACCCCCCTTTTGAGGGAGGCCTATGTCGAGCAGTGGACGTCTTTCATTTGAAATGATGATGAGATGAAAGTAAGTTCAAAAACTAAAATCCGTCCACTGCAAAATCACATTTTAGAAAGTATTAAACAAGAAAATATTCTCATTTGAAAGCGGTGGTCATTGTCACCTAAACAACATCATATCCTATAACGGACGATAAAGCCGCTTCCAACGACACCTCATCTGTCAAATTATGATATGTAGTTTAGAACTTACGTGGGAACAGATGAAGTATGTTCATCTGTTCCCACGTAAGTTCTAAACTCTATACAGGTCAAAATCAAAACCCTGCTTTTTGCTTCGCCGTAGTGGAGTAAAAATAGGTTAAGTTTAGAGGGACAGAGTATCTACGTGAAACTAAACAACAGTGTAAACCCGTCCTAGTCCCCCAGCTTACACAACTCGCATCATTCAAATCCGGTCTCATCATGTGTACTAACCCTAACGCGGGGTGTGTACGCCGGGCGTTAACGCTCCTCTGGACACGTTAATTGAAAACGGATTGGAGGTGACAGTGTAGAACGGGCTTTTTTTACCATGCAACCTCACTTCTGGTGGTTTTTAGTGATTTACGTTACAGGGAAAATGGATTTAGGAAATCTCGCATTGATGATTTAAAGAAAGCAATAGATATTCATGATTATTATTATAAAACCTTTGATCAACAGTAACTCTTGCAGGAGAGCAGTGAATAATTTTAGTCGTATGTTTAAAGGTAAGGTATATAATTATAACTAATATACATAACATAACAAATATTCCCACTGCTGCTGGGACACAAGCATCCTTTGTGAGAGGGAGTGGGCCGTAATCCACCACGCGGCCGGCCCCAGTGCGGGTTGGTAGTTGACATATCTCTTCGGATTTTTGGTTCCATATGCTGGCCGGTTTACTCACGATGTTTTCCTACACTGTTTTAAACTAATAGACTATGTATCAGAAAAATAAAATTAACGAAAAAAACAACCGACTTCTTCTGTATCTAGTAATTTTTCACTTTTTAACTGTGGTAGCCAACACAAATTCATATACCTTCACTTGTTAAGTAAATAATTGTGACAGGACTGGAGGTGGGGTTGGGTTTTGCCCAATTGGGCCCTCTTAGTTTATTAAACTCTTAGTTTATTAAACTAAGAGGCCTACTTGGGCAATATCCTTTCAAATAAAAGAAGATATTATCAAATCGTTTTATAAATGATGGAGGGAACAACACAAAAAAAAAACATCGAATTGATAACCTCCTCCGTTTGTGAAGTCGATTAAATATATTTTTAGAAAAAACAATAAATCCTATGATAAATTCTATTTTAAAACCTGCAACTTATTAAAATCATGACAAGCCATCTAACACTATAGCTTTCTATAGCTATAGCGTTGGATGGCTACGTATTCCGTCCAATAACATTATTGGATTCAATACCGTTGTGGAACGTGTCAATAACGTTCACAAAACGTTCATCAGTGAGTTCCGATAAAGTTAACAATAGGTTACTGTTTACTTAATGTTTTTATTTAAGAGAGAAATACACGCAACATACCTTTAACATTATTAGGTATGTTACAGGTATTATGATAGAGAAAAAATCTTCAATTGTTTTCTAATCTTTTCTTTATATTTTTGCTTCAGCCGAACTTCAATTTTCTTATTTGATGAATATCTGTTAAACTTTAGTCTTTTAAGTTTGCTTATTTTTTTTGTAAAGTTCACATTCAAATCTCTTAATATATAAATAGTGCATGTTCTGGGCAAACTTGCTGTAGTTACCTGCGCCATTATTAACGTCAAATACGAAAGCACTAATTTTTGTAAAGGCTCCTGGAAACTGTCGCGACACGACTCACGTAGAACAATTTTGATGGAAAATTTATTAAACCAACTTCGATTTTACTTACCTTTCATATTATCGCCTCATTTTAACCCTCGATCGAAACAATAACGAGCAATCACATACACACACAGCTTCCTAAAACCTCATAATTGTATCCTGTCAAAGGTATTACTTGCTAAAATAATACAGAGACGTGTCGACGAAGTAATATTTTCCACAAAATGTGTCGCGACACAAAATTCAATGTTCAACCAGGAGAGGCCCCGCCTCTGTCGAGATCACACGCGTTTGGTGCAAGATTATAGGAAATGAGAAGGTTTGAAGAAGACACATTTTAGTCTAGAATGTACAGCCAAAATTTATTAAAAAAATATTTGAGTTGAGGATTTAAGGATTTATTGGAGGGTTTTAACACCTCCACCGGTCTTTTTACGAGTATACGGTATTTTGATAGAATATACAGGGTGGCAGTGACGTGCGAGTTTACGTGCAAACTATACCCCTACCATAGAATTTTATTTTCGGCTCTCAAAAAAAATAATGCAATAGTGTCGGTCGGTGTATTATACATATAATCCTTCCTCTTGAATCCCTGTCTATTGATGAAAACCACATCGAAATCTGTTGCGGAGTTTAAAAGATCTAAGCGTACACACGGCTACACATCAAGCTATACATTTCCAGTATAAGCTGACCTTGCATTGTATAGGATTTCCGTACAGTGCGAGATCAGCGTAAACTGGAAATGTATAGCTTGATGTGTAGCCGTGCGTACCTCTACCTACGCGGTCAAAATGTATAGAATTCCGGCATTTTTTTTTTTCAATAACCGATAAAGAATATTAACGCCGGAGGGTTCGGAATCATGTACTGAATCTATTGTTCCCGGTTGCCGTTGATGTGATGCCGTATGCGATTGAATGGGCACTTAAAACCTTCAAGCAAGTGGGGCTCGCTTTGTGTTTAAAAAAAATTGGTAACTATTTAGTGTTTTAATAATAACAGCATACTACTTTGTACACCTACATTTTGGCAAATAAAGCATTACTTACTTAGCTACCTAAAGGAAAATGGAGAGACAAAAAAAAGAAGAAATAGGCTAAATTGGTAGCTGAATGGTACCCAAGAGAAGGTAAAAGGAAGAGAGGACGCCCGATAAATAGGTGGGATGACTACCTCAAGGAGACAGCTGGGTCAATGTGGAAGAGGGAAACCCATGACCGGAAACTATGGAAGAATATGGGGGAGGCCTATGCTAATGCAAAAAAAATCTTCGGAAACCTATGTCTGAAGAGGAGATAAGGGAGAAGAAAGACAACATAAAAGAAAGGAAATATACTCCATATTTCCTTTCTTTTATGTTGTTTTTCTTTTAACCATTTTAGTTTAACTATGTAAGTAGATTGTAAGATTGTTAATAAAGGCTGTTATTATTTTTGTACAAAGGAAAATAATATATTTATAGAGTAATGTTTTTTCTGACATCAACAATGCAATAGAGAGCAGTGGTGGCCAAATGGTAACGGCCGCGACTTACGAGTTGTAGGTCGTGAGTTCGAACCCAGACAGGCGCTTTACTTTGTGTAAATTATTTCATCACCACTGCTCTCAAAACGATGAAGGAAAACATCCTGAGGAAACCGGCATGTCCGAGAACCAAAAAATTCGAAGACATGTGACATCTACCAACTCGCACTGGGCCCGCGTGGTGGATTACGGCCCAATCCCTCTCACCGAGAGGAGGCCTGTGTCCCAGCAGTGGGAACATTATAGGCTGATGATGGTGATGAACAATGCAACAGTGATGAAATCGTGTTTGTACTGGTACCTACTCATAGGGTTCTCAATTATGGGAGCAAAGTTTTCCGTTAAACCGTTTTAAATAAAATACCAATTTACTATAGGTTTTCTCAGAGACTCTTTTGATTTCAAAGAAGTTTTCAGAATTATTAAAGTCGTTTAATTAAACAGGAACGGATGTCATAAAAAAACCGAAATCTATAACACTATATTTATCAATTCCAAACCATACTTACCAAAAGAATAGCCATGGAAAGAAAGATTTATTATTCCATCTTCTATTGTGTTACCATACAAAATCACGCTCCTGTAACTTAAACCAGATCGTAAGGGTCCCTGAATCGCTATCCATTCTCTTCAGGTCTATTCGCGCGGCAAAATGAGATATCACTGGGTATTGAATGACAGCGTTACTGTAAACGCGGTTTCACAATTTCGGATGTATTTTCTTTACTAGAAATTGCCCGTGGCTTTGGAGAGGTTAGAAAATTACATAATATTATATAGAACTAATAATCAAACCGGAACGTACTTATAAAAAGAGATAAATAACCTTGGGTCGTCGAATATATTTGAAGTTTAGTAAGAAACCATTTAATGTTTTCAATGAAATTGCATTTGATAAATTAACTGTTTGTTTTATGGCTAACTACGGCTTCGCCCGCGTGGTACTCGAAAATTATCCCACGTGAACAAATCCATAATCTATCTGTGTGCCAAATTTCATCCAAATCCGTTCACCCGTTTTTGCGAGATTGAGTAACAAAAATCTAAACCTAAAAAAAAATACATTTAAAATATTAGTAGGATAGTCGGATATTTTTTTTTAAATTCCGAAACAACTTTAACTACATCTGACGAACTTGATTAGGTATAAATTTAAAAAAAATTGTGACTTATTTGCCACGTGTGCCACGCCGTGTCCTCCCGACAGTCGACGCAGTGGTGACACCGAGCGTCCGGCTCCCTGTTTATGCGACACAGGTACTTCCCGAAGCAACCATGCCCCGAGAGCACCTGTGTCACCCGAAACGACAGGGAGCCGTGCCTCCTCCCGAGCCAGCGCTCGAGTACTGGCCGGATCGCCCCGATGGTGGCGGAGCCGGCGGTAGGGCGT
The DNA here is from genome assembly GCA_949987655.1 of Polymixis flavicincta. Lineage (NCBI taxonomy): Eukaryota > Metazoa > Arthropoda > Insecta > Lepidoptera > Noctuidae > Polymixis > Polymixis flavicincta. The sequence goes on from OX465173.1 coordinate 23,039,192, forward strand.
GAAAGCCTGTCCCGCCATTCCGCCACCAGGGCTGCGCGAAGCTGTGACCGACGCAACTCCAAATGTCGCGGCGTCAGCCACTCGCCCCGCGCCCTCGAGTCAAAAGTACCCTATGTCCTATCCACCTAGCCCAGGGTATTTGTCAATAAATAAAATTATTATTGTCACATATTCACGACAAGTACTATAAAAAGAATGGAAAATGGATGAGAGGACGGTTCCTCTCGTAAATTTTGCTTTTGTGTAACTGCCCGCCAACCCACCTGCTAGCGTGTCCTGCTGTCTGCACACTGCAGGAGCTAATGGACGCTGCTGAAAGTGCTAAAATCGTAGCCAAATTCTGGGCTGACTGTATTTAGATTGCTATCGACACGCTAAGAAGAAGAGATGGCATACCCTCCAAACTGGGGGAGGCCTATGTCCAGCAGTGGACGCCTTTCGGCTGAAATGATGATGATGACGATGAACTGCCCAGTTTTCGCCGATCACCTTTCGGTTTTATTAAATAGGCACCGGGTTATGGTCTAAGCAGTCGTAGGTATGCCAAACATCCTATCCAAATCAATGGATTTGGACAAATTTTGGCATACAGATAGATTATGGATTTGGATACTAATGAGGCAGTTTAAAAAAAAAATTAAACTGACAAACAAACACCCTGCCACATATTTTTATATTAGAAGGGTATTTTCCTCCTTTTTTTACAAAAGGGTTTTCGGTATTGGCGTTAAGCCTGCAATATAGGCATATATTGTATTGTCCAATGGATTAGGGGTCGTCAACAGTTTCTTTGGGGGCGCAATGACCGTTTCGGTTTCGTCCTTATCTGGTCTTGCGGGCTGGAATATTTTTTTGTGGCTTTTCGTGATTACTGGTGGAATTTGGTGTACCGTGTTATTGGTCAAATACTGAGGTAACTATTTAGAGATATGAAAAATATGTGTGCATATTAACTATTATGTTGTACTGTAGTGAAAAATATGTGTGCATAGAAATTAAGAGCAGTGGTGGCCCAGTAGTAACGGCCGCGACTTACGAGTTGTAGGTCGTGCGTTCGAACCCAGCCAGGCGCATTATTTTGTGTAAATAATTTCATCACCACTGCTCTTAAACGGTGAAGGAAAACATCGTGAGGAAACCGGCTTGTCCTAGAACCAAAAATTCGAAGACATGTGACATCTACCAACCCGCACTGGGCCCACGTGGTAGATTAAAGAAAGAAAGAAAAAGTATTTATTGTGACTCGAACAGGAACACCACAAAATAAAATAAACTAGTACAAAAATTATAAAAAATATAACAAACTTGAGAGTAAAAACTATTAAAAATAAAACAGAAAGTCCTACACGAGGTCAATGGCTCCTACCTCAGCATAATGCTGCGACATTTAAAAAGTGTCGCAGCGCTGATATTGTAGTAGGCGCTGATATTATGGCCCAATCCCTCTCACGGAGAGGAGGCCTGTGTCCCAGCAGTGAGAACGTAATAGGCTGAGTATGTATAGAATTTAGTCTTGGAAAGGCACATTTTGACTACCTAATTTTTTTTATAATATTTTAGTACTTCTACAGTAATAATTATTCTCTATTAGCAAAACAATCTGTAGAAACAGAGTGAGGCAGGCGGTAAACATATTTTACGACCCGATAAATGTATATAGCAAAACAGTTATTAAACGTACCTACCTTTGATTGAAATAGTTCTTAAAAACATGTAAAGAGAAACACAAATTCTATGTCAACCCTGCTTTCATATTAATATTATTATCTTGATTTATATTCTAACATACACAAACGTAACGGTATTTGTAAGTCATTCAATATAGAAGTATGAATCACAGATTTTGTTTCTGAATTTTTATTTGATTTCTCAAGATGCTCACGTTATTACTCAGAAGCATCGATAAACAATTCAATCTATTTGCCTGTCACAGCACAGCGGTTTTGTTCCATACCAGCTCAACCAACTCCATTATAAGTCCATCTAAACTTAAAGCGGGTAAAGCCGCTTAAGCACCAATTAAGCACTAAATAAGTTGTATAGGAACACTTGTTTACACCCCAAAGTTTCCAGTCAGGAACTGTCAGGAACAGCAACCATTGACGAGGGTTCTCCTGTTGGTAAGATTATTTAGTTGACCTCGCTTAGAGCTACTAATTTCAGTAGCTAGTACCGGCACAGCTTTGTGTAACCGATTCATGATTTTGACAGCTGACACGTTCAAGTTTCGAAGACTTCAACGGGTAAGATGTTGTGTCAAGCTAGTTTTGACGTTTTCTAATTACCTGACGTCTGCATGGTCATTGTCAGACCATGAAATACCATACATCAGGTAGTTACTTAAGAAACTGTCAAAACTGATTAGTTCTGATGGTTCTTGTAGTAGTTTTCAAAGTTTAAACTGTCGCTACGGTTTGATATTTTAAAACAACTTAATACTAATTCTTTTTAGACATTGGCAGAATAGACGACATCGGCTTTGCTAGCCATAATAAATAATAAATAAAAAATACAATAGTTATGACAAGCCCCGCTAATGAGACACAATTGATTTTGTATCGTACCCTATCGGGTGCGGGCGGGGCTTGACCGGCTTGACTATATTAGAAGTTGGCAAAAGAATCAGCATCGCCGTACAACGTGGCAATGCTGTCAGCCTTTTGGGCACTTTTCCGATTGACAGAGATGCGGACGAATTTGCAGATGATTTTGTTCTCTGTTTTTATTGGTAGTTTGAATGGTTCTTCTAAAAAATGAAAATGTCTAAGGTGAAATAAGCTCAGACTTCTAACATAATATTATTTTCCTTATTTGATATTGGCTGGGCGTCCAGATCCGATGTCAAGCTGCCTCGTGACATCGCGACGGAAAATAATATGCTCAACAGATTTAATATACAGAGAAATTGTAGAACCTTCAAGATTATTTGTTGACTAGAAATAATACGTACCTAATCACATTCCTTCAATAAAAAGAAAATATTTTTTGTTCGCAGAAATAAGTATCGGTTTTGGCGATAACGGAATTTAGTCTAGATTTGTTTAAAAAAAAATTTGCAACAAAATCTGAGGCTCTAGCACGAACGCGTGACGGAAACGTATTATATTTTCGACGAATAAAACATAAAAATATACTCGTGTCACTCATAATAATTACTTAGTTAAAAACTTTATTCATAAACTAGTATGGGATATATTAAGTGTGCTTGACGGGAAAAGAACATTAAAAAAACAACTGACTTCCGAAATTAAAATTATTTTAAACTTTTTGTTTTTTTGGAATTCGATTGTAATTTATTTTCGGTTTTCTAGTAACGGAACTACGTGGATTTACACTATTAGACTTTTACTCACAGGTGTATATTTATATCTGATCCTCCACACTGTTAGTTTGTGTAAATGTAAAGAAATATTATATTTGTGTCTATTGTCAAGTTGTTTAAATATTGGCTCGGACACGTCTGCAGGTGTTGCCGACCTCTGAAATTCAAACCTTGATATTGAATTGCAGGAATTATGCTCGCTATGGTCTACACCATAGCGAGCGTAGCGGGACTAATGTATACTATAGAATATTTAAGTAAAGCTAAGCATATTCTACATACATAGGTTTAAGAGTTGTAAGTTCAGTATTTTAATATAAAAAAGTACCTTTATATACGAGAAGGTAAATTACATCTAGGTACACTATTTAGCTTCACTATTTAAAAATGAAATCTTTTATTATTTTATTATTGATTGCCATATGAAGAAATAATTATAAAATAAGTTCTAAATAGGAATATCGAAGTATCACAATGATAATTATATATTAAGTTTCTAAAACACAATAGCACCAACAAGGTAAATAGTTGCAAGCATACGCTAACTTTTTGTGTTCTTTTAAAAAGGAAAGTATAAATAAACCCAATAGAACGTTTTCGAACTAAAAACCGTGATTTGGAAAGAGCAGGAAGTTGAAACCGGATGTAGCAGTCTGCTGCAGGGGTGCTGCAACCGTCGCGCCGAATATTCACAGCTTCCGGTGCGATGCAGAGTAACAGCAGAAGGCTCACTACCCTCCTTTTAACAGATAATTATACCTTAAAGAGGGGCTTTTGTCGAACTAGGAACAGCCGAACGGGTTGATCGATTAGGGTTAACTACGCTTGCCGCGGTTAGTCTGTAGATTGGTGACCATCTTATCAAACCAAGACCCCTCCGTGCGTCGGAAAGCACCTAGAGCTATGGTCCCCGCCCGCTGTCGGGTGACCACTGAAAATCAGCGCTGTGCTGTGGATCCCATAGCACAGTATCGTGCTGAGTAGAAGCCTTCTTGTCACAGTCACGGCGTGCAGCTGCCGACTATTTATGTTCTTTATGCCTATATAAACTTATCTGTGTTTGTTGTCATGTTTTTTTTAAAATGTTATGTCATCTTTTATAAGAACGTGTTTCTGTGACAAATAAAACTATTTTTCTTGCTTTCTGTCGGGTTGTTATTCTACGGGTTGTCAGAAGCCCGAAAGTCTGACAATCAACCTGATAAAGGGGTATCGTTTTACCCAATTACTGGGTTGTTGAGGTCAGATAGGCAGTCGCTCCACGCCTACTGGCATTTTGCTGCATCCGGATAGACAGCCGACCCCAACGTACTTATGGGCTAGGCAAATGATCACTTGCCCTGCTGCCGTACACCTGTGCAGTATATTTCTGTTCGCCAACGTACGAATGAGACGCTTAGAGGAAATGAATACGTCTGCCGATTGGAAGATACTATTGAACTTTCAACAAAAATCAGAGGAATTCTTCTAGTTCTCCGTATTACTCATTGTTTTGCTTTAAGTATCTTATGATACTTTGAAAAATAATAAGAGTTAGAGAAACCGAATACGGATTGTTTAATCTCCTGAAACTTAGAGAGGATGATGTTTTAGGGAACCAAATTAAACGCTCTAATACATCAGTTGTGGTCCAGTGGTAAAGGCCGCGTTTTACGAGCTGTAAGGCGTTTTTTTTTTTTTTTTTTGGGTGGGAAATCATCAAATGACCTCTCCCGCTGAGTAGAGCAGGAGGGCGTGTCAGACTTTCACTGACTAAAACCCACCCGTGTTCCCTCAGTAGCCCTTATGCCAGGGGCCGTGGTATCTCTTTCGAACAAACCCGCACCCCTGGCAGGCATCGGCCCTTGCGGACCCCACCTGTGGTTGCTGAAATCTTTGACGGCGCGCGTGTGGAACACAACGCGCCGTCCCGTCTACCACTTTTCGGCCGCAGGGGATAGGGAGAGCGGCTGACGCTATACCGAAACTCCTCTTCCCCTGCGGCCCCACCGCGTCCGCCATCAAACGGTGGCGGCCCCGTCCAGGCCACGGAAGGGAAGAGCGCTGCTCAGAAGCACCGGCACTCCTCCTCTACCGCAGCCCGTAACCCTCAGCCGTGATGCCTCCCATTCGACATCGCGGCCCACCTCAGTTGCGGTGCACCTCACCGCAACCTACTTTTTGGCCGCTACGTCAATGGCTTGAAGGCAAAAGCCCTGACGAGCGGCCCCACCTTTGGGTTCCTCTTGGCTTCACCGTGGGTGGGAGACCACGGTTACTGAGCCCCCCCGCAACGACAATGCGGGAACCCACTCGGGGGGGAGTTGTAAGGCGTGGGTTCGATCCCAAGCAGGGCCCTTTGACCACTTAACGATTCCTTCCTTCGAAAACACGTCAATTTATTAGATCACACACGACATCTGCTAATGAATATCGACAAATTGTCTTGGAACCTAAAGAATATGACATTTCAATTCCTTACCATTACATTGGTTACTACAAAACATGATATTGATGTAGTTTGAACGTAGTAAGATTCCGCGGGGAATCAATATAACCATACAGAATTGGGGCCCAGGCCCTTTGTGTAAATTATTTCATCACTACTGCTCTCAAACAGCTGCAAGCGGTATGTCCTAGAACGAAAAATTCACAGACATGTGTCATCTACCAACCTGCACTGGGCCCGCGTGGTGAATTACAGCCCACTTTTTCTCATAGAGAGTGGGCCTGTGTCCCAGCAGTGGGATCTTTGTAGGCTAATTATGCGTACGCTATTTGGCTCCCGTGTGGTGCCGGGCGTAAAAGAATAGCACCATCCCATTTCTTCCAGTGGGTGTCGTAGAAGGCGACTAAGGGACTTAGGTACTAGAGAATGGGCAGCAGCGTTCTCTATGCATTTTACCACCATACTGCGATCGCCAACCCGCCTGCCAAGCGTGGCGATTATGGCAAATCCCCCCGTCTTGGGGGAGGCTTATGTCCAGCAGTGGACGTCTTTCGGCTGATATGATGATGATGATGATGTTTGGCTAAAATGTGTCAAGGTGCTTTTTTATAAAATAATTATCAAACTAATATTAAGGAGATACTCGTATTATCACCTATTGAAACACCCTATTATCCTATTGGCGGATTTTCTACACAAAACGCGTAGTTACCAAATAATTATCCTCATATTCAATTATTGTCCGTTTCTAACGAAATCTATTTGATTTTCATGAACAAAATAAATCATGATGACAATGATTAATACTCTGCCAGTCATTCTGAACAAAACATGTGTATTGAGTAATCCGCTTTCATTAACTACAACATGAATGTATTGGTGATCAGACCAAAGTTAATTAAATTATCTGTATGAATAGGAAGTCGAAATATTGGAACAGGCTTTACGCTTACCTGCAATTATTGTTGTTGGTAAAAAAAAAATTGTTCTGTCCTTAACTATTTATTTTTATCATTATCTAATTAATACTTTTAGAGAGTTTTTGGCGGGATCGCGTTGGATCACGTCGCACGTATTTTCATTTTCATGAAATTTCGTGAAATAGCGAATAAAATTGTATATTTTGGTAGTGAATTATTCAATTTAGTTACGTGTGAGTGCACAAGTGTAGTGAAGGTGAAAATCAGTGACTAACGTGGACTTTTCGTGTTCCCCCCAAGAGCTTCTAATAGGTTGTTGTAAAGTTACTACCGCTTTACAATAACTATGACTTGACTGAGTATGACTATTTTGTATCTTCGTGCCTGATATCGGGCCATTTACTTGATTGAAAAGTAAAGTTACTTGACACTGGCTAAATGCACAAACCACGCGAAGCCAAAACCCAAAAAAAAAAAAAACTTTTGCGAGCTGCTTTAGCACGTTCGGATTTTCATATTGTTTTTGTAACTTCTCTTGGAAGGCGCTGTTGTCTCTGATACAATGTTTTTTCTTCATTATTACAGGCACCAATCACACCCTTTTTTCTGTTATGGTCATTTTTATTTTACTTTGAATATAGTTTTTGCGAACCTTATGAATGTTTTTTTTAAATAAACTTTTTTTTTTAATTCATTATAATCTTACTACTTAATATTATAAATGAGAAAGTTTGTGAGGATGAATGGATGTTTTTTACTCTTTAACGCAAAAACTACTGAATGGATTTGGATGAAATTTGGCACACGGATAGTTTATAACCTGGTTACCTTTTTATCCAACTTATATTTTCCCGCGGGATAATTTCCAAACTCCACGCGCGGACAAAGTCATTGGCAAAAGCTGGTGATTAATAAAACGAACATAATTATCATATTTAGTACTAATTAATGACTTTATACAAGCTGCATAGTACACCTAACGCTTGAAGAGATGCAATCAACCGCTGATAAGCCCAAAGCATGTAGCGAGGATGCCAAGCGTGAACGGCTAGGTAGTTAAGGCAACTGATTTAGTTTAAGGCATCTAATAATCCCAGTTGATACCCAGTTAGCCTACTTAGAACACGCACAAAAAGCAGCATTAGGCTGACGAACGCAAGGTCGTGACCTCATTTTTAACCATTGCAATTAGTTAGGTACCTAATTGCATAGCCTAACTTAATTGCCTAGTTGCCAAATTTAAAATTCTAAAATAGCAAACTCCATACATACATACATATTACATACAGACACACTATCAAAAAATATTCACAATCACTGATAAGCCAAAATAGTATTAAGTATAGCTATTTCATTGCTCAGTTATTATAAGTTTTTCATTTGTTTGTAGGTATTTCTTCTCTTATGGAGTACGGGGGTATTGTGAGTGTTACTGGCGGCTTTTAGTCTATATTGTAATGTCAGCAGTATCTATGAAATTGTGCACAAACCGATAAATAAACCTATATTTTCATTGTTGAAATAACTCATTCCCGAACAAGCTTGTCTACATAAAAAACTTTTTTCAAAAAAATAACAACCGACTTCCAAAGAAACACTACAAAGTGCAAAATAACTTTAATTTGGGAAGTCGGTGACTTTGGATGTGTATTTTAATTATTTGTCACCGCCTTCCGAAATTAAAGTTATTTTGCACTTTGTAGTGTTTCTTTGGAAGTCGGTTGTTATTTTTTTGAAAAAAGTTTTTATTTTTCACTTTTTAGTTATCTACCCTACACCAATTCGAAATTTCATCATCCTTGGGGTCAAAACAATACACATTTATGCGATAGCAACATTCGCGGTTGATTTGCTGTAATTTTTTGAAGAGTTCCGTTGTCTGTCTCCGAAACGCATCATCAGATCTATATGAAATTTCAATGGGACCATTTCGAAGTAAACCCCTTTCGAACAAAAAAATAATTTTGCAAATCCGTCTATATACGACGGAGTTATGCCCGAACATACATAAAAAAAAAAATATAAACATGTCGAATTGATAACCTCCTTCTTTTTGAAGTCGGTTAAAAATACAAAATATTTTATTTAAACCTACATGGGCACTTATTAAACGTCACGGTTTTTTACTTAATGCATATGAAAGTATAGACGACACTTTTAACAAGTTTTTATTTTATTTTGTCTGTCTGCCAGTTTGTTTCGGCTAATCTCTGAAACGGCTTGGCCGATTTTGGGGTGTAGATTTGGGGTCTTGTGTTAATTATCACATATTGTATAAGTATGTAAGGTATTCACGTTACCTAAACAGCTTTGTTAATTTATTTAAGTATTGTACACACATATCTATAAATAGACACTGAGATAAAGAACAGAAAAAAACGTTAAAAGGCAACTAAGCTTCATCATAATCATCATTTCAGCCGAAAGACGTCCACTGCTAGACATAGCCCCCCCCCCCCAAGCTCCGCCACTTCGACCGGTTCTGTTCTTCCCGCATTCAGCGGACTCCTGCGGCCCTCACAAGGTAATCGGTCCACCTTGTGGTAGGCCTTCCAACTTTACGTCTTCCGATACGCGGTCGCCACTCCAGAACTGTTGTGTGTGAATCGCCCCATCGGCCATCTGTTCTGCGAGCAAAGTGCCCTACCTACTGCCACTTAAATTTGGCAATTCTTCGAACTATGTCGGTATCCTTGGTAAACGAAACTCCAAGCATAGCCCTCTCCATCGCCCTTTGGGTGACTTTAAGCCTTCTTAGTGGGCCGCCGGGCACTAGGTGCCATATATTTATGGAGAGGGTTTTCCATAATCGCTACGCTTGGCAGGCGGGTTGGCGATCACAGTATGGTGGTAAAATGCATAGAGAACGCTGCTGCCCATTCTCTAGTAAGTCCCTTAGTCGCCTCCTACGACACCCACTGGAAGAAATTGGATGGTGCTATTCTTTTACGCCCGGACACCACACGGGACAACTAAGCTTATTTCCTAAGAAAACTCTTCCAGCATACCTGTGATAGGAATGTAGGTAAAAAGAGAAGCAGACACGTTTGCAAAAGTAGAAGAGAAAACCCTTATCTTTACCAGGAGTTATATTAAACCGTATACTTACCAATACACAATATAACACACAATTATAGATAAAAGCTTCCATCGAGAGTACTTGGAGCCCTGGTAATCATGTTACAATATGATCGAGTTACGATCTCGATTCGAGGTTGATCCCGATTCCCCGGGAAAGGCCCGACTGAGGTTTTTTGAGGTGGTTTAAGTCATGAGATGTAGATAATGTAATATGTTTTTGAAGTGAAAACTTTTTTAAGCGCGTTGGGCATTTCTTGAGATGGGAAAAAACAATTGAACTCGCGACACCGTCACCGACACTTCCGTTTTTTATTAGAGGTATTTCAATAATTAAGTCTCAAAAGATAGGTCCAAAACTAATATTCAAATTAGAATTATGAAAATCGGATAACCCGTTTAGAAGATAATTATGATCAAAATTATGATTATGAATAATGTGAAATCCTGTATTATACGATAAAAAAAATACACAATATGTAATTGTTCTAGTTTTCACTTCTGTCCGCACTCCCGGAGTGCGACTGTTTTTTTTTACCCGGTGTGCGATAGCAAAGACAGGGTTATGCTTTTCATAAATCTTTGTACCTTTGCATGTATGTCAATCTTTGTATTTTTGTATGTTGGATTTTATAACCCCCCTAAGGTCATTGTTAAGAGTGGACTGTATAATTAGGCAATGGTTTATTGCCGTGCTTATTACAAAGGGTAAACTTTCCCGGATCAACAATTAGTAAATGAGGTTAGAGAGAAGATTCGTCCGTCGCGGTGGAGTCCGTAGAAGCGAGTCCTCTTCGGGCAAAGACATGTTCCCATGGCGCCGCGTCTCGGCGTGCCGATGATGACGCGTTGATCACGACGCCTGCGCGTGCAGATCGCGCGCAAGGTTGTGTGTTGGGTTCGAGTCATCCTAACGAACACCAATACGGATTTTAATGCATGAGAAGTCTATCGACTCGTCTAGATCGAGCGATGGTGACAGGCTAGGTTTTATTAAAAATATATCGAAATGGCCAATTTTAGAAGACGATAATAAAGCACAGTAAAAGGATGCTTTTTTTTTGAAAGAGAAAAAAAAGTACTGCAAATAAAACGTTCAGAATAATCTCACTTTTCAAGCAGTCGAATGCAGGTGCATCAAATAATAACGGAAAAAAACGCTTACCGCTTTTACTTGAAAAAGTCTACCCATAGCTACGAAACGCAATACATTGCACGATTTCTTTTAGAATACGATTTTTCGTATATTATGTAATCAATGTAGTGTGAATTTCATTTATTATTGGCAATTTTTTTTACTGCTACATTAATACTTACATATTGAAATATCGAGCATGAATTCAATTACATACCCATGCTTCCCTCACTTAGAATTTATTCGTTTGAGTCAAAGTCAAAGTTAAAGTCAAAGTATTTATTTCAAATAGGCACCTAAAAGGCATTTTTGAACAGCTTATTAGGACATAGCTTAACATCACGCCTTGTTTCCCGGCCGCGTTGGGCAGAGGTGCACCTAATAACCTATAGTACACCCACATTTCGCCAGTTATGTTTAAGTATCATGTAATATAGGAAGAGCCTATTGCCGTAAGCCGGGCACTACTGCAGACCCCGGGCAGCCACTCAAAAACCATGCTCATGCAGTAGATCCACTAAAACAACGGGGCAGTCTTAATTATTAGGAACTAGTTTTTGCCAGCGTTTTCGCCCGCATGTAGGTCAGAAATTATCGCACGGGAACGTGCTACCGGGATAAAAAGTATTCTATGTGTTAAACTCAAACTCAATGCATTTATTTCAATTAAACCTTTTACAGGCACTTTTGAATTGTCAAACAAAAATCGAAGTTGAAGCTAGGTGCCCATTCCAAAACGTAGATCTCTATGGAGAAGAACGGGCAAGAAACTCCAAGGACACTCTTTTAAATCATGGGTATTACAAAAATTTGGGAACATTATTCTTGGTGCTTCTGTATGTGAGAACAATGTAAAAAATAAATAAAAAAATTAAGATGCAAAATAAGCCATGGCAGTTTGGAGATGACCAGTCTCAACCGACGGGCGGTTAATCTAGGTTATAATCTATTTGTGTGCCAAATGATGAGTTTGGAACTTTGGAATATACGGGTTAAACCAACAAAATCTACAAGCTTCTCTCACAGTTTGAATTCCCGATCTCTATTGATTAGCAATACAAACAAAGAGAAAGATTGACAGACTGGCTTTTCATTCTATCAATATTCAAAATGCTCACATCAAAATATTTCTAAACAATTTAATATCTGAACAGCAGCGCCGATTTTTATTCCAGAAACATTAAAAAAAATAACTCACTGTCCTACGAACAATTTAAATATTTTCAGCAAAACCTGACAACATATCCTCACAGATGACGTCGGGCTCCCTTCTAGACCGTCACCTAACACACAAAACCCTTGATTTTTTGCCCTCGTCCATGTTTCTGTCCGGGAACAATTTTTCAAAGCGCCCATCACGTGGTGTCACTCGCAGCTTGCCTAACAAGGGTGCACATAATTTCAGCAGTCCGTCGGACGCCGAAAACTTGACAAATCCGCTTAAATTTCTCAAATGTGTGCACCCCTTTGATAGGGTACGCAAATATTGGAGTAATCTCATTATTGTGAGTTGTTGTGGATGGGTGCTTGTTTGTGAGGTAAATAATATAATTTTGGATCCCTACACGTGTATTGATACACAAATTAAATTTTAAGGGAAGCGGTACAAACATCTCTGCTATAGATATTCGACAAACATTCCGAGAATAGCAGCGATTGCTGCAACAATTAATTTGAAGAACTTTGTTTCATTATGTTCTTACGTTTTCTGCATAATATAGTAGGTACCTATCTAAGTGAAATTCTTCGTACGTACGGCGACATAACAAGCTAACCATTTCCAGTATAAGCTGACTTTTCAAGCCCAAACAAAGCGAGGTAAGCTAAAACTGGAAATATATAGCTTGATATGTCGTCGTGTGAACATAGATAGGAGTTTTCATTACAATGTACGTGCTAATTTCAACCTACACAACCACCCCAAACAAGCTATTAATAATTAAAAATAAACCATGTATTTTCACTTTCATTTCCATGTTTTCGTATTGAAAAACAAAGACAAGAGAAATGAAATTGCCTTCACAAAGTGGCATCTATCAATGGAGTTCATAATCACAGCCCAGACATGGAAAAACGAATAAATGGAGTGGTTAGTGTTTGATGGAATGGAAATTGCTTTTTTTTAAACGTTGCCCCACACTAGGAATTTCTCCTGTATTGTGGGTGCGTTTACAAACATTTAAAACTCACATACACAAACGGCCAGACCCGGAACAACTACTTAGGCTATACAAATATTTGTTCCGTGCGGGAATCGAACTCGCGACACGCAGCGCAGCAGTTAATCGTTTAACCACTGCGCCAACCGTGCCGACATATCATATTGTCATATCTTTGGTTAATTTCGATTAAATTAAACAATAAGACCATAACTAGACAAACCAATTAAACTATATAGATCCAGCTCTATAAATAAAAATTAATTATATAGCATAACTAGCCCTTAATGTTCATACTGCCGATACACAGGCTTCCTCTCTGAGTGAGTGGGCTATAATCTACGGTGTGGGTTGGTGGATGTTACATGTCAAAAAATTGCTTCTAGGACATGCTCGGAAGTCGGGGCCAATCTACCGCAATTAATTACATGCAAAATCGATATTACAGCACATCCAACATTAAAGTTTGTCCGTTTGGGTCATCGAAAAGCAGTGTAATAAAATTAAAAAAAAACTTTACATCTCTGGTCTCATTTCGTACAACTTGTTTGACGATTCACATCAGCTACATGCAGAATTGCTATCCAACACGTTAAGCGCTGCCAGGGGTGCGGGTCTGCCAGGGGTGCGGGTTTGTTCGAAAGAGACACCACAGCCCCTGGCTTAAGGGCTACTGAAGGAACACGGGTGGGTTTTAGTCAGTAAAAGTCTGACACGCCCTCCTGCTCCAACCAGAGCGGGAGAAGTTATTTGATGATTTCCCACCCAAAAAAAAAAAAAAAAAAAAACACGTTAAGCGCCTACATTCGCCTACAAGTTAGCACTCCATGTACTTATAATTTAGGTACTCTGTCTTTATTGCAGATGCAGACCGATGCAATTTATAAGCCATCAATAATACTGCTAATGACCCAAACTCCTATGTCAATCGCGTTGATTAATTTTATTCACTTTGTGATTGCCATATTAATTTTGTTTGTATTATTCTAGGACTCTGTTTGTTTTCATTATTGAAAGTAATGTTGTGAGAGAATTGGCTTGGAACAGACGCGTAGTTATGACCTGCAGTATCTGTTGGACAGTTGAGTGAATAATTAATTTGAAATACAATTTTGTGTTTTGCAAATGGTTTATTTGTTCAGCTGCAAACAGAGAATCCGATGGTGATAAAACATTATGTACGAATATTTAACAATGAAAATGTCCGGTTGCACAGATACATGTTTGGGCACGCCACCATTGCGGCGGTAAGTCCCCTATTTGAGAAGTGGCTTGAGAGGCGGCATGGCGTCCTCATCTTCTGCCTGACGCAGGTCTTCACCAGACACGATTGTTTCGGGAGGTTCCTGTTTCGGATAGGGCGGGAGGAAACGCCCGGTTTTTTCCACTGCGAAGATCGCCCTGAGAACACGGTGGAGCACACAGTGGCGGTCTGCCCGGCTTGGGTGGAGCACCGCCGTGTCCTCGTGGAGGCGATCGGCGGCGGCGATCTCTCGCGTCCGGCCCTGGTCCAGGCCATGGTACGGAGCGAGAGTGCATGGGTAGCTGTCACCTCCTTCAGCGAAGCACTGATGCTCGCGAAGAGGGAGGCGGCGCACGTGAGGGAGAGGCAGTCTATGCGCCCTCTCGACCCTAGCCGCCGCAGGATACGGAGACGCCCTGGGCGTCGGGAATCCCAGGCCGATTTCTGACCACCGTAGACATGAGCTTGCGGACGGCGAGTAATGGGTAGCTCGCTGTCCGGTAAGGACCAAGCCCAAGTCGACGGCGCGTTGTGTTCCACGCGCGCCTCAAAGAGATGTCAGCACAAAGGGACGGGGCCCGCAAGGGCCGATGTCTGCCAGGGGTGCGGGTTTGTTCGAAAGAGATATTACAGCCCCTGGCATACGGGCTACTGAGGGAACACGGGTGGGTTTTAGTCAGTAAAAGTCTGACACGCTCTCCTGCTCCACCCAGAGCGGGAGAAGTTATTTGATGAATTCCCAACCAAAAAAAAAAAAAACATGTTATCACAATAGACTTATTAATTTGACAGTGCTGCTGGGGAGTTTGACGTTGCTAACGTTCAGATATCAATAATTTTATATATTGCTGATTCGCAGATTAGTTTAAATAAATGACTTGTTTTTTAATAACATCGGGATGTGTTGATTGACAAGGCAAATAAAAATGTGGTCTGAGCCTTAATTTCGCTTAAAAAATTCAAAATTAAAGCTTACATTTAAAACATAAAAGAAATTGAGGATCTTTTCGAGGGTCAATGCAAGCGCTAATGTGCAAACGTTGCATTAACTTCGTGCCTTTTAAATTTTCTGTTCATTGTTACATGTGAGAATGAATAGAAAACTAAGGTAAGAAGCTACAAAATTTATTTTTAACTAACATATACTCATTACATTTTACTTACAAACTATGTTAGCAGTATTTCCAAGACATTATGCCTAACAGAACTAAGTGGGCACTAGCAGTAGGTACATGAAGTTTGCTTCATCATCATCATCATTTCAGCCGAAAGACGTCCACTGCTGGACATAAGCCCCCCCCAAAAGGAGGGTTTTGCCATAATCGCCACGCTTGGCAGGCGGGTTGGCGATCGCAGAATGGTGGTAAAACAAACTATTTAAGCAAACTTGCTACTAAGTAAGTTTGCTTAAATAGCGTAAATTTTGAAAATCCTATTTGTTGGCAATTAATGTAGGTAACTTGTCTCGTCCAAAGAATTCTTCCTTCAAAACGCCACCACAATAAATAACCATTTTTTATTGTCGCACGTGTCAAGTGCGACTGTGCGACACAAACGCAGCTGTAGTCAAACATTGGAGCGTCGCGGTCGCGCCGTGTGTAGCTAACTTTAATTAGCCTCTGTGCTGTAGACGAAGGGTTAAAGGGAAGTTGATGCCGAATATTTTGGATTATGAGTAGACTAAGGGCCGACTGTAAAAACATATGTCTATACTAATAATAATATATACTATTAGGTCTTTACCTATGAAATTGCCGTTCTGCAGTACTGGCCATTTCAAATCAAAATAATTTTTGTTTGGCTAAGAATTCTAATTTCGAATTAATTTTATTTTAAAAACATGGATTTTTTTTTCTAAAAGTAGTCATTTCTTTATTGATTAGTGTTACATTTTCATCGCATTTCAATCTTTTTCGTCATCATGGATACGTTAAAAATTCGAGTAATTATGGAATATGAGTACCGTCGTGGCAGCAACGCGGCGCAAGCGGCACGCAACATCAACGACGTTTACGGAGCTAACACTACAAACCAACGCACCACCTGTTATTGGTTTGCTCGCTTCCGTTCTGGAAATTTCGACCTGAAAAATGAACCTCGCGGTCGTCCGAAGACTTTGGTCGACAATGACGAATTAAAGGCGATTGTGGAAGCTGATGATACACAATCTACGGCTGAATTAGCAGCAGCTTTTGACGTTAGCGTCAAAACAATATTGGTCCATTTGCGTCAAATTGGCAAGGTAAAAAAGCTTGACAAATGGGTGCCCCACGAACTCAATGATCGCCAGCGCGAAGTACGCGTCGAGACGTGCCTTGCACTGCTCAACAGACACACAAATGAAGGAATTTTGAACCGCATTGTTACCTGCGATGAAAAATGGATTCTGTTTGATAACCGTAAGCGCTCAGCAAGTTGGTTGGATCCTGGTTCAGCACCTAAACAATGCCCTAAACGAAAACTTACCCCTAGAAAAGTGATGGTCACTGTTTGGTGGTCTAGCGCCGGTGTGATTCATCACAGCTTCTTACCAAACGGGGTGAGCATTACTGCAGATGTGTACTGTGAAGAACTGAACACAATGATGGAGAAGCTGGCGCATCTCCAACCAGCATTGGTCAATCGCTCGTCTCCGCTGCTCCTGCACGACAACGCGCGACCTCATACTGCACAGCAGACGGTCTCCAAGTTGCAAGAACTGGGGTTGGAAGCTCTCCGTCATCCGCCCTACTCACCAGACCTTGCGCCTACAGACTACTACTTTTTCCATAATTTGGATAACTTCTTGGCGGGAAAAAAATTTAATACCCGAGAGGCAGTACAAAATGCCTTTGAAGAATTTGTTGCCTCCCGTCCAGCTGATTTCTTTAAGAAGGGCATCAATAAACTGCCACTGCGATGGCAAAGATGCATTGATTGCATGGGTGATTACTTCGATTAACACAAATAAAAAATTCATGAAAAAAATTCGTTTAAATTTTTTCATACAAAACGGCAATTTCATAGGTAAAGACCTATTATTAATAAAGTGGAAAGATTTGATTGTTTGTTTATTTGCATTGAATATGCTCCGAAACTACTGAGCCGATTTGAAAAAATATTTCACTGTTGGGAAGCTACATTATCCCCGGGTGACATAGGCTATATTTTATCCCCGTATTCCCACGGGAACGGGAACTACGTGGGTGAAACCGCGGAGCGCTGCTAGTCTATACTAATAATAAAGAGGAATATATTATAAATTCGATGAACTAATTATGATGTTTATTTATTGTGTACGAAGTTAGTTAAGTAACACCAAACCAATGTTAAATTCAATAGTTTATTTATGGAAACAGTTTAGAGTCACGTGTGTTTAGTTACCTAAGCCGCACTTAATGTTATTTTTATTAGCTAATAATAGACCCGCACATTAGCGCTTGACGGAATTTTAGTGACGACTCACAAGATGAAACATACACATGTTACGATTTAGATAAAATTGGGCAAAAAGATAAATGGCATCGTAAGGAAGGACATAGGCTAGCTTTTGTCCCGGTAGTACGTTCCTGTGGAATAATTTCGCCCGGGGGAACCCGAGGGCAGAAGCTAGTAGGATTTAAATTGTAGTCCAGCAGATTAAGGGATGCATTTGTAGCATTTTTGCGACGATTTTTGCATAATATTTTCTAAATGAAAAAAAAAAAGTCTAAATTTTGAGTATATACTATTTAGTACTGCGACCCCCTAGCTTCTGATTCCCCCATTTCTGAGCTATTTTGGCATACCGTAGGCCTTGTGTATTTTTAAAATAAAAAATATAAAGCTACCTACCCTTAACAGTGATAGGGAGTGTCGAACGCGGTGACGTCGCAGAGCTTTCATTATTTGCATGCCGCTATCTGTTTGCCGAGTTTCAATACAATTGCGTATAACAATAGGCACCTCATAATGTAGGTGTACATCCTATGTCTGTCAGGTATTTTATGAACCGTTCTAAATGATAAATACGTCGGCCATTGGTGAATATTGTGCTTCTATTTTGAGCAAAAATTTGCGCTTTCAACATTAGAAAGATATCAATATATATTATTTATTCATACGTTTATTCGTGGCGATTATGGCAAACTCCCCATTTTTTTTTTGTGGTAGGGCTGTCCATCAGAGGACGTCTATCGGCTGAATGATGATGACGATGACGTTTATTTACGGTAAAAATGATGCAGAGAAAGAAAAGAATCACAAAAAAGAACAAGCTGGGGAACCCCACTAGTTGGTGCTGACATCTCTTTGAGGCGCGCGTGGAACACAACGTGCCGTCGACCCGGGCTGGGTCCTTACCGGACAGCGAGTTAGCCATTACTCGCCATCCGCAAGCCCGCGCAGAACATCCAACGTGACGATGCCACTCTAGAACTTCCGGCCGTACGAACGTTTTAAACACACATAAATACGTATTCAAAGAGGAGATTCAACGCATGTATCACAGACTGACATAGTTCGTAAACTACATTTGAAAACTAAATAACTGGCTGCTACAGTGTGAAACTGAAACCAGGTTTTAACAGTATTAGAATGAATACAGTAACACAGTTCTACTTATAGTTTTCATTGTTGAAGTTAGAATGTGTTGACAGTTGTTCAAAATGTTCAACGTTTTATTCTGTCTTTAAAGGTTTTAGTTACACAGCATTTGTAGCGTAGCACCTCTACGCTGGTAGACACGTGCTACGAATCTGCGTAGGCGCGTGCTACGCCGCGAAAAGCTCTAGCTACGCGCGTGCATCGAGCTTATCTGATCTTTAATGTGAATATCTTCATGGGACTCAAACATTACGGAAAATTGTGGGTAACCCTCTGCCTAATCCATCAGGGATTCCAGGCAAGATGTTATACAGTTAATTACGTTAGAAAATTATTCAAGGGTTTTGAGTTGCTAATCTTCATTCGAATTTAACGATTCCTATCGTTGCTTGGGTCAATATCCAAAACCTAAGAGCCTACAAAAAATACATAACTTTAATTCCTCAAGTCCAAAAACAGAACTCATACATTATCCCATTACAAAATTCGGACTAATTACTAGTTGCACTTTGTAATATTAAAGTGTAACACTTTGTTTCTCGACTATTAGTATCCATTACGTTATTGTTCGTTTGTATAGTGATTATATAACCATTTGGAAGAATTGCTGTATCGGAAAACTGTGACCTAGTTACGTTGAAATTACTTTATTTGTTTTTATTTTTCAATCGTTTGTTTCTGTTATTGCACGTGGAGAGGTAATTAGATATTTTTCATTCTGTTGTTTTTCTTGTTTTTTCTTTTTGTTTGTTTATTTATGCATTAATTGGTTGGCTTGCATGTGTATAGTGATAAAAATACACAGGGATACTTTTTAATGATAGTGGAACATTTAAGATTGAAATACAGGGTAACTTTTTATCCAGTGCGCAAATTGTAACCATGAATTCAGCATATTATTCTAGAACCCCTAGCGCAGAAATTTTTTACCGGTTGTACAAAAAAGAATCAGCTGTTTCATAGAAAAGTGCAATACCTACGCGGTCAAAATGTATGGAACAGCTGATATTTTTTTGTGTATCCGGCGAAAAATTTCTACGTTAGGGGGTCCAGAATGATATGCTGAATTCATGGTTACAATTTGCGCACTGGATAAAAACTTTTCCTGTATGTAAGGTGAATTTTTAGTCACAGTTTAAATTTTTCAGGGTGATAGTGCCCTTGAAATTGAATAACTTTCTCCAAGGAACATGGGTCAAAATATATAAAAAAATCAGACCTCCCATGTAAAATCAATAGTCAGCTGATCGATTTTGTATAGAAGGTTCAATTTTCTTGTTCATTATTCGACCCATGTTCCTTGGAGATCATCATCATCATCAAAAAAACCGGCCAAGTGCGAGTTGGACTCGCGCACCGAGGGTTCCGTACAAACCTGTGGGTATATAAGTAAAAGTTCAAAATTGTCAAAAATATTTTTTTTTATATGACGAAACTAAAAATTTTCGGTTTTCGTAATTTTTCCTATATCTGTACTATAAGACGTGACTTCGTACAAAATTTCAAGATTCTAAGTTCACGGGAAGTACCCTGTAGGTTTTGATTCCCGTGCGAGTTTCGAAAATTTGCGGAGTTTTGCGGCCTAAATGGCTGTATCTTTTGATTGCGTTGACTTAGAAGGTTGATTTTTCTACAGCTTCCAGGGACAGTAGAACTAAGTATCATATAGAAATTTCAGTTTGATACCTCCACGCGTTCCTGAGAAAAACGGTCTTGACAGACGGACGGACGGACAACAAAGTGATCTTATAAGGGTTCCGTTTTTTCCTTTAGAGGTACGGAACCCTAAAAAGGAGAAAGTTATTGAATTTAACGGATACCATCATCCTGAAAAAATTAAACAGCGACTAAAAATTCACCTTGTATATTCAACATTGAACGCCAGAACAAAGAAGATGAAGAATGATGAAGTTCTTTATAGAATAAACTGGCTTCATCACATGCCTGTATTCCCGACGGTTTAAACAGAGGTGTACTAGTAAGTACACCCACATATTGACAGTTATGTTTTAAGTCCCATGTAATAGGGGGCGAATCTATAGCCCAGACAGGGTACAAATCCAGGCTATGGGCTGCTTTTAAGAAATTCCAGATGGAAAACAAGGTATCAATTAAATAGGCCCGTGTCAGCCCCTTCTGGCGCGGGCTGTCTTGTGGTACCTAAACAAAACTAACGTTAGACCATAATTATAAAAATAATCCGGCTCGAAGGACCAAAAATATACATAGGAGATCTTTACACTTACTGATATGGTGAAATAAAACCGACCGCCGTGAAGGTTCGTAAAACACAGATTTATAGTTTTTTTTAATTTTTATTGTTTGCAATAATAGGTACAACAAATGCCGTGCAGGATGCACGGCCCGTTAGTCGATAATGTACGGTATCGTAGAATGACGATCAACTATACTTATTCAATTCTCATTTTGAAACAAAAAGATCGTATTTGGGCAGCGGAAGGATAACAGCGGGAAATCGGTTAAAATGCATGTATTCTCAATTCCCAGCTTGCAAAAACCTATTAATTTTCCAAACCCTTATAAACATTACTTTAATTCAGCTTGTTAACATTTTTTATACTTCACTAAACGCGTCATAAAACCATTAAATTAATGCCACCATAAACTGATGATGCAGGTTAACTGTTTATGGGATATGAGTTTTATTAGCATAGTTATGTTTCATTGTTAATGTTTATAGTTTTATTGTATTTTTTATATGCTAGTTTGGTATGAGGGATATTTTTTTACTGATTTTGCATTCGAAAAAGTCTGGACATTAAAAAAAAATCAAAAAGGTGCAGTTCCTCCAATGAGCTTTAGGGCCAGTCTTCGGTCTCTAGCCGCTTTTAGGATTCCGTACTTACTGTATGTCTGTCCATCTATCTGTTACAGAGTTAAAACAGGCTATCAAAAGGCACTTTTAAACCTTAGAAATTACATGAAAATTAAATTGATTTGAGATGCGCTTCCATACGGTAGTTTTATATGGCGAAGAAGAGTAAGAAACTCAAAAGTTACTCTTAAAAGTATCATCTGTTTAGCCTTTTCCCAACTATTTTGGGGTCGGCTTCCAGTCTAACAGGTTGCAGCTGAATACTAGCATTTCACATAGAGCAACTGCCTATCTGACCCCCACAACCCAATTACTGGGTAATACGATAACCCTTGATAAGACTGGTTGTCAGACTTTCGGGCTTCTGACGACCCGTAACAACTGTCAAAGATCCACTAATTACAGCCAGGACCAATGGCTTAACGTGCTTTCTGAGGCACAGAGGAGTCTTGGTATGTAAAGATGTTCATCCATCCACGTATTATTGTATGTAAGGAAAAATCTACATCTCATAGACATAACTTTAATACTAGAAACAAAGACAAATAGATCAACCATTCTTCAGATTAGCTAAAGTACATTCATCTTTTATGGGGTACTGTGTAAAATGTTATAACAAAATACCTTGTGATATAATTATTGCAATTAAATGAAAGGAAATTTAAAAGTCATATTAAAAGTAAACTTTGTAAACAAGCGTATTATAAATTAGAGGATTATATCCAAGATAAGAATGCTTGGAAACATGCTGGTCCTGCTCCATAGGACAATCTAGAGTCTAGACAAAATCAAACTGGTTGCTAATTGAATTGTATAAATAATTATATTTATGACATTGATTAAATCACACACTGACTTATTACTTGTTAATATTCTAGAAAAATCGTATATTTACTCTTACGATGTTTGTAAATATGTGAGCACCATGTATCCAACATAAAATTAACTTATCTGTATTGCTTCAATTGCATTTTTTTTTTAGTTTTTACCTATTTTGGTATAGTAGTAATTTTATTCTGGGTGCATCGTTTTCACACATAATTATATACTTTGTTAAATTGTATTTAAAAAAATTTAAAAGAGTAACGGTGGAGTTTCTTGCCCGTTCTTCTCCATACGAAACTACATTTTGGAATGGGCGACTATAGAATCAATTCTATTTTAATGTAAATATTGACGTTCAAAAGTGCCTTTTAAGTGCCTAATTGAAATAAATGCTTTGACTTTGACTTCGACTTTTGACCACGGACCAACCGCGGCAAGCGCAGCTTAACCTGAAAGATCGACCCAAGAAATTGAAATACAAAAACAACCCAACAAAACTTTTATGTTATTATATTACCATCATGAATTTAACAAGCAACATAATATATTTATCTACAAAATAGCCGTTCTGCCTCACCAAAGAAGTGGCGTGTCTGGGAACTCCTAATAATGTTCTCGGCTATAATTTATAGCCGCCGACCGCCATAGATCACTTTGGAGACACCGCACAGACTCGAATCTCTATTTATAATATCGGAGGTAGTAATAATATCTGTTTTATAACGATGATTAATATTGCTAACAATAAAAAACCCAGTTTACTAACAATTTCTAGCTATATTCTATCACACTTCTTTAACATCTTAATCCTATCTACGTGTAACAGCTAGTCAGCCTGTCATGTTCCTAATTATTGATAATAATTTTAGTTGCGATAAATAAATGGACCAAAATTGTATAGAATCAAATGAATTCTTCTCGATGTTTAACTCTTCTTGAGGCTGACTGTACCTACTCAAGAAAGAGTTCGTTGCTCTTATACAAGATCATTTTCCACGCGTAAACAAGTTGATCTACTTATTTTGTATTACAGAAATAAGTATGAATACTATCAATCAAGAAAAAGATTCCTTTCAATACCACCTAAAATATGTTTCACAGATAAATATTATCTATCTAATTCGTCTGTCTTCAATATGTGATAAACAAAAAGCAACCTAAATATCTCAAAAGAAAATAATTTCACCACATCAGGAAAAACAATTTTGCGTAGCAACACAACAATAAAAGCCCGCAAACACTTCAATAGATCTAAACAAAAGCAATACGATAAAAAAAAACCGTAAATATATTTCATCTTAAATCTACATTCGTCTGCAAATCCTGTAAGCCTGAACAAATCTCGATAAACTGTTTGCTTTCGCAAAAAAACTACCTACCCTCTGAAATCTGGTAAAGTCCTTGGAATTGTGGGGGTTGTTACAGCTCTTGAGGGCTCTCGAATGACTGATGTTGATCGTTGGTTGCGAATCGCTCTAGATAAATACGTGGGGTGTAACCGGTTTTAATATGAAATAGTTTTTGGTAAGGTTTTTTAGACCTTAAGATGTGTTTAAATTAAATGACGTGAACGTCAAAGATATTGGAATTAAATGTGTGTCGAGCAGTGAAAGTTGCTTACAAGTTCACAGTAGGTAGGAAGGCCTATAATAATAACAATTTCACTTATTTCACAAAAAGTACTTATTATTATTTACAAATAAATGCTATGAACAGTATTATGTACCAAATAGTTTTAGCATCTGGAGCCAGACTATTTATGTATTTCGGCATACAGCACCAACCCCCTCGACTTACATTAATGTTCTTAAAATCCTTGCAATTTACAATACCATTGAATATTATATACTTACTCTTATAAAAGACTTTGTAATAGTGGCCTGAATTGTAACTTACACTTGAAGACACAGAATAAAAGATGGTTTCAGGTTTCACTCAACAAAATAAATAATTTTCAACTTGTATGAAGAAAGTTAACGAAATGTAGTTAAAGGTAACTTTTCTAAAGAATCAACTCAAGTCTTTTTAACACTTCAACACTTCAACTTCAATTTCAAGCATTTCGCTACACGAATTTTTACGCGGCATTACGCAAGAACCGTTTTCCAACTCGTAAATTTACACACACCTATAGGTACTGTAAGACCTGAAGGTTCCCTGGCACCGGGGTTTGATAAATGAAACGCTTGTTTGCGTATAAATATAAATAATATCGTTTTCCACGTTTTAGGTCTTTACAGCTCCGCGCCTGTTGATCATCTATTTTCTTCCGAAACAAAAACTAAGCTAAAATATTTGAAGGATTGTTCTAGATCTGCTTGACAGTTCGAATGTCATAAAATCATTTCGTTACCTGCCAGTACGATGATAAGGTTGCATTCGGAAAACAACCAACCTTTATAGTATCTACACTCTACATGCAACAGTATTCCAATATTAACTTACCAAAAACAACAGAGCATCAAGAGTTTCCCCTTCAGCGCCATATTACGTGATTAATCGTATCCATCATCGGAAAAACACCATGTTTTCTACTACCGAAACAACACTGTCTTTGGCAATTTCGTTCAGAAACTCGACAAAAACGAAACAGCCAACCAGCCAACTTTCATCTTCATATTTCGCTTGCAAAATCTTCGTGGATGATCAGTAACCAACTTTACTTGACACCACTGTCAATCTAAATCGAACCTTATATCTTCCTGGTCAATGGTGTTTGATATTTTTCGGTAGACCAGCCGAAGTTGGTTCTTGAGCCAGCTAAGTGAAATCGAATATTATTTTAACATGAAAAAATGTTTGCTACGGAAATTGTTGCTGTTTGTTTTTTTTAAATATAAATAAATGTACGAGATATTATCGTAAGTTGAATAAGGTTGTATTATTCAGTAGGAGATTAGCCAAGCTTATCTTGTAATGTATTTCTTGAGATACTACGAGGCATTGCTAAGACATTTCAGAGACAGTTGGTAAGGTTGGTTGTTACCTAACCTACGTAATTCTGGGAGCATCGCAAATAAAGTAACATTTTTCTTGCATTTTATTGTTGCCACGGTTATCTGTTGGATGAGAGAATGTCTTCAAGTAGTTGTTAACTAACGTTATTAAGAGCCATAATATTCAAGGCTCTACAGGAAAAATTTAGGAGATAAGAACTTTTAGGTAGGGATTAGCTACAAATTCATTGCTTAAAATCAATAAATACCGTCTGACACTACCCGTTGTTTTATGATATTCATATACTCTGACCAAGGACTGGACTTGAAAAAGAGACCTCTGATTTTATCCCGGAGTTTCCCTCATCTGGTTAAAATATTATATTATAGCTTTGACGTACTTATCAAAATGTTCGTTTAATTCT
The DNA here is from genome assembly GCA_949987655.1 of Polymixis flavicincta. Classification (NCBI taxonomy): domain Eukaryota; kingdom Metazoa; phylum Arthropoda; class Insecta; order Lepidoptera; family Noctuidae; genus Polymixis; species Polymixis flavicincta. The sequence continues at coordinate 23,065,062 of OX465173.1, forward strand.
ATTCGTATTTGGATTTATGCTCGATGGATAGAAATTGGTTCGTCCCCTATTAGCCCATTGAAGGACACTGAACGAGACACAATAGGGGTTTTATTGTTATCACGTCTGGGGGCGTTTAAGTGACCCGCAAAGTGTTAAAAGGGACTTAAAGGTACCTATTTAAGTCCCACCATGGCGATATATCAGTGCTGTACACTGATATTTCGCCATTTTGAGACTTCCCGAGCATTAATATGTATACACACAGCCAAATTCAAAATACATTTTCTCTTAAATAACGAATGCAACCTTGACACGACCTAGGTATTTAATTATAGTGTAGGTTCCAAAATATTATTTTCTTAATAACATAAAATTACAACCAGTACGAATTCACCTTTGCTAGACCCTTCGGGGAAACAGGCGCGTATTCTGTATTCACATAGGTACTATTCCTTTGAAAACCCTGTTAATATTATGAATCTGAAAGTTTGTATGTTTGGATATTCAGATGTTTGAATGTTTTTTACTCAATCACGCAGAAACAGCTAAATGAATTTGGATGAAATTTGACACACATATAGTTCATAGCCTGGATTAACATATAGAATACTTTTTATTTCGGTAGTATATTCCCGTGGGATAATTTCGACCTCCACGCGGGCGAAACCGCTGGCAAAAGCTAGTACGCACGGCTACACATCAAGCTATACATTTCCACTTTATGTTGATCTTGCACCGTACGGAAATCCTATACAATGCGAGATCATCTTATACTGGAATTGTATAGCTTGATGTGTAGCCGTGTGTCTATAGATATTTTCACCCGGGCATAAACTGGCTAGCCAGTAGCACTTATCTTTCTCACCGTCCGGCAGGACGTTAGAGGGACACGGGGAGTATTAACGCCAACTTTGATTGTTGCAATATCGATTGGAATTTTTAGAAGATGTAGTTGATTCTTGTAAGTCGTATCATTTGAAATGTTATTGAATAGCGAGTGTCCTTGGATAATCTAACCCTCTTCGCAATATGGTAGGTATAATAAAACTTATCTGGTATTACCCTGTACCACTGCATAGATAATTTAGGATAGAACACATTTCTTTTTTAGTCTCATCACTCAAGTATGTCTTCTTTTTTTCTATTATTTCTTAGTATATTAGCACCTTGTTTTTCGCTACTTTGTGGGAAGGTTAGTTATAACGTTCATGTAATAATTTTTATTTATTTTGCGTTTTTATCTTGTGTGATGTCTTTAGTGTGCACCAACTAAACGATTTATCTATATATCTACTCTTTAATGGAAGAACACCGACTCCCAAGTGATAGGTAAACAGCTAGTTTGGAAGCCAAGGGATCTAACGTTAAGACTGTACTTCTGTTAGCTGTAAATTTACCCCCTTATTTATAAACGCTGCTTAAAGTTAAGTAATGATTAGCGACTGATTAACCATACATTATTGACGTTTAAACACCTCTTAACTTTAATCATCGTTTATGGACATGCCCTATGTCTTCAACGCCATCACTTTATTGAAATAAGGTTTTGTATTGCAAACCCAACCGTAACGATTTTTCTCCTTGGTGGAAAAGTTTGTAGTGATAGATTGTAAACAGTTTTACTTAAATATTAAAATACCGTCTCTTAGCAATATAACCTTCATCATATAATATAAAACGCGCAAACTGTGTCCATAAATTCAATATAAACATGATTCTGGACCCCTTGCGTTAAACTTTTTTAAACAGGAATTTAAAAAAAAAAAAAACTATGTCATACATTTTGACCGCGCGGTTATTCAAAATCTAAAGTCATTTATTCAAACTAGACTGAGAGTCAGCTCTTTTTGAACGTCAAAATTACATAAGACAGTCCCCCAAAAACACCCACCCTTCACCACTTCCTAGTGCTTTAGCTGGGAAGAAAAAGTGGCGCAACAAACTCCCCAGTAGCACAGCTGTCTGTTAAGTTAGAAGAACTTGATTCTATACAATATTTGTAGATAATTAACGTTACAAAACACACAAAAAAACATAAAAATTTGAACGTTTCTATAAAACGGCAGATTTTTCTTTTTACCTGCGATTTTTTTTACGCTAGGCGGTCTAAAATCATCTCCTGAATCCACGGTTACAGTTGCCCTGTATGTCCCTGGCCCTCTGTAGATCACTGCATAGTGTTTAAGCTATGAAATATTTCTTCAAATTAAATTTAAAACTAGGGTCAAACTTACCACACTATTCCCCACCGTCTATCTTCAGGGACCACAACATTCTATACAATTAAAGTTGCTAATAACTGTTCTAGTTATATGAGTATCGTGAACGCTGAAATCGTTGGTCAAACTAGCGGACAACTAATAAACTAACTTCATTAAATAACGCACTGGGAACTTGTCCAGTGAGAATGTTCTTATATTATGGAGTATGATAACTTTTGTGATATGGATATGGTATATTTGCAGGTCATTTTGGGGCTTAGGAGTGTCCTTAATGCGCTGTAAACGATCTTATCTCTATACTATATATTCATTAGATTACGCTGGCGACTGCGTCCGCGTGACATTTATAGCTCATGTTAATCCGGAATAATATGGCTTTCCATAGGTGAAATATTTTTTTAAATCAGTTAAGCAGTATTTCAGTTTATCCTCTACAAACAACCAACATTTTTCCTCTTTATAATATTAGCGTAGCGTAGAGTATATGGAGATAAAAGTGATGTATGTAGTGTTTGTATGTAGGGGGTAATTTTCGAAACTACTGATCCGAACACAAAAATTCTTTCACTAATTGGATGCTACAGTTTTGCAATGTTATAGAGAATTTAATTACTTTAATATTTATTTTACGCAAACTTAGTAACTTGTAGAAGCTTGTTTGTATGACGTAAAATTAAATGCAACGTGGGATATATAATCAAATAGGCATGCTTCGGTTCAGCGCCATACCTAACTTTATTAACTCAGCATTCTTTTGGCGATAAAAACTACATTGTACTTATTAAGTCAAATAAACGATTAATTTAAATAGTATTTTTTGAACAACAAGAAAAAAAACATCGTTTTGGTAATTTAAAAAATAATAACTTAAAACTTGCAAAATAATTCTCAAGACAGGAAAGACTGTATAGTAAATACAATTGCTGTTTGACTGCACATGTTGGTCTAGTGGTCCTTAGCGCTATTGTAGACCATGAGGCCCTAGGTATGATAAAGTATTATTACGGGTAGGTTTTACAGTCAGAAATTTTTCACTAGAAGCCCGAAGTCTGTATTTGAGCCCGGTTGCTAGCAAAAGGCTTGCCCTCTATTACATACACACACTTAAAAAATACTGGCGAAATGTGAGTGTATAACCAGAGGTATACCTCTACTTAGCCATTCGCAAAAAAACAAGGTGATTTGAGACGTTTTGTTTATTATCAATACAACTACAATTTAGTAACATACTTATGCAGCGTATTCAACCCTTCGTATTTATCCCTTCATTAGCTATTCCTACCCACTAATAACTATCCGATATTGACACCACAACATGCTTGGAACACTAATCGATTCAAACACAGGTGTAGACTACAATCGATTCCCCACACTATAATTTTCATACAGCGAATACCGCCTCCATAACTTGGAATAATTAGTGCGAACTGTGTGAACTGTGCGAACTGTTCAAAGCCACATCTAGCCAGCTATGTAGTGGTGTGGGAACAACGTCACCTGGAGTTATGAACTTTCTCGAAGCGTTAATATAACCCAACTTCCACTATGAAATTGAATTTTATTAACACATTGAATATTTTAGTAAATTTTTTTTCCTAGTTTTATTTTAATTACAGTTGTAAGTAGTGATTAGTTTTTTTAATGAGAGTTCTTGGTTTTGTCAAATTCCTGAAATTATTCGTTGAAGAGTAATTGTCAGTCAGTAATGTAGGTATGTGTCAGGTTTAGAAAATACTGCATAGTTAATCATATTTTAATTACAAGTCAGGAAGAGAAGTGGTGGCCAAGTGGTAACGGCCGCGACTTACGAGTTGTAGGTCGTAGGTTCGAACCCCGACGGGCGCTTTACTTTGTGTAAATTATTTCATCACCACTGCTCTCAAAATGGCGAAGGAAAACATCATGAGGAAACCGGTATGTCCTAGAACCACAAATTCGAAGACGTGTGACATCTACCAACCTGCATTGGGCCCGCGTGGTGGATTACGGCCCATTCCCTCTCACCGAGAGGAGGCCTGTGTCCTACCAGTGCGAAAATTATATATAGGCTGATGACGAAGCGTCAGTGGAGTGGCGACGTACTGGCAGACGTAGCGTTGGAAGGCCTCCCACAGGGTGGACCGATGACCTGGTGAAGGCCGCAGGAATCCGCTGGATGCGAGTAGCACAGAACCGGTCGACGTGGCGGTGCTTAGGGAGGCTTATGTCCAGCAGTGGACGTCTTTCGGCTAAAATGATGAAGTTTAAGCGTCAGTGATTTAATACTGAAAATTTGAATAAATACTAAGTAATTAATTCGTCACTAATATCTTTATTTAAAAAAAAAATAGCTTTTGCTAGAGGTTTCGCCCGCATGGAAGTCAGAAATTATCCCACGGGGAGTCGTACCACTCGGATAAATATCCTATATTTTATCCAAATCCGTTCATCCGTGTTTGCGTGATTGAGTAACAAACATCCAAACATACAAACTTTCATATTTATAATAGACTAGTTTTTGCCAGCAGCTTCGCCTACGCGGAGGTCTGTGTATTATACATATAAACCTTCCTCTTGAATCCCTGTCTATTGATGAAAACCACATCGAAATCTGTTGCGGAGTTTAAAAGATCCAAGCGTACAAACACAACCAGCGACTTTGTTTTATAATATGTAAAGATTAGTAGGAATTAGTGCAATAATAGTATACACAGGTTTTGGTGAAAAATTTCTACACCATGTTTAGAAGACAAAACGTATCCGTACACAGTCGTACACAGTTTGACACAAGCCACACAGCTCGGCCTAACTGCAGTTCTCGTGTGTCAAAATATTTGCTCTGGCGTGTCTCGAGTTTGCTTTTGTAGTGTATTTTGAGTGAGTTGAACGGTTGGATAGATCAGGCTACTAATTGCCTACATACTTACGTAGACTGAAGCCCCATGAATCTACAGGATGTGTGGCGTAAATAATGGATAACCCTGAAACTGTCGATTGGCCAGGTTATCATCTATCATTTACCCCACTTATATCGCCATATGCCCATGGATGATCAAATTATTGATATTTTTGATATTTTAAATTAAAATCCTACTTACTCTTAAAAAATAAGCTGCCATTTCTACAATTGGTGATTTTTTCTCGTTTTGTTTATTTTATGTCACTCCTGATTATTTGTATCAAGAGTTTTTATTATATTCTAAGATAACATTGCAAAAAATACTTATTCTCAAATTTTAACAACTTTTCTAAGGAATGATGCAATCATGTGGCCCCGTATCGAAAAACAATATATGGCGATATAAGTGGGATAAATGATAGATAATAATCTGGCTGATCGACAGTTTCAGAGTTATCCGTTATTTACGCTACACCCTGTATACGTAGCTACATTTATATACAAGGAAGCTTGAGCAAGTTCAGAGCCTGTTCGTACTTTACATCTAGTATCTCTTGCAACCCAATTACTTTTTACCTCTTGAAATAAAGATAAGGCGCTTGAATGGAAATGGGTAAGTTGCCTGTTTGGAGGCGTGTATGTAAGTATAACATAATCCCATCAAAAACATAAATGTGAAATGGGAGCCAAGTTCAATATTATGATATATGCCTTGGTTGTTGACTTTAACGACAATAGACGTGAGATCTAAATCGGTGCCAAGTTCAATGGTCAGTCCTGAAATTTATTTATAACAACATAAAATATTTTATAACAACTTAAAATATAATTTCTTCTTATAATTTAAGTATTAAAACTGATGTGTTTGGTTGAAAAAAAAAGTTGACAGTGGATAGGTCCATATAAAGACCGTCTGTCATCAATTTTGTTCGCTGATTCTTACATTATATTACATACAGGCACTATTACAGGCACAGTAAGTGTTCCAAATAGAAATAGAAAAATAATAAAAATAATGATCAAAATTCATCATTTCTGATTTATTCCTTCGTATTCACCCAACTACCTATCTTGATGCCAAATTTTAACTTTCTAGTTCACCTGGAACTGGGTTAAAGTTTTGATCTATAAGGTCAGTCAGTGATAAAATAACGATTTTTGGACGTTAATATCTAAATAACCGTTTGATTTGAGGTGTATGCACCACTCCCCACCCCGCTGCTCCCCGGCTTCCGCTAATATGAGCCAATAGCTATGAGCTATGAGCCGCCGCCAATAGTTTTTGAGATAAAAAGGGGTCAAAAGTGGCTCCAAATGGTTCGTGTAACATTACACACGGAGCCGCTCGCCAGTTCTGTTGGCTTGAACTTGTCTTGACACGCTGCCGCGTGTTAGATGTCATAAGTACTGTGAGAACTCTGCCGAGTTCTCACGGTACCAGGGTCTATAGTTTCTATAGATAAAATACATGATGATCTTTAACCGGTGAGACTCCACCTTTAATTTAAGGAATTAGCTCATTCCATTGTCGCGCCTGTCAATATTTAAAATTATTTGACGTTCCCAAGATAAAAACTTCCCGATTATTCGAACATAGACACAGCCTAAACATTGACTGCCATTATGTACGTGAGGTTCCTCGTGAATCGAACAACCTTTACAGTACCTAGCCAATTATGTGTAATTGAGCGTGAGCCTTTTATCATTAGCTGGGCATCAACCCAGACTCAGGGCTAGTAGCTACTTAAAATTTCAAAATATCCGAATCATAAACACTTGAGTGCTTTTTGAGGACTGTATGCAGGACAAAAGTTTGTCTAATAGACAGAACCTCCCACTTCTTATACAAGTCTTCTGTGGAAAAGCGGAAGGGAAGACCCGCAGCAACCTTAACTATAGCACGTTGAGCTCTTTCCGCCTCTATCAAGTGCGTTTTAGCAGCACCACCCCAGGATATGATGCAGTAGTCTATTAGCGACTGGCACAAGGCATAGTAGACCATCAATCAAACTAATTGCGCGATTTAAAAGGAATTAATTATCTTAGACGGAAACAGACCGGCATTACACATCGTCAGGGAAACAAAAAGAGAACAGGACAATAAACACACTTTAGATATTGCGTGACACTGACACTGTTGACACATGTCATCGCTGTCACCGATTGATTTCGTTTGCAAAGATAGATACCAAATAGAACAACATTATTTATTGTATTACATAACAACTTTTACGTTTACAAGGAACGACATACAAAATTTCAACACTTGCCCGTTACATTTTTTGGAATTAAAGTTTACGCTTAGTTTATAGGAAAAATTCACAATTTTTCTAGTGTCAAAGGTTTCAAGGTGATCTTTTGATCATGTCTTACGATAGTTTGATCACTCAACTAGAGTTCTAATGCTAAAACATCATCTTACTATATTGTTGAACCAACAATAACAATATTATTATTCACCTTCATCATTCTCTCCATTTAAAAATTCCTAACATTCCCATCATTTTATGTTCACGCCGGCTCCAACAGTTTATTTCCTGCTAATTAGCAATTCTTCCCGGCACCGCAAGGCGGGAATCTCCGAGTCAGTTCCATTTCCGCTAGTACCGTGAACCGCACAACCATGGCAACATTGACATCGCCTTTATGTGGTAGCAAAAAGGCTGATTTTCGTAGTACAAGTGGGTTGATTGCGCTGTTGACTGTATCTACTCAGCTTCGTAACGTTTGGCTTTTGAAATGCATTTTTATTGGTTACTTCCCGCGGTTTTATCGTGTGGTTTTCTGAAAGCAATGTTGCGAATGTTGGAATGAAGTGCATTGGTAGTATAATTTTTTGTGCTTTGTCCTTACAACTTCCTGTTGATACTATTTCTAGAATTATTACAAGTAACCTTTTAGAAAACATATCATGAGTTTGCTTAACATGTTATCCAGCTTCTCACCTTTCCTAAAATCATGAATTTACTAAACTGTCCAGACCAGCAATGAAATCCTAAAGGCCGCACTGGTGCAACGCGGCTCTGATTATTTTATTTGAAATTTTCAAATAAATTATTCTACTAAAGACGCATCGCGTCTGTCTGCGGAGCCGTTAAAACGTTAGTATGCACTTTGTTTAAGACCTCCTGTTATTATCTATTAATCCTAATACTAAAATATTATCTCGACCAATGAAGCAGTATTAAACTTATGGCTACCTAGAAATTCAACTATATAAAGAAAATAAAACGCAAAATCATCCTACAAATGCCAGCAAAGCACACATTCCTCGTACTCCTCACTGTAAATCTAATGCTGTCACAATTCCATTGACACAAATCAATTTTATTTCTATTTCAAAATGGGGATGTCACACGAAATTCTTTGGTAAGCAGTGATCGTGGCTTTCCGTGTAGAAAATTGTATTTCTAAATCCTTTACTTATATACGGTTTTGTCATCTTTTGCTTGGGTTATTATTCATTTATTCGTTCCTTATATGATTGGGGTGTGGGACCCGACATTGGGAGAGGATTGGCCTATATTTATTTGTATTTATCAATGTTTTTGAGTAGTAAAATGTGATAGATTTTTGGATATTAAAAACCTTTAGGCCAGCTTGCACCTCACGCGTTAAACGCTAAACGATTCAACGTAATTTTAATTAATAAATGTTACTACTCAATCACTGAATTTATGGAGGATTATTGTTGACAATGATATTTTAAAATTAGACTTAATTGTATTTATATTTTATGGTTTGACATTTTAATTAAACCAACAGACATTTTTTTTATTATTATATTTAATTATTCTTGTGTGTAATATTTTTAAGCTTGCGAGTAGAATGCAGCACACTAACATTATCATTATAAGACCTATATAAACTATGCACCTGCATTGTGACAAATAAAATGATTTGATTTGAACGGCTGCATTCTAATTGGGACTTTTTGCGTCATTTCTTTTCCCGCAATACTCTTGAATTTTTCATTAAATTGTCATTCAATGGCATTCAATGAATTAAGAGAGTTATATTGATGATTACAATGATCATAATTCAATAAATATACGTCGTAAATCATATTTTGCTCAACATATCGTTTGACATTGACCTGCAAGTTGCAATAAACGTAAGAAAATTCGGGCTACCCTGGTACTTCCCTGGTACTCGCTCAAGAAATTTTTAAAGTGAAAACTTCTTTAGGCGCATTTTTTGAGATGGGAAAAAACAATTGAACTCGCGATACCGTTACTGTCAACTCTGTTTTTTAGTACTTCTTCTTCTGTCTTAAAAGATAGGTTTAGGTCCAGAAGTAATATTCCAATTGGAATTATGAAAATCGGATAACCCGTTTAGAAGATATGACCAAAATTATGATTATGAATAATGTGAAATCCTCGCGACACCGATACCGACACCACTGCCATCACGAACGTACGAACGAACAACGTTGAACGTTGTTTAATCTGACAATTCAAAAAATATTTCCTGACAATTCAAAAAATACACACGTAATTGTTCAAGTTTTCATTTCTGTCGGCATTCCCGGAGTGCCACTGTAATCTTTTTGTCTAGGTGGATACCTATTACATTTAATTAACAGGAGGATGTTTTGGAAACCAAAATGCAAATTAATTAACTGGAGCATGTTTTCGCAACTAAAATGCGAAATAAACACGATCTGTAACATATTATTTTGTGATTGATATTACTGTAAAATGTATCCGATCAATCAGGAAACAGAAGAGGTAGTTAAAGTACTTTTGACGAAGTGACCGTTCCCTCTCAAAATGTTGCCTTTCCAACAACATTTCCCGGATTTCTATTGGAGCAGAATTGGAAATCGCTTAAGATTGGCCTAGTTCACTATATTGTATGAAATACGGTCGAAGTATCAAGTGCGGTACTTAGAATCGATAGCAAATTCCTAAGTTTGTGGTACAAATCATGCATCACATTAACTAAGAGTTTCGTAAGTTTTTGGTATGACCACGGAGACAATGGAGTTCATAAATAAAAATAAAAAAATACGACTTGGTTTGGCAAGATTTATTGAGAAAAGATGCAATCATTATAATCTTGATAGTGTACGGTGTGGTTTTAATTTTGAATATTTGGCTACCTTTCGGATTTCTTTTTTAACAAAGCTGCTGATGCAGTTACTGCTTTAAAGTAAAATATAACGAGAAATTGAACAAAATAAAATAAAAAAAACACCCGACTTGCTAATTAAATAACAGTGACTGTTATTTACTTAAAAAAGTCGGTTGTTTTGTTTATTTATTTTTATTTATTATTATATTTTACGTTAAAGCAGTAACTGCTGCATGAGCAGTTTTGTTATTTAACATTATCAACACGCACTAAGTCGAAATAATATGTAGGTAAGTCTGTATTATTAAAGCTAGCTCAATAATCAGAACTTGACCAAAATATGGGATTCTTACACTTAAGCCCCTTTTAAACAAAAGAATAAGTTTTTATATCGGTTTATAAATAACAGAGTTCTGAGCTAACAAACATTAAAAAATACAGCTGAATTGAGAACCGCCTCCTTTTTTTAGTCGGTTAAAATATGTGTATGTGTAACCAGTCTATGTTGGTGGGTATACCTATGGTATATATCCATATATGGGTGGATAACCTTAAGGCCTGATCTTTTTTTTATAGGTTGGGAAATCATCAAATAACTTCTCCCGCTCTGGGTGGCGCAGGAGGGCGTGTCAGACTTTTACTGACTAAAACCCACCCGTCTTCCCTCAGTAGCCCGTATGCCAGGGGCTGCGGTATCTCTTTCAAACAAACCCGCACCCCTGGCAGAAGGCCTGATCTTACACCTGCGCCTGATCAGAAAGCATTCTGAAGGGAAATCAATACACAATATAAAAGTAAGAAAATTCAGAATGGCTTTCTTTTCTACCAATTTTAAAATACAAATCCCATTTTCAACTTACACAAATAAAACTTGTGTACCTATTCCTAGTTTAAGTAGTTCTATTGTAGGATTGGGATCCTCGTTGTAGTGAGGAACCCTTGTAGGGGCCCCGGGTTCAGAATGCAATTTCCCTGACAACGGCCCCGAGGCACGGGGACCCTTGCAAAGATTTGAACGGCCCAAGTGTTTGCTTACACGATTTTGAAAGAAAATTTTGTGTTGTAGATTAGAATGTACCTACATTGGAAATTACAAGTTGTAATTGAAATAACTGAAACCCTCTTAGGAGGGCATTGCACTCATTAGTATGAACCACTCTTGTTAAGAGAGTTATCGTAACCAATATTATGCGAAAGTAGTAAGTTTATGTAGAGATATATTATGACTTGGGTGAGGACACAGACTAATTTTTATCCTGGATCGCAGATAAAGTCGCGGACTCGCGGGCCACAGCTAGTATAAACATTACTACATGGACTAGCATATTTTATCCCCATAGTATAACTTTATACTTGTAGGAATATTTTAAAATGCGTGATCAAGAAGCCGTCTCGGCATTCTACATTAAAGAAAACTGTTGCAGAATCCTTTGATTGAATGGAAAAAAGATGATCAAAATAAAACTATAAACTTCCAGACAATATTATTGCCCTGCATTGCTAGACTTACATACAATTCTAATAATATAATGTTTGGCCTTTAAAAGAGACCGTGATTTCTGAGTTTGTTTCGGAATTTCTTCTCATGATCTGTCAGGTAGGAAATGCCAGCGCCATCCAGCTTTAAAATATTGACCAAAAGAGAAGTATATAGTACCCAGATATTTTTAATCACCCTCATTTCAAGTTGTTAACAATACAAAATTGCGGTATAATCTAGTTAGTTTCGTTACTTTAATCGAGTCAAAGTATCTAACAAGTTTCCTGAAACAACAGCTTACACCAACTGTAGTTATAAGTCTATTAAAAGTATCATATTACCACGATGACAATTTTCAGTCAATTAGGTAAATTACAGGGAAATTGACACGAATTCGACATGTGTAACATTTGAATAATTTATTATGACCAATGTTGGTGGTCGAACGCCAATGTACCTATTGTGCCCATTTTTATTTGTTGCATAATTAATGGATTTGATATACGATGTGTGGCTGAGCTGACCTTTGCGTGGATGACATAAATGTCTTGAGGTGGTAGACGCTGTTAAATATTCCTTACGGTTTTTAGTTCCTAATCGAATTATGTTGAACAAAATGGTGTTCCGAAAACCAGTTTATTCAACAAAGACGTTTGAAAAACTATACAGAGTGACAGGTACATCGACGCGCAACTTGTTACCATGAACATGATTCTGAATCCCCAAGCGTTGAAAGTTTTAGTCGGTTTAATAATTTAAAAGTAGATAAGATTAATTAAATTAGTTTCTTTCCAGGCGAGGCAAGATAAAGAAATCACAAGACGAACAGAAATCGGCTGGAAGAGGTACTGGCCCATAAAGGAACTGTTCAAGGGGGACTTACCTATGGCACTCAAACGCATGCTCATGGACATGTGTATTCTTCCCGTCTTAACCTACGGTGCAGACTTGGTCTTTGACTGACATCCACAAGTTCAAACTCAAGGTCTGTACGGGCCATAGAGCACAGTACTCATACTAGGCATTAAATTAACGGATCGTGTTCAAACACAATACTGCGCTCCAGGACAATGATAGCCGTGACTCAAAAGGCAGCCCAACTTAAAAAGGACTGGGCAAGATATGCCCGCCATATGCCGAACAAACTGTGGGCCGTAGTAGCACGTAGGTAACAGGTGCCCTGAAACAGTGAAGCGAGGTCGCGACAGACCACGTGCGAGATGGTGGGACGAGCTCGATAGGTTCCTTCAAAACTGAAAGGAGGACACTCGGGCTTACGAAAGATGGAAGGCGAGGAGAGATGTCTGCCCAGCAGGCTTAGCACGAGCACCGATTTGTCGACGGAAGAATAGACATGACTATTAACTAAATAATGTACAATAGGATAAGAGATAGCTATGTTTTTCTATTAATTATCACAGTAATGCGTTCTAAACGAATCATGATTTTGTAGATAATCGTATATACTTTGTGGCCGTCGAGTAGAAAGTTTTGTTGTCAGTGTGATTTTGACAGATTGAGAAGAGAAATTCTTCTGAAATAGTCTACATTTATTAGGACCTAGACAAATATCGTTAGAAACGAAAGACTAAATGACAGATTGTAGAAGGATATCTACGGTGCGATAACAAAAATGTAGGAACGAAATGTCACGTTGTATTGAAAAAGCTGTGTCTATTCTTCGTAGAAATACAAAGCGTCACGCTAAGCCCGCTGGAGTGGGATAGACTAGTAATAAAAATATTAAATGAAACGTTTTAATCAATTTTTTCAATCTTTTTCGAGGTCTACTTCTTTTCAGCTATTTCATAATAATTACTATGATACAATACTTATACAAAAGCTCATTATAATAACACCCACATGACCCACTAAGTCTATTCACTGCATTATTTACGCGTAAAAATGGGTCACTGTAATACAGTAATAGATGACTCGGCTTTAATGAAAGCAATCATAGATAATGATTTAATTACTTAATAGCTTTTAAAACACTTTCGATAAAATGTAATTAGTATTAATAGTTCTTTGTTAATTTTGGTAACGGCTGACTTACGCGTTGTAAGTCGTGGGTTCGAACCCTGACAAGCGCTTAACTGTGTGTTAATTATTTCATCACCATTGCTTTCAAAGCGGTAGGTATAGGAATATGTCCTGCGGAAACCAACATGTCCTAGAACCAAAAAATTCTAAGGCATGTGTCATCTACCAACCCGCACTGTCCACCTGTGGATTACGGCCCACTCTCTCTCACAGAGAGCAGGCCTGTGTCCCAGCAGTGGAAACATTTTAGGATGATTATGTATTTTTATTCAGATAAAATTTGTGTGGAGTGGAAAATAGGCTTTTTTAGGGATGTACGTCATGTTTGTGTTGATGGGATTTGTCACACACAAAACTGTTGACCAGCAAGCTTGGTACGAGAACCGTAGAGAAGCGTTTTGTCGACGGAAGAGTACACAAAAATGACGTTTCCGTGTAGACAGTTGAAAGTTTAAACCGAGAAATGTAGATAAGCGATTTCTATTCTACGGTAGAGTAGAAATAGAAAGCGTCATGCTAAGCCTGCTGGACAGAGGCGAGTACGCATGTGCGAAGTAAAAGTAACGTAAATTCGAATGATTTTTAATCGGAAATTTTCCTAATCGTCTGGCATGTTAATTTATTCAAAAAAAAAAAAAAAACTATATCTATATACCAATGAATAGATGTGAATGAAATCTTGTTTTTCAATTGAGTAAGTATTTTATACGAAACGAATGTTTTGAATTTTAATTAGGATTCCAATTTTGCGTTAAGTTTACTCCACGTGCTTGGCCTTCAGAAACATGGGTCAGAGTGTCGTCTTGGAGGCACTATGAAAAAATTACTTAGAAAAATTTCGCGACCAATTTCGAGGTAGCGCTCGCCGGCCGCTGCAGCGGCACCGCTCGCTTCGCTCGCTCGGCTCGCCCGTAGTTGGTCACAGTTCTAACCTTTTTTTTTTTTTTTTTGATGACGGGGGGAAATCCTCATGGATGTCCTCCGCCCCGGGGAGGGCGGAGGGGTCTGTCAGACTCTTACTGACTAAAACCACCCCGGTGTTCCATCTCTCACTTACGCCAGGGATCACGGGAACTAGTAAGTCTTCCGCGATCCCCGACTAGTGCCGGCCCGCCTATGCGGGCCACCTCGCGATAGGGGGGGAGTGAGGTGTTAAACTCCCCCCCACATCAATGAGAGGCGCGCGTGGAACACTACGCGCCGCCATCTCGGGTCCTAAGAAGTAGGGGGCGACGGATTCCCCAGTCCGTCGCCCCTGGACCCATTCAGGGGGGCTGGAAGAGGGCGTTATCCGCCCTCCGCCGACGCCCGGTGCGTCTGCTGCGGATCGGGTTAGCGGAAGCAATCTCCCGCTCCCTCACCGCAGCCTCCTTCTGCGACATAACTGTTTCGCAGAAGGTAACCACCGCGGTCACAGTTCTAACCTAACCTAACCTATGGATCTCTTCCACATCGTTTTTACGACAAACGGTTAGTCGGAGACAAAAAACACCAAGACACTTTTAGCCTTATATTTAGGTGTTTTATACGATAGAATCGAAAAAATAAACGATTTGCAAAAATAACACTTTTTTGGCTAAATTTTTCTGTCCTCGCGCCGTAGCGCCCCTAAACCAAAGCTCCTAACTTGGAAACGGTAGGTCGGAGGGCCATGCTTCCTAGAACTAAAATAATTTCTATGGCAAAGGTCAACCCGAAACTGCAATAAAATTTGAAAATTTCCGAAAAAAAAAATACGAAGTCCTCGCTCCATAGTGCCCCTAAGGCTACACTACAACCGAAACATGTGAACCATTTTAACAGCAAATAAACTGTTTTACAGGTGCAATACTTGATTAAAAGTTACGCAAGTTTTTAAATATAATTTTATTCTAAACTTCCGTATTCTGAAAAATAATCGTCGTCCATTTCACCTGTCAAACAAATGACCTATCGAGAACCGTCAAACCGAGCCGAAGACCGAAAATATTGATCAGTCGGTCCCCCTGAGGTCGACGTCCGATGATTACCTTCATTGACGAATTGCTAGGTGTCGGCGAATGAACCGAATAACCGAATAACCATGTTTACACGTAAATTGGAAAGGGAGTTAGGTCATGTTGGTTTAGCTTGAACGATAGTGTTTGGAGGGTTGAAATATTAACAAATTGTGGAAGCATTTTTGGGTTAAGTTTTAGACGCTGCGCATTGGTTCAAATCCAAATAAATAGTGTTGTTGACGATTATTGAGTATGGAATTTGCGAGTCGGACTTGCACACGAAGTTTTTCGTACCAAAAGGCAAAATACGCCGAAAAACACGATTCTTGTGTGGAGACCCGTCAATTTTTTTACAATGTTTTATTTTTACCATTTATCTTTATAGCGGCAAGAAAAATACACATTCTTTGAGAATTTCAGCTGTCTACTTATTACGTACCAGCTTTTGCCAGCGGCTTTATCCGCGCGGAACTTTCTTCCACTATTTAACTCCCTTAGGTGTTGAATTTCGAAAATCCTTCCATATTCCTTGTCTACGTTACAAAAGGAACCTCTGCGGTTTGAGCTTTCTAGGTGCAAGGGTTTAGGCTGGGCGTTGATGAGTCAGTCAGTCAGTCAGGACTTTTCTTTTTAACCGACGAAAAAACGGAGGAGGTTACTCAATTCGACGCGTATTTTTTTATTTTATGTATGACCACGCATAACTTTTTCCAGAGTAGTCTGATTTTGATAATTCTTTTGCTTGCTTTATTCAACCCCAATAACTAAGTTCGGAAGTCGGTGACTTTGCATATGTATTTAATTATATGTCACCGCCTTCCGAACTTACGAGTAGTTATTGGGGTTGGACAAAGCAAGTTTATAATTTTTTACTTTTTGGTTTTTCGGCGGTTTAATTGTTTTATTAAAAAGTTTTTTTATTTATATAGATCATGAGATACAGCCCGCTGACGAACAGACGGACGGGCAGAGGAGCCTTAGGCAAAGAGTCCCGTTATTTACACTTTGGATACGGAACCCGAAAAAGGATATTGAGCAGTGAAAAGAAGTCAGTAGGTACCTTATGATTGAATGTTGCAAGTACTTATAGATTATTTAGTTGTTTATAGATTGGTGTAGGTAGCGACAATTTTCCTTTGGATTTTTTAGATTGTTGCGATTTTTGGATTGAGAATAAAAATTAATGAGTTCAATCAGTGACTCTGCTATTTTACACAGATACGGCTTCTTTCTAGCGGGATAACTTAAGGGCAAAGAGACAGCAAAGAGCTACATAAACTCCTAGTATCTAAGCCCGGTCCATCCATATGGAATCTGTCTAAATAAATCATAACCCTCTCCTATTCTCGGCAATAAAAACAGTACAACGATTAAATACAATTAAACTCAGTGAATGCAGTGCGTGTGCAGGCGCGATAGGGTTGTGTCGCCATCCGTGAGTGATTGTGTCGGGGAGGCGGGCGACGGGTTAAATAGATTGAAGGCATATGTTTTTGAAGATTTTTGAGTCTTTTTTGAGACACAGTAAGGGGCTTGTGGGGCTGGTGGCTAAGTAACAATAGCTGCGCGGATCGATCGATCGGGTTAAGCTACGCTTGCCGCGGTTGGTCCGTGGATGGGTGACCATCTTTACATACCAAGAACCCCCTCCGTGCCTCGGAAAGCCCGCTAAGCCGTTGGTCCCGGCTGTCATTTGGGAATTTTTGACAGTCGTTACGGGTCGTCAGAAGCTCGAAAGTCTGACAACCAGTCTTACCAAGGGGTATCGTATTACCCAGTAACTGGGTTGTGGAGGTCAGACAGGCAGTCGCTCCATGTAAAATACCGGTATTCAGCTGCATCCGGTTAGACTGGAACCCGACCTCATCATAGTTCGGAAAAGGCTAGGCAGATGATTTTGAGGCACAGTAAGGTGATGAAGATGATTTAAAAAGGTGAAACAATGATTTAAGTTGGATGAAGAAAATAAGAAAGAAAAAGAAATTGCGTCTATTGGTAATACAGAAAAAATACACCATTAAACTATGAAAAAAAAAAACAATGGTTGTTATGCCAAAAAGGCCTCAGCTCAGCGTAACGTCAAATGACAACAAAATGTGTAACACGCTGATATTCAGCTGCAACCCGCGAGTGACATACGCTAGAATAATAAATACAGGGAAGTATGTCTGTGTTTGGATGATTGTTTAGGTTATGGATCTGATATAACCTAAAAAAAAAAAACCGGTCAAGTGCGAGTTGGACTCGCGCACCGAGGGTTCCGTACAAACCTGTGGGTATATAAGTAAAAGTTCAAAATTGTCAAAAATATTTTTTTTTATATGACGAAACTAAAAATTTTCGGTTTTCGTAATTTTTCCTATATCTGTACTATAAGACGTGACTTCGTACAAAATTTCAAGATTCTAAGTTCACGGGAAGTACCCTGTAGGTTTTGATTCCCGTGCGAGTTTCGAAAATTTGCGGAATTATGCGGCCTAAATGGCTGTATCTTTTGATTGCGTTGACTTAGAAGGTTGATTTTTCTACAGCTTCCAGGGACAGTAGAACTTAGTATCATATAGAAATTTCAGTTTGATACCTCCACGCGTTCCTGAGAAAAACGGTCTTGACAGACGGACGGACGGACGGACGGACGGACGGACGGACAACAAAGTGATCTTATAAGGGTTCCGTTTTTTCCTTTAGAGGTACGGAACCCTAAAAATCAGTCTGGACTGTTTAAATCTCAACGTGATAACTTTGATGAAGTGAGCTTAAAGTAACCTCTTTTTCTGCTGCTAGGGATTGCCACTATTGACAGATCACTTCACGTAAGTTTTCACGGCGAGTTTTTACACAGCAGATGCGCTGCACACCATCACATAGGTAACAAAGATATTTAACAAATTGAACTGATGTATTGCAAAAATCGAGCACTTATTTGTTTTATCAGCCTATTTTTCAGGGTATTCTGCTATGTCATTCTGGGAAATCTGTCTGGCTTTTTGTTTTTCCAAAGTCTCTTAAACCAGACGTTTTCCAATGATGTTGATTCAAATGATAAATGATTTTATTTCTGTAATTAGGTTTGTACAAACACTTTTACACGTCAATCATACTATTGAAACTACATGGTCTGAGAAGTAAGGCCAAAACAAACTCAGAGGTCACAGTCTCTTTTAAAGGCCAGAATTAAACTTGGTGAGACCATGTGAAGATCATGTAGATTGGTGTCTGAAAAGGTCTATTGATTAAAGAACCACACAGATTGAGTGGATCTGTCTAGCCAGACATTGACCTGACCTGTTTAGTCTCCACGTATCAGATTGAAGTGGTTATATTTAGGAGGAGAGAGTCATCAAACCGAACAACTTTCTCCATGGACACATCAACTCCATCAACATTGACATGACGACCAAAATAAGTGGATATTTTGGTTCCAATGCATAGGTCTCCCCTAAGTACCGCTACTTCGACCGGCATCCAGCAGATTCCCGCGGCCTTTACCAGGTCATTGGTCCACCTTGTGAGAGGCCTTCCAACGCTACGTCTTCCAGTAAGCGTGCGTAACTCCAAAACCTTTCGGCCCCATCAGCCATCTGTTCTGAGGGCAACATGTTCTGAGTACTTAAGTTGGCAATTCTTCGGGCTTTGTCGACATTGAGTCTGAAAATCATCATCATCATCATCATTTCAGCCGGAAGACGTCCACTGCTGGACATAGGCCTCCCCAATTTGGGGGGGGTTTGCCATAATCGCCACGCTTGGCAGGCGGGTTGGCGATCGCAGTATGGTGGTAAAATGCATAGAGAACGCTGCTGCCCATTCCCTAGTAAGTCCCTTAGTCGCCTCCTACGATACCCACGGGAAGAGATGGGATGATGCTATTCTTTACGTCCGGCACGACACGTCTGAAAATAACTTGAAACAATATAAAATATAATGAACGAATCAATCACATAGGTACCTACCTTGTCCGCCATAGTTATTCGATTGCAACTTTATAAATAACAAGCGGATTCGTTGGAGTGGGCATCGTTAACGATCTCTAGCTTCGGGCGAAATTAAATTATTAATAAAAAACTGATTGACTCGGATTGTTTCATTAAAATAATTACAAACGATTTCAGGACTTCAGGTTGTATTGGACAATGAAATTGTTTTAACAACTGTTTTTCGACAGATTCGATTAAACAAATTGGTAAAAATTAAATTAATTTATTGTTCATTAGAGAGATGTACTGTGTACCTTTAATTGTTATAGCATACATATAATAGCATAATCAGCTTATAACGTTGGCCGCTCTCTCTATCCCCTGCGGCCGAAAAGTGGTAGGCGAGACGGCGCGTTGTGTTCCACGCGCGCCATCAGAGATGTCAGCAACCACAGGTGGGGTCCGCAAGGGCCGATGCCTGCCAGGGGAGCGGGTTGTTCGAAAGAGTTACCGCCGCCCCTGGCACACGGGCAACTGAAGGAACACGGGTGGGGTTTAGTCAGTAAAAGTCTGACACGCCCTCCTGCTCTACTCAGCGGGAGAAGTCATTTCATGAATTCCCCACCAAAAAAAAAAAAAACCCACCACGCGGACCCAGTGCGGGTTGGTAGATGACACATGTCTTCTAATTTTTTGGTTCTAGGACATATCGGCTTCCTTAGGATGTCCCGTCACCGTTTTGAAAGAAGTGGTGGTGAAAACAAAAAAAAACTATGAAACTCCAAAGGTAAACACAAATTAGAAATAAAAGCGAGTGAACAGGTTCCATCCACCATAGACCTCATCAGGCGTGGTCGAGGTCAAGAGCAGGCCCATTTAGTTATACCAAAAATAAAAATTAAATTGCCTGCCCTCAACACATATAGGGTGGCAGCCATCGACGCACAAGCTGCTACTATCAATTCAGTTCATGATCCTGAGCCCCCTTGGATAGAAATTCTTACTCCGCCATGTATTTTGACCGCGCAGGTACGTTTCTATGAAATATACAGGACAAGTTTTTTAATCAGTTCGCAAACTGTAACCATGAATTCTGTAATATCTGAGGGCATATCATTCTAAAACCCCCAGTGCAGAAAATTTTCGTCGGATAAACAAAAAACAATCACCTGTTCCGTACATTTTGACCTCGTAGGTATTGCACTTTGCACAGCTGATTGTTGTTGCACAACCGACGAAAAATTTCTGCACTGGGGGCTCTAGAATGATATAGAATTACTACTGTAGAATTTTTGATACACGAAGAATAATGTTTACGCTCTAGACTCATGAGCTGAATTCGTGGTTACAGTTTGTGCGTTGATGTCTCTCTGCCACCTTATGTAGTTTCAAAGAAAATTTCCAAAAATTTCATAAGCTTACGAAAAACACCCACCATCACCAGATTCAATATCCACACTACTTCACAAAATATTAAGCACACGCAATCGAACTGAGTGTGTCCGCAAACATTGCCTAACACATACTTTTAGATATCAAACATCGTCTAGACACAACCAGTTTATGTGGACCTCTCGACTATCAACCATTTACCCCGCAGATGAACGTAAAGCTGATGTATGCAGAAGGGTGAGGAAGGTCATCGTAAACTGGAGTTTGCAAAGGATAAGGGTGCATCCAGATTAACAGGGAGATCGACAAAGAAATGCAATTAAATGTAAAATAGGGGTGTTTCACACGACTGTTGACACAGCGTGACGAATGGAGCAGATAGGTGTCAGTCCATTTCTTTTTAAAGTGATTTTTTAGATTTGTTTGTAGCCATTTTATAGAGTGTTTTGCCTTTAAAATTAAGGGAGGGAGGTTTGTTTACGTCTCAGTTTTATTTGAAGAAGTTGATTAAGATTTGAGAAACCCTCTTGTTTAAAGTGGATAGGTAACTACGTTTTTCTAATTTCGCTGAAATTGTAGTTGAGTGTTTCGCGTTTAATTAGTTTAGGAACAGTGCTCGCATTATTGCCAACGCAGATGGCAAAATGTTCAACGTGTATTATTCCATTCATGATCATTGGAACACACAAAGATATTAAAAGTATAAGGTAATCCTCTTTTTAGAATGAAAGATCATTAAGTGGAACACAGAATTGATGTAGGCATGTTCCATACAATTAGATCCCAACCAAATGGCGATGATGCGAAGGGTTTGTTTAAATTCATGGCCCACGTCTTGTGAGATTACAATTACTGTTTAGGATACGATGGGACTGACATACGCTATGCGTAAAAGCCCCTAAAAACAAATAAAGAAAAACAAAATTATGGAACACGGTGAAAATCAGTCTATGTTACTATTTGTATTGTATACCTATCTGAAAGCCAATTCTCGTGATTATAAACGTTCAAATCAAGTCGCAATCTCTCTGTCTCTATCTGTCACGGAATTGAAAGGTATTTTATGACATATTTGAAAATAAAAAGTCATTTATTCAAATTAGGCAAAGAACTGAGACTAGATTTTGAACATTTATGGTCCTACACGGCCGCCTTTTTGAAGAACATCATCAATAAGGTCACTACAGGATAAGTTTTTAACCAGTGAGCAAACTGTAACCATTAATTCATCATATCGTTCTAGACCCCCGCGTTGAAATTTTTCGTCAGTTATACAAAAAAAAAAAAACTGCTGTATCATAGAAAAGAGCAATACCTACGCGGTCAAAATGTATGGAACAGCTGATTTCTTTTTTATAACCGACGAAAAATTTCTACGCTAACGGATGCTGGTATCATGGTTACAGCGCACTGGATACATTTTCCCCCTGTATGTTATGTCCACCTAGGGCGTCTTCCCTCCTGGCGTTTTCACTCACATCTGCCTTGTAACCTTTTTTTTTCAGAACATGACCAAACCATCAAGGCTTTTCAATTTTTGTTACTTTCTTTTGTTTTAAACCTTTTGCCTTATCACAGCATTTCTCAGCCTATCATTCAAAGAATCATAGTCACATCACACATTCTTCGCAAGGAACGCATTTCCACAGCATTTATTCTACCTGTCATGCTTCTTTTGCCACACTCAACATTCACTTCCATACATACCAGCACACCATTGTCAACAGATGTATGAACGTAAACTAGACATAAGGATTATGTAAAGATTTTGTAGTGGGTTCTAGTCTCTGCCGACACCATGCGAAGAAGGCGTGAATATATGAGTGTATTTACGTAGATTTTAAACGTTACAAAAATAAATCTGACTCTCTGAAAAATTGTCATCAAGTGACTGCCATGGTTTTATGTAACACCATTACTATGACAAAAAGAAAAACACACGGACAACATAAAATAATGCCATAAATAACTCATCATAACTAGTGCGCACATACCCTAACAGGGATCATATTCTGGACATAGATAAATAACATCCCTGTCCACTAGATATCGCATCGCAAACGATTACCTATTCATAAAACGGAAAGTTGAAACTCGGGGGAATCCAGTTAGCGGACCGACTGAGCCAAGGAGATTTATGCATTTTAAATTACTGTCGGAAGCGGTTTTAGTGGGACGAAACGGGTACGATACGATGGTTTTTTTTTTTTTTTTTTTGGCTGGGAAATCTTCAAATAATCCACAACCCAGAATAATGTCCCAGCTAGCGTTGCAAAACTTCGGAAATATTCAACAAAACACTTCGATTGGAAGGAATACTACCACAGCAAAAATGCAGAGTAAATAAATATTGTAAGGATGAAGTTGGTAACCTACGGTATTTTTTTATTTTTTTTTGGGTGGGAAATCATCAAATAACGTCTCCCGCTCTGGGTGGAGCAGGAGGGCGTGTCAGACTTTTACCGACTAAAACCCACCCGCGTTCCCTCAGTAGCCCGTATGCCAGGGGCTGTGGTATCTCTTTCAAACGAACCCGCACCCCTGACAGGCATCGGCCCTTGCGGGCCCCATCATTTTTGTGCTGACATCTCTTTGAGGCGCGCGTGGAACACAACGCGCCGTCGACTTGGGCTTGGTCCTTACCAAACAGCGAGCTACCCATTACTCGCCGTCCGCAAGCTCATGCCTACGGTGGCCGGAAATCGGCCTGGGATTCCCGACGCCTAGGGGACGATACGATGGTAAGGTTGATTTA